>OX155648.1:2475625-4951250 GCA_944567765.1 Carterocephalus palaemon | reverse complement strand
TATAACTTAACCATGTGTATACTTTTCACCATTTATGTGTAGGGTCCTTGTAGATATTAGATAAATGACTACCGAAATAACTGAGGTGCTACCGGGCAATTCAAGTTAGAAAAACCCAATGCATAGTCGTTGTCCAATATCAGGGATTGAACCCTAACCCCTAGCTTAGCAGTCGCGGTTACGATCACCAGACCACCGTAGTTTTAAGGTAAGGGTAAGGAATAATATAAGTAATTTGCTGTAATTCCTGCACCAAATAAATTTATTCTTCTTCTTCTTCACAGAGCTTGGCCAAAATTATCAAATCCTTCGTACGGCTCTCAGAGATTCCGGGGTATACCACAATCGCTGCGGAAGTTTACTGATGTCCGTTTTTTGTATTTGAATCACAAATATCTCAAGGAGGTCGAGGCACGAACGATTGAGCGATCCAGTGAGTTAACCATAAGAAAACAAAATGTTAAAATAATATGTAAAAATGTTAATAAATAATATATGTAAGTATATTAAAATAATATATGTATACTAGTGGACGCCCGCAGCTTCGCTCGCGTGGAATTAGACATTCACTAACTTCAAAAACGGCAAAGTTTCATACTAACTTTGCACCCCCGTTTTACCCCCTTAGGGGGTGAATTTTCAAAAATCCTTTCTTAGTGCTCCCCTACGTTATAAAAGGAACCCCTGTGCAAAATTTCAAGTTTCTATCCCTTATAGTTTAGGCCCTGCGTTGATATGTCAGTCAGTCAGTCAGTCATTCAGTCAGTCAGTCACCTTCTCCTTTTATATATATAGATAGATTTATAATACATATATGTATATTTCTCGAATTAATTAAATTCATAATCAACGTTTATCAACATTTTTGCTTTAAAGTATATTGTCATATATTTTAGGATGAATTTCACGGCATGCATACAACTCAAATGAACGAGAATAGAAATAAATTTTTGTGATATTAAAATACCTTTAGAGTTATGAAACAAAATTATACCGGGAAATTGGTACGACAAAATTTTTACACCTTGTTACAAAACGGGATCAAACCCTTATAATGCCCGTTAGTCGGATATAAAAACATGTACGCGGTCATTTCAACCCCGTATAGTAAACTGTTCCGCAAATGACAGGCTACCGCCATTCGCAAAAAAACGATAATTTTACTGCGATCATACATAGCTTATGATACAGAAAACTTAGACCATTCATTAACTGTTTACTCGACATAAATGGTTATTTTATAATCTCTTTAAAAGTTGCAAAGCAAGTGCTGCTGTAAAAGAGGCTTTTGACTCAGCGGCGTGATGTCTATCTAATCAATCTATCGGTAAATTATCGACATTCACCCGTTTAAAAAAAAAGTTTTATTCGAAAATATCGTATTTATAAAAAAAGTATAAATATGTTACTGTAGTAATTTTCGAGTCATAGGTGTTACAATCAGTAAGTTTGTATATGATTTTCTATATGGTGTACTTTCTTAATTCCGAATTTTTGTCAGTGTTAATAAACTGTCATCATCAGTTAACATACAGGATAACTTAACTTAAAAGTAATTTAATATGATCTTGGCTTTTAACTACTCAAACAAACAACAGGTTATAAACATCACTGCCTATGTTCGTGCGAACGTGTGAGCACCCCCTACCGCGTCTTGCGTGTGCGGTCGGCATAGCGCGTTGAGGTGGACGGCGCCGCGCCGTCGCCGGTCCCGGGTTCCCCTCCCGTCACTCGGCCTTCTACAGCGCTCATGACCAAATGCTGCCCGAAGGCCCGCTATCCTCTTACTTGTAAATTATTCCGCCTTCTTAATTATACCAGTGCATACAACACAATCTATTTTCTTTTCTGCGAGCCCTACCATAGCTCACCAAACCAGCCTGGTTCTCATTTTCAGTTTATTAGCGAACAATATTAGGCGTAGGTACCTTGCAGAAGCTTTTATCCAGTGCGATTCAAACTTGCCGTCACGTTTTTACGTTCATACAGGAATAGTTTAGAGTAACGATGCGCCATCTAGCAGCTACTGAGCAGCTACTGCAGTGGTGCCGAGGCCATTCGTTTGGCGGAAACGCCGGCAGCAATGATGTTCTTTGAAGTATCAACGTTTGTGTAAGGTTTATATGGCCTCTCTTTGTATTTGTTGTTGAAAGTCTTGCGATCTATTTTCTGCTAGCTAAACTGGCAACACTTGGTTCTCGTTCGTACTTAAGGTAAGATAAATCGTGGCCTGAGAAGATAACGTGTTTTAAGGTAACACGCAAGGTTTTAGAATAAGACAAGAACCAGGGTAAGAATCGTAAAAAAAAATATCTGCGTATTTTGAAAATAGAACACAGGACCTCGCTTAGGGAGGGGAAGGGGTTATTAACCTTGGTAAATGTACTGTTTTTTATATATGTTTATGTTTTACTATGGTGTACAATATTTACAATATAGTATTGTATTGTATTGTTATCAACCGTAAGTACGAGGTAAAAAGAGAGCTCATTGTGAACAATAATATAGGCATTTGTATGAAGCCACCAAATGTCAGTAAGAATGGGAACACCAACATTTTGCGGCACTCGTCAGAATGTCTTTTGTGAAGCTCTCTAAATCCTTCCTTTACGATTGATGTTTCGTCTCCAAGTAATCTTTGTGCGAACTCTTTCCAGTGAATGGTGCCATGCAGTTCTCGCATTACAGCCTCGGTTCAGAATGAATGGAGTGTATGTACTGTTGGAGTATACGAGCTCATTAAAGGTACTTACCTACATTTACCAACGAGACAAAACAAAAAAATAGGTTATTGATGCACACACTAAACCTAACATCACGCCTGTAGGCAGAGGAGTGTAAACAAACATCTTTTTTAGATCCCATATGATATATTATTGCCGATTGCCATACACTGGGCACAAATCCGGATTCGAGTAATAATACATTGCGCAAAGGGGATCAATGATCTTGGGGGTCTTTATTATTATTAGAGGCAGCTATTGAAGTTCATAAATTGTATACGAAAAAATAGATGGATAAAGAAAGAGCCAAATAGAAAATTCGAGTTCTAAATCTCAAATGAAATGAAATTGGAATTGTACCTATATACCTACCTTTTAAAAACCTTCCTTTTATTATATAGGTATGTGTTACATATTGTATGATTTAAATAAATTCATTATGTTCATTTGTAGATTTGATACTACTACGATTGGTAAAAATTTATTTCAAAAACTCAATTTTTGTTTTAAATTGCATGGACGAAACCACCTCTCTCTGTACTTTGACGAAACCTTACGTCACTCTAATTTCAAACCACTACTTTTATCTACTGTCACTTACTCTGTCAATAATCTGTGGCACCGACTTCCATTGACTGTACTTCTCTGCTGTTCCAACTTGATGATGTTCCGGCCACTCGTCCAACAATCCCAAAGTGGAAACTACCGCCAAACCAATACCAATCAGCACCAACATCACCAACGAACACATACAAATCTTCGTTTTGCTCGATACCACCATTGCCATTTTGGTATACGTTTAATTTTACACTCTGCACAATAGTTTTAAATGGCTGCACATTTGCTATCCAATTACTAACATTGTTGCATCACTGTTCTATCAGTTTTTCGTTTCGCTTCACACCAAACACAGTTCTTTGCAAGTTTTGAAATATATAGTTTTGTTTTGAAATATAGTTTGTTTTGCACGCGCGTTTGGCTGGCTATACTGAACGTAGCTTCAAGATTGTCATTTATTTAGGTTGTTGCTAGATTTCAACTGATTAGACTAACGAGCGGCCACATTTTATTTATTAGGATGATTTTAACCGCTTTGAGACTAAGTTACCTGTTTGAAAATATACGTTATATCGTTGATCCAGACATGGATAAGTTATACATGCTGATAAATAAAACACACTTTAAAATCATGTCATCCGCAAAGTAATGAGGATTTTTTCCACTCAACATTTCTTCAGTGATATAGTGGCATTTAATCCTCTATTCTACAAATAAGACCGCACTGAGAAGACACAGCTTGGCTTGCAAGATATTAAAATGCAAAACAAACGGGACCACTTTCTAGGCTTGCTTGTAATTTGCCGAATGATTATTGTCGTAGCGACGATAAACTATAAAATTTTGCAGTGATAACTCAAACTGCGCAAAGTAAATAAGGCTTCTGATTTCTACGAAAGTAAATGGCGTAAGCGGAACACTTAAATGGTAAATAAATCGTTATAAAATGTAAAAGTATAAAGCCGCTGACCGAGCCCTAAAAGGAGGAAACAAATCAGTAAAGCACTAAGAGGGTCTCCTAAGCCAATTGAAAAGGCCAAGCCAACTACCACTTTAATGGGACCAACTGGAAATTGGCAGACCTCACACGCCTTCGAAAACAGTCATGAAAGCTCTAAGCAGGTTTTTCGTGATGTTTTCCATCATGGTCTCAGCAGGTAACTGGTAAATAATTATTGAGATAACTATTTCATTTGTTTTCTCAGTTAACTTACTATTAAACTTAAAATCTGAAATTCGATAATATTTTTCGAATGGCCACAAACTACAGTCACCAAACGCTCGATACCTCTGGGCTCAAAGGGCGTAAAGCACATTTTGGGCCAAATGGAGTTAATAATACCATCGTATTCAGTTTTTCATTCTCTATCGATTGGTATATACGAAGTTGCCAAATTCGCACAAAAATGTTCTTTACGCCCCATCTATTTTGGGCTGCTAAAACAGAATGAAACAGGAAATCGGGCTGTAAATTACATTACTGTGCAAGTTAAAAATGTCCTAGGTTGTATAGGAATCCAATTGGACTAATAATTATGAGTATTATGGCGTAAACCGCATTAATTCTCATTATTGTTCTTTACAACCATTCAACATAACAGGACCTGTACTTTACTACTCAAAATAATTACAAATATTTCCTAAGTTTAGGGTGTAAAGCACATTATTCTATAGGCTTAAAGTGAAGGAATTTATTGAATCACTACCTGCAGTGCCATCCCATTACAATAGACAAAGAACAAACAGAGTGTATCTACCTCAAGAATTAAAGAACGTGTTTAATTTATATCAGATAAATAAAAAAAGCATAAACAGTGTCCAAGATACTGTTAGTGAAAATATGTTTAGAAACATTTTTAATGAATATAATATTAGTTTCCACATTCCCAAAAAAGACAAATGTGTAACATGCATAAAAGCGGAACATAATATGGATACAATGAGTGAGAAAGATAAAGAGTTTTTTGACTATCACATAAAATAAAAAAAGCAAGTTATAAAAGGTTTAAAAAACATCAAAATTTGAAGTCTTTTGTTAATGGAACTATTACATGTAGTTTTGATTTGCAAAAGGCATAAAAGGTTTTAGGCACGCCGCACGGTCAAAGTATCTAACTATACTATTCAAGAAAATATGTGGTGTATAATTTTACATTTTACGAAAGCGGCACACAGGAAGTTTACTCCTATACCTGGGGAGAGAGCGACGGTAAACGAGGAAGCAATGAAATTGCCTCTTGTCTTTTAAAGTACTTAGTAGAGAAAGATAGAATTGGCACAAAAAACATTATTTTATACCGCTACAGGAGCGACCAAAATAAAAATAAAACGGTATTGTCCACTATTAAGAGGATATCAGTCGACCGTCACTTTTGAAGAATAGGTTTTTACCAAAAATATTGCCGTCGCGCTGAGCCCCTTAGCGTGCGATAGAGAGAAGTGCAGTCTCGAACTGATTTTACCTACGTAAAATTAAGAAAATCGTCCTTTCGTAATCCCCTGTTTCCTCCTCGAAATCTAGACCGATTTCAATATTTCTTTCAGTTAAAATGTAGAACAGGGTCTAAGCTATGCCCGTACGTGCCCGTGCTTTTTTGGGATATGTTAGTAATTACCAGTTTGCTTGATGTTTGAAAATGTATGTAAAAAAGTCGATTTTTTTGATTTTAAATGATTTTTTTTCTCTTCTATTAATCAAATTATGAAAAAAAACAAAACGTACAGTCATGGCAGAGGTACGTATAAATCGTATGGTATTTTTTTCTCTTCTGTAACTTCTTTATCCTAGGAGGAAACAGGGGACTACGTTTGTATGGAAAAAGTGTCGACTTGTTCGCTTGTGATATCCTCTTAACTATTTTCTAAAGTCTGCAATTAATATAGAAGTAAAACAAATAAATAATCTTCTGCCTGGACACACATATATGCCCGTTGACTCTGTCCACGCCACGATTGAAAGAGAAGTACAACAAATTAATTGTATGGAGTCCATCGCAATGGCCGACATAGGTACTTTGAGACCGCTCGGAAAAAACCTAAGCCATACAAAGTCATTGTTATGGACTACACCGATTTTCTGAATTTTGATCAATTAACTGCCAATACTTTCACACCAAGCACATTGAAAAATATAAAACTAAAACAGATTAGAATTGCTACATTTAAAAAGAAATACGAAAACCAAATAAATGTCAAATATTCCATGGCAGAGGAAGCTGAAACTCAAAATATAACGTTAATGGAAAAGCCATCGGTCAAAGGAAAAGGCAAAGGAAAAGGCAAAGGCAAAGGAAAAAGTAAAGCAAAGGACAAGTCAAGCGGAAACAAAAAGCAGGAAGCGGAAGAAGTTAAGCCACTATATGCAACTAAATTTATTTATTTATTTATTTAATTTTCATGTCACCTTAAAGGCTAACATAGGGCCAACATAATGCCTAATGGCATTTTCTACCAGCCAACCCTGGGTGGATATAGAAAATTTGCTGGTGGCAGGTAAAAACTAACTAAAAAGAATAACTATGAATAGGTTTAGATAAATATACATACTAATACAAATATACATACATACTAATACAACAATAAATACATAAACTTTAATATTATATATATAAATAATAAATATATATAATACATATATACATAATACATACTAATTCTAATATGTATAATACTAAAAATGAATGTAGACTCTTATTACTATTGGGTGACAGTTGATGTAGAGAGGTAATGTTCTCTGACAAGCTTCTTAAAAGTGTTCTTTGTTTGTGCCTTCCTTATTTCAACGGGCAGGGCGTTCCAGAGCAGTACGGCCTGAACAGTAAAGGAGTAGTGAAAGAAGTCGCTAGTATGCCGAGGAATAAGTAATTTAAGACTGTCGCACGACCGAAGCGTTCTATCATGAGTATTAGTTGTAAATTGAAAACTTTCCTTTAGGTATGATGGAGAAAGGGGGTCATTTATGACAGAAAATAAGAGCAAGAGGATCCTAGAGTTACGTCTTTGGCGAATGGTCAGCCATTTAAGTTTATGGCGAAAGTGAGATATGTGATCATACTTTCGCAGACCGAAGATAAAACGGATGCAATTGTTTAGAAGACGCTCTAGTTTATTCAGAAGTGCTTCGGTCAGGTCTGGGTAGCACACATCACCATAATCGAAAATTGGCAAAATCAATGAATTGACAAGCATAAGTTTTGTTTTTATAGGGAGAAAGTTTTTTAAGCGATAAAGAGAGCGTAATGAACCATTCACTTTCCTACACACCTCAACAATTTGAGCCCTCCAGCTCATAGTGCTGTCAATATAGAGGCCAAGATCTTTGACGGAGTCAGAGAAAGGAATAAGCGTCCCGTTATAATAAACATTTGGAAGATCCCCGAAATCTATCCTGGCTAACAATCTTGAGCTACCAATCACCATAGCATGACATTTCGACGCATTAACTTCAATGCCATATTGTAAAGACCAGTTACTGATGGCAGCTAAGTTATTGTTAATCTGGTCTATAGCAGATTTAATATTTTCGGAATCAGCATGAGTGTAAAGCTGCAGATCATCGGCGTACAGATGGTACGGACAGTGAAGAATAGATGTGATGGTGTTAATAAACAAAGAAAACAGTAGCGGAGAAAGGATACCGCCTTGCGGTACACCAGCTTCATTGCTCATCCATTCCGAGGAGATTGGCCCCGCTCGAATAGATTGCTGGCGACCGCGAAGATATGATGAAAACCAGTTCAGAGCCGTGGGAGAAAATTTTAAATGGGAGAGTGTAGCAAGAAGTATATCGTGGTCGACTGTGTTAAAAGCGTTAGAAAAATCGACAAGTGCCACCACCGTTAGGTTTCTGCCATCCATTCTCTGCCTGATATCATCAGTGACTTTTACCAATGCAGTGGTGGTACTGTGACCTGAGCGGAACCCAGACTGATAAACACTCATTAGGTTATGTTTTTGCAAGTGCAAAGAGAGTTGCTTGTGAACACAGACTTCCAGAACTTTAGAAAGGAAAGGGAGAATAGAGATGGGCCGATAATGATTTAAGACTACAGGGTTCGATATTTTGGGAAGGGGTAGGACATAGGCCTTTTTCCAGAATGTAGGATATTGTCCAGTTTGAATTGAGAAATTCACAATGTGTGTGAGGACTGGAAGAAGGCTATCAATGATGCTGACGAACATAGTTCTACTGAGGTCATCACATCCAACGGCATTGGATTTAATAGAGAGCACTGCTTTTTTAATCTCGTCCTCTGTGACAGTAAAAAATGAAAAGATTGGTGAGGAAGGAGGTTGCATAGAAGCAATCAAGTCTAAAGTTTGACGGCGCGTGGTATCACTCAATTTGGAAGAAGCTACGAAGTGCCGATTAAGGTTATCTAAGGAAAGGGAGGGAGGAAAGGAAAAGGAGTCGTTTGAATGTGATTTACCTGCACCGATAGAACGAAGAAACCTCCACACCTCAGAGGGTGAAGAGTTGACAATATTTGCATGGATATGTCGGCGTTTAGCTCTCCGTACCATCTGATTACACCGATTACGCGCTGCTTTGAATGATGACCAGTTCGTCTCATTGCGCTCCCTTTTATACTTCCGAAAGGCACGATCCCGTCTTGCCATTGCAAGTTTGACCTCCGGGGTTATCCAGGCGACTGGAGGATGTTTAATTTTAACACTATGTAAAGGAGCATGTGTATCATATAGTGACAGAATAGCACTGTTGAGGAGGTGAACTTTTTCATCTACCGACGTGGCCAAAAGTAAAGGCATGAAATTTATATGCGAGGCATCATTATTTATTTTACTTAGGTCAATTCGAGAGAAATTGCGCATCTGTCTAATGACTGGTTTTTGTTTAGGGGGTTTGAGTTTATATGCAATATAAATAAGATCATGCCGTGAAAAACCAGGTGCTAAAAGCTGTCCATGGGTCTCGACATGATCTAAGGATCCAGTTATAATAAGGTCTAACCATGAGTCATCAGTGTCAATATTGTGATGTGTGGCTGATAAATCAAGAAGTGAGAAGTTCGATGAATCGAGAATAGACCGTAGTTTTTGAGAACGGGAATTGGGTTTTAGCATGTCCGTGTTAAAATCCCCCATGACCACGTAATGTGTGTACTCAGACCCCATAGTGTCAAAAACTGATTCTAGGGTAGAAAAGTAATCGATAGAAGCAGGACAGTATACTACTCCGAGAACTACCCGCGCACCGTTGAAATATAGTTCTAAGAACAAGTACTCTGGGGCTGCTGAATACTGAGATGAAGATTCGCAAATTATTTTAAATTTAATTGAAGACCTAAGGTATACCGCAACCCCGCCACCCCGTACATCCAGTCTGTCTCTGCGAACCAAAACAAAGTTGCTGATAGGATACAGGGCAGAGTCCAGAGTAGGCTTTAACCACGATTCAGAAATAAGTACAGCATGTATATTGCAATCAGAAAAGGCCGCTTCAATTTCTGCATAGTGGCTCGGGATACTCTGAGCATTTATGTGACATATGTTAAGAGTTTTCTTGCGAGGCGAGAATATTCCGGTCAGTTGATTATTCAAAGTTGGTGCACTATCATCTAGAGAACTAGTACAAGAGTTGTAGGAGCTGTCATCAGCCGAGTAATATGATAGATTATCACTGTCAGACATAGTATATATATATATAATAAATAAGTTAAATAAATTAAACAATAGTACTATAAAAAATAAATAATAATAATAATAATATAAATCAATAATATGAATTAATAGAAATAAACTAATTTTAAATTATTAATCTAACAAAGCTAGCACCAAAAATTTTCCAACACCAACCCATCAGTTGAGTAGTTTACAATGTTGTTATTATTATTTAGATAGTCGTAAGAAAATACAAAAATACTTACACACTAAAAACTCACAGGGAGACAAAAAAAACAAAATCACAAAATATATGGGGTACATCATAGATTTAACTAGAGGGTACTTAATAAAACTTTTAAACCAAAAAGGAGGAAAAAATAAAACATTTAAATGTAGAAATAACAAATTAAACTACTATAACATTTATATTACAAGTTGTTAGACTCGACTGTTTATAGAATTTCCAATGTAAAATTTTATTTATGATATAAACTATACGTCATACTCACAGACCCCTGCAATTAGTTAAAGTATTGTCCAAATAGCAATAGCTGAATACAAGTCTGTGATCATAACAACTGCATAGTCTGTGGTTCATCCTAACACTGACATGTCAATTATAAAAATAAAAATAAAATAAAAACAACTAACCGATTGTTCATGCAATCAATACACTATAAAACAATGTTTATGTACCCTCACAACATAAGTATTTTAAGTAATAATAACAGAATCAATGTTTGTATCACTACAATAGAGATGTTACTTTTTCCCTCGCCTGCTCTTTTTAATGTCCTCGCCAGCCGTCTCGGTGCCGCCGGCGAGCAAGCTCTCCTTGTCATCTTTAGCACGGGGTGGCTGCGGTGACTGACGTCGGTTGCGGCCTCGATCCGCTACAGTGCTCAGAGTCTCCTTAACCACCTTGGATGACGCAAGGGGGGCAGAATTCGGGAATTTCGACATCAATTCATGTACGCCCTCTTCAGAGAAAACTCGTTCACGGCTTCCATTGGGAACCTTTACATATATTGTGCCATCTAGCGTCCAGACGTTTTTTATGCCAAAGTGTCTACAAGCTTTAATATACACTGAATGTCTAATTCGGGTCAGGAATTCTGTCATACTATAGCTGGTGCCTTTGAGCTTAGATTTGGATTTCCAAACTGAAGACTTTAAGTGCTGATCTCTAAAATGTACAAGAACTGTTCGAGCTCGGTCACTACCTTGGGGACCTAAGCGGTGGCATCTCTTGAATGATGTTTCAGTGATATTGTGTAAACCTAATTTGTCTCTAATCAGGTTTGAGACCAACTGCTGCACATTAATCTCAGAGTCTTCAGGGATGCCTTTGAACAGGAGTATCTTTTGCCTCTGTCTCATGTCTATAGCATCAATAACTCTAGTGCACTGAAGTACCTGCTGTCGAAGCAGGCCTAACATATTACTCACCACCTCCTTGAAAGAATGAAACTCCTCAGTGAGCTGTATCACAGTGGGGCTTTCAGGATTATTTGCCTTTTGGAGCCGTGCTTCGAACTCTGCCATCTGCCGGGACCAGCTCAGATTTAGTTCATTGAGGTTTAAATTCGCCATTTATGTGCTTGAATGAACTCTTAGTGTAAGTATATATTTTATAAGTGAATAGAGGTCAATGTTGTTTTGAACAATGGGTTGGTGCTGGTGTAATTAATTTACCAGGTTATATTTTTCATTTACTTTGAATATTTATCCAAGTATTCCACAAACTGAATACACTGCACTATTTAGAATCAAGTAATAACTTTTATAACTAATTAAAAACAATTATTTGATAGAGGAGCAAAAAATTTTGATGTTACTAGTTTTATACCCTACCCTGTTTTTTTCTAAGTTACTAGTTTTATACCCTACCCTGTTTTTTTCTAAATTATACATAAACAAAAAAAAATACATGGATTTGACACGTCTGTGTGACAACGGAACTATACCTAAGAGATTTCATGAAGAATATAGAAAGCTTCCATGGAGCTCTAATGTTTGTGATACATTAAATGAAACTGATGAAGAAGATAAAGAAGATGAAAATAATACTGAAAAAGAAAATAATTCTTAAAATGAATAACCCAAAAATTGTTTAAAACTTTCTTGTTACGTACGTACGTATTACGTACCTATAATAAAAACTATTAAAAATAACTCTGCAATTTATTAATTTTTAAACAGCTTTTTGGTTATTCCCATAATCTCCATTGGGATGGGGTACCCCCCACCCCGTTTAACCCTTTTTATTATGAAAGTTGTACAATTTTAAATGCAAACTTTGTGATTTACAACACAATTAAACATTGCTATTATCATTTACTACATAATATTATTCAACTTTTTTACGCTAGGTTGTATTTACTGCCAAAGTTAATAAAGTTAGCTGTTTTTAAATGGGTTTAAAGGACATTTTGTTGTTTTTTTTGGGTAGTAAAGCAAAACTATTTTGGAAACTATTATACTTAGACTTCGTTTAATAATATTAACTTAAAATATAGGAGAATGTAAGTATTTCTCTCATAGATTGTTTTTTTTATAATTATTGAGACAAAAAAGTTATAGCTAATTTTGTTTTATTTTTTTGGTTTTTTGGCTCTCCTGAAAAGTAGCTGTTTTGTGCTATACGCCCTTTGAGCCCAGAGGTATCGCGCTCTTTAAAATATTCGGTATCGATGCCATTGGAGAATCAATTTATAACCACCACATTCATAGCCCACTAGGTATATTGAATATTGAATGGAGGCGTTTTTTTCGGTTTTGTTTAACGTGCAGCTGTGGAGCAACCAATTATTTACTTGAAAGTTACCGATGCGATCTCACGTTGGATGTGAACGCCTGATAGATACGGCTGCGCAAAGTTCCACCTCTATGAATGAAGAACTTTTTAATACAACGGTTTCTTGAACGCTGACCTCGTCTTAAGGATTCGTGCTGTTAGATAGTCCTGAGGAATGGGAGCTAAGTATTCGTAAATCGATCTTCATCTTTCAATGGTTGTCAAGTTCATATTCAGTATTTAGAACAGTATTACTTATCGCTAGAAATGTTAAATTGAATAAGGTTTACAACACCACTGTGCTGGGTACACAAAAACCTCTACTCACTGATTATTGATCAGTGTACAAGAAAGAACATAACTGTTGCCCGTGTACACTTCAACTGAACTAGTCCCGGAAAATCAGCTGATCAGAGTCGATACTTTGGCGTCAGTTTGGCTAGCGAGAGGATGCCTCGCAACCGCTTAACCCCGGATTAGCGCACATGTGTAACGCTTGAAACACTCCTTACACATACACTTTTGTACATTAGCAATGTTTCTTGTTATCGTTACACTCACAACAAACAAACCTGTGCTAATGATTTCTAATATTAAAACTAGATAACAACACAAACTGACATGATCCATTTCGCCTAGTTTTTAAATATAGCAATATTTTGTTTCATAACCCTTGCAACAATGCTGATTAATCGTTGAAAAAATCTTAATATCTTTAATGTATATATTTGTTATACTACTAGTTAAACTACAAGTCAACTTGAAATAAATTTTAATATTCTATTGGCATTGAACGATGTATAATTAAAAATACCTACCATTTCTTTCAAATACCAGAGGAAGACCTTGTTTAAGGATCGATGTGGCCTAGGCAAGACCTTTTATTACAATTTGACAAATGAGGCATAGTAGGTGCACTTTGGAGCACTTCATTTAGCGGAATTTCAGGACCCCGTAAATTCTGGTTTGGCGGAGGAGATCTGTTTCTGGGTTTTGGCAGACAACCACATCTCTTTAGGCGATAAAGCACGTAAACACTTAAATAATTCACTTCAAATATTAATTTCACCCATTTTTTCGCTCACAACGGAGCGGAGTAGGTACTAGTATGGTAGTATGCATTTATAGATTATATGCATTTTTGTGGTATACTTTATGGTATTATTAATGTTGCCATGTATTTACATAATACAATTTACTTAATTCAATGTAGTACATACCTATGGCATATTAAGTCCTATTATACAAACAACATTACTGAGTTACAGATTTTCTTGCAACTTAATATTTTTAAGATTTGGTATAAGAAGTATATTTTATATTTACATTTACATTTTTAATATTTACATAGAGTTTTAGCTGCACTATTTTACTATAATCACACAACATTTATTGTACAAAGGACGTTTCAGTACAACGGTTAGCCGCGAACTTCCCAGCTGAATAGTCCCGGTACATCAGCTGTTCCCGCGTCGATACCCTGGCGTCGACGTGTCTGGCGGGATGACCCCGTTGTTGGCAGGAGCCTACAGCATCCAGGGAACGCGTCAGTGAAACTTACGCAGTGATAACGTACCCTAGTAAAATCAATCTCAATACATACCAGACATCGAATAAGTATTGTAATTGTGGATGTTGTTGATGCGACCTGATTAAGGCGTAAATTGTTGCTTTTATAGATATGGCTGGCTTCTTTATTATCGATCGACAATTAGGCACGGGTCACTAGCTGAGAATGCTTGAACCTAAAGCTTGAATATTAATTATACCATACTTCTCTAGTGGAGAATGATGGAGAAAGATATTGGTGGGCCAATTTGTTAATATTAACGATTGATTGACCACCAAAATTCTTTGTCCCAATGTTGGGCACGGGTTTCCTCTTTGAATGGAAGGAGTTGGGCCATAGTCCACCACGCGGGCCAAGTGGGGATGGGAAGATGGGAAGACAATATGTAATATATAAATAGAATAATTTCTTAAATCGCAAATAACTTAAAAAAAATATTGGTGCGGATTTGACATTTGGATTTGAACCAGAACCGTTCGGGTAAGAGGCAAGTACGATAGCCACTAGGCTGTCGCCACTGATCGATTGACATGAGCTGAAAAACAATGAGTAACGTTGCGTCTCTACCGCAAATATGTGTAGTATTCAGGAGGAGGACTCATTGCTGAGAATCTTTGATGGTACTATGGATCGCTTGAGCTCACAGTGGATTATACACACACATTATGGGTTTCTGTTGTGCTTGTCCATTGCCGATGTGTGGAGTTTTTCAAAATATGTTTCTAAAACTTACATTACATTCCATAATTTTATTGTTCATTAAAAATTTAAATAACAAGCGTTAGAAGGATGTTACGCCTTTGGAAGGCTACTTATAACCTACTAAGTGTTATGCCCCATCCACACGCTGGCTGTTTGTCACAAACACCGCAAACAGCAAGCAAAGTCCCAAACACCAACCACAATCACCCAACACAAACAGCCATCCACATGCTTGGCGAACGTTCATAACATTCCGAATCGGCAAACATGGCGGACGACAAGCTTAAAAAAAAAAAGAAGAAAGCGAAGACGATGGTGATTCCGATGAAAATTTTGCAATAATAAAATGTATCAATATAGTTAGATTTTATTCATAAATTATACTGTAAAAAAATTTTTTTTTTATAGAGCTTTTACTTATATCTTTTATTTTTATTTTCATGCATTGTCATCGGAACCTAATATGTGTGCCAAATTTCAGCTCGATATCTTCAGTGGAAGTGGGTGAAATATTGATTGCAAGATTCCAGGACATACATACGAGTGAATTTAATTAAAAGTTTTTAAAATCACTTGTTATAAATAATTTTGCTACCATCGAATTCGAATACTTGAGGTACAGTTTTTAAATGGGGTGGAATCTTCGATCAATAATAGGGTGGAATGTTCTCTTTATATGCCCATGAATATGGCAAGTAAATACGTCCGCCTACCGCAAGCTCGCGCACATTACTGATCGCTGCCAAACGTGTGGATACGTCGCAAACTGTTTGCCGAACATCCTTTGATCTGGCAAGAAAAACCGACACCGATGCCGAACACTGCCCAACACAAACACAAACAGGCAAACAACGACAAATACCCATCCACACGTCCGTGTTTGCTGTTTGCTGTTGGCTGTTTGCCATTGTTTGCCAAGCGTGTGGATGGGGCTTTACGTCAGAAAGCTAGTTATAATGTATATCTGCTAGAAATCCAGGGAACTTTTTGTATTTCGCAACACTCGACTATGTTTTAATAACAACGGAGATACAATACAAATATTTTTCAATATTTGTATAAGAAGCTGAAGAAACGGTCTTGTTTTCGTTTATTGCTTCTTAAACATTAAAATTCTTTTTCAACTTGCCAGACTTAATAATCACAAACATGAGCTTAAAGTCTACGAGAATGGCTTCTTTGATGTAAGTTTCGGTTGGAGTTTTGTTCAAGATATCCAGTTCAAAGTACTTAGTTAGGTCGGTAACACTGAGTATCAGTGACGTGAGAAGCTCGTGAAATATACTTTAGCGTAAATAATGTATTTCCAAAAACATTTTTCGTGTTCTGCTGTTGTAGGCGAAAATGTGATCGATGTGTAACATATTGCTTGACTAATGTTTGCGGACCAAAATCTAGCTTGTTTGGAATAAGATGCCTCAGCCCAATGGCGGAGATTCGGCTTCCCACTCGAGATTTGACATTTTTTTAAATTATGTGTTCTTACATATTGAATATTTTTGCCTAACGAACAACCAATCCAAGCTATTATGTTTGCCTGCGATTTCTCCACAATTTTCTCAAATAAAAGCGTCACAATGCACTATATTGAGACTTTTAGGGTTGTGGGTGACAAAACAGGGTGATTGAGCTATCCAGCAAGTAACCAGGGAAACGAAAAAGTGCGGTTTTGATTTCACAATACCGTCGATACTCGTAAGTCTTCGGTCTTCGGTCTCGAGCTTCAAACTATCTGTGGTTTTTCTTTTGTTTTTCTATCTGTGGTTTTTTCTGGTTTTAGATACTGATCTAATTTGCACAGGTTTTTTATACATTCCTTAAAGCTTGCAGGTACAGCTTCACAGAATGCCCTAGATGGATTAGTGTGGATTAGTGTATCACCGCCAGTTTTGCTAATTTCATCTTCAATTCACCTGATAGGAAAGAACTTGCTCTACTACTTATTTTTCACTTCTAAACACAAATTATATTTTTCAGCATAGACTGCTCTCGTAACATTACTACGAACGTTACATTACAGCTCATAAAGATGGTCGTAAAGATTTTCTCGGTTTACTTAAATTAGGGAACGTCCGAAATGTTTTACGATCTTCGAGACCAAAATGGAATATTTTTTTGTTTTATTTCGCTCTGTCGATTCTGTAAGTGCAATATTGGTTGCATGTATTTAAGTTGTAATTATTATTCGCCCGTGCACTTATGTGTAGGACGCATATAAATGCTTTTGAACGCATAATGTTTTCATTACCTACCATTTTTATTTGTAACAAGTGGACGCCCGCAGCTTCGCTCGCGTAGAATTAGACCCATTAACGACGTCTACCCGTCTAACGACTTCAAAAACGGCATAGTTTCATACTAACTTTGCACCCCCGTTTTACCCCCTTAGGGACTGAATTTTCAAAAATCCTTTCTTAGTGCTCCCCTACGTTATAAAAGGAACCCCTGTGCAAAATTTCAAGTTTCTAGCCCTTATAGTTTAGGCCCTGCGTTGATATGTCAGTCAGTCAGTCAGTCAGTCAGTCAGTCAGTCAGTCACCTTCTCCTTTTATATATATAGAAGATTTTATATGCGGTATCCTTTTAAGTTTTTTTTTGTGTAAAAATTTACAATAGAATAGATTTGATAATTGTTGCTATGTTACTAAGCACGTCGTAATCTAAAGATATCGCGAGGTATTTAGCGACCATCCATAAAGTTATTTTGGGACTTACATCCAGTAGTGGACCTCAAAAGTTTGATGGATGGTCGGCCCAAAACTGTAATAAGGAAAGGGTCTAAAAGTGTATGAATTTCGATTTGGGAAAACCTTCGTGGTTATGATATCTCCTATGGACGAACCGTGGACAGATTTTGACGTCGCGTGGGTGCTAGAATTTGTACATAGCGACGAAAATGCTTCAGGTTATGGAGTAAATCGAGTGGAAAATAGATGCTGAGAGTACATTCAACAGCGTATGTATTGGAATGTTGAACAAATTGAAATCGAAATCAAACGCACTTGCAATCCCTAAGGGAATGTTCTCGAAAGTAATAATACCAGGTGCGTTCGGTTAATAAACTAATTAAGTTCAAAAGAAAAAGATAAAAAACATTGATAGTTTTATTATAATCTACATCAAATAATATCCATAAGACATTAGTCGATTAACAATTGCAGTTTTGCATTTTAGTATTTAATTGAATTTAATATAACATACTTAAAATTTTTAATACACCCTTTTATTCGGGACTTCATTTCAAATGTGCACTTTCTTTGCACATAATATTACATCATACCTGTGTTTTCCCGAAGGGGTAGACAAATTCAAAACACCCAAAACTACTTATCTACAAATGACGATATAGAAACTAAATACAATTTTCTGTTAAAACATAGCAGAAATGCTTTAAATCATGAAAGGATTTTTCGATTTCGTTTTTTGGTTACAGTAATATGACATGCATTGAAGAGAGTAAATTCATATTTTCCAGGCTATAAACGTTCAGAATAGACTGGAGACGTGTCATGTCTCCGTTGACGTTGATGGATGAATTCCATCCCTGACTTCTTGGAGTAAAAGGAAAAAGGAAAAAATACTTAGTAAATCCATTTCCAATTCGGCATAGAGTAGCTTAAAATAAGTTCTTTATGTGGTACCCACATTCAAGAATTAAAATAAATTCCCTCTGCATACAAAATAAAAAGAAAATAAATATAATACCTATTATAAACTGCTCCTTTTTATATAAAAGCTTTCATTGCTGTTATTAATTATTTGAAATTGAATTCTTTATTTTCTCATAGTAATTGGGGAAGTGATCAAAATAATCCTTAATAATCCAATAGGTATGCTGCACAATCGAGGCAGCATTTCCTCGCTGTACCGCAATATGTATCGCTAAGATAATAATTACGCTAGACGAGGATATTACCAGCCCTTTTCTCACCTAGACCTATTCTCATTTCGAAAAGCATTAATGAGAATTTTATCCACATGTTTAGGCAGTAAACTACCAAAATTATGCAATATGAATAATATTTATAAATCGAGTAAAAACTAAGAAACCAAAGTTAGCACTCAAAACTTCAACTCGACTTATTTGTTGAATAGAATCCATTAAGACTCAGTTTCTACGTTAACTTGGATTGCTGAGTAAGAAGATTGCAAATTTAAGTTAATATTATATTTGAATGGATTAAAGAGGGAAAATACTTCAAAAGTTGTGTTTTTACTTTAACTAGGAGCCATTTATAACGTAAAAAAATACGGGTATAATTTTAACCAATTAGAAATGACATTGGAATTCTGTTAATAATAATTAATATATACCATACTCTGCCGTAGCAATTACGTCATACGTCATCGTGCATTTTCGTACTTTTTTCTCCGAAACAAAGTAATATAAAAATTTGAAACAGATATTTTCGAACTCAGGGTGCAAACTTAAAGAAACAAAATTTTAAAATGTTGGCGACTTTGATAAAAGGTTGGCGATTTGAAAAAAAAAAGAGAATTGAGTGATATTTAGCCTACACATTCTATAATCTTTACATCCATAACATTGTGTAGATAATAATCACATCAAACCGAACTGAAATCGTTTGAATTTGCAGCTTTGACCTCGTTATCGCGCCGCGGTGAGCTTTATAACCATGAACATTTTTAGCTACCTCTTTCCAATGTGCGATTGAAAACGCTAATTATGCGAAATGTTGCAGTTTTAGGCTTTCTGGCATTTTGTATGTTTAAAATAAATTTCGGTCATTCGGATTTCGCTTTCATGGCGTTTTCTGCTAGAATGTAGCTACCTACACAGTACTGACCCAAATAAAATCCAACATGAATTTAATAAATAAGAAATTTTGTGAAGATGCTTGGATTTACTCGTATGTATCTCAATCACGATTTAATCTTAGTGAATCTGCATGAAACTTGTAACTCATAAAGCCCATATTTTTTGATTTAAAATAAAATAATTGTTCATCCCAATTATACGTTTAAGTGGTATGCAGCAATTTTCTTGAGAAAGACGGCGACGATAAACGTAATTGCAGCACTGTGAAATTCTACACGAGCGAAGCCGCGGGCGACTACTAGTAGAATGAGAATAATATTAAAATTATACACATATTATATTCGGTAGATGTTTTGAATAATTATTAAAGGTAAATATTCTTTAAACCAAATGCTTTAAATTAATGAAAAATGCTCAACACAGTATTATATAGTACCTACCTGTCTAAATTCAGTACGACGGTTTTGATTGTACAACTTGAAACATAGTTCCCAACGTGATTTGCTATTCTGGTCAAGAACAGTTTGGGGGTTAAAGTTTATTCTGCTAAACAATTCAGTCACTCTATGGGCTAATCTGCTGATGTGACTGAGTAACTTCATTAGAGAGATAAGACATACTTAAATTTTAAACATCATTGATTCTACGACGGACTGCGGAACGATAGTAGGTATAGGTATTTATAGTAAAATTAAAGCCACAATCGTTGCTGTTATTGCAGATAATATAACAAAATTTATCTTAATAAAATTAAACAAAAATATACCGCATAATATCATTTAAGTGGGACATAATTATATGCTTCTGGTTTGAAACAGAATGCAAAGGCAGACAAGCTTGATTTGCAGAAAATGCGAAAACTGTCTAACTTGGATTAAGTTAGTATCTTCAAACCGGATCTGGACGTCAAATTTCAAGCTCAAGGGGTTGTATAAACCAAGAAGGTATTCGAGTAACTTAGTTTGAAGTTATTTGATTTTATATAACCAATTCGCTTGCAATGCCTGTCGTTTACTCCATACGTTCTGTCTACGAATGCTATTGTTAAGATATACAAGTGGTGAAGTGCTGTTGCTATATGTTTAAGCCCAACGTAAAGAACCCAAGATAAAATAATAAAGTTTTATTTCAATACCATTATTTTCTACAGTGCAACTTTGCACACAATGACAATGCAATAATTTAAATACATACTTTGTCCCATTATCCTGACCAGGATCTTCAGGATTAGCGATTCAAGACGCTTAATTCGGTTATTTACAAAAGCGTGATTTTTGTTTTTATTTATATTTTTATTTTTAATTTAGGAACTTTCATAAATTCAGGATACTCCATTTGAGTAGTGCTTTGAGATCCTAGCAAATGTTTACCCAACTTCTGTTAACAGGCATAGAGATTGATGGGGAACTTCCATCCTTATCTTGTTGACATCGTAAAAAGCGATTGTATGTGTCGTTTGTTCTTCGCACCCCTAAGAACTGCCAGTGTATGTTTCCAGAAAAATATAAATTCAAGATACTGATTCATGGCTTGAGTAAATAGGCTTTTTAGACAAACATGCCATTTAACAGATCATTCGTAAATTTTGACGGAAAAACCAGGTTTTTTATTTCAAGAAATTTTAATTTCGTAAAACAATTTTAATGACAGAATAATGATAAGCCATTTTTCTGAAATCTTCCATTACCTATCGTTTGTGAATTCATTGTTCACCGTCTATACATGTAAATAGATCTTTCTCCGCATGCTTTGGTTTGCTCAGATTTGCGGTGTTGGAGTCAAAAGTTTAGATGAAATCCAGCAAGTAGGTAGATACCATTGTCTTGGCCGGAAACTTAATACTTGGCAGGTTACGAATTCTAGTGCAGCATAGCAGCATCCACGAATATACATTCATAAGCTTGCAGATCTTCATAACAATGAACACCTGTGAAGTGCAAAGCGTAATCTAAACATTATTTTTTTATCTGCAACTACAGCCTTTTGTTAAAAAACTTTGGTACTTATTCTGTTAGTATTAAGATATATATACAATAGTCCGTCTAATAAAAATAACGCTGATTATATTACTGTCTTTTTGTCCATGAAATTAAAAGTAGTGTAAAAAGTATATTGCTTTTAATCCTTACAGAACTGTGTGGCGCGATGGTTCTGTTTTCAAATGTTGGAGAAACCTAAGTAATTTTTGTAAGTATTTATTAACACTACAGAGGTTAAAAGAGATCGTTTACATTACTAGTAAAGTATAAACAATTTGTGTCCCAATTTTTAGGTGCCATAAAGTCTTTTGCTCTATATCTATAGACATGTACGATATCTTTGTTAGTAGGTACGAAGTAGCTCTGCAGTCTTGCCGCAAAGAGGTGTGGTGTCGCTGTTATCGTTACATTATCGTCTGCGACACCTTTTGTCTCTTGAAAAATAAAAACGAAAGTCTCAGTATCAAACAAGATTAAAAAAAATTGTTATCTTAGACCATATGAGCTAATCTTGAAGTTTAGAATTGCTTGATAGTAAGCATTCTAGTTAGGATGCGGCTACACGTTTAACATTAATGTAAGACCGTTCCAAAAATGAACGACTGCGGTTAACACTAGCGTAAGTAGAGTAGAAGGGACGACCCTAATTTGAATACACAGACGCCTGTGAAGTAAACTATAACGGATAAATTTCGAACATCATCGGCCTGCAGGCAACCTTAAACAGGATTAGGTATATCTTAAAGTCACAGACGCGATATACACATGAACTGTTTCCGAAAATTAAATTAATAAATCTATTAGTAATATAATGTTTTGATACTTTCTTGCGAACTCTGAATTGAGTTTGATTAAAAAAGAATTATGATTGATGTATTATAAAATATATTTTTCACTTTAAAATTTACACGAAATGGTAAATTAATAATAAGACAAAACATTACATTAGTTTAATTTTTTTATTAATAGGTTCATTATTTTTGTAACAATTAGTGGGTATAAATTTTTATGAGTAGTCTTTTAAATGTATATCTAAAACACCTACCTTATTATTATTATATTACATATATTATGTATGTTGTAGTCATGAGCAGAGTAAAATTCAATTTCATTTCATTACTGTTAGAAACGGAGAATTCACATACTCTAAAAATAAACTTAACTTACGCTCTGAGCCTCTGAGCCGACCCTAAACCTATTTTATAGACCAAATAGACTTTTAATAATATGAGACAAACAAATGATTAGAATAAATAAAATGAAACGATCATGAACATGAACCCATCAACCAGTAGGTACCTTCTACCAAAACTCTTCCGACTTACTTAACAGAAATCAAGCTGAAAACCCTAATTCTAGATAACCTGTACTATTCCTCATGATTCCGCCTGTCTAGTATTACAAAAGATTAAATTGGACTGTTAGTTCCAAAAATCTCCGCTTTATAACATTCGTATGGATATTTTAAATGAAACGACCTCTCCATTTTATTGGAAATACTTTTTGGGTTACATTAGCAAAGTAATAAGTCTAAATCATGACAAAGAACTTTATAATAATAGATATTATATCGGCTCGTTGGGTCATAAAAAAATATTAGAAACGGATACATTCCCGTCTTAAAGCTGTGTAAGATTTATTGAGAAATATTTCTGAAGAAAGTTATGTGCAAATGGTATAAGTTTGACTCTGCAGATGCGTTGCTACTTCTGAGAGATGGAATGAAGTACTGATAGTTACCCCTCCTCTCATATCCTTCCAAATTGAGTTTTTGAATTTAAACCAAATTCCGTTTTACCAAATTTATTATTTAAGCTAAGCTAACCTTCAACCTATAGCCGCCGTTGGGTCTCTCTCAGCCACGGCTGAGGGGGTTTAAAGCATACTCTACCACGCTGCTCGAATGCGGATCGGTAGAGTGCGGCTGCTTAGTGGCTAGCCAAGCGTCGAATGTTCTCAAGCCATCCTAAAGGTCTTTGACAAGGTTTAATGATTGTGACGTGCGACCCACGACGTAAGTTGATCTCAAATGATTGACGCTACTGGGTTATGAGCGCTTCAATACTTAAAATGGTATGATAATATAAAGATTATGGTACGTATTGGTTAACTACTCATATTTTTTTATTTTTTTCTATTTTATTCAACTTTATTGACACGTCAAAGAGATACACAATGGGCGGACTTAATGCCTTATGGCATATCATATCAGTATAGCAGAATAGCTACGACAGTTGTAGCAATACATAGCATCACACCTGTTATTTCGCTGGAGTGTTTGGCAGATGTGAGCAATACTTTTTTACAATATTAGGAATAATATTACTTTTCACCAGTTATATTTTAGGTCCATTGCAATAGGTTAGTTAGACGAATGCTATACTATGAGCAGATTCCAGAATTCGAGATACTACATGGAATTTCAAGTTATATAATACTTTATCCCACCCGGGGGAACGACCTAGGACTTCTCTAGCTTGGTCACGTTTGCGACCACTTCAAGTTACAAAACACAAAATCACAATCTCAAGTAAGTATCTCGTTAGAAAAATTGGTTTTTAACACGTTTTTATTAGCTTGGTATGCATGTATGTAACGGAATCTTTGAACGGGATTTTCACACACTTCAAAACTACAGATTAATTTGAAATTTTGCACACTTATCAACGACTGATGATAATGCAATAATTTAAACTAGGATCTTCAGAATTAGCGACTTTCGGTTATTTACAACAGCGTATTTTTTAATTATAAATTATTCAAAACTATAGACTACATTTTGCTAAAAATAGAGCTTTTCTCGTAAAAAATGTTAAAGAGATTGCTATCTGAAATCTTCAAGCTTCCGCCTAAACAAGTCTGAGATTAAAAATTGAAGTGTCGTATGCAAGCTGCCGATACGTCGAGAATATGGGTTAAGGTTTGTAAATATTTTTCTTTCTACAAAGAGCGGCCTCAGCCCAGTACAGACTGTGGTTATAAAATACGCTTTCTTAGAGCGTAGTATAAACTATACTTTCCTCCGTTTTAGCCACTCCATCGACGTAAGTACCTATCGTCGTAGCTTTCGTAGGCACTGACGTTTCTACGAGTGCTAAGATCTGCAGTAATATTTTCTACTGAAGAAATAAAATAGTGAAACTATTGTTTTTACATCAAGCTTACTCAAAATGACTTTGACTTTAATAAAATAAATGTCTATATATTCATAGTTATCCTTTTCTTTTTTTTAGCTGCCATAAGCAAATTATCTGTATCCACCCTGGCTTGGCTGGTAGAAATGCTATGTTAAGCCTTTAAGGTGACATGAAAAATTAAATAAATAAAATTAACCTTTGACTGACACAAACTATTTTGTAATTCTACAGCATTATAAAAAAATTAAGTATGTAATTCAATGTTTCGTTATTTCTACTGTAACGTTGTTACATTAATAATGATCACAAAATAAGTTCCGTTATTGAACTGATTTGCAGTGATTTAATATGTGATATTTAGAGTTTAAAACTTTGTATCCGGAGAATGCTACGCATATTTCTGCCCGTCTTGGAACATTTCGCTCGAGTGCGACTGCGTATAGACATTAAATTTCGCTTCCTATTAATTAACCAAGAAATTCGTGCTAACGCCACCAAACTTCTTGTCATGGCCGCGTTTGCGACATAGCCACTGAATAAATTACTTGTCTACTAACAAAAAGGAACAAAATTACATGAAATTTCAGGCAGCTGAGATCACGAAAGCTGTGAAATTGCGACTCTTTCAACTTGTGACACACACCTTAAGAAAAAGCTATTCTAAAAAGAATTTAAAATTCATCACCGTTCTTAAATTTGATTAATTACCTAAGTCAGACGTCGGAAAGGAGTCAGAAAGGGATTAGGATATTAATGATAATCCAGTTAGTAATTTTTAGTAGAAGTCCCGTTCTTAGTCTTCCATACTTTATCAAAGAGGATTACATAGTACCTACGACCTAGCAAAAAAATTCCATATAAAATAATATCTCAACTTAGGTTGAGATATTAGTTTGTTGGCTTTCCTTAAAATGAGAGCTGCTGGCCAGTTGTGGATTGGCAGACTTCACATGCATTCGAGAACACTCCCAAGCATGTAAGTTTATGCACGATGTTATCCTTTGGTGTAGGATAATATCACGAATAGGATAATTCTGCGGTTCATCCGGCAAGTAACACAATCATCATTATCACCTTTAACTTGGCTGGCTGCAGTCAATAGCTTCACAGATGAGAGAGCTTGGAACATACTTCGCCAACCACCACCATCACCATCACACATGGCATCGATTCATCATCATCACAACCCTTTGTCCCACTGTTGGGCACGGGTCTCCTCTCGGAACGGGAGGGATTAGGCCTTAGTCCACCACGCTGGCCGAGTGCGGATTGGCAGACTTCACATGCCTTCGAGAACATTACGATGAACTCTCAGGCATGTAGGTTTCCTCACGATGTGTCCTTCACCGTTACAGCAAGTGACATTTAATTTCTTAAGTCGCACATAACTCAGAAAAGTCATTGGTGCGTGCCGCTTGGGTTTGAACCCGGACCGCTCGAGTGAGATTGACGACGAGATGACGAGAGAGACCGAGTAGTCCAATTCAATTTCCAGATGATTCTAGGCCGCCTGATCTGTTCTTGCGATAGATAAATCTAGCTGGTGGGTGTTAAGCGCTTCATAGAGTGTGTGATGTTATACACAATGTACCTATAGGTAAACGCCTACGTTTTATTGGTGGTATGAGAAAAATTCCAAATAAATAGTAAATAATCTGACATATTTCGTGATGTTTCACGTACGTGGTCACGTCACCCTCGGCACAGGAATTCTAGTGCGGGGGTGTCTGAGGTGTTTATTATTATTAAGGATCTCTCCAACGCTCCCGGCAGTATGAAATGAAGGCTTTAGAACCACAGGATAAACACGGACAATGAAACTGTTTTGTGACACTGGTTTGTTGGTAAAGTAAATAATTACTTAGCTAATTAGATATGATGTACAAACATCTTTCGACGCCTCCTCGGGCAACTGTAACAATGGGGTCTGTTGGCTCAACAACAGCTTTGACGAGACGACTGTTTCTTAATTATGAGGTCGTTAGGGTCTCTGATTTTACTTAAAAAGAGAGGCTGATGCTTCTTTTTGTTTTCATAATTAAGTACCTAATGTAAAAGTTTGTAAGCGTGGATGATGTGTGTTATGATGCGTGATGATTTTTTATATGTGTAATTTGTTATTAGTACCTCTGGAATTCGAATGAGGCTGGATTCAGAAGGCACTGGACCGGTTGGAGTGGTCACTTAGGACAGGCCTATGTCCAGCAGTGGACCCAAATGGATGATAGATGGACTAATGGAACTCTGGACTCTTATGTCTCCGAACTATGAAATAAAATGAAATAATAATTTGAAATGAAAAAATAATTTATTTAGTTAACAGTTTAACAAATAGATGAATCCGTTGTTGGGACATCCTGTGCCAGGATGTCCCGAACTATAATGAACGACAGTGCTTTAACGGAGTATGCATGCTCGTTTGCAACTTTAGGTCTATGATAAACTAATAATACCGATAATAAACATTGTGTATTCTCAAATGGAAATGATATTGTTTAATTGTTGTGGACTCATTCAAGTTCGTGAGGAAAGTCAATAATTTTTTGGTCTATTACTGTATCGGTCTGTATCTGCGTAACCCTACTTAATATCGCGTGTTTGCCTGGTGTTTCAATTAACTGATATTTAAAAAGCACAATGCTTAGCTATCTTGATGCACAGCAACCAAGTAGGTACTATAATAGGGACAGCATAAAAGTAATTAAATTTAATTTAAATTTTTGCTTCGTTTGTTTGTTCCTTGACGATACTTTACGAGTACCATGAATCCCTTTTATCCAACACTATTGTTGAGATTGTAAAGAAACCTCTCTAAATACTGTGGAGGTTTAATATTTTGCTTAAAGTTATCAGGTAAATAGGCAAGGTTTTGAAGTTCTATTAACCTTGTAAATCTATATGAAGGTGGTATAAACTTCTAATAGATATACCTATTATAAGTTTATACAAGAAACTTATTCTTCGAACTCTGTGTCGATTGATTGAACGATTTGGATTGGGCTCGCCGCATTGACTTATGTGTTTGATATCACTGCCAAATCACGCGAATACCTTCTTGTCTAATAAATCATAAATATGCGTGAAACTCTTCGAAGAAATGTCATTTGAACAAAACTGAAGTTTGATTAGAGGGAACATAAATCAGGATATGTATCGCAACCACCAACCACCTTCTAACTAAGAAGTAATAAATGTATCTGATACATACATTTTAAATACGTTTGACAGGCCCGTTGGCGCAATCGGTAGTGACCCTGTCTGTTGCGCCAAAGGTCGTGGGTTCGAATCCCACTCAGGACAAATATTCGTGTGACGAACACTTGTATTTGTTCTGTGTCTAGATGTCAATATTATCTATTTAAGTATGTATTTAAAAATATCTATGTATGTATATCAGTCTCTGACACCCATAACACAGGCTCGCGCCTACTTTGGGGTCAGATGGCCGTGTGTGAGAATGTCCAAGATATTTATTTATTTATTATTTATTTATACGTAATGATAATAACGGCATACCTGATAGAATTCATTATCAATAACTATTCAAACTGAATTTAGTAGTGTAGCAAGCCTAAAATTCTTAGACAGCACAAATGCAAAACTAAGTTTTAATTAAAGGTCAAACAGTTCAAAATACACTGTCAATCCAATCACATACGTTTGCCCATACTCGTAGAACGCACGCAGCCGTTCGAAACGTCAACAACGAAACCACGTGGCCGTATTGACAGCAGAACCAATACTCGTCAATCACCGCACTTCGGTCGCGTCACGGTAATTACGTCAAACTAGTCACGCCGCGCTCATCACCGTGTCACGTCACCTCGTGACACGTGACACCGGTAGGTATAGCTTTGTATACCACGTGCGCGCGGCACAGCCGGCCGATCTAGACTGAGATGTAGCCCACTTCCCACGCCACATACTTGCCAAATAATAGAGATAAAATTGTCATGAAAAATCATAACATTCAGTAGGTAGGCAATCAGACGTACATCCTTATCGGGACCTCATTAAAATATTCCCTTTTTCTAAACATGACCCCGAACGACCGATGCTCTTTACGAGTAAAAGTCGGCCGCTAAAAGCTTCTGAGTAATTGAACGGTCTAGCTACGAATAGACAAAAGGCATAAAAAGTAATTAAGAAGCACTCAACACTTATTTACTTTTTATCGCGCAAGTCTGAAAAACAGCTAGTTCTACTGTTTTCTCAAAGGGACATCACATCAAGTGATAATTTATCAACCTTATTTATTGATATACCTACGTGTCATTGAAGCATGAACGAGTAAATTTATTTATTTATTTATTTATTTATTTAAATCTAACTTACATCTAGCTTTACAGGGATGTCCCTAATGCGCTAGAATAGTTATAAATTGTCTTATCAAAATAAAAATTAAATTAAATACAACCGTCAAAATTATCAATCAAATTCATAATTAGGTACCTATATATAACATGTCAAAACGGAATTAAATTAAATATTAATACAAAAAAGACAATACACAAAAATCAACATATAAGTAATAAAATTAAAAAATAAAAATTATCCAGTATAAATGTTTTTCGCTATACATGAGACAGTAAGTCGAAGATAGCTCATTTAATTTTCATGTGTTTTCGCGCGTCGCTACAAAGGTTGTGTACTTCTGCAAGGCGGAAAATATAAGCACTCACAGGGACGCTTGGCATCTGAAAAATAAATATAAAGTTGCACCGCAAATTCTACATTACAATTTGGAATATGTTTCGTAGCAGTTTGCTTTGCAGTTACTATTGGAACTGATCCATTTTCATGAAATACCTGAGACTGAAGGTAAAACACCACAGTTTAGGGTTACAAAACTTTTGAATAGGTAGGCCCGATACCCCATCTTTCATACAATAACGGTAGCCAACTGCTTCATGAAGATAATTTTTATATCGGCTGTAACCCATTAGTTGGGAAATCTTCATAATGTTCTCAGAGGAATGTAAGCGATGGACTTTCTATGTCTTTCCTCTTCCCATTCCGATAGGAGACCCGTGCCCAGTAGTAGGACATTGAAAGGGTTGGGATGTTGAAGATTGACTAAAAGTTTGAGCGGCTGTGTTTTTGGTAGAAAGCCTTCTTTCTGATGAAAATAAAAATAATGTATCCATAAAATTAATGTTATAAAAATTAACCTAAGGTATAAATTTAGCTTAAAATAATTACGTGTTGTGATCACACAGCGACGACAGATAGTTTTAATAATAATTATTAGTGTTATTCTCATGTCACTACACAGCAAACTACGAGTACATAGCTGTGATTTTTAAAACGTTTTTAGGTCGACTGCGTAATTGAATTTAAGGAACACGTTTAAAGTAGGTAGCCTAGATTAGGTCTTAATCGATAGTTTTGTTCACTCGCTTCCCAATTTAATTAGTGTTAAGTGTTTTGAAAACTATTGGAAATTAGTTGCATAATGGGTATCTCGTCATATCATGATAGCGCTCGAATTGTGTAACAATATCACTAATACTAAGTCACTAATATAATATATTATATTGAGTTCTCCTTCATTAGCTAGATATAGCGCTTCTGTGTATAGTATAAACAAAACATCACTAAAACAAAATAATTATATAGCTGAAAATAATACTTCGACATAACCAAACATGTACTTATTTTAAAAAAAAATAGAGAAATAAAAGAAAATGAATGCATCAAATCCAAATAGTAAGGCAGCTTTGCAACATCTGTCTGTATAGGTTATTATTTACAACAATACAACCCTAATACCCTATAGTACCTACATAATAATGGCACAAAATTAACACCAAATCCCACGTGACTTTGAGTGAATTCAAACCCAGGTAAATCTATGAATATTCATGGTTATTAATTTTGAATACATTAGCTGAGGACTTATCAATATATAGAGTATAATTATATTATATTAAAATAATAGAATATAAATATTTTTCGTTCCATTCAAATATTCAGTTCAACAATCACGTCATAAAAAAATCCGATATTATTACGAGCAGGAAATGTATCTCGATGAATTCAGAATCATTTAAAATTTCGTCGAGCCAGTAAATATTAGACCAGTGCTGACGTATAGAATTTTACATGTAGAATTTTGAACTATTGTTTTAATTTGACAATTTCCAGTAGAACATTATTAAAGGTTATGGAATAATAATTATTAATACCTTCATTAATAAACGTAGGTACTTGGGGGATGACATGGCATTGAATTTTTTCTATTACGAACTGCATGGATACAGCTTAGTACAATATACTGGCAGGCACTAAGATAACACGTGTACAATAAGTTCAAGAAGTCCGTTTTTGCCACAGAATTTGGAGTTGTTGAGTAACTTTCCAAGACTTATTTCGCAACCCTGCGTAGATTGAGATAGGATATTGAGTTTAAACGAAGCTAAAAGGCTCAGCTAAAAGGCAACAAGATAATTAAGTCAAACAGACTTGTGACCTAATTTATTTTGAATTCGTTTCTTCCTTTCCTCGAAGTTTTATTATTCTTCCAAATATAATTTTTCTTTTCCCTCGCAATTTCTTCTTCGTGAACGCGTTCACAAGAGATGTAATATTCAAACAACTTCGGGTAATAGGGGTGAAAATATGTAAAAGTGTCTCAAGAGTATAATCCTCTTGTGAAATTATAATATCTTTCGTATAATTTTAATTACCTTATAACATCGTTACGTTTAGAAACTTATCAGCTTAGGTAGGTACTTAGGTACTTGACAGCTTGTCGGATTTAATCGGATCCCTAAGGATATCGTTTAATTAAACATAACATAATTTAATAAAAACATTTTAAAAATAGGTACTTATTATGATCAGAATTGTAATACTGTTATTTTACTGTTAACACATGTACGATCGTTGTCAAAATACAAAGAGAGATACCCAGAGTATTAGCGGGATTAGTGAAGACGACGCTTGCCGCTTTGAGAAAGCACAGAGGCGTAGGCACTATTGTGCTGAGTTTTATAGCATTGCCTATATACACTGGATACTGTAGCAACAGTAGAACTTGAGCCGAAAGATTTATGTAAGAAAACAAAATTTATGACACAATAATCTTCACTCTTGCTAGTAAAACATAGTCAGATCAGGACCATTTTAGTTTAGCTCATAAATACGGGCCTAACAAAAGGGTTTGAGCGTCCTTTTCACTTTAAAACTGGATTAGTTCACTTTCAATTTCATTACGACGCGACATCCGCGAGCTGAATGAGAGCCGTTAGTTCTTTAATGGATTTGATATGTCTCCGTGGGTGGCATCTCACGGTGCGTGATACTGAGGTCCGAGGTCGTCTGCAGAAGCACAGACGAACATGTCTTATTAATTTCGCTGGGAGCCGAGCATGCAAACCGTACATCCTTAGTATTCATATCAAATTTGCTGCTGCACACAAATTAATCATTATTACAAATTAATACCTCGAAGTGGACTGACGACGTGAAGAAGACAGCGGGAAACCGTTGGATTCAGTGGGCGCAGGATCGGGAGGAGTGGCGTCGATTTAGAGGGGCCTATATCCAGCAGTGGATTCCAAAAGACTGATGGATTGATGGCTGGATAGAATACCAATAGCTTGAAAAGAACGTATCGCAACTATAGCAATACGTTCTCTTTCGCGGTATGACAAAATAGTTTTGAATCTCAACACACACAGACCAACACGCACTATTGCAAGAGCCTTGATGTGATGCTGGCCGTACGTACGTTGTCCCTGACTATCCGGAAAATAAGTTACCGTAGTAAAGTAAGCGACCTCAGAAGTAAGATTAAGGATGCGTCCTCATTAGGCGCACAGTTGGCGGCAGACTATCCGCTGACTGACTCTGATGGGCGTAGTGAGCGAACTACGAACTGCGAATTGCGGGCCGCCCACCGCGCACATCGTTCGCTGTGAATCAGTAGCTCTCTGAATAATTCGGCAAGCGAAACGCCGCAAAACGCGCATTATGGACACTCCATTAAAAAGATGCAAACTGTAAACAGTTAGCCGCTAACTATGTGCCTAATGAGGACGCGCCGTTTCGCCAGGGGCGTAACCTCCGCCATCGAAGTTATTAAGTACTTTTCTGCCTTGAATAATCGTTAATGAGGCAATTTTATTCTCGACGACGATCTTATGTCACAGGGGAAGAAACGCTTCTTCTGATATCAATTGCTGCATAGAAGGAATGTTTTTCCTACCCAACCACCTAAGTGGAAGGAATGTTTTTCCTAACCAACCGCCTAGGTGGAAGGAATGTTTTTCCTAACCAACACCTAGGTGGAAGGAATGTTTTTTCTAACCAATACCTAGGTGGAAGGAATGTTTTTCCTAACCAACCACCGATGTGGATGGAATGTTTTTCCTAACCAACCACCTACGATGGATTGAGTGGTCCGTATGCAAGCTATGCAAGTATGTAAGTATGTATCGGTACTACGAACAATCAGGACACCTTCAAAAACTCAGTTTGCGAGTTGTCAACGCCCCTCATCGCTTAAGTCTTCCAGTCAACTTGTCATTGTGTTTAAACAAATAAACAATAACCTTAATTATTAAAATCGAATAAAGATTAAAATCAATGAACAATCTTAATCCGTTCCATAATCTATTTGGCGTTCAAGCCAATTTGTGTCTGAGTGTTGCGTAAACTACACTAGTAAATATTGGACTCATCTACTACTACTACTTGTGTCTATGAAATAAAGTCGCTCCGGGAGAGAGATAACGACTGTTTTTAAAATAAAACTAATGTTGTACAATTTAGCGTCTTTGTATTCAACTAGCGATCTAAGCTAGTGAAGAAACCTGCTCCTACTCCACCATGGTACTGCAGCGCGTTTTGGTAGGAATGGGGTTTAATGGCCAAATGCCTAAGCAAGAATTGTTTGTATAGTCTGTGGGTAGTAATCATCACGGTTATTCTTGTTTTTACTAGATTTATAAATACAGTCGGACTCGAGTCTATTTATACCTTTGAATCAATAGTAAATCAACAGATCAATTAAGAATGGACGATCTGAATACTTTTCCACTGGATAGATTCAAAGAGATAAAATTAACTTGGCATATAAATAAAACACTTCCATGACCTGTTCTATTAAATTGTGAAATTGTGGAACGACGCAAAAAGTGGGTAATTTTGATTTCCTGATAATCAGATTGATCTCTCAATCGAAGGTCTGGTTGTAGTCCGGGTTCAATTCCTAACGACATTTCTAAAAAAAGTACGATGTATGCAATTAAATTTCACGTTCTGTATGGTCACAAACACGCTGTACCTATAGGTGAGAGCTCTCCGAAATATTCTCGAAGAATTATTACATTAAATTAAACCCCCCACCCATTAAACCCACCAAGAGGAGTCCCATGTCAAAAAGAGGGAAAAATACTCGTAAGTAATACCATAGAGGAAAAATAATAAGGAATCCGTGGATTCCGTGGTAATACAAATAATACCTACTGTATTACTGTACGGTACTGGAAACTAATATATAATTTTGATCACTTAAATATCATGATATAACATCACGCCCGAATATTCTTGAAGGAAAATGTGTGTTCTACACCTATGTACTTTTCATCAGTTACTCATAGATTTAGGTTACATGTAATATGTGAATATTGTGCCTTAATATTGCTATAAGTACACCGAGTCTAGATCACAAGACTGTTATGTACTCGTATCTATTTTCTTCTTCTATGCATTAACTTATATTTTCACTTGGAAGTGCGGTATCTCTTACACAATGCAGAAAATAAATTGCAAGTCTTTTGTTGTGGGAAATGATAGTCGCTATAATGAGTTCTATGGTAAATGATTGCATTCTAAATGGCCTTGCGTAATTAATGTAATAAAAAAAGTAAGGCTTGCTTCAGAAAATGCGCAATAGTAGGTACCTACCTACCAACCCACTGCAAACCATGATTTAAAATTTTCGTTAGTTTAGTTTTTAAAAATAGAGCGCTGCCAACAATGTAGTGAACAATGTGGATTTAGCATAAATAGGTACGTAATGACTGTTTTCTCAATCGCCTTTCATTGCAGTTGTAGTTGGTAGAACCTGTATATAGCGTGATAGGTTTTATATAAAACCTATTTGTTTCCATTTAGATTTTGCCCGGGGCAGTAGTTACCATCACCCGTCACCGTACTTGGTACCTTTTCTACTGTATAATAATTTAAGGCAATTGTCGTCCGGTATAGACATCCCACAGCTGGGCACGCGTCTCCTCCATGGGCAAGTCGGGAAGTCTAGAGCATACTCCACCACGCTGCTCCAATGCGGATTAGTGGATAATAAAGTGCCCCATAAAGGCCAGAAAGCTTTTTTTTAGCATACTCGTGCTACGTGCGCCGTAGTGCTGGTTTATTTGCGAAGCCTTCGGGGCAGTGTTTTAGTGGAAGCTTCATCGACCAAACATAGTAAAGCTAACACCTATTCAGTAGGGGTAAATTGCTTAACATTTACCATGGGTATAAAAAATCTGTCAACATAATTTACTACATTAATTTCCGGTGTTATTAATTGTAATGTTTTATTTTTTATTTTTGCTTTTACATGGGGTTCTGCTTTTGAAATTTAGACATTCAAGTTTACCCTATTGCGGTGAACACTGAGATCATTAATTAATACAGGGGTTGTAAGTGGGATGTGTACTTCAGGACATACACGTTTGTATTCAACGTACCTTCCAGCAATCAACAGACACTTGTGATACATGTTTGTAATTAGAATAGAATAGAAAAAAAATATTTTGTTCAGAAATTACAGAAAATTAGTACTTAAAAATATTATTCCTTAACATAACCTCTACAATTTTATGTCTGTAGTAGTACCTATTTAAATATGTACGAGGCTAAGAGTAAGTAGTAGGTCTTATTTTCTGCTTATGTTGTACCCTGTGCAGTGCAAGTCCCTGTCCCCAAACGCCAATTTACTCAGCATTTTGCTGTGGCAATATTACCACAATGCTGATTTTCAGTGGTAATTAATTAATAATAAGTATATCGCGTATTAAATGACAAGAGTGAATTAACAGATTGATCTTTGTACAAAAATTTTAAATGGTAAGTACGAGTACATAATATGCATATAAAATGAATATGTACGTCATTTAAAAAATCACCCGTCTCAACAAATCTCTAAAAAGGACAATATAATAATAAAAATAACATAGTAAGGCATTTGCCTTAGTTTTTTTTTATCCAAGTGACTTCGGGTGTTTGGGAGACTGCCAAAGTTGACAGTTAAATAAAATATTTCGGCAAACGTATTATTTCTTATTCTTGTAGACTAGAGTGTTTTTAGCTTCCAATTTTTTTGATTCTGGAGAAAAAAGCGTTCAATATTCTTAACAGCAGACAAATGAAAAAATGCAGACCTCTAACCTAAAATGTCAGTTTAAAAATAGTGATAAACTGCCCTATTCTGATACATCAAAGCATCTCATTTGTATCCAAGGCTGTACGTCTTAAGCACACCTTTTAGCCGTAAATGAGAAACCCTGACCGCTCGCAGAAACAGTTTTCACCATAAAGATACCTAAAAATTCTTAACTGACCTTCATACTATTCTTTTTCAACAAACAATCACCTGTACTACTACTAAACTACCTATATAAATATTTCAGAATTTTTCCTGATGTTATGTACCTAATGTTCAACTAGTAGCAAAATTTTGGGGGACATGTTAAGCCGTCGGTTCCGGTTGTTTTCAATGGTAAAACAATCATTAAGGATTGTCGAAGACCTTTGGTGGCTTGAGAACATTCGATACTGAGTTGGCTACTATATACTACTCCCAGTGTCAGGAACAGGAACAACATCCCTTATGCTTTGTTGTTATCCAGGATATCGCCTGATTCTGTGCTAAGTTGCAGCATAATCCTATCATTTGTTACAGTATAATCAAGTTAAGAATCAGTGTCAGCACCATCTGTTGACGTTATGCCAGACAATAAACGAGCAAAGCATCCTAAGGGAACATACAGAAAGAAAATAGTCCAATGTGCTAATCTAGGTTTTCATACATAAATTCAAATCTGTTTTGTAGTTTTTAGTTTTTGTGTGATTCGTACAAACTTTCACATTTGATTCAGAAGGCACAGGACCGGTTGGATTTGCGTCGTTTAGTAGAGGTCTATGTCTAGCAGTGGACCACTAAAGGCCGTTGATGATCATGATGATTTCCCTGGGAATTAAGTTCGAAGGATAGAATTCGTTAGCTATGTCATTGAGGAGGGCGGCAACTAGATGTAAATGAAACTATTATTAGGTCTTATTCCACGTAGCAACCATTAGTGTCATAATAAAATTTACATTCATAATAACAATACAATTCTCATTTCAAGTCCGGTTGTTCACGTTTTAAGCACAGGATTTGGCTGTTGCAGACATTTATTTTTAAATGAAGGATAACCTTATCTAGGTGCTCACTTCTCGGCACATGCATATTTTACTAGCACGACGGGTGGATTAACCTCAGCATATTTCTTACCGTGTGGCACTTCACATGGCGTTTTATATAACACGTGTACCTATAAGAATACACAATAAGTAAAAAATTACACCAAGTATAAAACCCACGCTACTCCAATGCGGATTGGTGAGAGGGGTTACTGGCCAACCCAGTGTCGAATGTTCTCAAGCCACCCGAAGGTCTTCGGCTTAACGACTGTTTCCACTATCCACACAAAGTTTCTATTGTATTAATTCCTATACATATTTTAAAAAGTATTAAAAAACGTTGATTACATTTCAACTTTTACACAATGAGTAGGATGGGCTATGGATACGGCGCTATAGCAAATCCAGCAAGTGTGTAATCACCCTTACTGGCATCTTTCCCGCAAGGAGTCATCTAAAGGTTGTGTGAGAGTAGAATAGTCTAGAATGTGTGCCATTCAATCCTGGCTGAGTGGCGGCGCTGCAGGGCATTCGGGGGCTGTCGCTTTCAATTCCTGTTGCATACATATTTGACTAGGGAACTAGATGATTCCGAGGTGGAATAATATGGTTTGTAAGATATATAGCATTTAAGTCACAGTCACAGAAGCTTGAGAACATCCGACATTCGATTGATCATTAAACCCTCCACCAATTCGCATTAGAGCAGCATGGTGGAGTATGCTCTAGACCAGTGGTGGGCAAACTTTTTTAATGGCGGGCCACAAAGGTTTAGAAATTCTAGAGGAGGGCCAGAATTATAGAAAAAATGCATTTTGAGTTAAAGCTTTTAATATAATTTTATAAAACATTACAGCATTAAACACAAATATTACAAAATATCTTTTACCCTAAAAAATAATAATCAATTTTACTTTTATTCGAAGGCTCTGCCTTGTTAGGCGTGTGAGACATGTGGAATTGTTTTTGTTTTTCCATAATATTTTCGAAAGCTGTTTCAGCTGTGTGGCGACTGAGTTCACTCGTCCGCGCCTCTCATTTCACCACGCTTTACGCCCCGTATTCAGGGCCGGATTTAGGGGAGGGCAACCGGGGCTACAGCCCCGGACCTCTAAAAAAGAGGGGCCCCCACAATAGACTTCGGGAAAAAAAGTTTCATATTCCGACTAGTAAACACATGTAAATAACTTTTCTTTTGTTTTTTTTTGCTGTTTTTCCCTCCACCTTTACCTTTGTACAAACATGATTATACTGTTCTTAAATATTAACAGAAATCATCAGAATCAATATGACATGTAATATCATCATCATTCTATTAACATTTGCATACCATTATGTGGTTTAAAGTGACACTTTATTGTAAATAAATGATTATTATTATTATCATTTATCTATATTTTTATATGTTTGTTAAATACTAAATTTAGGCCTCGCGGGCCGGAGTTGGCCCGCGGGCCGTAGTTTGCCCATCACTGCTCTAGACAGTGGTCGTAGCTAAGCTTTTTAAGTAATAGCAAGCGAGACTTTTTTACTGAAGTAGTCCTTGATTCAAATGTTGCTAAGTTTCTATTTTATGATACGTAACCATTAATTAATTAGAGTTGTTACTAAGCGGTGACAGCCCAGTGGTTCAAACCCCAGCGGTACGCACCAATGACTTTTCTAAGTTATGTGCAATTTAAGAAATTAAATGTCGCTTGCTATTACGGTGAAGGACACATCGTGAGGAAACCTGTATGCCTGAGAGTTCTTCATAATGTTCTCGATGGCATGTGAAGTCTGCCAATCTGCACTTGGCAAGCGTTTTGGAGTAAGGCCTAATCCCTCCAATTCTGAGAGGAGAACCGTGCCCAACAGTTGGACTAAGAAAGGGTTGTGATGATAATGATGAACTATTTTACCAACAAAATGTAAAAGCTGGAATAAATTATTTTACAACAGCATTTTACAACATGTTATTTGGTAAACTAGCAGACATTGTTGTGTGAAAACCATTCAGTTGCGTCATTTCTTTATCCGTTTGAAGTTTCCAGGTGAAGTTTGTCAGAAGTTAGAAGCCCGTTTGCATATCACATCTAGCAGTTTACGTCGTCGCCGACACAAATTGCATCGACAAGTTTAGTTTGGCGACTCAAGTTTATAGTAAACTAGTGGACGCTCGCAGCTTCGCTCGCGTACTAAAAGTAAGAGTTTAATTCTAATCTCACATTTGTAACCCTTCTAGTGTTAAGGGTGACCACTTTATTAAAATAGGATTATTTAACATTATTATGGATTTAACATTGATCTACTTTTTTTACATTGCGACTAGTGTTTAATGTTAACATATTGTAGACGAAAAAAAAGAATAAATGGCATTTATTTCCAGGTGGTCCGTTTGCTGGTTCATTGGTGCAAAATCTACATAAAAGATGAACCTTATATCAATTAATTTATAAAAAGAAGAACCTGAATAAATTACATAAACATTTCTCGCTTCAATATACCTACTTCTCAAAACATCAGGTGATATTATATTCCTTTAAGAAACTCCAAACAAGAACAAACAATAACATAAACATACTCGTTCAACTTCAGATACCTTTGAAGTAGTTAGCGTGTAATAACATGAACTAGTTGGTGCGAGGCAAATTATTCTTCCTAAGTTTTATAAGTTCCACTTAATAGAAAAGTTTCTTTGGCGACTCGATGGATCACTGGATGGTGTTATGTAATCTACGCCACTTTGTATAAAAGTTTAGGAGGTATTACAGTTAAATTTACGTGTATGTTGAGTTCTGTTGTTAATATTCTCAGAGATCATAAATTTTTATTTATAGAAAAAAATCATCGCAAGTTGTATTTGGACCCACGATGTTTATGTTTATATTCTGTAAATGCTGTGGTTAATTTATATGAAACCTATATTGAATAGGAGCTGGATATGAACTGGAGGAGGAGATATGAACTGCAACGGGTAATAGCTAAATATTGTATCTGTATTGAAATGTTCAATGAATTTTATCAGTCGATCTGTGGAGACATAAATATTTCATAATTAATCATGTATAGCAAATAAAGTATCAAAATAACGCTTCATTTTATAAAAAAATACGTCCATTTAAAATGTATCATCGCTTTGGTTAGGCTCCATAAATTGTGAATATAATTGATAATTCGGTACGTTGAGCTAAGCTGTTGCAATGCTCTTTTTCAATTACCTATACTTGAATATGCAAATACTATGAAACAAAGTTTGCGAGGGAAACGCGAGCTTAGAATACATTGTGAGACGAATTGCTATTCAAGTAACGTTACGTATTCCAAACGATCGTAAAGACAGCTACGGTGTTTTAAATTACATTTTGCATTTCGTTTCATTTTAAATGCATAGAGAAGAATATTTTAATGATCAAATTTATTTTATAGAACAGAAGCGTTATTTTGGTGACATGTTGCATAATACTGTTAATTGTACTCACGTGAAAAGCGCCTCTGATACGCGGCCCCGCCTGTCCTACATAGAGCGTTGACGCCGAGTCGAAGACCAATTCAATCGGATTCCTTTTCACAGCCACTGTGTCAAATTCGTGACAATTCAGGAATAAAGTGACGTTATCAGTTGTTACTTTCAAAGCGAATCGACTCCATTTCTTCGTGAAAGAAGGTACTACGAACGAAGCTATTGTCTGTGACAACGCATAAATATTGGCGTCTGTGTACAACAGTGAAATGTTCATAAGACCAGGGCCAGAAGGAATTAATTGAACTCCAAGTTGGACGACAGTTTCTAAGGGATTGACTACTGAGAAAAGGAAACCTCCGTCTTTGTTCGCCGGGCGAACAGTGGCGGTTATTGAGAATTCTGAATATAGCTTCTCGGGCATGAAGAGACGGTACGGTGATTTAATATCTGAACCAGGCTTAAGTCCGTACGCGGGGAATCCGTCGAGGCCTTCATCGAAGTACTGTGTCTTTGGATTGCTGAAGGGTACTCCGATGGCATGTAACAAGTCGTATTCAGGAACATCTGAAATACAAAAGGAATTGTATATGTCTTATTGTTTGTTTTAACGCGCTAATCTCTTGAAATACCAGTTCTATTAAAAATTAAAAAATTATAAAAACATAGATAGCCACTCAAGAGGACTAGTATAGGCTATCTAGAATAAGGCTTGTCTTCTTAGTTTTGCCTTAAATATTGATATTTGTAAAGCAAGTCGGAAGAGCAAGCGCTCCAAAAATTAATTAACCGCATGCGCCATTACTGCTTTGTAAGCTGTTATACAATGTATTACAAAAATATAGATCGTTATTCCATCTAAATATAAGTCCGCGATGCAGACCTAACTCCTAAGCTACCGGGCATTTCAAGTTAGTAGAAATAGTTGTTGCCCGACTTGGGTATCGAACCCAGGACCTCTAGATCACTACCAGACAGTTTTATTTTAATTATGTGTTTTTCTCTTAAATGTTTACAAAATAGCTTTAGAGAAGGTAGATATATTTTTAGAGCCTGTAATGATGTATGATGATATATGTATACTACTAAGGATTAGATGGATGAATGGATGGACCCGTTAATACCTCTTCTATTTGAACTTCAATGGGTAGAGTTTTTCTGGTTATTTCCTTGAGATGGACAATAACTATGTATAAACGAAACATTTGTCAAATCTAATCCACGCAAGCGAAGTTGCAGGCGTCCACTAGTAATAGAATATTGGTACTTTATTACGGTACACCATGGTGCGTCATGCGCGCGAATCCGCGTCCGCCCGCAATATCACGCACCGTGGGAACCTTCCTTTTGAGCGACAGTGAAAAACCAATAAAATAGCATCCCAACCCAGCAGATATGCGAATCTGTGTGGTTACAGTAAGTGGATGTAAGGTTTAGCCATATCCCGATGACATTGAAACAAAAATAATCCATCGGCCATTTATAGGCAACGTTGCCTTAGTAAAGGGTGTCGGAACGGCACGTTGTGGGCTATCAGTAAATAGCTCTGTTTGATTGCGCGCGGAATTGCAGGGAAAATGGCGTTTGTGACGAGATACGGGCTTGTGACAGCCCTATTGTGGCGGGGCCTCTCTTTTAGACAGAATACGGTTGGTATCTATCTACAAGAGGTAAAGTCCATTTCTTACAGCTGTGTCAGACTTGCACCAAGACTATTATGAGTCCCGTTTAGGGTCTTTGAGGGGTGTCAAGAGCGGCATTGGATGTGTTTTGGTGCTCGTTTGCTAGCTTGCGATAGATATTGGTTTTTATTTATATATACAAGTATGACTACATACAACTACAACACATAAACTAAATTGTTAAGATCTTCTTTAGTATGTTAAGTAACTAATTTTCTCAAGTCTATCGACTAGTCAATCTATCAAACTCTGAGGGTCTGTACTGAAAAGCAGCGCTGTTGTTCCTTCGAGGTTCCAACAGCAAATCTGAGCACAGTCCCTTTTAGGTGTTGCATTGCGATATACTTAGTAACATTCTATTTTATTCTAGAAGTATAGTTACGTACCATTTGGGTATTTTGAACCAAATCCCAGCCCTTCATTGGCTGAACAAACTGTAGTGTAAAATACAATTGTCAGCCACAGGTACCTGAAAAGAAAAACAGAGTTTATTTCAATAATAATAAGAGCCTAGAAATGCAACGGATCATACGTTTCTCCCTGTGTTGGAGAATCCTACGATACCCACAATAGGAACGGTGAACACAATACCATAAGAATAAAGACCTTTGACAATACTCTTGATAAAGTATTGTTGGTAGGTATTCAAATACAGATGGCGTTGCTGAAGAGTTGATCAAATGTTGGAGTAGATGTTCGTGATGACAATTCTGTGGTAAGTATGGTAATCTATATTTTTAGAAAAAAATATCATTATTTGGACATTGGACTCGCCGAAACAAATCACTGATTCTACACTTGTTACCTTCAGGACTCAAGTAGCCGACTCACTCGACCATATTCACTCACCGATGTCATCACCGCAAGACATTCCATTTTCTCATAATTATTCTTGAACTAAACTTGGGATATACGAGTATATTTTTGTATGAAAATTACCAATATAATTTAAATCTTTTTATCAAGAAACCACAGCCGTTAACTCGACTTATTACTTAGTAGTTTAACAGGAAGTTTGATGACTATCAAGAAAACGAACTGCTGTTGCACAGGCAGATTAATTTTACTTATAGAACTAGCCAGGGATTGTTGGCAGAAGTGGTTGAATTGACTGAACTACGGATATAACTTAGAAGACCAATAAATTGGAGCTAATAAATGGAGTCGTTAATGCAGTGTTCAGTAGTGTATTGGGAACGATATTAATTACCACCTCTGTGTGCCGTGTAGCATTTTTTGCATAGTGGCCAAGAGAGATGTAGTTTGCTAGGAATCGTATTCGCTTGCAAACGCTCATATTGTTTTTCTTGTCATTAGTGTATTTCTTGGTTTCACGCGAGATTAGTATCGATTGATGCCTGTGAGATAATGTGTAAGATTAACTACCGTAGTTTATAAGAATTTTAATGATTTTATTTAGCTAACTTTTAAAAGATATTTAGAGAATGTGTTATTTAGACAAGTGTTACAACTACGAGTATATGACTTTCAAAATTATAAATTTTCGCCACGAAGTTTATAGTGTTTATAGTTTATATTGCCTTGTATAGTAGAGGATCCCGCTATACAACGACCTTCACCGAGATGTTTATTTAATAAAACGTATTTTATATTCAATTTAATATGTCAATAAATATAGTACATACGGGTTGGCTAACTTATTTCAGTCCAGGATATGATTAATTAATAATTTAAAAAAAAATTTTTTTTAAACATTTCACCGGTTTGATTATTAGACAAATTCTATACCAATCGAAAGTATGAAGCCCACAGATTATGCAAACGTTAGGTTGGCTATTCTTTTCCGGTCACAACTCTCGAGTAGCCAGGTATAAACAGGTAAATCGATCGATATCGCATTTTGCACCGGTCTGATTATTGAATTAAAATTAAATGAAATTGAAGATTATTCCATTATGAACACGGTGGTATAGGGTTGACTGCGAAAAATCAGTCCCGAATTCCAGTTGTCGAATTTTTCGAAAATAGCTGTATAGCGGGATCTTAGACGTAAGTACAAGTACCTTTCTTGCGACCAACTTAGAAGTTACAAACGATTTCAGTTCTAAGGAATGTTTGGTACCTACTTAGCACAAACGAAGTTGCTAGATACTATCACATAGTAGTGTTGATGTTGTAATATATAATTGCTTTATATGATACCTCTTGTAATGTAGGTATAATATTATTGTTGTAAGGCTACAAGGAAAGCAAAACTTCTGAGATCAAGCTCAAATAGGAATGCATAGGTCGATTGCATACAAACAACACATTCTGGGTTTGCCTTTACTGCAAGCAAGTATTAAGACCACGTGATACTAATTTAAATGAATACCCAATGACTGTATAAGTGAGGAGAATGGATAATTGGAAAAAAAAAAATATTTCTTGATTTAAAAATGCCTAAAGCAGAAAGTAAGCATTGATGTTCCAGAAATAAAAACTTATTTTAAATGATGCTTTTTTATGGATGTAAGATAGTAAACGAGCTTGCAGCACCACCCATGACACCTGTGACTGATTTTGAACAAGACTCAAATAGGTATGGTTAGTCCAGTTAGCTGAGAGATTTAATTAGAACATTAGAAAGTCGGATCGGTAGTGGGTATGAGGACTGGGGACTGTAAGTGGTGTTAGTATATAATAGTCCAGTTGGTAATTGTTAGTCTCGTTTCAAGTCAGTCACAGACGTGTTGCTACCCTTAAGGACTAGGATGGTCGCTTCTATGGTACCTATTAGGTACTGTGGCACTGCCCCGGGCGAACTCTAAATGAATCAAAATAGGTTTCATATAAAGCCTATTTGGTTCCTTAAACGCTCTAAAATGCATTTTTAATAAATTAATGTGGCAGATAATACTATAGAAGGAGGTGTATAAGTTTGGCACAGTTAATGTTTACATAGAGAAGGGCAGAAAACTAACATTTTAATTTTATATGCACTATAAATACATTAAATTAATAAAAGAAAATATTAAGCACACTATCATTGGTTTGATAACTATCATTGGTTTAATAACATATTTAATAGTTGGTTTACTGGATATGATGTCATGTTATTTCTCACATATCACTATTAACAATGGTTTAATATGAGATATTTATAGTCCCCCCTTATCCATAAAATTATATACAGTCAAACCTGGGTAAGCGAGAGTTCAAGGGAGCACAATCTCATTCTCGCTTAAAGAGGTTTCTCACTAACCCGAGTTTCTCGCTAATGCATGGGTAGCGTTTCTCTCATATAGAGGTACGCAGCAATAACAATATAATTTTATTTTATTTAGAACTTATTTACACTTAAAAAAATGGTAGGAAGTTCCACGAAAGTTAAGAATGAGTCATAAAATAGCAGATGTTAAATTTGTAATTTGTTTTGTCATTTGTTACTGTTTGTGTGTATCTTTTATGTATGTATGTATTTTTATTGTAGCTATAGTTCCTCCTAAATAATAAAATAAATAAAGCTCGACTGTCGCTTATAGAGGTATAGATAAGTAGCAGTCTCACTTACAGAGGTCCATGAGGGAAAAACGACTCTCTCTTACAGAGGTTTCTGTTTCTCGCTAATAGAGGTTTTGGGAGCTTAAAATGACGGGTTCTGGCTATTACTCTCACTTATAGAGTTTTCTCACTTATCCAGTTCTCACTTACCCGGGTTTGACTGTACATATTTTAGTTATAGCGTGTTTTGTCTTCTTATTCAAACTTAATTCATAAATTGAAAGAAAGTGACAAAACATTTGATAGCTATAACATGTTTATTATTTTGTTATGAACACGGCGACAACATATTTTCAATAAGTTTTTGTTCTAGTCCGACTACTTCATCTAATTCACACTTCTTATGGTCTACCATTTCTGATTTTAAAAGGCTCCAGGGATACATTTCCCGGCATCCCAATGCGTGACCGATTGTTTGTCCTCAATTCTTGGACGTCTGTGATGTATTGCGTTCAAGCCACCTGTGACCAAGTGAATTTCTACAGCGGTGCTGCTGGTCAAATTCGTAAACTACTATATTTACATTGCTTTTTCTGTTATACTCGTAGGTTATCAAATGGAAAATTAGTTGTAATCTTGTGTAGGTATTACATACATACAGGTTTCCTCATGATGTGTCCTTCACCGTTATAGCAATTCGGTAGCCACTGGGCTGTCAAGCTGTAATAACAAACTGTGAGCCCGAACAGTGCGAGGAATTTTAACAACGTGTAATGAGAATATAAAATGTATTCCCACACATTATTACACGATTTTTGTAATCACTTTTTGTTGACTGGTTGTAGGTATCTCTAAAATATTTGTATGTTAAACCCTTAGTTTTAATTAATTTTTTCTCTACCAATGGATACTAACAGTTTATTTTATACAATATTAATGTAATAATATAAATGTGATAATAACGTGTTTTACGGTCTCGAAGTACCTACTTATTTATTTGTTAACTATTTCATTATAATCATACTTTAATGTTCACCTTAACACGAAAACACTTGGGTATCTACGGAAATTATACACCCGGAAATGAAACTGTTAAGGGAACTGGACAAATTTAGTACAAATAGGCATAGTTGAAGAGCTTGCAAAAGAAGAATAATTTCTGTTGACACGAAGGTGCTCAAACAACCAATCAGTGTGGAGTTCGGACGCTGCATTTCCAATTTGCTGTATTATTCGATTGGGAGGAAATTCAGGTGATTTCAGATAAAAAATTTATGCCTGGACAAATAAAAATGATTACCGAGCGAGTATTTTTAATGAGTGTAAAATAAAAAAACATCTTAGAAAGTATAATTTTTATTGGCAAGATACTAGTAGGTTTTGGATATTTAGGCATAAAATTGTTTTATTTTACCCTGTCGTATTGATTCCCTATGAATATGATTTCCCTATGATTTGCCACCGACAATTTATGGCCGCAAGTACTTTATTAAGTACTATGATTTTATTAATTATAATGGAAATAGGATTATTATTTATATATTTCGTGTATAAATGGGCGAGGATATTTACATAATTTGGGGGAATCTCATACTACTACATATACGTTTAGTTATACGACGCTACGCTATTTAAAAATATAAAATCGTATTATTACTTTTAATTTTCAAACAGACCGATATTAATGAAAATAAGAGTGGTCTAATTTTTTGTCCATCAGTTTATTATTGCTCTTATATCCATGTCTTACCTTGTTACCAAATGTCTTATTTTATACAAGCCCAACATAATGGCGGGCTCGAACTCCATCCCCAACTGGGTTAAGCGAAAACAGCAGCATTCACTGAGCTTTCGGACAAATCCGTTGAATTTTATGCAAATTTGTTTGTTAATGCTTTGGTTCTGCAATCTGAAGTTAATGCACTTAAAGTTTGTTGAAATACGTAATACTTATTTAGAATCACAATATTATAATGCATAATGCATTCTCTAGCGTAGCGTCCTTAGCCCAATGGCTCGCGTTGATTCAATGTGATCGATAGAGTTAAGCAACGACGGCCGCGGTCGGTTTGTGGATGGGTGACCGCTAGTGGTAAAAAAAATGTTTAACGGTATAATTATTTATTATTATTTTCTTTTTCCCTAATAATAAAATGAGAAAGAGAAAGAATTAACAAATAGAAATAGATCGTCATACAAGGCCATTAGTTTCCGTAATAATTAATTTGTGCGCCCAGGGCCGTCAGGGAACCGTCCAAATTAATTATTTGGGGAACAAAAGTCGCCAGTACCGATCTATCAGTTGTTGACGGAGGCTGGACAGCTGTCGCTTTAGGGTCGTTCCCAATTGTATGTACCAGTACCAACTTACGTATTATAGTGTTTTCTTGGATGGCAAACGAACGTGTACCCCTGAATTATTTTTTGATACAAGTTTTCAAAAAAGCTTCAGCACCACCCACCCATCCACTGCCGCCATGGCACCATCGAAAGACCCTAACTAGAACTTATTAGAGTCTCGTTCCAAGTCAAAGATGGGGTGCTACCCTGATGACTAAGATAAGACTAAGAGTCGCCTATAGAAGAGTATAACCGGGAACCAGCTCTTTTGTACCAATTATAATTACACGACAGAAATGGTAATAAGTGCCTTGCGTGGTCGTGGCATGGCCGAACTCGAAAAAGAACTTCTAATCTAAATGAACGATAGGTCCTACATCTCTAAATAGAACCTTTATTATAACCTTTAAACAACTACGGACTACCACTGAAACCATAAAGTTTAAAAAAAATAATTGTACGAATCGGGAATCGAACCCAAGACATCTAGGTTAGCAGTCACGCTTAACACCATTATGAAAATGAGGCAGATAAAGTACTATCAGAAGCAAAATTATATCCGCTGGCAGATATATAAAATATACCTATGGCAGAGAGACAAATCACCTTAAAGCACCTCTGGCGGGCGTTTTTTGCACATCACCATTTTCCATTACCATCACCATCACCCGCCCTGTTCACTTCTTTCGTCGGTTTCTCAAAATCTGTTGGGTAGAGTGGAGTAAGTCCGGGTACTCCGGGTGAACCGTAGGTACCTATAAATACCTATAACACCTACCTATACCTATAATACCAGCTATAAATCAGTTAGTTTTATTTCATTTTCACTGTTATTTGGTGGACTTCATGAAGGTCATTTTCTTCACTTGTTTGTACTGTGTAGGTACATAAGTAATACGTAAATTTTACTATCATTGTTCTGGTAAAACAGCATATTTATGTAGTTTGTTGTAACAATTTCATTTTCTCAAACCATTGGATGCTAGGTCGTGTGATGGCAGTGGCGCCATCTCTACTATTTTCAACGAACTACAGTACATTGGAGCGTTAAAGAGATGGCGCTAGGTGAAACTACAGCAAATAGTGTGAAAAATGCAAAAGTAATTGGTACACTAGGAAGAGAGTTGGTAATTTATGGAGGACTCAGTTAAATTGATTATGAAAGACCAAATGCCAACCTGCAGTGCTTATAATATATTTTTGTACGTAGCTATTTCAAATGATAATAATAATGGTAAAGTAGGTATGATTTGATGAAAACAATGCTAAATTAATGATACTTAATAATTTGAAGGAGTCCGTTCAATTTATAAAGACTTTATTTTGATGTAGGAATTGTATAGTTCAATTCAAATAGGTAGGTAGAGCTAACAGTGGTAGATAAGTTATAACTTTTTGATTACTTTTAGTTTTCATTTTTAATTAAAATGATGTAATAGATTTTTTCACATTAACATACAAAATATAACCTATTTGGTTTCAAAATGCGTCACCTAACTGAATATTCAAAAAAATGTTTGATTAATCAATGTTAAAAATCCCACAGCGCTTGATTAAACACAGTCCAGTCCATATGACTTATGCAACCTGATGAATAATCACTTTGCATAACTGAGGTTCAACAATATTAATCGAGTTGCTGGATGTTGACCGAGTGGATCGTATCAAGTGATCAAGTAATCAGCAACGATGGGCCCGTCTAGCCACAGGCTAAATGAAGGGAGTAGGTACATCAATTGCACGAGTACCATTGGTCTAATTAATTATTGGTTACACTGGTTATTGAACTTACGCGAGTTACTAAAAAAGCCGACCAAGAGTCGGACTCGCACACTAAGGGTTCCGTACCATTATCTATACAAACGGCAAAATATTAATCGTACTCAATTTAACCTAACCATACCAATAACCAGTAGGTACCTACTCGAGTCTTGTTCAGAGAGTCTTGTTATCATGGGTGGGACTGGATGGTGGTATTGGTGGTGCTGCATACTCGTCAGTTATCTTTGCTATCCATAAAATAATAATAAAAAAAATATTACTTGCATTGTCAGTGTAGTTGATACTTATTCGAACTTTAATTGAAGATTTGCATGTTTGGCTTCGCCAAATTACACGACCATTTCTAAAAAATCAAACTTTATTTTCCCCACGATTTAACACAAGTGTATGCGATAGTAACGTTACTGTTATCCGACTCTAATTCCCGTGACCTCTGACAATAACGTCTTTGAGAGTTCCATCAACTTTGAAGACACAGTCGAGGTTTGATTACAGATTAATTTGATAGAAAAAAAAAATGAAAATGTACATTCAAAGTGTATGCTAAACGTTACTGTCGAGATGGGTCGATGAACACAGTCTCTTTGACCTACAGTGATCGCTGAATTTGATATTTCGTTAACTCTCAACAATCGACGCTGGTATAGATAATTTATAAAGACTGCAGAATTTCCACGAATTCAGTTGGAAAGTTCACTTACAGTCACACGGTCTTTCTGTATTAATTCCATGACCATTTGCTTCAGAAGAACTGACAAAGTAGCACAAATTTCGCATCTACGTACGTATCGCAAGTATATGTTAACAAAATGAGTAACGAAGTCAATTGACGGACAGATTTATTAGGAACCCACATGAAACCACTTGAACTTAGAACCTAGAAACAAAATCTATATAACATTTTATTATCATTATTAACATTTTTCGTAACTATAATTAACAATTACTAAAATGCATTTTTTTTATACACCTAATACTATCGACACTTGGTTTTTTCTGATAGGTCTTGAACGGGGTAATTATATAATTAAACCATAGAGAAAGGAGAAAGTCTGTGCTTAAACTAAACAGTAAGCAAGGATTGAACTAATGGCATGTTTAAATGTTAATGCAACCCATTAGTACTCGGTGCAACTAAACAAAGAGTTGAATGGATCTATGTAAAGCGGCGCGCATGAATTAATTGCAGCGGTGATAAATTACGCAAAGTAACACCTGCAACCTAACTGGAATTCGGAATATTGTGTGGAATGGAATTTAAACACTGGAAATCTAGGTTCTTATTCATAACAAATGAATAAACCTATTTTAGCTATAGAGTATTTGGTCTTCTTCATTCAAACTGAATTCAGAATTTGACAGAAAGTGATGATAGGTTTATTCATTTGTTATGAATAAGAGGGCTCAATAAGTCAATATTGCGATAAAAGAATCTGAACGGCAACAATTTTTTAAAGACCACTACCATGTAACCTGTCATTTATCTACCCATTCTCTGCGACCCATAGACGTTCCACTCCTGGGCACGAGTCTCCCCCACAGACACTTTTGCGTGAGGTCTAGAGCATACTCCACCACGCTGCTCCAATGCGGATTGGTGGAGGGGTTAGTGGCCCACCCAATGTTGAATGTTCTCAAGCCATCACATCAAGAAGGTTTTCGATAAGGCTAGCTGGGCTAGACTAGCGGTCACCCATCCACAAACCGACCGCGCCCGTCGTTGCTTAACTCTTTCGATCACATTGAATCGACGCGAGCCATTGGGCTATGGGCGCTACCATTTGTATTTATCAATTTCACATTGCCAGGTATTAGAACAGACTCAATAAGTACTTCCAGTAGACTTCTCAAGAGAACAGAGTAGCAGTAGGCATAGTGGATAATAGTGAGTTGTTGAAAATTATTTATATATTTTGAAACTTGAGTTGCTATCGTTTGGAAATCTTGTGGAATAGTTTGGATGTGGTGTTATTTTTAAAAATAAATATTTTAAACCACATACGGTCTATGTGCCTATGTTTGTTACTGCAATATGGATATTTACAAGAGAAAATCCCTTTCTAAATTTATAGTCGCGATAAAAAACTCAAGCGGACGAGTAGCGCCAAGAGTCCAATTGATTCGAGTTTGGGTTGAGCCAGGAGCGGCGGAATGACACCGGCTAAAACATTTCACGAGGACCTCTCACCTACTTCATGTTTTATGTATTCACGTTTTTAGGGACCCTGACCAAGAAATGTATCGAAGCAAGCTGAATTTAAAACAAAAAAAAATCATCATTACGCTACTTTTAACTTCGTGTAATTTCGACGAAATTACTTGCTGCAATTCTTTACACCACTTGTACTAATTATAGGTACGTATTAATTGTGTCTGTTTGTATGAGGTATCTCACAGACTTCTACAGTCCAGAATGCCCGAGACGCTGAAGACCGCAATAAGTGGAGACGCATCGCAAGGGGTGCATGGGCCTATAATAACAAAGCATCATCAACCACGACCACTCTGTCAAGAGTGAACGACTGAGGAGGAGTATGAGGTATGCATTTCTCTGCCAAATAAACAACTGCCTGACCAGCCATTAATCTTAACCTCCAGTCACCAATCACTATTCAGTCTAAATCAAAATTAAAGCTATGAACTATATTTAAATCATTAATTATTCGTTGATGAACGCAGACTATATAATTCGCCGGTTAGTAGTGGAGAATTATTCAAGTGTTCCCGAGCGGTAATGTCATCGCGTTGATTTTCAAACTGTTTCGTATGTTGAGTGATTTTCATGAAAATTAAATTAAATATGGTCCAGTGGTCACTCGTAGTCATTAACACATTACAGTCGCGACAAAGGGGATACTTTTTTTTTAGGTTTCTTAACCTCTTGGTTCTTAATTTTTCTTAACTGCTGGGTTAATCCTACTAATTTCAGTCTTCAATCGGCAATCGCATAAAAGCGCTACAATAACTTTGTTATATAGGTAGGTCGTATCAAATGTTTTTGCGATACTCTCTAAAAAATGTTTACCATCTGCGCAAAGCCAGTGCCATTGTACTTTGTTCCATCTGTATGATCTAATTGTTACCCTAAGTTCCTTTTAATCTACTAACACCCTGTATTATGTCACTGACTCAAAGTGATAAGTGTTTACCCAGCACGATACCCATTAAGTGCCATGAAAATACTATCACTTTTTCCAATTTTCTCAGTGCTCCTAAAAATGATTGGTAGCACCGAAGATTGAAATAAGTCAATGGAATTATTTTTCGCGGCGCCAGCTACGACGGGTAATCCGATTGATTTCTTTTCAGCTTCCAGAGTGCTGGAATGAGAAAATTGTGATCAGCAACGATGATTTATGTCGATGAACATCAGGCTTTTATCATTTTTTATATAACAGTATCTGTTTGAAAGAATATTACTTAGTATCAATACTTTTCCCTGGCTTCGTTGTCTAATAGATAAACTCCGTTTTCACCCCATTCGATAACAGTTCTGGTTTCGTAAGTTTTCGTAGTTTAAACAACACATACCATTAGCATCTACAATCAGTCAGGTTAAGTTCAACCAGCCAGAATTTCAGGCTTCGTGTCATTCGCTTACAGCCATTACGTCTTGGTTGTGTACCTTGATTCCCTGAATCTAGATTATAAGATACCTTACTACTTACCTTGAACAAACATAAGTTACCTGCCGCTATGATGAAGATGATTTACAGCCAAATATATTGCTATCTTACTAAATAATTCTTCATTCTCTGTACGCCAACAAAGGTATCCATGTTAGACTAACTGAGAAAGTATCAGTCCCATGTTTGGATCCCAGTTGGGAAAAACGTTTATTTGACAAATGTAGTCTTACTCGGAAATTAATCTTCCCGTAGTGAAATGAACTGAACTCTATTGAGGGTGTAAGTGAGTAAGCATATTTAAGGTTTTACTAATTTATTTATATAAACAACTTTATTGACACCTCTAAAGCGATATACAATGGGCGGTCTTAATGCTTTATGGCATTTTCTACCAGTAAAATGGTCGGATGGGGAAAAGTTGCGGTACCTAGGTGAGAAGAAAATAAAAGGTTTATAATGTGTGCAATTTAAATACCAGTTTGGCATGCAAAGAAAACTTGACCACAGCATTGTGCTTATGAGTTAAATCGACGGCCAATGTTCTTGAATAAGGACTAGGCTCTAAATCTACATACAGTTGTATTGGATTAATAACAATCCCAGCGACAGACCATGTTAGAGATTAGCGTGCACATTATCGATGCACATAGTAAACGTGATGTAGGTGAGGGATTATATAGACATGAATGATACATTCGATGCCTAGTATCGAATATCGACACCCAGTGCCTAGCTTACCGGGAATGAAACGTGATGAAATGTGGATAAATCACATGCACAATATAGTTATAATTATATTTTATGCATATTATTGCGTATGTGTGGCGTCCAGCCAGCCTAATGGCTCGCATCGATTTAATATGATCGACAGAGTTTAGCTACGCGGTCGTGGATGGGTGACCACTAACCATGCTAATAATTGTAAAAGATTCATATGTACTTAGTTGGTATGCCTGTAATAAATAAATAAATTATTGCTAGTGCTCTCTAACAGTGGAAAGCGGAACGATTCATCACGCTGCTTGCATACTTTAATGTGAATTTAAATAACTTAATATTTTCTAATTACAATATCTATAAGTATTATAACTATAGAACAATGTTCGGTTTTTATTATCATAAATCGTTCGAATAGATATACATTTATTCCTCCACTCTCAAATATTTTATTTCAGAACGAAATTATTTGAACAGAAGTATATTGTTTTTTACTCATTTTTATGCACGGTACATTGCATGCGGTGTTTGGAAAAAGGAAGAAAGTTATATGGGCTATTGTTCGTTCTCCATATTCCCAACAGTTCCACCAACGCCAATACTCATTACAACAGGCTATTGGTTACAAAAAATGAAAGGTGTCCTTTTCAACACCACTTGCATACTAATTGCGTTTTACACGATGGTGGTCTTATATTTGAATGATATTTTGGCTTGGCGGTCGTCGGTGGCTTCGGACGCTGTGAAGCTTTTAAGTACTTAGCTTATTTAGACAAGGTGACCCAAGCTGGGTTCGGGGCAAACACCTTTCTTATCATTTGCCCCTATCTGTTCACGCGGGTTGACTGTTATTGGGGCATTTTGTCGGTCGTAGTCATAATAGATTATCTGAACCCACATTAACTGCCTTTACTACTAACGAAGGGTACCTAAAGATATACCCACTCAACCTATAACTATGGAAGTTAATTACCTAATGTATTAAAGTTAATAACACTGTAAAATATACATAATATAATGATATTATCAGATGTTGAAAGGTGTTTCAATCATCGGATCGAAGTGGCATAGTTCCCGTGATAATTTGTATAGATTCTAATAATTTCCACCACAATCACACATCTTCACAATCTCAACCGAACAATTTTTTTTTAAATTATTACATTGTCTTTGATAAGTGTGAATAGTTTCAAATTAATCCGACGTTTTGAAGAGGGCCAGAATCACAATCAAAGTTTCCAAAGTTCCGTTACATACATATACAAACATACCAAGCTAATAAATGCGTGTTAAAAATACCGGGAGAATTCGGAGCGACTCTTTATACTATGATTATAATGAACTATCGATGTTTGCCTTCAGCGAACCCTGCCTTTCGAGTGAGAGGCGAGTTCGATAGGCATTGGGCTGTCACTGCTGTACCTATTAAACATTTTCCAATGTCAGTAATTACTAGGTAATAATGAGTAAATAGTTCAGTTACCCTTCCTTTGAAATCTTTTCAATTAAGGCACCATTAAGATAATAACATATTTTTCTTTTAAACAGTGCATTTCACTTAAAAGAAATCCTTTATACCCACTCTGAAACTGATTAACTCTTTAGAACTGTATCAAATACAAGGAATAAACAAACCAACCCTAGGTTATTAACTCTTTGCATAAACGACTTACTGTTAAATCGGGGATTGCTTCTAGAAATCCTCTGTCAAGAACAATCTTCAGTTCTGAATAATTGGCAAAAAGAATGGAAAGACCTAAAGATCTTTATCAGAGCTAAGGTGACTTTACACAGCGTGAGAAACAGTTGAATCGGATTGTTCAATCACTGAAGCCTAAAATCAACTAACTAATTTTACCTATCTGAGTTTTGATACGGCAAATTATGTAAAGCTAACTTTAAGTCAGTCCTATTCTAACAGCATGCATGATTGTATGCCAAATTTTGGAATAATTTAATGGAACTTCGAAGCATACTAGAATTGTTTTATTTTATTAAATTTAACACTGACTAAAATTCTCTGTGTTAAAAATCCATACATTATTTCACTTTCATTTTTATGTTGAGTACGGAGCGAGCTTTTCATAAATTTCATATTTTTAAAAATCTTGTTGATAAAACAACTAATACGGCATAATACACATATTTGATGAATACATTTTAATAACAATTAAAATGAAATCAACAATGCATTCATAAAGTAATGTTATACGTTCAACTAAGTAAATCAAATAATGAATATCGGACAATGGATAAAGTTCTTAACAAAGTGCAGTGTATCGCTTGTATAAATAAAACGCATCTGTTCAGAATGAAACTGATTAGCGCCGACATATTTAGATTTCGTAATAAAGGAGTCAAGGAGTAAAGGAGACTAGCTTCTTATCCATGATGCCCGGATTACACGAGGCTAGTTTTTCAAGCTAGGATAGCTAGTGTTAGTAAGCTAGCAAGCTAGTCACTCTGGCTTTGTGTAGACATAGCATAACTGACTTATTTTCTGGGTTAGTAAGCTAGTAAGAAAACTAGTAAGCCAAAGTCTCAAGCTAGGATAGTTTAATAGGATGGGATTTGAGTACTAGCACCCCCACTGTTTTTTTACTAATTTTGCTATCATAACGTGTGTACTAGCTTCACGTGGCCGGAGATGCTTTCAATTGGCTAGTGAGAAGTGATTTTACATCACGAACGAGCCACTACCTATGCTATTGGCTTAAAATTAACTGGCATCGTGTAAATAGCACTAGCATATTTCAACCGAGGACAGTACAGCACAAGAATATCTAGCTTGCTATCCTAGCTTGAAAAACTATCCTCGTGTAATCCGGGCATGAAAGTCAGTTTAGAGTGCAACAGAATTGTTAGTATGCCATGAAATCTCATTCTATGAGATTGCAATTTCCGTGATCCAGGTTTCAAGCCCAGTATAAAGTAGCCTACTGATTAACTCTGACTGCAGAAAGGTAGGTGCGAATGGCGGCCGGGGCAGATATTTATTTCGCAGATTAATATTTGCACTCGGGTCATATATGTTAAATTGTTTTACTATCTGTGTGTGTCCACTACCCGCAACGCAGGTCAACTTACTAGTTGGTTACCGAACTACTGTTCGGGTTCGAGAGCAGGTGACATTTTATTTCTCGAATAAAAATGTACATCGAAAGTAAAATTCAGAAATAATAGTAATTCGAAGAGTAATTCGTTTGTGGGCACAGGTCCCTACCCAAAGTCACAGCTGAGACAGGTCGAGAGCATATTCCACTACACTGCTCCAATGCTGATTGACTCGTTAATTCACGTAATAATTTCCAGTAACGCTGGCAGTTTATTTAATATCAACATGAAAATTGGCTTTGACACTTAGATAGTCTACCTACAGTATTCCTCATAAAAGTGGCTATCTAGTACAAAAAAAATTTTAATCGGACTGGTGGTACTTCAAGAGATTTGCGCGCTTAAAAAAATAAAAAAACAAAGAAACAAAATCACTCATGCTTTATATTATTAGTATAGATGAAACAGTTTAACAGTTGCCGTCCTAACTTTAAAATATTATGGGAATAAACAAAGCAACGCACGGGAGCAGCGTGGTTGAGTATGTGGGAGAGATCTGTGCCCATCAGTGGGACGCCTATTGGTTGTCGTGTAGCTAGTAAACAAATTTATTATTTCTTTCTTTTTAATTCAGAAGTCGGTTTTTTGATATTTTAATATCGTTATTTTACTCGTTTGTTATATTACACTAATTGGCATTGAGAAAGTATGTGAAGTTATTTATATTTCAGAAGTCTTAGACGACCCAATTTTTCTTTCACATCAAAGGAAATAATCGTCAATCGTTTCCCTAAATAGGATGCACGTGTAGGCAATTATTCTCTAATGTCGTACTTAATTAATACATTTCATATGAGGTGTTTTTTTTACTTTGTGGCATAATTATGGCTATATAACATGGATTTGAATACCTAATTAGGTTACATACATTCATTACCATAAATATTTCAGTAGTAGACTGCTTAATGACAAACATCACAAAATTTCAAGAATATTATTTAAAACTCGCAGGTTTCTCACAACGAGAATGATAATCTTCACTGTAGGTATATTTAAGGAGAGACTCTTGATATTTTTTCAAACTTTGTCTTGTAAGTAGAAACCCGTAAATTCTTAACAGTTTAAGGGACGCATTTATTTCTCAACACATCGTAAAATAATACAAAACAGAATCAATCAGCCACTCATTTTATTCTTGTCGTCCTTACAACTGCGTTTGTAGCTAGTGACAAATATGTTACATAAGTAAAGCAGTTCAATCTACGACGATCGTCAGAAATCCACGGTTCAGTTCACCACGCTGGCCATGTTCGGATTGGCAGACTTCAAATGCCTTCAAGAACATTATCAACAACTTTCAGAAATGGATGTTTCCGGACAATATTTTCTTTCACTTTAAAATCAGGTGAAAATTATTTCAACCCAGACAAGTGTGAGGTTAAGTGAGGTCAAGTGAGAGGTTAGTTCGATAGCCATTGGGCTGTCATCTAAAACGTAGTGAGATAAAATAAAATAAATTATATTTATTCATAACACTATTTCACATGAAAAATAAGTTCGAAACCATGAAATTTCTTTTGTCGTCCACCCTCAGTTGAACCTTCTTGATTTTGAAAGGAAATCCTTCACGCTAGCCCACGTTCAACACGGTGTTTTTGTGTAGATGTGAATGGGGTATTACGAAGGGTTCAGCTATGAATGAATGTGCATGCAAAGGGATCGATGGGACCCTTGTAAGGGTTAAATGTCCCTGGCAAATTTAATTTATGTTAGAAAGCGTTGAGAGCACTTTGTTGTTCAACTTGTTCGGACTTGACTTTGTTTATTTTTTTATTCAATATTTTATTTAATTTTTTATATTTTATTTTTTATTCAACTAGTTATCTAAGGTTTAGGGATATAGTTTATTAAACTATATCCCCTGAAACTATTTCATTAGTTCACAAAATTAACTATCTATATCTAAATAAACTAAATACATATAGACAAGAGGTACGTTTTCTGTAGTAGGTACATTAAATATTTTTTTCAAAATTGCGATGCATGTTAAATATGTTATAGAACTCAATAATTTGCTGTCTATCTGTCTGTCCGGGCATCACGTAAAAACTAAAACGGATTTGGATTTTGTAACTTAGTAAAGTTATTACATATACTTCGGTAAAATATGGAGGTTCCCTTTGGTTAATAGTTGGATCAACGTGTGATAGAACACGTATTAACTAGTTTTTTTGCATTTACTAGACGATTGAAAGAAAAGTGATTTTCAGTTTGGCTGATTTGTCATTTTATTAGGGTTAATAAAGGTAGTTATAATAATATGGTAGAGTTTGTCCAGTAATGTTTGGCAGCAACAACCAACGATACTACTGCGATGTCTTATTCCTCGCGAGCGAAGCTGTGGGCGTACTATAGTTTATTATAAACATTGGGCGGATTCCTTTTCTGGTATGCATTTGTCCATGCCAAGAAATTATACTTTATTTAAGTTCATGCATACAAATACTACGGTATTCAGTTCGTTCTAATTACGGAAGCAAGACAAAAAGTCAATTGGTCCAATTAATGATCTTGTCCATTCATAGTCAATTTATTAGTAATAGTCCTATTCGTAGATATTCCTCTAAAACACGGAAGTATCCAGATCATTTGGGATGATATTCGAACGTAAATAAATTAAAATCTTATCGAGCAACTCTATTAGCACCTTAATAAACATTCACCCTAAACTCACGGGGCAAGTTGAATGCCATTAATCAAACCCCTTCGGAAACTTTTAACCCGAACATCAAAACTAATCGACCTTCTGAAGATTTATCACGTTGAGTTTCAAACTGTTAAAACACAATTTGAAGATTTAAATAATCTTTAAACAACAAGAGAGTAATGAATGACTTCATCAACCACCTAAAGACTGGAAGCTGAGGGGTAGCTGTTCTAAATAAGTATAGCTTTTTCTAATACTTTATTAATTTTGTAGTGGATGTAATGAAAAAAAAAAATTGGTTGCCATAAACTCAATTATTTTTTAAAGAAACAAGTTCCTTAATCATTGCCTGAAATAGGTAAGCATAAGAAACTAATCAGCAATACGAAACTAGTCGGCATGGTTGGCCCACCCGTTGGCGGAGCAGTGTAGGGCAGGGTCCTTTCTCAACGCTAGAAGGCCTAAAGCGTACTCCACCACGCTGTTCCAGTGTACTTTGGCGGAGGGATAAGTGGCCAATCCGATCCAATAGGGAATGCGATAGTTAGTCCAGTTAAAATAGGGTATTGATAAAAACATTAGTGGGTTAGTTCGTAGGCAGATATGAGGACTGCTAGTGATAGTAAATTCTGTAGTTGTTCTTAGACCAGTTAGTAATTGTTAGTAAGAGTCGTCTATGTCGAACTCCATCCAAAACCTATATATAGGCTCGAACCTAACTATGCTTTGTTTACCCCTCTAGCGAGGAGAGCTTAGGAATCGCTTGAGTTGAGGCTTGGTCAAGGATATTCACCGTCATCATGGGTAGCAGCGAATAGTTGCTGCAGCAAGCTCGTTTACTATCTTATATCCACAAAAAATTAAAGACTACGGTCTAAAATACTTCTGTTGGGATAATCCAACGCACTGGATGCCAAACCCTATGGAACGCTAATGGGTTGCGCCAAGGACTAATGGGCTGTCATACACAAGCGCCTATTGTTTTATGCGTGAAAATGACGTCACATGTGCGTAATTACCTGTCGTGTGCCGATGGAAGATTAATTGCAGGCAAACAAAACACCTTTAGGAATAATGCCGAATCAATAGTTAATGAAGCCGGATGATAATTAAGAGGTAATTGTAACGATACATAATACTAGGTTAATTAGAATGTTTGTTCGGTTTGATAATAGGTATACTGTGAAATCAGTATAATTTTAACCTTTGAATTATAATATAATATAATGTATCCATTCATTTTTATGCAATTGGCTTTGGAATTATTTTTAAAAAGAGTACCTACGACAGAGTGCGTAGAATAGAAGTTTCTTTTTAATGTTGTTCAATTAAGTTCTCTCAAGAGTAAGTACCCTTAACTTCAGGGTTAGAAGTCAATTGAATAATATTTAATCCTTAAGTAGCTTTCAGAAACCCCAATCCCATAATATTTTCCTAGGAAGTTCTATTTAAACTTTATGCACCTGTAAAAATGTACAGAAAAGGCGATTTTAATACCTATTGGAATTCAATATTATCTATTCAGTATTGGAGTTTCAAACCTGGACCTTTTAATGATGAAAGTTTTAACTGTGAGGCTTAGTTATGGCTTAGTTATGGCTTAGTTTACAAAGTACTCGTACCAAGCGGTTGCCCAATATGTATTAGATTTATGTATATTCAGAGAACCGTGTTCTAATTATTTCGATTCGGCGGTCGTGACTCACTTCGTCATTAATGCAAGTGATTTACTGCATTGATTCTGAGAGTGCGTTTATACAGAAAGTAGCATTAACCTATAAACACTTGATATCGCTTGTATTTAGTACAGCTATTGACTTACAAAAGTGCCTTCATGTGTTGGTAACTTAGGAATAGATTAGGGACACAAAAATGCGATTCTCGTATTGGTTGAATTTTATTTATTGATTTAAATAGTACGACCGCAAGGCAATAACCTACACTATCAACATCCATCCATCAGCCTTTTCGGGTCCACTGCTGGACACAGGCCTACCTCAATCGTCACGGTTTCCCGCTGTCATCTACAGGTCGTCAGTCCACCTCGTCGGAGGGCAGCCAACACTTCATTTTTCGAGTCGCGGTCTCCACCCGAGGACTTTCCTTACCCAACGGTTATCAGTCCGTCGAGCAACGTGCCCTGCACATTGCCACTTCAGTTCACTGATCCTTCGAGCTATGTCAGTAACCTTACATTTTTTCGTTTGCGAATCCGGTCCCGTAGAGAGATACCGAGTATAGCTCTTTCCATAGCGCGCTGAGCGATTATGAGCATGCGGATCAGACCAACAGTAAAGCACCACGTTTCGTATACCAACACTAATAAACTAAAAAATAACTAACAATACTTACAAATCAACAACTACACTTCTTAAGGCAAACAACTCTAGCATTTCGACTCGCAAAACTCCAAGCATACAGTCAGGATAGCCTTCCATTCATCCGCAAACACATTGCAGTTTGGATAGGCCCTCAAGAGAGCTTTAAGCGTTCGGGGAATGTCTTAGCAAAGGTGACTTTGCAGCGTCGGGAAACGACAAGCAACGAGGGACTGTGCCTCGAGGTTCACAGATGATTAAGGACAAATAAGCGGCACACACCCTCGTGCAGCTCTCGCGCGTTACACTGCCAACTGGCTCGTATCCTAAATTATATAATGACTAGTGGACGTCCCCAGCTTCGCTTCGTTTATAGTCCCGATCCTTCTCAAGGAAATATCCGTACAACGAAAAAATATAACTTCCTTACAGCCGATGTATTGCAGCGGATTCGGCTAAAAGATACATGCAGTCCATCTTCCATTTCGTTCTGATTTCATCATTCATTCGTTTATCATTCGTAGGAGACGGTCATTTTCGAGTGTTTCCATTAAATATTGAGTGCTCGTTGCAAAATGTTGTTACTGTTTCAGGTCAGCCTTCTACAGAATGATTAATCGTCAGATTTCACCCAATAATAATTTGAACCATTCGATTTATGTTAACTAGTTTGGGACTGTTAGTTATATTTAAATCTGTTCGTTGGTGTTAGTAATAATCCAGTTAGTAATTATTAGTAAGAGTCACGTTCCAAGTTAGTCACATGTGTTGCTATACTTGAGGACGATGGTCGCCTCTAAAGAAGTTTAACTGGAAGTCTTACCTTTCCAACTTTTTAAACACAATTGACGGTAGAAATGGAACTAGGTACCGTGGCGGGCGGTATCCGGTGAAAACTATATGGAACAACTACCCCTTCGGGAAAATACACAGGCAAATACAGGCGTTATGTTATGTTATGTTATGTTATGTTATGTTATGTTATGTTATGTTATGTTATGTTGTTATGTTATTTGGTCTTACAATGCTGTATTCTGTGTGTAATCATAATCAAACCATGTAACCCTTCGGTACTTTAAATCAGAGTATGTTTTTTTATATTATTTTATGTAGCATGAACATGGATTATAACTGAAGCTTTGCAATATTAAAGCTTTGTGTTTCTAAAGGACATTCACAACAGTGATTCAGTAACAATAACAAGAACAATACGTTGTTCCTGTTTATCCGAGTGGAACAATTCGCACACCCTCCGATGACTTAACACGTACCGAAATATATTTGTATGAGTAATGCAGATCTTAGGCTTAGGTTACGTATATCGATGCCGAGTTTATATGAATAAAATCTCGCTCTTATAAAGAGAGCGAGATTTTAGTCATTTAAACTCGGTAGCTAGAGTTACTGTCGTGTACGCGTTTGGAAAGTTTGCGTAAGCCGTACCTAGTGCCACGGTACCTAGTACCATTTCTACCATGTAATAATTGTCTTTAAGACAATTGGAAAGGTGTGGTATCCGGTTACACTTCTTTAGAGGCGACCATCTTAGTCCTCAAGGGTAGCAACACATTTGTGACTATCTTGGAATGAGACTCATACTAATAATTACTAACTGGACCATCTATCGCTAACAGTCCCCAGTCCTCATACCCACTAACGAACTGACCAACTAATGTTCTAATTAATTATCTCAGCTAACTGGGATGGTTATCCCAGTCCCTATTTGAGTCTTGTTCAAAGTCAGTCACAGTTGTCATGGGCGGCAGCGGATGGGTGGTGCTACAAGCTCGTTTACTATCTTATATCCATAAAAAAAACAATAGTAGTTTCTATAGGTATATCAAAAAATAGTCGGTGTATCAAAAAATTTAAATCCACCCAAACCAAGTCATGGGCATAAGCAAATCGGTATTATTATTAATACACTTACATTATTTATTTATATTTACACCAAAAACGTTTTATCCGTTTTCATTGTTGTTTTTGTGTTCTAACCAGAGCGTGGACATCGGTACACGTAGTCGGAAAAACTTTTAACAAGCAGTGTGCTTACGTTTATAGTCTGGGAGTTGCTTACAAAAGGCTTGATTTATATAATTATTACATAAGGTATTTTTTTATATAAGGTACTCGTTTAATTTTATTATTTAGATACACTTATTTCCATAGCCAGAGCCATAGTCCATAGCCCAATGGCTCCCGTCGATTCACAAGACAGAGTTAAGCAACGACGGGCGCGGTCGGTTTATCAACCGTGCTCCGAAGGGCATGTAAGCCGTCGGTTCCGGTTATTTTCAATGGTCAAACAATCGATAAGCTTCTTCGAAGACCTTCGGATGGTTTGAGAACATTTTACACTGAGTTGGCCTCTAACCAATCCGCATTGGAGCAGCATGGTGGAGTATGACCTCCCGCAGATTTGTCGATTTGTGGGGGGAGATCCGTGTCCAGCAGTGGGAAGCTATGGGTTGCAAGTTATCTAACTGTTAAAATGAATACCCATTATAATCAATATCAGTGTATATATTTTCAAACATGTATTTATTGTACTTAAGAGTCTTGTTCTGTCACAGTTGTCATGGGATGCGTTGTGTATGCGATTGTGCATGCATTTGTTAATTGCTATCTTAATTTCATAAGAGAAAAGTCCAAACTGACACAAATTATTTATGATTCGGTTAAGAAAAGACTTAAATATTGTAATTTTAATTGAATCGAAAGCGTTAGAAATAATATCACAGATATTAAATTTCAGTCTAATATCCTAGACTATAAACCCCGGGAGAATGCCGGGAATTGTGAAAGAGGTGTTGGTTTTTAATTTCCAATGCTGCCGTAAAGTCTATTTATTTTACGTGTACCTAAGCATTTTTCATTATTACTTTGAACCATGTTCTGTTTAATTTTTATTTTTTTAACATTAATTCATCGCAAAGTCATTTTCAAAAAAAAAATTTGTTCTTATTAATATCACACTATAGGTACTTTCCTAGTATCAAGCATGGTCTCATCTTTCTGGGTTTGCCAAGTGTGACCATGTAGACTTTATGCACCTTTGAGAAAATAATGAATTCTCATGTTCAACTTAGGTACGTGTTTTTTCGCCATAAAAGCTACTCACATTTAATTGCTGACTTCCAAAATTTCAAAGGACACCGGACCGCTCGAATAAGAGTTATGGGCAAATTAGCTATCACCGTGTAAATAATTTTTTTCGTATAATTTTTACATATGCTACGTTGTGTACACTTTGTACTCGACACTATTCAATAGATATAATATATATCCATAGTTTCGAGAATGAGACAGAAATGATGTCACGTCCACCAATACGACACCGATTTCAATTCAAACGGCGATTGTCTGCATCGATATCGCCGATATTCTGTTCAAAATATTTTCTCCCTGTCGCAACTCGTCAGCGCACGAAAGGCGAATATGTATGCTTTACACAATTTGTATCAAAATATCTTGAGAATCACAATTGAGTATCGATAGACATTCGTTCGTATCGGATATTGGAATTTGAAACGATCGACATTATTTCTTTTACAAACCAAACAACCATGCTGAGCTTTTTGGAATTGATTATGAATTTATACTAATATAAGGTATATTAATATACATTAATACACTAATATATAATAATACTTTTGAAATATTTTCAAAGAATTAATATTTCTAATGGAAAAAAGGAGCTTTGTAGCTGTTCTTCCTGGGAGACGCACTGTATTGTGTACAACAATTGCAAGCAGCTCGCACTGGCCATAGCTTGGTGTCCTCCATCTTATGACTTTACGACTCCCATTTTAAATGGATGCCCATCCTCATAAGTGGAACAATTAAGTATATGTCAAGATATTGAAAAATAGTCGGTAAATATTGTAGAAGTAATATATTCAATACAGAAGACGGAGTAAAAGTCCTCCGTCAAGTACTCGTATGGTGATATGAAGAAGACAGCGCGATATCGCTGGATTTAAAGGCAGAGTGGTGAAGGTAGGCCAATTAGGAACAGTGAACTTGAAAAGTCTCTATCGTGTAACATCGTGTCGTATAATGTGAAAACGCTATAGCAAGAAGATAAAGCATTTGCCTTTTGTTTTTTGATGAGCATATTCAAAGTCAGTCGTGCGCGAAACGGTACGGTGCCATGAATCATTCTTTCGAAATATGAAGACACGGCTTGCGGATGGCACATGCTAATTAGTGAGTTCAAAGACACGAATGAGACTGATGCAGTTATGACCCTGAAATAGACAACATTCAATAAATTCCACGTCATTAGTCTTCGAAATGAGAATGGTAAGATAAGGGGAAGGATAAGAGCACGACACGAGCGGTACGTATTAAACTGCAGAGGCAACAGCCTGTCTTCTGCAGCTCAACTGCAAGTAGTTGGAATCTATATTGCAGCCGACGGCCCTTCAACTGACTGACGCCCTATGATAACGCCCTCATAATAAGATCAAGTTCTTATGCCGGAACTTGATCTTATTATGAGCGAAGAACGAAGTAAGGACCTTAGTCGACCACGCTTGCCACGTGCTCATGCAGACTACACGAGAATTATGGAGAGACAGACTTTATGAGTTGCCAAGCTTGCCGACAACATCATCACGTCACTATGTTAGAAGCACATGCACCAAGTCACGCGAATCGGTGCATTCTGGGGTTTGAACTTGGCCCTCAAAAGCTTTTACTGCTTGAACCATTAGGTGTTCTGTTAAGGGTACCTTCACATCTTTGTGGCAGGTGATTCAGATTTCGACGAAGAAAAATCAGACACAAATGAGACAACGCAAGCCGTATACCGATCCAATTAGATTTCCGATTAGATTCGATCACTATATATCCGTGGCATCAGTGGCAGATTGAACCAGACTGTTTCAAATACTCGTTATTTAAAAAAACAGAGTTTTGATCCTGTGGGTTTCTCCAATGCTTAATTATGTTCAGCTCTAAGGCACAGGATAAAGAATGTAAGTTGGTCACTTTCACATATTTGACAGATTATATCGTACGTCTGGAGCTGTCAAAAGCATACGATTTATTTACGCAATCACCCATAAGATGGGTTTCTCTCAGTTATAGATAAACGAAAATATAACGTTATGGACAAATTTTTGTTTCTCCTCTCAATTGTTAATTAAGTCTGTAAATATGTGTGGTATTGATGATTACTTTACCTATATGGACATAAAACACTAACAAACACCAATCGTTTTAGAAACGGTCGAAATTATTGTACAGATAACATATCGCCTAAGGCGTGAAAGGCTTAATGGTTTTATAAAATGGTAAATGTGATACCATCAATCTTGTTTACGGTGCATTAATATCGTTTGCATTTCTAGGCAGATTAGTGTAATGGGTCGCATATTTTGTGGCAGGCCACATTAGTTAGTGCTGTGTGCGTGTAATACCTCCGTCTATTTGTATGTGTGTGTGTATCAAATTGTGTGTTTATTAGGATAAGTTTGTAAGAACTAGCTGGTGCCCGCGACTTCATCTAGGTTTTTTTTTTTTTAAATCAGGTCGTTAGTTTCAGAGGTCAGTTCCGAGGTATGTACGAACTTTTCCCTGTAGCTCGGGACCAGAATAGTGCTACGTTATCCCCTGCCTGTCGTAAGAGGCGACTAAAAGGGGGCTTCTGGATTAACGGGCAGCAAGAGTGGGAGCTCGAACTGTCCAACGTGAGCCTGGGAAAGACAACGTTGTGTGGCTGTAGTGTTGTAAATGGGTTTCGACGTCTTTGGATGTTTCGTCCGAGACGAGCCTGTCATGGGCACAGCGCTGGACCAGTGCCTTCTATCAGAGATCCCGGAGCCCTCCACAAACGCCGAGGAAGACCACCGAGTGGGTTTTAGTGGGTACAAATCCCACATAACCCGGCGTCGCTCCTACGATGTCGGGTACCTTTAAAAGGTTTCCCACTCGTAAAACAAAAGAAAAAAAAGGTATGTACAAACTTGCAAAACTTTTTTAACTCAATTCATTCAAGGGAAATGGACTCCTTACAAAAAAACTGCAAAGATTATATATTTTCAATATTCATATAGATTAGTAATCTATCTAAATCTAAATTGTAATAGTAATCTAAGATTACTATTACAATTGTTATTGGTGTTGGTTACTGTTGTGATAATTATTGTTGGTGGGATTAAATTATTTTTTCTTCACCTGCACGATTCCCTCCATTATTGGACCGTTCTCAGTAGGTCGTAAACACGAGTTGCAGCAAATGAATCTTTTAGTCGTCCGACGCGGGCCATGGATCATACTACAAGTGCGCCATTTGTCAGGATTATTAGCATAATATGTATTCATGAGAGTCCCGCTGTGACATGTTACAACCATGTTTAATTATCTTTTTGTTTACGTTTCCGTACGTAAACATAGGCGGGTAAAAAGGTATGGCCAGTTTACTGAAATCTATCTTGAAATTTTTTTCGGAGTATTCTTATTTATAAAGTAATACCTGCCTTCGCCATATTGCTGATTTTTTGTAAATGTAATACATTTAAAATAGGAACAAGGTGGAAACTGGTAGTTGCAATCAAGGGGAATCAGATTAATATATTTATCATTTTTAATGCCCAAATCAAACGAACTGTAAGACTTTTAAAGTCAGCTAGTAACTAGCAAATCCAAATGGAATTCTCAGTAAATGACTCTATTTAATATCGGTGTATCTGTCTCACGCCGCCGTGTAGTTGGCTGTCTGTAGTACATTATATTGCGATTTATGGCTGGTTGGTGCAAAGCGAAGCGAAACGAAATGTTGCAAGCGCCAAGTTGATAATTTAATATTGATATTGACTAGAATTTGCACTGGCGTTAGTCACGATGCAGTCATAGCGTTTTATTTTCATTGGTCTTGACAAGGCAATACAGGGTGTGGTCGAATTATTGTTGGAACGGTTTGCATCATTGGTTTGAAAGATCATCAGACGAATCCCCAAAATAATCTCCAATTTAAGACATTGCAGCATGACCAGGCCACTGAGTCCAGTTCTGATTAGACATATCTCTCATCTATTCCCTGCAATGGACCGTTAATGGGGTACACCAACATTGAAGAATCAAATGCATCCAGAAATACACAAGAAGTGCACTTTATCTTTATTAATAAAAACGTTTTAAATCAAAGAGCGCAGTTCTCGGATAAGACCACGTCGTGCATCAGTTGCTCGCACTAATTTGTAACTCATAAACTATTTACAGCATATGGAAAGAGTACTGTGTAAGGCAAGAGCGATGAGTAAAAGCTTCTTATTTTAATATTTATGTACAAAATATGCTTTCACTAATATTATAAATCGTGCTACTTCAATTTTAACAACATTTGATATGTTCTTTGGCATAGAATGCTTTACAATTTATTATTTCGTTTAAGCTTTCATTATGATTTTGTCACGTTTTTGTAAGGTTCCAATCAATACTAAGAATAAATAAAATGCTATGGGTATCACCCTCATACATTAACAAAATATATGTATTTAATATACTATACGAAAATACATGAATATAAAATATTACAAACTGCCAACATTTCAATTCTAACGCTAATACGTAGAATTTCTGCAAGCTTAATTTGTCAAAGTTGCATAGGTAGTTGAGTGATCTTCAAGATGACTTATTGGAGTGTATTTGCGAAAATTTAACAGGAAATTCTATTTACAATAGCAAACTTTGAGACGCGGAGAGTAATGGATTTAGCAACTACTTTTGTTTGCTATTGTTTTCTACTTCACTTCACTTTTTAAAAGCTTTTATTTAACTTCACTCATATGTATTCATTCATTCATGAATCTTGCAATAAATATTTCACCCACTTCCACTGAAGCTATCGAGCTGAAATTTGGCACACATATTAGGTTCCGATGACAATGCATGAAAATAAAAAAAATATTATAAAAGCTTTTTAAAAAAAAATTTTTTTTTGAGTATAATTTTTATTATAAATTTATTAACGTTATCTTTTCGTTGGTATAGTGGTCAGCGACTGTTAAGTGCCTGAGGTCCTGGATTCAATCCCCGGGTCGGGCAATAACTATTGGGGTTTTCTAACTTGAAATGCCCGATAGCAGCTCGGAGTCTAAATTTGTGCCCGGTGCATGGAAAATGGCTCACCACCTATTATTATATATGACCTATACATCTGCTTACCCCTTTGGGGAATTACAGGCGTGATTTTATGTTATGATAATGTTAAACTATCTTATTACATACCTAAAACTCATAGTAAAATTAGAATACATATACCCGTAGGGATATAAAATAGTTAGCCTAGTTAGCCAGCCCAAGTAGCTCATTAGTTTGAGCGGTTAGAGATAGTCTAGTCAAAGCTGGCTATAGGCGCCTTGCTACTTTGATAATAATTTAGGTTTCCTCGTATACCTAAGTGAAGTCTCAATCGCTAATTTAAAGCTACTAATTTAATACAATTGTTACTAACAGAATTCATTGGGGTAGCAATATACTTCCCCGAACAAATAAACGATTGTTACTAATTTAATTCAGTGGTGTATCAATACTTCTGGACGAACGGTAAACGAAACGTTTCTTATGTCAACTTTATAAACATAATTATTATTTCATAACAAGTTCTAAATATGGCAATTGCAATGGCAACACTACACTACGATTTCACCTGCCACTCAGTATATTTTCACCCAAGTGCCTCCTGTATATATAATGTCTGTATCGCTCTATATGGCTCGAGTCTGGTTTTCTTGATCTTATGAATAATATCCACGGCCGGAAAGGTAAAATAGGTTGTGCAGCATGTTAAATTACATCTATAAATTCACCATCCATATAGGGCGTTATGAAGTATTATGTGTTAATAGCATGGAAGTAATAGATCCGTATTACGTATGCTAATAGATATGCAATAATATTGATTTACTGTACCTGCAAGTCCAGCTTGTAATGTTTGTGACGAAATAATTTATTTGAACAACTGACTACATATAATATATTTTTATTGGATGTAAGATAGCAAACGAGCATGAAGCTGATAGCCATCCGTTGCCGCCCCCGACGTTGTGTCAGAGAAAAACTCTGATTCTGACTTTTTAGTTTTCAAGTTGTTTTTTGATATTTTAATTCAGTGTATGTATAAAAAAACAAAATAAGTGTAGGTACTTACAGGAAAATTAAGTGAAGCTTCAAACTGGAATGCAACCTGAAACACAAAATAGTACTTTTTTATAAATTTTCTTTTTCATGCGATGTAACTTGACTGAACAATAATTTGAGAGTCCTAAGTGTTGATCGTATAAAAAGAAAACTATAAAAGTGTCTAAAGTAAAATTATTATAGATAAATGTAAGAGTATATATAATCTGTGTTAGAAAGAATGATTTAAATATGTCAACACTGGTTCCCTCTTCCTCTGTAACCTATAATAGCGAGCTGTGCGCAGCGCATTAAAATAAAATAAAATTGTATTGTAAAACATATAATATAATAAATCCACTGCAAATAAGTACATAAATAGTGTTTTAACTCTGCAACCATAACCACCACGCAACAGGTTATGGGCCCAGGCAGGCAAGCCAACCCAGGCCAGGCAGAACAAAAAAGTGACGCAATAATTTTGTCGAACCGGCGTGTGAGTAAAAATATAGTAAAATACTTAACCAGTGCATAAAACAGAATAAAATTAAAAAATGGCAAACGATGAAACAATCGAGAAGCTAACAGATGCTGAATCATTTCATTTATGGAAGTTTGAAATCAAAATTTTTCTCATGGCACATGGCTGTGAGGTTATGTCAAAAAGTGATCCAGAAATTGATACAAAGGTAAACGAAGTCAAGGATGCAAAGGCGCAAAAATTAATCATCACCAGCATCGACAAGAAGTTGAAGTGCCACATCATAAACTGTAAGTCTGCAAAGGAAATGTACTTAAAATTATGTTCACTGTTTGAAGGCAGTGAGGAAAGAAACAAAACTAATCTTTTACAAGAATTCTTCAATTACAAACATACAACAAATGAAAACATTAGTCAATTGATTACAAATATTGAGAATTTATCTGTCAGATTAAATAACTTGGGTCAAAAAATAAAGGATGACATGGTTATCACCAAAAATTTTAACATGCTTACCCGATAAATTCAAATATTTTGCTACTGCATGGGAGTCCACACCGAGTTCAGAAAAAACACTTGTTAACTTGACAAACAGACTATTGTTAGAAGAATCTCGCTGTTCGATCACAAGCGATGATGAGAAAAACATAGCATTGAGTACTTCAAACAAGTTTCACAATAAGAAATGTTTTAAATGCAATAAAATGGGACATCTCCAGTCACAGTGCAAGATGTGTAGAATTTGTAAAAGATCAAACCATTTAGAAAAAGATTGCCTATTCAAAAATAAATCAAAATTTTGTTCAATTTGTAAGAAAACTAATCACTATGATGAAAATTGCTACTTTAGATCCAAAACTAAATATACACAGAATAAAAATACAGCTTTATTGACTAAATTTGAAGAGAAAAACACAAAATTTGTAGTAGATTCTGGAAGTACATCTCATATGACTAATAACTTAAACATTTTGGATGACTATGAAAAATATAAATCACAGATATCTGTAGCTAACAACAGTATTATTATTTCGGAGGGATCAGGAACTGTTTGTTCAGAAAAATGTAATTTAACACAAACACTATATGTTCCGGATTTGGCACAAAATTTATTTTCGGTCAGCGCAGCTACCAATAATAACGGATCTGTTTTGTTTACTGAAAATGCAGTACACATATATAAAAAGGGAAAATTAATAATAAAAGGAAAAAAGGAAAATGGTCTATACTACATAAATATCAATAATAAAATAAATAAAGATCAGTCATATCTAAGTAAAGAAAATTCTACAGCTTTAGAATGGCACAAGAGACTTGGCCATCCAGGAAAAGACATTTTGAACATCCTACCTACAGTGGCAAATGGCATAAAAATAGAAGGAAAGAGTTTTCTAGAGGAAGAGTGCGAAGTATGCATACAAGCAAAGCATAGCAGATTGCCTTTCAATTCTGAAAGAAAGAAAGCAGGAAGAATATTAGAATTACTACACACTGATGTGTGTGGGCCATTTGATACACCAACATATGATGGAAAACGCTATTTTGTTACAATTCTGGATGACTACAGTCACAGGACTAAAACAGCATTAATAAAATATAAAAGTGAAGTAACAGAAATAATTAAGAATTACATAAAAGAGATAGAGCGAGAAACAAAAGAAAAGGTTTCATGTATAAGATGTGATAACGGAGGAGAATACAGGAGTGAAGAATTTAAAAATTGGTGTTTAAAGAAAGGAATAAAATTGGACTATACTATACCCTATTCACCCCAATTGAATGGAAAAGCGGAACGACTCAACCGTACCATACTTGATAAAGTCAGAGCCTTATTGTTTGAATCTGGTTTGAAGGATGAGATGTGGGGAGAAGCTGTGTATTGTGCAACCTATCTTCTAAATAGATTACCATCTCAAACCCTTAACAATAAAACCCCATATGAAATATGGTATGGAAGACAACCCGACCTGTCTAATCTTCAAATATTCGGAAGTTTTGTATATGCTAAACAATTAGGACAAGTCAGGAAATTGGAACCAAGAAGCAAGAAACTCATAATGATTGGGTATGCAAATAATGGGTATAGACTATGGAACAGTGATAAAAGAAAAGTGGAGATACACCGGGATATAATATTGATAAATGAAACTACACAGAATCGGTCTATTGAGCCCAATAGGATAAAATCAAAACAAATTTCAGAAGTAGAAGAAATAGAAGGCACCATAAATGATGAGAGATCTATAACAGAAGAGATATCGAAAAGTCAAAGTTTAGAACCAAGGGAACAAAGAACTAAAAGAATAAGAAAAAGAACAGATAGATTAATAGATCATGTACTACTAACATACAGTGAAGCAACCAATGGAGAAGACAGAGAAAGTTGGGAGAAGGCAATAAATTCGGAGAAGGAGTCACTACATAAAAACAATACATGGAAGTTGGTAGACGAGAAGGAAGCAGAAGGTAAGAAAATACTCACCAATAAATGGGTATTCCGTATCAAAGAAGATGGAACATACAAAGCACGACTCGTTGTGAGAGGCTTTGAGCAAAGAGGTATTGACTACAGTGAGATCTACAGTCCAGTGGTAAGTCAGTCAGCTTTAAGAACTTTATTTGCAATTGCAGCATTTAATAAATTTGATATAGTAACTTTTGATGTAAAAACTGCATTTTTGTACGGTGAACTAGATGATGATGTTTATATGCATATTCCAGATGGTTATGTTAAAGATTCTAATAAAATATGTAAACTAAACAAAGCTTTATATGGGCTTAAACAAGCTCCTATTACTTGGAATAAAACATTTTCTCAATGTCTGTTAAAACTAGGACTATTTCCATTAAAAACTGATAGGTGTGTATTCACAAATTCAAGTAGAGATATTATTATTGCAATTTATGTAGATGATGGACTTGCTATTGCTAAAAATCTTAAGGACTTAAATACTGTAATTAATTGTTTGGAAAGAGACTTTGAAATTAAAGTTTATATGAATCCTAAAACTTTTCTCGGCTTAGAAATATGTAAACATAACACTGGAATTTTGTTAAAACAGGAAACATATACAGAAAATTTGCTTAAAATGTTTCATATGATAAATGCTAAACCTGTGAGTATACCTTGTAGTATTGAAAAATGTAGTAATATTGGACAAACTGACATGACAATAAATTCAAAATTTCCATATAGAGAATGTGTAGGTGCATTGCTCTACTTATCTACACGGACTAGACCAGACATAGCTCAGGCAGTAAATGAAGCTAGCAGAAAAGTAGAAAATCCTAGTAACAGTGACATTTGTTCAGTAAAAAAGATATTAAAGTATTTGGTTGGAACAGTTAGTAGAGGAATTCAGTTTAAAAATAGTGGTGAAATATCAATGTTAAATGCATACTGTGATTCTGATTATGCAAATGATCCAACAAGTAGGCGTAGCACAAGTGGCTATGTAGTATTATTAGCAGATGGACCTATTTCTTGGTGTTCAAAAAGACAACCTATAGTTGCCCTGTCTTCAACAGAAGCTGAGTATATTGCTGCAGCTGATTGTATTAAAGAAACTTTGTTTTTAAAGTCATTTTTGAAAGAACTTCTAAATTGTAAAATTGGTATTACATTACATGTTGATAACCAAAGCTCTATACAGTTAATTAAAACAGGATCATTCAATAAAAGATCAAAACATATTGATGTAAGATATTATTTTATTCATGAACAGTATACTGAAGGTAATATTATTGTTAAGTACTGTCCTTCAGATCAACAGATAGCAGATATTCTAACTAAACCTCTTGGAAAATTAAAATTTGAATTTCATTGTAATAAATTATTAAATTAGATTGGTAACTTAAGTTCTAGTAAGTACTGTAACTTCATAAATAAATTAAAATTTTGCTTTTGTCGAAACTGTAACTTATGTTAAACTAAGATATAATTAAATAACAACTATATTGATTCAATATTGTTAAATTATTTACATATAAAAATATTGCTTAGAGAGTATTTACTGTATCTTGTTTATATCATTAAACTTGCCTACATGTTTTAAAATACCTCAACTCATTCTTATTATAAAAGTAAAAGTACATAATTAAAGTTAGTGTTAGATTGTTAAATAAGAACTTAAAATTAGATATTTAAAGTAAAGTAATATTGATAGATGCATGCATAGTTATTGTCACATAGATAGATATGTGTATTAAGATAAGATTAAATAGAGTAGAAATATTTTTATAAAAATTAAAATTAAAATTTTATAAAAATAGGAGAAGGTGTTGATCGTATAAAAAGAAAACTATAAAAGTGTCTAAAGTAAAATTATTATAGATAAATGTAAGAGTATATATAATCTGTGTTAGAAAGAATGATTTAAATATGTCAACACTGGTTCCCTCTTCCTCTGTAACCTATAATAGCGAGCTGTGCGCAGCGCATTAAAATAAAATAAAATTGTATTGTAAAACATATAATATAATAAATCCACTGCAAATAAGTACATAAATAGTGTTTTAACTCTGCAACCATAACCACCACGCAACACTAAGTTTATTATTATTTTATTTTTATCAAAATAAAATGAATTAATAAATGTAAATTTATTAATTTATTTTAATCTCTTAAGAGGACCTTGAAAATTTTAAATTATCAAAACTAGATGCTGAAATATTGATCTAAATAAGAAACAGTAATGTCACAACTTCGTTTTAAATAACAACTTTGCAAATCGTACGAGGTAGTTTTTTGTCAACAAAAACATTTCAATCTAGGTGCTGGGGAAACTTTTTAAAAGCCGTAAAAATGTCGTTGGAAAATAAATTCTGATTCACGAATACATTTGCAGTGGATGTATAAATGTTTGCACGGACACAATCATCAGGCCTGCGGAATTGTCAACCGGGGTGAAATTTATTCCTACGATAATAAATGTTCATCCGTGAAATTTTACACTTCACGTTATAAAAATGATGATAAAACTTAATAATTTTTAAAAGATTTGCATATCTGTCACAATTTTTAGTTAAAATTTTCCCATATTACTTTTTTACCCGACTGCGTGACGCAAAGAATGGTGGTGGTGGTATGCGGTGGTGGTGAGACTTTTTATATAAAACAAGCACAAATCCCAGATACTATTAGGTATTTCAAGTTAGAAAAACACAATTGTACTTTGTCCGGTAGGGGATCGAACCCAGGACATTTATATAAGCAGATGTAGTCTTAGATGGAGCGATACCAAGAGATCTTAAATTACTAGTATTTTATTACGCTTGTTGAGAAACATAATAATTTAAGCGTTATTCCACCATATTAAACAGTAAACTATGGTTTTATTCTTCAAAGATTTATCTATCGTGTGACTATTTTACAAAATGTGGTTACAACACTGCACCTACTTGAGATATCCGAAGATTTATACTTGAACGAATTTTCACATCAAAATTGTTATTTTGAACTCTGAGTGCACTTACATAAAGTTTGTATTCCTAAAGCCGTGTAAAGGAATTGTTGTGTTGCCAGTTTTATAGTCGCTGGAAACACAGGTTGTGTTGTCATCCAAAGATAGATGGCATAGTCTCTATTATGAAGTGACAAGTTTATCTCTGACGAATCAAACAGATCGTCCGTTTGGATTAGGTTAGGTGTGAATATTGTAATGTAAAATAAAGGTCGCAGTAATTGTTGATAATTTGACAACTCTGAAACTAAGCGGAAGTCAAATTTACGTAAGTTACGACTTAAGTTAAATCTCTTGGGTTACCTAGCCTTGGATTCCATTAATCACTTTAAGATAAAACGTACGTTTTGTGTGGTCTTTCTAGTCTGAAACCTCTTAGGTTTCAGACTAGAAAGACCACAGAAGGAAGACAATGTGAACTGTGGGTAGATCAAAGAAGTTTTCTTTAGAAGCATTATTTTTATTTCTTGATACTCTAGCGTTAAATATACAAAATATTTTATCAATCATAGTGTGTGTGTTGTGCTCTTAGAAACCAGAAAAAAAAGGAGCATTGTAGTTTAAATTGCAATAATCTGTGAACGAAAATAAAACAGTCGACTTTGCACAGCCCCCGCTAATATTCGAAGCTGTACCGCAAAATATTGCTAGCTTGATGGGATCACGTTCCAATTAAGACAAAATTAAGGAATTCATCATTCAGTAGTTTGGGCGACGTTTCGCGTCTAACTGACTGCAGAAATATCAAACTTCTTTATTTAATAGAATAGTGTTTTGATAAATGAAGACACAAATGTAATTTTGTAATTCGTCTTTGTCCGCAGCTTTGTGAAGGCATATTACTGTAATGTACATCTTAGGGCTCAAGCTATTTAAAAAATTCAGACCAAATCCACGGAGATTATGTTTTAAAATTTAATAGCTAATCTCCATCTTAAACAACCTTCGTAATACAATCGTTATACATAAGCGAGGCTTAATTCATTTAACCTGAACATTTTTCAATAACAATGGCTACTGATTGTTTCATTAATTTTGTATATGTTTGTTTTTCTGTATATACATCCAGCCATTTGCGACAATCCTCGCACAGCCCGTAATGGTTCCATTTCATGGGTTGGTAACCATCAACGGGCCACGGTCCAATGCTCTGCTATCCCAGTTCCCATGAATGTTTGGAGTTAGATAAACCATTTAGATTTTAATCTGTGAAACCGCTCGTTTTGAACCTTTTAAAACAAATTGAATAAATCGGAAAGCGTATGAATGAGTTTAATGTGGTGCTCAGTCTCAGAGTAGAAACTTCTTTTACAAAGAGGGCATGATCTGAATCAAAGAAGAGTCATAATAATATGTAGGTACTTCTAAAAATATCTATTATTCACAAAAGGTTTGCATGAAAAATTTTGAATATTTATTCAATCCTTTTTAATAATTTTTTGAACATTCGTCATCTCATCACCTTCATTAAGATAATAATAAGGCCAACAATCTCCCAGAACAAAAGCAAGACAATAGTCGATTACACTGGTATTTCTGACAAAATCAAAATATTACACAAAACATAACACAATACGATAACAAAACGATAGTAAACAGAAAAGTGACTTCGCTAAAGTCCCGAATTACTCCGACTAAGCATAACAACATTCCCTTTCAAACAGGATTGCTGTGTCAGCATCGCTTTGAAATTATCTCAATCAACCTTATCAGGAATCTCGCCGGGTGACCCTTTTGAATCGCTTGGTATCTGCAGTACGACTATATTTTTGTATCGACTAGGAAAGTCCTGATATTACATATTCTTCATTTTTTATTTGACAATAAGCTGTTGTTTACTTAATTTTGAATTGACAGAATATTTTTTGTAATTTTTACACAGTTCCTACAGTATACACTGATAAAAAACTACTAATGAATTATATATGTGTGTAAATGTGTATGTATGTATGTATATCGTGTGTATCATGTATAATTACTTAAATTGATTTCTAACTATTTTCTATTATAATAATAAATCAATCTCATAGATAATTTAACGAAGCTTCTCGTGAAATTTCATGAATCTGTTTATTAATTTTCCAACGAACTACTATCAGAAATAATTGACTACAACCTTTCGCATTGTCAACTTTTTAACTGACTTAAAGTCAGGCCAAAGGACACGTCTATCTTTCCATACAACTTGGGCCAAGAGTTGTACCTCGGATACAAAAATTGATTTTTGGAGAAAAAAATGCGTTATTTTATTAAAAAAATAAATTAGATTTTTTACTGCATTTGTACCACCTAAAATTAACTTTAAAAGATAATTTATGTATTGCAACACTGCAAGTTATGGCAATCTAATTCAATCTATCATAACATTGCGTTTCGGTTGTTACTAAATCTGTAATTACTCTATACCCATATACAAAATATACAATAAGCGCATTGTATTAATAAACTAGCTTAAGAAACAGAATCATAGTATCCTATATTGATTTAAATATTCTATTAATTACCATTAAAGGCTAATTTTTTCTTGAAATCGTTTTTAAACTAGTACCTAATAATTTGTAAATTGAATACAGGTTAATAAACCTATAATGTGTGAATGACGTCTGTCACTAAAACTGAAGTTGGCAAATTACATAAACAGTGCAGAGTAGTTACTACGTAGTATCCCTTATTAGTTTGTGGTTACTACTATGTGGAGTTTTGTGGTACGAAATGTTGTATTTTTTATTATTTTATTACAAGCTAACTATAAGGATTCTAAAAATAATTGATCGACCATTAGTTTTAGTATATTGTAAGGAATTTTTACCAATACTTTGTACCTCGGTACATCGTTTGGCCCAAAATTGATCGTCTCCTTTAATGTTATTATGAAATAAAAACTGCCAGCCTGACTGAAAAATATTATCTGAATACTATATAATGTATACTATTATTTCTGATTATTTAGTTTTGAACTCCGTTTTTGATATTATAATTCATTACCTACCTACTAGGTTTTATTTTTGATAGTACCTTCTGTATCAAAACTTATTATGCCGTGATTACGGGGATACTGAAACTTCAGTTCATTTTATGGTATTATTTGGTAACCCTAGCCCCGTTGATAAAGCTTGATGTATGACTTTCTATTAACCTCTTGCTACCAGTATAATTGACTTCAAATGAGTCAGTACAATCCAGATAAGTGACTTGATAACGATTAATAGCCGAGCGTTGCTTCCGAATGCGATGAACGTGCAATGAACTTCCTGATGTCTGGCTTGTAGGGTTCAGAGTCCTTTTTACAAAGAAAAATCCTTTTAGGCTTTTAAATGTACCTGATTATCGTAAACACACTTAGTGGTTTTACTCAGCTCCTCTTTGCCCTTTTGATAAATGGTCTTAAGATAGAGTACCTAAATGAGGTATTTCAGGATATAAAATGAAGAAAACTAAATACATTGCATAATGTAGAAATCAAAATCAATTTTAATACTAGTATGGCATCAATTGCTACATGCCAATGCCCAATGTAGAACATAAACAAAGACTCGCACTTAACGGGATACTGCACGAAGTTTTGGAAATGACGTGTTTTTAAATCGGAAGTACCCATGTCCCATTGGTTCAATATAATTATCATAAGGAGTTGTTCAGATCACTTCATGGATAAGATACTTATTTTAGGAATCCCATGGATAAAGTAGGTACTTATTTTAGAAATTATTGTATTTGAAAAATATGAAATCTCAAAATTCTTAAGAAAACGAAACCCTTTGTTAATGTTCGAACCCACGATGACAAACAGACATTGAGTAACCCTTAAATTTTACAGAAATTGCCAGCTAAGGTGTTAAGTAACGTTAAGTAGTTGACATTTTACATCCGGCAATAAAAGGGTTATCTTATCTCTGGAACTATTCCTGACGCTATGATGTGCTGTTATCATACAAGGTATGAAAGCCTTTGTGAAAGTGTCATGCCATTTTTGGAGCGGTTGAGAAAAATTATCTGTAGGATCATAACATCAATAGAAAAAATAATACTGTGTCTGTTCGTGATTTAGACTACGTATTGTTAGTTGGCTGCGGGCAGTGGTCATGATAATGATTATCACTGTGTCCACACTGGGCCAGTGATGGGGTTACATTATTGGAGATGTTCCAGGCCTGACAAGCCATAGTTAACCGCTATCAGCGCTCAAAATGTGAAATAATCAATCTACAAAATGTCGAAAGCAGGCCCTTAACCATGCGGTTAACTGTAATTCCCGCCTATCAATTAATACTAACAAATTCAATCGATTAAGTAACATGCATAATTAAAGCTTGTCTCTCGAGCTTCGTAGGCGTAGGTGCAGCTTACATAAATAAGCGATGATGCTTTAAAATATTACAACTAAGACACGAATAAGTTACTTCAGATACGACTAAAATAGTTATGAGCAACTGTAATCCAGCCAGCAACAGTACTGAACCACAATAAACTGCGAGTATACATCGAGTGTCACATTTGCGAGACGCATTGTAGTAACTGTCAATTCCCTTTAGCTTATTGATATGTGTGGGCGTTTACGTTGGTGGCGTAAGCGTAGGATGGGCCGAACGCAATGAATGAGAAATTGTTAAGAATTACCTCTTAATCAACATTTCACGGTCTTATGAAATATTCTACAGTTAACTTGAAGATTTTGTGATATTACCTTACCATCAACCTTGCGGCATTTTTTATCGGTTCAAATAGAAATGGGATTCCTAGAAACGTGGACCATTAAAAATTCATACGCCTACTCATAATTTTTCGATGGAAAATTAATTGCATGAAAGCCTCTTATCCAAAAACAGGAAGTAATTATTTTTGTTTCTTAATATTGTAAATTGAAAAAATAAACTGTTGGATTGTACAATGGATATGCTACTAAATTTAACAATATGATAACGTTCATTTCACTGCATATTATTATTTGTGTTCAGATGAGTTATAGACAATAAAAAGCATACCTACTCAAAAAAAAGGCCCTACAAAAACAAAGTCAAAACTGTCAGCATTTTACAAACTTGGAAATTCATCCTTTAAATCATAATTTTATCCTAACTTGTTTTTTGGCGGAATTACGGCCGCGCCGTAAGCCGCTGCAAGCTCTCACACGGCTTTAGTCTAATCAGTCTTTAGTCTCGAGCGGAACACATCAGAACTATACTAGTTTCGCAAGTCGGTGCGCTCGTAAATTACGTAACTTAAAAACAAAAACAATTTAAATGGTCGTGTTTATTGTTTAGGTTTTATTTGCCTTTACCTTTACCTTAGGTATTGTTTCAATTTAATTTTAAGTTTATTTTAACGTGTTTTTTGTTTTAAATGCGGAACGCGCGGGCCGCCCCCCACTCCTCACCCCCTAAATCTTGGCTTGCGTCAAAATACCTCGCCTTAATGTTGTAAACCATTAAACGTTAGTTCTACCAGTACATATCTACATACACGGAGTATCTTTGTGTAAAAGTTACGTACAGTTAATCATAATAAACCTTAATGACGGATTAAAGCGAGGTAATTTAACATAATAGGTGTTTAATGTGATAATAAGACTATATATGTACATCACTTCTGACTTTTCCATTAGGCCTATTACAAATGGTAGAATACAAAAAAGTTTACTATAATACTTAGTAATTTTTCTTCATTAAGCTATCTATTCAAATACAAATTCAAATATTTTATTTTTCTTTAGGTATAGATTTGTGTTAGTGGTACGAATTAAGATAATACCATTATACAAAAACTCGGTTTAACCATTTGGGATACCTACTTCTACCTACTTCTGAAATTGATTAGAATCTTAATCTTACCTATTATTAAGGTAAAGTGGAAAAATTTAATTTAATATTCTTCAAACATTGTATAAGTAAATGATTGTCTTATTAAACGATTTCTTGAATGATGTTTAAACAAAGACATTTTACGTTATGCATATGTAATTGATAGTTATAAGATTTCAATAGAATCAATAGAATCACATTTTTCAATATAAAATAGACAAAATTTATCTCTAATAGATTAGTTACCTATTTAGAATAGAATTCCCACTCAGAAGCCTTTATTTGACGCTATGACGCATTGTACGAAATGGCCTTATCTAAGCTGGCAATCATTGCAAGACAAGTAATTACTTTTCCTTTCAATACTCCTCTCATTAATTTGTAATATAGGTAATAACTACTTATTACAGAACGGGTAAATAACCATTGGCTATTATATAGGTACTTACAGTAATAAGTTGCTCAATCATTACCGAGTCCTGATTGGAATAGGAAATCTAGTAACAAATTGTAGCCAGATACGTTCATAACGGCCCATTATGTCAGTAAGCCAGGTTTAGGTGAATGTGGGTACAACTTCACAGATTAATAAGAGCTTATTGGATTGTAATTTTTTTACCCAAATCACTTCTTGATCAAGTGTGGTAGAGCCTATAGGGAACCAAATAGGTTTTATATGAAACCTAATTTTTTCCATATAGAGTTCGCCCAGGGCAGTAACACTGCCCGCCACGTACCATTTCTGCCGTTCCTAGTACCATTTCTGCCGTTTAATAATTGTTAAAATTTTAAAGCAATTATGGTCCGGTTGGAAAGGTGTGGTGTCCGGTTCTTTAGAGGCGACCATCTTAGTCCTCAAGGGTAGCAACACATATGTGACTGACTTAGAATGAGACTCCTACTAACAAGTACTAACTGGACTATTACTAACACCAACTAACAGGACTAACTATCACTAACAGTCCCCAGTCCTCATACTTACTAACCACCCCAGTCCCTAATTGTGTCTTGTTCAAAGTCAGTCACAGTTGTCATGGGCGGCAGCGGATGGGTGGTGCTGCAAGCTCGTTTGCTATCTTATATCCATAAAAAAATATGTCCAACAACAACCCGATAAAGATGTTGATGTGTGGGTTTGTGAAGTTGTTTGGTTGACGGTAACCGTGTGAACTAAAAGTTACATTTACATATGAAAAACATTTTAATTAAATACCCGAAGTCCTTTCGTTTTTAACTATGGGCGAATCATTGAGCAATCAATTGCGAAGTCATTGGGCTATGAACTTTCTATAGTCCATGCATCGCAAGATCACATACTACGTGCATCGCAAGTAGTATGTGATCGATAAAGTTAAGCAATGACGGCAACGAACCGCATTGGAGCAGTGTGGTGGAATATGCTCTAGAGCTCCCACAGCTGTGGTTGTGGGGGAAAGCCATGCCCAACAGAGTCGTTTATGGGTTTTAAACTAATTGCATTTTCTTCACGAAAATCGACAATGGTTAAAATAGACGAAACCAACGAACGAAAGCAACGTTGAAAATAATAATAAGTACCTACTAACTTCTCACAGTTTTTGATTGCCTGCAAATGAGGTTCGAGATAGTTCGCAACTAGTAGCGATGTTATGATTGCTACGAAACTTCTGTTTGCCCATTATAACGCTACTCCTTAAAGTAAAAACTTAAACTTAAATATTTTTCTTCTGCTAAAACGACAGATGAACTGTTACTAGTAGAAATTAAGTAGCATTAGAAATTAATACATATTATATTTAAAAAAATTTAAGCCTCCTCTCAGACTCTTACTGATATCCCGTAACGCCATAAACTTTAGCCTGATAAATTTCGTAGACCTCCGTCCACGTTACTTTCGTAAAAAGAGGTACAAAGTTATTGTTTCACATATTAGTAAGAATAATGATTACATGAAACTCTTATAGATATCTGTTATTGGCTCCACAGAACATAATTTGAACACGAAATCTCGCTATAATAACGTTTTGTCGATTACTTATTTTATCGAGACATTCCCTTACAAGTTATTAACATACAAAACGCATTTGGGGAAACGTCAATATTTTACATAAAAGTTAAGCAAACAACAATAGATATGTTTACATAACAAATGTGCGCCTACGCATTGCTTGTTGTCTTCTCTACTAGTTAGAGATGTTATCGAATCAAATAGGGTGACCATGAATTTATTTTATTAATAAACAGGACACGACAAAATGTTGTAACTAAATTGACATTTCATTGATATTGATATCTAGGCTTTAAATAAATATATTTTATTGGTTTCATCATATTATGATAACATATTGTAACAGTGTTAACCTCAATCCGTAGCGGAATCTTGTGTGCTTCACTCGGTCGATCAAATCCGATCGACGCCATTGGGCTATGAAAGCTACTTGTATTTGGTAACTTGAATATATTAGGTATATGAAAACAGTATTTTTGTTATTTCGCCCCGTGTTTACCTTATACGTACAATTTTAGATTCTAACATTTTTGCTTAACAAAATAATATACCTAACGGTAAACCGTAAAGCAAGGCATCAAACACACGGTAACTATCAATTTTTTTCTATTATGTCTCTAGAATCGTGACCGCTTGGAAACACTAGCAACCAGAATATCTGCCCACTATCGGTTTAGAATAAATATTATCGATTCAGTCGATTATTCATTTAAATATCGATAAATCAAATCATAGGTATTAAAATGTTTTGAACTAAAGCTGTTACATGTAAGGGTTATTTAATAACTTTCGATTTATTGACAGTTTCGATTCTTAGAAAACAGTGAAATTATTAACTTTAATAATGCGCTGTTCTGAATATAAAACTATTTAATAATTTTACTTTATTTATTTAATATGCATAGGTACTATTTAAGCCTCATATAAGCATATAAAATAAATAAAGTTAACTATGTTTGGTAAACGGAAACTTGCTCTTAAAGGTCTATTAGTGCTTAAACTTAGAAATTCGTACAAGCGATATTGGTATTTATTCACTTCGTAACTAAAGCCACCCATTTAACATTATTGTGCGATATTCGCAGTCGACAAGTCTGAAGACCTATAAGAAAAGTAATCTGTCTACAAACAGGGCATTGTCTTACCTTATAAGTACCTATTGTGTTACACAGATAAAACAAATTTTACAGAAAGGTTTCGCTTATATTTTTTCTTTTTAAGTATTTTCTATCGGCAATCGAATTTCAAAAAAACATCTTGAAATTGGATTTGAACCACTAATCCAATTGAGTTTTTAGACGTTATTTTACAGGCTTCTTCCCCACCAACCAACTGGATGGCACAACTAGTCGTGTAATCGGGATCGCTTTTATGATGGTGCATTTTGACGGTGTCCAGGCATGGAGCAAAATGTGAATGCACGTTTGCTTTTAATAGCCCGTTTTAAGTTTAACCAAATAAGCTTCATTTAAATTATTTTAATCATAAACTTAATATGATCAAACTCAATCACTCAAAGCAAATATAAGCAGTAGAAATAGTAGAATCGGTAATACCATGAATGAATAAAAACAGTCTTCTTGTCCTCCATAACCTTTAACAACCCGCTCTGGTCATGGGGTATTTTATGAACCCTAAAAAGGCTTATGTATCGAAGCCCCATTGGTGAAAGAAGTTCCAAAAATATTATTAAAATATTTGAAGAGACCGAACCCAGAAAAATATATTTCTTCCGAAGCTGCTTGAAGATTATAAACTGCTTTAACCAAGCTCATTATTGCTTGGCGCTCCTCTGCAGGAGGAAGACCTATGTCAACGAAGTGTCGCACAGCAGGAAATTAAGCTTTGCCTCAAACACCTCCGTAAATATAGTGTACGTACCTCGGGTCACATCAAACATTTTAATAGCACACGTTCGCACTATTAACTTGCTTGGTAGGTACAAACTTTCATAATTTTCATTCTAAATAATACAAATGCTCCTAAAGTTACGCAATATAAGTAGTTCGAAACGTGGTCGTTCGAAAATACATCGCTATTTTATGCAGTGTTGTAATCACATTGTTATTATGAATCACATTAAAAATATAAATCAAGGATAAATTTATATCGTTTAAATATAATGTATAATTTTTTGTTTTATTATTTTAAACTTACCTATTAATTTTTAGTTTATCAATTTAAATATTTTATATAGTTTTATTAAATAGGTAATCATTATTTAATTAAAACATTTAAATAATAATTTGCTTATTTAATAAAACTATATAAGTCCTTTAGTTAGTTAGTTATCCGTCTATTAAGTAAGCGGGACAATGTTAATGTTCTGCTCGACTTTAATTGTGTGTAACGAATGTGATTAAGATACATTTATAATCTAATTTATTATACTGTTAAAAAAACTTGGGCTTTTAAAAATCATACTTTGGTGTTCGTAATCCATACTAATATTATAAATGTGAAAGTGTGTTTGTTTATTTATTTGTTTGTTTATTTATTTGTTTGTTTGTCCGGCTTTCACGTCGCAACGAAGCTATTATATGGTATGGTTTTTGTGTGTGGAGATAGTGAGGAGGGTGGAGAGTGACGTAGGCTACTTTTTACCGCGGTAAAACATCCCCATGGGAAGATATCGATGTTTTGTTATTTGCTAGATTTTAGTTCCGGATGTTGTTAATAGATGGCGTTTATTTAGCGAAAATTTAGTTAAGTAGTTAGTATAGCAGTTAAGTAGTTAGTATCTTTTAATCGTGGAACTGTCACTATTCATCCACCAATAAATGTGTCATGTATGATAAACAACTCATTGTTAATTCCCTTTGACCACGCGGGCGGAGCCGCGGGCAAAAGCTAGTTAGTAAAATAAAAGTATAACATGGAATTCGCTATGATAGTTTCTCGAATAATTTATCAATTTAATTTTTTTTAAAATAAACTTTTAACAATCTAGACCTTAGGTACTTATGTGAAATTCAAATATTAATGATTTTACTTTTTTTATTTTTAATCTGGCAAAATTGTTTTATAGCCATTGCGTGATGATGCGTAAAGAACTAGCAAAGCAACAAACTCACTTTCGTATTTTTAGCAGTTATACACAAAATCAATCATCTAAATATAAATCTTAAATAATATAAGATTCTGGAAAATTTGGGATAAAGTTACACAATATCTTATTCATTTGAATTATGTATAAAGCCTATTCAATGTAAAACAATATGTTCGTCTCACGATTTAGCCTCCTACGCAAGCTAAGAAAGGCTGCTATGAGCATTTGACCTGTTTGACCCTATTAAGGCGCTGTAAGTCTCTAAAATAATAAAGTAAAGAACGGAGTCAAGAGCGATCGGTGGAGAGTCCGCGCCCCTCAGTGGCGTAGTAATAATTAAATGAAATAAAAAATAAAATTATCTAAACTATTTTTAATAAAATAAAAAAACTACTGACTATAACTAACTTCCGTATAGCAGCGAGCGATCATTGTCTATTACGTCAGAGATGTAGCATGGTTGGCGTAAATGAACTTGTAGCGTTTGATAAAATTTAGGAAATTGAATAATTAAAAATTAAGTAATAACTTATATAACAAAATTTGATTTCAACTTTACTTTATTTAGCATACAACATAAGTATGTAATTTTTTAAGGTAAGTAATTAGTTTTCAAGTTTATGAGATAAAACTGTTCAAACGCATTTTTAAGACTTTACTTTGCTATTTTTTTCTACGTTCTTTAATTATGTACATTATTATATCTAAATAATACAAAGGTATGTAATATAAAATAATTACATTCTCGGAAAACTGATGAAGCTTAGGTAGGTACTGTTTTTTTAACACACTAAAGTGACGATAATGATAAGATTAACACTAATTTGCTATATTTGGCTACTTAACGGGCCTAACAGTAATTTATAATGACATGAACGATAGAATTTCCTTATCTATTAACCCAAAATGTGCCTTGAAAATGTAACTGTCTGAGTCTTGGCACTTAGGGAATCTTAGCCTCCGACAATAAGAGTCTCCACTTAGGTCTTTTATATTATGATAACAATTTATTCATAATTTGTTGATTACGTACGTATTGGCTGAGCTTTTTGTAGTTGTGATAATATATATAAAATTTATAAGATAGTATCTTCCAAGTTTTCACTAAAGGGAATTGAATATTTTAAAAGCTTTTATTATTAACAAATTCAAAATTTTGAATCGATTCATTAGTAAGTAAATTCAGCGAAGCTTTCTATTCCAAATGGTGAAAAAAGGTTACGGATGTGAGTGCTACCAACAAACATAAATATGTTACGCGAGCGAAAAGGCAGAAATGAGAAACCTTTTCCATTGGAAACATAATGAAGTTATTATATTCATAGGAAACCGATGCCAATTTTTGTAAATAAATAACTCAAATCACGACTGTAATTTTCCCAAGGGGTAGGCAGAGGTGTCTATACATTTTCACCAGTTAGGTATGTTTAGGTCCCATGAAATAGTCTATTGCCATACACCGGACATAAATCCAGACTCGGAGCTACTACTAGGAAGTTCAAGTTAGAAAGGCTCAGTAATACTTTGCTTGACCCGGGAGTCGAACCAAGGATCTCTTGCTTAAACATACGCGATAAAGAAATATTGGACAAATTATTTAAAAAAAGAAAGGCAAATACATATACAAGATTGGTATTTAATAACCACTTAATAAGCACGACAAAAATTATTTTAAAAATTGAATTTACACACCTTTTCAGTCTTTGTTCTTAAGCGACACGTGCTAAACATTTAACGAGGTAGCAATTGATTGACCGGCAGCAGACCGTTACACGTTTCTCTAGTGGCCTAGAGTAGCACATGTGGGTCAGACCTCGAAGTAGCTATTGAAATAAAGAGGAAATGACAAAATCTACAAACATCGACGATAATATGAAAGCACCGGATATTTTTCCACAATTTGCAGAGCCGCGTAAATAAAAGTTGTTATGTCCAAACACGACGTTACGAGCGTGCGATGTAAAGGCGATCTCACACTGTATAGGGTTAGTTTTTAGATAAGAGTAAATATTGTTTACGTTTTTGAGTTGTATAATACTAATTCAACATCGTTTTAACACTACGAACATAAGTAATTTCAATTATCGAAATGTTAATTGAAATTACTTATTTTCAAATCTTATATGACTGATCGGGTAAATTACATTATGACTTAATGTTAAATACATTTTTTATTAAATATACCTACTGAAAAGTACAACTGCAAAGGAAGGCTTCATGTCGAGTGGTTTTAACAAGGGAGCCGTAAAAGAGTCAATATTTAAGGAGAAGCTCATTCGACGTAGGACGCGCTCAAGAAACCCACGTGTGTCTTTTGAAACTTCACTGGGGAAAATCTTTCTAAGACGTGTGTTTAATATGTATATCCTACATATACATGATATATGTATGAGCTATGTATTGCATTATAATAAAATCGTATACAATTTTATCTACCAATTACATCTTTAGTCAATAGATGGCGTAAATACTGTATTTCAATTATGAATGTACTTCGATTACTTACACGCTGTACAATTCTGTCGTTATCACAAAAATAGACAATCCTTTACTTTTGCAAATGCGCCGTTGATCCGTGATTTTTATTTGGATATTCATTCTTAAATTATAGATAAGCGTAATTTACATGTATCAACTTTTTCAACACATCAGCAGTGACGACTCTAAGATCACACCGCATCGCGTCGACAACCAATCAAGGTTTCACAAGCAGGCAGTAAACGAGCAAATATTTGAGCAGAAGCTCCGTCGAAGCAGAAAGTGCGAGAGAATTCTTTTAAGTGCCCGTATTGTGTATTGCATCGTAAGTCACAAATTAAAATCGTTTTTATCTTACCGAGTTTATCTTGTTGAAATAGATTTATTTAAAATCTCTAGTATATATTTATTTAATAATCATAATAATATTAACAATTGACATAACTAAGGAAAACTAAACTAAACTAAAAAAAAACCTTAAAAATAAACCTAAAAAAAAAAAAAATTACTAAAATATATCATTAAAAGGAGTCCCTTTAGGCAAGGTTCCGAAGATACTGGCAGCGTTCCCCCTTTGAATAGCTATACTAATTCTCTGTCCTAGGTAGCTGCCAGCTCTTCGGTCTCCTGTGATGTCGACTAACCTTTTTGCTATTTCCTTATAAAGCCTCATAGCGTTAGGACCCCACGGACCAAGGGTCTCGACACCGAATGGGACAAAATCATATTCGGTGCCTAGAATTATATTATATTATATTTATATAATTATATTATATTTATTTAAAATTATATTCTCGACCCTTCGGTTTTTAGCAATGCCTATTTTCTAGAAACAATGGTGTTCAAGGTACAACTGTTTTCCAGCTGAGTGAGCGTTGCCAGACTTCATTTTACTTCGGAATATTGCTTAAAGAAAATTTCTCAGATGTTTAGGAAATCCAAGGCAATAACGCTTAACTTGAGCATAAAGCTAAAGCAAAGGTATATTGAAATATTCACGAAGATAGACAAGATAGAGACAACAATATCTTACAAGCTAATATAATTTTATTAAATAAGCTGACATGTTATAAGTGTGAAAACGCAGGTGTTCATTAACATGTGCATTGGTGAACATACACATTATACTTAATACATGTGTACCTACTAATTCAAAGCTAGACATTATACCTATGACGCTTTGACGGCAAGCGCGCGTGGCGTAACGTTTTACTTTAAAGTCTTCATTTTGCAGACACTTGTCATGCCTTGTTTGCTATGGATATTCAAATTAGGTATATGAACAATGTTTGCTTTACAGTACTAGGACAAATGACACAAAAAGTTTGCTATAAAATGGAATTAAGAAATTAAAGTTGTTAGTTTATTCGCTGCGACCCATAGACGTCCCACTGCTGGGCATGGGTCTCCCCCACAGACACTGCTGCGGGAGATCTAGAGCATACTCCACCACGCTGCTCCAATGCGGATTGGTGGAGGGGTTAGTGGCCAACCCAGTGTCGAATGTTCTTAAGCCACCCGAAGGTCTTCGACAAGCTTAACGACTGTTTCCAGCATTGAAAACAACCGGGATCGAAGGCTTTACGTGCCCTCCGAAGCACGATAGCGTCCATGAAATTTTGCCACTAGCGGTCACCCATCCACAAACCGACCGCGCCCGACGTTGCTTAACTCTTTCGATTACATTGAATCGACGCGAGCCATTGGGCTATGGGCGCTACAAGCTTTTACAAGATTGCAATACTGCGATAACATATTGTTATCTTGAAAATCTTAGTGCTCTAATATTTTTGTTGCACTCGGTTGTTCATTTTGTTTAATAGAAATCCTTATCTTTCAAGCTTTGCTTAGCCTCTTCAAGAGAATTTATCGCTCCCCACGTAAGTGCAATGTGGTAAGGAAATAAGAAAATGGCGGTAAAAGCATAATATTGTCGGAAGCCATCTTGGCGAAGCGCTCGTCTGGAAAATGCTTCTGTATCAATAAGATAAGAGAAGCAAGCTTCATGTTATCTCCGAGCCTCCATGCTGAGGTTGAACGCTTAAATAAATAGTTGTATCTGCTATTTCCTTTTGAATACTACAAGTCCTCCTTTGGTATTTAAGATTATAATATCAGGACTCCTGTAGTCCTGATATTATAGAACTCGCAATTATGCCGCAACCACAGAACACTTAATACTCGTACTACCTACCTACAGCGCCACCCAAATAAGACCTTGATAGTCTCTAAGGAAGGTTATAAATAAGTTAAGTTCATATTACAAGCATGATAAAGCAATAAAGCTGAGTAGTATGTTAATAGAAATAATTAGTTGTTATTAATATTGTATAGTTTAATTAATAGTGAAAAGAAGGTCATAAATTCTAAATGAATTTACCTATTTAATGTTAGGTATAGTGTATTCTCTGATATGGTATATTCTCTGATAAAATGTTAGCCATAATAATGAAAATAGCTCAGCGCTGGCTAGTTTGTTTAAAATAATATTTTATTCTATACCTCAATTTAAGAATTAGAGAATGTCTCACTCATTTAGTTTTACCGGCAAGAGCACAAATATTATTTCAATTCATTTCATTGCAAAATTTCTACAATAGATAACAATGTTGCTGTCTATTCAACAATTGTATTTTTACTCTAACTCATTCTTCTCGCGTGGTAGAGGTGTTGATTTAAAATTCCTCAAACAGTTAAAGTCAATAAGAGTTCTGTGATAGAAAATAAACGACAGCGGACGTGTTCCAGCGCGGATTCGGATTATTGGTTAAATATTTTGTACTGGAACCCTCAGTAATACGGTGTAAAATAAAAAGTCTTTGTAGACAAGTCTAAAGTGTTTTACAATGTTCAAGGTAGGTTAAAGGTAAGGTAAGGTAAGGTAACATTGTACATTCAAAATTTTGGAATGTTGTTACGTGACGGAGAGCTGGCACCAATTTTTCGGTAGGTATTTGAGGCAAGCTGAAAACTTGTCATATACCTCTCCTATTATACCCCAACACGGAAATGCAGACCTGGCTGGTGAGTAGCGGGGCTAAATCAACCCCTGAATTTAAAAAAATTTAAAACATTTATTTCCAAAAATGTATTTGAGGCAATATGTAATTTTTATTAGTTGTAGTCCAATGTTTATAGAATATAAAAAAAAATAAGCCAGACGATTTAGTTGGGGTTTTAATATTGCCAGATACGTACAAAAATATTTTGAAAAAAATATAAAAAATGTATTTGAGGCAACTTGAAATTTTAACAGGGTATTATTTATACTTAAAAAATAAGATTCTCAAAAAGACAGATCATTTTGGTGGGGCTTTGTACCTGCCAGGTGATCTAACAAATTATGTATAGGTGCGAGTGCGTAGCGCTATGGACAAGCTGTAGAATGAGAGAGAGCGTTTATCGGCAGCCGTCTGCGTTTTTACTTGCTGCGTTACTATTGGCTCAGGCGAGGTCACGTGACTTACAATAGCCATGAGGTTTCTATTCGAAGTTTTGGATTAAAAAATATAAAACTTTTGTGAATTTCTGTTAAAAACGGTTTATATTTTTTTATCCTTCATCAGAGCTATCAGAGTCTGCTTGAGATTCATCTGCGTCGGGTTCGGCTACCTCTGCCTCATCTGCGAAAAGTAATATTTATATTGATTTATTTAATCAATCATAGAAAATCGAATGCAGCAGTTATTAAGGAAAAAATATTTTACGCACCGTCAGTAACATTTCCACTGTTATTGTCTTTATTTTTTTATGAACAACAGCATCGAATACTGATTGCGGTATACAGTCCCCATCAAACCAGTGAAAATCTAGCGTATCCTCAGTAAGTGTCCATCCATTTTTATCCGGTGTCAATATATAGAGTAGGTGTCAGTATAATAGGAGAGGTATATGACAAGTTTTCAACTTGCCTCAAATACCTACCGAAAAATTGGTGCCAGCTCTTGGACCACAGGGTGTTGTTTAGGAGAAGCCTATGTCCAGCGTCCATGTGGACCTCATAAGGCTGATGGATGCATGATGGATGTTACGTTAAGCGATGACAGCGGCTGAAATTAAGCCTCATGTTATTCCAAATTACATTATTTTTATGTTACGTTGATTTGCGAAATTATAATCATCAATTCAACTTAAAATAACCTTATAAATTCATTATTAAAAATGTTCATAACCTTTTTAAATCTCACAATGTTTAAAAGATGAAACACCCATTCATTCACGTTGAATAAAAATAGCAATCGAGACACAAAACCTGAAACACAAATCATGTTCAATTTTTAAATACAGTCCGCCGCGTATTTGGTGCGACACTAGTTGGACAGCTGAAAGCTTATTACGAAATTCGTTCCGCGTTTTAAAATGCATACCGATTTTATTTATCTCTACGAATACGATCCAAACACAGAAGTCTATCAGAATTTCCTTTAATTGTAATGAATAGTGTTGCCTGTAATCTTAATATTACTACGTGAAGCAAAAACGTAATACTACTTTTTTAACAGCGGGAGGTCTACAGCTACTTCTACACTTTTACTATACTTCTCCACGCTGCTCCAATGCGGATTGGTGGAAGGTTTAGTGATTACTAACTGAGTTAGTTAACTCAGTGTCGAATTTTCTCACCCACCCGAAAGTCTTCGACAAGGTTTAACGATTATTTTTACAATAGACAACAACTGGGACCGACGGCTTACCGTGCCCTCAAAAGCACGGAAGCGCCCATGAAATAGTGGTGTTTTTAAGTTTGTTGTCGTAATAACGTTTTATTACAAATAACAACTCTGCAAACTGTGCAAGCTTTTCTTCAACCAATAAAAATTCAGCGCATGGAGGGTTTTATTTTATTCATTAATAATAGGTATGTACTTTATTAATTAAAATATAGTTTTTCCCTTTAAATTTTTACTATAAACGGGATATGTGATTAGGGGGCCGCTGTTTGTAAAGAGTGTAGAAACCCTGATTTTTCTTTTTTTATCATCTCTCGGCGAACAGATTATAAAGCCTCAATAAACACTCACACTCGCAGTATCTTCGTATAAATGACAAGAGCAAAATAAAATTACACCTTGCTGGGTATTATATATTGGTACGAACCAGTGCGTTAGTTACCATCGTTTGCGTCGGAAGTTCATGAGCCAACTGAATGTCCCTAGCAATGTTTGATTACGTCCTTCTGACTAACTAGTCAGAAGGACATAACACAACACACAACATAACTATGTTCAGCATAAGCGTCCAAGAGACAGATCCAACCAACACCATTTTACTACAAATGTATAGCAAAATACAATACCTCTGCATGCATACAAGTGCGGTTTAAAATCAGTAATGAAATTAACGCTTAGTGACCATCGCGCGTTTCATGCTACCTTGACAATAAATCTATTATCTTGCATTTTAATGTTAAGTATATTATGAACTGTGATCTTAAACATTGCAAAATACCATACCTACCACTTCCTATTAAATTACTACCAATTGTTATAAACGCATAGTCATTGCTACGACAATGAAACTTCACGCTGTTGTTGCTAAGCTTATCTTTCAATCTTACTAAGCGATTGAACGTTAAAGAAAAATTTGAAGGTGGATGAGTATGTTTATGAATGGACAATCACGACAAGGTGCAAAGGGCGAGTAATTGAGCGGAGATGAAAGATAGTATTGGAGTGAACCTGCTAGGTTACATAACTTTCATTTTTAAGGAGCGGCGCACAGTTCGTTAAGAAAAGGCTAGATTCCGGCAAGGTGTATCTTTACGTAGTATGAAACATAGCCGCTGCCGGCGCCATCATTTTCCGGAAATTAAAGTAGCTTATATGTATATATTTAATTATTTATTTATTATTATTTAAAATAGGTAAATTTAAACATAAAAGGTGTCACATAAACTCACTGAGTTTTTATGTACACCTTGTGCCGACGACAAAAGCTTTAATAATATGAAAACTATGATATGATAATCCGAAGTACGAGTAACAATTATACCATAAATTATACCAACACTGGGTTGACCCACTAACCCCTTCACCAAACCGTATTGGAGAATTGTCTGTGGGGGAGATCCGTGCCCAGCAGTGGGACGTCTATGGGTTGCAGCTTTTTTTTCACAAGTATTTTGTGATCTAATGTAAACATTTCACTGGAAATGAGACTGATACTCTTGTGTAAATACTGCTCAATAATAGCCATTATTACGGTATTATGAGCGGTATTACAAATCACAAGAGTAGTATATGTACAGCCGAATTAAGTTATAAAGGTAATAAGCAGGCTTCGAGAGGATCAGGGTTCAAATTCAAGAGGCATGCACGTACTTCTTTTTCTAGTTACTTATGTGCGTGAAACACAACACAACTGCTTGCTCGTTTGCTATCTTATCCATAAAAATCTGCATTTAATTACATAGTTGCCATCATGTGTCTTGCCAGAATATTAAAAAATAATAACGATTTATTAATTTCATTTTCACGTTTTCTAAAATTACAATATAAATAACTTGCTTGTATTAGTCAAAATTAACAGGAATAATAACGATATAATGGCTAATCAGATTCGTTGTAACAGTTGACCAAGGTGATAAGCGATAGGGACCTACATGAAATTATCTGTTGACACAATAATGCTGTTACTACGTAGATAGGTAGGTACTCGTGTTTTCTCGCCTGTGATTTGAATTGTTACACTTGTTGCTAATTGTAAGACCTGAATTCCTCCTACGCTGACGTCGGTTACGCGTACAAAATAAAGGTGTTGCTATAACACACTGCAATGACGCCATACATTCGTAGAGCAGCAGACGAGGCGAAGATCTGAAGCGTGTGGAGAACGCCTGCATTCGCTAGGTTAGTTTGGCCGGTTTAATTGTCGGAAGTTTTTGGCCTTCTAACGGCTTTCGACATGGATAGACCGCTGTTATCTTGCGATATTAAACGGGAACGACGGTTAAACGTGCTCTTCAAAGCACGGAAGAATTAATGATCTGCAGATAAGGTAGTAGTTAAATATAACTTCCTAAATGAAAGGCAAGCAACAAACACTTTCGAATTTATAAAATTAGTTAACACACTCGTAGGTGCATTATCGATAGTCATAGGTCACATAATCAGATAACACTTAACAATTTATTACTAAGAATGTGTACAGTCTGTAATTTATGGTCTATTAAAATTGTAAGCATGTTCCTACCCAGGTTGCTTTCGTAATCACTTAGGTCACAGCCTGTGTCTTGATCTTTGTAATTGTTTAGGCCTCAAGACAGAAAATGGACTTGCTATTTGCATATGTTTAGAGCTCATTGTATGCTGAAATCGCTCATAGTAAACCTACCATTATTAGGTATTTATATTATTCTGTTTAACTGAGAAAATGTTAGGTACATCTCTTTTAAGTTGATTTGCATTTTAGCTAATAGAAATTTTATGTAGTTAACTTGTTGATAATTTTTATGTTTTTGTCGGGTAGTCCACAGGCAAAGTCAGTTTTTGATTATATAATGCAGTTCTCCCGGGACTAATTTAAAGTTTAGTTGGCAAGGAAATCAAAATGTAGGTTATTAGAATATTTGCAATCAAAGTTGTTTATTATAATAAAAATCCTATCCTACTAATATTTTATATGTGAATAAATAAAAAACTACAATACGGATGAGTTTTGAGAAGAGACTAACCTTTAATGACAGCGAAGTAATTAAACAATACCTTCATGAATAAGAGTAATCTACTTTGTCAGGTAGCCTTTTATTGGACATAGGAAATCCTAGTCTGTCACAGTTGTCATGGGCGGCAGCGGAAAGGCAGTGCTTGCTTACTTTCTATTATGCATAATAATATATTCAAAAAAGCTCGTCATTATTTTCATGATACGTGCGAGTATAATTATTGAAGTTTTGCTACCTGTATCAAGTATCTAAGAGCGTTAGAATTAGACGCTCCCTAAAACTAGTTAGGCTAATTTATGTCTACTAACGTTATTAAGTAGATACTAGACTGTTTAGAGAAGTCAGTCTTTGATCCTCCCTTGATCCTCGTATCTCCGATCCAATTACATCCTTGAACATAAGTAGACTTAACAAACTTGTAATTTAACATTATACGGTTAGATATTCGGCGTTAGTTCAAGACGACTAGACTTTGTATGTACACAGTCCTTCTGTAATTCGCGTAACTGGGTTGAGTACCCAATAAGTATCCATAAAGTTAAGAGGTTAAAGCCAATACCGCACGTGGCAGGAAGACAGTGGCAGTTATGAATTACGTGAGTGCGCTCCAAAAATAGTCAACTGATGCTGTAAATTATGTAATCTAGATGTTCATTTCAGAAAAAAATTTGAGAAGGTTTTCCAATAGATTTGTCCAAAGATTTGTATTTTATGACTAAAACTCACTTATAATACCTATAAGGCATCAATACTATTTATAGGTATAACAATATAATAGAATTCTAACAGGGTTGTGTCTGTATATTGAAGTAATCTTAAAAATCTTGTGTGTTAACAAGCGATCGATGCCAATTTAGAGAAAATAAATTGATTATTGTAATGTATGTCTATGTTTGTCTGTGCGCAAAGTATTCGAAAACTACTAAACCGATTTTAATAAAACTTGGTATATGTTTAATCCCTAAGATGGTTCTAGAATACTCTTTATCCCGCAAAATATGAAGGGTAACTAACTAACCTAACCACAACATTAATAACAACGGACACCAACTGGATATTTCAATAAAAAACGGCAAACATTTTTTTTTTCAATGCTTGACATTATTCGGCAAAAGAAAAACGCGAACTAATGAAACTCAAACCCGCAACATGTGCCATTAGCCTTATATTGTAATAGTAAAGGTACTCCTACGAAGGTATTCGGGTTATCGCGACAACGGAAGGCGTGAACAATATGTGACGTCGTAGAGATGAAAGTTGTTTATTTTACGAGAGCCGTGTAACCGTAACGTTACTATGAAATGGATATTTTCAGTTTATGAGGGTTTAGTCCGGTAATTAATAGCTTTGTGCGAACATTGGATAAGCAATAAGGTATAGTTTGATAGTTTTATACATTAGCCAAGATAACATCCACAGTATTGCTATATGAAACCTTTGAAATGCACTCAGAAACACAAGTCAAGGTTTAAATCGTTTAAATGTATAAAAAGTCAGAATTTGCAAATACAGACAAAAAAAAGAATAAACAATTGATAGGGCTAAGTATAGCGTCCATAGCCCTATTGCTCGCGTCGATTCAATGGGATCGAAAGAGTTAAGCAACGACGGACGCGGTCGGGATGGGTGACTGCTAGTGGCAAAATTTCATGGCCGCTACCGTGCTTAGGAGGGCACGTAAAGCCGTCGGTTCCGGTTGTATTCAATGGTGGAAACATTCGTTAAGCCTTGTCGAAGACCTTTGGGTGGATTGAGAACATTCGACACTGGGTTGGCCACTAATAACTCCTCCACCAATTCGTGCAGTGGGACGTCTATGGTTCGAAGCGATGCATAGGTTGCATAGACAGAAAAAAAACTTTTAAACAAGGTGGTGGCGGTGAAAGTAAGAGGTTGAATTAAATGGAAAAGAATTATCACCTATATTATTAAAAAATATATATTAGGTATCTATAATTGGGTATTTGAAAAAAAATAATATTGATTTTTTAAAATTTATTTTAATACTATGTTAATAATAATATTGATATTTAATGCAAAAAACTTAAAAAAAATGTTTTCCAATTAATTATAAACAACTAGAGGACGCCCGCAGCTTCGCTCGCGTGGAATTAGACGTAACATAACCTAAATACAAAATTTCATTGAAATAATGTAGGTATATACGAAAAACTTTTATACCTACTAACTTTGCACCCCCCTTTTACCCCCTTAAGAGATGATTTTCGAAACTCAATAAAAAATTTCATAGGTACTGAATTTCATTCGAATAACATCAAAAACGGCAAAGTTTCATACTAACTTTGCACCCCCGTTTTACCCCCTTAGGGGGTGAATTTTCAAAAATCCTTTCTTAGTGCTCCCCTACGTTATAAAAGTAGGGCTGCCATCTCTAAAACCTGCCCCCCAGGACCGGAGGCGTAAGTTCCCCGGATTTTGGAGCTTTCGGCCCGGACATTTCAATACTTTTTTCAACCACTTACAACTTCATTAAAATATATTTTACTCCATTACTCGATAAAAAAACAACTTTAATTTTAAGCCTCTTTTGCATGAAATAGTATGTTTAATCGTTCTTGTAACGTCAGTTGAGTAATTTTGCTTTATTTTTTTCCCTTAGGTATTAAATAAAAGATAAACAAACCCAAAATTAGTTATTCAGTTAATAAAATTAAATGAAAATATGTTTAACTTTTTATTTTTTCGTACAATTAAGAATATTTTCTTTAGTTTTAAAAGAACTAGTGATTTTTTATGTTTAGTTCCTACTTCAGTGAGTCTATAGGTATGTACCTATTATTTAGATGCTAAGAAGATTGTTTTTTAATAATAAATAATGTTGAATTTATAAATTATAAACCTTGTTTATTTAATAAAACACAAACCTGATAATTTTAAAAGACTTGTCTTTATTTACATTACAAGAATAGTCCTACCCCGAATGACTAAAACCACGTATAAAGTGATATTTTGTCGTCATTGAAGTACTTTTTATATCCATGGGTGACGATTTCAGGATGTTTAACGTATTGATTTAAAAATAGTAACATAATCCTACATTTTCATAAAACATTTTATTTAAATTCTATATCAGACACTTTTTTTGTTTCCTGCGTATAAAAAGGTAACATAGACATGACTGACATACTTCTATTTTATTATCGGCGTAGAAACGGTCATCTATCAGTTTTTACAAGAAAACGTAAAAAAATAAAATATGTGTAAAGAGCATTATAAAGCTCTTAAAACTGTTAAAATATTGTAGAAAGAAAATATTTATTATTTGTCATAGAATTATTTCTAGGGCGTGTTGAACACAAATTACGCTCTCCTGAAAACCTCGGTTTTTGACTTGACCTTATGTACGTAGGGACCGTCGATTTATGTATTTGCGAACACATGCCATGCTTAAACCTAACCCATAGTTTTTATTTAGGTACCTACATAAATTATCTGGGATCTGATCGAAAACCCGGACATTTATTTTAGTCCGGGTTTCACCCGGACTAAAATTAAAACCCCGCCCGGACGCTCCCCGGACGCCCTCCAAACTATGACAAATCCGGAGAAACCCGGACGGATGGCAGCCCTATATAAAAGGAACCCCTGTGCAAAATTTCATGTTTCTAGCCCTTATAGTTTAGGCCCTGCGTTGATATGTCAGTCAGTCAGTCAGTCAGTCAGTCAGTCAGTCAGTCACCTTCTCCTTTTATATATATAGATTAAAAATTGATGAAATTTGAATAAAAATCACGTGACTATAAACGCGCCATGATTGGTCACCATATTTGTGACGTCAAAATGTTATATAAAGGAGGATGGCCATTTTGGTACCCCATGTCCAATCAAGATGAATCACGCACCGGTACCAGGTTCCATACATTTTTGTCCATCATCCTTTAAATATTTAACAATGAAAACTAACATTATGACGTCACACGCGCTCGGGTTTGTTCGGGAGTTGTCGGCGTGTCTTCGGTACTAGATTCAAAAATTATTGAATTGAATTTTTATTTTGAAATAACTTTTGATATATTGCGAGAAAAAAAAAAAAAAATAGTTTTGTTATAAAACTTATATATGATCTTTTCATTTATCACATAAAAAAAAATAATTCAAATACCCAATTATATAGAGTGTAAGTATAAAGTATTAATCATTTAAACAAAATATATTTGCTGACAATAGCAATTATCATGATCTGAAACAATAAAAAGAGATTGATGTAAATGATGGAAAGATGATCTAAATCTCCATCTCAAAGGTCAATCAAGGCTTTTGCAATGCTAGCGTTAGCCCGAAGCGAAAAATTACACAGTAGGTAAGGAAACTCATTTCCGACCGAGGTCCAATAGTCTAGTCAACAAGTGCCTTTTAGGTCAAAATTTTTGCGCCTTCTCCGAAAATTATGATTGAGGTGTCATTCGATTCGGAATGGCATGTAGATAGTTTTTGAGAAAATGCGAAGCCCGCTCGCAAAAATTGCAATAGTTATAAACAATTAAGTGAAATAAAAAAAGGGGGTTTGGTATTTCGTTAATATCTCGAAAACTATTTGAGAAAATTTAAATTTGAAAAAAGATTCAAAAAGAGGAAGAAATTTCCTAAAAAAAGTCTCGACTCCCGAAATTGTCGGACTAATGTTTATAATTTTCCCAGAGGGTTGAAAATACGCTCGAAAACGGGTACTCCGGCTTGCGTACGCCACGGCCCCATCGGACCTTTAATGAATAAATATTATTTAAACTTATTAAATATGAAAATTAAAAATTGAAAAAATTCAGGCGCCTGTAGGATAGATCAATGAACAATAATCCGTAATCAAAAAATTTTTATCGCGATTTTTCAAAAAGTTATCCATTAATTAATTAACAATTTTTTGTAGCATGAACATTAACATTGCAAGTGCGATAATTGTTAAACTATTAATCTGAGATTTTTTTCCTTTCGTGGAGCTATTTTTCAAAGGTCTTAGAATAGATTCCCGTTGGAAAAATTCAAAAATTGTTAATTTTCGTTTTGTTATTAACAATTTAGTGAGGGAAAAAATTATAAAGCTTAATTAAACATTGAAAGAAATTCTTTTTTTGTAATATTATTATTGGTCCATTTTTTTATGATCAGAAGCTACTTAAAAAATTTCAATTTTTCATTCCTTTTTTATATAGTATTAAATTTATTTTTTGATGTCGGCTACAAAACGACACAATCTCGGAAATTTTACTAACCAAACCCGCATTTGAGCTTCTTGACCTATTTACAATGATAAACAATCCCCACAAACCAGTTTAATTATGTCATTAAACAGTTTACGGACGTTTTAACGACGCTTAAAGAATTCACAGAGAGGTCCAAGCACTCATTTCCTGCGGCTTGCATCGATCGAGTTAAGTAACATCGGGTACGGTCGGTCGGACCCTGCCACCTATTTGCTTTGGATCAACGTGGTTGATACGAGTATGATCTACTGCATCTGTGACTTTGGGAGAGACCTGTGCCCATCTGTGAGATGCCCTACGATTTGTAGTTATGCATTATTAAGCTTCATTTAAATATATTAGACCAGTGAGATACGAGTACCTAGTTGCTATGGTGCAGCAGATGTTTGTGCACAACAAAAACGTTGAACTACACATGAACCATGTTTTATAAAAGTTGCGTTATCGCTGAGGACTCCGGTTGAACCGTTAACTGTTTCTACCATCAGATGATAAGTGATTGCCGCCAAGTTTTAATGTATGAAAGTAAACAGCTCGATCTATCGAGCTTACCGTAACGTTTACACACAGCTTGATGTTTGCTGACACAGCTTCCGTTTCACTTATTTGCTGTTGTATTTTTCTAAGAGCGTTTATGTTTTGCATTCCTGTTGCTTGCACATTCTACTATTTTCTTTCAATAAAATAAATTTTAATATAACTTTACAATTTACAGTTTGAGCTATTTAGACAAGCAGATATTGATTTATTCATAGTTCTCGCTTCAAACTATTAGCAGCCTACTGCAGTGTAGGTATAGATCTCTACTCACAACAGATAAGGCCTTGAGCAAACCACCACACTGCTCGAGTACGAATTGGTGGAAGTGGTAGAGGCAAACCCGATTGACGGATGTTTTAAGACCACCCTTAACGAGCGCCTCTTCTTACGAGAATAACCGGGACAAACAGTTTAATATATTCTCGAAATCATACGTATAGTTGTCACTCATCCATTTGCCGGCTAAAGCGGGTGCAGATTAAAATTATCGATCGGTTGATAATGACTCAAGCCGCGTGGCCTCGGAAGACATTTACAGTGTTTGTAAGTAATTTCGACGCGTCCACAACCCAACAGCTCGCGTCCATCGCATGTAATCGATCGAGTTAAGCAACGATGGGCGCGGGGGGTTTGTGGATGGGCCGCTCCACTAGCGGCTTCATGAGTGCTTTCACGAGCGTTTTCATATTTGAAGGGCACGTAAAGCCGTCGGTCCCAGTTGTTTTCAATTGTAAAAATAATCGTCACGCCTTGTCGGAGACCGTCGGCTGGCTTCAGAATTTTCGACACTAGGTTAACCGCTAACCCCCGCATTGGAGTAGCGTGTTAGAATATGCTCTAGACCTCCCGCAGCTGTGTCTGTGGGGGAGATCCATACCCAACAGTAAGCAGTACTAGAAGGAAATTTCAAACTTGAAATAAGTAATAACTGTCAATAAGTACTTGATGTGTGTTTAAAAGGACTAGGAACGATCTCTGCATATAGGCCAACCGCTCACGTGCTTTCAGGTGTTTGTGAATACACGAGTGCTATGACTGGAGGGCATCTGAAAATGACGACCTCTATTCTACAAAGGACGACCTGTTTAACAACGAACGTGAAAACATTACAAACAAATATTCCCTCTTTATAATATTAGTATAGATAACATTCCGTGTATGAAGTGTTGCAACGTAAACGTCGTGTAATATGGAATGCACATTGATTTACTAGGAAGAATTAATTATAATTTTATTAAAGTTTTAAAACACTATCCATTTATTACCTGAAGGGCTACATAAGTACGGATCCGTGTTAATTTATTTATGTCAATTGATTCTAAATACCATTTGTTTAATAACTATATGTATATTAACCTATTTAACGACTAAAATATTTTTTGGGACAACAGAAAAATATGGGTAAAGTAAGAAACATGCACGAAACTAACTTCACAAGTACGGAAATGCCACATCAAACGGCAGAAAATACAAGGGACTTATGAGCCTAGGCATATTATATGACTCGTTATGTTCGTGGGAATGCGCAAGTGTTTTGAACTCAGAGAACGAATGTACGTCGGATTTCCACGCTATAGTTACTTATTTGAGTGATTCATAGTTTCTAACATCGTAGAATTTCACCTTAATAATATCAATAGTATAATTTAATAGTGACTCTAGTTATATATGGTGGCATTTGTCCAGTAGTGGACTTCAAAAAGCTGATGGATGGATGGATGACTCCTCATTTTATGGGTAAATATTTTTACCAACGCTACTGGATTCACCTAAGGTAAAAAATAACAAAATTCTTTCGCTTCTAATGGAATATAAATATTGTTCTAGAGAAGAAAATTAACAGGGACAGCTGTCTGTCGATGTCCAAAATAAGTGTTTAAAAGTTAACTGTGACAAGGTGCCAAATACGAATAACACAACATTTTAGGATGCATTAACATTCTTTGCTCCAACTATTCCATTTAACAATATGGCGTCTACGTTCATTGTACGCTGTTATATGACTACCTGAAAGAAATCCATATAATTTCTAGGAGCCCTTTGCCCAGCATAGGGATAAATGGGAACTTAAAAAACATACTATGTACCTCCATAACACAACACGAGTAATGTTCCACTTTTGGGCAAGGATATCTTGTAGGATGGAGCACATGCATAAATAATTTTCATTCAGGCTAATTTCAAAAGCTACTTTACAATCAGTCATAGAATTTCATTAGCAAAAACAGGGGTTACTGAAATTTGAATTGGTCTATGATCTTATGTTTAAAAATGTGGCGAGAAAACTGCTCGTGTGAATCTAGTTACGAGTAAGTATAAATTATTTAAAACTTTATAAATTCTGACCAAACCAAACGGAAACATGAAATCCTAATTGGCCCGCCCTGATGATTCCCATTTCGTATCCGATCTAATTTCCGGTCCAAAGTGAGTCAGACACAGCACTAACCGTTGCTCTAATTTCGGAAACTACTGACATTTACACTCAGAGGATAAGTGACTTCTAATTTGCGATTTACGCTTGAACAGAAATAAATTTAGCATAGCCTAACTGTTCGAAATTTAATTCCTTTCACGTGAGATGTTTGTACCGGTAAAATAATGACACACATCAGAAACACATTACACTGTATCACTATGTAAGTAACTGAATACACTATTTTTCAATTCGAGGTCTATAAGTTATAAGAATAGATAGTTTTTTACGTTCCGTTTTTAGTGCTGCTGACTTTTTATAGTTTTTTCTTCCTTTTTAACCTTTACTAATTCGATTAATTCGGTATTTTACGGGCACTTCATCAGAGTTGTCACTGATGTAAGTAACTGAATACACTATTTTTCAATTGGAGGTCTATACGTTATAATATAGAATAGTTATGTGCCGTTTTATGTGCTGTAGACTTTTCACAGTTTTTTTCTTTTTTACCTTTACTACTTAAATGAAGTCGATAATTTACGGGCACAATTTAATTGCAATGTTTTTTTAAACACGATTTACTGAAACAACAAATGAATGATACTGTCCTATGCACAGTATCATTCATCACACAGAATCAAGAGGTACGTAAAAGTTGGAAGCTAATGCTTCCAACTTTTACGTACCTCTTGCGGTGCAAATGTTTCTATTTAAAAAAAACATCCAATACTTCATAAGTTTGTTGTTTATACAATACACATTAAACACACATACTGTGCTGTGCTTTTTGAATTTTGAAATACTGTGCCTAAAAATACTACACTGTTCCAACATACAACATAATTTTTATCCAATGGCTTTACAGACACGAAATTTACTTAAAAGTGGATATCCATAGAAAAGATAATATAAAAAAAAACACATTTGTATGAATATTAATTTAAATTAGTCAAGGGAAACGTATGAAGTCCTAATTAGCCTGGTGATTCACATGTCGCATCCGATGTAGCGTTACGTCAGATGTAACTAGGTTGGTGGAGTCGTAGCTTTAATTTTGGACTTCTATGACATTTCTACTCAAAGGGCAAAAGTGATCTACGAGTAGGTACTACAATGACTTCACGAGGATTTGTTGGTTCTACTAAATAGATTATATTTTGGATTTATTGATTATTATTAGATGGTAAGGTAAGACAAGATATGACAGGAAACAGTACAATAAAGAATAATGTTGAAAAGTTGAAAAACATAAATTCTTATTAGAAGTATTTAAACAATTTAAACTAAGAGTAAATTATCATATTATGGTTACGTATAGTTAAATATTCTGTTAAATCAAATCAAGTTGGGATAAAATGTAGACATTGGATATTATAGTAATGGTAGGAAAATGTAGCTCCATGGGAAAAAAAAACTACCTAGTCATTCCATGCATAACAAAGTATAGTAAAAAGGGGAGAGGTATGTGCCCGGAGAAGTTTCAGACTCGACAGATGATGTGGATTAATGGCAAATGTTGGTACATCGAAACCGAAAGTAGGAAGCGGCCGATTTTACACAATAGCTTTTCTAGGAAGTTTCAAGCAGATGACTCGAATTAGTTTCAAAGTTTATTAGACGGTTTCCGAAACCACTAGAATGTCATTGTTAATTTCATTGTGGTTAAACGGTTCATAAAATGGACATTGAAATGTTAGTCGTTTCATGATTCGACAGATCTAGATAAATATTTACATCGTTTCGGATTCTTCGTAAGTTGCAAGACCGTTCTATCAATTTGTTATTTTTAGTAAATAATTTCCTCTCGAACACAATGAAAGTAGGTACGCAAAAATCTAATATTAAATTTGAATTGCATATTCAATTTTATGTAGTAAGCTGTAAGTATTTTAATACTAAGTAATCAAGAATGAAAATTATAATCAAATAAGGCTAGCCAATGAGGAATTTCATTTAACTGGTTGATCAGAGAGGTGAATAAACTTTAATTAAGCAATAATCGATACGATATTATTTTGGATGACGACAATATTGTTATGTATTCACTATTTGAATTTTTATTTCGAATATTGTAATTCTCTTATCAATCGATTTTGCTAAGACAAAGCAACTTGGATAGCAAGAACTATATTTAGCTTGAATCCTGAATAAGCTATGAGTGTTTTCCCGTCATGGTATCTGGGTTTATCGACCTACGGCTGGCTTCTGAATAATTTATCTCACTTACATTCTCATCGACAATACATTTATTGTACAGCTATGCGTTTTCTTGTTTTTAGTTTTTAATTAATTTGACGATTTAACATAAGTTCATAACGTGGACGACACCATGTTGCAATTCAAAATGCAAAATCATGATCCTGATTCTAACAAAAAAATATTGGAGGGTAAAAAATGTTACTCAATTCAATTGTCCTAGTGGCATGGAGGTCAGCATGTGCCTCAGAAGCAATTTTTGACTGACTGATAACCAGTACAAGGACAGTAAGAGTACTTGCATGGAGATATGAAATTAATTTTAAAGCGGACAAAACATGGCATTGCAGCATATGGATTTTATAACTTTATTAAAACTTAAAACAGTACGCCATGTCTGTGGTTAAAGGACGATGTGAACACTAGCTTAAATGAGATACCATGATCTAGGTTACTGGTTAATACGTCCTGGGTTCTGTGAAAAAACGCCGCGAAAAGTAACTTTTTTTGTAACATAACGGGTATCTTTTGACAACCATGTGCAGAATCTCTAAACATCGTAGGATTGAAGTGGGTTTATTGTCGGTCGCCTTAGTGGCTGCGTCAACGTAAATGGCGAAATTTTAAAAACTACTGATCCTCTTTTGACTTGTTTATTTCGGTTTTATATTATGTGAACAAACAGTATGGTCCCAGCTCAATAAGATGTTTTCCTACATACGGCCGATTTTTTTCCTACGTTTGCAGGGTTTGCGGGGTGAGAGGGGGATAGCCGTATCAAAATATGAAACACTCGTTCGGTACTAGCAGATCGAGTGTGACAAGACATTTGAGTGACGCATTTTACCATAACATATGAAATTAAAATGTGACATACCTACCCTACGGTAATAAAGCGTGGCGTTTTATTCCACTATAAGCTGCATATTGTGAATTATGATGTGTAGTGTAATTGAAGCTTCTTATGGTGTTTGTGAAACTGGGATATTTTTCTCGCGGTTTTAGTATGAGATCCTACTTCCATAGTAATTATAAGTCAATGAATAAATAACAGCATTTCGCGATACTTCAAACGCGATATCCCTCTGTAAATAGTTCCGCTATGGTACAGTTAGGTATATGTGCCATCTGCCGTAGAACCTCTACAAACTAAATTGAGTATGAACCTTTATATGTCCTCCAAAATTGTGTGTTCGCCTCACAGCCAGTTTTTTTTTAAATCATTCAGAAAATACAAACAGTATAATTTGACCACAATTTTTTTGGCTGTCTTAAAAATTAATCTCATAATGGCTGTCCCCATCACTCCTTTCCTCAAACCAATACTAAGTGATTGGTTACATAACTTTTAATCTTAATAAGTCGAGGTAATTTTATTATACCTGATCTTATTTAAAATACTGATAGTAGTTTGTAATAATTTGCTGGTGATATCTACGTCGATAAGGTTTTCTAGTCAAGTCTTGCCTTAATAGGAACAAGTTTCACTTAATCACTTAATCGATAAAATTGCATTTAACTACAAAAACAACTGGAGGCATGATGCTAAATAAAATCGAATGGAAATAATATGAGGCGTTTGGAAAAATACAAGAATTAATAAATTTACAGATAAAAATCAATCAGTAAATTTTTCTTTTAACTCCAAGAAGATTTAACATAATACTTATAACAAATTCGTTGTTATATCTAGTTTGCAAAAATAAAGTTTTAAAGGTTATAAGTCTTTTGTTTATACTGAATATTTATGAGCCTTTGTTGAACAAAATAAATATCTTCCATTCAAAGTATGTGGGTAATTATGTCGAATCATTATTGAGAATCTGACGAACCATGTTTAAATCAATTGAAACATTATAAAGTCGTTCAAGAAGACTGTAGCACTAACACTGTTCATGTAAATGAAGGCTGGAAAAGTGTAGATTCATTGTAGGGAGATTTCGCTCGATATGAAAGTCGCGTTTGAGTAGCTAAACGAAAAATAATGAAACGTCGACGAAACAGTTTCCTGAAAGGAAAATATCAACCGAAGCTTGATTTAAGAATCCAGTTGTGTACTTGTAAATAAATGAGAGGCGATGATTATATATAGCTGAATGTTGCCTCTCAAATGATTATTCAGGGTTCAAGTCTATCACAACACAACGACAAGATTGTTCCCAAATCAGACTGTTTGAGAAACCTGCTTATTATTCTTGAATGTACGAGAAGACTGCGTGGTGACGATTACAGTGTCACACCGACGTGCTTAACATACTATAGTAGTGCCTAATATTTTTTTTGGCCATTTGCTGAGGGCGTCCAAATTTTCATCCCTTTAAATTTATTAATTGTATCTGAGTATTTTTTAGTCTACTTGTTGATGAAAATAAAATAATTTTCTTTCTTTCTTTCTTTCTAATATAGTAGGTATTGGGCGCTTAAGCCCAATACCTAAAATTCGATTTTATATATTTTCTAATTTCTTCGGCGAGATCACACTAAATTTAAGTCAACAGCTTATTATTCTGGCAACACCAAGTGAACTGGGGAAATTTAAACGCTTATTAAATACGAGTAAGCTAGTACATTTTCACGTAAATGAAGGTAAAGTAACCCTCAACTATGCTGAAAGTTAGAAAGATGCTTTGAAAGAGCCTTTGTGTGCCCGACGCTAACAATAATGGATTAAGGCGGACGGAAATTACTTGCGTGCGATAGTTTGACGGTTCGAATTGGTGACGAAATCTTTTTTATGCTTTAATTTTCAATTTCCAGCAATCGAAGTAATGCATTATTATTAAAAGCTATTTTGTTATTGTCACTGATGAAATTTTTATTTCTCATAAATAATGCATTTAATGCACTAATAAAGTAAAATTATCCTAACTAAATGTTGAGGTAGCAAATATTATAACTTACTAAATGAAATTGTAATTAAATATATTTTTATTTATTATTTAATTATTATTATGACAAATTGAGAATACTGATTCCTGTAGAGCCAAAATAGCTTTGAGTAAAGTGTACTAGCAAGCTACTATCCATATAGGTCCCACTGCTGGGCACTGGCCTCCCCCACAGACACAGCCGAGGGAGTCTAGAGCATAAAGTGTGCTAAGTAAAAGCTAAATGATCTGGTGCTCCAGTAAATTGACCTCATTGTACATATTCAACGTCAACGGTTTGTCTTCTCGGTAGATTCAAAGAATGAAACCTGTTGGCATCTTGCCATGTTCAGCTCTTTTACAGTACAATTTGTTGAGAAGGAATTTTAATCTGTTATCCCTCACCTTTTCTCTGCGAATCGTTGTTCAACATTCAACAGTTTATATCGACAGCAATCCAAGGACCACTTTTTGTTTCTACTGCATTTCCAGCATGTCCTCTTTCTTTTTATAATTGTTATCGCAAATTTATGCGGCATTCTTGATTTAATTACGTGAGACTTATGACCAGCGTGTTTGTAAATATTCAGTATCGGTATAGTCAATCGATATCTATATAAATTTATACTGCAAGAACGGCTGGACGGATTTTTATGATCTTAGATTTGATTGAGTCGTCTGCTTTCCGAATAGCAGAAAAGCTATTAAACCATCTGTAAAGCGAATGAAAAAAATGAACAAAATTCACTTTTTTATACATTTTGTATGAGATGGATCTTTTGATGATATCTCGAGAATGAATTAACCAATTCATATGATTTTGATTTTCTGGATCTGCGCGCCGAATAGTACCTACCTACGACAACTATTAAAACATCGGAGGAATTACTATTAGCAACTATCCCGGAAATATGTTCCCTAGGGAATGCTTTTTATGTTTGTTACTTTTTGGTATAGAATTAGGAGAAAAACGGACAAAGGATGGTAAGTATCCCAGAAATATGTCGTTAGATCAAGTTTCAAAAAAACACATTGTATAACATTTAACGTATTTATTTACGTATGATATAAATAACGAAACTCTTTGTATTTTGTATATATATTTCATAACAATCAAGCAATTGGTGTTCGAGTTAACAACGCGCATGTTGAATGTGATTGCAATAAAATAAATCTCTCGACCAATTTGCGTTACACACTCATTTACAGGAATGTGAAGCCAGTCAGTCATTTAGAACACAGTCTCTAATGAAGTGACGGAATCTATGAGAAATTGCATCCACAACAAAAATGAGATTGTTACCAACGAGTAAGAATCCCATTTTGTAAATGATGAGTAGTGGCTTGTTACATACTAGTAGTTACGAAAGAAAATCGTTACAATCTTATGCAACCATGTAACAACTCACTACTAATATGAGGTACGTTATTATTTTGGAGGCAACTGATTTGACTGCAATCTAATGATGACATACATTCAACTAACCGTATAGCCGATATAAATCAACAACAGTGTACGGATACACCGGACAATGTATATGAAACAGTCTGTTGCTGTACCCCGCTGTTGCTTGCTATATTTAGCTTTTGTTTATTTTGACTCATCTAGTATACTTACATCCCCATCTTCTGTGAGCAATAAACTATGATCTGCCATAATCCGTCTTCAAACTCCTGATCGTTCAAAAATAACACCATCAACGGTCGGCTATCACCCTAAAATAGATCTCTGAAATCTAATGACACACTTCAGTCGCGCTTCTGTCTATGCTGTTGTTATTTTTATTAGAAATGCGATGCTGTTCTTCGAAATTGCACTACGGGTGGTCCTTGTCAGTGGAAATCTTGGCTTCGGTGCCTGTTGAAGCATCCTTTACAGATCCTCAGATCATTTTTACTAATTGATAATTTGGGTAGGTAATTGGTTCAAGTTGAATTTGCTATTTATTATTATTATTGGTAAATTTATTTCATTAGAAGTTGTAAACGTTATGTTTAATTATTTAATTAAAAAAATACAGTTCATATTTGATATATTGAGAATATTCTTTTTACTTTTTGGATAATATGTGAGTTTAATTTCCAAACAATAAAATGTTTAACCCAGTAAAGGAGACTCTCTATTTCATTATATTACTATTTATTTATATTATCAAATTAGGCATGACTGTGTTTTTTCTCAGAATGCTCGGAATGCCATAGTCTATCACATAGGTTCCCCCGTCTATCTCTATACTGTGACAGAGGCCAAGTGCAGATTTGCAAACATAATTAATTAATTAATAGATAAATGGTTTCTCAAGCCCAATTCGTAAATCAGCTGGTTCTCCTATCTACCTTTTCTATCACTGCAAAGCGAAGATTATTAATGTTCTAAATAACGCTTATAGTGTAGCAATCTGCACGTGCCAGGCTTGTGAACTATGCCCCAATTCCGATATGATTTAACTATGTTATAATATCACAACCATTCATCTTCTCAAGTGCCGGTTCCATTTATTACTTTCTAAACGTAAACAGGCCCCCGAATGCCCCCCATGATAATTAATCGACCTCACTGTATTTTCATTACTGGAATTATTTCTAGAAAACATAAATTGATTCGAATGGAACTCTTTGTATCAGCGAGTTGACCTTTTATGTCATTTTATTGTGAGTTTGGTATGTCTGTGTGTCAATGTTGTCTGTCTGATGTCTAACCACTCAGTGATTGTACAGCTACTGAAATCATTCTGACGGTTAATTTTACTGGAAGAAAATGATAACAATTGCTAGATTTGAATCATCTTATTTAATTAGTCTATTTGCGTTGAGTCAGCATGTAAACAAAGTAGCAAGTGCGATTAACATTATAACCTTGATGAGTATATTAAACGAAAGGCTTACTGACAACACTTTAACAGATTTCAACATTTTGTTACAATTACTTATCACGCGAAAATAAATTTTGCTTTCATTATTAAAATTGGTTGTGATCGAATAAATGACAGAAATTAAAAAAATACGAGTGCATCCACGGTCTAACGCTATAAGTATCTTTACAACTTCACTAATCACTGACCCCAAACAGTGCAGAATGTGTTATCGGTGCTAAATAATTAGGGTCAATCATAAATTTGCTGGTATACATTCGGTTATCGTTGGTATCGTTTCGAAATGTGTCCATGTCTCCAACACAATAACATTAAATTTTTTTAAATTTATTTATTCATTTATTCATGTTGTATTACAATGTTCTTATTCGAATATTCAATTCATCTATGTAAATTTTGTAAAGCTGAAATTTTTATTACTCTTGTATTATTGCTTTATTTTCAAATGAAGGTTAGTGTTTTAATTTGTTAAATTTTGACAGTCCATGAGTTTAACACTAATTTATTTAATTTAATATTGTTGTGTTTAATATTTTATACATATACTGGAACATTTAAATGTACGTTTATTTAAACTATTTCAAACGTACGCGAATAGATATACATCAGGAATCAAAACTTACTATAGGTATTCATATTCGTATATCATAATTTATTCTAAGTTGTTATACTGAAAAATAAACCTGACGTCAGTTATACGACTAATTCCGTATAAACCTGAGCTATGGATACGTACAATCTCCGTCCGAGTCACTGGACTTCGTATTATGTCAGTGCCGGATCGATGCGACCGATAAAATCTGGCTCACTGCTTGTTTGCGTGGCGATCATCTGTCAATTTTATTGCCGGAATATAAACGGGACAATTATCACGCTGTTCTTTATTTTCTTCTCTCTTCTTTTCTTCTTTTGTTAGTTTAGATAAACTGATAGCGGTGACAGCCCAGTGGCTATCACCGCTATCAGGTTATCTCTCGAACTCTCCTCTCACTCGAGCGGTCCGGGTTCAAACCCCAGCGGCACGCACCACTGATTTTTCTAAGTTATGTGCGATTTAAGAAATTAAATGTCCCTTTCTATAACGGTGAAGGACACATCGTGAGGAAACCTGCATGCCTGACAGTTCATCATAATGTTCTCGAAGGCATGTGAAGTCTGCCAATCCTCACTTGGCCAGCGTGGTGGACTAAGGCCTAATGAATGAATAAAAGAATGGGAGGGCATTCTGAGAGGAGACCCGTGCCCAACAGTGGAACAAAGAAAGGGTTGTGATGATGATGATGATGAATAACCAATTAACGAACTGACCAACTAATACCTTCTGCTAAATGTACTCCCACTCCCTATTTGAGTCTAGTTCCATGTACTCACAGTGGTCATGGGCGGCAGCTGATAGATCAGCATGCTCATTTGCTATGTTATATACATAATAAAGTGAAATTGTGTTTCTTGTTCTTCAGAACACTTAAAGGATGTGATTAATTCAGCTATAATCTGACCTACATACACATTTCAATTTATTTTTAATGAAATTTAGAAATGAACCGAGTTTAAATCTGTGATGTGATTTTAATCTATAGCTATCCCGAACCGATACTGTACCGATCGGCCTAATTGTGCAACTAGTAATTAAAACGGCGTTGGAATTTACGTTTGGACAGCGTCAGTCACTGTCTTATTAGTGTGGTTTATCTGAGTTTAATGTATCTTTCGTATTTGATTACAAAACATCTCGTTGGGCTTTTGACTGCGACACTTGGTTACGCGTCATGACAATTTGCTGCTGTTAACAATCGCATGGTACGGATTCAGTCAAATAATTTTCTTATTTCTATTCATTAGGTAAGGCAAGCCATAGAGTAAGGAGCAAAGTATAGTTATGTAGTCCGTGGGTACCCTTAACGAATATTATTATCATGAATTTAGAATTTTTTGAAATGTTAATGGGATGCCACCTTCGATGTATATTCTACCAAAAGGAATCATCAAAATCGGTTAAAATGTAAGTAGGATTGTTAGTTTCATTAAATTTTTGTCATATTTTCCTACGATATCTACTTTAATGTGCAATCAAGCTTTGTTATGCCTGAAAACATCGCTGTTAAATTTCCACAGTAAAAGCTATCCGAAAGTTAGTGCCCGCAAAAAGGCGGGAGTCCAAGGCAACCGCAGGTTTATTTACATAAAGTGGAATAATTAATTGGAACTTAAAAGACAAAGGATGGCCGTCCGTTCACTAGTGATGTAAATTTGGTCTAGAACAGAGCTCAGTTTGAATAGATTTTTGTTTAAATTTCGTTTAAACATCTTACAATGCAGATTTGCTGACAGTGTCTTTTATAACACAAAGTTTTGTGTGTATACATTTTATCCTACAGGATTATAAAATTTAAAATATTTGAGGCTCATAACTTTTTGCTTTCTCATATCCTTTCAAAGGTTTTAACTTTTATTAATTATGTTTTAACATTTAACTTTAACCAAAAAAAATAAACATTACGTAAATTTTTTTTTCACTTCAAGTCTACAACGCTGTTCCACAAAGTGAAATAATTATGTTTTTACATTTAACTTTAAATTAAAACTTTAACGTCGTGGGAGCGACGCCAGGTTATATCTTGGTGGTATCGTTTTACGACAGGCATGGGCTACCGTGGCGGTCCCGAGTTAAAGAGGTTGCACTGTTTGGCACGGATCTTCTCTCTGAATAGGGGAGAGGTAAGTTACATACACGCTGGGCAAGTGAGGATTATCAGGCTTAGGTTTCGAAAATATTGTGTAGCTTTCGTCAGTTAGTTTCATCTGTTTGCTTTTACCTGTAAGCAGAAGAATTTAATTGTTTAAAATTACTTCTAAAAGTCATTAGTGATTTTTGTGATGGATTTGAACTCGAACCCTATCAAACGAGGCTGAGTTCCTAGGCTATCACCGATAGCCTAGGCTTATACTCAGCCTCTCGAAAATATATTATAATATAATATATTTCTTTCTTTCAATAAACATCAATACACATAAAGCTTTCTATAAAAGGAAAAATACCTAAGATAAATGTGGCTTCTAAAAATATTTTATTTGTCTGTGACGTTTCGGGGAAATTAATATCCTCGAGAGCAATATTAACAATTTGCCAAGGCCGGTCGTGCCTAGAATCAGTTACGCAAACGGAATTTCTTTATTTAATCTGATAGTTTGACGAGAGACAAATAAATTAATCTTTTCAAGCAAAACAGGTTTCGGTCGCAGTCTACGTTGGATTTCCTTAACCGTTAAAGCAGCTGATATTTAATTTCTTAAATCGCACATAACATAGAAAATTCACTAACGCATGCCACTTAGATTTGACACCAGACCTATTAGGTGATAGTTAGATAGCCACAGAACTGTTACTCTGCTTTGGGTTACGCACTGGACTAGGATATCAAAACAATAAACAGGGATCTAATCTACAAAGGTATCTATTTGCAAACATAAATCGATTATCTGTATAAATACCTACAATATTTGTAACTAACCTATAAGTAATATTTTCAAATATTTTCATCACAAAATTAAGTTAACGGTCTTAAATATTAATCTGTCGGATACGTTCGTTCCGTTAGATTTGGTAATAGCTCCACAACATATTTCATGAGCATCCCAATTACTATTTGAAACGACTAATTAAAAAGGCCCCATAAATTAATTTAACTTGATGGATGTTTTATGCACGCCAAGATTACTGCATTAACGATGTTGTAAAACTAACTTGATATATTCCTGCTTAGTTTGGGTAATTGGGTAAGGAATCCTACACTACTGGGGGTCTTTGCTTGGAACTAGCTCCACGTGTGTTCTGAATAAGCTGTAATGAATTGTTTTATGCTTCGTATTTGTGGAGGATTATTACACTATATGCAAGAAACAGCTGTGATGTTGTTAATATTCGGCTTTTTTATTACCCGTGAAAATTCACGCTAGAATGTTCACCTTGTATTTTATGCATTACTATATGAAGTTTGAAAATTGGTAGATATGTAATAATTTATGCTCTGAAAGTGGCATTATAATTTGATTATATTTCCGCCTTTTGTGTAAAATAAATAAATGAAATAATAATAATTCACTATGAAATTAACATAATAGGTATTATCACCGCTTTTACTCCATAAATAATTGACTTTATGAATTCAAATGTGGGTATTGAATCTGAAAGTTCTGAAACATTGTGCTCATTAGGGTATGATGTTATTAGATTTAAATTTTACAATCAACGAACAACGAACTGCGAAAACCTAAACCGAAAACCTACCTAGGTGAATAAAATATGCAAATTTACTTTATGCGCTCTACGTTCGGACAATCATGTGCTTATATGGACGAGCATCAATAGTTTTTATCACACGCCTGCGCCGATCAACAAGTTATCGATAATAAGTGCCCATTGTAGTTTATCTATGTACTATTAGAACACTCAATATGTGTACAAGGTGCAAGCAAGCATTTTTAAAATCATACGAATATGATGCATTAAACATACCTTTTTTAAATTAACTACGGTAGACTGTAGGTACTGTTCATTGATTGTTAGCAGCAGTTATAATTAACGACGTCTGCCCGCGTTCGGGATGCCCACTTGACTTCAAAAACGGCAAAGTTTCATACTAACTTTGCACCCCCGTTTTACCCCCTTAGGGGATGAATTTTTAAAAATCCTTTCTTAGTGCTCCCCTCCGTTATAAAAGGAACCCCTGTGCAAAATTTCAAGTTTCTAGCCCTTATAGTTTAGGCCCTGCGTTGATATGTCAGTCAGTCAGTCAGTCAGTCAGTCAGTCAGTCAGTCAGTCAGTCAGTCAGTCACCTTCTCCTTTTATATATATATAGATATCGATTATACAATTCATATGCTTGACGCGTCCTTTTATCAGGAATTCATATTTTTTATCGTTTTATCAAAAGTTATTACAGTACATGTAACGTTATTAAGGCGAACATTTAACGTGATACGATTGTCAATCCTTGAAAGTGTTACTGCACTGTTATTTAATAAGCCCTATTGGGTTCCACTGCATTCATAAATGTCACCGATTGAGGGAGGTCTACGTCGACTACGACTTTAAAAGGCTGATGGATGGATGAATGGGAACCTCCCAGTAGAGAGATATTATGTTCAAGGGAAATATTTTTGTATTAGTGTCGATTTTACCAATTACAAAAAATAATACGTTCAAACATTTATATATTACGAAAAAGATGGAAAATGCAAATTAAGATAAATAAAAATTATTAATTAAATTAAATAAAAGGTCTGCTCTCGGTATAGAATAAGTCCTCCATAAATTTCAAGAAAAAAATCCACCTCTAAGAGTAATAACAGTGTATGCAATTGTTGGTTTGTTGTTTTGTCCTTCTTATCCTCCTCAAGGGTTTGGTGGATCAAAATGATTTTGTGCATAGATGTAATTAATATACGGCGATTCTCTAGACTAGTATATATGCAATTTTTTATGTTATACGCTGGCGGAGTCGCGGGATGATTTATAAATACGAACAAATAAACTGAAATGCTCGAAAAGTAAAAAAATATACCAAAAAAACCATACCAAATTGTAGTGAATCAACATTATCGTGCTATGAAATAAGAATAGTAAAAATGCATATAAAATAAGTAGTTACCTGCAATCGAGCAACCGAAACTAATCGCTAATTCTGCTGAGTTAACAAGTGCGGCTTAACGACCCTAAGCCAGCAGCCAGGTTAATTACTTTTTAAGCTTCTAGAACATTCTTTTTTTTTGTTTTTTTGTACTTCTGAACTGAATGATAAATACAGGAGAGGAGAGAATCTTGAAATACTATCTATAAATCTTTCGTAGTCTACTTCTGGACATCCAATCCAGTAAATAAAACAATTTTTAATTGATTACTTTTTGAAGTTTTTTATTAACCACAGTAGTTCCTTTCGTAAAAATAGCAAAAAGTTTGTAATATGCCTAATATGACTCTAATAATAATAAAATCCTTTAAAAAACTAAAATCACGCAGTTGTAGTTATCTACAACATTTTTTTTTATTGCTTTGTCATCTGTCCTTGATGTTTCCAAAGTTTCAAAATAATTCGTTTTGAAGTGAGCTAAAATTACGTCCATAGATTCATTACATACATACATACCATATACATTACCAAGCTAATAATATCGTGTTAAAAATGGGTTCGCAACAGACCCGCGAACTATATGTGCAGAAATCTATTTAGACTAGAGTCCACATTGAGTAATCAAAAAGCTATGAAACAATTTACGTCATACTCCAGTTTCGTGGTGTTATTTGTTTACCATAAAATTTTGTTTATAGTTTAATGCCATGGTTAATCTTGATTACAAATCGATCGTTTCTGTGAAAATAACGCAAAATGTAGAAAAAAATAAAAAATTGTAATTTTTATCAATTTTAGCCAAAGACATAAACAACTAGACGGATTGTTTGGAATTAAAAGTTTGACGCAGCATCAAAGGTGTTTGGAAAAAATGGTGCACTACTTTTTGAAGAAGTATTAGTATAAAAAATTAATTAGTAAACAAAAATTGGTTTTTGTCTTAGATGACTATCTATTTTAACTGAGGAACATTGCTTCTAGTAGTGTAAAGTCTTTGATTTTAGCATAGAATACTGTGAATTATCTACTTAACTTATATATCTATAGAGTATGTATGTATTACAAATTATTGCCGTAACTTTATTAAAATAATCCTCAATTACGTGTATTTTAAGGCTTTAAATTTTTTTTTAAAACTATGTTAACATTTTCAACATTTTTTAATTTGCACCTAAACAACTATAAATGCTACGTTATTTTTGCGAATCACATGCTCCTGAGTTAATGACCGCTAAATCGATATTTTAATTTTTACACAAGCCAAGTTTCTATTATTATTAAGCCTTGTTCATAAACATTCACGTTACTGTTATTGGTTGCGGTTACGGCTGACCAGCGATCTGTTTGTGTTCAAAAGAGACATATCCGTGTTTACGACGTGTTATTACTTGCGTGACATGATGAACAAGTTGAATGGGAATATTGGTTAGCATCGGGATAATTTTCGTCTGTGATGCTAAAAGTTTCCAGTAAAGTAGTTTAATCAGATATTAATTTAAATGTCATATTCTAAAAAGGTCCCTATATTCATTGTTTTTTTTTTTTTTACTGTTTAGTTTCTACTTTTTAATTCTTATTTTGGGTACGGTAAGGTAAGGAAGTAGGTACTTGTAGGTTATTATGACTCTTTCGATATTATAGAGTGAAAATATCTAGAGTCAAATCTGGGTGCCAATTTTTATGGTCACTTTAAAAATCAGTGTACTATTTGGAAGTGATAAAAGAATGAATAGAATGGAAATATTAAATTGTATCTTCTGTATTATGAACCTATACAAATCGAAATATTGGATTTCAAACAATATCAATCTCAATCAGAAAGAAGAACAGAGTCGAGCAGATGATACCGCAAAGAGCCCGCGTTCAGGTTGCCCACTTGCTTAAAAAATGGCAAAGTTTCATACTAAATTTGCACCCCCGTTTTACCCCCTTAGGGGGTGAATTTTCAAAAATCCTATCTTAGTGCTCCCCTACGTTATAAAAGGAACCCCTGTGCAAAATTTCAAGTTTCTATCCCTTATAGTTTAGGCCTGCGTTGATATGTCAGTCAGTCAGTCAGTCAGTCACCTTCTCCTTTTATATATATAGATTAAATACCTATATATTCTAATAAACCAGCGTAAAATATTACTAGCAAATACTTATACGTCAAACGTAATACTGACTAATGGACTCAAACTGCCAAAACGTCCCGTAGAATAGAATGGAGTCCTTTTAAGCACACACGATCCCCTCTTGGAATGCTGCCATATCCGTCGTTATCCTTGGCCAATAGAAAAATATTATCCACTGCAGAACCTAGCGCAAAAAGAGCGAATATATCGCAACGATCTTGGCGCAGTACAACAAAAAGTGTTGATGACGTCATACTTGCACTTTTATCCTCTTACTAAACCCACAACGGACGATTAAAAGTACCTACTCTACAACTGTTACAAAAAGTTAGGTTTACTTTAACAGTATCAGCCAGGTTTCCCACCTATATTGTTCTCACCTCACTGAGAAGAAGTTTATTTTGTGAATTTAAAGCAAGAGAAGACTGGACACAATGTACAGAACAAAATGTACAGAAGATATATCTTCTGTACATTTTGTTAATTTGTCATAATTATCGGGGCAGTGCTGCATACACATTTGCTATATTATATCCATAAAAAAAAACGTATGGAAGGCTTTACTTTTGTATTCTGATCAACAACAAACAATTTATAATAATAAATCAATTTCCGCCATTCTTTTAAATATCGGTTCACTTATAGTTTTTATCGATAAGCGATAGCTATAGATATAGCGAAAGCGATAGCGATAGCGATAAATATAACGAAAGCGATAGCGATATATATAGCGAAAGCGATAGCGACAGCGATTCAATAATACACATAGGATAAAACAACACATACGATAGTAAATTTTACACATTTAAATGTCTCTAAAAGTACATATTTATTTTATAATTACTAAATGGCTACCCTACATCATTCATCATCATTAGTTGTTTAACCGTCATAATAGTAAATTAAAAAATAAATGTGTATTTACTAACATTTTAAAAGTGTAAGACTCCTCGTTTGTAAGTCTTACCCCGCCTCACTATGTAAATTACTGCTCAAAGCAAATATGAGCATCGTGATGTGGCGATGCTATGCTGTAACATAACGATAGCAATAAAGCCTTTCCGTGAGCTGAAAACTCAAGGTTTTTGATTCAACCATATTCCTAATTATGTTAAGCTTTACATAGGGTTACCACTCTCAAAAAACGTATTCACCACTACAACAGGCTTATTATTTATTGCAAAAACAGCTGATATATCACGACACGACATTGTTGGCTCACCGGGACAAAAAGGATACGATGTATCATGCCTAGGCGCCGTTCTCTCATTACGACGTTTTTGCAAAATAAACATCAGCCGACAATGGAGTAGGATGCAGTGTATTTAGGATTGATGATATTATGACTCAACATATTTTTTACACCTACGTTCTCTTTATCTTCTCATTATGATGGATTAAAAGATTATCCTAGCGTTTGTTTGTACAACACATTAATGGAAAGAGTAGACAATAATGAAATTTTCTGCACCTATTCTATTAACATATGAGAGCATTCTGCCGTATATTTATTAAACGTATTTGGCAAGATCAGACAAATTTTCAATTTGCATTGAGTTTCACTGAAAGATGACGAAGAGTAAGAGCAATTACTTGTATGATCACATCAGATGAATCGTCAGCGGTCTTAGTAAATAATATAATATTCGCCTTATCTTTGGCCTTGGCAAAGCCTACGGTTGCTCCAATCCAACAATAAAATAATAGTATAATCGTACCAAGAACATTTGATTTTCACTTTTGAACTGTATATTTCAAATGTAAAGGTATATCAGTATACAAAAGAAATTAGTTCACATTTTGCGTTACGGTCTAACTTTGTCAAGTGCTTCCGTGTATGGAACTCGCTAGTTTTCAAATTAATGTAGAGTTGCCTCGGCCCGGATACCGGGATAGAGTTTTCAAAGTGTCTCCTGGGAATAATGGCTCGCTATCTCTTAACACGCTTGGTTAGCATAGCAGCCACTCGAATCTGAATTGTTTTATGTTACTCTGTACATGTAATTTTTACTACGTCTGGTAACAATGTAGCTGTGGATTAAAAATAGTATAAATAAATTAATAGTTTAAAAAAAACTAAAAAAACACGCTTTTATAAAAAATCCAACTAAAAAAGAAGTCATGAGACCTTGAAACCTAATCGTGCTCAAAGTTCATTAAAAGACTTTACCACAAGTGCAAACACGACTATGATACGATATTCCATCATGGAATGCCAGTGCCTATCTTCCGGCTTCATCATCAGACCTTGAAACCTAATCGTGGTCAAAGTTTATTACAAGACCTGACCACAAGTGCAAACACGATTATGATACGATATTCCATCACGAAGTTCCAGTTAATATCTTCCGGCTCCATCATCAGATCAGTTCCACAGTACCATATTATTGTATTGTCATCAGAACTACATACAGCTGCCAATTTTCATTACGCTACGATCCTTGGAAGATGGTTAAATTAGCTCTCTTAGATTTCACTTTAAAGTAGCTAATATCTTCCGGCTCCATCATCAGATCAGCTCGACAGTACCATATTATTGAATGTGTCTCAGAAGTACATACAGCTGCCAATTTTCATTACGCTACGATCCTTGGAAGATGGTTAAATTAGCTCTCTAAGATTCCCTTACATTGTGAGTTACATACAAGTGGACCTAATAAAAGCATGTTAAAAAGGAGTAAAATAATATAAGGATACACACAAACACACTCATACGCATGATGTATGAAAGGAACCGTTCTTAAATTAAGTAAAACCATTTTTTGTAACTGTGTAGGTAATATATTTTTGGCTTTAGTATATCATATATTATATTGTATTAACTATTGTACTTTCATCGCTGTTGGATTGCCTTATAAAAAAAATCAATAAATAAATATAGAGTAAACTTAAGTAAACTTCCTATTGGTTCGACGAAAATCTTTGGCGACACGAGCTGACACATTAAAAGTATACTTTAGTTTTTCATACGACTTTCTTCGAGCCATTTGTGAGCTTGGGAAGGCGACACGACAAGCCGGAGAGCTTAGTTAACCAATTCAGATGGTTACAGTTAACTTAACCACTACTCTGCAGCTTATTCCTTGGGCTGAGTTAACCAGTTACAACATCGTAATAGCCAGAACGCACAGTTCAATTCAGTTGACCACATTTGGCTTAGTGGTTGAATCGACCCACTATATTTATTAATCAAAAGCTCAACAAAGGGATTATTGCAAATGCTAATTGCGGTTCTTATTTACCATTAACTGTATCTGTCTTATATATTAACTTAGATACCTATTTTAAATATATTGTATTTTTTTTATGTAAGATGGTAAAGTTGTTAATGTTAAAATTGCAAATAAAGTTATTTTTTAAGTATAAAAAGAATATTCAAGAAAAGCAACGTCGACCTATGTTAGGCACTTTCTCAAAATCCTCATTCATCCCGTCCAATACAATTACAAGTCATCCCGTACAATTACAAGTCATAACCTGTAACTACATAGTACGACTTTAATTAGCTCCTTTAATTTACCTTCGGGCGACTTGAGTACATTCGACACTGGGTTGGCCACTCATCCCTCAATCAATCCGCGCTTTGGATTAGCGAAGTGGACAATGCTCTGGAGAGAAAGCTGTGGCTATGAGGGACGCGTGCCCAACAGTGGGACGCCTATGGGCTGTAAAATTAGTCCTTAATGTCTGCGTCAAGAGGAACGTATACTTACACGCGGGCGTTGAAACGTTTGTCAGTGCACTGTTCCGTTTCGTTAACTTTGCTTGTTATAACTTCATGCTTCTCTAGGGTTCACGGAATTTAAATTAAGTTAACTACGTATTCACAGTGATCCATTTCAGGTACAAAATTTGGAGGTCTCAAACATGTTAATTGGTCTTTGTAAAAATCTGCATTCATAATTAGAATATAATATTTATGGAGGAAATCGAGGAGATGATAGGTTTTTTTTTTGTGCATTCAAGTGATTTGTTCAATGATCTATGACACACTTTTGTCTTCTATCATTGAGCAGACAGAATTATTTGAGGCAGACCGACGCATTCGAATAAAAATTGAATAAATATAATATAATAATTGACCTATTCATCATCTTATTTAATTATAACATATTCTTTAAAATCCTTAGGTACGTATAGTGTGTTCACTATGATTACATTTCGTAAACATTAGAAAAAATATTGTTGCAATAATGACGTCCTGATAAAATATTAAGCAATTGGTGCACTTAATCAATTCTATTGCGCATTAAACATCAAATCTTTTTTACGCTTCATCAATGTACTAAGTATACGGAATCCTGAATACTAAAGCTAATAATCTGACAGGCTCAAAGCTTTGGTTCCAAGTAATTCTTGTATTTAACGGTAGTAACCGTCTTGACGGAAGACGTCTGACGACACGTCTCGTACCAAGCATTATTTTTTATTAACATGCCACCACATAACAGGTCCTACATTGTAATTGCAGGCATGCTGCCATGCTGCACATTAATCGATGCATTGATACAATCTACTTTATACGCAGGCAGTAAAGGTCGTTTTGAATTGATTTCATTCTGTACTGATTCTGGCCTTCCCATACCGCTCCCATCGTGCATTGTTTCCCATAAATTGTTGTAGATGTACATATTTTGCGTATATGGCAGCAGACCTACATGAATTTCAAATTTCGAAGCGAAGTGTACTCACAAATAAATTATCTATATAATTATAGAAGGAAGAAACTGATTTTATTATGATAATTAATACTACTTGTATTATCATAAAAAAATCACAAGAAATATTTTTACTGTCGTCCATATTATAAATACATAGTAAGATTAAAGATTTACTCGTTTATTACAAAATAGCTAACTTATTTTAGCTACGGGTAAGTAATTTATACAAATAGCAATCCATATTAGTGTACTAGAGTCAGTTTCCTTTAAATTCTATAACTAATGATGGCAAAGATTTCTTACAAGTACATACTTATAACATTTGAGTAGGTATTTAATCATTAAATTAATTTGGCTGTGTTACGTTTCCAGCAAGCAGAAACTGTGTGCCTACTAGACATATAGTATATGTCTTCAAATAGAAGCATTCTTGTCACGTATTCCCCAGCCGCCTGAGTCATCTTGGTGCTCCAATACGTAACACAAATTTAAATTCTTCCCGGTCCGGAGATTTTCATAATGGCTTCGTAATAGCTCATCACTTTCAATGATACCAATTACAACTATCACTGTTGTCACGGAATAACACTTGATCGCCATTGATTGAGAATGATCGGTCGTAGAGCAAGGGGATGTCACAAGTCATTTAACTTCGTTATATCAAACTGACGGTAGGAGTAGTATTGTTACGTTGTATTTATAATTCAACGTGAATATTTTATTATAACTTCTTACCTATTTGAGGTTATTTTTTTAATTAATGTTGGTGTTATAGTTTTAATGTTAAATCTTTCTTTGGTCGCAGCTAAGATCTGAAAGAAATAGTTAACTTTATTTAGAAAAAAATCAATCGAGCCATCCATAAGCCTTTCACAGTCCACTGCTGGTCGTAGGCTCCAAGACATACAACAAATACGAAAAATACGACAAATACAAGCGGCAATAAGATAGAGAGGAAAAACAGGATGATTTATTGCAATATTTATTACGCTGCTGCTGCTGCTGCTGCTGCGACCTATAGACGTCCTACTGCTGGGCACGGGTCTCCCCCACAGACGCAGCTGCGGGAGGTCTAGAGCATACTCCACCATTTATTACGCACGATTCATTCGTATCCTTTCATATTTAAAAATATAAGAATTGGTCACGGATAGTAAAATTATAAGCTGAATAGAGAAGCTTAGCGGGTACAGAAATAGAATAATAGATAATCCGCTTATTCTACAACACATTATTCGGCTAAATCGAAATTATTATTACTTGGAAAGCATGGCAAATGAGCAGGTGGTAGAGCCTATAGGGAACCAAATAGGTTTTATATGAAACCTAACTGGTTCCATATAGAGTTCGCCCGGGGCAGTACCACCGCCCGCCACGGTACCTAGTACCATTTCTGCCGTGTAATAATTGTTTTTAAAGCAATTATGGCCCGGTTGGAAAGGTGTGATTTCCAGTTACACTTCTTTAGAGGCGACCATCTTAGTCCTCAAGGGTAGCAACACATCTGTGACTGACTTAGAACTTTTGATTGATGTGAAATGAAAAGTAAGTATATCATACTATGTTAGTTGCACCAGGGACATATTCTGATATAAAATAAAAAAATGGCAACGTTTCTACATCAATTGCTACATATGTCTCCAGGGGCAGATTCCAAACTTTCACAGCACGTAGTTTCTGAACCGCGGAAACGCTGGTTTAGTGCAACCGCTCGTGAGTGGATTACTGTGGCTGCGAAGAAGTAGGTAATTGTATTTAAATATGATCTTGAATGGTAGTTTTTTTTCTGCAAAACGTTAAAGAGGTCTTATTACGTCTTATATGGTAAAAAGTGGGTTATACACCCACTTTTTACCAGTTATGTTTAGGTCCCATGTACGAGTAATAGTATTACATATTTAGTGGTAAGCCTGTTCCTATACACCAAGCACAATTCCAAACATGTTTCATGTAAGAACATCAAAACATCGTAAGAAATAGTGGATCCCAGTGGCTGGAGTACACATGGAGCCAACATAAAATTTTGTGACATTATGAATATGGATTACGAACTTGTCTTTGCCACTCGAACGCTTATTTTTAAATGTCTTAATGTTTTTTATAGTCAATATCTGAGAATCTCTTTTCATCTATCGCAGCTGAATCTGATGTATCTGTATCAAATTTTATGTTTTCTTTTAATCTTACTTGTCTCTGGAATTTATTTTTACGAATGCTTTTCGCCCTCTATAATAATTAAGTTGCACTCTTAAGATTAGTTTATGATATGCTCTGGATCTATTTAAAGTCGCCTTTGAAAGTTACATAAATTTACATTAGTACGGAGTGGAATAAAATATAGAAATGGTAATGGTATTTCGGTGCTTCAAATTAGAAAGTGCGATTTTAACTATGTAACCAATCTGCACTATCTAGAGTGTAAGGTGAAAAGATCCTTTGGATTTTTCAACCCGTCGCTCGCTGTAATCGGAGAATCATTTCACTTTAATTTAGCAACGAAATAAATTCTGACTCTCTTACATTTGTTGACAAAAAAAAATTTGTTTTCGTTTTCCGTGTGAAATTGAACACGATCACAGCTGATTGTGGAACATAAATAGTCTGGCGCCTCGTTTGCATCGTCTAATTTAAACTGTCTCTCGTTATTCTGCGACAAAGCCCTTTCATTAACTATAATAGCCTTACTTACGATTTGCAAACGAGCCGGGATGGAAAACACTCCAATATTCATCGATTTCTTTAAGGCCGGCTACGCACATGTGTTTCCCTGGTGACTCATATGCCTAATTGATAATAAAATATATATAGGTAAAAATAAACTAGATAAGTTAATACTAGAGTCAACCCTTCTATAATTAAATTAGAATACTATGAAATAGCTGTGACAACCCAGTGGCTATCAATTTCGCTTCTCACTTGAAGGGGTATTGGGTTCAAAACTTTTGAGTTTTGTGCGCATGCACCAATTTCTAAGTTTTGTACGATTTAATAAATTAAATATTATCTGCTGTAACGATGAAGGGGAAAATCGTGAGGAAACCTGCATGCCTGAGATTTCTCCACAACGTTCTCGGAAGCATGTGAAGTATGCCAATCCGCGCTTGGAAAGCGTGGTGTACAATGGCCTTACCGAGAGGAGAACCGAGCCCAACAGTGGGACAACGAACCGCTATGGTGGTGGTGACTGTCAAATCTCCTTATTAAAGGCATACAGTAGAGAAGATTTCCAAGTAGTGTAATGGACGATCGCGAAGCTACAATATCAAATACGATATAGTTTCGTTATGGTTGTAAATAAACTCATTAATGCGATACGTATAATGTTACTCGACCATTATCGGGCGTTAACGAGTTACTTACATGGCAAATTATATATGAATGGCGTTTGAATGGTCTGTATGTTGCGTTATTATATACTAATGATGTGTATTTGGTTGCAACACGTATTGCTTCAGTATTGGGTACGATAAATACAAATAGCTACCGACAACAAACAATTCAATGATTAATTATAGCTATATTGGTTTCATCACTATTGTGTTGAGAAACGTCACGCTAAACCCTTCTGAGATTAAAATAATCGATTCTAGGATTAATACGGATAGTCGGACCGCTATGAGAGCTTAAAGTAAGCCCAATAAAATGTCGTATACCACTTTCAACCTAGCGAGTGGTATCATAATAAATCAGTGTACCTACGCCATTAATATTGTCGATGTTTTGAATGACACTAGCGCTCGAGCGAAAGTGAAAACAGCTGTTAAGTTTCCGTAGTATGATAATGGAAGAAATTGTGTTAGCATTCAAATTGAATTTTAAAAGTAGGTATGTCATTGTAACAAGGGGACAGGCAAGCGCTAACACATCATTAAATAAGCTCGATTACTCCACAACAATAGTCACACTAACATTATAAAGGCGAAATTTTGTGTGTGTTTGTATGTTTCTAACTTCTTCGCGCTCAAACGGCTATACCAATTTTGATAAAATTTTGTATGGAGGTAGCTGACACCCTGAATTATCATACTTTTTATCCCGATACTGTGTTATCCCTTCAATGAATAATATACCGGTTCATGTTTCGAACGAAGTAGTTTGGACCAACCCCTTTTCGTTAAGACAAGAAAACTCTTCTCAGTAACTGAGCCAGGGTTGTTCTCATAAATAAAAACTGCGCTGGTACCTAAATTTAGCACTGATACAAAATAATCAGACATTTTCAATCATATTCCACTTCTGATGGAGGGCTTCGGAAATGCAACCGCAGCACTCGAACAGTTGAAAGTCTGTCAAGTGCACAAGATGGCCGGATGTGTGGTTAAAAATGGCCTTGAAATATTTATAGAGCCATATTGAAATGGCAAAATCTTGGAGAGAAAGTAGTTAAGTGATCAAAGATCTGCCTTTGTCGCAATTGAACTTATCACAAGTTATAAGAAGAAAATCCAATTGAAAAAAGGTGGTTTTCGGTGTGTGCAGTTTACCTTGGAATGTTAAAACTTAATATCCGAAACATGAAGTTTTGCTTACTAAATAATGTACCTGTACTTATACAACACATATTTAAACACAGTTGAAATATTTTTTAGAAATTTCTATTGTAACCTAGTATATTTATTTAATTTGAAATGAATATAATATATAAATACCTATAAAGACAGTAACTTAATTTTTAAATCAATATTTCTTTAATAGAGTTATGTATAAATTATGAAACCAACTGATAATAAAACAATTCATGTTTCATTAAAAAACTACGTATTTTCCGACTACTTCCAATATACATATAAATGTAATGTGACGATTATGATTTCTATAATAATATCTTAATGATTTATACTCGTAGCAAAATAATAATCATTGCATTTCATAGAAACCGTTTTATTCTTGTTATCCCACGAAGTAGGCATTTAGTTTTCTATCTTGTCATGTACAAATGAGTGTTTAAATGCGCATAAATTGAGTTTCGCACATAAATTCATCTATTGTCCTGGCTATGCCTACAATATTTAGTGTCTTAGGTCATAGATTACTAAGCTAGCTAACGCGCATGAGAAATTCTTTGTTTGAATGTGTCATGTTTTTCGCATGAAAGCTATTTTGGTAAATTACGCACTAATGTTCTGTTAGAAGATGCTGTTAACATTGTTACAGTATAGAAGTAGTGGTCGCCGAGTGGTCGAACAATGACCATAATTGGTTTTTAAAAGTTTTTATTTAACTTCACTCGTATGTATGTATGTCCTGGAATCTTGCAATCAATAGTTCACCCACTTCAACTGAAGCTATCGAGCTGAAATCTGGCATACATATTTGTTCCGATGACAATGCACGAAAATAAAAAAAGATATTCAACGTTTTTTGATGACTATTCCCGACCGCTTATATACTACAACGTTACCTTTATACCTAATAGAGATCGTGTATTAATTACGTTTACAACCAGCGGAGGCTGGGTTATGATATGAGCTCTTCACCACATCAAACGAAGCATACCTAACCACATTTCCAAAGTTCTAGTGTTTTCGAGTAGGGACACCCTCAATCAGATTACCAAGGCAACAGAAAGGGATAAGAGTTTCCCAACATTTAATAAGTACCTACCAAGGCGCTCGAGAGTAACAAGTTGGACCGAGTAACCGCTGCTTAACTAAGTTTGTACTGTGGAAATGTGTATACGGAACAGTAAATTGGTTCAGGGAGCTGTTTCCTTTTGTTATAGTTAGTTGACACTGACATAGTTGGAGTTCCGGTTTCGGTGCCCGACGGGGACAAAGTGTCGCGATTACAGTTTACTCACAATTTGCTTGTTTGCTAACGTGGTAGATCATATTGTGTATCTATTATATGTTTAGCTGTTTGCGTATCCAAATTCGTTTCGACGTAGGAAGGTGCTGTAACTATGATAATGTGGTAGTGGGTAGTAGTTAAATAATGCTCTCATCGTTGGTCTAGTGGTCGCGAGCACGACTGGTGAGCTCGAGGTCCTGGATTCGATCCCCATGTCGGGCAGTGTCATTGGGTTTTTCTAACATAAAATTTCCAATATGTACTTGATAGGAGTCTGGATTTGTACCCAGTGTATGGAAATAGACTGTGGTCCTATTACATGAATTACTGGTTAAAAGTTAATTAGCCCCGAAAAAAAAATTAAACACCGCCCACTATCAACAAGGTGAGATAATAGTTGGACTTCATGTTTTAGACATTTCCAGTATTTATAGTTAAAACATTAAAACTTAATACAGTACTTAATACATAACTTAACACAAACATAAACATGCAAAACTTCCTTGGATCCTATTATTTCCAGGATGAAAACGTTTTAGTATGTAGACTTATTAGTTAGTAGTTACCACCAAATTTAATTGAAATCCATTTATAGTGGTTATAAAGTTTACCCCTTATTTATTTAACCACTCAGGGGCGGGATAGAAAAAATCCTTTCTATGAATTTGCATGCAATATAATAGGAATCCAGTGTCAACATATCATATTTTAGCCCAATAGCCCCATTTAAAACCTTTAAGTGGTGGTATTAAAAAAAACGTATTTTTTTATTTTTTATTAATAGTTCAAATTTCAATTTTCATTGATGTATCTTGAGAAATGACGAAGTTTCATACAAAATATAACTCTAAACCAAAATTTTTCAAAATTGTTTCTTATTGGATATTTACAGTATGAGGAGAACCTACAATAAAAAAATCACCAGGACAATTCCATTCCTAGGATCAGCGACTTAGGCTGTGCGTTTATATCATTCAATCAGTTTTCTGCCATAGCATTCTTACCAACACCCGGGACTAACTGAAAGAAAATGCCATATTGCATTATGTATGTCTTCGTAAGATTTTACAAAAAATATATTAAATCAATATATAAAACAATCAGTGATCAGTTAGGACTAAGCATTTTATATATTTAGATGTAAGTTTGTACTTACATCTTAATACTGAGAGCTTTAATTTTTTAATAGCCTTCTGACCTATGTTACCTGACCTATGTTTATCATTTTGTGGATTATGACTCGCTTTGTTATGGAGAAACTGTCGATTTTGTGTAAGTCTAAACATAATTCAAGACCAATCTGATTAAAGCGCATATTTAATCAACCATACGCGTACAGTCGATTTGTAGGCTAGTACCTAACCTATAAACTGAATGGGCCCGGAAACTTTAATTCATACAGAATACAAATAGACTGACAAATAAATTACCGGAAGAACAAAGAATTTGTAGCATTTGACTCCAAATGTTTTCGATTGACAAAAGTAAACGATCGCTATATATTATTATGATGATAGAGATGGTTCCGTTTATTAAAGGTATAACATTTCAGTAGACTTGGAGAAAACTGCACCACGCTAGTCCAAGTGGGCTATCATAGAAAAAAATTGTTTTTCTATCAAAACCAGCCGGAACAAAGGTCTAAGAGTTAAGAAAACAATTTATGAACTTGGAATATCTGTTTTGGTCCTCATTTTAACAACAGAACTGTCCTTGGAAACAATTATTTATACTAACTCAAAAGAAACGAAAACTATCGTTGTTATCGAAACATTATGTTGCATTGTTCATCTTCAAGTTAAATGTTCAATTCTATGTACTATTTCATTATTTTCACTTCTTGCCCGTGGTACAGTTGGGTTAGTCTTGTTGACCGGTCCACCGTCGAAATTTCTTTTATTCATTCGAGGTTCGCTCATGTGTAACGCACTATATCATCAGATCATTATTGTACCATATTGTACTTTTATTTCACACCGGTTCTCTCTTAGCAAAGACAGAAATGTTACCCAGCTATGGTTATAGCAATAATGGTAAGATGTTCCGTTACTAAATTAAAATATTTACATGCAGGTCATGGTACAACACACCATTCGAGCGATGCGAACTTTACTAAGTCTTGGGCAAACATTACATAACCAAAAGAAATAAATACAAAAGCACCGTAAGCCCGGATGATAAACTAGTGTCTGTGGGTAATCCCTAATGAAATATAACCTAGGAACAAAGTTTGTTGACACTGATAGCGCATGCGCAAAACTTGATCTATACATAAACAATGAACTTACGTAGAAACGGTACATAGGTACATATCGGAATACAATGTTATATTTATTAAAATTGGTCCTTCTCTTGGGTTATGTGTCTATCTGAATGAATTTCATTGTATTCTAGGTTTTCTTTATTATGCAAAGTCAAATTATATTGTTACGATCAACATCTCTAGGTTTTTATAATATTTTTTGTCTTGTTATTCAAATCAAAAGTTTTATGGAAAGTGGCATTTTTTGTTTTATCATTATTTATTGTATTGTCGTCACTTCACATACCTATTTTGTGTTAAATATATCTACTAACAACTTAAAAATAAAAGCAAAATAATTTGTTTTGCAATGATACATAATTATGTGCTTGTTGACAGACCTTTATTAAGATAATTACAGGTTATCATCTCGGCAGATAAAAACAAACAAAGCAGCCATCATTGTCCTAGACCTTTCAGAGATACGCCTTTCACTCACCATAAATTCTCCATGTCTGTAGAAAATGTTCCAAGTTTCGTATCGCACCGAGTTCCTCGCCTAAACTTGCATTGCTTAACATAAAACAATCAATGGAGCTGTTATCAATAAAAACACTCTCACTGTCGCCTCAAGCCGGCATGTTGATAAAACAAAATCGACTTTTCACCGAACACCGACTGTCAAACTCACGTGTACCGGCACTCACACACTCACCGAAAGCCGCGAGCGAAAAACGCTTTTTCGCAGCTAGTACTCACAAAAGCGCATGACATTGACGAAACATATAATTCATGTAGCGTACTAACCTCCCACACAGTTCGTGAAGAACTAAGCGCAAGTTGTCGAGGTGCACGTGGCCCGTAGCCTACGCGACGACCGCCCTTCCAAAGAGTCTGACATGCACTGGGAAAAGAGACTTTCTCTCGCATAACCGAAGATACCGTTTCGCCTGGAAACTCAGGAACCAGACGAGATGAGCCAGAATATGGGACGAAACACACAGAGTATTTTCGTACTGTCGTTTAGTGTGCGTAAGATGCGTGCGTTTGGCCGCGGAAAAGAAAAGTGCATAGCGGTTTTAATTTTGTTTTCACCTGTTCCTGACGCTCCGGCCAAGCGGGCTATTAATCATTTAGATCTCAGACAATACGTCGTTATTGTTATCCCTGGAGACCAACACTCGCGAATAATGACTAAATAAGTTATCCATCCATTGTTCTCCGGAAGTTTTCTCGATCTAACGATCCCTTTGCTTTGTTTTGCTTTTAGAGCATGATTTAAAAGTTTTTACGCTGACTGTTTAATCTCCTTTTGATGGGAAATGACTGGCGTTTCGTGGGATATTAAAAGATTTTTTCGTTCAATACGGCTGATGGATTTTATTGATTGGTAGAAAAGATTTTTATCGAAAGCGAAAAGTTAATATTGACGTTGCAGCCAGCGTCAATAGAATAATCGTACATAATGTGGCGGCGCTGACCCCTGGGTCAGTAAGCCAAGCGTTATAAGGCCGGTAGTGCATAATGATATTTGATTTTTTGGGTTCCGTACCCGGTGGTCCGACCTAGTAAAGAACCTCACAGGCCTGCCGATAACCCAAGCACTAAAGACCGCCGAGGACAGAACATCGTGGAGAGGAATAGTGCACCGAGTGACCATGACCAACACTTCAGACTAGACACGACCTTCAGCAATGAAGACACCGATTGAGAAGAAGAAGAAGTACCCAAAGGGTAAAACGGGACCCTATTACTAAGGCTCAGTCCGTCTATCCGTCTGTGACCAGGCTGTATCTCATGAACCAAGATAGTTAGACAGTTGATATTTTCACAGATTATGTATTTCTGTTGACGCTATAACAATAAATACTAAAAAACTGAAAAAATAAAAGTCAAAGGGTATAATTATATCCCATACAACAGGGATGATTTTTTTGCCGTTTTTGTAGATAACAACAGTACGGAACTCTTCGTACGCGAATCTGACTTGCACTTGGTCGGTTTTATACCACTACTATCACTTGAAGTATACATACTCAAGTGAAGCTACCAACTAGTTCATTTACGTTTATGCGCTACAGAATATTATCGGCATAAGCTAACTGTACTTACCATCCCAGTCCCTATATTTATATCAGCGATACTGTCAAGATACCGTGCTTGTCGCAATACAAAACCCAAAGTCCTGTAAGCCTTACCACAAATGGTTTTAACGTTGTCGCTGTAACGTAAATCGGCTCTAAGCAATACTCCCAAATCTTTTATCGATGAGTGACGTGAAATTACGATATCGGTAAGCTAGGAAGGAAATAGGATTTTGCTTGCTAGAAAACATGAAGACAGAGCACTTGATTTCGTTGAACATCAGCTTGTTCTTACTACTTCACTCTAAAATACTGTTAATCTTGGATTGGAGTAGGAATCTGACTGATGTTTAATTTCTAGGTGTAGTTTCAGATCGTCTGCAAATAACAGACATTCAGCCGTCTTGACTATATTTGGTAAGTCAATAACAAAAATTAAAAATTGAGACACACTATTTCATAACTTTGTATTATTGTTGCACAGATATGGCGCTTATTTATTAATACCTTATCTTGACTTGTGTCGTTTGCGTAAGAAAAAGTTAAATGAATGTTGGTAATCGTTCATTTTAATTGTTATTAAAGTAATACAACGTAGTTGTCGTGTTGGTGGGTATTAAACTTACAGGAAAAATACTTTATTTCTCATTTTGCTGACATTGATATTAATTGTGTACACAGACTTACTACTGGGTCATTGAACTGGTTAATAAGACTGATTAAAATTATTACTAATTTAGTTTGTTTAAGTTTCAGTTGCGATTAGCTGCAACCCATAGACGTCCCACTGTTGGGCACGGGTCTCCCCCACAGATCCTCCACCACGCTGCTCCAATGCGGATTGGTGGAGGGCTTAGTGGCCAACCCAAGCCAACCCATTGAAAACAACTGGGATCGACGGCTTAACGTGCCCTCCGAAGCACGGTAGCATCCATAAAATTTTGCCACTAGCGGTCACCCATCCATAAACTGACCGCGCCCGTCGTTGCTTAGCTCTTTCGATCACATTGAATCGACGCGAGCCATTGGGCTATGGACGCTACTACAATTGCGATTAGTTCAAGTCAAAAACCATAGAGAATTCCTAAACATGTAAATCATTGAACATTCCAGCGAATTTTCATTATTTTCTTTATTTGGACCTTTACTTATACATATTATTATATTATATTACCTTTATACTTTAATGTCTATTATTTATGCAAAGAGAGAGCTCTCTCTCTCTTCATACTACTACTCTACTACTCTACAGAGCACTCACTGATTGATAATTATAATTAAGAGATTGGAACAAAAATGGTTCAAGGTATATTGAATTATTTAATGAGAATTCTATAGGGAGGGAGGTTATACTCGTATAAGCATGACTGTATGTATGTATACACCATCGTACGTACGCCTTGCTGCAAAGTAGATTAAAACTAATTTTATAACAATAGATTTGTGCTAAGTAAAGTCGGATACCATTATCTGTCAGATATCCATGTATATTTTTTACTCCCAACTCACCCAGTGTCAACGGTGGATTTTGTGTAAACTCTTGCTTTTGGTCAATAAAATTGTATTTGAAATTACATAATTATTTGTATCATATAGTGTAGAAGAACACACATACAATTATCAGTCGAAGTTAGTCGTAACATCATATCAGATGCCTTCGGGCGATCTAAAAGCTTCTGGCAAAATAGTTGGCTAGTAACCTTTGCAATCTGCACTGGAGCAACGTGGTGAACTTGGCTCGACAGCTACTCAGTTGAGAAGAGAGAGACATTATCTGTGGTTGCCCGCTAATTGGTTGAGCCGAGAAATGACAGTCCAATGGCTTTCGAGATCTCTTTTCACACGAGTGGTAAGTGTCTAAATCTTAATGGCACGCACTTATGATATAAGTTAAAAATTACGGTACAGGAAAACATCATGAGGAAACCTACATGCCTGTGGATTCTCCATTATGTTCTCAAAGGTTTGTGACATTGTGGTTGAATATGTTTGCTGCCAGAGATAGCCATTGGCTATGCCAAATAAATTGTGTGCAATTGTTTGTAATAATAAACCGTGTGTAATGTGCTTAACTAACAATACTAACATAGAATTAAGTAAAAATTGTTACTAACATACTAATCATTCTATGGATGTACCTACCTAATGTCCGAAATAAAGTATATTATTATTATTATATGAATTTTGCCAATTCACACTTGGACAGCGTGGTGACATATTATTATACATATATGGCCATTCCGAGAGTATTACCGAGGCCAACAGGCAAAAAAGGGTTGTGGTGGGCTTCGCCGAATAGAAGGCGGATAGACCACCATACTGGGGACTTTTTTAATACTTAAATAATCAGTAGCTCTAACTGCTCTGAGCCATGCAGGTTTCTTGATGAAATTGTCATGTATCCGATTGATTTGGCTTTCAACCTTCAACCTATGTCATAACTTCCAGGCTGCTGTTGGGGTTAGTAAGTAACTGTTATTTTTTATTATGTCACTATTTTAGTAGTAAAAGAACAAAAATATGGGGAAATTCTGTTCTACCTATTTTATCGACGTAAATCAAAATTACACAAAATTCAACAATTATTTCACGTGAAGTGTTAATAATACACAAATGTATGTAAATAATCCATTAATTTATCCCACAACAGATACAATTTTGTTACCTAAATAATACGTAATTGCTGTTTACTCTTGTACAAATGAGTGTTTAATTATCTGCTTAATTACTATCCACAGAACATAAAATCGATACCTGTGACAGCGGGCACAAGTGAAATTTGTGGAATACATACAAAATAGGGTTCTAATTTCGAATTTCGGAGCCCGGTCCTCAATTCAAATGGCCGCGACCGCAGTGCGACACATAGGAAGTGCTATCCTGAAATCACTCGATATGTAATATTAATAAAGTGTAATATTTTTTAACAAAAACTGTCTGTTCTTCTGTCAAGAATAAAAGATATGTCTATGTGGTTGAGGCAATCGTTGTTCAAGTATAAATAAATAGATCAAGTATACAACAAATATATAAAGATTATTGCGAATAATTTTGGTGAATGAATTTGTGCAAGTACTACGCAGAAGAAAATTGCTAACTGCATGTCTTGGATTTCTTATAAAGTCGATTGTATACCTACAAAGTGCGTACACTGTTACCTAACTCCTGAAATTTTATTTCGTCGACATTTACCTGAATAATCATTCCAACTCAATTTTTCGAATTTTACTTACATTTGATACGCTGCTTGCGTATCAAATATATGAAACGGTTCCCAACATCGTTTTAAAGATCTTTGAAGAAACATTCAGCAGAAAATATTACCAAAACCATGGAGCAATATGTGAATTTTATAATTTGTTTTCACCTTTTGTTTTTACTTCACAGAGGGCGCTTGAACTTTCCATTTTTGTATTCTTTATACAAATATAATAATTACGGAATATAATTTCCATTTATTCCTATTGTTTTAAAAACTAAGCTTTATTTCTAATCTCGAGCGAGGGTTTCTCAGCAAAGCATTGTGCAGAGTTATGCTTAGTGACACGACTCACTATTAAAGCTACGCCTCAGTTATTGTATTGTTAGGTCGCATTGCTGGACGTCCTCTCTCATGTGTAGAAACAAGAGTTGCTTTCATTTAATTCTTTATTTTACTTAGATTTGACGACATTATTATCATTAAAACACTTTCTCTATGACTATCTGGACACGGCTTTGTCAATCACATTCCTCTTGGTTAGGTCATTGTCAAATACGCTGGCCATGTAAAGTCTGGAACTTCACATTCCTTAGAATACATGTCAATATGGAGAACTATCAGACATCCAGATTTTCTCGCGATGTTTTCTACACCATTACAGAAGATGATATTAATATAAAATTATTAAAAAAATCGTTAAAAAGAATGTGGGATTAACCCCCCTTCCTTCAAAAACAACAACAACCCTTTCCTTCAAAATAAATATACCTACCTGACTAATTGCTGCGTGCCGCATACATTTGAATCCGGGCCCACTCGACTGACAAGCGTTCAGCCCCTCAAATAACTCGAAATTAATCATTCTACAAAACAACTCCATGAGAATATTCTACAGAAATAAGTCTGATAATGGTGCATTTGTTTTTCTTTCAATAGTATCAACATTTATTAACGCTCTTATTGATTTAAAACTGAAGTGTTCTTTAATTTTAACGTTTAAAATTTTAAAATCTGATACTCGTCATATTATCAGAATTTCAGGTTCCCTAATTGTTGTTCAAACAAAACATAATCAATAAATTAATTTCGTTTTTTAATATTTATTTACCGTTTCGATTGTTCATTGCGTGGTGATTGAATCAATATTAATATTATGCATAGCAATTCAGATTCAAATAGGTAACCGGTTTTATTTTTTATCTGCTATTGAATCTCACAGCATCTATGCAGTTGTGCAAGCAACTGAAACAGTCATGATATACGTCCGTCCAAAATGAATGCGTAATCAAATCATTGAACTACTCTTGGTATTCGAACGCGGGTGTTCATTGTTACATATTACATATGAAATCATATATTATATTAGTTATTACAAATTTTATAACTTAATAGTGGGAAAGTGAGTATGTCGGTTTGTCCTTCTTCACCTCCTCAGCGGAGTGATGGATAAGTTTGATTTTACAGAGATATCCATACCAATATTATAAAATGCGAAAGTAACTCTTTCTGTCTCGCTTTCACGCCAAAACTACTGAACCGACTTAAATAAAATTTGGTACACAGATAGTCTAGACTCTAGACTATCTGTGTAGACTCTAGAGCCTGAGAAAGGACATAGACACATTTTAATTGGAAAAAAGTGTTGAAAAGGTTTGAAAAGGGGGATGAAAGATTGTATGAAAGTATTGTGATTTTCAGAACTAGAAGCATAAAATTTATATTTTAGGCTGTTGATTAGATATTAATTAATTCATTCAAAGTTTGAAAAAATGTTACCCTTAAGGGTATAAAATAAACATAGGTGATAACACATTTACGGATTCATTACAAATTTGTGGAGCTAAAGGAATAATCTATTATAATGTCTAATTCCACGCTAGCGAAGCTCCAAACTCTGTTCTATGCGGAAAAGGATTTAAAGCGGAGCCGCGTGTAAAGCTAGTAGTTAATGCAACAATAACTAACTAAACTGACTTACTTAACAAACTACTTTGTAGTATGTATTATAATTAATAAGATTAATAATTTTTTTCATGGAAAACCATTTGACGTTGATTTGACGTGATGAAATTATAACCACTTCTTGGTTTATGTGGTGTAGGGTGTTTCCTTGGTCAAGAAATAATGAAATTCATTCCCTGTAAAATTAATAGACTTCGTGATTGGATATTTTAATAATAAATGTGTTGAAGGCAATTTACACGAGCACGTATCCTTTTATTTTGTGTTTATTAATGGTCCCAGTGACAGGTTATAAATGGTACCTTGAAGAATTTCAAGAACAGGATTAACGTTTTTGCCCATTGCTTTTCTAATTTTTATTTGCGAGAAGGGAAGTAATTTTGTTACAAATGTCTGAAAATAACACATAAGTTAACAATGACATGGAGCGATTCAAAAAGAGTGTGAAACGCTTCCTTCAAGGCAGACAAATCACTTGTGATACCCCTGGTGTCGCATTTTTTTTATTTTGTATTGCTTTTGTAAGCTGTATAGATAGATAGTGAGTAATTTACTGTATGTTTAGTCTGTGAGCGTCTTGGCTAGAGGCTGTAAGCCCACAGACATATTTTATGAATTAAATAATAATAAATATACACAAAGATTATTTTAAATTTTCAGTAGAAACGCAATAAAAACCAATTTATAATTGTGTAATGTAAGCTTCTTAAAAGCACATGCATAATATTGAACATGATTAATCACCGCGCACTTATCGAATGTGCAAAGCGATTACAGTGTTTAATTAAAAACTTCATATAATTCGCGTTTCACTGACATGTGCTTTATTAAGTACAATGTCACTGAAAATGGTAAATGAAAGATTTAATTTTAATTTATGTGTTTTAAGTTTTGTCATTCGGAGTAAAATATTGTTTTTTTTAAAAACTGAAACATAATATTTTACATTTACAATTTAAAATATTACAATTTACAAATGTATTCATTTTTAGCAGTACAGGTGCATATGTTAAGAATTGGAGGACTATGATATGTTGGCTCAAATTTTACAATACATTACAATATTATTTAAAAATATTTTAATAAACAGTAGGGTAACAAAAACAAAAATTCATTCTTCAAAAAGGTCTTTCCGTTGCGAAGTATAAGACATGTAAAATTAGAAAAATTTTAAATATGGGTAAGTCTATATTTTAGTTTTATGATCATTATCGAAACCAACACTAGCCCAATATAAAATAAAGGTAAATAACAATCAGAAATGATAAGGCAAAATTCTGTCTATACTATTATGGTAGGTACATAATAGTATAGACAGAATTTTGCCTTTTCCTGCGGTTCTTAAGTTTGATGCAAAAATAAGAAATGATTAGATTAAAACCAAATACTAGAGATCAAACCAAATCAAAGACTTACGCTAGAGATTACTGATTTGAAGTAATGAAATTTGGCTTAGGACGTTTTGATAACTTTAATAAGAGAAGTGGTTTACCTATAAATACCTTATATCGCACACCTTATTAATAGAGGCCCGTGAATGTTACTGTCACGTGGATCCGTCACATAAAAGGGGGTTCAATTTGCTTTTTCACTGACTGCTAATTACAGCTGTGATTGTTGGGGTACCCACCGGCCGCGAGTTGATAAGGATTACAAATATAATACAAAATATATAGTTATCTATATATATAAAAGGAGAAGGTGACTGACTGACTGACTGACTGACATATCAACGCAGGGCCTAAACTATAAGGGCTAGAAACTTGAAATTTTGGTGAACAGGGGTTCCTTTTATAACGTAGGGGAGCACTAAGAAAGGATTTTTGAAAATTCACCCCCTAAGGGGGTAAAACGGGGGTGCAAAGTTAGTATGAAACTTAGCCGTTTTTGAAGTCAAGGCAACCCGAACGTGGGCAGACGTCATTCTACGCGAGCGAAGCTGCGGGCGTCCACTAGTCATGTATATTGTATAAACTATTGTACTTTTATCGCTTTTGGATTGCCTAGTAAAATAAATAAATAAATAAGAAGAATAAGATAATGCAAGGGATCGCACGCGCGCCAAATAAATAAGAAAAATAAGTGCGCAAAATAAATAATTCGATGCCTTCGCACCTGAGGCAGTGCGGTCCAGTAACGCAGGCGCAGCCGAGAATAAAGTAAAAATGGCATCGTTTTCGACGCAAGAGGATGATAAATTATTATTATAATTAGTTACTTAACGTAGACTGTCGTTTTCTGAGTAGGTATTTGAAAGCACTCCTCTTCACTCAAATAGAGAATTCAGTCTATCGTCACCTTCTGGTGATGACTCAGCATCAGGTGAAGGTATTATTTTTTCAGTGAAGACTCACTGATAAAGAGTGAGTTAGAGACTGTTAGAGACTCACTCTTACCAGTCTTGATATTCATAACCCTTTCATAGATGTCTACTATACATCTGCTACTATGAGACTCTGCATGCTGCTACAAGAAATGCTTTCAATAATTATAAGATGCGATCTTATACGACAAGAAGTCACATTTTATTATTATTGAGGCATTTTTATGTGCCTACCCTGAATCTATCAGGCAGTCAGGTATCGACTGAGAATAGTTTTTAACTCTAATAAGTCTCGCCGAACAAGCACTAAAGTGTGTCACTGGGGTTTTCACAGGGGCCTCACAATATTCCCAATAAATTAAAGTTTCCAAATGGCCGGATCCAATTAAAATCTATGTTGCGTGAATATCAAAGGAAGACCAATAACAAAATATAACTCCGTCTGTTTTCATGGTTTCGTCATTTATAATTTTTTTATAATGATGAAAAACTTTTCTGAAAAATCAACAAGCAAATTTATTTGTTTACATAAATAACTAACCCGTAGCGTAGGTGTATTTAGACGTCCCACTGCTGGGCACGAGTCTCCCCCACAGACAAACCTGCGGGAGGTAGGTATCTGCGGTGATAAGTTGTCTTTATAGTGTCTAAATTAAATACTCACATTTACCTTTACCTATTACCTTACCAAGTAACATAATTATTTAATGGATTGCAATAATGGATGGTGGATTTATTTAAGTTAAATTATAGTCACCCCAAATACTCATAGGTGGCGCTGGTTATGCTGAATTTTACAGTAATTCTATGAATGATTTAACACGTTAGCTGCGGCACCAACTTTTGCATACTTTCCGTTCCTGCGGCACGAGGTATAATCGGCCCGTACCGTGACCAGACGTTAGGGCGACACGCGGTCTATTAGACCCCACCTCCTTTTACAGACTAAAATCCATTTTCTGGCGCGAAATCAAAGATAAATGAGAATTTTGGTCCTTATTGATATAGACAGTGAATTGATGAACCCTAATCCACCGTCGCCCCGGGATCTGATGGCTAGTTTAGGAATTATTAGCAAAACAAAATATGGGATCTTATACACCTCGTAACGCACTGAAATAGGGCAAATTTTCGCTGCGATTATTGATGGGAAAAATAATATCGACGTTTTTAAACTGTCTTAACTACGCAACGACTTGACCGATTTTGATCAATTATATCTCATTAGATCGTTTTAAGGGCAAAACCTGGCAAAACAACACAAAGCTATCAAAGGATACATTTTTTTTTAAATAATCTAAATTGTGCTTGAAGGCGCCATAAAGAAAAAAAAACCGGCCAAGTGCGAGTCGGACTCGCGCACGAAGCGTTCCATTCTATACCATTAAGAGGCACCTATTACAGACTTATTATTGGAAAATAATGGATTACGGTTTATGCATAAGGTTTATCTTTCTATTTGTATATGAAAATCTTAATGCGGTTCACAGAATAGAAAAAAAAGGCAACCAGAAGTAGAAAAGAAACTGTCCTATTTATTCTGCCTCGGGCTTTAAAAATACAATTTTAAAATTAACTTCTTCCGACATCGTTTAGACATGTTCGGCGCTGTAAAAGGACGTGCTCTCCAATCGACGTGATGCACAACACTGGTCGCGGGAAGCTCGCGTTGAGTGCGGTACGAGGTCAGGGGGGATATGGGACGTTTTAGCCTCGTTCCGCACTGCATTAAAATTATATTAATTCAGTGCGGCACGAGGCCTAAGACATCCGGTACCAAGGTAGGTACACCACCGAGTCCGGAACCATTAGTGATCTCAAATATATATTTATCTCTTTCCTACACTGGACCAAACCAAAGCTATGCCATTCGCACGACAGAGAAATTCACTTTTTTGCTTGCCGCACCACAGGGAAGTTGCATCAGGGGTGATTTAGGCCTCGCTTCGCACTTAACGTGTTAAAAATAGGACTACAAATTTACACACAATGGGAAAATTTGTACCACGAAGTAGATAATATAGGTAAGTATCTTATTTTTTATAGATATCAGAGTAACACTCATACACAAATGTAGATAGGTACTTTGAGCAAAATAGAGTTTATGACTTGTTATTATTGATATGATGATGATGATATTCTCATAAAAAGGTCATTGATAATTAAGTGAATTCTTATATCCAAAGTAACAATTACAACCATTTCAAACTATCTTACTAGAGCAGCTGACTAGTATTTAAACTTTATAAATACTAGTCAGCTGCTCTAATGCAATCGGGCGTAAATATTCAGAGCTAAGAAAATAGTGCCAAGAAGCAACGATGATGTACCTAATTAGGTATCTCTTTTAGCTCAGCACACCACTTAGAGACAATGAAAAATACTCGAGAATAATTTTCCATAGCTATTATAAAGTAAGTTCAAGTCTGTTAGCTGTAGCATCCTAACAGACTTTGCTCGTAAGATCCTAGAACTAATTTCGAAGCTATACTGAAGTACTTAGCTTTTGTTTTAACTTGAATTTAGCGGGTCTAGAGCATACTCCACCACGCTGCTCCAATGCGAATTGGTGGAGGGATTAGTGACCAACCAAGTGTCGAATGTTCTCCAGCCACCCGATGGTCTTCGACAATGTTTAACGACTGTTTTCACCATTGTAAACAACTGGGACCGATGGTTTAACGTGCCGAAGCACGGTAGCTCCCATGATTTTTTTCCACTAGCGGTCACCCATCTACAAACCGACCGCACCCGTCGTTGCTTAAGAGGATATCAGTCGACCGTCACTTTTGAAGAATAGGTTTTTACCAAAAATATTGCCGTCGCGCTGAGCCCCTTAGCGTGCGATAGAGAGAAGTGCAGTCTCGAACTGATTTTACCTACGTAAAATTAAGAAAATCGTCCTTTCGTAATCCCCTGTTTTCTCCTCGAAATCTAGACCGATTTCAATATTTCTTTCAGTTAAAATGTAGAACAGGGTCTAAGCTATGCCCGTACGTTTTGCTTTTTTGGGATATGTTAGTAATTACCAGTTTGCTTGATGTTTGAAAATGTATGTAAAAAAAGTCGATTTTTTTGATTTTAAATGATTTTTTTTCTCTTCTATTAATCAAATTATGAAAAAAAAACAAAACGTACAGTCATGGCAGAGGTACGTATAAATCGTATGGTATTTTTTTCTCTTCTGTAACTTCTTTATCCTAGGAGGAAACAGGGGACTACGTTTGTATGGAAAAAGTGTCGACTTGTTCGCTTGTGATATCCTCATTGAATCGACGCGAGCCATTGGGCTATGCACGCTACTTACGCTACGCGCTTAGGTATAAATACGGTTTCGAAATAGCCTCGTAACACTATCAGATGCCTCATTATAACTTTAAGTCTGGAATTTTCACGTGTAACTGGAACTCAACGAAGGCTTAACTTATTAACTACTTGTAGTTGCACGTCTTTGCTGCGCACAAAAATTGTGTAAAGTTGGGTTAAGCGATGCGCTCATTCGCCATGGTAAAAAGTAGCCCATATCGCCCCATCTTCTGGTAAGCACTCACAAAACCAACAAACAGTAAATTTGCATATAGAAAAGGTATATTCAGATTTATTTATTTAAAATGATTATTGAAAATACACCTACCTATATAAGTATATATATTATTTCTGTCTTCATATTAAAATTTAAAATTTAATATTTATTATTATTATTTATTTGTTTCTGAAATCAATTAGTATAAGTATATTAGAATATTTTATTGTATATTTATTTATTTATTTAGTTGCAGTTTTAACTAAAACAAAATAATAAATTTTCATGCATTCATTCATTCAAACCGATACTATCTGGTGAAATAGCCAATAGATTTTAAAATTTCATAAGCAATATTGATTTATATATTTCCGTAAATCCATTAAATCTGAATATAACCAGATACGCGGTACTTGTTGCAGAGGAAGCGATGTAGATGCATTTTGGGCTCGTAACTAGCTTTTATTGATTCATTATACGGACGGTTTAGATATAAGGGCTTTGTTTCACTCAAGCAGTTCAGCTACTGGGTTTATTCAATCATGCTGCGACCCATATCATTCTTTCGGACATCTAACCGCCGCTATCATCGCAAACGCCGCATTTCGAACACGTGTATGTGAAATTCTTCAACCGCTGACATCTCAAAGGAAACAAGCAAACCAAGAAACTACAGGTTAGTCTGTCTCTCCTTGGAGTCCTTTGTTTTTCCTAAATAACGCCAAAATGCACGCAGCATAACCTCGTTGTCTAGCATAAGATTTCGCCTGCATTTCCTTTAACAGGTAGGCAGAGTTGTGGTTGTACACCCAATTTTCACCGGTTAGGTTTTGTATAACAAAGCAAATTAATCGTGAGTTAATTAAATCAGGCAAAGGGCCAAATGATGGTTCCAAACTTATATTTCGGAACACTTATCGTGACAATAAATTGTTTGGACTGTTCTTAATTAATGTGTATATTTAATCCTTCAACTACAGCTGTTCATGAATAGCTCCCTGGAGACGCCGTAGCTCTTTAATAGCTTCTTAGCTCCGCACGAACTATTTCATGACTATAAGGGGACAATTATTGATGCTGGAAATAGTTTACCTTATTTGATGAAACATAAAAGTCAACTTAACGTTTTAATTTTAACTAGCAAATACTTGATTATAACCAGCCCAGTAGCTGAACTCGCCTTTAATTTAACGAGTCTGGGTTCGATTCCGTGGCACGCACCAATAACTTTTCTTACTTATTTAGCTTGGTTTAGCGATTTTAGCAATTCTGGCTGTCGCGTCGTTTAGATCCGTGCTAAACAGTGGGAGGACTATGGGTTGAAGCTACAAAAGTATAGCGTTTTATTCGACGCATGCTACACCAATCAAAATTTATCTTTACCCGCATTTCCGCCGATTAGAATCCGATCAAGATTAAGATTTTATCGATTAAAATTAATCAATAGTTACGACACAAATAGAATTGATCGATAGTTAATCCATATCTATCATACCAGCCCACAATATATTGTATTTTGTGCGAATTGTATAAAACTCGCCTCCACCATCCACATTGGAGCGGAGGTGGAGTATGCTCTAGACCCTGCGTCTGTGGGGGAGACCCGTGCCCAGCAGTGGGACGTCTGTGGGTCGCAGCGTATCAATGTCTTCACAAATCCAGCAGATTCGATCAAATCCACGTAACAATTTCCATATTTTTAATGAAACCGTAACATCCTTAACATATTTAATTAAAGTGAGCGCTTTAAAAAACATTCATGAATTTTTATGAAGTGAGTTTTCCGTTATCTGAATTAAATTCAAGTGAGTAACTGTAACTGCTTTGTCTAATCCTAGTAAATTATATTAAAAAAAAATATATCCATTATTATAATGTAGCGTCCATATTAGCCATCACATCGTTCAATGTGATCGACAGCAACGTCGGGTGCGGTCGGTTTGTTGATGGGTGATACTGGCAAAATTTCATGGGTACTACCGTGCTTCGGATGGCAGGTAAAGCCGTCGATTCCGGTCGTTTTCAATGGTGAAAAAAATCGTTAAGCCTTGACGAAGACCACCGGATGGCTTGCGAATATTCAACACTGGATTGGGCACTAACCCCTCCACCAATCCGCATTGGAGCAGCGTGGTCGAGCATGCTCTAGACTTCACGCAGATTGCCCGTTGGCGCAATCTGTAGTGACTAAAAACTGTAAGAAAGTTCTTAATGTGAAGACCACATTATTTCAGAAAAGGAATATTCGGACGGATACATTATTTCATGACGTATTATTATGTCATGCTTGCTGTAACTTGGCTAAATGCACTTACATACACACAGAGCTCAGAAGGCACGAGCATATTTTTTAGTTTTTTTTCAAAACCAAACTACTTAATTGCATCGGAACCGTAAGAATACAAGCCTGTTATTATTTTTATATCAAAAATCACTTAACCCCCAAGCCTCGCCCGTAAAAGGATCATGTGAGTGGCAAATTGATTTTCGCTTCGAGCGTATTTTATTCACATTTCTGAGAAACACTTAGTCCTTTGTATGTGTTTAATGCCCTGATTTCGGTGATAATTTTATCGTTGACCGGGTATACGTTTTTAATATAATGTTAGTGAGAGTAGTTTAGACGTTGTTTATGACCACCGAAATGTTTATACAGATTAGTTCTTGCCGTATTATATTTAACGCTAGATAGGTATAAGGTTAATTCTATCTCAGAATGTTCTCTTACGTTTTTTTCCTCTAAATTTGGTTTAATAAAAGTGTTAATCTGACGATTGACATAGTAATATGATGTGTATTTGAATTCATCCCGTTTTAATTTTAGTAAGGTGGGATAAGGCTGACATCTCTCCCACGCTCAACAGCGGGGAGGTCACCGATGGGGTTCACCCCTGGAGCAATTGCCCGGATAGAAGGACCATCCTTAAATCCGAATTCCCTCACGCAGGAGCGCTCACAGCGCCGCGAAAGAGGAGGAAAGGTTTCGTTCGTTTTTTTTAAGGCTGACATATGGGGCAAGACTATTTCTCATATACACATTACTATTTCGATTTACTACATCCGAGTCAACGAGCTTGTGATTTAGAATAGAAATATGTACTTCAGGAGATATTCAAAAGGGTTAATCTTGCCCCATGTGTTAGTCTTACCCCATCTCACTATAACTTTTTTATTTTAAGGTACGGCAAGAGACAGTATATCGATTGTTGTTTAGCCATAATATGTGTTTTTAAATCACTAGTAATATGCGCTAAACTAGTGGACGCCCGCAGCTTCGCTCGCGTAGAATTAGACCCATTAACGACGTCTACCCGTCTAAAGACTTCAAAAACGGCAAAGTTTCATACTAACTTTGCACCCCCGTTTTACCCCCTTAGGAGGTGAATTTTCAGAAATCCTTTCTTAGTGCTCCCCTACATTATAAAAGGAACCTGTGAAAATTTCAAGTTTCTAGCCCTTATAGTTTAGGCCCTGCGTTGATATGTCAGTCAGTCAGTCAGTCAGTCAGTCAGTCACCTTCTCCTTTTATATATATAGATTGGTATATTCTAATAAAATACCTTTTTCAAATACTTCGATCGTTAAACAAGGTCATTAAGTATTGGAATTAAAAAAATATATACTTAAATAAATATGTTATCATAATGCAATCTTATTGTGGTGTCATTCGGTTCGGTAGATTATCAACCGATCGATAATTAAATGGTATTTTTTCCTAATTCTAATACACAAATACTATTATTATTTACTAATAATACCTGATAAAAAAGTGATAAAATTTAGTTCATTACCTACGTGAAGGTTTTAGATGATACCTAAATCTAGGGCTCACGTTTTCGTTTAAATAATTAGATTATCTAAGTTTCATAGTTAGTAAATTCATCTGCGCTGAGCAGCACAGATAACATACTTGTGTTCGGGGAGCGGAACCGCGCTGTGGTCGCATCGAGGCACATAAAGCTACGTCCTAGGCGAGCCAGGAACCGACCGGTGTAACTAGGCACGTCTACTGGCGTTAGTGTACTAAGATACAGCTTGCAAGTTACAAAGGATTTGATGTTCCTGGGTACGTTCGGCGGTTCGGGCAAAGTATTGTTGGGTTTAACTTGAAATTCCCAGTAGGTATTTGCCATGGGGTCATCTTTAGGAGATTCTCTTTGGGATGATTCGTCGTCGTCGTCGTTCGTAGAGCAATCACCGTTATAAATTCATAAAGCATATTATAAAGGTAAAGGTATATAGGTAAAGGTATTATAGGTACGCCGCTCGACGGACTGATAACCGTTGGGTAAGAAAAGTCCTCGAGTGGAGACTTTTCTCGCTTGCGTCTCGGAAAACGAAGTATTGTCCGCCCCCCGACGAGATGGGCTGACGACCTGAAAAAGACAGCGGGGAACCGTTGGATTCAGAGGCCGCAGAATCGGGAGGAGTGGCGACGAATGAGGCCTATGTCCAGCATGGACAGCTATGGACCCAAAAAGGCTGATGGATGGATGGATGGATTATAGGTACCATAGACTATTTTTTCAAATGTAATATTACTGTTGGCCCTACTGGACTTTACAGCGTCACCGTCGATTTGAAGCTAGTAAAAAAATTGCATGGATTTAGTGTTGTTATTTTTGTTAATTCATTCAATATATTTGAATACCTATGTCATTCTTCAAGACGTAATAACGGAACATAGAAGATTCTCATATCACCATAATAGTTCAGACTAACTGGTCGCTATATTATGCAGAATTAGGTAAGACCGTACGAAATAAACTGCTGTAACGATAACGCCGTGGTCTGTGGCTTCAGAGGCTCAAGTTTGGAAACAATTTAGGGTAACATACTGCTCTCGGGTGTATTTTAAGTGCAATGCTTTAACGTAGATGGAATATTCATCTCATAAATAGCTGGATTAAAGGCGGTTATTGTTGTAATAAAGAGGGAGGTTCAAACTGGTTAAAATTCTTCGAAAATTATTATACTACGACTGGTCCATAAATAATGTAGTTAACACGCATCTAACTTTTAATAATGTCATGTTATTATTCAATATCTGTAACTATTCAATATCATGTAATTCATTAACACTATTTAACAAAGTGTATATTAAAAAACATACACACTTTTTTTATAAAACCTATAATTCCTTTCATTAAAATCTCTAAATTTTGTATAAGATACAATACTACAATAAAATACGATTACTGCGTCATTCTGCAAATTTCTTTCCTCTTTATGAACACTCCTATGCAAAAATATTTAGTTCAACTGCTATAAAATTAACCGTTGTACGACACGTTAAATGCGGAAATATATAAAATATATAACGCTTTGTGTACTAGTAGTAGGTACAATATTATTCTCTAATGTTCTCCTCTGTGTGCCCTTTCAAGCTAAAGAATAAAGCCATATAGACTGCAATGCCATTTAATATTAGAATGGTCCCTCAAAGTAATTTCGCCTCATGTTATTTTCTCAGAGCAATGACTTTGCACTTTTCGAATTTTCCCGTGGGTAATTTCCGCTGAATCACAACGGCTTGAACGTATCATTTTTTCGATTACTAAGAAAGATTTTAAACGGTAAGTATCAACGACGAAAGAAAACTTACTGGTTATAGTTTGGTTCACGAAGATTGGCAAGTAACTATACAGTGCTCACCATCACCATAACCTTCGCCCACCGTTCGGCTCAGATCTCCTCTCGAAGTGGGTGAGTTTAGGCCATACTTCACCTATGAGATGAGATCTAAAAACATCACACTATTTTTCAAAATATGCATTTATAATTTTATTTTTTAAATTAAATAAAGAGCAGTCAACTCTACTCAGAAATCTGGTGAATTGTACAATTGATATCAGCAATATTTCATTGAATGAAATCTGGCTGAAGTGGCAATTTCTTTCGAGATTCCATTTCTCGACCTTTCATAAAGAAAACTAGTAATGGACCGTGTTATTACCGAAGGAATATTTTGATTCAGGACAAGTACCAACCAATTTACCTTGTACATCGAATGCTAGTATTAAAGTACCTATTATTAGAATGTTTTGATTAATTTAATATAAGTTTTTCTGATGAAAACACAAAATTTTATTAATATACAGTGCTTTCCTCTTTTGTTTTCACGCAACCACATAGTAATTGTCTGTGTATTAGTCCTTGCCATGTTTCTTCATCGCATTTATAATTTTAGCAATAATAAAATTTTAAGTAATTTTTTTTATATTGAAAATTTTGTCCACCGTGAAAATTTGTTCCCACATACTTATCTGATTTTATCATCAACCACGGTACGTAACTCACTTCTTATGCAATTAAGACTTAACGACTTTTTTATTACGTGTGTACTGTGCGTAGGGTAGGAAACATAAAAAAAGAATTATGAGCAATGCAAATCGCCCGTAATCGTCACGGAAAACACGTCATTGACACAATTACGTGCAACGAACGTCACGTGACATGTTTCATTCAGATCGTAATGCGCTTAATTACTAAAGCTGGTTTCATAGTAACGCTATGCTAATGCTAAAGCACACGCCAAGCGTTGGTGAATAGGTATTTAGTTTCGGTACACCTAATAAGAAATAGCAAATACCTCAACACATTCAAGAATTTTGTTTATATGTGAATCTTTAATATGTTATTTAATTTCACCTGCTGTATCGTTGAAGTAAACATGTAGAGAACCTGCTTTAATCCCTCTGTAAAAACTCGACGAAAACTAAAGCATACTATTTATATATTTAATGCGTATAATTTTACACGCTCATACGCGCGTAACAGCGTGACTATGAAATTGGCTTTGCAGTGCGTTGTCGTCATTGATTACCATGCCATATTTTATTAAACGCTATGTAAGGTAATTTTGGCTACGAATGTACCGACTCTTACCGTGTTTTAATCTGCATTTTAAAGGTGTTTATTGTGATATGGCATCGTGGGTTCGAATCCCATTCAGGACGAACATTCGTGTCTGTGAAGAGATGATAATTTGAAGTAATAACGGAAGTGGAATTAGTGAGAGATGGGCAAGGAGGAGAGAACGCCACCCTGAGGCACGCCTGCAAAGTTAAGTGAAAGCAGGTAAGTTTGCAGATTATTAAACACTAATTTAATCAGAAAAAGTGAACTTTAATTAACTTAAATACATAATTATAAACGAGGAGCGCACTTTTTCACGTATTGATAGGAATTGACCTACACAGGAAACAAATTGCATTAATTTTATGTATTTTTACCGTATGCATTATATTTATACGTGGTTAATGTTTACATTTATATATTCACATCTACACTCGGCGTCAGAAAAATCGCACCTTTTAAAAGAGCAACTTTAAAATACTTTTACTCAAACTTTGTCAATAGTAAGGGTATGGTTGTAGGATATCATTGGGATGGTAATTTAATTGCCTATTCGAAATTAAAAACTTGTGTATGTGTTTTAAATCTTTTAATTAAAAAAAACTTAAAAAGGGACAAAGTTACAAAAAATAAAATTAAAAACATTAGAAAAATTACAAATAAGTCCTTAAAATCTAGTGTTTCCTCCCCTTGCTTTGAGGACAGCTTCCATCCGATCCTTCATGGACGTCACGAGGGTCACCACTCTCTCTTGGGGGTATGTTCTCCCATTTTTCCGTCACGGCATCCTGGAGCTCTTGGAGAGTGGTGGGAGCAGGATCTCGTGCTCGTACGTGCCTCTTTACATCGTCCCAGAAATGCTCGATCGGGTTCAGGTCTGGGCTTCGTGCTGGCCACTGCATAACAGGGATCTCCACCTCTTCCAAGTAGTCCCGCACAGCAAACGCAGTGTGGCAACGGGCGTTATCATGCATTAATATGAACCCATCGCCAACAAAACCGGCATACGGGACCACATGGACTTGTAAGATCTCTGTTATGTACCGCCCAGCATTCAGCGACCCTTGCCCGCGACCACCGCCAGTCCGAGAGACGCACACAAGCTCCGTTTTCCCTTCGACGGATATGCCACCCCAGAACATACAGGAACGACCTCCATATTCGACGGATTCCTCTATACAAGCCTGGGTAAAACGCCCTCCTCTTCTTCGGTATACTCTTCTGCATCTGTCGTTGCAAAATAGACATACTCGTGTCTCATCGGTGAAGAGAACGGCCCTCCACTGGTCAAGCGTTCAGTTGGCATGCTCGTGAGCAAATTGCAACCGCTCTCTTCGATGCTGCACGGACAATTTTGGGCCCCTAGCAGGTCTGTGAGCTTTTAATTCCTTTTCTTTCAATCTTCTTCTAATCGTAGAGACACTCACAGACGTTCTGCCAGCTGATCGGAGCTCTTGTTGCACCTCAACAGCATTGCTGAAGCGGGGGCTCAACGTCGTCGACACAATGAAGCGGTCGTCTCTTTCTGATGTGCACCGTTTTCTTCCGGATCCACGTCTTCGGGTATAGCCACCAGTCTCACGGAACCGTTGGTATACTCGTCGAACTGAGAATCGGCTAAGGTTCAACTGTCGAGCAACGTCAACCTGTCGCAGTCCTGTTTGCAATAGCGTTATGATTTGAGCGGCTTCTTCAGGGGTTGTATCCATCTTCAGGTATTGTTATTTTGCGTATGTTGTTCCGGGGTGTTCACTCTAAAGTCTGAGTAGCGGCTGACCCATTTTTTACCTGGATATGACCTTTTATACCCTTTTAAGGTAGCTCAACTAGCGCTCCTTATTAGAGCATTTTTTCCAACATCTTATTGATTGGTCCCTAGTTAGAAATGGTAATTGGTTTCTTAATGATACAGGTAATTAATGTAAAGGTATTGAAGTGCACTTTACAATGATATTTTTTTTTCACACGTGGTATTTATGTGCTGGATTCTAGGGGCAATTTACTGAAAAAAACATGAAGGTGCGATTTTTCTGACGCCGAGGGTATAATTATTGATATTATACCTAACCAAAACGAACTTTTTTTTTTACTACACCGGTGTCATAAGTTATTGATATTATACCTAACCATAACGAACTTATTTTTTTTGGTAATTTCACCTGTCCCTTAAGTTAGTTGCCTCAATTCCCACACCCACAGACATTTAAGAGGATATCACAAGCGAACAAGTCGACACTTTTTCCATACAAACGTAGTCCCCTGTTTCCTCCTAGGATAAAGAAGTTACAGAAGAGAAAAAAATACCATACGATTTATACGTACCTCTGCCATGACTGTACGTTTTTTTTTTTTTTTTTTTTCATAATTTGATTAATAGAAGAGAAAAAAAATCATTTAAAATCAAAAAAATCGACTTTTTTTACATACATTTTCAAACATCAAGCAAACTGGTAATTACTAACATATCCCAAAAAAGCAAAACGTACGGGCATAGCTTAGACCCTGTTCTACATTTTAACTGAAAGAAATATTGAAATCGGTCTAGATTTCGAGGAGGAAACAGGGGATTACGAAAGGACGATTTTCTTAATTTTACGTAGGTAAAATCAGTTCGAGACTGCACTTCTCTCTATCGCACGCTAAGGGGCTCAGCGCGACGGCAATATTTTTGGTAAAAACCTATTCTTCAAAAGTGACGGTCGACTGATATCCTCTTAACATGTACGATTTAACCGTTACAAATTTAACTTCGATTGTCACTGACTCCACGTCTCGAGTAGTGTTTTATGTTTCCGGCGATGCGCGGTCATTAGTTTTATGACGCAGTGACCCGTGGACACTTCGCAACATAGTTATTATTCAATTGTATTATTATTCATAGTAGGTATTTCGATAAAACAAATTGACCTGTAAACATCATGGGCCGTAAAGTAGGCATATCTAATAGGATCTGTGGTCAACACATAAAGCTCTAATATATGCATGCGGATTGGCTCGGGAACTCTGTGAAAGTTTAATTGGCATAAGTTAATGTGCATGTTAATGTATTCCACGTTTTATTTATTTTATTCATTTAAACAACTTTATTGACACCTCTAAAGAGAAATACATTGATATTTTCTTCCACTAAAACCCTGATTGAGCAGTAGCTAAAAAACGGTCATATAAAATAATGAAATAACCATGCTTTCAAAACTTTGTCAAGGATTGGTGGATGATTTGTTTTGAGAAATTTAGACCTACTTGATTTCTTTTGAATGATTGTAAGAATGAGCTCACGAATCAATTTGGTCTAGTACCTACATCTTATTACTGAAGTTTATCTGAAGTTTTTATTATCGATGTACTCTTAAGAGAGGAAACGAGCTTGCAGCACCACCCAACCGCTGCCGCCCATGACAACTGTGAGACTTTGAACTAGACTCAAATAGGGACCGGAATGGTTAGTCCAGTTAGCTGAGAGAGTTAACAAGAACATTCGTTGGTCAGTTAATGGGTATGAGGACTGAGGACTGAGGACTGTTAATGATAAATAGGCCTGTTAGTTGGTGATAGTTTTGTTTCTCTATAGGCTCTACCAACTACTTATTGTCCATCAGTAGATCAAGACCGAAATTCACAAAATATTGAGATTTTTTTTTAAACTTGAACCACACAGCGTATTTAGGTATCACATTCATATAGAAATTGATAATGTAACGATAACTTAGTTAGTAGATCTGTGCCAAATAAACATGGGTAATTGGGACGTTAAAACAATTGAATTTAAATCGAAAACCGGTGAGAATTACCATGACAATTACTTTCTTACGGTCTTATTCATAAAAAAAAAGAAACCTATTTTAAATAGTGTTTCGTCTTCTTTAATCAAACTCAATTCAGAATTGACTGAAAGTGACAAAAGAATTCTATAGCTTTAGAGGCTTATTTTGTTATGAATAAGAAGGCAAAACAATTGAACTGCAATAAAATCTATTTGTTACAATGTGAATGTTTCTATACCATCAACATAATAAAACCAATTAATTGAATTTGTATGCATTTGCGCCTCTAAAGTGGCCTAGTTAACATTAAATGTACACAGGGTTCGTTTCATTACGTTAAAACTAAATTATCAATGACTTTTAGCCTTGTTTTAGTTGTCTCTCGTATGTACCACTTTATGACATGTCCAACTTTACATAAAATAAGTTTTATGTAGAATTGCAGTAGGTGGGTACCCAGCTACAATATTCAAAGAATAAGATCTAAATATTAAAACCTATTCATTATACCTGCGTAGGTACATAAAAGAAAGCTGAGAAGTGAAAAATTACGAGTATCGTCAGTTTTGATATTTGACCTAACATAATTAAAATCTATACAGACTCACATACAGTTATATTAGCTATCAGGTACAGATATTGATCATTGGCTACAGATTTCTAATTTCGTGAGTACGAAACGGTATTACACCTAAAAACAATTTTAGTATTCAGTTCAAAGTTAAAACTAACAGTCATCGCTTAAGTTAATTTACCATTTGATGGACAGCTATGTAGTTACTGAATGAATATCGTTTAGGATTTAATTGATATTCTCAATCGCCATGGCTCATTCCTCTCGGTCCCCTAGGGACGACGACTAAAGCTGATTGGTCGAGCAAACAATGATAAGTAGTAGATATCTTAATTGCTACACATCCACACAACCCTTTCTTTGTCCAACTGTTTGGCACGGGTCTCCTCGCAATAGGTGGGTTTGGGCCATAGTCCACCACGCTGGCCACACGTGCGTCTTCACTTCACATGTTTTCACAATCGATGTGTTCCGCACACAACTTAAAGAAGTCATTGCGTGCCAGTTGGATTTGAACCTAGACAATTTGTCACGGCCTAATTCGGTATGGTCCAAGAGCTGGCATCAATTTTGCGGTAGGTATTTGAGGCAAGCTGACAACTTGTCCAACGCCTCTCCTATTATACCCCAACACGGAACTGCAGACCTGGCTGGTGAGTAGCGGGACAAAATCAACCCCTATATTAATTTTTAAAAAAAATTTTTTATTTCCAAACATATATTTGAGGCAATATGTAATTTTTATAAGGTGTAGTCCAATGTTTACAGAATATAAAAAAATTTTTGGAAATAATTTTGTTTTTTTTTTTTAAATTTATACAGGTTTTGATTTTGTCCCGCTACTCACCAGCCAGGTCTGCAGTTCCGTGTTGGGGTATAATAGGAGAGGCGTTGGACAAGTTTTCAGCTTGCCTCATATACCTACCGGAAAATTGGTGCCAGCTCTCCGGCTAGTAATAGAGTTTTCATATTACGCAGAACAGACTCGCGGAAAAATTACATTACCTATTTGATGCGTGACGCGGGTTTTTATTTTGATAAAAACCCGCGTCACGCAGACGATGCCACAACAGATGCCAAATACGATTTCGTGATTTGTCACGAAATCGTATTTGGCATCTGTTTTATTTATGGTCAGTAAAAAAAGTTAAACGGGTATTATTGTTCGTCTATTATCTTACGGGGCTCTTCTCACAAGGAAGGCCAAGATCGTTCTCCATAACGCTGCGGATTTCCGGAGAGGTTAGTTACCCACCCGGATGTCAGAAGTTTTAAGGTCGCCCAAAGGCTTATGAAAAAAGAAATTTGATACTAGCGGTCACTCACCCACTTGCCAGGCGTAACTGTTGCAGGTTAGCACTAGCGCTTAGTTATCAATCGATCGATCGACTTATGCCCGGTTTCTGAGGTCCATTTGACGGCAGTTTATCTATTCATTAGCGCTATCGGTTCGATAACTTTTCAAATTGTGTTTCTGAACAACCCAATGTAAGATAAACTCCGTTTATATTTAGATTAACTTAACTGACGAAATATGGCCGTTTACCGGTTCGTTAACTTTATTTGACGTTTTTAGTGACGTTTTTATGACAAATTACAAAAACTTTTAAGGTATTATTGCCTAAGTACGTGTTAAATAGTATTGAATTTTAGTCTAGATATCCCGGTGAAACATTTTACAGTTATTCGTAGGACATAACAATAGATCAATACGAGTTCTATTATGGACATCGAAATATCGAAATAAATTATTTTACTTTGACTTTTGACTTTGTCAAAAGTGACTGACAATTTCGGTTCTAAAACATTAGAATTGTAGATATTGTTCACATTTGACTATGATGCACAGATGCTAATAAATACCAAATTACAATATTTGGTAAATAAAACAAGGTGTTACTACTTATTGACTATGGAAAAAATATTTCTTACAAATAAGACTATTCCTAGGGTACAAACTACAATGAATATCTATTTTAAACTTGATCTTTTGAAGAGACCCATCTAGTGGCAGTTTAAGGTACTCGTTATCGGATTCATAGTTAATGGAAGGCTCTTCGCGTGTTCAGAAACCCAGTGACAGTTATCCGACATATATCTTACGTTTAACTTTATTGAATCAATAGCTGTTGATAATATAACTGAAGACTTCAGAAACCGGCCATTACTCATACTTTTTACTGTTAGAAGAGTTAACTTTTTATAAGCTCAGTAATTTATTTTACTGTAGGTATTCCGTAGATATAACTCGTATTTCCGAAGATTCATACCCAATCTCGTACTTGTAAATACGAGTAAATACGAGTGTATACGAGTATGTTTTTGACACATCAAAATTTTCCCAATTCTTCTATTCAGGAATATAAATTGTATCTAACTGAAAGTTTGATAGGAGTTTTCAGGAAACTTCCGCTTTACCGACCCTTGTTACGTCCTGTCGGTTTAGGGAATCTATGTTCCACGTGTAAAAGTAAATTTGAGTAAGTAGGTACCTACAACATGTGCTCAATTTTCTATTGGAAGCGTAACATAAACATGTTTTGGTTCTGAATCGTAGCATCTATGACTGACTTGGAACAAGTATGTAAGCGAAAAGGACAGCAACTCGGCGGACAGCGACAGTGATGTCGCCATGTCAGAGCGAGCTTCGGAACAGCCCCGCAGTGTATGCCGTGCCTGCTGCGAGCGCGTTCACTCCTGAAGATGGTGATCGTAACTGACCGAAACTAGTCTGCCTATTTCCGACTTAAATCACACTTGAGTATGTAAGTATTTCTCAGGATCTGTCATAGTGGTACAGTTGGGCAGATGGACTGCTGCCCGTGAAAACTTATCTTAATAACTTATCCATAAAAACTGTCTCTATCTTTTTAAGCATACCTATATTAAAGATGCAAATGCAACAAGAGATTTCATTCAGTTACATTATATATATTATATATATTATATACATAAAAAATGAAGAAATAATTTGTCTAATTACCGAAACAACTGAGAAAAGCAGCATCAATTACCAACCTAATTAGTGAACCACTATGTTATTTTGGCTCGTCACTATCACTGACAAAACCTTAGCTTTGGGTCGATACCTGAATGTTATGTTTTTCGTTGTAGTATTGTAGTTTTAGACTAGGTAGGTACTTGTATGTTTGATCTGCAAATATAATGTCAAAATGTGCGCCCCGCTGTATTCTAATATGCTTTACGCGAAGTTGCAAGTTATTTGCATACATAAACAACGTTTAGTTGATTCATTGTTCCGTTGAAATTTTGCATTGTGCAACATTCGCGGTAATCTACGGTTTTTGTGTCGCAACATTGTCTGTAGGCGTGTGAATACTGAATGTCGAGGAGCATGTGTCGAATAGAAATGAACTACACCTGTTAGTAATACTATAGGTACTATAGTCTGACCGGGAATATAATTACGTGGGCCTTGTTGAGCATTTCAAAAGAACTAATTTGTAGCATACCTATATACAAATGTATAGAAAAATTAATAGTAATAGTAATGCATAGAAAATATATAGAATCCTTCTTCCAGAATCCTCCTCTTCGTCTTTTTGACAAGACGACTATAGGTCAGTACCTTTTTTTTTTTTGTTAACGAGTGGGAAACCTTGAAAAGTTACCCGGACGTCGTGGGAGCGACGCCGGGTTATGTGGGACTTTCACCCACTAAAACCCACTCGGTGGCTTACTCCGGCGCTACAGGAGGGCTCCGGGATCTCTTGTAGAACGCGCCGGTGCCCTCCAGCGCTGCGCCCAAGACGGGCTCTTCCCGGTTTCACAACGCTGTGCAGCCACAAACAGCGTCGACTTTCCCGGGGTCACAAGATGGACGGTTCGAACTCCCCCTCTCACCGCCCGCAACCCCAGAAGTCCCCTTTTAGTCGCCTTTTACTACAGGCAGGGGCTACCGTAGCATTATTCTAGCTACAGGGACATAATTGTCGTCTTTTTAACAACAATAATTTAGTTATTAAAAAAAACTGTAAATAATACTTACCACATAATTAAACTAGCACTAAATAAAGATATATTTAAAAAGTCTGTATGTCAGAACGACTACTAAGACATAATATTATAGTAAGATATAGAAAGAGATGCTGTAATAATAGTGTCATGAAGAATAATTATTAAGAAATGTTTATTATGACAAGCCATTCACATTTATTGAGTTAAAGCTTTAAATTTATGCTGCAGCTTAAGCTCTTAAGCACGTATGCTTTACTATAAGTGCAGATAACGAAAACAAATTGCATGCTTAATGGCCGTTTTTGTTGAATAACTGCAAAAATATTCTGTGTGAGTAGGTAGACTTAAGACTTTTTATATAAAAAAGGTTCAACTGGGTAAAGTGTGTAAACTCTGTGTAAGTGAAGGAGTGATCATTATTATAGGTACGTTATTTTTATTTTACAGTTTGTAGTAGAGGTTATTATAGGTCCACATAGTTTAGTTACACTGTATAATGTGACTTAACTCCTTTAATAATAAGTTTAGTAATATCAAGCAATGTAATGATGAGATGATGAGATATTCCTTGATGAATGGGAAAGTTAGTAAAAATAATAATAATAATAAAAGTGAATAATGCTGGCAGAGAATGCAATTTGTCCCACTTTATTGTTTCTATTGTGATTCATTAAAGTTTAAAATAAATAAAGTGTGTTAAATCGAAGTGTTTCATTGCATGGATAAACGATCATAAAGGGATCTGGAGTGTCATAGGCTAATTTTCGTATCGGAAATTGCAAGAACAAACACTTTTATAATCATCCAATTTTTTATCGATTCTTAACTATCAATTGATTTATCGATAAAATTTAAATATTGATCGGATTCTGATCGGCGGAACTGCGGGTAAAGCAAGATTTTGATTAGTGTTACTTACTTTGGTGGTGGTTATTTTGATTAGCTTTTAATCGCTACACGTGCAGCTTTTCTTACAAAGCTATACGGTTTATCTTTTAAACCATCCTATAAAGGCAAAGGTAGTACCTACCTAGTTTTAAGGTCTGTACGGAAAAACGATTAAACGCAGGCGAAGCCGCGAGTTAAGCTAGTAAACAAATTAGTCATATGGCCTACTTCGTGGACCTAACCCTACTTATATTTATAACTAGCTGTACCCTGCCACGCTTCGCTGTGGCACATTGTGATTGAATGGTTGCGAAATGAGAAACAAAACAAAGAATACAATATGTCATATAAGTTTAATTTTGCAATACTTGTGGATATACAATATTTTTCGCGGATAAGTGACTGATGCAAAAATTAGATAAAAACAATCCTTGATCCGGATTATATATCATGCTAAAATTTCAGCTCGATTGGTGCAGAACTTTTTGAGTTTTTGAAGCGTACACAAACCAACATAACATTTTTATATATGTATATAGATTTGTTCGTAATTTCAAGCCAGAGCAACTTTACTCGACAGCATTGATTCCTCAGTTGCGAATCAATATTAACGTAACTTTTTCCTCTCAGGTTGAAGAATTAGATGCTTCGCTTCCACCCAATAGCACTTCGGATCAATGGAAATCGACCCTTGAGTGATGCATATTCAATGACTTCGGCTAAGGCTGATCTCATACAGAAATAAATACAAGTGCACAAGTTGTTAAACAGACAAGGTTTTTTCAATAAAATGGAAATTATTACATACTTTACAAGTGTCAAAAAATAACTAGACGAGGTAGTTATTTTTTGACACTTGTAAATCGTCTAACTAATAAGATATATATTTATCTAAAAATAATTGAAATTCGCAAAGCGATTACCTATTGTTTATTTTAAATTCATACGTATATTTACTGACTCCGTGGAAAAAAATATTAAAAGTAATAATATCTCCCTTAGTTAATTTTGTTATTGTAACCATTACTTATTGTGAGTAACGATTACTTCCTAGTTACCAATTTTTTTAAGCAAGACTCAAATAGGGACTGGGATGGTAAGACCAGATAGAAAATGGTGTAAATATGAATAATAGACCCGGTATTTGACGATAACTATAGTCCAGTTATTAATTAAAAAATCTCGTTCCAAGTCTGTGGCTGACGCGTTGTTGTCCTTAGTAAAGAATACTAATGGGAACAACAAAAATTTCGCGGTAATATCCTTTACTAAACGTCTGTCTTTATCTAAAACAGCGTCAATGTTCCTATTGCATAGTTAACAGGACACGCCGCCAGCCGAGGACTAATGAGCGTTTCCTTTGGCGCACCTTCCATTATTTCAGAGCGGATGGGGTTTAATTACATTTGCCCTGTCACAGATCTTGAATTGATGATATAATCCGTGGGATATTTTCGCTGAAGCCCATTAGCGACTAATTCTATGTTCTGCTAAGCTACAAACCACCAGAAAACGTTGAGAAAACTTCCAGCTCTTGGATCCATTGTTGCGTCCTTAATTTTTTGTTACATGTTTCAAATAAAAACTTGAAATAATTAATATACTAAATTGTTTTTTTCGATACATTTTTATTTTTAGAGTCAGCAGCCCACGCTTTGACGAGTGAGCGGTGCGAGGAACGATGATCAAGGTTTTTCGAACGAGGCGGATTTTAGCATTTTACGACCACAGATTATTACTAACCATCATGGTTTTTATTTTGGTTAAAATTTATTCTATTTTTAGCCGTATGGAGGAGCAAAGAATGTTTGCACTCAGATTTTATAAATATGCTTTTTAATAGCGCCGGCCGCATATCTACAATGTCATATTGAGCACGCTAATTAAGAGGATATCAGTCGACCGTCACTTTTGAAGAATAGGTTTTTACCAAAAATATTGCCGTCGCGCTGAGCCCCTTAGCGTGCGATAGAGAGAAGTGCAGTCTCGAACTGATTTTACCTACGTAAAATTAAGAAAATCGTCCTTTCGTAATCCCCTGTTTCCTCCTCGAAATCTAGACCGATTTCAATATTTCTTTCAGTTAAAATGTAGAACAGGGTCTAAGCTATGCCCGTACGTTTTGCTTTTTTGGGATATGTTAGTAATTACCAGTTTGCTTGATGTTTGAAAATGTATGTAAAAAAAGTCGATTTTTTTGATTTTAAATGATTTTTTTTCTCTTCTATTAATCAAATTATGAAAAAAAAACAAAACGTACAGTCATGGCAGAGGTACGTATAAATCGTATGGTATTTTTTTCTCTTCTGTAACTTCTTTATCCTAGGAGGAAACAGGGGACTACGTTTGTATGGAAAAAGTGACGACTTGTTCGCTTGTGATATCCTCTTAATGTTACGATGCATTCGTAAGTGACGATTTGGTTGAATGTGCAAGATAGAAAGCAACAAATTTGAAAAAATATTGATACCACCACCACCACAACCCATTCTTTGTCTCACTGTTTGGACACAGAGTCTGTTATTGGAATGGGAGCGGTTAAGCGTTAATCCACCACGCTGGCCAATTGTGAATTGCCTTTGAGAACATTATGGAGAATTCTCAGGCATATAGGTTTCCTCACGATGTTGCCTACAGCAAATCGCACATAACGTAGAAAAGTCATTGGTGCGTGCTGCTTTGATTTGAACCCAAACCATTCGCTAAACTTATTTAAATCATCATTACCTATATCTTCATTTTATAATGGGGAAATGGATTTGTAAAATTAGCTTTCAGTTATATTGTTACGTAATGAACAATCTTCTCCGCAAAATTAATAATAATTGTGATAAACCTAGCATTATTAATGACAAGGCCTCGGAATGGCACTTAATCAGATTTACAAACTATGAACACCTTTAGGTACTCGTAGTTTGTCAATTTGCATACAAACTCCTGGGAATGCTATTAATCAAATTCGCTAAAGTTTTGTATTTGTACTGTAGGTTAGGCAATTTGATTTCTATAAATAAATAAAGAATGTGGATGCTTTTGAAATTGTTCGGAGAAAAATTATCACAGGATAATATCAACATAATATGATAAGATAAAATAACAAGACACTAATTCTGCATTTTATTATGTTGACGTTTGCCAATCATTGCAAGCCTATTCGATACAGCTGGTGGTTGTTTCGCTTCGTGGCGGGAAATTTAAATAATAAAAATTTTTTTGTTGCTTTTAAGTATTTAAAACATATGGTGTTAAAACATATGGTGACATTATTTTTTAACTGGCGGCCATACCGTATAGTATTGCATATTTCAATATATTATTTTGGTTCTTACGGTTGGTCATAATTGAAAAATTTAAATAGAATTTAAATTGAATTATAATTGAGGAAGGTTAAGACATCACGCGGTATCACTCCAAACGCTATTTTCAAAAAACCTTATTCACACAGACTAAATTACAACAACAATTATTGAGGCGATACGAAGTTCGCGGGACCAGCTAGTTAGGTATAAATAAAAGTCCCTAAATGTTTGTTCATGCTAACCTCAGAAACTGGTGATAGGATTTTGATACAGTTTTCACAAGTAAAATGTCTAAGACTGTAAGTTTTATTTGCAGCTTGTCGCGTTCTATTATTTTTAATTTGGTTCACTCAGATAGATCTCGCGACAATCTTATAGTAGAGGATCCCGCTATACAACGACCTTCACCGAGATGTTTATTTAATAAAACGTATTTTATATTCAATTTAATATGTCAATAAATATAGTACATACGGGTTGGCTAACTAATTTCAGTCCAGGATATGATTAATTAATAATTTAAAAAAAAATTTTTTTTAAACATTTCACCGGTTTGATTATTAGACAAATTCTATACCAATCGAAAGTATGAAGCCCACAGATTATGCAAACGTTAGGTTGGCTATTCTTTTCCGGTCACAACTCTCGAGTAGCCAGGTATAAACAGGTAAATCGATCGATATCGCATTTTGCACCGGTCTGATTATTGAATTAAAATTAAATGAAATTGAAGATTATTCCATTATGAACACGGTGGTATAGGGTTGACTGCGAAAAATCAGTCCCGAATTCCAGTTGTCGAATTTTCAAAAGTGAGATATTGCTGCGAGTGAATGTGTGCGACTGAGAGGTCCCAACCAATCATCCCATGCGATAGAAGAGGACACAGCATAGCAGCTGTTTAAAGTCCGCCCATAATAAAGGAAAAGTAAAACCTTTTCAGCTATTTTCGAAAAATTCGACAACTGGAATTCGGGACTGATTTTTCGCAGTCAACCCTATACCACCGTGTTCATAATGGAATAATCTTCAATTTCATTTAATTTTAATTCAATAATCAGACCGGTGCAAAATGCGATATCGATCGATTTACCTGTTTATACCTGGCTACTCGAGAGTTGTGACCGGAAAAGAATAGCCAACCTAACGTTTGCATAATCTGTGGGCTTCATACTTTCGATTGGTATAGAATTTGTCTAATAATCAAACCGGTGAAATGTTTAAAAAAAATTTTTTTTTAAATTATTAATTAATCATATCCTGGACTGAAATTAGTTAGCCAACCCATATGTACTATATTTATTGACATATTAAATTGAATATAAAATACGTTTTATTAAATAAACATCTCGGTGAAGGTCGTTGTATAGTGGGATCTTAGACTATTATATTAGTTAGGACACGGGTCAACTACCTGTAAAATACCTACATACCTACAGTGATATTGTTGTGGTAACAAGCTCACACACAATATGTATATATTTATTTATTTATTTTTATTATTTATACCGCCATCGATGGCTTTCCCACCCTAAGGTCGACTGGGAGAGAATAATTTAGCATTAAGTCCGCCTTTGTACTTTAAGATTGGTCATAAATTAAATAAATAAATAAAAGCTTATTTTCCGAGGTCACTGGCTGTGTGGCTCGAGCACCCATTATTTGCCTGTCACAATATGCAGGAGATATCATAGCTATCCTGTTCCCGAGCTATCTTTGTCTTGAGTACCTCAGTAATTTTATCTGGGTAGTCAAAATCTGGCTGCCGGTCTGATTTTAAATAATAATAAGCAATACAATGCCATGTCACTACAATGCTATTGAGTTTGATAGCTCCAAGCCAATTAACCGAAGTGTTAATTTGTGTTTAGCGTAATTGCACGGTTTTGGCTGGCGACGTCGGGTGTTCGATCGAGTGCAATGAACAGTACGGTACAAGTGGAGCAATCTGGCGACTTGCCATACCACTTACAGCCAAGACTTGGCCAGATACCTTCTGAGCAATTCAATAAGTGAATTGCTCAGAAGGTATTACTTTGGAAGCGCCGTAAGTTCTGTGATACAAGCTGAGTTACTTACAGGCGTTTGAATTGTTTTCATGTAAAGTGAATAGGGCAGGGTAGATTTTTAAGAAAAATTAGGGAGTATGACATGGTGGCAGACCCTGTATATAATAATATAAAATTACCCTAGTCAATCTAGTCAAATATCATAATCTTGTTGAAACAACATTTCTACTGTACCTACCTACTTGCGATAACACAAGGGTTATATATCTTGCATAATATTCATAAAACGTGGCATTTCGCGAGAGTGGATTTCATCAGAGCCATTCGACCCTAAAGGTATTTCAACTTCTATAAAAACAATTACAAACTCAACAGTGAGAATCCGAGAAATGTAAAGTTTAATCGTAAAACAAAATAAAAGTTTGCTCATAAAAAGTTTGGAAGTCAGTCAAAGGTTAATTTGACTTTTCTAAACGGTAAAGCGCAGTGGAAAAAATATTTTTTGTATGACATAGATGGAAATAGTTAAATATGTATTCAAGTTTCGTTGGTATAGCTTAAGGTGGTTGTAAATGCGACTGCTAAGCTAGAGGTCCTGAGTTTGACCCCTGGGCCTCACATACGAATATATTGACGTAAGAATCATCAAAATCACCTAACGCGTTTGATCCATAAACACAATACCCTTCTTTGCCACGCGCAGTCGGGTAAAAAGTTACTTCCCTAAGGATACATAATATATTGCCTTACTACAGCATTTCGTGAGCGAGCGCGATGGTCCACTCCATGTAGATAGTTCCACTATCTATGGATGTAGTTCCACTATGGTAATAGATATCGTATTATTTGAAATCTTCTACTTTGTTATAATTTAGGCGTCATGGGTCCGAAAGATGGATCACCTGGGCCATCCTATGCCTACACATTTAAAACAATCGTTATTTTTATTGTTGGATCGATGGAATGAATCATTATCCCTTAAACTAATATAAATTACCATAGTGGGCGTAATTAATACATTTAATCACCAAATAACAGGAACATTTGGAGGACCGAGCTGAAATATTAAGTGAAGAGTTTTATTGTTTCCGGACCAAGAATTATGAAGCTCAGCAATTCTGAATTATGGGCCTTAGCATTTCTCCAAATGTAAGCTCTGTAGGAAAAGTTTTTTATTTATGTCTCATAATAATCATAATGGTAATGCGTATTTCAAACTGAAATGACTGCTTTCGTAATTTGTGATTGCAAAGGTTTAGAACAGCAAAATTGTAGATGTAATTGGTCAAACTAGGTTGCAGCTACTAACTGTTATCAATAACATACAATTTATTATAATACTAGTAAACGCCCGCAGCTTCGCTTGCGTGGATTAAATATAGTAAATGTTTCGTTTATAGTTCCTGTCCTTCTCAAGGAAATACCACAGTATACACATACCTAATATCCATTGAAGTTCAAATAGAAGAGATATTGACGGGATAAAAGTCCATCCATCCGTCCATCTAATCCAAGCTTAGTCCACATACATGTACGAGGTACCTACATGTACGTCGTTTAAAAAACTAACAAAACTAAACACGCGCTTTTGTAGGTAACCGAACTAATTTTTTTAATTATTGCATTGTCCTTCCATTGGTCCTTGATCAGTGTGCAAAGTTTCAAATAAATTCAACGTTCTAAAGTGGGCGAAAATCACGTTCATCGATTCTGTTACTGCGGATTTCAATTTTATAGTAGTAGTATTCCAAGCCTGGAAATACTCTAACTAGAAATGACTGTGTGTTTATCGGAATGAAAGCCAGAGTCGGAGTTTTTTTTTGGTTAATAGCAGAGTATATGTTTTATTTATGGGCAAAATTATAGTGAAAGTGAAATTTATAATGTAAAATTGTTTACATACCAATACGAAAATAATACAGAGGCATTTTATTAAAATAAAAATCTGTCACATAAATTACTTTTAGTACGAGCAGAGAAGAGCAAAGCCCCATCCATCTGCGGCCGCCGGCCGCCCATCCCTGTGGTGACAAACGAACAGACGGACAGCGGAGCCTTAACAATAGGGTCTCGTTTTACCCTTTGGTACAGAACCCTAAAAAGTGTACCTTGTGACACCTCGACAGACCGATTTTTAGACATAGCCGTGCACCGTGTTGAAAGCAAACAACTATGATGATGATTGAATATTTTATATTGCACATTTGACACATTTGAACAATGATACAATAATAAATCAACTAACGCGTGTAATCAATTAATGTTCTTATGAACACCCTCTGCTAACTGGACTAACCATCTCAGTAGGTATCTAGTCTTGTACAAAGTCTGTTATAGTTGTTTTGGCCGGAATTTGATGGGTGGTGCTGCATGCTCGTTTGATATCTAAAATCAATAAAAAAGCAATGTTAGTAGGTACTATATCTCAATTGTCTAAGTCTAAGCTTATGTATCTGTGCTAAGAAACTAGATTTCTAATACGTATATAACGGTGTACAATAATGACGTTAGTTATACGAGCTTCACAAATTGTTCAAAGACAAATTAGTCCCAGCGTAAACATAACTTAGAACGTCAATCTCAAAGTTGGTTGTGTTAACTTGTTACTTGGCTGCATGTCTTGAGGGCGGTGAGTTGATTGATGCATGTATACGTGGCGTTTGTGTTTTGTTTAGCATCTGTGTGATTGCTAACTTTTGCCTGCTGCTTCACGCGCGGAAAAATTAAACAAACGATTGTACTTAATCTTTCTGAAAGAAATTTTTCGTTCTGATATTGTTACAGTAACTGATGGAAAGGATTCCGTAAACGTGAAGTTACATGATTACTCTATCATTAGGGTTCCGTAGCCAAATGGAAAAAAACGGAACCCTTATGGATTCGTCATGTCTGTCTGCCTATCAACTGTCCGTCTGTCCTCATGTCACAGCCACTTTTCTCCGAAACTATAAAATCGTAATCGTAGTTATTACCTTTCATTCAATCAACTCAAATATAAAATAAACAACGACCTATAAGAACATTTATAATATGTTACTTGCTGCTACGGAACCCTACATGGGCGAGTCCGACTCGCACTTGGCCGCTTTTTTTTTTGTTATAGTGTTATCAAGCTAAGAATTAGTGTCAGTGCCATCTGTTGACGTTGTGCCAGTTCGCTTTTCAATTATTGTGCATAACATCCCAAGGGTACATTTCCGGGGTGAAAAAAATTCTATGTATTACTCTAGGTTATCATCTAACGATGTGCCAAGTTTCATCCAAATAAGTAATTTTTTTGCGAGAACAAACGCCCAAACATTGAAATACCTTTGTTTGTTGGAATACATTCGACACTGGATTGGCCACTAACCCCTCAACCAATCCGCATTGGAGCAGCGTGGTGGAGTATGCTCTAGACCTCCCGCAGCAGTGTCTGTGGGGGGAAACCCGTGCCCAGCAGTGAGACCTATATGTGTCGAACCGAAAAAGCAGTATATTTTTCCAGGAAAAAATGTAATTAAGATTATCGTGATTATCGACTCTAATAGGTATTAGATATTATGACTATTGTATTAATACAGGCGGGATACGCAAATGTGTTTCCCAGCGGAAAAAAGACAGTATAAAATATTAAACTTGACGGTACTCAACTTGCATTATAAGTTTTAAAGGAAAACTCAACGAAGGCTCGGCTTATATCGTATTTCTATTTTTTCCGAAGCACAATTTATTACATCGGAGTATTTGTTCATGCGGGGCACTCCGCAAAGTTATTCCGATACTCCAAAGAGATTATCGAAGCTTTAAACTTGGAAGCAGGGTCGACATTTTTTGTGATGCGACCTAGTTATTCCATTTTTTTATACAATGTTTTAGTCGGTGATGTGTGTTAAATGTGCCCCGTGTGGATTGGGGAATATTAGTAGAAAACATGGCATGCCCACTCTTTTTGGGGGTTTGAAAAGGATAACTGTAGGGAAATATCTAGGATAGATTGTTGGGTTTTAGTTTAAGAATTTCACTTTCATAATAAGGGGAGGAAAGATCAGAAGGCACATTTTAAATACATTTAAAAAGCTGATGCATTCTCACTTTCTAGTAAAATTTGAATAGTAATTTTCATAATACAAAATCTGAACTTCTATTTCATAATAACATTAAATAACATCACGTCGGTATTTACCCAAATGTATAGGCAGAGGTGTATTCAAGTACAAGAGGTACCTACTGGTAAACACCGGTTGTATTATTTAGTATTCTGTGACACCGGGCACAAATCCACACTACGAGCTATCAGCTACTAGGAATTTCAATTTAGAAAAACTCAATAATACTTTGCACGACCCGGAGATCAAACCCAGGAACTTCAAGCAGTCTCGTTTGCGACCAATAGACCAACGAGGCAGTTCTTCTATTCTTCGAATAACATCTAATTTTCTGGACACAAAAGAATTAATCAGTGACAGAGCACAATTTGAATATCACGACAATTGAAATATTTGAGAAATAAAATTAATCACAACACTGGGGATATACCCAGCGTCTAATAGTTCTTGGACATAATAGAATTGTGTATTGTTAAAGTTGGCCGCCCGTTCTGTTGTTGAAGACCTAGTACTTTCTTCAAAGCCTAGGATCATTTTGATAGCAGCCTTATTCGGCGAACTTCTCGTTTGTCGCCGGGCAATTGTTGTCTGACTTCCACAATCCTATTAAATTGAAACCAGATCCACCACTGCGAAATATAAATACGTTTCTGCTTTATTATATTTTCTTTGAAATCCGTCTTTAGAACGCGGACTTTTAAGTATTGGCCGCCTTGGAAACTAAAAATTCTGACTCATAATTGTCTTTGACTGTGTTTTGTGGTATAGTAAAATTATACGAAGTGATTATACAAAAGGTATTATTAAATAATAGCGTATGTTTTCTATTCCTTTGCTACTTCTTCTGAACTTAGTTAATCTTTTTTGGGAAAATAAAAGGATAAAAATGTTTTCGTCCGCATGTATTAACTCGTTGTTCTAGTGGTCGTAACCGCGATTGCTAAGATCCTGGGTTCTATACCTGGATCGGGCAAGAACTGTTGGGTTTTTCTAATTTGAAATACCCGGTAGCAGCTCGGAGTTTGGACTTGTGCCCGGTGTGTGGTAACACACTTACTACCTATATTACATACCTATAATATATCAAGCTAATAAAAGCGAGAGTAGGGGAGACTGGGGGCAAAAGTAACACGGGGCAATAGTAACGTTGGTGATATCTTGGTTACCAAGCAACGCAGAAGAGTGTGCGGGCGTAGGGGCATAGGCCGTGTCATGCTCGGGTAAGCTAACCAGTCGGCTATGTGCTCCGAGCGCCGTGGACGTATATTATTGACTCCGGCCATTTGGACAGCCCCGAAGTAAGTTTTCGTGCTTTGTAAAATCTGTTATTACTCTTTAATTTACAAAATATAAGTAAATTAACGACTAGTATTAGAATCTATGTATATCACACAATATAAACCTTAATGTATAAGTTAAATAGTGTTCAGAATTTCTGATTTATTTTGGTTTTGAAATAAAACAGTCTTCAGGAACAATTGTACCATTTTTGTCGGGGTCAATAGTAACGTTACTATTGACCCTATGGTACAAATGACCCCGAGGTGAAAATAAATTATATATATATATATATATATAACATTTTTTGAGCCAATAAAAAATCAATAGATTTTTGTTTTAACGATTTGCTACCAAAGTAAATAGTTGGGGAAATATAAATTATTATCAAAGATTATTTCGGTTTATTTTATTGTTTTCTGGAAGACTCGCAGAAATATGACAGGGGTTAAATGTAACATGGGGTTGTTAGTAACACACAAGTTTTACATACAAATTGTCGTTTTTGATTTTTGTTGATTATTGTTGAATACATCAAAGAAATGTACGATTTAGATGTTATTTAATGACATAATATGCCTAAAATTGTGATTTTTTAAAGTAATATATTAGCTTTTGATCAATTACCAAGAGAAGTATATATTTTTTTGTTTCGAAGTGGCTTGAAAAAATGAAAGCATTTATTTTTGTTACCAATTATAAGACTGATTATATTAATGATTGTGATTATTTTAAAAATTAAAATATAGGTATATCCATTAAAACTGTCATTTTATTGGCCATCAAAACTATGTTACAAACGACCCTGTACTAGGGGTCAGTTGTAACATTCGACACTCCCTTTTAAAAGTGTGATTGCAACAAAATTACAATTAGTACACGAACGTTAGCTGCACAAGTTGGTAGACACTTAAATTCTCTTTCTTGGAGACTAACAGGATTTTGTTAAATATCAACAGTTTTAGCACAATCGGCCATGAAGTAAAAACTGTTACTTTTGCCCCCAGTCTCCCCTAAGGCTGAAATGTTACTTAGCACCTGGGTACTGCTCCGATCAATCTATACAGGTTCTCCCATATAAAAATCACAGTTCATACTTCATACTATAATATTTCTGTAGTTTTAGTTTAATCACACGCTTAGGCGCACTGAAATAAACTCTTAAATATTCCATCGAGATACGTTCAAGATAGGTATATTAAGTCATCATACGATGACATGTCTTTACAGAAAAGCTCCGTGGGCCATCACAAACCTGGAAATAGGCTGATTATGGTGCAAGCAGGGTTAAGATGTTATCTTTTGATTAAGGCCCCTGTAATGATAGAGTTCGGTGTTATTTATTGTAGCCACGCTCAAATTGCGCCGAGGTAGTTACTAGAGCGTCTTAAATTTCTTATTCCTGTCGACGTGTATCGCGAACTATAATTTTTGTATTACAAGGCGTAAGTAAACTGTTGGCTTGTGATCCATTATCTGGATTCTTGTTACCAGCGTGGGATTATTTTCATTATTGACTCCATTTCGACTATTTTCATTTTGATTTTTATCCTTAACGAGGATTAAGTGCAATGCAGGATATGGAATATAATCATAACTTCACGGTTGTATTTCTTCGAAGGAGTAGGTAAAAGCAGTTAGAGTACACCCATCATTTCACCAGTTATATTTAGGTCCCATTTGGTCATAAGTCATAGGTGCCTATTGTCGATTTGCCGTAAACCGAGCAAGAATTCAGACTAAAAAAAATACTTCGCCTGACTTGGTAATTAAATGTAGGACTTCCAGCTTAGCTGATCTGACTTGCGATATCAAGACCAACTAGGCAACCTGGCAATTCGAAACAATATGATGAAATACACCCGATAAAGTTGCCCAAAAGGCCTATTAGTATATTTATTGGTAATGTTCTAATAGTAATAATGAAATGTATCTTTATATTCACCAATAAAAAAAAAACCACCAATCCGCACCAGAGTGGTCAGGTAGAGTAAACTCCAGACTTTCTCAGTTATTTTGTCCCGTACGTACCCGTGCCCTGCAGTCGGGCGCTGACCAATTTGAGTCGATTACGTAAATTAATGGTTCCATCTGCAGATGACGTTCGAGTAACATTTTGCTATAAGAATACAATCCTACACCATTTTATTATTTAAATAACACTTTCTTCAATTCTGATATTCACTGTAGTTCATCAAACATCGAATAGATGGCGCTGGTAGTTTACAACAAAGCGCTTGTCGGAAGTTGTATGTAGTATGCTTCAGTAGCAAGTTTCACAGTATAAGCATGTAGTAGATATTTTATATTATTTTCTCTGTGTCGGAACTTACAAAGAAAAAGAGCACATTATTATTAATTCAGATTGCAATTGTTTCAACTAAAACCGGATTTCGATGAGAAATAAACTTAAAAATTAAATACTTGTATGAATTTTTAACAATCTCAGCGTAAAATAGTGTAAAAGCATTAGTGCTTAGTGCTTAAATTGTTCCGAGTTTACTTAGCTTTCATAAAGATTTCTTTCTTTCTTCCTTCTTTCAGGATTGACTTAGTGTTTGATAAAACCTTCCATTTGGTTCTTCCTTCCATTTCGTTTTTAGGTTAGTAGGCACAGAATAGATGTATTGCTACTTAGGACGTTGAATGTGTCAATATCAACTCAACCTTGATTTTATTAACTGTTAAATGCCTTTTGATTTGCTATTTATCTTTTTACTGTAGGTACCTATAATGCTTTGTATTGACTTTTGCCAGCTTCCATTATGGTTAAATTTTCTTAAATCGCACGTAGCTGCGAAAACTCATTGGTGCTTGTATTCGAACCCAGACCGCTCGAGTGAGAGGCAATTTCGATAGCCACTGGGCTGTCACCGCTGTGTACCGTATAGACATCTAGCTCTAAAGATATCCACCAATTACTGAGCACTTTTTGCACAGAAGAAACACACTGTGCTCTTTATGTTTGTATAGCGGTGACAGCCCAGTGACTAGCGAAATCAAGGGAAATGAGGGTTCAAATTCAAGCGAAACGCACCAATGACTTTTCAAAGGCATGTGCGATTGAATAAATTAAATATCACCCTTTGTAGGTACCGAAGAAAATCGTAATGAAACTTGCATACCTGAGAGTTCTCCGTAATGTTCTCGAAGGTATGTGAAGTCTGCTAATCCGCACTTGGCCAGCGTGGTTGACTACCTAACCCCTCCAATTCAGAGAGAAGACACGAGTTCAACAGTGTGACAAAGGAAGGATTGTCATGGTGGGTATTTGTAAACGATTTTTTTCAATTCGATTCGAAATATTTGCAACTGCACGGTGTTTCTTCTAAATTAAGTGGATATTCAAGAGCTTAAACCATATTCCGTGGTGCTATTATGCTGGATAACCGAACATAGGCTATTACTTTTTAACAAAGTGCTCATATAAAAATATCAAAAGATATTTTCTCACCCGTAGCGAGCCGCGAACAATAATCCAAAATTACATACATTACAGCCGCGTTCTAACCCCCGCGATTAAATATGATTTATAATCCGTGACGTCACTCCCTAATTCCCACAGGAGTCAGATGTCTCATTTCCGGCGTTAAATCTGTTATGCGATATTTTTATATCTGCGATAGAACTACCTTATTTCTGTTTTATATTAGAAAATATTATTTAGAATCAAACACATCAATCTTTATATAGATGTGTAAGGGTTAAGGGAGAATTTGTGAGAAACGCTTGCACATAAGTTGATTTGGTTTCAACTTGTGAGTGAAGGAAGCAACAAAATTAAATCCGTGCACACTTTTGTTTATAAAATAAACTAAAAAATTTACCCCGGCCCGAGTTTGAACCCGAGACTGACACGGCCAGAATCAATGACCAACGCGTCACGGATTCGTCAAAGTTCAACGAAAATGCCTTTTTTCGTTCAGGATCGTTAGCAGACCTTAACAGACAGCAGGTCGTAAGTAAATGTATGCGTCGAATTACGTAATATTACATCGTCTTTCCTTGGCAAGAATATCTTAGCGTTAAATTAGTAATTACAAGTCACGTGTCATAAAATGGGCTTCCGCGCTCGAGTGTGATTTAGAATTCTAGACGGGTGATGACTAGCAGAAATCCTCACTTTACGTAGATTTACTTTGGAAATGGTCTGGTAACTGCGCAGAGGTTGAAACATTGAGATTTGCTCAGCATATTAGGCCAGGCGGTAAGACCCTAACAGCAAATGGAAACTTATTTCTATGTCTGTGTCAATGTAGTATAAAATATCTTAAAACATTCCACTCCACGAAGGTTTTAGGTTCTAAACTTATAGGTTAGGTATAGATAGCACAGTCAGTGATATTTAGTGAATCGCAATTAGTTACATATGCAAAGGCAGCTACTGAAAATCTGCGCCTTTGGTTCGGGAAAGCTGTGTGAGATCAATTGGGTTGTTTTGGGTGCAACATTGTCTGTAGTTATATATTATGTTCGCTGTTTCAAACAAATAGCATGACTGTTGAAGAATTTAAGTTAAATAAATTATTTTTAATCTTGCTACCTGTGCTTGTAACAATATACAAAGCAATGTTTTTCATCGAGAAAGATTACCTAAGTAAACAAAGACAGCGAAATAACATAGGTACAAATGACATAGATATAGGTGCAATATTTTTCCCTAATATGGTTCGAAGGCATTTGAGCGGTCATAATGTGTCCCACATTCGGTTTGACCCTTAATCCTTACACTTAACCGCATTTGATATTTTTTTGGAATAATAACGTGATCTGTAAACTTATATTCCCATGTTCATAAATGTCCTTTTTATCATAAATGTCCGTTTCATTAAGACCTCGTAATATATGTACCTATTTCAGGAAGCGCTCAGAAACATAATTAAATAATGTTTACGCTCAGCTTCTATGAATTAGTGATCCCGTTGAAACTTTGCTTCTAATCAAAACGAAGTAACATAAATAACATAACATTAAACATAGGCTTTCTACATATGAAAAACCGTTTTTTTTTTTCAAACAACAGTTTTCAGGCAACAACTAAGTTTTTCGAACTTGAAATGCCCGGTTGAGTCTGGATTTGTGCCCGTAATGGTAATAGGCTCACCACACACATATGAGACTTAAAAATAACTGGTGAAAAGTGTGTGTACTACAACTCACCCTTGCTTACCCCTTCAAGGAAATAAAGGAGTGATGTAATTTTGTACATATTTGGATTTCGATTAAATTTAGTAGTTGATCCTCTTTCAATCAGACAGCATAGACGTTTCTACCACTCTTCGCCGGTACTAATTAGTAATTTTTATTTTATTTTATTTATTCAACTTTATTGCCACCTCTAAAGAGATATAATAAATAGAATAACAGTCTGCAAGCTTTCTATCAACCTGGCTTGGTTGTCGCAGCTTGAAGGTATATCGGAAAACGTCGACGTGCTAGCATTGCCAGTAGCTGGCTTGGCAGCTCTCCCTCGCTGTGTCTTTTGTAAAATATTTTTGCGTACAATATAGCTGAAGTGGCCTACTACTAAAATAAGGCGGCCCTTACCAATATGAACATAGAGTAGGTAATGTTCCCGCCACATTTTGGCATCGATATACTCGTTACATAAGAGATATAAAATATCAAAAGAGGTTGCAGCACCATATATTACATAATTATTTATTCGTGACATGTCACTTTGAACCACATATTAATAAGTATAAGTACTCATGGAAGTAACGTAAGTAGATCCGCCTTGATGAAACTCTATACTATTAAGCAATCTGTGGTAATAATTTGAACATTGATTTGGATTAAGTCTAGTCTAAAGACTACTAACGTTCAAACTTAAAATTAAATAAAGGCCGAATTTCGACCACTGGTAATGTTAAATAGTTGGAATATGAACTACCTCATAATACGATGGCCCTCTGTATGATAGGTATCAGAGAATTATCATTTAAACAAATTTTAATAAATTGACGCTAATACTTTATTATCATCAAGTTTGGCTATCCTTACATAACAACTTATCGTTTACTTAGACTTATCGTTTACTAGACTTATCGTTTACGTCTTAAAATCAGAAGTTACTTCAAGCGGGGCATTCAACGCTTGCCACTTCTTATTTGTACTCAAGTAGTCAAACTGAGTCTGAAGGCTGATCGCTTCAATAAATTATACAGCTTGTAGCATAACCATAAGGTGCTAATGTGATTGACACCTTCGGATACATCACATTTTCAAGTGTTTGTGTACTTCAACATGGCCGACTAGTTGGATCTGTGAACGATGTGACTGGATGCAACTGTTGGTATATTCTATAGACTATAATAATATTAGAATTTGCAAATGGGTTAACGTACTTACTTCATATTACTCCATTCTGCTCCAATGCGGATTGGTGGAGAGGTTACTGGATATTATTATAGTGTTTAATGTTTTCAAGCCACACGAAGGTCTTCGACAGGGCTTTCAATTGTTTTTTTAATAGCTTAACGAACAAGCGGACGGGCCACCTGATAAGTAGTCACAGTCGCCTACGAAAATAAGTAACACAAGGGGAGTCGCCTATGCGTCGCTGACCCTGAAGGAGTGCTCTTTTTTCGCCTTTATTGAAGGACTCACCTTGAAGTCCTCAGAAGGAAGTTCATTTCACAGTTTTACAGGACCGAGGGCCACTGCTAAGTTGCCCTTCAATACCGACCGCGCACGACGTTGCTTAACTCGGTCAATCGGTCAATGCTTCAACCTGTTGGATATAATTCTGATTCCGAGCACTGATAAATTGCATAATAATTGAAAAACTGCTTGACTTGGATATCACCGTAATGTCAAATCAACGGAAACGAAGTTGTGAACAGGACCAGATTATAAGCATCGATGCAATGCCCTTTGCTGCGCGCAAATTGTCTCATTTAGACAGTCCCTTGAGCCTGGGCGTTCAATTAACAGAGCTTTGTTCGACTTCACCTCGTATCGTCATTGTCACAGTAAATGGTTTTCGTGAATTCGGAATTGAATTCAATGTTATGGGTTATGAGACTATGGAAATGACGCTCACAGTCAGTACAATTACATGTACCTATGACAAATATTGTGCGACGATTGTCAGATATGTTATTTTTTGATAAATACTAGGGTATTTTATTTTAAATTATGAAAGGTGTTTCAGTTTCTTAATAAATATGTAATCTATGGGGGACTCACACATGAGAATTTAAACCTATGAACGTCTTCCGCTCAGATCACTGTTTGGAATGGGCTGTTAACGACCGAACTTCGAAGATTAGGTAAAGATAGATTAAAATTAATTGCTCCCAATACTAACCATCGAAGCCTTGATTATCCTTTGAGATTTAACACTTCACTTTCGATAATGGTCAAAGGTTATCCCAAATTTAATTCCACCCACCTCATGTTACTTGTATATCATAATTAAATTGCTGATAAAAAATTAAACAAACGAAATTAGCTTGAATACAATTCTTATATTAGATTGGTTGCAGGAATATATTCTATATATAATATATAATAAATATTCGATGTAGGTATACCTACATCGAAGATTTTTTTTTCTAAAATTAACTTTAACTGAACTTAATAAGGAAAGTAAAAAGCCAGGGAAAATACTTGTATGTAGGCCTCTGGGAGTGGAGCCGGTGTTAGACCTAGAAGTTATTTTTTGTAAGTTTGATAGAATAATATACAAGTATACTGCCCTCTCCATCCACTGTCACCAAAAGCATTTTTTTATAGATACATATATAAGATTGCAAATGATCTTGCAGCAGCACCCATCCGCTGCCGCCCATGACAACTGCGACTGACTTTGAACAAGACTCAAATAAGGACTGGGATGGTTAGTCCAGTTAGCTGAGATAATTAATTAGAATATTAGTTAGTAGTGGGTATGAGGACTGGGGACTGTTAGTGATAGATAGTATCATCTATCCAGCCGTTTATGGGGAGTTCATTGTCATAGACACATACACAAGAAATATATATATCAAGATATGTACATCTTAACTACTTATTTTTATTATTCTATTTACATCGCTTTTCATTAAATTTATCAATTTAAAGTAAGAGCGGAGTTTAGGTAAAGTTGATTTGTATCTCGAGAAAACTTTGGTAAGGTATAACTTTATACTTGTGGCAAAGTTAAACACAGACTAGATTAATTAAAATAATGATAGCGAGGCGTTCTTAGCAATGTTAAAGGAGACGATCAATTTTGGGCCAAACGATGTACCGAGGTACAAAGTATTGGTAAAAATTCCTCACAATATACTAAAACTAATGGTCGATCAATTATTTTTAGAATCCTTATAGTTAGCTTGTAATAAAATAATAAAAAATACAACATTTCGTACCACAAAACTTCACATAGTAGTAACCACAAACTATAAGGGATACTACGTAGTAACTACTCTGTACTGTTTATGTCATTTGCCAACTTCAGTTTTAGTGACAGACGTCAGTCACACATTATAGGTCTATTAACCTGTATTCAATTTACAAATTATTACTAGTTTAAAAACGATTTCATGAAAAAATTAGCCTTTAATGGTAATTAATAGAATATTTAAATCAATATAGGATACTATGATTCTGTTTCATAAGGTAGTTTATTAATACTATGCGCTTATTGTATATTTTATATATGGGTATAGAGTAATTACAGATTTAGTAACAACCGAAACGCAATGTTATGATAGATGGAATTAGATTGCCATAACTTGCAGTGTTGCAATACATAAATTATCTTTTAAAGTTAATTTTAGGTGGTACAAATGCAGTAAAAAATCTAATTTATTTTTTTAATAAAATAACGCATTTTTTTCTCCAAAAATCAATTTTTATACCCGAGGTACATCTCATGGCCCAAGTTGTATGGAAAGATAAACGTGTCCTTTGGCTTTTCATTTGACCCAGACCGAGTTGGAATCCTAGCAGATAATTTTTATAATGCGTAAGTGCGTTTTAATTCGTGAAATATCTGTAAGTGTGAAGAAATACATCGGATATTACCTACGTACCTATGATCTGGAAACTTAGAAATAACATGTCTTCCAATCCACATTTTACATTTACCGACAATTTTGTCTAGAAACTCCATTACGACTCTCCAGTGAAATGATTAGTTAGATTATGTAACAGACAAATTTAATAACTTGTTTTAACTACGAGCATGTCAGTAATGTTGCCCTCATTAGTGAAAATGCAATTTCATAACTAGATAATAATAATATAATTCCTAGTAATTTCGACTTCCAAAATATTGTTATTTGGGAATCTCGTCAACTAGTTAACTAAAATGTTTATTAGTGGAAAACTGAAGCCAATGTAAATTGTTCCGTGGAATAGCTATATTCTAATCCAATCCTAATATTATTATAGTATACCTAATTATTCCTAATTTTAAAACGCCTAATCTGTTGCGTAGTCGACATAAACAGAGAATGGCAGACGACAAATTTTATGTTGATTATAGATAGACATTGATAATCCAGAAAAGTATAAGATCAATCCGTACGATGGATGGAAATTTTACCAATGAAACTTACCATGCACCAATGACTGTTGTGTGAGATGTCACCTGCTGTAACGGTGAAGGAAACGTCGTGAAGTAACCTAAGTGCATGAAAGTCTCCATAATTCTGCCAATCTGCACTCGGCCAGCGTGATGTACTAAGACCTAAGACCTCCCATTCAGAGAGGAGACCCGTGCCCATCAGTGGGACAATATAAGGGTTGTGTTACGCTAACATAACATTTTAAATATTGTGATCATTTGAATGACCACACCATATACTCCATCTAAAACTAAACTTAATAGGTATATATAGGTAGGCCAGCTAAATCCGAGCGACAAAACTTCTGGACCAAATCAGCTTAAGTGGATTTTGGTCGGGAACTTTTGTTGTATTGTTCTGTAACACACCAATTGTGGCCAGTTGGGGCGAAATAACCAAATAACGTAATTCGATTTGAGCTTGTAACATCGTGTGCTTAAGTCTAAAATTACGCTTAATAGACCTTCGTTAGGCAAAATAACTAAAACATTGGTAAAGTAGAACCAATTTATTTATCACGTTGACAAGGCGTTGAAAAAGTCTGATCCATTCTTCAATTTAGAATATTTTCTTTCAATGACGATATTAACGAGTATTCGACCTTATGATGCGCGAATTTAAGTATACATATTATAACTGTTTGGTTTTATTGTGCAAAGATCATGTTGTGGTAAAGTTTCGCAAAATTCACATATTTGGACAAAACACGCATTTGGCAAATAATGAGATCGAATACAAAATGGTATCCAACCACAATAATGATTTGTTCATTGATTATGTTCTGTTTTCGAATGTTGCGTGTTAACTTAACTGTGAATTGTATATGAATAGGATTAGATTTTGTGGCATCCGTAAAACTATTTACATTATTGGCTTGTTTAATTAAATTGGCTTGGTCAATTCAGTAATTTTTTAATAGTTCAATTAATTATTATAATAAGCCTACCGTTGTCTTGTTACTATTCAGTTAAATTATCAATTAAGTTGTATAAAAACGTTAAAGTTAATTCAAATTGTTTTTTTTTTTCATACAGGAAAACTGCTTCAGACCACATACCTACTCGTAGTCTAGTCAAAAATGTAAAACTTTTTTCAATTAGAAGTAAACCAAACACATACTTACATAGTTATTATATCATTATAAATAGAGGAAAATAATATAAAAATTAAAAGAATTATAACAAAAAATCATTGAAAAGTATAGCTAAAATTTCGTGTAATACGGAGCGCACATAATGTTTTCCCGGTTGTTTTCAATGGAGAAAATAATCGTTAAGCCTTGTCGAAGACCTTCGGTTGGCTTGAGAACATTCGACACTGGGTTGGCCACTAACCCCTTCACCAATCCGCATTGGAGCAGCGTAGCGGTGTATGCTCTAAGCCTCTCGCAGATTTGTCTGTAGGGAGTCCCGTGCCCAGCAGTGGGACGTCTACGGGTCGCAGCTTAGCTATATCATATATACATATCTGTGCGGTATATACATTATATATATAGAACATCGGCACATGATATATACAGTACTTGTGCTCATGTTATATTATGACACTTACGTACATAAAGTTCAATATATTTTCTTGAACGATACAGCAATACATTAACTGTTAAGAACTCAGCCGTCTCGTTCTCTTATTTAAACTCGTACTTTTCAGCTTTTGTGTCGAACTTTTATCTTTTAGAAGCTCGCAGAGTTCACACCACACCACATCCATTATGTTTAATCAAGATGAGATTTCTTTAAGTTAATAAGTTACTTTGGATGTGCCGTTTTGATTTAGTAGTTTTTATGTGTAGACTTGAGAGCCGATGGTTATTAAGACTTCGACATTTTACTTGAGTAGCCTTGGGCTTAAATTCCAGATCTCAATAACTTTTCTTAAGGGCACCTACTGTATCAAAGATGAAAATTCCTAAGAATAATATTCTGGTTTATTGAATCCTCAGATAGACTTTCTTATTGCTGTAGTGGTCGCAAGCGGTATACTCAGCTGTCTTGTACTCAGGAGTCTTTGGAGTTGGGCAAAGAATAATTGGATTTTCTGAATTCTCAGTCAGAGTGCTTTGAAGTATTGGTATCTTAGCAAAATCGAAATCAACTATTGGCAATAAGGAGTAAAAAGGTACCTAACAAAGTCTCAGCCGGAAGAGTTTCTTCATTTTCCTTACAACAAGTAATTAAGATGATAGTTCCCAAATTACTGTTTCCAGGAAACAGAGTAGATAGATAGAGAAAAATGTATACAATAAATATTTCCTTTCCTTTTTGTAATCTACTTTGATATTGAAGTTATATAAGAATATTATTATATTAATTTTCCTTACTTTTTGGTGATCACTTTAATTAAAAGCATAATTTTCAATGGGCAGCACCGTCTATTTGCGAAACCTTACATTGTCCAGCGAGGTAGTACGATGGTAATGAAGGGATGGGTGAGGTTGATTAAGGTCTTGAATTAAACTAATTATCCAATAAAAACTCTTGGTGTACCCTAAATAAATCTTATAAACTAGGTCCAGCGTATGGCGTAAATTTTATGAGTGACTTTATTAAAAATATTCCAAAACTTGCGGCAAAAGTTCATTTTGATCGGTCGCGGGAGCCCACAAATTCGGCCCAATTTCTAATTTCGCTTGTCATTTGCGTTAATGCTGTCATTACAGCGACCCATGAAACCATGTCCATGATGTTATTAGGAAAGTTTCGATTCCAACAAATGGAGAGGCCTTTTCAGAGAGATTGGGCTTTTATAATGATTGGAAAGAGTATACAAAAAGTTTTCCTAAGTATGGATTACCGATCGCATACCTACAACTGGAATTATGCCAATATATTTTAAAACTTTTTCAATATATTTCAAATGGTTTTTTCTCATTCCTCTTTCCGCGTAATGCGAGCGGAGCGACATTTATTAATTCGTAAAGGCAATAGGTATGGTCGGATTTAACTACTTTGGAATCATACAATATCTTATGCGTAAAAATACAATTGTTTTTATTAATCATAACATAATATGTTGTACCTATTGACTTTTTGTGTTATATTTTATATATTTTTTATTTTAGTTTAATAAAAAAAAAATTTTTTTCTTCTTCATTTACTTTTATATTCCCGACCTAGTATGACGATTGAAACAGTAAAATATTTTTTCTCTCGATAAATGTCTATGGGTCTATGTCTATGGTCTATGTCTATGTCTATGTCTTTAGAAGCGATGGCAATCTCGCCATCTATACTTATTTGTACATCAAATCTAATGTTAAGTAAGCCAATTAGACAAAATAGAGTAGATATTTATTTCGTCAGATAAGACCAAAGACATTAAAGGATTGCAGTTTAAACGACATACAACCGCGACGACATAAAATCAAATATATTTTAAAAAATATCTGAACTGCGTCTCGTTTATCATTTTGGATGTTCGTAGCCCAATGGCTTGCGTCTATTCAATGTGATCGACAGAGTTAAGCATCCACGGGCGCCGCCGGATCGTGGATGGGTGACCGCTAGTGGCAAAATTTCATGGGCTCTACCGTGCTTCGGAGGGCACTTTAAGCCGTCGTCCCGATTGTTTTCAATGGTGAAAACAATCATTAAGCCTTATCGAAGACCTTCGGGTGGCTTGAGAACATTCGACACTGTTGGATACTAACCCCTCCTCCAATCCGCATTGGAACAGCGTGGTGGGGTATGCTCTAAACCTCTCGCAGATTTGTCTGTAGGGGATACCCGTGCACAGCAGTGGGACGTCTATGGGTTGCAGCAGTATCAGATTAGTGTTTTACAAACAATTTGCCATTCATTTTTATTACTAAGAAGATGTTGGTGGAAAATGGTTGCTTTCATACGTTGATAAAAGTTTACCGCGTTTCTCATTGTAAATAAGGAGGTTTTCAATTACATAAACAATAACTTTTATACTTACTTAATATAACACGTTAATTATACAATTCTGCCTAAAATAATTTCAGCAAGTGTTTGTCAAAACACTTGAAAACATGGTATTACTCGTAGTTTCTTACATAAAACAAATAAATTAATAGTTTAAAAAAACTAAAAAAACACACTTTTATAAAAAATCCAACTAAAAAAGAAATCATGAGACCTTGAAACCTAATCGTGGTCAAAGTTAATTACAAGACTTTACCACAAGTGCAAACACGACTATGATACGATATTCCATCATGAAGTTCCAGTTAATATCTTCCGGCTTCATCATCAGACCTTGAAACCTAATCGTGGTCAAAGTTCATTACAAGACCTTACCACAAGTGCAAACACGACTATGATACCTTATTCCATCATGAAGTTCCAGTTAATATCTTCCGGCTCCATCATCAGATCAGCTCGACAGTACCATTTTATTGAATGTGTCTCAGAAGTACATACAGCTGCCAATTTTCATTACGCTACGATCCTTGGAAGATGGTTAAATTAGCTCTCAAAGATTCCCTTACATTGTGAGTTACATACAAGTGGACCTAATAAAAGTATGTTAAAATACAATATTACTGGGAAAAGAAACCGATAAAAAGTTTAATTAAAATAGGATCCTCTAATGAGACGTTCGCAATTCCGCTCAAGACACCCTCATAGTAGGTCGAAGTATCTAATTACACTTTGCAGCATGTAACGAGTAGAGCTCGACTCATGTTCGAAGGTCTTCTTCCTAACTAACGAGAAAACTTTCCTTATAAAATCTCTGTATTGAATATTAACGTGTTCTTTATTGCCCATAAAAAGTCGTCGATGTGTTATGGTCATAATACTTGTCTTAGTGCCTATATAAATATCCTAGAGCACGGATGATGCAGGTAAGCGATGAAATTCTAATTTAAAAAAAATCTAGGACCTTTTTGGTAAAAGAATTTCTTAGTATAATTTTTATTAAATATAGTAATTTTAAATAATAATTCACTCGCATGGATTTAGCTGCAATAGTTTCATTTAAAGTACCTACCTATTTTAATAATGGACATTACTGGACAAACTTAACCCATTATGACCTATAGGAACCTATAGGTTGAGCCAAATAATATGAGAAATGAATGTAAAAATGTAAATCGGCAACGTTATTATGCCTGAACAATAATTATCCATACTTCATGGATCTAAAGGATGTACGCAAGGCGAATCTGTTACTTCCGTGTTATACCTACTTGTCTTCAGTTTAGTCAGTTTCATCTCCATTTTTAAACCCTTTACATAATGATAATACAAAATCGATGAATCTATCTTGGAGAACATTTATATTTTCAATCTTTATTATTAACTAGTGGACCGCCCGCAGCTTCGCTCGCGTAGAATTAGACCCATTAACGACGTCTGCACGCGTTCGGGTTGCCCACTTGACTTCAAAAATGGCAAAGTTTCATACTAACTTTGCACCCCCTTTTTACCCCCTTAGGGGGTGATTTTTCAATAATCCTTTCTTATTACGATATAAAAGGAACCCCTGTGCAAAATTTCAAGTTTCTAACCCTTATAGTTTAGAGTTTAGGCCCTGCGTTGATATGTCAGTCAGTCAGTCAGTCAGTCACCTTCTCCTTTTATATATATAGAAGATTGTTCAAAAGCACAATACTTTCATTCGGAAGCGTGCCTTAAAAAGTGGAGATATTGCATTTTTTTTTCTTTTTAATGATTCAAAATTGACACGACATCGACATTGAAAAAAAAAATATATAAAAAATGTTTGTGGTAAGTTTCAAATAAATATCTCGGTTGAAGTTTCGAAAATATTTAATATAACATTCATACCATATCCCAAGAGAACCCCTATATTTTCCGGAAATTAAAGTAAATCGAATAATAATTTAAAAAAATATAATTTTGTGTAACATGTAGTGCCTCTGGATTGATTTTTCGAAAAAATATATAATGTACAGAAAAAGTGTTCCTTCAGTTTTATTAAAGTTTATATAGATACCTAATACCCATGTGTAAGTATCAGGAAGAAAAGCATGTATTTTATTCAAATGGTTTTGGCTTGTCATGTTGTGGACAAGTGTGATGTGCAAAGTACGGCGATTCGGAACGAACAAAACGATAGCATCCCAAACCAAGTTATACGCTTTATATCGAACCAGCCGTCCGATTAGTTCTTGAACTCAGTTAATTTAGTTCTAGTGGGTCGTGAAGTTCTTCGATGAATGCTAATTGAAGCGAATTTAATTCAGTTTTAATTGGCACGTTAACATTTCAAGGGACGTTTTTTCCAGTTTTCATTAGGGCTACGTTTTCGTGTAGAACTACGAAGACTTTGCGACACAGTATAATATCATTATGTAGATTAAAATAATATACTATTGTTGCCTAATAATCTTGACACTTTTTTTTAAATTATACTCAACAAAATTTTTGTAAAACTGTTATTAAATTTAGGATTGCTTATTTTTTAACTATCGCAATATTTTGTATTTTGTCAAATACCAACTTTTCAACAGTAAAAGATTAATGATAGGTAAAAATTAAAATATACAGATATAGAAATATATTTTTCTGTTACAGCCAAAAACACCGCACACTGTTTTTTATAGTAAAAAACTTAACTTAACTTTGTTGTAGTTTTATAAACACAATCGAAATTTCTATCAAAATACAAAAGTAAACAACGAAAACAGCCCTACTAAAATAAAATATTATGAATAGAAATTACCTCGACCATGAAATGGTGTAATACTATGAAAATTAGTTCTCCAACTGTTATCTGCCAATCAAATTTGCGTTAGAATGGGTATTTATAATTAAAATTCAATACTTCTACTTGTTATGAAGTATTATAAAATCATTAGTTACTCGTTGATTGAATATGATATCAGATTAGTAGTTAAGGAAAATAAGAAAAACGAAAACAACATTAAAACATTCATAAATATTAAAACAACCACTGAGCAACCCACATCAAGTTACAAAGCCACGCAAGCCCTAATACGAGCACGATCAAAGTCCCTTGCAAAGATCTTTGTACTTAGGATCACGTATTCAAATTGGCTTTCATTAATCGAGATACGATCTCGAATTTGAAACCATTCATTCATTGAACATGCGTAAATCGGGATTAAAATATATCGGTCCACAAATTGAAGCCCTATTCTGCACGCAGTTAGCGTAATCCATCTTTGTAATTGGTTTGCGGGTAGTGCCACCGTCAGATATGGTTGACTGACTGTTTGTCACATGTTTGTTGTGTATTTCTGCTATTGCTATTTGGTTTTCAATGGATACGAATAAATCACTTGATAGATTTGTATTTTAGAGATTAAAATTTAAATAAAAAACTAGCGACATCTACGAGTGGATACATTGACTATTTTAGTAGGTGTTTGTTTCGAAGTTTTTTAATGGGTTAATTAATTTCGACTAGTTGTAAACCAAAACAATGTGGGTCCATCTTCCTTAATTCAGTAAATCTGATACAATTTGTTAACATAACATAACAAAATCACGCCTGTATTTCATGCAAGACAATTTGTCTACAACCTAGAATGTTGCCTACCCTTTTTTAGAAGTAAAATGCTAAAATATTTGTTTATACTCTACAGCAGGACTAGGGAAGCTTTTTGCAAAATTCTAACATCCATACTTCCATATCCATACTAATATTATAAATGTGAAAGTGTGTTTGTTTATTTATTTGTTTGTTTGTTTGTCCGGCTTTCACGTCGCAACGAAGCTATTATATGGTATGGTTCTTGTGTGTGGAGATAGTGAGGAGGGTGGAGAGTGACGTAGGCTACTTTTTACCCCGGTAAAACATTCCCATGGGAAGATATCGATGTTTTGTTATTTGCTAGATATTTATTTCCGAATGTTGTTAATAGATGGCGTTGGTAAAATTCATTAGCAAGTTCTGAATTTCGCTAACAAATGATACATGTAAATTAATTTAATCCTAGGCAACTAATAAATTGAATTGAATTTTGAATTCGCGCTGGATAAATTGTTGTTTTGGTTTTAAATTAATATGGTAAAGGTGTGTCCTCTGAAGCCACATGTTCCAATGCCCAGAATCTTTTATTATATCTATATCTAGCATTCTATTCCCAAATGGAAAGACATATAATATCGTCTACAGTAGCGTATTAAAATAGTGCTCTGTTCTGTGTCTCAAGCCGTGTATGGCTGGAAACACAATCAAAAGAAAAAATCACACCCATTTGGAAAACAAATCACACTTATATGTGCTCTTCGCCTTAGTATTGCCTGTAAACGTAAAGCAGGATCGTTGGATCCTGCATCAATCTTCACCAGCACACTTCTATTGAAGTTAGCTTAGAGCTCCAGTAAGTCAGTTTACGTACACTTTATCAGCGGTCAGCATTACCTCTGGTTCCTCTAAGTATCTTTTAATCGTGGAACTGTCACTATTCATCCACCACAAATGTGTCATGTATGATAAACAACTCATTGTTAATTCCCTTAGATCACGCGGGCGGAGCCGCGGGTAAAAGCTAGTAATCTATATTCAAACATAATATATATATAGGCTTAGAGGATTTTCGATTTAGCTGGGGTGACCCTCAGCTATATATTATTCACTGCACAACGTTGTAAGTTGGATTAGTTTATGACATTTTTAAACTTTCTCGATATTCTTAAATCTACCTTATTTTCGCTGATGTAAAGTTGGAACTTGCATATCACATACTTTTCACTTGCGAGGGTATTCCGTTTGGTTTTATACTTTCTCTGTTACATAAGATCTTATGTAAACTTAATAGAGTTTTTCATTAGGTACTCAAATTTGACAAAATCTTACATGAGAGCTGGGAAAAGGAAGCGAGTTAAAAATGCTAAATGCTAAGATGTAAATATGTCGAATTCGTGTACCTATTTATTGTTTCTTTTCGGGGGTTTTAAATTAAGAAATGTTCTTGCATTAGACGTGACAAATTGTGTTAAGAATGAAATCTTATTTAAACTAAGTTAAATATTTTCTTTACTACTAACTTACTTGTTAATTATATAATTACTCGGTATCTACGAAGCCGTTAGTGGTTACTAACATCCTATTCACCCAAGTTCATTTTCGAGATTCATCGTCTCGAAAGGCCTCAAAAAAAGTATTTCTGTTCAATTATTGTAACAAATCCGAACAAATATTTTAATAAAATTTGTTTTTAATTTACACTCGTGTTCAATTTGTGTAAAATTTTGAGTTATAATATTTTCAAGTCCGTACGCGTATCAGGTCGAGTAATATTACGCCGAACAAAAATTTGCATGCTACGCGTACGCGCGGAGGATTTGTGAAAATAAATCCATGATCCCGGCCAAAATTATGGTATCAAAAAATACTTGTTTTCGAGCGAGTCTTTTATTTTTGATTAATTGAAGCTGAATGAACTAATGAATCGTTAAATAATGGATAATTGTATATTGTTGCTAATCCACCACGACCTACCACAACGTTTTTTTGACCCACTGTTGCGCTCGGTACTCCAATAGGAATGGGAGCGATTAGGCTTTATTCCACCATGCTGGTCAAGTGTGAATTGGCAGGCTACATAATATGCCTTCGAGAACATTCTGATGAACTCTCAGACAACCAGGTTTCCTCACTAAGCTTAGATACAACCACAAAACATCCCACTGCGGATTGGTGGACGGAAGTCTATTGTCGGAGGTTTAAGGGTGCCTGTGTTCCTGACATGCCTAAAGAAATGCTATATTACCTACTATAATAATCCGTGAACGACGTATTCAGGTACCCTAGAAGTATGGGCAGCACTCAACACATTTTACCAATAGCGGTCACATCCACCTGCCGACTGAACCCGGTGCTGCTTAGCACTTTCAATCGGTTGATGATGTCAAGCCACTCAACCCTGAGCGCTTCGCTTACAATCTTATAACGATACAATAAAAACCAGAAAGCACAAGAATACTTTCTCGTAGACGCTGATGAGTGCAAGCACGAGTAAATATTCGACAAGCCATTTCCCGTCCCTGCATTCGCCTGCACCCAGCGAGCTGTGAACAATGTTCGCTTTCTTGCAGTCTTGCAACTCGTTTGATAGTTCAATGAAGTGTGCCTAATGTTTAATTCTGTTAGCAACACCAGATATTCTGCATGTCTGTGAATTATTTCATGTGATTCTACGGATATAAGTTAGCTAACAGATTATGTTAACTGCAAGTTAACATTGCACTGCATGGAACCAGATTTTATCACAAATTCCGGAAATCCTTGCCTGTGCACATCAAGAAAGCACCTAGTAATTACAAATTAAAAAAAGTTGTACGTTCTTTTCATACCCTTCCCTTGTAGGATAAGATAATAATTTGCTTGTTTTGATATACACGATATGAAATGAAAGCCAATAAATCAATAATTTTGATTAGTTAGCATATGTTTTTCAGGCGTGAAAAGTGGGTTTATACACATCTCTGCCTACACCTTCGGGGAAATACAGGCGTGATGTTATGTAAGTTAAAAATGTTTCAAACAAAAACTCATTAATAGTATTGTACTGTTTCAAATATAACTCGAAGAATACTACCAAAATTAAAACGTCAAAAAACATCTTGTTTCGACATAATGGATAAAGGATAAGATGATCCAAAACAAACAATATTGCATTTACGGATGTAGAACCAAAACACTTTAGCATACAAGACTTGAGCTACGGAAATGAAACGTCTAAGCCGGCGATGAACGCGTTGCACGGGGAAGCGGTTGGAGTGTCTGCAGTTCGCAGATTAACTCGCTCCAATTCGCTTTATTGTAAAACTGATTTAGAACTTCCACTGTTTATTCGCTGCAAATTGGGTGGCGGCACCACCTGAGCGGAAAAGATAGTGGTTGTAAAGATCCAGTCATGCATCTCGGGGAGAGGTTCTTAACCTAGAGAGGTTCTCTTTACTGATAGGATAAAAAGGTTTGCGAGCAATGTTACCTAGTCGATTATATCGATTAAATTATTGAACGTTTTACTGGGCAAGAACCAACACACGCCGTCATTCCCAGGAAACAGTGCCCCTTCCGCCGCATATCATTAGGCGATTGTTGTCTCTCAATAGGAGAGACCTACGCATATGCATAATCGTATGCAACATAAACTGGACATTGCCCACTTAACAAACATTTATATGTTCTAGGCATGACTGTTCTGGCTTCACCGGCTACGAACGTGTTCAGCCTCAAATCTAATAGAAGCCAAATTTCTAACCAAGACCTGTTTTCTGTAGCCCTTTCTTAATATCGTGGAAGCTTAACATAAAACTCAGACTATCTCAATAAAACAAGCCTTATCGGATGAAAGCAGCATTCGGAAATGACGCTCCTGTTTCCCTCTTTGATTAAGCGTTTCCGCTCCGCCTGTAGCTCGCGTGAACCGCGCCAGGGAATTGCTATTTCTTTAATTACATAACAAGGCGTTTAATAATGATTCATAGTGGCACCTTATAATGAAATTAATGGCGTCGGAACAGCCGGAGTTGTTAAAATTGACGGTTACATTTGTATAATAGACGAATTTCTTTCAACGTTAATTGTTTCCGTTTTGAGCAACTAGCCAACATTTTAATTATTAAAACACATTAGTTCCAAAATAATTCATAAACTTCTAATAGGTATAGTGTTACCCATAGATAGAAGTCGTAAAAAGAAGGGCTTCATAATCCCTCATCTCCCGCACAACAGGAATATTTGTTTTTTACGTCCATGACAATTGTGACAGACCCTGAGCTAGACTCTTAAGAGTCCAATTCGGTCACAGATATCTTTCTTATTACTTACAAGTAATTCTTTTCACGAACGCAGATCCCGCTTCATACTAACAAGGTATTTAATGTTTCATGAAAGTCGGAAAGGAAAAATCTGAAACTCAGAAACATCTCAAATATTTACTTGACAAACTTAATTTGACCCGTCTTTAATTCGGCGTACTTAGGTTGCTTGAAAAAAAACGCAAAAGTTAACTTTTCCGAGTAACTTTCCTTTTTCTTATAAAGCTGAAGCTTCCAGGTGAAAAGAGTTTTCGCTGTTATTGGTGAAATCGCCAGTATAATGAACAAAGTAGGTACCTACATTCTTAAAAATAATAAAAAGCTTAGCACTTGAAAAGTGAACTCTTATATTTCTTATTTCGCTTGAAATTCAGCAAACGTATAAACACGTTTACAGTGTGTTAAAAAGTTGCAAAAATACTTCCCGAAAAACCATTCTAACTTATGTACATGAACAATAATGACGTTATATGTTAAGCTTTAAGCATGCAAATAATATCAAATTTTGAACAAAATTACAGACATTAAACCACTGCTACAAGGGTTGGCGAATAACCAGCCAATACACATATGCGGCCAATACAAAACAAAACGATGTAGGTCGCAAGGAAATAACGGGGAAATTGTATTGTATCGCTGCGACCCATAGACGTCCCACTGTTGGGCACGGGTCTCCTCTCAGAATGGGAGTTGTATTGTATAGTGTTAAAATATTTTTTTTTGCGTGTAAGTAAAGATTTTATCCTTTATTATTTCTTGTCTGTTTCATTAGTCCCAGGGTGTTTTATTTAATAACGGTAATAAATGCAGCTAACCATATTCATACATACAAATATGAAGTTTCAAATCTATTTATTTCTTACGCTATAGAGTCACTCAATTCAGCTGCAGATTCTGCGTTGTATGAAAGGTTCATTGTATGGGCTAATGAATTTACCCGAGCTAAATTACGTTATGCGTTGCTGTTATTAATTTATGCTTAATTTCATAAAAGCACGTACGAGTAGTTCAGTCGCTTGTTAAAATTGCATTTATAATGAAATTATGTTGTTTTGCTAATAATACTACTTAAGTAAGAAGAAGACTGAAAAGCTCCCTTGATTCATCTCTCTCTATGCTTCAGGGCAGGCAATGCATCTGTGATACCCCTGCTGTCGCACGTGTCCATAGGCGACGGTGACCACTTACCATCAGGTGGCCCGTATGCCCGTCTATCTGTATTATTTAACAAATAAAACGAAATGTCTTTTCGTAGGTACGCGCAGAAGTTGTTTGACAATACCCAATACAATACCCTCTTTAGCTCAGTTATGAAAGAGACTGAAAGATATGATGATGACTGACAATCGTTCCGTTATATATGTCCAGCGTTATTTTTTTTCTTTCTTTTCAAATTGACCTCGTCAGAAAATTGCCTCTGAATTCAGTGTACGCCGTGCCCGCCGCGAGCGCACTCACTCATGAAGATGATCATCGTAATCGATCGAAACTAGTCGGTCTATTTCCTTACTTAAATCACACGTGAGTAAGCCGGTAATTTCAACTATGAACATAGGACACTCACGAATCATTCAGTAATAAAATTGACACTGAATATTTGTAGACTTCTTTATTACCTATTTTGATACTACCTATATTAGTTCCAAGCTAAAGGGAAGGGGCTTTGTACAGGCTTTCGAGTACTTAAGCCGTATATTGCGTAACGTAGATTTACGCGTGGGATCGTGTAGGTCATTACGGCCTCTTTGGGCGCGTGTCAATTTTCATTAAGTACGTCGCTACTTTTATTAAGGTCAAGCTGAAGCGCTCACGGTCTTGCGGTTGAAGCAAAGTTATTACCAGCGGATGCCGGCAGCTTCGCTCGCGTGCAGTTAGTAGACATTACTGCAGCTTGGCTTATTGTTGATACTAATTCTCCTCTTTAACGTAACTGGAAAAACCCAGTAAAGTAAAGTTCCCTTAGGGAGCTTTCATTATTCTTAGGTATCCCTTCATGTTAACCCGAATAAATTGATTTCTCATAAACAATAAGATCGCCTTTTGGACTTTTTTCCTTTTATATAATTTTATGAAAAATATTGGAAAAGTAGGTACTCTAATTAACAAAAAAAACATATTAAAATTCATACCGTATCCCTAGGGGACGTCAATATTTATCGGGAATTAAAGTAGTCTAAAACCTAACCCGGAATAACAGTAAAAACTTTAAGTTAACATTCAAATACGTCTAAGGGTTTTTACGTGAAACCCGAATAGACAGACATACAGACAGACAATATTTTCAAAAATTTTGAGTTGTTTTTGAGTTATTCTAATGCATTAAAATTTGAAATGAAAAATTAATTGAAATTTTGAAAAAAGTTCAATGTACAGAAAAAGTTCATCTTCACTTTTAGTAACTATACGTAGATAGGATACAGATAGATTTACATTCAGATGAATGTGTGTGCTTTGATATTTTATTTTATGTATATAATAATTTAAATATGTACAAAGGTAAAACCCACAAGATCATGAGTACTTGAGTAGACCAATCATAAGTGTGTGTCAATTTTATTGCATATTCTGAGGGGTCCAACTACTGGACTTTATTGCAGAAATCTTATTGCTACAGAACCTTAGTGTCCCATTTTGTAATTAAAATTTACATTCTACTATTTCAGCATAAAGGCTTAAAACTGTGAATACGAATACAAAAGACTGAATGCAAATACTAGTCAGCAGGTGCATTGTAATTTTCTAGAATTTAGATAGAATTTCTGTTGTTCTGTTCTAAGTTTGAAACTCTTGAAACCAGAACTATTTATAACTATGCCAGACTGGAAACCGCAGCGATTTAACGATGTACTTAGTCGCAACGCGGCAACTATGGTTTCAGATCAGATGTTTTTTTACTAAATATTTGAATAGGTATATACATACATACGTACGTCAAAATGGGTGTATAGAGATTTTGTATCGATGATACATTATGTATGATAGCAAACGAACAACTACCTGTTCATCCGCTGCTTACAATTATTACACGGTAGAAATGGTACTAGGTACCGTGGCGGGCGGTGGTTAGGTACTGCCCCAGGCGAACTCTATATGGAACAAAATAGGTTTATTGTAAACCCTATAGGCTCTACCACCTAAACTCTAGGTTTGTTTTCTTGTTCGTCTGCTTTATTTCGCAGAACGACTGGTAGGTATGTACAGATTGTGAATAATATATAAATTCAATAGGAATCCCCTTACAATATTTATATTTACTTGTATGAATAAACTGAATTTCGGATTCGATTTCGCTTCAGGAATTCTTCAATACGAATAGATTAATAAGATATTATGAGGTAGTACTTGCAGCAATTGTAAAAAGTAATAAAATTATTTATTGAAATAAAAAACTTGTCTAAAAATATAGAAACAATTTGAAAAATTTAACTTTTTTTTTAATTTGAATGATCAGGGTTGACAGTGTTTAAAAACACAGTCGGAGGCATCAAATACATTAGCTATGATCTTGTTTGCAAATGATTCCTCCGACTGTGAATATTTGTATTTTAATTTTTTTAGGTTTCGTAAATAATAAATTTATAATTTTTGCAAGCTCCTGATGTAACCTTTTAATTTTATACCCCACTTGATTGGGATTGAGAAATAAAATTTTTGAAGACATAATAATAATATGGTGCCAGAAATCGAGCTTTCATAATTTTGTTAGACATAGTGTACTCTCACAATTGAGATGAATCTATCAAGCCGTTTAGGCCGTAGAGCATGCCAAAGAAATATATATAAATTCATACACACGGAAAACATTGGAAACCCTCCGTCTGGCGCAGTCGGGTGATTAAAAACCACATGTTGCTTTTTAAACAAAGCTCAGTAATCATCTGAGCCGTAGTCAACGGTAAACCTCTCGTAACTTACTGCTAATCCGACATAAAACTGCCCAACTAGGTTGAACGATAAGCCCCCATATAACAAGTATTGTGGTATAATAGAAAAATTCCGAACGCACCTCTTGCCAATTTATCATTGCGCGCTTTGTCAAGTTGAGGCTAGGTGTAAAAAAATCTAGGAAAATTTTGCCCAGTCATCTCGCGCTCGTTTGTCAAACATAGTTCGGCAAATTTTAATTTTTCACGCCGCCGTAACCCTTTTACCGTACAGTACGGTCGAGTTTTAATCGTTACAACTTTTTTGCTTTGTATCGATACTAGCTTTGTCACTGTGGGCGAATAAAATATACAGCGTTGGTAAAACCGTGCGGGAAAATAGTCCTCGAAATAATGTATGGGTTCCGTAATCTTTTAATGGATTAATATTATCGATTTGTGTTGGAGCGACGCGATGCCGGGTTATGTGGTGGCCTTCCCCAGCGCTTGTGGCTCCGGGATCTCTATTAGAAAACACCGGTGCCCCCAGCGCTGCGCCCATTACAGATTCGACTCAGATGATACCTCGATGTCAGCATCACAACGTCGAGCAGTCGCACACAGCGTCGTCTTTCCACTCTTGTCGACCGTAACTCAAGCCCCCTTCTAGTCGCCTCTTACAACAGGCAGGGGATACCGTAGCACTATTCAGATCCTAAGCTACAGGGATTATTACCGACTTTGTACGTCTATGTTCAACGAACGTGGTTTTATTGTTCTAGAGTTCAAAGATAAATTGACTCCTTGATCAAATTTGATTATAATTGAAATCCTATCTATTCGTCATAGTTGAAATTTGCTACAATTTGTTTAATTAAAAAGTAATTAGAATGCGGACAATTTTCTTGGGAATTCATTATATTTAATTCCCAGATATCGAAATAATATAGGGGAGGTTCAGGTGGCTTAATTAAGGAAATGTTTGCTACCTTTACAAAGACTTAACAACAATTTTATTGATTTTCGCTGCGACCCATATACGTCCCACTGCTGGGCACGGGTCTCCCCCACAGACACTGCTGCGGGACTGCTACTCGTAACAGTATTTAAAAATTGCTTTGACTGTGAAATTTTAAAATTGATAATATACCTACTAATAATATAAACTTTATTTATTAAGTTACTTACTGCGATTTTTCGTATTTGATTATTACATTCCAGAAATATGATTGTTAAATAAATCATAAAAACTGAGAAAGAGGTGGATAACAAAGTAAAAATGTTTATTTATTTGGATTTATATACACACAGGAGAACAATAGCAGGAAATACAATCTTAATATATGTTTCGTGTTCCTTACAAACGAAACTTGACAAATTCGAGGATAGAAGGTACTACGAGAAATGTGTCCTGACTGACTGGCTCATTAAGGCCGGCGAACTAGCTGAATGCTGGAATTAGGTCGTTGGGTTCCTTTTATCTTTCTAAGAACAGGAGTATCAAGACAGTCGTTGTCAGTTGATTAATTACACGTGTTCATTATACGGGTAAATAAGGAATACAAATGATTTTCGTCATAGTTACTGCAAGTATACAACTGGACCGACGTACAAACAAACTGGTTAAATATTACGTTTAGTAATTTCTTTTGGCATTTTAAATTGAGTCAGCTAGTATTCAATACACAGTTTAAGGGGCTTTACATATGTTTTAAAGTATTTATAATAGTCCATAACAAATGAAGTTGAGTTTGATTTTCCTTAGAAAAATTTGCGCGGGAAAGAGAAGAGCTCCTGGAGTTTATTGTGATTGAACATAATCATAAATTGATGTGTTAAATAAAAACTAAAAACAAAACTAACATGCAGATTTTCTATTATTGCATTTTCATCGGTTCTTAATAAGTATGCAAAGTTTCAAATCATTCCGACCCCGAAGGGGGTGAAAATCATGTTCAAATATTCGGTTACATACATACATAGCAAGTTAATAAAAGCGTGTTATTTAAAAAAGCTGAAAACAAGAAACTATAATATAAGAACTAAAAAAAATTATGTAAGATACAGTCTTGAATTTTGATTGTTATACACATAATATCCTGAAGACCAGAAGATCTTACAAAGCCGATGTTGTAATTGAATCGCAGCAAGACCGTCCTGTCCAGAGACTTGAAATGGTAAGTCGCTGCAACAAGCCAGGGCTCTGTTAGGAAATCCCTACTACTTTGGTACGAGAATAAAATGCTGTATGAAATGCTGTTGGGTGAAATTTTCGGTGCAGCAGTTAAATACTTTCATCTATGTTGTTTTTACCCGACTGCGTCGGAAGGGAGGCTGTGTTTTTCGAGTGTATCTATGTATGTGTGTGTATGTGTAGCGTCCATAGCCCAATGGCTCGGGTCGATACATTGTGATCGAAAGAGCTAAGCAACGACGGGCGCGGTCGGTTTGTGGATGGGTGACCGCTAGTGGCAAAATTTCATGGACGCTGCCGTGCATCGAAAGGCACATAAAGCCGTGAAGAATGATGATGTTGAGAGCTTCGGATTTCATTCAACACTGGGTTGGCCACTAAGCCTCCACCAATTGGAGCAGCGTAGTGGATGGTTACAGAGATTCGTGCCCAACTGTGGGACGTCCATGGGGTTGGGTTAGGTTAGGTTTGACGGGCCCGTTGGCGCAATCGGTAGTGACGCTGTCCGTTGCACCTGGGGTCGTGGGTTCGAATCCCACTCAGGACAAATATTCGTGTGACGAACACTCGTATTTGTTCTGTGTCTTTGAAGAGGGTAGCAACTAGGTGTAAACGAAACTATTGTTATGTCTTATACCACGCGAGCGAAGCTGCGGGCGTTCACTAGTAAGACATTAAAGAAATTCTAAGATATATAAAAAAATTCTAACAAACACAAATAATTTCCTTGACCAAAGCACACTATATTTTTGCCACGTTCAATATTTTCCTCAAAATACTGGCCGCAAATAATAATTCCTTTGACCTTAACAAAATAAAAACCTTCTATATACATTCCTTCATGCCATTTATTATAAGGGCCTCATAAATGTTAAGATTTCTCGAATCAATAGTAGCACAAAGCTTTTCCTTTTATTTCCAGACGAATGAAATACAATATGACTGTGACGTGCAAAAGTAAAATAACTGGCCTATTGGGTGTCTAAACACGCAGAGTGTGTGCTCACTCTGCGTGTTTAGACGTGTCACAGGTACTCTTCTTTCTACAAAAAAGTTACCTGGGAAATATAGCTTTTATCTCGATAAATCTGCCTGTTTTTAGAGTTCCGCACCCAAAAGGGTGTCAAACGGAACCTTATTAATATGCCTCCGCTGTCCGTCTGTCTGCTCTATCTCTTGGACGGAAATAGGCTGACACCAGAAATTTTCTCAGAATGCGTGTTACTGTGGCCACTATCACAATAGATAATAAAGGAAATCGGAGCCACCAACAAGTAACCAGAAAAATTCGCTCGGGGATACGGAACCCTAGAATGCGAGTACGACTCGTCGATTATATTTTTAAACGGTTTTTTATTTAATTGTTTTTAAAATTACTGTAAAATTGTATGTCGTAGCCGGCAGCCGGCAGCATATAGGAGTGCTGCACTTTTGATATTCTCGTACCATAAATGCAATCAACATTTCGATAAATTATTTGCAGTACCTACATAAGAAATTTACCATGGGTTTTACGTCAGTTTTAGAGAAAATCATTTGTTATTTTTTAAACATTGTGTTGCATTTTATCCATCAATAAAACATTTAATTTACTAATTACTTTATGCTTTGAAGTCGTTTTTTTGTATATTTTAATATAATATTTCATAAAACTACACATTGCTTTGCACAGGAGATTGTGCTTCCATTAGTTCAAGCATACGAAATAAAGGATGGGACTGAAAAAGTTGATGGTGTAACGCATTTAGCTAATTTTATTTTGAATTCACATAACTGAAATGTCATTCCTTTTGACCGATATAAATGAACTGATGGTGACTTGCGACTGCTGTGATGGATTTTTAAATGCCAGCGACATAGTTTTGGCACTTTTCGTATCGTTAGCTATTGGCGAATAAGAGACGAAATGTAAGTAATGGTGGAAGGTACCTGTAGTAGTGTATGCGCCGGCGTCAGTCACGCGCTAGCGGTGAGCCAGTACGGACGTGGGCCGGACGCATTACCTGCTTCACCTATTGAGTGATCAAAGGCGTGTTTTATTTACTATAATGGACACCCAAACACTACAGTACCTACTGCGGTACCTTCTGTGTCTGGATGTTAAGATTATCTATTTAAGTATGTATGTATTTAAAAATATGTATGTATGTATATCAGTCTCACAGAGTATCACAGGCTTGCGCCTACTTTGGGGTCAGATGGCCGTGTGTGAGAATGTCCAAGATATTCATTTATTATTTAAAAAAGTAATTTAGAATTTAATAATAACTGTCAGGGCTGGGCTGCGGGCTTAACCAATCAAACAACATGGTACCTACCTCGATGCGATGCTTTATTACAACTACTAGCTGCTACCCGCGGATTCGCCACCGTGAAATAGCACAGCCATTTAGAGTACGTATATGCTGAAAAAATATTGATTTTATATCCTAAAGGAACACAGTATATAGTATAAAAAGCCATACGTTAATCGAGGGTGTCAGCTATCTCCATACCAAATTTTATCAAAATTGGTCTAGCCATTTGAGCGTGTAGACGTAACAAATATACAAACACACACACTCACAAACTTTCGCCTTTATAATTATATAAATAATGATAATAATATTATAAAGCATGATTTTTGTGTGAAGTTTTCCTAACATGGAAATTCCAGTAGTAGCTTGGAGTCCGGAATAGTGCCCAGTATACATCACTACCACCCATTATATGCGACCTTAACATAACGGTTAAATAATTATAACAATCAGCAAAATCTGGAATCTTGTCTGAAGGAATGACACACAAACAATTTTAATATCTTTGTTATTATTGCGAGTCAGTCGTTGATGGTAAGACCAGCTATTTTAGGGTAAAGGGTAAAAAAGGTAATTTATGGGCGTGCTGAAACGAAATTTCAAGTGATGTTCAAAAAATTTTAGCGACGGCACTAAACTTATATGCAAATTGTGGAACAACAATGTGAATTTATGAATACCAAATTCAGTAATTTAAACACAAATAGGTATGTATTATTTTGGAACGAATTGAAAAGGAATTCAATTCAATGGCTGTTTTGAAGTTAGCTGGAACACACCACGACTACTGCGTGGGTAATGATAAGCCCGATCGACCTTGGTCGGCATTTCGACCGCTAGTGGCGAATGTTTATCAAGAGCCCTTTGCCTCCAACATTGTTATCGTCGGCCATTCATTAGTTAGCTATTATTAGTACTTAGGAACATTAGTTTGTAACCTCGTTAGTAGATTATGGGGACTAAAGTAGCAGGGACTGTATATCAAACGAATGGTAATAATATGTGTCATGTTTTCTTTTGATAATTTCATGAATTCAATGTAATTCTAATTCATCCATACTAATATTATAAATGCGAAAGTAACTCTGTCTGTCTGTCTGTCTGTGTCGCTTTCACGCCAAAACTACTAAACCGATTTAAATGAAATTTGGTACACAGATAGTCTAGAAAGGACATAGGCTACATTATTTGAAAAAAAGTGTCGTATGGGGTTGAAAAGGGGGTTGAAAGGTTCTATGAAAGTTCTGTCATTTTCAGAACTAGAAGCATAAAATTTATATTATAGGCTGTTGATTAGATATAAATAAATATGGCATTCAAACTTTGTAAAAATTTTGTAAGTTATTCGGAAAATTTTGCAGCAGATTTTTCATCATACGTGAAGCAAAACCTTGTACTCCTTGTACATCCTTGTACAACTTTACGTACGAATTAAACATATATTATTATGTCTAATTCCACGCGAGCGAAGTTGCGGGCGTCCACTAGTATTATATAAAAATGTTAGCTTTCTGCTTCTTCATTTAAACATTAATCATACACACCCTTCCACAGTATTTCGTATATTTGTACAAGGATGTACAAGGAGTACAAGGTTTTGCTTCACGTATGATGAAAAATCTGCTGCAAAATTTTCCGAATAACATGCGATTCTTATCCTCTCATATTTTAATATTAAACGGTAATTACAAATTCCTTTAAATTGAAGAGACACAGAAAACCAGAGACACAGTTCCAAGCGGAAGTTCGCGATATGCTTCATAAAATATGAAGTAGGAGAATTTAAATTTGCTCGCATCGCGTTCTTCCAACTTTGTCGTAGCCACGGCTTATGGCTAATCCGGTGCATTTGCGTTCGAAAGGTTTTTGTTCTGCACTGAACTTATTTATAGATATACATGTTACTTTAAATAAAAAATTGAGAGTCTGGTAGCTATTATCACTATTGTCACCCCTCACTTAAGGTTGTCTGGTCTGAAATGCAAGCGACACGAACCTATTAAGGTATATGACTTTGCTAACTTATCCTGAGTGAAATTATTATTACAGAAATGAGATGGATCAAAGTAATAATGGCCTTTCTCTCTAGTGAAGTAAGTCCATTTTAGTGATGCACTTATCTAATAAAATCTCCATAATATATACATCCCACTGTTGGGTTGGGCACGGGTCTTCCCCGGGCACAGCTGCGGGAGGTCTAGTGCATACTCCACCACGCTGCTCCAATGCTAGGTTTCCTACAAGGTCTAACGATGTACTGGTTGCCTTCGAATCACGGAAGCGGTTCCATGAAATTACCTCTAGCGGTCATCCACAAACCGACCGCGCCCGGCGCTGCTTAACGCGAGTCATTGGGTCGAGTATGAATAGTCAGACTGTAAATGGTAAAACTAAGTAATATTCTTCGAATCGAATCACTTTTCTTTATTGTTCTTCGTAAACATACAGATAAAAAATTTTTTTTCTCCATAGATTTATTCCGATGGATTCGTTTCAGTAACTCATTAAAATGCAAACAGCCATATTGTTTTATACAGGGCTCAGGGGTTAGCTCCTCTATTCGTGTTATTGTTGACTCACAGTTGAAGGTTCAGTTTGAACAAGTTCCCACGCAATGGCTATCTGAAAGATCAATGACCGGTAGGAAATGATTTTGGGAAATTCAAACTTAATTGGAACTGTTTGATAGCTAAAGGATTTCGATTAAATTACGCATTAGGTGCAGTTGCATGATGTTAACCGTAGACAGGGCATAATATTATTACATAATAGTAGTAGAAACACAGTCACATCGTACTATTCTGACTATTTTTTACTATATTTTGTGGTTGCGATGGGTAAGTTAGGTTAGGTATGGATAAGGTGCTAAAATTATTATATTAAAAAAGAATAATGAATTATTCATTTTATTGCGATATTATTATATAACTCTTGTTGAGATATAAATGTACGAGTAGAATAAGAATTTGGATTTCGTGGTTTAGTCTTGTGGTCATAAGTAGTCCAGGGTTCAATCCCAGTCAGGTAACGTACCATCCCATTAGTCTATTTCATTTTTAAATTAGCTTTCCCGAAACCTCCTTAAAGTAATAATAATAATCATCTATATAATAAAAATGAATCGCAAAATGTGTTGGTAAGCGCATAACTCAACAGTGCAAAGTTAGTATGAAGCTTTGCCGTTTTTGAAGTTAGTGAATGTGTAACGCGAGCGAAGCTGCGGGCGTCCACTAGTTTGGAATAAAAATACGTACATATTTTATTAGTAAGTGTAAGTTATATCTAATGTTACATGGCAACCTATTATCGAAACACGAAGATGGCCATTCTGGTATCTGATACATACGAGTACCTACATCTATATATATAAAAGGAGAAGGTGACTGACTGACTGACTGACTGACTGACTGACTGACTGACTGACAAATAAACGCAGGGCCTAAACTATTAGGGTTAGAAACTTGAAATTTTGCACAGGGCTTCCTTTTATAACGTAGGGGAGCACTAAGAAAGGATTATTGAAAATTCACCCCCTAGGGGGTTAAAACGGGGGTGCAAAGTTAGTATGAAACTTTGCCATTTTTGATTTTGATGTTATTCGAATGAAATTCAGTACCTATGAAGGTTTTTTATTGAGTTTCAAAAATCATCTCTTAAGGGGGTAAAAGGGGAGTGCAAAGTTAGTAGATATAAAAGTTTTTCGTATATACCTACATTATTTCAATGAAATTTTGTATTTAGGTTATGTTATGTCTAATTCCACGCGAGCGAAGCTGCGGGCGTCCACTAGTTGGAACATAAACCTCTCATGTTGAATAAATTCATGTCTCACGTTGAAGAACGGATCCTTCCCTATTTCATTTTTAAAACAGCGTACCTTAAACCTCCTTAAAGTTTGATGAGACCGCACCTGAACATTCCTTGTCGCACTGTCGCATGCTCGCAGTCGCACCCAATTTGCTTATGTAAATACGCAGTTTCCGTTCTGACCTGAATAATTCATTGCTTAACGTCAACGTTTGAATTCGCTTAGTTTTGGAAATCAAAAGAAAACAGGACGCTCCCTGTCTAAACAAACACGAAAGCTAAAACAGATAATATTTTAAATCTCGTTGTTTAGCTCTCATAGCCCCAAGGCTAGCGACGATCGTACGTAATCGATCGAGTTAAGGAACGTCGGGCGCGGTCGGTAGTAAATTGACTGCTCGTGGCAAATTTAATCGGCTTTTCCGTGCATCGGAAACGATATAAACTTATCAGTACCTATGATGGGTGTACAAATATCACTTATTAATAAGTTACTTCTGTATTCTGAGATTATTAAATACAATGGGTCACAGTGTCATAAATAATTAATGATAATGAAACATCATTATGAGATAACAATCTGTATTAAAAAAATAGGATACATATAATCAGATAACAATCTGTATTAAAAAAATAGGATAATTTCAAAAAATTAAATCATTTGAAATTTTCACTTAAAAACTCGTCAATATTATAATATATTGAGTAATTTTTTAAATTATCTTTTGAATGTGTACCTATATGTTATTGATTGTTCGGAGCCATATTGTGGCCTAATTATAAATTAATAATTGCCATACCCAATATATGTCTATATATACATGTCTATATACATAATTATCCGTGGCTTTCGCCTCATGTGAATTTGTATACGAAAACAAGTAAGTAGGATTGCAAAAGTTTAAAGTGAACTATGAATAAAGTGTTACAGTACAAACTTAGATTGTTCAATAATAAAACAATCACTAATACGAGAACAGCAGTAACCACGCAATTGAAATCTGTAAACTCGATTCAAATTTCACATTAAACTTGGGAAGAAAGTTTTCGCGACCGCTTAAGTTGCCGAAACAGATTCGTAACATCGTTCCTTTTGAGTATTGGCATCACGTAGTCTAAGCCCTTAGGGGGAAGCAATACGCGCGAAGGAGGGAAATTTGAGGAAAATAAAATTGTAGCTATCGCTTCAATAATATCCCCAGCCGGGCTCAATATACGAACAGGCACCTTCACTAAATTGGAACTCTAAGTAGAATAACCTAAGGAAATGTGGTTTGTATGAAATAAGGTTTAACAATAAAATAAATCGCTGCGAAACGCTTGATAAAATGTCGCCCTTTTTACTACAAAGGTAGTAAAATATGCTGATTTGTCTCTTCGGAGCCAAATAATGGAATTGTGTACCGAGCTTTTGTACAAACTGCTGTCGGCCATGGGATCTACAACATACCTTAAATTGAGCTTAAATAAAGGGCTTTCAATTTAGATGGTTACCTGTAACAACAATTTTTTAACCGGAACATAATTGCTTTATGGCCGTCGGCGCAATCGGTAGTCACGCTGTCTGTTGCGCCAGTGGTCGTGGGTTCGAACCAGCGAACCCAATCAGGACGAATGTGATGAATTTTTGTGTATGTTGTATGTCTGGATGTTAATTATCTATTTAAGTATGTATTTTATAAATATGTATGTATGTATGTATATCAGTCTCTGACACCCATAGTACAGGCTCCACCTAGTTTGGGGGCTGCCTAGATGGCCGTGTGTTATATTTATTATTTACTAGTGCACGCCCGCAGTTTCGCTCGCGTGGAATTAGACATAAAAATAACAATAGGTTCGTTGACACCTAGTTATATTGTATAGCCTGCCAATCCGCACTTGGCCAGCGTGGTGGACTAAGGCCTAACCCCTCCCATTCTGTGAGGAGACCCATGCCCAGCAGTAGGACGTCTATGGGTCGCAGCGACGTTGTCACTCAGTGAAGATCCAGCTTTCTAATGGTAAAAGAATTTTTGAAATCGGTCCCTTAGTTTTTATGTGAAAATAATATAAACAAATCTTTCCTGTTTATAATATTAGTATAGATAGTAAGTACAGATATACGAGTACAACCCGCGTAACCCGCCCCGGTTTCGCGTGATTGAACGAGTGTTTGACATACTCGTAGGTATGATTTGACGACATTACCTATTTCAAATTGTTGAAATTCTCGGCTTTTCTCCACTATTATATGCATTTATAAAGCATATATGTATATTATAATTCAATATCAACTTTCCTGAAAAAATGCCTCAAAAGATAGTAAAAACCGTATTAATAACCGTTGCATGGTTCTGAAGATCTTAAAGGTGTAAAAGGTAGGCAAAAACGCGAATCTACTTTATAATATTAAGAGAAGAGAGATTATTACAAAGTAGAAATGCGTCCCCGCGACAGCTCAATATAAATCATACATAGGTTCTACCACCATGACATGGCAATGAACAAAATGTTCAAACACCGAGATATTGAACCAACACTGCCACGCCGTCAAAGAATATTGCGTGCCCATAATGAGTGTATCAGTTTTATTCAGTATAGACCCGAAATTGGTTTCGTGATCAGCCGCCTGTGATCAACATAGTGATTTTTATTTCTATCTTATAATGATATCGACGAAACGTTGTTAGTACCGACGCTAGTGAATCAAATACTTGATAGGTATTGATTCACTAGCGTCGGTACCAATAAAAGTCGGTATACACGCGCAAATTAAATTAAATTTATACAAATTGCAATTTTAGTCATTGAAGTACGAGTATAATGTGCTTACACTACAGTAGTTCATTGATGTATTTAATTTCAATTCGTCACGTGATTCCTAATTAGTATTTTGTTATAAATTTATAAACGGAGTCATTGTAAGTTTTATGAATACAATTTTTAATAGCAGTAAATGAAAATGTTTTTGTTTGAGGTTTGTACGTCTGTTTATGATGTAAATACAAAGTTTTGATTCGGTCGGAACCTGTATACATTAAATGTTGGCCGTAATAGCCTGAAACCGTCTTTACTTTTACGCACAAAAATGATGTTGATAGGAAAAGTTATGATAAAGGGAAGGTCTAATAGCCGAACAATTTAAATTTCGGCTTCCCACTCCGTTTGGATTATAAGGACCTGTTTCCACAGATTATTTATTGTAAAATGAGTGAGGTATAAGAGTAGGTATATGTTTAATGTAGCATTCTACAATCAAAACTAACTATGTGTGAGAATATTTACAAAGACAATATTACTACTATGTGTATATTTTGCGTGATTAATAATTTCAATAAAATTAAACCTTAATAATGTATTTCTAGCAAATTAATTTTAAATCACTTGCACCAAAACATAAAATAAAATTAAAAAATCTTAATTTTCGTCTTAAAATCTTTTGAACTTTATTGGCACTGGAACTAAAACTTAGACCAACGAGGACACAGTTTCTTTTACAATTCAATTTCTAAATACAAACAATTTAACTTCACCAATTTCACCATCATAGTAAAGTTGTTGCCGCCACTGACCTGGTTTCTGTCATTCGTTTCAATTAAATACACCCGTCGTTAATAATTCCATTCAAACTCTTGAAACTTTAAAAGGATCGTTCTACTGGAACGGGATTGCTGGAAATTTTAGTGGTCGTATTATCATGCTACTTACTGGTCAACTGAACCCAGCCAGTTAATTGTTCTAGGAAACTTCAAGGTTTTTCATTGTTTTTATTTATTTGGTATTTGTAAGTTGCTGAAATTAAATGAAACAAGAATTTGAAAATTTGCGAAACCTGTCAGTGAGCATGCCATTTAGCTACTTCATCTGCTTTTAAATACTACAATATAGCTATTCAATTAGGTATTGAATAATATATAATAATAAGGACAATGTACCTGGTATACATATATACTTCACTTGATATAAATGGTCTTAACTGAGAACATAAGCGGGTCTCACTATAAATAATGTAATACGGTATATCAATGTTTGAACAGGATCCATAAAGGACCTTGTGTCCCAAGAGCCATTCAGGCGCCTAAGTATTTTTTTAGATTGCTTAAATTGTATTAGCTCTGTGGTATTAGTCCAATTATCCTTAGGGCAAATGAAATAAATTACGGGATTTAGTTTATTTTCGCCCACTTCAAAACGTCGAATTATTTTGAAACTAAATAATAAAAATCAACATTTTAATTCTGTTCGCTGCGACCCATAGACGTCCCACTGCTGGGCACGGTTCTCCCCCACAGACGCAGCTGCGGGAGGTCTAGAGCATACTCCACCACGCTGCTCCAATGCGGATTGGTGGAGGGGTTAGTGACCAACCCAGTGTCGAATGTTTTCAAGCCACCCGAAGGTCTTCGACAAGGCTTAACGACTGTTTCCACCCCTGAAAACAACCGGGACCGACGGCTTTACGTGCCCTCCGAAGCACGGTAGCGTCCATGAAATTTTGCCACTAGCGGTCACCCATCCACAAATCGACCGCGCCCGTCGTTGCTTAACTCTTTCGATCACATTGAACCGACGTGAGCCATTGGGCTATGGACGCTACCATTAATTCTGTTACCTACAAAAAATTTTTTTTTAGTTTTTTAAACGTTGTTTTTATTAATTGTAAAGTAGGATACTGTGCTGTTTGAAGTATGTGAAATAATCTTTATTTTTCCGCGCTGCTAAAAATGAAGTTTAAGTCCAAATTAAACTAGTAGGTAAGGTACATCTGAGTGGTCTGTCGGATTCTATTGTTTGATAACAATATATTAGCCATTATTATCAACGCAAAGAAAATCTATATCTATAAAAAATCTATATACTTAATTCCAACCCCATCTGCACAAACGAATGATAAAACCACATTAAAGTTTAAAACGGGTATAGGTAGATAATATATCATTCGGTACTTTAGTACAAGGTTCATTGATCAAAGCCCAAGAGAAACTTATAATATTAAATAGATACTCGTATAACCGCAGACAGCGAAATTGATCCATCATTGCGATAGATATAACTTTAGTATACTACAAAGGATACTTGATAATTCAGTGACTACCTATATTTGTCTGCGGCTGAGCTTAGCATTCGTCATTCAAACGCTATTATAGTTTGTGTGACTGTGACTAGACATAGAAATGAATGGCTAATCAGTGAGTTTTTGGCAGGCCTACTGACTTAGTTCTTGTGTACGTTTTTTTTTCATTCTGGCGCAGCAAACTGAAATGAGGCTTGGTTGGTCTTAGCCTCCGAAACGAGAGCCGACAAAAGACAATGCAACAAAAAAAAATCAACATTTCAGTGATACCATAGTATAAAGAGTCGCTCGCTCTATACTGTGGTGGTGTGGTATCTACATAGCGTGATTTTAGTTTTTTAAACGATGCTGTCTATTAGTAATTTGGAAAATTGCACGGTCTTCGTGAAATGGAAACACTGCGTTCTATTTTAATTCAAATCTACTTCTTATTTTAATGATTAATAAAACCTAAATTTTTAATCGGCGTATCTACGAGTAGTACTCCTAATTTTGTAATTTTAATAATTTAAATATTTTTTTTATTTAGTGCCCAAAAACTAATATTAAAATATGTCTTTCCCTGTATGGATAAATAATCCCTAGGTATATAATATTTTGTTTTTATTTATTACTTGTGCAATGTTCAACATAAACTACACATTAATTGCGGGAGATAGTGTCATGCGTGATCTATTCACGTCAAACATTTAACGTTTGATGGATGATGATGAATGTGCACAAACAATTTTTTGTAAAAAATTCGCCAAAGCGGCATTTGAAATAGATAAACTACCACTTCTTATCCTGGGCTGGAATCCTCACATGGCTAGAATTCAATAGTGTTCCACTGCAACGCACGCGTCACTTCTCACTTTAATAAAGCATGTAGTGTAGTCTCACGCTGCTATTTATTTATTTATTTATTTATTTATTACAAAAATAAGTCTGCGAACTTACAGCGGCGAGCCAAGGCGTTCACAAACACTTAACACTAGTCATGCAACCTAAACATACAAAAATGACGACGAATACAAGACAATGAACAACGTGAATGAAACATGTCAAGTAATTAATACAATATACACATTTTGGTTCGAAAAAATATAACAAAAAAAAATAAAAATACAGATGTCAAAGATTTCAGGTCAGATACAATGTCAAAGATTACATGTCAAATTGGAAAAAATAAAAGAAATGAAATAAAAGAAATAGAAAATTAATTACAAGAAATAAAAAATTATTATAAGTCAAGCCTTAGAGATATTATTAAAATAATTGGACAATGATTTCAATATTGTTTCAAACTTTTCGTGAAATATGTCGGCACCCTGTACCCTTATGTGGATGTCATTGAGGAGAGATATTGCTCTCGCTGTAGGTGCGTTCGCCCCGCGGCATGTGCGCTTGAGCCTGGGGCCTGTAAAAAGGCGATGCCTACGACGCTGTGCTTGGTCACCTCCAGCACTTCTTGTGTAATTTTGAGGCACGAAGAGCCCTAATCTTGCCAGGGCATGAGGGTTATCCACTTTGCCTCTAAGAAGAGCGAAGTAGTGGGCTAAGAGGAACTTCGTACGTCTAAGCTCCAATGTCTCCATTCCTACCATTCCAGCCACAAATAAGGACGGGTATAGGAATGGGTAATACCCATAAGTTCGCTTAAATATGTAACGAGCAGCCTTTTTCTGTACTCTTTCCAGGATTGTTATATATTTTGCCTCATAAGGATCCCAAACAATTGCACCAAATTCGAGTTTACTCCTAACATAAGCATTATACAAACAAATACATATTTTAATACTCTGGAACTCAGATGACATCCTCAAAATGAATCCCAAAATTTTATTCGCTTCTTTACATACATTTTCAATATGTAAGCGAAAGTCGAGACGGGTATCCAGTGTCAGACCCAGATCACGTATATGGTCAACGCGTTGAAAAGCAATATTTTCTAATTTGTACTGATATATCGACGGCTATCTTATGTTTGAGGGGTAAGTGGCTTACCCCACTGAAAGTTTTTACCCTCTAACATGGCTTACGCCTGTTCTTATCAATACAACCCTGACAGACGGCTTAACTTGTCAGCGGTCACCCATTCAACTGTCAGCCGATTGCCATCGAACTCGCCTCGCCCAAGGGATCCAGATTCAAATCCAAGCGGCACGCACTACTGGCTGAGTTATTGTAGACTAATAGATGCCTGCAGCTTCGCTCGCGTGGAATGAGACATTTCATTTCACAGACTGACAGACAGACAGTTACTTTCGTTTTATAATATTAGTATTGATTTAAGACATTAAATGTCAACTGCTGTAACGGTGAAAAACATCGTAAGAAATCTGCCGATTCGCCATAATGTTTTCGAAGACAATGTAAAGTCTGCCAATCTGCACTTGGCCAGGGTGGTGAACTCTATAGTCCACCAGGATAGGTGTTAGACTAACCTAACCCCACCCATTCAGGGAGGAGACCCGAGCCCAACAGTGGTACAAAGGAAGTGTTGTTTCACTACGAACGCTTTCTCGTTTATCAAATTGTATTTCGACTCATATTAGGAAACCATTCAATAAATCTTTAGAGCAAATATAACATTTTATTTGTTTGGAGGATGCAAGATTTCAAAATAAGTAGTTTTCAATGAAATGGAGAGCTGTTCGTTGAAGCGTTAAGGCTTTATTTATTGCATCCGAACTGCACTTTATACCGAGAATTTTGATTTACTAAATTCAATCCACACTTTTCTCTAAGTTTCAATGCAATTTGAATGATTGTTTTTAATACTTTGACTCGCGTTCATAAGCGACTGAGCCATATTCATAGCCAACTGATTAATGTTTGTAACTTATGAAGTTGGATTTAACTACCGTTAAATTAAAAAAAAAAGTGTGTGCGTGTAACCTTTACGCGCGATTGAAGTAAAACTTATTATAAGTTATTGTTATTGTTATGTTTATTATGTACTAGTGGACGCCCGCAGCTTCGCTCGCGTTACACATTCACTAACTTCAAAAACGGCAAAGCTTCATACTAACTTTGCACCCCCGTTTTACCCCCTTAGGGGATGAATTTTCAAATTTTTCTCGCCGTAAAAACCATCCTTGAACTTCAACGAACATTTTAAAAAAAGAATTGGCCAAATTGGTCCAGGCGTTGTTGAGTTATGCGCTTACCAACACATTTTGCGATTCATTTTTATAATATAGACTAGTGGACGCCCGCAGCTTCGCTCGCGTTACACATTCACTAACTTCAAAAACGGCAAAGCTTCATACTAACTTTGCACCCCCGTTCTACCCCCTTAGGGGATGAATTTTCAAATTTTTCTCGCCGTAAAAACCATCCTTGAACTTCAACGAACATTTAAAAAAAAGAATTGGCCAAATTGGTCCAGGCGTTGTTGAGTTATGCGCTTACCAACACATTTTGCGATTCATTTTTATTATATAGAATAACCACCTAGACTTCAAAATAAACGCTACGATCCTTGAAAGATGGTTAAATTAGTTACCTTACATTCCATTACATAGTTTGTTACATAAAGGTCGACCTAATAAAAGCGTGTTAAAAATCATTGTTTTAGAGTACCTACTTATACTTTTTTAAACGTCATTTTATTTCTTTTATTGCATATAACTTAGAAAAGTCATTGGTGCATGCCTTCATTTGAACCCGAACCCCCTCGAGACAGAGATTCGAGTTGGATGTCAAAAATCTACTCATTACCGCAAAAATGGTTTGATATGAGTGTGAGTATGATGAAAGGGGAAAGGAGGGAAAAATTGCACTATTCAGCCCTTAAATGCGTTTTTCCAATGAAATTCCCTTAATTATTGACGTTCCCAATATGGCAGGTAAGTTCTTATACTTCGAGTATGAATAAAATTAACCCTTAGGTATATAACGGGGTTTTGGATAATAATCGAATTGATTGCCGTAGAACCCTTGAGATCCGATTAGTGGCCTCTATAGACTGAAGTGTTCGCCCCCACTTAATCAGCTTTGGTGAGCTTTATTTGGTAAAAAGGTTAGCGTTAACTACTCAATGATAACACTTAATGGTTTTAAATGGGTATTAATCATTACGCGTTTATAAGACTACTAGCTTTTGACCGCGACTTCGTCCGCGTGAATTCAGAAATTGATAAAAATTTGCATAAGCAAGTAAAAATAGCATATTTCGAAATTTTTATTTTCTTAGTATTTGCATGCATTATGAAATAAAACTGGGTCAGTTTTCTACATTTAAAAATGTAGTAGTAGTAGCTGTGCAGTGCAGTCTAAGAATTGAACTCCCAATTTATAAATTTTAAAAAAAGGTAAAATACATGTTCCTTGATTTTAAACGGTTTTATTAACTAATAGCATATATTTCAATTTTGAAAAATTAAGAAGTTTTAAAATGAAGTTTAACCCCCTTTTTAAGCACTTTTCGAGATAAAATTATTAAAAAAGTGAAATACGTATTTCCTTATCTTTAACAAATAACTGAAATATAAATTTTCATAGATATAGCTTGAGAACTGACGAAGTTCCATACAAACTTAAACCCATTTTGATCCTCTTTTAGGGATAGTATATAGTAGTGCTTACGATTACAAGACCACAAGACCACAAGAGTTCTACGAGACTACACACGACACACAATAACGCTAAACTACACAAAATAAGTCCAAAATAAATCCTTATTCCCGTAATCCCAAAAAGTATCTTTGATAAGCTTACTATACCACCTACGCCTAGATCCTTTGAACAGTTTAATGAGGTTTGTCATAAAGGTATTGGCGAAAGTGGTTGGGTAGGCCAGTTGGTAATACTAAAAATTGGCAGACATGGCTTAATGACAATTAAGGGGAGCTCGCGGGCATATAATTTCATAACAACTTATGGTAGATTTTCATTAACCGTAGACGAAATTCTCTATAAACATTCCCCTCAGATTATCTAGAAGAATTTATTCTTAAAAAATAAACTCATAAAATTGAAGCTCAAAGGGACGATTTGAGTATTAAATTAAACAAAACCTCAGGTAAGGCGGACCAAATTAACTTAAGCTCCACCGGTTTACTTATTACCCCAACTGATTGTCGAGGGAACGTTTTAATCCGATCAACCGTTGCTTGTTCCTGGAAATGCTAAAAAGGAATGTTAATTCAGTTAAATAAAAATAAAAAAAATGTAAATAGTAGGTACTACATACAAGCCGGTTTCAATGTAGCGTTGGAATGTGACTGAATTATAAATAGTGGATTCCCTGATAAGTTCTCTTATCAAGATATCAAGTCTTGGTGATAGTTAGTACAGTATTTTAGTATTGTAGTTTTCTGTATGTATTAGCTACATGCAGTAGATATAGTTCTGGATGGGAATCATCAGATTTCTCTTTTTCATTTTCATTAGGTTTAAAATGTGCGATAAATTCTATTACATAAGGATTAGCCGTGTAGGATGAACCAAGGTCAGGCATTTTTACTAAATTCATGGAAACGCGTTCACAATTACACACTACAAAGTTACGAATGTAGGTACGAGGATACATTCATATAATAAACAGGATAATAATGAAATTTATTTTTGTACAGAAAACCCTGAAAAACCCATTTGGAGAATTTAGGGGTGCAAAAATAAATAAAAATCTTGTTAAAACGTCATTTTATCATCCTTTTCTAAAAATATTATACGCTGTAGTACTGCTATTTGCCCTGGTTCAGATAAAATAGCACAGTGATAAAAACTGTCATTGCAATTCAAAGTATATCCTTTTGTTTTCGGATAAAATCCCAAATTTAATTTCTATACAGTCAGAAAAATGCCTTTCGCTATTTATAACCGTAACCGTTAAGAATGTCAGACGACCATAAAACGTAGGTACCTTTAACCTGGTTAACCTACTCTTCAAAAACCTGGTTAACCTACTCTTCAAAACATAAACGTTCATGGTCAAAGCTTTTGTCAAAACTTATGTCCAAATTCTCGTAATGTTCCTTTGTTGCAGAGATGTGTTGCAGGTCGGTGGGTATCTACTGACTAACTGTCTGCCTGTATAATTGAGATGTTCAATTGGTCCCCGCAGACCTGTGGATACGTTGTGTGGTATGCTTAACGTTACCATGAAATTAACTGTGCCAGAAATTCCAATGGATTAATTGAATTCAATTTTATTGTTCATGTATTTTAGAATCTTGATTTATCGATCCAAATCAAAATTCATTGTTTTGAAACAAAAGGACGATGTTTAAATGGGATCCCAATATAATATATTAGTTTTGTTTATATAGTTTAGCTAGCTGTGAATTTTAATTAGAACATTAGTTGGTCAGCTCATTAGTGGGTATGAGGACTGGGGACTGTAATAGTAATAGTTAGTCCTGTTAGTTGGTATTAATAATAGTCCAGTTAGTAATTCTTAGTAAGAGTCTCGTTCCAAGTCAGTCACAAATGCCACCCTTGAGGACTAAGATGGTCGCCTCTAAATAAATGTATCCGCAAACCATACCATTCCAACCCGACCACAATTACATTAGATGTTTCTAATAATAGAAATGGTACTAGATACCGTGGCGGGCAGACTACCCCGGGTGAACTCTATATGGAATGGAGGTTTAATATAAAACTTATTTGATTTCCTATAGACTCTACAACCTAAAAATATTTGTATTACTAAACTGCAAGAGCAATGGATAGTCTTAAAAGTAGGTACTATTTTGTTTTAAATAAGTAGATCTGAACTAGAACTGTCTCAACGCGGTGCTTTAATTGTAAATTCGAATGGAATTAATTTCACATAACCACGCTTCACGATGAACGTCACACTTCCCCAGGGAATAGTCAAACTACTCTAGGCTTCATTTAACTATGCAAATGGTGCTTGTTACGTACGCATATGAGTCTGTAATGATTATCTTAAACTTAATGCTAGGTATTCTATAGGCTATATATCGAGTAGCTTCTAGAAGGACAGTTAACTCGTGTCCTCTCAGCAAAGAACGGCTTGTCCCATAGACCTGCAATTACAGGTCAAAAACTGCCTTGCAGTTAAAATTCGATCGTGTTGTTATAGCAATGATGCGGATACATTTCTATTACTAACATGTGACCAGATTAAAATGTTAATTGGAATCAGTTGATCACAATTCGTTATTATTGTTCCACCCACACATTTATCTATCCATCAGCCTCTTAAGGCCCGTTTCTGGATCAGGGCCTCCCACAACGCCACTCCTCCCGATCTTCCCTTTGAATCCACCGGTTTCCCGCTACCTTCTTCAGGTCATCACTCCACCCCGATCCTGCTATTTACTTCCAATACATCAATTATGATACTTAGAATAACTTTACTAAAAATAATAATGTGGTATAAAATAGAGGGAAAATATTTTATTTAGAAACTAGTTTCCTCCTTTGTTCCAGGTCACTAAGTTGTGTGCTGCATGTGCTGTCATTCTTTCAGCTAAACTCGTGGAAACAATGCAGCTATTTGACCCATATTCCATAAGATTCGCACCTTGCAATTTCTAAAACGTAAACTGGAATTCCTGTTATTCGATGAAATTGCTCGAAGTGAATGCTTAGAATTATGTTTCTCACAACCCTATTGATTGAGGCTGCCATTTAAAATATAATATTTGATGATGTAAAAAACTTAAATAAAATCAATTATATGGTATAATAAAATTTTTGCGATATATTTGGTCATAAAATATATATTTTTTTTGGTCCAACACATGGGTCCGACGCCAAGCCGTAATAAAACTTCGCGACCCCCATAATTCATAGATCTACATTTGAATATATTTTTGAATAGCTGTGTCCTCACCGGCCGAGATTTCGGAGCGTCATTACAATTTTAAACATTCCAATCCAACCATCGAATACACTTTTGAAGTTAACATCTGTTCCATTCGAAGGTCTTAATAAATGCATGACTAGATGCAAACTAGACCTTCAAATATTAAGACCTTCGATAAACTGGATTTAATCGATGCATAAAAATATAATATTTTTTATACTACGTTATTAAGAATTCTTTTATTAAATACTTTTTGAAGAATTATTAATAATCCTAATATGCTTTGTATGAGCAGGCAGGTAATAATTTACGTATATATAAATAAATTGCATAAAGTTATACTTTTAAATATTATTATGTTGGTTCTATCCAATATCGATACCTTGAATCTCAAATGGCGTAATCACCAAATCGTCATTTTTCAGGAGAGCCGAAACAAAAAAAAAATCTTAGATTAAAATTCATATCTTTTCAATTAATAATGCTATTTAAATGAAAATTGGATGTAATTAACTTATATAGGGAGCTTTATAACACAGTAATACGGTATTAAAAATTCAACCAATATTTGCAAAAATGATTTGTGATTACGCCAAAAAAATTTTGATAACTTGGAGTTTACGACCCAAAAAAAAGGCTGTTCTGTAAAAAGTTACGGTGTAACAGGGTGTAACAGCCTAATTGACATATAAAAAACAAGGAAGGAAGGAAGATGCAAGAAAAGAGACAAATATAAGTAATTTGATTATTACAAAATTAATAGCAAGTGCAACAATGAAATAGATTTTATTACTTCAATTATCCAAACACAATAATTTTGGTTTGCAGTTCAAACTAAAATTATTGTGTATGTATAATTCTGTTTTGTTTTTAGATTAGGATAGACATAATAATATTATACTTCGCATGAACTAAGGCTAGGTACTCACTAAGGCACTGACAGGAGCCTAGCGCCTAGATTCTAGATAGTCTTCTAGTGTGTAAAGAAATAAAACGAACGTTTTAAAATGTTAAAGCTAGGATCTAAGATCTGTATAAGATTTAGGCGCTAGCAACACTCCTGCCACTTGTGGTCGAAGAAACTTTATTCTCAAAAGAAATAACATTTCACTGAATGAGAATATAAATTAACATGTTCACTTGTTGTGTGCACAAAGTATAAAGTAAAGATGAGTTTTGAATTGATAAATTAATATTTATGTTAAACTTATGCCTAGTTAATAAGAATAAACAACAGCTTATGGTCGGTAATTTGAAAAATAAAATATAATTTACTCGGTACTCGTACCACAAAGTAGATATTAGGTACAGAGATTAAACTTCTTAAGAACATGCAAAATTGTTACCTATTTTGGTAGGGTTGTCACAACAGGTTAAGAGAAATTAAAGAAATCATTTGTTAAATAGTTTTATTATTCAGAATATAAAAAGAATACTACAATAAGAACCAATACAGAATAGAAAATAGAAAATAACATACTTTACAAATTTCTTACTCTAATAATTTTATTTTTATAATTTTTATTTTTTAATATTTTATTACCTACAGATAACAAACAGGACAACGCAGCACAATCAGTGCTTGAAAAACACAAATAAACAGATGCTATCTGGTAGCATATTCTTAAAACCCCTCAACATTAAGGATGTAAATAATATTATCTCGTCGTTAAATAACACCAGCGCAGAAGGTATAGATGAAGTATCTACGAAAATTATTAAAGCTGCTAAAGACGAACTAGCACCTATACTAGTACATCTGATAAATTCATCATTCGAAAATGGATGGTTTCCAACACCGCTTAAACTTTCCATAGTCAAGCCACTACATAAAAAAGGCAGCAAAGAAGATCCAAGTAACTACCGTCCTATAACCCTTATACCAATTCTGTCAAAGATCTTTGAGAAGGCAATGAATCTTAGATTGATAGAATACTTTAAAAAGTTTAACATCCTAAAACACGAACAGTATGGATTCCAAAAGCATAAATCCACTACTAACGCATGTTACAGCTTAATAAGCACAATTGTAGATTTGGTCGATAGTCACCATTTGCCAGTCGTCGTATTCTTTGACATGAGCAAAGCATTCGACTTTGTTTCACATACCTTACTGCTGCAAAAACTAGACAATTATGGAATTCGAGGACCTGCACATAAATGGTTACAAAGTTATTTAAGTGATCGCAAGCAATGTGTCGATATACAGCATGTCAACAAAAATGCTGAAATAATAACACATAGATCCATATTCAAGACAAACAAATATGGCGTACCGCAGGGCAGTGTGCTTGGACCACTGTTATTCCTATTATACATTAACGACCTCCCTGACATTATTACAGACAAATGTATTCTATTCGCGGATGACATCTCAATTATAATGAACAATAACATTGAATCGGACATAAATATTACCATTGACAAAGTTATAAACTGGCTGAACAATAATAATCTGAATGTAAACATAAACAAAACCAATTTTATCCAATTCCGTAATAGGAATAAAAAAATTCAAAAAGTAAAGCTGCAATATAATAAACAATACATAAATGAAGCAGAAAAAGTCAACTTTTTAGGTATTTTAATTGACAATAGATGCACCTGGAAGGCTCACGTAGATAAAGTATGCAGCAAAACAAACAGATTTATCTATGTTCTAAACCAATTACGTAAGAGAGCTTCATCTAATACTGTAATAACAGCATATCATGCATATGTAGGATCTGCCCTTAGATACGGGCTCATAATATGGGGAAATTCAAGCGAAATTAACAGGGCATTTCTTGCACAGAAAAAATGTGTTCGGGCTATCAGAGGGATGACTTGTACAGACTCATGTAAACCCTTATTCAAAACCTTAGGAATCCTGACACTACCTTGCATGTACATCTTCGAACTTGTATTATATGTCAAGCTAAATCCCACGCTATTTAAAAAAGCAAGTGATATATATGAACGGAATACCAGAAACCCAAATAGGCTAGTATACGGAAAATGCCCAAACACAGAGCATTTAAAAAAAAACTGCAAAGGTATGTGCATTCAAGTATATAATGCAATACCACAAGACATCACAAGTCTCCCGGAAAGGCCTCTCAGAAAAAGACTTAAACATTGGTTACTAGAAAAATCATACTATTCAGTAAAAGAACTTTTGAGAGACAAAAACTGACTTATAGTTATGAAATTATGACATCATTTTGAATGTATTATTTGAATCTTTATTGTGGAAAGTGACTGTAATTGTATCATTCTCTTAGATAAAATCGAATTGCATTGTATGACATGAATGTAATAATGATATTTTAAATTTTTTTCTTAATTAATTAATGACAGATACTATTAACTTATTAACTTGACATCTATGTATATTTGCATGCCACAGAGTGGTTAAAATTGATGGAATTTGTTAAATTTAAGAACTTTACTGTACCAATTTTAGTGCAAATAAATGAATTTGAATTTGAATTATTTATTTTTATGGTATGGAAAATTCTAAATCTAATATATAGTTTTTTCAAGTAATGTATCAGGAAACACTCACATGGCATATCAAATCCTAGCTGCAGCGTCAGGTTATAATCTATCATATTATTGTACTGTCACCGAAGTTACGCAGGAAAAATTTCAGTTCAATAAGACATCTGGATGTGGTTCAAATCTCACTTGCAATACTTAAATTTAAAACACATAGTACGTACCAACCCACCCACATACTTACAAATGCTTAGTAAAAGCTTGTAATAATAATAAAAAGGTAAAAACACACCGTGTAGTACACATTTCTTATTAAAAAAAGGATAATTCCGTAAAATAAAGGTACTTACTTGAAAAAGTAATAATCAAATATTTACTTACCTATTGCACTCCTTGGGATAGTTAAAGTGTGGTTAAAGTATGATATATTTTTATTTTTTCTAGCATTATTCATACACACAGTACAATATACAACCAATTATTAATACCACGTTTTTATATTAGACCAGCTGACCCGGCAAACGTTGTTTTGCCATATAAATAATTTTTAGTTGATCGTAGAGGGTTGAAAATTCAGGGTTGTATGTATTTTCTAATGTTGTATCATAAAAAAATACAAAAATAAAAATTTGTCTAAAAATAAAAATAAAAAAATTAGGGATGGACTACCCTTAACATTTAGGGGGATGAAAAATAGATGTTAGTTGATTCTCAGACCTACTGAATACGCATATAAAATTTGGTAAAAATCGGTAAAGCCGTTTCGGAGGAGTACTGCAACAAACATTGTGACACGGAAATTTTATATATAAGACTAGCTGACCCGGCAAACGTTGTTTTGCCATATAAATAATTTTTACTGAATATTTTGGGAGGACTACAACTACCCCTACCAATACCCCTACCACTACCCCTACCACTACCACTATTACAACCACTACCCCTACCACTACCCCTACCACTACCACTACGACTACCATTACTTATAATCGAAAACGTTCAATAAAAGTAGGAAATTATTAAAAATAAAAATCGCGATGGAAAAATAGGGGTTGATCGTAGAGGGTTGAAAATTCAGGGTTGTATGTATTTTCTAATGCTGTATCATAAAAAAAAAATTATCTAAAAATTTAAAAAAAAAATTTGGGGTGGACTACCCTTAACATTTAGGGGGATGAAAAATAGATGTTAGTCGATTCTCAGACCTACTGAATACGCATATAAAATTTGGTAAAAATTGGTAAGGCCGTTTCGGAGGAGTACTGCAACAAACAACACATTGTGACATGGAAATTTTATATATTAGATTTATATCTATATCTTTATCTTATATCCATACTAATATTATAAATGCGAAAGTGTGTTTGTTTGTTTGTTTATTTGTTTGTTTGTCCGGCTTTCACGTCGCAAGGAAGCTATTATGTATATGGTATTGTTTTTGTGTGTCGACATAGTGAGGAGGGTGGAGAGTGACGTAGGCTACTTTTTACCGCGGTAAAACATCCCCATGGGAAGATATCGATGTTTTGTTATTTGATAGATATTTAGTTCCGAATGTTATTAATAGATGGCGTTAGTAAAATTCATTTTCAAGTTCTGAATCACGTATATGATACACAAGTCATTGTTAATTCCCTTTGACCACGCGGGCGTAGCCCCGGGTAAAAGCTAGTCTATTATATTAGAGTATATATATTTATACTTATACTTATACTTATACTTATACTTATACTTATACTTATACTTGTACTTGTACCTGTACTTGTCCTTGTCCTTGTACTTGTACTTGTACTTGTACTTGTACTTGTACTTGTACTTGTCCTTGTCCTTGTCCTTGTCCTTGTCCTTGTCCTTGTCCTTGTCCTTGTCCTTGTCCTTGTCCTTGTCCTTGTCCTTGTCCTTGTACTTGTACTTGTCCTTGTCCTTGTCCTTGTCCTTGTCCTTGTCCTTGTCCTTGTCCTTGTCCTTGTCCTTGTACTTGTCCTTGTCCTTGTCCTTGTCCTTGTCCTTGTCCTTGTCCTTGTCCTTGTCCTTGTCCTTGTCCTTGTCCTTGTCCTTGTCCTTGTCCTTGTCCTTGTCCTTGTCCTTGTCCTTGTCCTTGTCCTTGTCCTTGTCCTTGTCCTTGTCCTTGTCCTTGTCCTTGTCCTTGTCCTTGTCCTTGTCCTTGTCCTTGTCCTTGTCCTTGTCCTTGTCCTTGTCCTTGTCCTTGTACTTGTACTTGTACTTGTCCTTGTCCTTGTCCTTGTCCTTGTCCTTGTACTTGTACTTGTACTTGTCCTTGTACTTGTCCTTGTCCTTGTCCTTGTCCTTGTCCTTGTCCTTGTCCTTGTCCTTGTCCTTGTCCTTGTCCTTGTCCTTGTCCTTGTCCTTGTCCTTGTCCTTGTCCTTGTCCTTGTCCTTGTCCTTGTCCTTGTCCTTGTCCTTGTCCTTGTCCTTGTCCTTGTCCTTGTCCTTGTACTTGTACTTGTACTTGTACTTGTCCTTGTCCTTGTCCTTGTCCTTGTCCTTGTCCTTGTCCTTGTCCTTGTCCTTGTCCTTGTCCTTGTCCTTGTCCTTGTCCTTGTCCTTGTCCTTGTCCTTGTCCTTGTCCTTGTCCTTGTCCTTGTCCTTGTCCTTGTACTTGTCCTTGTCCTTGTCCTTGTCCTTGTCCTTGTCCTTGTACTTGTACTTGTACTTGTACTTGTACTTGTCCTTGTCCTTGTCCTTGTACTTGTACTTGTACTTGTCCTTGTACTTGTACTTGTACTTGTACTTGTACTTGTCCTTGTCCTTGTCCTTGTCCTTGTCCTTGTCCTTGTCCTTGTCCTTGTCCTTGTACTTGTCCTTGTCCTTGTCCTTGTCCTTGTCCTTGTCCTTGTCCTTGACCTTGTCCTTGTCCTTGTCCTTGTCCTTGTACTTGTACTTGTACTTGTACTTGTACTTGTACTTGTACTTGTACTTGTACTTGTACTTGTACTTGTACTTGTCCTTGTCCTTGTCCTTGTCCTTGTACTTGTACTTGTACTTGTACTTGTACTTGTACTTGTACTTGTACTTGTACTTGTACTTGTACTTGTACTTATACTTATACATACTTATATTTATTTTTATATTTATATCTAGTGGACGTCCGCAGCTTCGCTCGCGTTACACATTCACTAACTTCAAAAACGGCAAAGCTTCATACTAACTTTGCACCCCCGTTTTACCCCCTTAGGGGATGAATTTTCAAATTTTTCTCGCCGTAAAAACCATCCTTGAACTTCAACGAACATTTAAAAAAAAGAATTGGCCAAATTGGTCCAGGCGTTGTTGAGTTATGCGCTTACCAACACATTTTGCGATTCATTTTTATTATATAGATATTCAAACTTGCAACTAACAAAACCAACAATGTGCGTAGCGATTACCCTGCGATTTTCAACTTGATGTGACAGCGTCAACCGGTTTTTTCCAGTCTCGCCGCGTACGCGACAAGCGGCCAGTGGCCACACATAGATGTCCCGCGTGCTTGTAGGAGTGCAACCGATTTGCACGTTCCTATGAAGCTTAATCTCTGTACCTAATATCTACTTTGTGCTCGTACTAGCTATAAGTGTGTCAACCAGCGCGGCACGGAACACTTCGTTTATCTTTTAGGTTTTTCCTGCAACTAAACAATCTTCAATACGAGTAGTATTGGCCAAAAGAAATAAAACACGTCAATTTCACTATTCTAACTAGAATTTAATGAGTTTAATTATAAATCACAGACCTAAATTATCGTCAACATGAACTACTCGTAACATGAAAGGAAAACGTTTAAATAATTAAACTGAGTTTTCTTCATATTCACCTTCTTCGTCCTCTTCATCGGTTTCTGCTAATAAGTCGATTAGTAGGTACCTTTTTATCTGAAGGCAAACGAAGATACTCTTCGTGAAATATTATTTTTAAAAATGATGGGGCGTAAGAGTCAATTCATTTTATAAAACAGATTTTTTTGGCCTAACATTTCATATATAACATGGTTGATACGACAAAAGTAAAAAACATATTTTTAAAAATCCATGGGTCGTAAACGCCAAATTAAATGCAAGAAGGTTAATACCCCCTAAAATTATTTATTTTATTTTAAATTCTTAAAGTAAATTGAGTCGTAAACGCCATAGTTAAACTTATGAGTCCTATACGCCTAACTCGATAATCAGTATTTTTCACATCATTATAATTTTAACTGGTGTATCGACCGAAATCTTAAAAAATATTTTTTTAAAGGTATTTACGACTAAACAATTAGAAAATTCTTGTTCATCGACGAAAAACACGTGGGCTGTAATCACCACTTTTTTGCGAATTTTAAAACTCTGATTGGACAGATCGATAGAGAAAAAAAAACGCAGTAAGACAGCATTCAAAAGTCATTTTGGCCAAAATGGTGATTACGCCATTTGAGATTCAAGGTATCGATATGTACAGTTTATTCAAAATTATTGGGTTAGTAAAATAACATGGCTAAAAGTCACAAATTTCAAACAAACAATATTCACAATTTGCAGAGCTGTGGTTCGTCCAGTTGAGTCCCTCTTTAATACGAGGATGTTCGAATGTCATACGCTTGCACATAACTTTCATTTATGGATGGATCCTTTCCAGAGAAGCTAAGGCTTTTAGACATGCTTGATCGTCAGATACTCGCATAGTTCAAAATACAATATATGTAGGTACAAATTAAATTGTTTCTAAAGGCGTGCGGAAAGAAGCTTATTTTGTAGGCGTTTCATGTTTCGGAATTCCACGTTACCATGTGAAACGGGGAAGAGGAAATAGGATTTCAAGCGACGATTCCATGTCCCTGTAATCTGAGGTTATGTATGCGTAAATTTTGTATAATTTATTGTTTGTTCTTAAAGAGTCAGTAAAAAATGATTTATACCTACAGGCGTTTATTAACCTTTTATTAGGGGTTAGGTAAACATGCCCGAGAAATATCTTCCTTTTAGGACCTAAAATATTGTTGAAATACCTGGTATTTAAGTATTACTTTTTCCTTGAAAAATTTCTACAATAGGTAGAATTAGAACCACTGCTTAAAAAAATTCAAGGTAAAATATTCACTTTCACAATGAGAACAATATGTTCTTATTGGAGAACAAGTCAATTCGATGTCTTACTGAGACATTACAGCATTAAGAACATTATTAAAATTATTTGGGAGAAGCTACGTAACAAAAATAAACGTGATATTACTTTGTATTATGTAGCTTATTAGTAGGCGTGTCATGGTTGCCAAATTCCACGTAAATGCGTAGCAACTCGGGCTGAAAGACAACTCGTTACTAAATTTATATGTTCCTTGTATTGCCAGTGAATTGCTTCTACATGAATCTAGGAAACAAATTGTGTTTTCGATGTGTGTTGTTGATTATCGTTATGGAGAGGAAGAGTGAATCAATCTTACTTAAAGGACTACGGATCTTGGATTTTGCAAATCTGCCTCTCAAATTACCATTACCTGTAGTGTTGAAAGCAATATTATCTACACATACGTATTTGATATTATAATATACCTTTAGGTACAATAATGATAATAAATATTAGAATGATGTAAAGCAATATTTAAGGTACTTCTGTATGTATGATATATTTTGAATACAAGTATTATTGAATTGATCATTCTTTATTATTTTTGGTCTTGAGTCAGTAAATAAATAATCACTGACCTGTTTTCTAATTTAACTGTTATTTTTTTAAATAACAAAATCGTCTTCAGATAAGTAAAGTAAGTAAGAAATAATAAATTCGATTGCTAGCTAGCTACACTACAACCTATAGGTGTCCCACTACTGGGCATAGATGTCTTCGACATCCACAGTAGAGGGAGGTTAGAGCATACACCACGTTGTTGCAATGTAGATTGGTTCGTTTGGTTTTGGTGAACATGTGAATGTTCACATGATTTATGTTCTACCGAGTACAAAAATAATCATCAAAATAGATTCATTATCGGCGGAGAAATCGCGTAATACCTACCAATGTACAAAAAATTGAGGAGCTCCTCTTTTTTTGGAAGTCAGCTAGTAAAATGTATGTTCAACTTTTATCTTAGAACATAAAACATTATTTTGATATCTATTGAAGGAAGCTAAATTAAATTCTATGCTGCCCAGTTGCTATCGAACTCGCCTCTTATTTGATCTGGATTCAAATTAAAAAAGCACACACCAGTGACTTTTCTAAGTTATGCACGATTTAAGGTATGTATTCAAATTAAATATCACCACTGTTAAAGTGAAGAAAAACATCAAAGAAAACCTGCATGTCTGAGAGTCATCCACTATATTCTCGAAAGCATGTGAAGTCTGCCAATCAACACTTGGCCAGCGTGGTAGACTATGGTCTAAATTTCACAAATTATGGAATACTTCTAACTGGAAACTAACTAAGAGTCGAAGTAAATTTAGAAATACATAAAGAACAAACTTACCTTTAATTCAACTACTTGAAAACCAATTTGAACTCTACAACCACGTAGAGGAATATCGTTGAATGTGAATTTTTATGATCGTTCGTCTACTATTATATTCTTGTGGTTAAACACAATGTTCTCTGGCAGTTGTGAAATTGGATTTAAACTTTAGGGTTATGTGAAAGTTTGATTTGTCTGTAACGGAAAAGTAGTGGGCCGCCAGAAATGGAAATAACATGTTTCATATTCTTTCTTTATTCTTTGCCTTAAAATCTTTTACTTGCTATGATTTCAAAGTTTTTATTTTATAAGTCTTCTTATTCTTTGTTTAACTAAGATAAAAGTGAGGGGTTGAGGTATAGTGAAATTGGGTAACCTCAGATTGAAATTCACTTTTAAATAACTCTTACAGTGTAAGATTGTGACATTTCTATTTTAATTTACTACAGCCGTAAGTTTTTAACCAATATAGTAAATTTTATTTGAATAGTTTCATTTTAAATGTTAATGTCGTCTTTCCCCTTTTGGTAGTCTTCCTCACCTCACCATTTTTAATTTATGAGATTCTTCAAAGAAATAAAACATTTTGGACACTTCATTGTGTCATGTCTTCATGCTTTCAAACTAATTTTGAATTAGGAGTCCCCATGTTGCATGAAATTGGAATTGAAATATACCAATTGGAGCATACACACTAAAGTTTATACCTATTTCATGTATATATAGAAACAAGTGTATACTCGTACATATCAAATCCGAGAATCGAATCCGTGCCCTACGGAAGTTTTGGGGCTACAGTTTGTTATAAACGTACAGAAAAGAAGGCTTTAGTTCTAAGGAAATATAGGTTTTCTAAAGGGACAGGCATGTAGGCATTCTGTAAGGAATATCCTTTTGTGTATCAAAAAAAAATTACATAGTCTAGCGTCATAGGAAGTTTCATCAACGCAAACAGCCCTAAATAGCAAGTTCGGTCGGTAAGGAATGAGTTGTTCCAACCGAAATCAGGCAGCTGCTGCGTAATAAATCATCTCACACCTACTCATGATTGATTGCGCTTGGTGTTCGCACGAAATTAACTTTTATTTGCTACTTTTGGAAACCCTTTGTAATATTGGATGGAGTTCCAAATTAGAGAGAAGTGGTGGCTTTTTATGAGCGGTTACGTAAAGAAAAATTACTAGGCGTCACAAGTTTTGCTTTGTTTTTTTCATATAGGTAGTCAAAACTATTATTTTTAAAAAGTTTACTTACTCAATGACACACTGTAACTAATGGAAGCTTACAGCTTTTATGTGTAGTTGTATCTGTAGTAAATATAGAGGAAATCTTTATTTAATTATCTTTGAAGGTTAAAAATATAAAATTACTTTTTATTAAACAATATAGACGGGCAAATAGACATAAGGACCACCTGATGGTAAGTGGAATTCATATTAGAGATTACGTTATAATCATTGTTATACATTTTCTCAAGAATAAAAAATAAAATCAATAATAATCTTCGCGTCTTGATAATATGATACAACTATCCGCATTTACTTTTGCAATAAATTACATTTTACTGAAAAAGTATGAAAATAATTTTCTATTAATTCACCCAAGGAACGAATGCTGCAAATTTGTTTGTTGCACTTTTCATCAAAACTGGCTCGATAAGGATGGCAGAATTTGATCAGATCAGGCTTATCCGGTAGAATGTGAGGACTTTTCTTAAAATGAAAATAAAAAGTTTTAGAATTATGTAATGTATGCCTGGTAAATCTCATGCCAAATTGTCGGTTATCCATTGAAAAAAATATTTTATAGTATGGAATCTGTATTATGTACTTATCGTCAATTTTTATTGTATTTATGCATAAAATTACTCACATTATCTTAGCAGGCAGTAACGCCTGCCTGCTGTCGCTGCTATCATCGATACAATATGTAAATACTCGTTCTTTACGGCTCTGAAAATTAAACAAACTTAACGAAGTATTCATCAGAAAGGATGCAGTCAAGCTTAATATGATTTCACGATCAAATGATTACACGCTCTCGTGATTACAAAATCACGCCTGAGTAGTTCATTCAATCATCAATCTTTTGCACAAACAAAATGTTTCGGAGTCAAAACATTAAGTTAGGGCACCCAAATTTCCAACGTTGTACGACGAAACATTTATGATTTCGTGGATGTACCTACTATACGTATTCTGTGTATTTTGGCGACTCGAAATAAAGGGAGTTCCAGTGTGCAGTTGTCCCTTGCTTGGTGAGAAGTGGGCCTAAATGATAAGATAGAATTTACTTATGATTTCTATATTTACGGATTATTACAATACGATACGGGAGGCGACTATGCACGCCGGGTGCAAGGGGACAACTAACCTGCATTCAATTGCCGGAGAGCCGTGTACTAGGTGAACGGATATCGGGCGCCATTTTATCCATATAAACGTTACCTGTTTCTTCTTAGGTTAATGAAACTACAACAAACTCAAACTCAGAATACAGAACTAACTCAGCATATTTCCGAAATGTCAAGTCCAATTTAGTGTCACCGACGTTGACATAATTCATTAATGTCGTTAAAATGTTGCCATTTTAGACACCACTCAAAAAGCCTTGAGGACCTCTGATGATTATTATTGTTTGAAGCTTTTACGACGGTGCTCAATCTATTTATTACTTAATAGCAGCTTTTGCCCGCAACTTCGCCCGCGGAAAAATTAAACAAATGAACAATTACACCTATTCTAACATTTAAGAGATGGTTTCAAATCAAATCCGTGCAAAGCATCTCAAGGTAACATATTTCCAGGATAAAAGTACCCATCCTATATGCTATCTACTTATGTGCCAAGATTCATCCAAATCCGTTTTGTAGTTTTTACGTAATTGAGTAACAAACATCCGAACTAACAAAAGATAGTAGAATTCTTTACCAATTATCAACAATTTTCTAAGAAGATTAAGATTTATTTATTTTACATTAAATGATATTTTTTATAAACTTAAAAGAACGTCGTAATTAATGAATTTGTTTTAAAATCGTACACTTCTGTACATTTCTAAAAAATTTGTATATATTTCTCAACAAAAATGCCATACATTTTTTTATAGATATAAGGGGAGCAAAAAACACCACTAAAGGATTAAGAGTTCAATATTATTTTAGTTGAAGAATAAGTAAATGTACAATTTTGAATCGTCATTAGATATCTAATGAAAGAGTTACTGTTATATATTTTAAATAGATTCATTTAATTGTAATAGTAATTCTAAGTAGTTTGGTGGTCTAATTTTCGAGTTCGTTAAGGTCTACGAGATTTTTATACGCATAAAGATTTTTTACATATAAAACCAAGAATTTATAATTCAGAATATTGAGAACCATTTAGTACGAAACGAGGAAGTTGGACAAAATCAGAGTAGATATATAAAATGTAAGTAATAACTTTAGCAAAAGTCACGAGCTATCTGGTTAATTCGATTTTGTGTTTCAGTGGGCTTCAGCCTTTTTCACAATAATTAATTATTATCTATTTGTATTTCTATGTAACCAGCATAATTCGTTACTAATCAGAAATAGGTAGATGTTCAAGTCCGCTTGTGGCACGGGGCGAGTGGAAAAGTGAACTGTGATGATTTCATCGTAATTTGCCGAAACTAGTCGGCTGTTCCGACATAACAATAATTAATAGCTGGTTATCTGTTTGGTGTCGCTACTGTGCATAAGTAAACATTGGCTCTTAGTGTTATCGAGTTTAAAAATATATATTTTAGTGATTTTAGCCCTAAATTGTGCAAATACAAACATAGTAAGCAACAATAGATTTGTACAAGTGTTAGCAAACTGGAATTCAGGCAGTTTTTGAAGAAAACCTACAAAAATCATCTGCTGACGCAGTTACTGCGGACCGAAGATAAGTGCTTAGAAACTTTCAAAACAGAATTAAGAACCTTAACAAATTTTTATTGTGATAAAATACGGTTTAAATAAAGAGGAATAAAAGTGTGTTTAAAGATTTAACAGCCAAAACGGCAAATAATAACCTAAAAACTATTTACAAATTATTCAATGTGATGTTATGTCAATGTGAAGTGAAACAACGCCATCTATTCGTAATTTGAGAGTACTATTATCTATTTTACTAACTTGGAAGTTAGTACATCACCTCGCCGTTAGATTGCGCCTAAAGTCGAAAAATGGACGATATAATAAAAATGTTGCACAACATCCAGGGCGATTTATTGAAACAAAAACAAGACATTAAGGAAATGGAAGACAATATTAAGACCGCTATAAATAAAAATATCGACGAAAAATTTCAGCTTATCGAAAATCGGACAATTCAACTAAAAAATAAAATTGAAGAGCAACAAAAAACCATAGAATTCTTGGATAGTAAAATGCGGAAGAAAAACATAATATTTTTTGGTATTGAAGAAAAAGATAAAAATTATGAATCGCTTCTAAACTCAATACTTGAAATCATAAATAATAAAATGAAAATTTTATGCGAGAGTTGGGAAATTGAGTCAGTTATGAGGATCGGTAAAAATAAAGAAAAAACTAGACCAGTATTAGTAACAGTTACAACGATGAGCCGAAAATTAGAGCTGCTTAGACATAAAAAGAGCTTAGAAAATTCTGGTGTCTATATCAAAGAGGACTACTCGCCTACTGTTTTAAAAAAACGCAAAGAGCTGCAAGAGACACTTCGTCGTGAACGAGAGTCGGGCAAAAATGTAGCACTACGCTACGATAAAATAATCACCCTTCCATCGCCAAAAAGTGCAGCCCACGATCAACAGTCTAATAGCGAGATATATTCAAAGAGACCACTTCCAGAATCCCCAGACAACCAGGAAAGTAAATGTACTGACGAAAACACAAAAAAACGACCTTCGAAGAAAAATAAAAACATTTCAAGTTACCTAACGCCTTTACCATTTAATTCTTCTACAACGAGAAAGACCGAGGGAAACCATAAAGACACAAAGTAGCGGCCCATCTCCTCTTCCAAGCCGGCTGGTCCCCGAGGAAGAGTAAGACTACAACCCCCTAGATCGTGACTTAGATGTATTGTATTGTAAAAAGCTATAAACTTAAGACTCTTCCAGAGGTCTAGGGGAGGCCTATGCCACTGAGGCACTACTACCTAGGTATTATATAATACTATAGCATAAAATAATACATATTACTTTACTTTTTATACTCTTTAAAATTTACTGAACATACGAGTAGTTATTTGTAAAATAAATTAAAAAGTTAAATGTTAATTGTTATTAAAAGTTGATATAACTTTACTAACCTAACTTCCTAGCATTTATAAAATGTATGTATCTTCTTACAACTATATAAATAGGTGTTGTGATACATTCTTTTGCCTGCCCCCACGGGGAAATACAGACGTGATGTTATGTATGATGATTTTTTAAGTAATTTAATTGTACCTACGTGTTGACACAGACAAGTTAATGTTACTATTGAATAAGTAGGTATCTCTAAGTTATTTACTTGTCTATACTAATATTATAAAGAGGAAAGATTTGATTGTTTGTTTGTTTGTTTGTTTGCATCGAATAGGCTTCAAAACTACTGAACCGATTTGAAAAATTCTTTTACTGTTGGAAAGCTACACTATCCCCGGGTGACATAGGCTAAATTTTATTTTGGAAAAAAATAGGGTTCCGTAAGATATTTGGGTTTTTCGGACACAAGGTGTAAAAAATCAACCAGAAAAGTTACTTATTTTGCGTACGCTGCCTAAACTATAAAAGATAGAATCATAAAATGTTCTAATTAATTGTAGATCTTATAAATATCTATAATAAGTCCGCGACACACTATAGCTATCTATGTCGAGTGAGGCACAACAACCATTTTTTTATCTTGATTTTTTTTTGGACTACATTAACAGTTTATGTAGATAATATTTGGTCTTTGAATGATTAAAATTGGACGTTTGGTTTTGAAGTGTCTGTCTGTCTGTCTGTTTCGCTTTCACGCCAAAACTACTGAACCGATTTAAATGAAATTTGGTACACAGTCTAGAGCCTGACAAAGGACATCGACACTTTTTAATTGGAAAAAAGTGTTGTAATGGGTTGAAAAGGGAGATGAAAGGTTGTATGAAAGTATTGTCATTTTCAGAACTAGAAGCATAAAACTTAAATTTTAGGCTGTTGATAAGGTATAATCCTTACTAATCCTATCCTACTAATATTATAAAGGGGAAAGTTTGTAAGTATGTATGTATGGATGGATGTGTGTTACTTTTTCACGTAAAAAGTACTGAATGGATTTTAATGAAACTTTACAATAATATAGCTTATACATCAGAATAACACACAGGCTAAAATTTATAAAGATATTGTGTGAATTGTCCAAAATATGACGATAAGTGTCAAGTAGGTAAGTAGGAAAAAATCTCCCATCTGCGAGCTATTCTGGTGTGCGCTGCCAAAACTACTGGACCGATTTCAAAAATTCTTTCACCATTAGAAAGCTGCATCTTCACTGAGTGACATAGGCTATATAATATTACTAGACGTAAACGAAACTATTGTTATTCTATATATGTAAATTAAAGTCGTGTTAAATTTTTATTTTTTTAGTAACCTGACGCAAATAGGGTTTATGTGTGTGTATTATAATTTTGATTTTTATATAAAATACCCGTGCGAAGCCGGGGCGGACCACTAGTATTGTATAATGGAAAAACAGTCTACAATCCTATTAAAGTACATAGTTTAAATCTGAAATACATACATTTGTAAAGTTTGTAAAGTTTGAAAGAAGAGAAAGTTTCTTAGTTGAATATTTGCAATTGTCTAACGTTAAATTGTATGTATTAACCCTTTTTGTATGATTTTGGGTAGTGGAATAAATAAGGCTATTATTATTATTATCTCTTTAAATTTCACGGGTCCAGATGTGGACCCGGTAATTTGGAAGGCTTGCGTGGGGACACAGGTCCAACACGTAGAGGCCCCTTCGAGACATTTTAATGAGTTGTGATGTGGCACACGTGGCGGATACCACCCTCGATCGACTGCACCATCAATTGGTACACCCGAAGGTGGGCCCCACCAGATGTACAGGAACTATTGCAAAGGAATGGAAACTATATTGGGTCTATTTGGGTGGATTTAGAGGGACTGATACATGGGCTATGGAGAACTATGACACCTGCCATTCAGATCGTCAGACAAATCTAAAAAGCGGCAGGTGGTGACTCGCCACTCACTGTATGGGCTACCCAAACATGCCGACACGCTGGACGGCAAAGGCGGCAACATGTTCGCGAGTGGCTCAGGGTGTGGAGAGGTGTACCGCGCTTTAAATGAGGTGGTTTTACCCACTCTACCAACTCGCGACTTACGCAAGTTTCACTTCCACCCTGCGAGCATATAGCTCTAACGCCCCACTCTGGACGGCCGGTCAAGGCAAGCCAGAGGCGAGACTCCTGCGGCCCCTCCTGGGGTCCACTCCGACCAGCCAGTAAAGGCAAGCCGGAGATGGGGAGCCTGATCGAGTCTCCGGGGAACTCGGGTCCGTGGGGTCGCTACTCCCCAACAGCTCGCCACAAGCTGCCCTGCGGGCTTATTATTATTATTATTATTTATATATTCTCTATTATTCTCGGTTTTCACCGGTATTCTAAATTACACGGGCCTAAGCCAAGTGAAATTTAGGTTAATATTCATAAGGACACTAATAAATATATAAGTTTAACGTAATCTAATGTTATTTAACGTTAAGATGTTTGTGTGGTTATAGCTAAAGTCTGTGTATTTGTTGCTGTGTATTCGTTATTATTATCTGTTTATGTATAATCTGAATACTTTGGCCAAGTTGCCAAGAGATTCTTACATCCATAAGTTGCATTTGTATCGTTAGGAAACCTGCATGCCTGAGAGTTCATCATAATGTTCTCGAAGGCATGTGAAGTCTGCCAATCCGCACTTGGCCAGCGTGGTGGACTAAGGCCTTATCCCTCCCATTGTGAGAGGAGACCCGTGCCCAACAGTGGGACAAAAAAAGGGTTGTGATGATGATGATGATGATGATTCGACAAAGGCACTAATCCGCATAGGAGAAACCGTATGAATCCCATTGGACGCTTATGGGTTAGATATATTTTGTTATAAGTATCTGATAAACGAACGTTCTTGCTACTGACATCAATCTCTTAGATTCTCAAAAGAAATCTGAGCCACAAAAAGCATTGTTCAGTTGCTTCTAATGATAAAGGCCAGGAGTTCGTAACGTTTTTCTTCCTTTTACGCATCTGCTCCATTTAAGTGAACATTATTTACCTGTGATTTGATTCCGAATCGCATTATTTTTTAGTTTGTTATCTTTTAATAAATTATTCTTATTAAATTTAGTAAATCCTAAGACATTCCTACACACGTGGAATCCATGAAATATATGTTATATGTATTTATTTATTTATAACAATGTACATTTTGTGCTTCTTATAAAAAATCTTAGCTTTGTATAAAAGTCCCTATCCCTAACGAAGTTTTGAACGGTTTTAAAACATTTTCACGTTATTCGGTCGTCATCTAACCGCCGATTTCAATAATACCTTCTTCCATCTTTTTTCCCCGAACACGCTCCGATGCTACCTAACAAGAAGGCCATTATGATAATCGTAGACATTTCTTTCAAGTGCTACAAAATAACATAGTATCCACTTCTCTTAGTTAAGAAGCAACAATTTGACAAAATAAGACACAACAGTAAAACAACTAGGTACCAAATTAATTCGTAACTTAATAATTACTATTTTAGATTACTAGACTTTGCAGACAGTTCCGTTTGCTACTTTTTTTTAAATCTTTTGTTCATTAAAGTTCTCCATCCCTTCCAAGACATAGGCCACACAAAATCTTCAAAAAAATGCAATTACTTAAAACCCGCGCACGCATCTCTGTGTAAAATTTAAGAAAACCTGAAAACGAGTGAATATCATCTTATCCCGAAGTCTCCAAATCCAACCCTCGGCACTGGTAAGTAACTAAACGACCGACCGATCCTGTGCCTTCTGAATCCAACGGTTTCCCGCCGTCTTCTCCAGGACGTCTCATCCAATTAGTCAAAGGGTTTCTGTGTTCCTTTCTCCGAGTAGTGGTCTCCAATCGAGGACTTTTTTCCCAACAGTCTTTGAATGACGTGATCTGCCCATTGCCACTTCTACTTGCTTTATCTGCTATATCTGTTCAATAAAGTGCTTATTCTGTTTAGAGCACAGTTAGTTATTTTGATATTCGGGTCAGTTTAGAAGCACCGGTCCATAACTTACATAAGAAGGTAAGAAACACACCAACTCGTTATCATTATAAGTTAAAAATAAATGTAATATCAAACAATAAGTTTTGAATTTGTTTTGGTGTCGTTTGAAAATAATTGTTTATTTCGACAATAATATTTAATTGGATTGGATCAGTTCTTTGACGCTATATTCATAATTTCCATTTGGCTTGGCACAGTACGGTACTTATTGATAATAAGAGATGCAAAAGGAAAAAACACTAATGAAATGAAAATTCTGTATTAAATCATTGGTTCATATCTTTTTAATTACTAGATGGGTAAGAAACTAGAAACAGGCCAAGGTGGTTGAGTTGCTGGTATCTGGTTCAGAAGAAAGATGGAATGGAGGCAGTACCACCACCCGCCACGATCATCATCGCAACCCTTTCTTTGTCCCACTGTTGGGCACGGGTCTCCTCTCAGAATGGGAGGGATTAGGAAGGCCTACTCCTAATCGTGGTGGACTAAGGGGTCCAACACGCCGGCCATGTGCGGTTTGGCAGACTTCACATGCCTTCGAGAACAATAAAAAGAACTCTCAGGCATGCAGGTTTCCTCGCGATGTGTCCTTCACCGTTATAGCAAGTGACATTTAATTTCTTAAATCACACATAAGTTATTTTTTCGCGCCGCTGGGGTCCCGCCACGATACTGATTAGGTAGGATAGGTAGGTGGTAGAGCCTATAGAGAACCAAATAGTTTTTATATGAAACCTTATTGGTTCCATATAGAGTTCGCCCGGGGCAGTACCACCGCCCGCCACGATACCTACGAGTAGTACCATTTCTGCCGTGTAGTAATTGTTTTTAAAACAATTATGGCCCGGTTGGAATGGTGTGGTTTCCGGTTACACTTCTTTAGAGACGACCATTTTAGTCCTCAAGGGTAGCAACACATCTGTGACTGACTTAGAATGAGACTTCTACTAACTACTACTATTACTAACACCAACTAACAGGACTAACTATCACTAATAGTCTCGGTCCTCATACCTACTAACGAAGTGGCCAACTAATGTTCTAATTAACTCGCTCTCGAATTGGACTAACCTTCCCAGTCCCTAATTGAGCCTTGTTCAAAGTCAGTCACAGTTGTCATGGGCGGCAGCGGATGGGTGGTGCTGCAAGCTCGTTTGCTATCTTGTATCCATAGTAAAACTTTAACTTCTCAAACAGATGCCTTCATTGGGAGCTTCGTAAGTAATTAGTTAAGCGCTTTTTTCAAAAATGATTACTCTGCGAACTTCAAAGCTCGCTATCGTATTAAACTTCTTAAATTTACAAAGGTGTTTATGGTAATGAGCGTTATGTCGAAATATTAAATGTTTTAGTTGTTTTGAAATTACTTTTATCTGGGTGGGTTTCTTTGAATTTCATGTTAAATATTCTGTACATAATTTCATGATATAATTTATTTATACGAATGTCTGATAAGATATTAGGTAGACATACCACCATAAACCTCAACGTCTCACTGCGGACATGGCTCTCCTATCGGAATAAGAAGGATTAGGCCTTAGTCCACCACGCTGGTCAAGTGCAGATTGGCAGACTTTACATGCCTACGAGAACATTAAGAAGGGCATGCAGGTTTCCTCAAAATTCTATGGGCATGCAGGTTTCCGCACATAACTAAAAAAATCAATAAGTATTGCGTGCCGCTTGGATTTAAACCCAGATTACAATAGTCACAGTAAGATGCGAGGCCAATGGCTAATTAGGCTGTCACCGCTTACAACAAATAATAACGAATATCTTATTTAATTCTAATAAACTTAAGCAAGACACAAAATATTTTCATGCAATAAATAAATTTAAATCACCTAGGTTTAAATATTTGAAACGGAAAATGCGAAATTTACATTTTATCGATCAATTGATAAAATAATAATCGATACATTGGAATCGATTACAAATCTAACGAAGTGTTTTGTGTTTTGCCATTTCACGAAAACTATGAAATTTTCCGTGATAAAAAGAGGTCTTCAGACCATATATTACATCCGGGTAAAACATCACATCGACCCGCTGAGGAGTAGATGTAGGACACACCAACAAACACACTTTCCCATTTATATATAAGTAAGGATGAGGATAAGGATTACCAGACGCTTTTATTTTCGTTCACTGTTTATATTATAGGTACTTACGCGTTTTAGTACGCGTTTTAGTTAGGTGCAGAACTTATGGGAATTTTGAGTCAAGCAATATAGAGATAGTGTTTTAATAACTTCCCACAAAGGGCAACTTTAGTAGCCTGCTTGCATGTTTGAAATTGCATAAGTTCGTAACTTAAGTACTGAATATACACGAGAGTCGTCTCGTGCAAACGGGAAAATATGAAATAACTGACGTGATTTCAGTAATATTATAAATGTGAAATAAAACGGATTTGGGTGAAACTTGGCACATAGGTAGACGATAAGTTAGATTAGCACATAGGATATTTTTCATCCTGAAAATAGCGTCAACAGATGGCGCCTGGCGAAGCTGCGGGAAGAAGTGTATGTAAGAATACCTGGGTCAGGCCACCCACAGAATCGTTTTAGGAAGCATTCATTTAGCTCAGACGATATTGATATAATGTATCATAAACATCTAGAGAATACGAGTTTCTGGTAAACATTGATCCCTTCTATTTTCTATATTATGTACGAGTATAACTATTTATAAGTTTTTTTTATACAAAAATACAACTAAAAAAAACCGAATGACCTCATTCATCAAAATGCAGTTTCGGCTTTACCGACGAACATGGTAAAAAACAAGCACACATAGCATGCTAAAATCATAACCATCCTTTTTTATTTGTCGCAATTGTATAAAAAATAATCTACGCAGTAAAAGCTGCGACGAAAGCCTAGTTCCATAATAATACGCATTCCCAAATAATACACAATCTTGAGCAGGTAACCCGTAAATGCCTACCTTAATTCCGTACATAGATCGTGTGGCCCAAGAGCAAGTATTTCTGCGGCAAAATTCCCAAAATCCAGTCCCACCTAAAGGGCTTATTAATTCTGCGGTATTTCGATGCGCGTGAAACAGGGCTTGAGGTAACAAAGGGTCATCCGTTATTTTGAAGGGTCGACCCGGTTATATGAATAATTTTGTCAACGTATATACATATTTTAACTGGTTTTGTTTCTGTGTTGTACTCCTGGAAGACAGTGATAATTTTGATAGAAATCTCGTACCTAGTGTAAATCGGTAGCGTTCATTCCACCCAGTTTTTGACGTACCTATAACATCTTATAAAATCACACCGAAAATTTTATTAATTTTAATATTAATTTTTTTTATTTTATTAGTATTTTCAGTGCATGACCTAGCTGATTATTGTCAGCACTTTCGTTTGATTAGAAAAATTCCTTGGTAGCTGGCTTATTAATCCCGTGGTCTTGGAATGATCACGAAACAAGAATTTAAGTAACAAAGGTTCATTAATTACTGGTGCCGCTCAAGTGCTGCTCTGCCTGTATAAACAGTTTTGTCTACGTTAAGTATTTTATGTGCGTGTTATCTTTCAACAAAACTCGGCGAGTATAGTGTCTTGGATGTAGCAGTAAAATTTTTAATTCGATGAAAATGTCAATGTTAATGTACCGTTTTCTCCACATAATTTTGTGAATATCTATAAATTATGTATATTTCTAATGACATATCCGAGTAGGTGTAAAAAATCAGTTTCAACTGGCTTCATGCTCATTTTACCTTCAGATTAATTAAGCAGTTGCAGAGATATACAACGACGTTGTGTCTGCTGCGCTGTCTTTATTCTATTATTGACTGTCGTAATCTTCTTATTCGGAGAAAGGGGACACATCAAAGTTGTATTGCAAAATGGATACTTTCCTTAGATTTATGTTTAATTGTTCGGACAGTTTTGTTAACAATGGTACGCTTGTGTCACCTAGATTTTCAGGTTAAAGTTTCACATATCAATCCGAAGTATATTTTTATTTCGTCTAATAAATATATGAAGAAAATCCTTAAGTAATTCGGTCATATCGTAAGGAACTCCTATGGATATTTGGAGAAATTCGTTACTGGTAAGATTAAAGGAAAGAAGCCACTGGAGTGAAGCCCTGTATGTTGGTCCGTACATGTCTTGGCTCATCATTCCACGATGATGGAAGGTGTCACAGACGGAACAAAGCAGCGCGAAACTAAAACATAGTGTGTAAGTCACGATAATTAGAGAAAAGGATATTATGTTATTATCTAGTCTTAGGCGTTTAGTTGAAAGTGGGTTTATAAAGTATACCTGAGTATCCTCGGAACTCTGTTACCAATAACTATAGTTCAATCAAAATTGAACGTTTATGCATAACATTTACATAGTTCTGGCTGATATATGAGTCACTGTTATAGTTGTTTAGACATAGAATGACCTATTGGAATGTATTTATGGTCCATTAACTCTACCAGGCCATTGTTGAACTGCAGTTAAATTTCGTTATCGTGAGCGATGCATGCCACGATATATTAACAATCTATTTCCGACCGTAAAGGTTAACTGTGTTTGAATAACGTTCGCTGTAAATAAATGTTTGGTGATTGCAAGCTAAAAGGTGTGAAAGGAAACATAAAAAAAATCATTATTAAATTCAATTAATGATGTATGTAACTCTATCAAACAATTGAATTGTTAATTCTGAAAAGACTGGCCACCGAATTCATTGCGTATTGACCGGCTTATTTCATACGGGACGCATATGAACCAGCATCACTTGCTTGATTAGATACTTGTATAACAAAAGTGTATAATTCCTGTCCTTTAACAGGAAAAACTATACACATCAAATAGAAGAGGCATTAACGGAATAAAAGTCTATCTATTATCTATCTATCCACACAAGCCAAGCTTAGTAGTGTATACATACATTTACTTATCATACCTACTCAAAAAAAATAAACTTATGTACCCTTATCCTATGTTGTAAACACACAAATGATTAAAATAAATTCAGCCTAGTTGTGCTCTAGTGATCTAGTGGTCGCAAGGGCGATTGGTAAGAAGCCCTGGGTTCGATCCCCGGGACAGGCAACAACTATTTCTATTAACTTGCAATGCCCGGTAGCGGCTTGGAGTCCAGATTTGTGCCCGATGTAACACCAACATTACATTACATGGGACTTAAACATAACTGGTGAAATATGTTCAGAACAATGGGAAACACATACACAGTAATCTAATACTAATCTTAAGGTATTGTGTCAAATTATAGTTTCTACGAAGTAACAATACGGTGGCCGCTTATTATCGTCATAATACCTTGTACGAAATACTGTCCGTCAGTCACTTTCAGTCAGTTCTGTGTAAACCAATCTCACGACCCTTCACTGCTCTGTTCACAAAGGTAGACATTGAATCATGGAAAATAAAACTTTTCGATATAAATAAAATACATATTTGAACACGAATACATTAAAGGCCACGGTTCACAGTACATTTTTAGAAATATTCAACAGCTCAGTACACATGATTAAAGTTGAATTATTTGTGGAAGCGCGCTCAGCAAACACACCGGCCAGAACGGTCACGAATTGAAAACCAACTGCTGTTAGTCATGCGAAAATAAAAACCGTTGATCGAGCGTGAATTGAGTTAAATGGTTCCGTACCTGGCTATGTGAGTAGGTACCTATAGAGTAGGTAGTTCGTTTTCCTGACCCGAATTTGAGTATCGACTAGAAGCGACTCCATTCAGTTCATTCTAAAAATTTTAATGCATTTGAAATGTTTTTAACGATTGTTATTTCAACGATTACAGCTTCATATTCCAGAAGATACCTTAAACTAGAAGTATACCTAAAGGTCAGTCTGTATAAAATATTAGGAATATTATGTTCACTAACATTAGGACTATTCTTACGAGTCCTTACTAATATCTATACCTATATATAAAAGGAAAAGCTGACTGACTAACATATTAACGCAGGACCTAAACAATAAGGGTAAGAAACTTGAAATTTTGCGCAGGGGTTCCTTTTATAACGTAGGGGAGCACTAAGAAAGGAGTTTTGAAAATTCACCCCCTAAGGGGGTGCAAAGTTAGTATGAAACTTTGCCATTTTTGAAGTCAAGTGGGCAACCCGAACGCGGGCAGACGTCGTTGATGGGTTTAATTCTACACGAGTAGTAAAAATATAAATGGGAAATAGTTTTTGTTTGTTTGTGCTTGTGTTTCTTCTCCTCAACGGAATGACAGTTCGGTATGATTTTAATTGATGTAGTATACGGCTTGGAGAGTTATAGTTATAGAATACTAATTATCCCTGAAAACTACACAGTTCTCGTGAAAGGGACAAAAAAATGGTAACAATCATTCAATTTTAAATAGATACATAACTATCTATAACTTATCAGAAATAAAATACCTATGAGAAATGCTTAATCATAGCTATCATACTATCTATCAATTTTTAACTGATTGGTCAATAAAATCTAAATATAAGTTAACTATTTATAAATCTTAGTTAAGTGGAACTATTGTTACTTTTTTTATTAAAACCTCTCATCGAAAAACGATTTAACGCGGGCGGAGTCGGTAATGAATTATAGTTCGTATACTTTTACATAAGTTCATTAGTAACAAGCAATCTATATATTTAAAAGCGAAAAAAACGACTGATTAGACAAGAAATCTCAATAACCACGTGACCGATAAAGCTGGTATTTGCCAGGGCGGTATTTTTGAGGAATTATTGAAATTAAACTTATTAATAATGTGACTTTGATAATTAATAATGTGATTTTGAATGTGTTGTACGACCCCCGTTTCGTAATTCTAGTATTACCTTTAGTAATGTAGTCCGTGCTATTACTATCTACCCTTTTAGGCTGTTTACAAGTCAACTGCATAAAACGGAACCCCACTCTCATAAAGAACGGCGGGTTTTGCACAAAAACTGTAACAAATGGGACGGGATATCCAGTATCCACTTATAAATTATTATTTTTTTGCATTATTTACAATTTAAAGGGAAATTCTTTGCTAACGCGATTTTGCGTGAATGCTAACATATAACTAATTATTAGTGTAGTAGGTAAATGTAATAAAATAAGCTCACCGTTAAGATTACATACCTATACCACAAAGTATACGGAACAGGGACCAAGCTTTCAGAAAAAGCAAAATCTGTACCTATTCTAATAATCTGTACCTATCACCCCTTTACAATAATATTTTCCTACTAAAAAGTAGCCTATGTCCTTTCTCAGGCTCTAGACTATCTGTGTACCAAATTTAATTTAAATCGGTTCAGTAGTTTTGGCGTGAAAGCGATACAGACAGACAGACAGACAGAGTTACTTTCGCATTTATAATATTAAGTAAGGAATAAGGAAGTAAGGATTAAATTAAGTCTGTAGTAAAATTTAATTTTATGAAGAAGGTGAGGTCATTTAAAATTCGAATTAGATATCCGTAGAAAATTAGCCAGGCATATAACACTGGCATTTCAAGTATAAGAAAACAGTAACAAAACTACTAACAGCTCCAGTTTCAGTTGTTGTTAGGCACAGTTGTGGCTTCACTAGTCATAATGATGCTACCTATAGCTAGTATTGAGAATAGGATATAAGTAAAGAAAGTTCTCGCAGGAAAGCTATTGTCCGTGAACTAACTGTTGTTCGCTTTTTCCAAGCCAGTTTGCAATGAAGCATGCTTTTAAGTGGTTTTGAAATCAATACTATTATTTTGAGCATAGATGAATTTGGCGCAGGATTATGTGGGATTTCTCCCACTAAAACCCACTCAAACGGCGGCCTATCTCGGCGTAACAGGAGGACTCCGGAATCTCTTTTAGAACGCACTTTACACCCTACAAACGTTTAGTTGGATCCCATAGAATAGAAAGCATAATTGAAAACTCGGTTCAGCGTCTCCTAACTAGACTGTTACTATAGCTGTTTTAGTTCTCGAACAATTTTACCGGTTCGCAACCATTTCCTATTTTTTCGTTGCCAAACGCCCGAACTGAGGCAGAAAAACCAATTTCGGACAGAATGCGAATAGAGCTTATTCGTGGATTATTTTGAGTAGTTTAAATTAAATCAAAATATTACGCGAAGTACTTGAAAGGGTAATAGGTAATCAGACAGAAAACTTTGGAGAGTAACATAGGCCTTTGCCCAACATGCGGGAATTAAAATTTAGTAGTCCTAATTATGAAGTTCTCATGACTTATGGCGCTCTGAAAAGGAAGTTGTTGAGGGTATAGGAAGTACCACTTCCACTTTTATATTAGCCCCGCCCCATTTCATTGGGTATACCTAATACTGCTAATACTGCTAATGCTAAAATACTGCTAATATAATACTGCTAATCTAATTTCAATTTTGTATGTTATGTGCGTTACCAGCCAGTAATCTTACCAGCTACTGTAAAGGAATGCAGCCTTCACCCATTGATCCGAGTCTGTCAATCTTCATTTGGCCAGCCTTATGCCTCTCATTTCAAAATCCCCGCTTGAACAAAATCAACTGTGGTCGATGAACCATGTCATGAGCCAAAACAAAAGGAAATAACTGTACAAGGAAGACTGCTATATCATTTTTGTTACATAAAATGAGTTAGATCTGTTAATCGGAAACGTGGTCGTGTAACAATCCGGAGGATTATGGTCACGCGGCTCTTTTATAATAGAAATTAAACTGGACATTTGTGGTAATAAAACGACGAATAAAATTCCATTTTAAGTAAAACAATGTTGTATCGCTTAGGCAATCATGCTGCACGGCTGCTCGTTGTTCTAGTAATAGTATTACTACACCACCATGCAGAAATGCGGATCCTGATGAATGTTTACGGTGCAATAAAAGGAACTTATTACACAAAGCTCATTGACGTATATAGGACTGTATTTAATCGCATTTTAACGTAGCATACAACGCTACAACCCATAGACATCTCTGTTACACGGCTCTCTCCCGCACCCAGAGCTGCGGGAGGTCTAGAGAATACTACACCACGCTGCTCCAATGCGGATTGGTGGAGTGATTAGTGGTCAACCCAGTGTCTGCTCCAATGTATGTGCTTGGTATTACCTACTAAGTTTATATTACTTATCGCTGCTATCGCTACGACCCATAGACGTCCCACTGTTGGGCACGGGTCTCCCCCACAGACGCATACTCCACCACGCTGCTCCAATGCGGATTGATGGAGGGGTTAGTAGCCAATCCAGTTTCGAATGTTTTAAACCCACCAGAAGGTCTTCGACAAGGCTTAACGACTGTTTCCACCATTGAAAACAACCAGGACCGGCGGCTTTAAGTGCCCTCCGGAGCACGGTATCGTCCATGAAGTTTTGCCACTAGCGGTCACCCATCCACAAACCGACCGCGCCCGTTGTTGCTTAACTCTTTCGATCACATTGAATCGACGTGAACACTAATGAAAGGCTATGAACACTACAATGTATGTACTTATAACCTCTTTTCTTCTTTCTCTTTCTTTGTATCTCATTGTAAATGGAACTTGTGTTTTTTATGAGAATAAATTCTTTAAACCTAACCTACTCGAAATCTGTAAGTCCCTACATGCGCAACAGAAACCTATTTCTAGAGTTTTTCTTATGCATTACTTATATGACATTAGCGCGAACATTCATATAAATAATTAGATCTAGCCGGAATCCATTCATTTTCGCCTGCAAGGGCTTGCCTTTACCAGGAATAGGTGACTGCATTACATTATGTCATTAAGTTATGTCATTGTAATTTTTTAACTTCCTTACTCATAATCCCAAACTTTTAAAATGTATTTGTTGCTGGATGCATGTATGGATGATGAAAGTTATTTTATAAAAATTTTATTTGTATTAAAAACAACTAATTCGCGTGCTTCTTAAGAAACCAATCGAGAAAGCCAATCAGGTAAGTCCTTGATAATGCAGTGTACCAAATGTAAGGAAATACTATATAATATTTCTTTATTTTTAATTACTTTTAACCAACATTAAAACAATGCCTCTGATTAAAGGTTTAAGCATAATATACTCGTAATAAATAAAATACATGCGAACGTTTTAATACTTATACTCGTACCGGTTTACCTAATACTTAAAATACCTACAACTTTGATTACATTTACAAACATACATACATACATTTACAAATATCATAATTAGGTTACATCAAAATTTTACCAGTTTTTACCAACCAACAGATTTTATTCAACAAAAATATTTCATGCTCCAGTCATTCATAGAGCGTCACAACCACCAACCGTTTCGATAATTATTATTCATTTTGATCGCGAATTTCGTGACATCTGTATAGTAACTTGTATCACTGAAAGCGGAAAGCGAGGTAACAAGTTGCGCATTATATCTAAATAAAAAAAGTATTATAACAAAATTGAAATAATTATAATAAAACCTCATTCAGCTTGTCTCTTCAACCTAATTCGTCATTTATGATCTAGAAATTGACTAAAAATGTTTTAACACATTGACTGTCCGTGTAATAAAATATAATTTATATGCTATTGTTATTATATTGATTCCTCAGGCAGTCCAAGTGTTAGTTTTACGTATAATATAACGATTAGGGACATAATATCCTATATATTTATATAACTATAATTAATAACAGTGTATTTTACTTTTTTAATCGTTCTTTATGAATAAAACTAGTGGGCGCCCGCAGCTTCGCTCGCGTAGAATTAGACCCATTAACGACGTCTGCCTGCGTTCGGGTTGCCCACTTGACTTCAAAAACGGCAAAGTTTCAAACTAACTTTGCACCCCCGTTTTACCCCCTAAGGAGGTGAATTTTCAAAAATCCTTTCTTAGTGCTCCCCTACGCTATAAAAGGAACCCCTGAGCAGAATCTCAAGTTTCTATCCCATAAAGTTTAGGCCCTGCGTTGATATGTCAGTCAGTCAGTCAGTCAGTCAGTCAGTCAGTCAGTCACCTTCTCCTTCTATATATATAGATAGATAATATAAAATTAAATGAATAACTTTGTACTTATTTTACATAATTTACAGAGCTATACAGATATACAGATAAACAAATTCTATGTACCGCTGTAAAATTTGTGGACGTGTTAGTTTATAGTTTATGGCATGTGAAAAATTCCATAATAATATAAGCTTTTTTTAACAAAACGTAGGTATTTTCTAATTTTGATAAAATTTGGTTTAGAGTTAGCTGACCTGGATATATGGAATACCTTTTATCCCTATACTGTTTGCCCTTGGGATAAAAAATCCATTTCAATTTGTTTTCAGTTTTTACCCCATATATTTTACGAAGGTGAAGCCTGGGGAAGGAGATAGTCTTATTAAAAAACAAACCTTACGAAATAAATCTACACAAAGGTGTTTCAGAAAATTAAACAGAAATTCGCTCCATAATTGTTAGTGAAATACTTGCACTATAGAGAAAAACAGAGAAACTCCATTAACCAACGCATTGATTGGCCAGCGCGTTAAAACTTCTGTTAATTTATAAATCATTCGCTTTATGTCGGTACTTAATGAGTTCGAAACTTTAGCGGTAATTTTGGATGAAATGCATTTAAAACAGACCGATTACTGAATGTGGAGGTTTTAAAATGATTAATCATTTAAAGGAAACTGAAATGTCATTGTCATAATGTGGTAACATATACATCAATGGTCATAGTTATCAATAGGTATTGATCAAATATCTAATTTATTTGATATCGATGTGTTAAAAAGGTTCAATATGACCTAAACTTCACTTATTACATGCTCTGTATTTCTGTAAGCAACAAAAACATCATTTTTAAACGGTTTTATTAAATTACAATCTACACTTTGAAGTTCGCTGCATATCTCCCTGTGTCCATGCTAAAATAACAAACTACGGTAGGTACAAGTACTTAAGTAGTACTTGTACGTACCGTAGTTTGTTATTTTTATTACTTGAAAAAAAAAAAACTATAAATCTATCAGCTACCTCTCGTTCTCTCTGTATGAGTCAGCGCGTGACCGGCTAGAAAGGAATTCACCTGAGCGCTTTTCATTGTTTATTTTTATTGCCGGGCCAAATTCACGCCCAAATAAATGTCGAGTAAAGCCTACGGACGTTAATTAAGTTCTTGGCTTTTACGGGCCTCAGTCGCCTACTCGCAATGAGTATAAGAGACCAATCACACAAGCGATTTCTGGGCTTAGGCGATGAGTAACTACACCCAAGCGATTATGTTCGATTTCTTCGTAGCCGGAGGTCACCATGTACGCTGCTGTGACCAAGACGGCGAGATTGTGTCGCGTTTTAGCCGCAATATTCTTTTTAGATTTTGCGACGGACAGACAGATGGACTTAGTAATAGGGGACTTAGTAATAGGTACTTAGTAATAGGGCCTTTGGATATGGAACCCTAAAAAGAAAGCGATAAACACGCGATGGACGGCAAGGACCAATGCTTCATATATGCGCAAACAAAATTAGACAGCATCAGTCGCCGGTGTGTGGAGGCCCTTATTTGTTTCGGAAAATGTTCCTCTACTTTCGGTATTCCACGGCATTCCATCGAAGACGGGTCTACAGTTCGAAGAATAAGAAATGTCAAACTATTGTCCCGACGCTTGCTAAGCACGGATAGGAGTTAACAAGCGTACAACATTTTAGAGTACTCCCGGGCATATAGAGTTCCACAAATCATTTATGGCTTTTACGAGCGATTGCTTAAACCGCGCATAATTTTAAAATGTTGGTTTTGAACTCGGTTTAAACCCAGTTGGCTATAGAACTCACCTCTCACTCGAGTGGTCCCGGTTCAAACCCAAGCGGCACGCACCAATGACTTTAAAATTTACGTATTAAATGTCACTTGCTGTAACGGTGAAGGACACATCTGAGGAAACTGCCTGAAAGTTCTTCATAATGTTCTCGAAGGCATGTGAAGTCTGCCAATAAGCATTTGGCGATTAAGATGGTGGATTAAGACCTAATCCCTCCCATTCTGAGAGGAGATCCGTGCCCAACAGTAGGACAAAGAAAGGGTTGTGGTGTGCCCAGTAGCCAACACCGCCAACTTAACAAATGTACTTGTTATATTTGTTTTCATAACGCGCGATCCAAACTGTTATAAAGGTGGATTTTCGGCGTGTTTTTTTTTGTTAGCACTGCAAACATTTTCACCGTTGAATGCGTTAGTAGCACGAATAGAAATTGCAGTGAAGGAGCAATGTTCTAAAATCATAACCCTCTTTTTGACTATGGCCTGTTTGGATGGAAATAATTTATGATTTGCACGGATGTTGTACCTACCAAATATTTTGTAAACTTGCTGCAATTTTTCTCTGGCATATATTTAAGTTGTTTACAAATGATTGTAGTAAGACGGAATACGTAGCATTCAAAGCCCAATGTGTAGCGTCGATACTGTGATCTAAAGAGTTAAGCAACGATGGGCGCGGTTGGTTTGTGCTTGGGTTACCGCTAGTGGCATTGCGCTTTTTAATTACATTCGACACTGGGTTGCCCACTAACCCCTCCACCAATCAACATTGGAGCAGCGTGGTGGAGTATGTTCTAGACCTTCCTCAACTGTGTCCGTGGGGGAGACTGGTGCCCAGCTGTCGGACGTAATCCATATGGATTGCAGCTAAATAATCTATATTATAAAAATGAATCGCAAAATGTGTTGGTAAGCGCATAACTCAACAACGCCTGGACCAATTTGGCTAATTCTTTTTTTTAAATGTTCGTTGAAGTTCAAGGATGGTTTTTACGGCGAGAAAAATTTGAAAATTCATCCCCTAAGGGGGTAAAACGGGGGTGCAAAGTTAGTATGAAGCTTTGCCGTTTTTGAAGTTAGTGAATGTGTAACGCGAGCGAAGCTGCGGGCGTCCACTAGTAATAATATATATTTGACGGCGCGTCATTTGATTAGTTCTCTTTATCCACGTCTACTGGAAAACACATAATATAAGTGATCCCGGCCAGTGAATGGGGCATCTGATGATGACCTTGCGCTTTTATATTAATTCGACTTTAGCAGCGCGGTGGAGATTTTTTCATTTTAATGGATGTCAAGAGTAAAATTAATATAATAGTCTGTATTAGGTATGCTATATACATATATCTCATTAATAAAATAGTGTTGAAAATTTGTATTACAAAATAAATACCAAGATTTAAAGTAATATCATGAATGTTTTGTCATAATCTATCATGAATGTTTGTCGAATTTATACTATACGTACATAAAACCTATTCCTTTTTTTGTTATGCAATGACAACGAAGAATGAATCTATTGATTTAATTTTTAAAATTATACTTATTTCTACATTTCATTTTTTTTCATTAACATCCCAATAGACATACCGCAAAGTGGCATTCTCATTTCAATTTTACGCTCTGAATGGCCACGAACAGCTACTTGAATTAATTCGAAATAGGTACCTATATTTTAAGTTTTCATTTTATTATAAGCTATTTTTCTGTCTACTCACTTGTTTCATTTTCCTAAGCGATGTGTGTTGTACCTATTGGAATATAATTAGAAGTACTTGCAAAAAAAGATTTGGATTTAATTTTTAGTTTAACGGTTTTTATTGAAAACAAAAATAATAATAATTGATGTTTAGAAAATATACGGCTGCACAAATTATATGGAATAAAGCCTTGTGACATATTGGATCAGCCGTGAACGAACTCACGCTTTCGGTTGAGTCTAAATTAGATTACGTCGGACTGCCCAAAGGTCTATCGAGCTCTGCTTTAAACGAATTTCTTTCATATATTTATTGCGTGTTTAAATTAACTTGCCCTCAAATACAGCCTTTCCGTCAGTAGTAGTTTTGATGGAATCGAATACATCTATATATATAAAAATGTTATGTTGGTTTGTGTACGCTTCAAAAACTCAAAAAGTTCTGCACCGATCGAGCTGAAATTTTAGCATGATATATAATCCGCATCAAGGATTGTTTTTATCTAATTTTTGCATCAGTCACATATCCGCGAAAAATATTGTATATCCACAAGTATTGCTAAATTAAACATTATATGACATGTATTCTTTGTTTTGTTTCTCATTTCGCAACCATTCAATCACAATGTGCCACAGCGAAGCGTGGCAGGGTACAGCTAGTACTTATCTAAAATGTCATAGCATATCGCTTCATCAACCAAGCGAAGAACTCATCGATGCGACATTTATTATTTCGGCCGCAAGCTAAATATTATGTTGGACCGCTGAAATTTTGCCAGCATTTTATACCAAGACTGAAGCGTGCTTCAATCTGTTGCTGGAGATTGATTTGATTTACAAAAGTGTGAGAATCATGTGATGTAATGTGATAAAACACCTTTTAGAGAATTTGTTAATGGTATATGTACCTATATTCTATACGAGATGAAATTGATAACAATAAACGTATAAAAAAAAAAGGAGCTTTATGTTCGACTGAATGTTTTTTTTTATATACCAACAACGATAGATTCGTCGTTCATAAAGTATTGCGTGATTCAACTGCATTGGTTGATACTGTTGACTTTGGGTTGGTTTTAACTGTGGCTTTGGGACGGACTTGTAGCCACTAATGATTATACATACAATTGTTTCTTAGTTTTTTTTTTGTTTTCAAGTAGTTTTTTTGTAAAAAATAATAATTATAAAATTAGTTTTAATTTACTTTGTAACAACTCGCCTAAGGCGTATGGTAATGTAGGTATATTCTCATAGTGGTAGTATTTTGGTGTATAATGAAATTTCTTTATTATAATTATGTGCATTCTTTCTTATTCGTGCTATAAAACACGAATTTATAGCACGCATAAGAAACGATGTGAACGATAGTAACGATGGTGAATGCCTTATAATTAATTAACACGCGTATTATTAATAATATGCATGGGTTGTTAAAGTAAATTAAAACTAACTTTATAACAATGGATTTCCGCTAAGTAACGCTACAATACGATACTATACAAATACAAGTAAGTTTACTGGCGAAAAACCCCCACACTAGGTGTACCAATAAATGGTCTACGAGCTGGAGGAATTCCGAGCTCGGAGGCTAATAATACAAAAAGAACGAAATCGGAACTCGTTATGTGTGCCCCCGGCTCGGAAGTGAAACTTTGGCTTGTAGACCGGGTTAGCTGGATCACTCCACAGGTCGCTGGGCTGACCTGGTTGCGATATAAACTAATTTAAATGAAAAGTGGACTGTATGTATGGGCTTCACAGTTATTTGGGCCAATGATCCGACGACGGATACAAGAAAATGGATTTCACCAACCTTTAACCCCGCTGTGCAGCTCAGCTAGCCGGGTGGCTGCTCGAACGCTACTCCAGCTGGGTTGACTCCTCTTGCTCATTTGCACTAGATAGAACAATGCGCGTGCGCAGCCTTTGTCTGTTCTGAACTCAAACGCGGCGCGGGTTCAGCTCCGGCTTGTGCCAACTCGCGAAACACGGCGCGCGCCCGGTCCTTTCCTAACGTCCGCGCGCAAAAAGTGAGGCTATTGGCGGGTAGAACCAAATTCTAGCACTACCGTACGAATGTATTACCCAATTGAAAAAAGTCTGTGTGTAAGTTATTATACTTCTTTGGCGTAACAAAAACAAAAATCTTATCTTTCGCCGTATTCTACGTTTGTAGAAAAAACGACACTAACAATAGAAAAAAGGTATTTAATACATTGAAAGTTTTACTAAAACGCATTATCTAGTTAAATAAAGTTCATTTAAATATCACAAAAAATCACCGGAATGAGCCCGCAGACTTTAACAATTGAAAGTATCAAACCATTTTTTGACAATGTTGACTATAGCTAACTTCAGGGTGTCGGTTTTTTGTGACGGTGTGCGCGCGCATCGTAAAAATTTACTCTCATCATTTTCCCTAACGCGCCAAAAGAAGTAGGTATAACTTCAAAAATAAAAAAATATGTATTTTCGAACATAATATCTATGTATGTATATCAGTCTCTGCCATAGTACAGGTTCGCGCTAATTTGGGGACAGATTGCCGAGTGTGAATGTCCATGGTATTATTTATTTATATTATTTATTTATTTAAGAACACTATGATACCCTGTGTTGTGGGTAATAGAAATATTCCAGTAAAGTCGTCAACAACCGTACACAAATATACGTAAGTAGGTAAGTATACGAAATTGGTCATCCACGAAATAGTCTTCGTGATTTTTTGATTGACTACAGTCGACTCACACTGGCGCAGAGTCGAAGCGACGCGACGCGTCATGTTTTTCCGCCTACAGCATAGCTGAATATGCTGTAGGCGGAAAAACATGACGCGTCGCGTCGCTATTATTTATTATTTACTATTGCTCTATTATTTAAGTACAAATTTCTGCTATGCAAATATGGTAGCACGCGTCGACGCGCGTTGACGCGCGGCTGGAGTCGAGCGGGCTGGAATCGAGCTGTGCTTTATAATAGAACAATAGAGATGAATATGCTGTAGGCGGAAAAACATGACGCGTCGCGTCGCTTCGACTCTGCGCCAGTGTGAGTCGACCCTTAGGATCAAATAGAACAGATCACTAGGAGAGGAGTTCAACATGTGCCAGCCGCGAACGAACTCTCGGTGATGTGGCGTTCAGGATTTCGGCCGCACGCAAATTGGATTACATCGGACCGCTGAAAGGGCTAACATGTCGCGCCCAAAACGAATTCCTAAAAGTCAGTAACTTCGCGCTATGAAATTGAAAATTTGTATAGGTACAATGGAAAGCTGTTTCGGTATGAAAATTGGTACTGAAACTTCAAACCAGGACGCAACGGACTGGGTTTGTTTTTAAATGCTACTAAAAATACCATTATGGAATACAATACAACACATTAAAAAATACTTTATTGTACAATACTTTTAAGTATGAGTAACTTAAAATAAAATCGGTGAGGAATCGCGTAGTGTATATTCATCATACACACGAGCTGGTCTCGATTGGACTATTCCATTTGAATAATTTGATTCAAAACTGTTAAGAATTAGAACAATGTTGTGCAATTCAGATGCAATCAAACAAATAGCAGATGAATGAAAAATTGACTGCTGAAATATTTCCAGGCTCGTTTACTCAAATAAGAAATTTGAAAAATTCTTGTCGTACCTACTCGTTTTGCGGGTGCAAATTTACTAGACGTGTGAGAGTGTAATTCCCAACTAACTGAACTGTTTTTCCTATGCATTTTTATGTTATAGATTTTCATAAATAACTCATTAAGCTTCGTCAAAGACATCTTCAAACTTCTCATACTCTGATATGACAATATTTCTAGTAAATCCACTCAACAGCTTGGTAGAACCATATTGTTGTGCGCCCTTCAGTAGTTTCATTGCAGCAAATAGTACCCGCAGGAAAGTAACCAAATATGGAATAGTACCCCTAATATGGAAATTTGTCGTATACCGCAATACAGGTTAGATTCCGTATTAGGGGGACTATTCCATATTTGGTTACTATCCCCTACTGAGGAAAAGGACACGGAGCAGCGACAACCTTGATCATGTTAAGTTTCCCACCGGCTCGATTTAAAAAACAACATCATGTAATCCATAAATCCGTGAACCCGTATGAGCGATTCAAAATCTATTTTCGATTTACTCGCACCATTCATTCGAATGAGCTATTCAATTTGATTCAAAGTTTAGAATGGAAATAGTTTTTGGCGCGAGTCTAGTTGGAGCGCATGAATAGCGGCAGATGTTAATGAAAAACGTATGAATGAGCTTTTGGAATGAAATCGACACCATCTATGTACACTGCACTTGATCCAACATTATGTGAAATTTGCTACCCATAGACATCCCACTGCTGGACAAGGGTCTCCTCCACTGACATATCTGCGGGAGGTCTAGAGCATACTCCACCACGCTTCTCCAACGCGGATTGGTAGAGGGGTTAGTGGCCAACCAAGAGTCGTATGTTCTCAAGCCACCCGGTGGTCTTCGACAAGGCTTTACGACGTGTTTTCACCACTGAAAACAACCGGAACCGCCGGCTTAATGTGCCCTCCGAAGTGTGTGGTAGTCATGTTTTACATTTAGTTTATTTCGCTGAAACAGTACGATATTAGGCCAGGCATTACAGAATGAACTGTAACTGTATTAAACATTACAGCAGAAATATTCATACTAGTACCTGTTCGCTTGTTATACACATAGATAGTATTAGATACATATTTAATAAAAAAATCACTCAATTGTTACCTTTAAAAAGCGCCAATTATCTTCGAGATCTAACAAACTAAACCGCTCAAATAAGCTGGTGTGAAAGAGGGATAAAATCTATCCTGCAACCCCATATGAGTTCTTAAATGACGGTATGTTTGCCGTAAATCAGATTACGGCGGGCCAAGGTTAGTTCTGTCTACAAAACAGAATCGTTGCCTTTATTGCAGTAATTATAAATTTTATTATCTTTTTAAATGTAAATCTTTATCCGTAGGTATATAATCGGTGGCGTCGGCACACTCATTAGCTATCGTTTGTAAGCACCCTTCGACTGAACAAAACACAGTAGGTACACGAGATAGCGTGTAGCGAACACTTAAGTTGTAAGAACTTGACGTACAGCTTTTAGGTAAACTATTACCTAAGTAACACTTTACTTACAACCATAATTTACTTATTTAGTTTAAAATAAGAACTAGAATAAATCTATTATTAGAGTAGTTTATTGTGTAAGACATAAATACATTCTGTTAGGTAGTTAAAACGTGACCTAGCACTGGAAATAAATATCAATTCACAAATAAAACGAGAGAGATATTGAGGGAATAAAGTATCTATGTGAGGACCACCACAACCCTTTCTTTGTCCCACTTTTGGGCTTGGGTCTCCTCTGGGAATGGAAGCATTAGATGGTCCATCAAGCTGGCATTGCGGATGTGCAGACTTCACATATCATCGAGCACATTATCGAGAACTCTCAGGCATTAGATTATTCAAGATGTTTTTCTTCCCCGATACAGCAGGTAAATAAGAGTACGACTTAACTTAGAAAAGTCTTTGATGCTGATTTGAACCCATATCCGCTCGAATCGAAAGGCAAGGTCGATAGGCTGTCACCTCGTAACAGTGCGACTTTGAATGGGTTGGAACAAAGGATAATCAAACTCAACTAGTAAACATTGTGAGTGTTGTGTTAACTATATTGTTGTTAGTTCTTTGGCTTCCTGTTTGCGGTCTACAGATACATAAATAAATGACGTTATGCAAGTCAGGCGTTAAAAAATCATCTTTATAAGAATTAATTATGTTAACTATTAACTTAAAATAATATGATTATATGTGGATTTATTTTAAACAGAGTTTATACACATTAACTTATCTATCTATCTAATTATTTAAACAAAACCTGACGTAAAGGAACCCGTTTAATTTTATGAAACGAAAACCTTGTTGCACTACATTAGAAGTGCATAAATTGCAATAAAACTATCAATTTCTATCTATCTATGAGCAGATACAAAGATAAAATGATAGTTTCTTTGCAATTTATGTACCTACTACATAAATTAACTTATTCGAATTAATAAACGCACTATGAGCCGTTCGAAGTCTTACAAAGTTAAACACTGACGTCATGATATTACCCTCCCGGCGCCAACGTGGAAGACTATGAAATTGATTGCAAATAGCTTCAGTCTGTACTAGTACAGATTATCTGAAATTGCTTCGGCTGATAAATGCGATCGAACACGACCGCCCGCCATAATGTACTTAAACGCCGTAACTTAAGTATTTCTACTTGCAGCAGTGGAAATACCTTAGCACATTTCACTACCAAGAAAAATATACGTTATCGTGAAACTGTTGTAGTATTTCAGTCTGGAACTAAGTTATCAGGAGCGGCTGTGCACCTGAGAAATTCATTCTGTTATACCCGTTTGCTTGAGGTCATTGTAGCGTACCGTAATAAATAACTTACTATCAAGCAGGAAGCATGTTTTTAACACGCTTTTATTGCTTAAGCTTGGTATGTACTCGTGTGTACGTATGTACCTATGTATCTATGTGACGGAATCTTTGAACTTGATTTTCGCCCACTTCAAAGCGTCAAATTTCGACTTCAAAGCCTGAATCACGGGAGCGCTCACTGTATATGATCGACCGAGTTAACTAACGACGGACGCGGTGGGATTGGTGACCGCTAGTGGCAAAATTTAATGGGAAATACAGTTGTTTTCAATAGTAAAAACAATCGTTAAGCCTTGTCGAAGACCTTCGGATGGCTTAAGATCATTCGACACTAACCAGCTCCACCAATCCGCATTTAGCAGCGTAGTGGAGTATGCTCTAAATTTATCGTAGCTGTGTCTATGGGGAAGACCCGTACCCAACAGTGGTAGGTCTATGGGTTGTAGCTAATTATTATTTGCCTTCCAAGTTAGACACCTGTGTAGGATTAGCTATTCATTCAATAATCAATAGCTAATCCTTTGCCTTATATAGATCAGTTAGTAGTTTAAGTAGTTTTTAGTTAGGTACCTAGACTTTCGTTAAGCGTGTCTAATCACCTCATAGCGAAATAAATTATTTGACTTGACTTTGACTTTGAATGAATCTCCTATCCCCTTAAATAGCGAAATAAATTTAATTCATTGCAGTGTACCTACTCGGTACTCTTGTCTTAAATTAATGAAACTACAATGCATGACTTAAATTTTACAGGTACCTACATAGGTACCAGCTCGGCCTTCTATGTCACTGTTGCTTCTTATGTAATGTGTCTCAGAAAAACCCTCAAGTCCCTTCGTCCGCGCAGTAAATCATGCCACCGCGGTGACGCAGCCCGAAGAACCGTTTGCACGTTCCTTGTCTTTCTAAGGTCAGAATGATAAAATAACAATGTTTTATCTCACTATAGAGGAAGACGGAAGGTTTTTATTTATATTTTATTATTCTTATTTAATGTTAGCTTTCCCTGGGGCTCCGCCCGCGTTAATCCATTTTTTTGGTACAGTATTACTTCTCCTATCAAGGGATGGTTGATGGTAAAATAATTTAGAAGTTACAGGTGGGGTACACACATTTTACCACTTTGGAAGTGTCTCAAAAACCTGTTTATGACGTGTACACAATGATGAACTTTATTAAACCAATATAAGTACAACGATATGTCCTGTAAATGAAAATTATTTCGTCTTAAAGACCATGGTAGTATTATACAAGCAGAGGCAGTATAATAATCCTAAGTGAATATCTGGAATTAAAAGCTACGAGCAGTAACCTTACGAAAGGTTTGAATTATCAGATCCTCCTCCCGAAATCTCTATTCACGTATCTACACATATTCGACGGTGTTACAGACGGGCTATTCTAAATATTCATTTGAAGCGAGAAGGTCCTAACGACCCTTTCCATAACAACTTTAATCTCCATTATAACGCTGTAAGGTACCCTTACATACGTTGAGTTGGACGAAAATCTAACACCTTTAATTTACTCAAATCCCTTTTAATTTCAAGAACGGCACGTATCCTTTATACAGTGTATCATATTATAATGTAGATTAATATTTTAACGGTTTCCTCATGTGATCTAATTAAAATTTGCATCGCAATCGGAACAATGATTGCTATGTAGGTACACATTACATACTGAACAGTTGTCATTCAATCACTTACCATTAGACTGTTACCAACAATCGATAGGTAGTAGTAGTAGTAGTAGTAGTAGTAGTAGTAGTGTAGTGTAGTGTAGTGTTTTTTAATAAATTATGGAATAGGTAAATAAATTTAAAACCAAGTTGATATTACTATGCATAGCATTACATTTCAGAAATAACATTAGTTATTCAAATGGTTTCAATATAGTTTATTAAAAATTCCCAGAAGAATTAAATGATTATGATGATAGCGCAATCTGGCGGCCGCAAAACTACCAGTAAAATGCATGTCCATTCCAATTGCGCGCCGCGTTTAAAATATTAAGCGGAATACATTTTAAATGATACGTAACCAATACCAACTATACCGCGCTCGGAGCTTTTAACCCTACAAATACTAAATCACATAAAAACGTTCCATGTCACATGGCACGTGAAGTAATGCTACCGCAGTGCTGTCACGGTTTTTGTGACGTGCCGTTTTTGCGGCCGGAATGTATACTACTAATACTACTTACTCGTAATATTATTATTTTTCTCGGCTTTTTAAATTTCACGTGCCAATTCAACTGCATTTTACTAGTTAAATGCGAAGTAATGAGCTATTACTACTATTTAGATTGGCGGAGGGGCTACCCTCCGCCAATCCGCACTGGAGTAGCGTGGTGAAGTATGCTCTAGTGAGAAGAAACCCGTATCACGAATGTAATGGGTTGTAGTCTTAAGCTAAACTTATTACTGATGGTGAATGAAACAAAACCTTATAAAACCGTTTTATTTTCAAAACAACTCGTACCTTATCAAGTATCAATTAACTTCACCTAGCATTGTTTTATCAATGAACACTTACAAGTCTTGGTACTAAAAGTACAGTAAGTTTGACACTGCACATCGTTCAAACAAATCGTTATACGTAGAATTTTAATATATTATAAAATAAATAAATCTTAAACCTAAAGTCATTGAGAAACGAACTTATCACAGATTAATTAATAGGCAAAATATATTACAATAGAATTGCGAAAATTTTGAAGCTCCAAATGTTTGAGACTCCCAGTCTGTTTGTGTATTATATCTTTAAAGTGACATACGTCTTGCCGTAAAGAAATTAAATACCTGAAGGTACTTTTTACGTTGACAAGAATGGCACATTTTATATTTTCTCTATATTTCTGTTACGAAAACTATAATGTAGGTATTGAACATCATGTTATTTTCAATGGTATGATAGTTATTCAGTAATGCCACTTTAGAAAAATACACTCAATATCAAACATAGAATTTAAAAGAACCGTAGTAATAAACCAAACTCAAGTTTGAGAAAGGACTTAGGTAAATAATTGAGTCGGCTCACACGTTCCCCAAGTTCATACTTGGGAACGGGTCAGTTAATTCTGAGTTTGATTCAGATCGCGGTTTATGACCTCAGTGACTCAGAATATGCGTTTAAGACGAACGCCAAAGATATAAAAGCAATACCTATATGTAATTACACATAATCCAACAACAATATTGTTGGTGGATACTCGCATCTCAAAAGCATAACATTGCAAGTGAAAATACGGATTACTTACATTTTTATAGCTACGAGTATTGGTCATCGGCGATTACTTTAAGCACAATTTTGCTTTGTAAGATAATTTTGAACTTGTAATACTTATCATGTTATGCTTTTATGTTTATCTTAATGATGCCAGGCCAATTCAAAACTTTACAACTTCGTGATAAACTTTTAAAAGAGCTACAATGAGAGCTAAATGTTTTATGTAGGTTTATATTATGCCTCGTCCAGTTTAATAATAAAAAAGGTTTATAAATATCTCACATAAAAGAACTACTTACAGAAAATGGCAGTTGTATCTTAGTAATTATAATTAAATCTTCATTAACGAATATATTTACACTCATATTTTAAATAATATATTGTAATAATTTATCTATCTATACACTACTTTGTAGCTTAGACTCATTAAATAACTATACATGCGATATACTTTTACAAGCCACAATAGAAATGCAAATTAACTTTGAATCCAAATTAATCAACTAATGTTGATATTAATACCCTCTGTTAACTAGACTAACTACCCCAATGCTCGTTAGAGTCAGAGTCTTTCATAGTTATTCTTGCATGTATCGGTTATTATTTTGATTATTTTTAGTGATTTGTGATAAAATTCGTTTTAGCCAGAACTTACAATTATTATTAAAAGTCTTGGATTGCAAATAATCTATGATGCATTATGTAAATATAAAGCAGACTATATACAAAACTACTATACATTCAATTTAAATATTTAACAAGACCTGTTCCCAATATTTCATATAAACCTCGGTATCGGTATAAGCTTCGGTATAAACCGTAATATTTACTCATATAAGATTTTTTTATCATTACTGTTTTTTTAAAAGCGATTATTCCAGTCCCTTTTATACTCGTAAGTTTAAAAAAAATTGTAAGACGAAGCGACTAAATAGTCGCTTTGATAACTACAGAAAAACGCCAAAGCACACACTTAAAGCAATATTTGGGAACCGATCTTAATCAAATCAAGGGCATTATTTCATATTGTCGATATGCTCCACAGATTGTACGTCGCAACGTACATCCTAATATTATACTATTTACAGTCTTCACAATTGTTTACTTAGACTAAAGAAGTTTATGTTAATATGTATAATATCATTTTTGTTTAGTTGTATTTAACGTTGGTCTTCGATGTTTTTCAGGAAATGTAATTTGTCCGCTACTTGAAACCTGTCAGAAGAAAGCAACATCTGGCGTTATTTCAAACAAAATGAACGAGGATAATGGAACAAAGGGCAATGTAACTTTTATTTGAAAAGAGAATTGAAACAATCATTCACCAGGGTGACTTACAGGAATTTGATATACACCAATCATGATTTATGAATCAAAGGCAATCTGCCGATGAAGGAAAAGTATGGTAAAGTACGGTAAATAAATATGTAATGTAAAACATATTTGTTCATAGATATAACATAAAACTTATGTAATGTGCTATACATAGGAACAGAACATACGGAACTTAAGCCTGCATTAATAAACTAAACTCAAACTTGGATCAAGACTAGCTGATCCGTCCATTCTCGAGATGGTTGAATTCCTTTTTCAACCTCATTGCAACAAGCAATACCGTTAATTGACGTTACTACCTAAATTGGAACCTATTCAAAATCATCCTTTATAATATTCAAAACTTATATAATTAAAATGTGATATCAGTATGTAATTAATTCAGGTAGCTTATTTTTTTTTTTGTTAATAGCATAGTACTTACTTAGATAGTTTTTTTCTTCTGACGGTATCGACTGGTGTTGCTTCGACGCACAATACTATAAGCGGAGTACTGCAGGAGTATCTGTTAAAACAGAAACAAAACTGATTGAATGCCAAACTTAATTGAAAAGCACTTACATACAACCATTGTTGCAACAATGCAAGTTACAAAATTGTACCAAATATAGGTAAAAAGGTAAGTAATTGTGAGTGTTACTGACGGTATTTTCTTAATAGTTTCTCTAATACAAGGCATTTATAACACCCATATTGAAGCTTCAATTCATTCATAAATTTCACGTCAATAATTTCACGTAATATTTTAGGGGACTACCTTTAAACATCAATTTATTTTTTATTATTGCCTCTGGATTTGGTTGTGAGATATAGAAATAGAGTACTATTTTATCTCGCAATTTTCGAATGGACTTTTGCTGTATTGTCATAAAGACCTTTAAGGCGTCACCGTTGTTGTCAATGTATATAAATGCATGAAAACTATAGCCTTGTTCTACAAACTTGTAGAAACTTGTCTCCTCTGGGGGCCTAGACAAGTGGCAAAACGCTAGTAGAATAGAAATAGATAGATTAACAAATGTATGCGATTGACATTCGCTTACGACTAATTAGTCGATAGCTAATGTCAATCTCATACATTTGTTATTCTATTCTACTAGCGTTTTTGCCACTTGTCTACGGTGATCACGCCCACTGTGACCATTGTCCACTGTACCACGTCTGCTAGTTCGTGAGACTTACTGCTTTTTACTTGCGCATCTGCTTCCTGAGTGACCTTAATGATGATACCACAAAAGCCTTACCCTTCGCTACTCTTTCCTACAACATTTTTTGACCCATTAACGTAAGAACTTATTTAAAATAGGTTTACCCGCGTCTGCTAAACTTTTTAGTGGTGACAGTCCAGTGGCTATCAAACTAGCCTTTCACGCGTGGGGTCCGGGTTCAAATTAAAGCGGCACCACGTACCAATCACTTTGCTGTGTTATGTGCAATTAATTTCAATTGAACTGACCAACTTATGTTCTTATTAACTGTCTCTGCTAGCTGGAATAAGGACTACCCAATGTCTAATTTCCTACTGGAGTCTTGTTCAAAAACAGTTATGCGCGGCATCGAATGGGTGGTGTTGCAAACTCGTTTGCTATTTTAAATCCAAAAAATAATAATTTAGGAATTAAATCTTGAAAATAATAATATCTTGAGGAAAAATTCATGACTTAGGGGTTAACCATAATTCACGAAAGCAAATGCAGTCTGCTAATCCTCACTTGGCGGTTATGGTCTAAGTCCTCTCAACCCGAGGGTAGACCCAAGCCCAACAGTGGGAAAAGGTTGTGGTACTCACGTCTCCTGATCCAGCAGCTTGTTGGAGCGTAAGGAGGAAGCCAGCCCGAACTTCTCTGGATCGTTGCTGTGCCAAGCATCGCAGTAGGCGTGCAGCGCCGGGTTGCCGTTTGGATTCGCGCCGTGCCAAACTGCTTTTGTAGGCCTGGGGGAATATATACGTATACCATTTACCTCGTTGATATAGTCGTCACAAGCTTGACTATTTTTCAGACTTGACCAAATTTAGTAAACAATCTTACAGTGTGTTTGTAAAGAGAATTTTAATTTTAAAATAAGGCACGCACAAAATAAAGGCTATCAGAATAATCTGACATTTAATGCTAAAAGATTTTTTTAAATTTCATGGGTGCTTCTGTACTTCAAAGGGCACGATATACCGTATGTTGGAGACAAGCCTAAAAATGGAGTACAAAAAGTACATTATTATATATTAATGGACATTCTCTTGATAATAAATATCATGGACATTCTCACACGACCATCTGACCCCAAACCATGCGCGAGTGTACTGTGGGTGTCAGAGACTGATATATATAAATAAATATTTTTAAATACATACATAAATAGTTAATAATCCAGACACAGAACAAACACAAGTATTCGTTACCCGAATTTTCGTCCTGAATTTGATCCTAAGACCCCTGGCGTAACAGGCAGGGTCTCTACCGATTGCGCCAACAAGCCTGTCTAATCATTAATGACCATGTAATAATTATGCGAAAAATCTTCGAATATCTTTACCTGCATTAACAAACTAAGTATTTACTATCTTTTAAAGTAGAACAATTTGTTGTTTTCTCAATTCTGACTTCTAAGATTATAAACGTCTAGAGGTCATAAGGCAGTAATTTTATCGTTGCTTTATAAGAATATTAACAACCTGTATTTAACTTCGGACTAAACAGTGAACTATTATTGCTAACAACATGTTTACAAAACATTTTGACAGGCCCTTTGGCGCAATCGCCAGTGACCCTACCTGTTGCGCCAGGGGTCGTGGATTCGAATCCCACTCAGGACAAATATTCGTGTGACGAACACTTAATCTTGTATTTGTTCTGTGTCTGGATGTTAATATTATCTATATAAGTATGTATTTAAAAATATCTATGTATGTATATCAGTCTCTGACACCCATAATACAGGCTCGCGCCTATATGTACTTTGGACACAGAATAATTGCTTTGGGGTTAGATGGCCGTGTGTGAGAATGTCCAAGATGTATTTATATAAATTTTTTATTCATATACAATCAGTTGGACATACATCATTACTACCTTACTACCTAAAAACTGCTGAAAATCTAGTAAGATGGAGCAGCATAGTGGAGCATAGTGGAGCATGCCTGGAGTTAGTGCCGTAGCCGCTAGTGGGATTGGTTGCAGCCAATCTACTATCTCATGACAATTTGCCACAGCATGACAGGAAAAATGTTAATTAAATGCAACCTTCGCGTTGGGATGTTGCGGGAAGAAATGAGGTAATATTTCAAATCTATTCTATTTGCCATTGTGCTGTTTGTTTCACCTCGTTTTTCTTATTTGCTTGAGAATAAAGTAAACTGCGTTAGAGTGAAACGTCGAGTTATTGTTTAAAATTGCTTTTGTTCGCGGCTTAGTATTATACTTTTTATTATTTTTGAAACAGTTGGCTGAATGTTCATTGGAGACGAGCGCAGCGGCTATGTGGCTATGTTGATTTTTAGCCATTTAACGATTTTCTTTTTAAATTTAACACAACAGCAATTATAGCTAATTACTAAATTACGAAATAACTGGTATAGCATGAATACATACTGAAATATTATTAAATTATCTTATTTTTCACAAAATCCTATCCAATGATGTTAACTGAGGCAGTACTATGTTCAACTGTATGTAATTTTTTTTTTATATTCATTGTAATAATACTATCAATTAAAGTCGAAAATATAATCCACTTCAATGAGCAGATGCAACATTACAAGTCTGAATTTAATTATGGTACTGATATTTTTAATAGGCACAAATTAGGGTCATTATTTATCGGCAGGCATAAATCTATCTATGGGTCGTAAATATAAAAAATAGGCATAACTAAAATACCTACCAATTACTACGTGTGGTCGACATGTTCGGTGACGCTCTAGAGGTCATTAGCGCCAACAACAACTGTCATTCGAAAAAAAACATACCAGGTTGAATCGCTCAGGACGTTTTTCCCACTAAAGCTGTAGATTCTGGGTGCTTGAGAGAAGAGGGCCCCGGATCCGTCGAACATCTCTCCCCAGGAGTTGAACAGGACGTCGCCCCGCGTGTTCACCACAGGTATCTCGCGGTCCACCCAGCTCACGATGGAGTCTAATGTTTGATCTCTGGTGGACAGACGAACGATATTGATGTTGAAAATTATTAAGTTTAATTCTAAAACATAACGTACGTGGCAGATCACTAGTTTTAAACATTTTTAATTCAGATACGAGTAGATACGTAGCGTCCATAGCCCAATGGCTCGCGTCGATTCAACGGGATCAAAAGAGTTAAGCAACGACGGCCGCGGTCGGTGTGTGGATGATTTACCGTTAGTGGAAAATTTTCATGGATGCTACCGTGTTTCGGAGAGCACGTTGTTTGTTGTTTTTAATCATGGAAACAGTCGCTAAGCCTTGTAGAACACTCTTTCGATAGTACTTTTGAATTTTATTAAAAAAATATGTATTGCATCTATTTGAAAATCACTGTAGGTATGTGGTACAGGTTCAGAGTTGAGAAACGCAACTAGACGTACATAATTCTACTCAGTTTATCATTGAAGTTGATAATCAAATGTGTAACATATACCTACAATGAAAAATAGAAAGAAAGATGGAAAAATTCTCAAATAATAGTATTGTCATTGACGTTGAAAATTAATATTATTTGACCGTCAAAGAAAGCGTATGCCACGCTTAATAACTTAAAATCTCTGAATACATAAACGGTTCTGAGCTCTCCAAATATAGCACATCTATATGATTTTCCACAATCCACCACATTTACTCTGAATACGACTAAAAGTTCTTCCAAAGAGCTTTCACATCGACCGACGCATATTTTAGCTGGATGATATAAAGGCACGAAGAGTGCTGTCAAGGTTACCTGCCTATGGCACTTGTAGTTCGTTCTCGTACAAATGAATAGTAAAGTATTACTCGGTAAAGTCTGCAATAGTAAGTTCTGTTAAGGGCCTGAACCTTAGTTTAACAATGCAACGAAGTCACCCATTTTAAATGCTTGACAGCACAGTCAATAGGTTGGTATAGTACTATAGAACATATGGAAAATCTTAATATATGTATATATTTCTTGTGTACGTGTGTATGTCACAAAACTTTTTTTTTATTGACAACACAGTTACACTATATTTTTATGACCTGAGGAAAATCTTTTAAAATTACCATCGTCAACCAAAAAGTAGGTACTAGTCAACTGGGCGACTTTTAACTAAACGGACATACTCGTAATAGCGTAAATACTAATGAAATATTGAAATTGATCCAGGTTTCCAGATTTCATTAATTTTACGTAGGTAAAATCATTATGAGATGCCGTTCTCTATCGCACGTTAAGGCCGTGCAATAGAGAACTGGATCTGACGGACTGAGCTCAGTGCGACATCAATGTTATTGATAAGCTATTTTTCAAAAGTCTCGATCGCCGGTACCCTCTTAAAAGGCTGATGGATAGATGGATGAATAGATGGATGGATGGATGGATGGATGGATGGATGGATGGATGGATGGATGGATGTTTACCTGGATGTAAAGGCGTGGAAAGTTCCGTCGAGGCCCGCGCGCTGTGCTTGCCTGTGGCACTCGTAGTTGGTGTTGCTCACGCCGTGCATGTCGCCCGTATGAGGCTCGTTTAGCGCAGCGAGCCGCAACTTACGAGAAAGGAATACATTGGTTTTACGAAGACAAAAATGCTAAACTACAATCTAATGATATACTTAATATACACAGTATGACAGTGTGCATGACAGTGAACTCCTCTTAAACGGCTGGATAGATGTTGATGAAATTTTTTGTGTGTTCGACGGGGGATTCGAGAATGGTTTAGATTCTCAATTTGGTCCACTGTAAAATGTTTTTTAAACATTATTTTAGTATTTTTGTATAAATTATCATTTACATAAAGTGTCGCGTCGCTTTGAAATGAAAACCGTGCATTCATCTTCAGCTCATAAATTCAATGTAACTAGAAATGGTTTGATAACTTTTGCATCGTTTCAGAGGTAATGGGTATTAATTGAAACTAATTTACCTTCGTAGAAACTATTTAGTAATCTGTATCATACTCACTCAAGTTCAATATTAGATTAGGGTTAATGAACTACACAGATTGGTAATATACATTCGTAAAACACGTTAATAAGTAGAGGTACAGAGAAGTCAGCTTACCACAGGTCCCTGTCCCGTAGGATTATTGTGATGCACCAAACTGGATGTTTCCAGAATATTCTGGAGAGACGTTCGCGTCGGCCCGGTGCCCAAGGGAACGTGAATAGCCAGTAGAGATCCCATCTAATAAGAAATGTTCTTAATTAATATAGATTGTCGTGGCCAGATATAACAATTTGATCGTTTCATAATTATTGTGTTTGTGGCCCAATATGTGTTTGTACTCGTACACGGGTCATGGATTTTAAATTGTATTCTTTTCTGTATAAGTCGTTTGCGAGTTTGCGAGAGCGTCGTGCTCTAGAACATTACCAATCCGCTTTGAAGCAGCATGGTCTGCAGTTAAATAGACCCGTGCCCAAATGTGGGCTGTATGTAGCTTAGTTTATTCACAGTAGTAGGTACATAACTCAACAATATAATCTTGCACGTGACGTAACAATAATTAAGATCAAAATTAAATGGCATCACGCGAAAGCAACCAGGTTTACTCAAATTAACACAATAGTTAATTACTTTTGTTGTAGTGTAGTTAATAATAGAGGGAATAGTTTCCGTTGCCGACGTTAAATTTTACTTTCATGCCGTTATTACAGCCGTTCCAATTATCTAGCCGCAACTGAAAATTAACTATATATTGAAGCCACGTGAACCGCGAATACGTCACAAGCGGAAATTACTCATATTATACATTGCAAATTAGCTGGAGTCGGTGGCTGTGTGATTTCTAGAGCCGATACGGAGAGGAATATGGGGAACCAAGTAGGTACAAATGCAATACAATATAATGTCCGCGACTTCGCCCGCGTTACCAATAGCTTATGACATTCGGTTATTATGTAGCTTGTGGTATCCATTATTGGCAGTAACAATCCATCCATCAATCAGATACTGCTCTCTAAACATTTATCATGATTCACTCTGTCTATTGACGAAAATCCGATCAGTAATCTTTGAGTGGATCGCGTACAGACAGACAAACTCAGCGGGGACTTTGTATTATAAAAGTAACCATCTGTAACATCGCGCCTGTACCTGGTTCATTCGTCAATTACAGCCAGGTAGTAAGGTGTGTTTTCTGGTTATAATTAGTTCGAGGACAACTGATTGGATCTGATTTGAACTATTGGGGGCTAGCTAAAATAGATATTTTCAGGTCGCAGTGGCTTATAGGCTCAACTCACAGTCCCTGCAAACAATAATAGCTTCAATCGATCAGCTTTTTAAGGTCCCTGCTGAACATAGGCCTGTCTAAAATAACACCACTCTGATCGATCCTGTGCCTTCTGATCTAGTTTCATCGGTTTCATGTTGCAGTCTTTAGGTTGTCTGTCTGTCTGTCCACCTTGTCGACGGGCGCCTGTGCTCCTTTATCCGAGTCGTTGTCTCCATTCTAGGACTTTTCCAGCGATTATCAGTCCTTCAACGCGCCCATTGCTACTTCAACTCTCTAACTCTGCGAATCATTCCTGATTTGATCCGTATTTCTTTCGCCTTAATCTACGCAATAAAATAATAAAAGAGAAAACTAGTGATATTTATGGTCAAAATATAAAACACTATACTCACAGCGACGTACTGCCAGCCGTTGTTGACACGAACGAGCAGAGCTTGTTCTTGTATAACGTACGCCAATGTTCCTCGGGGGCAATTTGTTCCCATCTGCGTACAACACGGTTTTCGATTAATATTAGGGAACAGTGTATCACAACACAATACACGCAGTCTAGGATATGTTTGAGAATATTCTATAATAAGTAGCAGAATCGTGAACAGTGGAATAAAACAATGTTTTAGTGAGCAGGTGTCATTCATACCTTATAGTTAACTGCTAAATAATAGCTGCAGAAACCTCAAATGAAGGGCAGATGATGATAATTGCTATAACCACTGTTGTTGCCGACACAAAAATGGTACACACAAGTATTATTAGCAACCACAAGAGAAACATTTTTCGCACGAGTTTTAAGTAACATTAACTTTGGACTAACACGGCTATTTCCCCGCCCAGTGTTGTAAAGCATACAAAAGTAGGCAAAGGCATTACCGCGCTTCAAATATAGCAGAAATATGGAAACAGTTTCAGAATACACTCGCCAACAGAAACGAGAAATGGAATCGTAAAACCTCTGTGTTTGCTCAACATGGTATTCCGAGGCTTAACTAAAATACGATGTGAGTTTTTGTTTGCGAAGTGTATTACAAATTTATTTATTGTGATTCCACGTAAGCTTAGCTTGTTAAACTTAGACCTAAGAATTCTCAGCGGACGTAACTTTGTTAAAGTAAAGCGCAATTAACTTGAAATTTTTATAGCGTGCCTGGGGTTTGAAGTCTGGACTCTAGAGATTAAAGCCGAATTATATGGCTACCGTTGCTTTAAAATTCCTGACATAATATTTGTAAATAAATTTTCTTAGTACTTGTTAGAACAGTTCTACAGAACAGTAAAGTTATTCCTTGTTTAAGAGGTTAGTCTTTCCTTTGTAAAAAATCCTAAGTATTGGATGGATTGGTGGTGAGTTCTCTGACTTAAACTCATCAACAGGCTGACTTATAATAAGATTACTGTTGTCGTGAAGCCTATGTGATGCAATCGGCTCCTGGAAAGGGAGTATTTTTTGCTTCCATCAATAACCACTAACCACAAATATAGCATTTTACAAAAATAAAAACATAGTATAACAGGGTCTGTAAGTTCTTAGTTATTAAATTAAACTTACTCGTATTAATGATTCGGTGGTTTTGAACAAAATAGTTCCCACTATAGCTCTGCCGTCTTCGTCGTCATCAAATTCAGTTTCATCCAAAGGATCAATGGGATCTCGGAAGCCTGTACAAAAATAATGACCTATTGAAACATGTATATTATTTAAACTAACTAATACATTCTTTGTTACCTACCGCAAAATACAGAAAGACCAGAAGGAGCGTCCAGTAAAATGAAATCAGCTTTTAAAATAAACTATTTTTTTGCAACCATAGACTAGATAGAAAAATGTATGCACATCGGACATAATAAAAACCTTGCACTGAAAATTGCACTAAGCAACAAGTAACCAAAACTATAACAGTCGTCCCTGCACAGCCCCCGCCAATCTTCTAAATGTTGCTAACTTAGATACACATGAGCGGCGAAATATCAAACTAGGTAGGTAGGTTTATTTTCTATGAAGTGGGTATTTTTGGCATCACTTTTCGAGTGGGCTTGCGGTTTCTGTATTTTTTTGTTAGTATTTTGAGTTCACCTTTGTTATTTATTGAATCTGCCTGATATTCGTTCAAGGAACAATTATTTCTTAATATTATTCATGTAAATCTCTGTTCATAGGTTTATCACAAAATATGTTATATATATATAATATAGTATAATATAGTTTTTCTTACCATACTGCTCTTGTCGATACTGCATGAGATGGTTCAAGCTTCTCAATATTTGTAATGGATCTCGCTGTTTACCTGCCAACAAAACACTATTTTAACTCAATAGCAACTCAAAATACCTCTTTCTTATAGTATTACTCAAATACTGATAAAAGAGTACGTTTGTACATCATGTACATAGATATACATAAAATATGAGTTATAGAATATAGGAATAGATAAAAAGGCTAAAAAAGACTCCAAAAGATAGCCAAAGATAGTTATCTTATATTAGGTATTATGTTCTTAGGCATATAGCACGCTGCTACAGTAGTAGGTACGTATTGGTAAGGTTAGTTGAGAAGACAACCTAATTTTAATATATTTTAAACTACTTATAGGCCTTCAACTGCATCCTCCAAGAACAGTGTTATCAATTAAAATGGCTAATATAAAACTTCTAAGAACCACTTTCTTGACTTTTTCTCATGATAGTGACGTTGAACAATGATAATGGTTGAATTCCGACAAACGAAGGATAATTCTAGCGAAGATAGGAAGATAGAAGTTAATATAAAAATGTCAATGATAAACAAGAAAATAAACAAACAACTTTCAAATTTGTTTCTCGACTCACCTATGTTGGGCTCGCGTCTATTAACCCCAGGGCTATCGGTCAAAGTGTCGGTCGGTAATTCATTGAAGGGACCCCCGGGGGCCCCTGGTGGACCCGGGGGACCTGGGGGTCCAGGCACGGGTAGGTACTGGACATTGCTCGGATTAACTACAGGCCCGGGTGGACCCCTCGGCCCTTCCTTTCCAGGAACGCCCGGGATCCCATCGAAGCCCCGATCACCCTTATCGCCTTTTATCTTTGGGAAATACGAATTTTGTGAACAATCATTTATTAAATACATATTATTTGTAAAAGTAAACAACCCATGAACTAGCCTACTGTTTAAGATTATTAAAGTCAGTAATTATTAAATTTCTTAAGTAACTAAAAATTGCATATAATAATGTAGTACTAAAAATATTAAAATATTTAATAAAAATAAAAATAAACCATCTATCAGCCTTAACTATTAAATTGACATTGGCCTCTAGGTGAGTATTACTTACGTGGTTAACTTAAACATTTATAATTGCAATACAATTTAGCGAGTGTTCATACATTGTACAAGGATTTTTTTTTTATTATTCTTATGTTCAAAGTAGAATTTTCTAAGATTAAACACCGCCGCAAAACATACCTTGTCCAAGTCGATGGAAGATAGGCCGGGGTCACCTTTTTCACCTTTGGGTCCCTCTGGACCCGGCTGCCCGGCTACGCCTGGTGGACCCTGAGATAAAATGTATACTTATCACAAGAACAAACGAACTTCCAGTGAAGTGAAGTTTAATCTTAATTTAACAATAAATGTGCCAAACGATTATTATATTTTAATTATCCTTATCCTCTGATGACCAACCATTTTTTCTGTGATATCATAAGAACTCGTCGAAAAGCAGCATACCTACATCTGAAATATATCTACGTGAGACGCTCAGAAAGTTTTGAGAAACTAAAAAACTAACTTCTATGGATAAAATATTTTAATTAAATCATAAATTACAAGTGGCCAGTGCCTTATACAAACATTTTCGCAAAACTTTCTGAGTGGCCTGGTATAGCTCGTCTAAAAACTCAAATAAAGACAAAAATATATTAATGGTGCTTTATACTCAGTCCAGCAGTGGACTACAAGAAATTGATGGATGGATAAATGTAAAGCCACGTAATTGCCAATCTCACTTACTGTCCATCCCGGGAGTCCAATATCACCTGAAGAGCCATCTGTGCCAGGGGTCCCTGGCGGCCCTGGAACCCCAGGTGGACCTCTAGGCCCCGGTGGTCCAGGATGCCCACGCTTGCCCCGGGGACCAACCTCTCCCTTTTCGCCCTATAAATAGCATAGGTATTCATTTATTAGTCAATTTTTGTCTTGGCGAGAAAAGCCTTGTCTGGTGCTGTTTTCACAAGACTACTAAGAACTGGAGGTTGGCAGCCTTCACGTTAAGCGTGACAAATTTTTATATCTTAGTCCAAGAAAAAGAGGGTATCCGTTTACAATAATTTATAAAATATGTGATATTAATAATGTGAATGTAATTACACTATTAATCTATATATATAAAAGGAGAAGGTGACTGACTGACTGACTGACTGACTGACTGACTGACTGACTGACTGACTGACTGACATATCAACGCAGGGCCTAAACTATAAGGGCTAGAAACTTGAAATTTTGCACAGGGGTTCCTTTTATAATGTAGGGGAGCACTAAGAAAGGATTTCTGAAAATTCACCCCCTAAGGGGGTAAAACGGGGGTGCAAAGTTAGTATGAAACTTTGCCGTTTTTGAAGTCTTTAGACGGGTAGACGTCGTTAATGGGTCTAATTCTACGCGAGCGAAGCTGCGGGCGTCCACTAGTATCACATATTTCTATGCACTATAGACACAAGTTGCGGTAGAATTAGCAATTGTTGGACTCGTATTATTGAAATCCTACCTGCAGACATCCCCAAACTTCAAACTCTACTCTTCGAGCAATTGCTTATTCGGTCTAACAAGTATTACGAGTGCCTACCTATTATTAGTCGGTAAACTATTCGCAAATAAGTAAAAACACAAACATCATCTTAATCTATTAGTCTACTTCATTTATGACTTGAAAATTGTACTAATTATACGTTTGTATCTAATATAAAAAATTTATCACATTTCGCCTCATTTCGCAAACAAATTAATTTGATTGGCGTGGGAGATTGGAACGACTCCGAAAATACTTAATTAATGTTTGGAAAACGATCATTACTTTCCTCAAATTATTAACATGTAAATTTGTTATTGCTCAAGTTATATTTTTCCACCGTCATGATTTGAGTAAATTTATCTTAATCTGACATTATTTACTTCATTCCTTAGTAGAACATCTTAATGAAAAAATTAAGTACGTATTTAAAAGTATCATTACTTCTGTTAATTTTTTGATGGGCTTGCTAAATATTTAAATTAAAAATATCAACCTTGATTATCTTTGGAAATAACTCAGTTATTTTTCTTATATTGGGGCTTATTATATATGGGGGCCTTCCTGTCCATAATAATAATAACTTCCTCACATATATAGAGATATATAACCTCTGTAAGAACTTGTTATAAAAAGCCTCAACAGTTGAAAGGAAATTTATTTGTCTAAGACTTTTTGTGTATTTGGTGTACCTTATCATAGATTTAATAAAGTGATTTTCCTGAGTATCTACTAGTACATATTTCTATTTAGTTATTGTACTCCCGCATTGGGTTTCTGTTGAGATTTTTTTTAACCTGTAACATATTTTTGTTTACAAAATAGAAAACAAACTATTTCAAATTATTTGCTGATATCAATGGTGTAAAGCTCTGGTACCTTCGTCATTACTACAGCTTCGTCTCTGGATATCGCTACTGGCCCTGGGGGGCCTGCGTCGCCCTTGTCTCCTTTAGGGCCCGTCAAGCCTTGTATTCCTTGTACTCCGGGAAGGCCTGATGGTCCTATGTCACCTCTTTCACCAGGTTTCCCGTCATTACCCGGGAATCCTTGGACACCTTCAATGCCACGAGAGCCTTTTTCTCCCTAATAAACAACAAAATATATAAAACAAACAATATTGTTAGTAAAATATTTGGGGATCATAATGATTGATAAACAGAATTTATTCAAATAACTTTAAAATGGAAATGATACAGAGGTATCATTTTGTCACACACGTCATAAACTGATACATCTATTTTTGATGGAAGTATTTTATCTATTAGATTATTTCAACAAATACCTACATCAATTTTATTGTACGTAGTCATTTACTTGATTACCATATCGTAGTTCATTTTTTATTATTACGCAAAATGAAGATTATTCAGGTGCTCAATTTAATTCCCGGAACAATTTTTCTTTGTCATAACTCTAATGTTATTAACCTGTCACCATTGTGGCCAGCTTTTACCGTGTAGTTAAAATAATGTCATGACGACGACGTTACCTATGAAATAACTATTCTAAATTTAACATTTAGATACTATATTAATTTTCAAATACAGAAATATTTTAAGGGATATGAAAATTACTATTATAAGTAGGTAGGTACTGTGATTTACTCATAATGTATAATCATGAAGGAAGCTCGATTAAAAGTTATTTTTTATATGCTTTCTTGTCCCATATTTGAGTGAATCGCATACTTTTCCATAAAAAGGTTAAACAAAGGTCCGAAGCTCCTTTTCGTTTCTTTTTCGCGGATACGGAAAAGTTGTGAATATTTAAAACAGTAATTCTACCTGAGCCTTATTAAATCTCAACAGGAGTAATAACTTCCATCCTGTTACTACGTATGTATTTAAATTATGTTAAAATGTTAACTAACCTATTAAATATATAAGAAACTGAATGGCTTTATTATATCTGGATAGAAGTGTATAATATGGCTTATTATCAAAATATATATAGCGTCATGGTAACCAAAGAGAAACAATATTATTTAGTTCCGTGTTCATCACCTAGCTAGGTAATATAATTGTAACAGATGTATAAGAGATTATTGTCTAACTCATTTGTAAGAGTGGACTTACCACTTAGTCAAAAAATGTAATGAATAATCATTACATTTTTGACTAAGTATGGTGGTAAGCAGTAGGTATTCATTTATTTATTTATTCTTTATTATACCAAAAAGCTTGTGGTACAAAAGGCAGACTTAATGCTAGAAGCATTATCTACCATTACTAATTATGCGTATAAATAATACCATAATAAATGAGAAGAAATAAATCTGACACTTAGGTATCGATTGTTTTTATCGATGAAAACAATCGGGACCGATGGTTTGTTGACATGCTCCAAAGAACATGAGCGCCCACGAAATTTTGCCGGTCACAAGCAACCGCGCCCGTCCTTGCTTAACTCTGTCGATCACATAGAATCGACGCGAGCCGTTTAGATATGGACGCTACAACTGTTGGCTTGGCTAGTCAATATTTTCATGATTGATAAAGACGATGAAAAATCAATTTAGAAAGGTTAATACCTTTTCTCCCCTCTCTCCTGTATCTCCCTTATCACCTTTGACGCTTTGCACCGCCAGCTCCCGCGCCGCTGAGAACATACATGTGTCGTTTATATTCAGTTAACATTCAAAACACATAAAGCAGAAGTTATTAGTGCCATGTCGGCGATAATAATTCCAAAGTCGGAAGTTCGACAATGAAATGTTGCCATAATTAGTGAAGGACCTAGCGCGAGGAGGGGTGGTAAATAATTTATATCCTGCAACCTCAATCCACGCAACGTTTCATCAAGACTCGAATGGGGATTGTTATAAATGTGTGGGAAGAACGAATTGTTGACTTACGCTAATGAATTTTGGGTGGTCGTAATAATACGTTTCTTTTATGATTATTACAACGCGAATAAGTACGTATTCTATGTATGTAAGTACCTAAGTGTTGTAAGTGTTCTATTTGAATAAGGCATTCCGATTGGTGAAAGTTTCGTTAGGATTAGGTTATATAAATAGGTTTTAGTCTGCTACTCTTGAAAATGGTCAAAAATAATGCTTAAAATAACAGACACGACACGGACTTTATAGACATAACAACTTCAATTATTATAAGTGTGTACTAATATTAATTGAATTATCTTATGATTTTGAGTTCAGAAGCATATAAGATCATATTAATTATTGTCATCTTACCTGATGGAATAACATCACTGACTGCCAAGTTTTCTGAAAGTACCGTAGGTGCTGGCAGGCCCGGAGGCCCCGGGAGACCTCGAGCTCCTAAAAATAACTGTACGATTAGTATCAATAATAAAATACGAAAAAGTATTATTATTGCCCTGTACTTAAATGCATCGATACTCTGCATATGTAGACTTTGAAAACCGTTAATTGAATATCAACAGACATTTCACCCCATTCAATTTTCAATGGATTCAATATTAATTATCATCAATCATAATTTTAATTCATTACGAATCCCCAAGCCCAGGCGCAGTAGAACTCAAAACTGATACGTTTTGAGTCCCAACTATTCTACTGCATAACAGTAAAACGAGTGCTTAAGTACAAAAACATTGACAATATAAGAGTTGATACTCCGTTTACATTTCACCTTAGACCGTAAAACGGCGGAATTACCTGGAGAGTAAAAATAAAACGCGTAAAAACTCCGACCGTAAAACAGTAGGTACGGAGCTCTAAAAAGAAAGTGCAACGATAAATAATACGCCAGCGCTCACGCACATACCGATCCCAGGATCGAGGGTCCGGCGAGAGGAATAAAGATTTTCCAAATCGTTGCTATGAAGTCCTAAAAATCTTGCGAACGTTCTCCGCGAATAAATAAGGGGTATAGTGAAACATAAAATTTGATGGTTGAGTTAGTTTCTTACCTTTCTCGCCCTTTTCGGCGGGTCGGCCGTGCGTGCCCGGCAAACCCGGCGCTCCGTCCCGGCCGGCCGGACCGCGCTCCCCTTTAGCGCCATGCGGGCCTCTCAGACCCACGTAACCCTGCACGGTTAACACAGTTATAAGCTCACGGGTCGTAGGTAACATAACGTCGCGTTACGAGGGTCAAACCGGCGCTTATTGCATTAGGACCAAGTTTATTTTCCACGTAGGTGCTTACTAAATTAGCGGGTGGCTGGCAGATTTCGCTTTGATTATCCTCGTATTCGCCAAGCGTTTTCCTCTTCCGCGATATCATTCAAGTATGTTCCTCAATATCGTCGAATTTACCAATTTATTTTTAATAACGTTTTAGGTACTTATAAATGTTGTGACATGCCTGAATTTACAATAAGGTGTGTTTATAACATGGGCCGTCTCATTATGTTAGTTCTAAAAGCGACACGCTTTGAAATTCTGTCGTGAAAGACATTGTGAAAGACACGAAGAAAGCTTAGGCGTAGCTGTGTTTTATTATTTTATTTGTGCTAGCCTTTGTATGGATTGAGGTTATTAAGGTTTTTGAGATTGACTTGTAATAGTGTATTTTATAAAACATTAAATTTACGTTGGAATTGAAAAAAAATCAATCTGTAGCACATACAATTTAAGTAAAATCAAAACATTGTTCTTTTAATAGAAATTTTTGATTTATATAACTGCAAATATTTTTCAGATAGATGTCAGATTTAGTACATCTTCCAAACCATCCACAAATCCACACTTCAGTCATCCTGTATATTGAAGCACAAATGACGAGACCAATTTATATTCAACATAAAGGAGTGGCGATTACTATTGCCACCCGCATAATAGATACGCAAATATTTCAGATGTACCCACCAGTAATTACTTGTGTGTATCATAATACCCAATATAATAATACCTACACAAGACGATTCGCCCGTGTCAAAAAATTAAAAGGAATTACATAATTTCGAATTGATTCAATAATATGTTGCATACAACAGTTCATCGTTTCAAGTACCTACCTACTGTTTGATTGTAAAACTGTTTTACTAGCCCATTGCATTTGGAAGTTTCATTAGTGGAAATAAAAGTCGGCGTCCTGTTATATCCAACCTACAATTTCAATTATAACCAAGGGTGTAATTGCATGAAAATGTGCTGAATAATTTTACATTTCTTGCAATTAAAGCAATTATTCGAATATTTTTACGCTATTCTGAGTGGCTACAGGCTTACTAATTTAAAAATCGGCTTTTTAAATTGGTTTTACTGTAGTCCACTCTTCAGTTATTGCAGCAAAACAATCCAGTTTTTATAACGTAAGTAGGTAAGTCTAGTATTGAGTTAGTTAGTTTACCTTTAGACAATTTTCCTATGCATATACTCGTAGATAGGTAGCTTTGGAAATTCTGATCCTGTTACTCGGGATTTTGAAGGTATGCTGTTGTTTCGTTGAAACAAAAAGTTGTCATAATATGTCTAACTAAACAGGAAAACATTCTTACGAGTTTAAATACCTGCTATGATTTAGATTTACACTTTTGATTCCGTCGCCGGGCTCTCATAAATAACATTACTCAGACACAAACACACGATTTGTCATAATCATATCATTATTCATGTACTACTTACGCGCTCGCCTTTGTCGCCTTTAGATCCGTGTAATCCCTTTTCGCCCTTATTTCCCTGGTAGCCCCGTTCGCCCTGGGGTCCCAGGAGACCCATCGGACCCCGTTCGCCCGGTGGGCCGGGAATCCCGCGATTACTGGACCCATATAATCCCGTTGATTCCTGCATTTGAATTTGCGATGAGCAATTTATTACGGGAATATGGAAAACAATTACTGATGGAAATGTGTCACTTGGAGTTGGGTCTTGGAGTTTGATATGCTGTTGCGTTAATTGAAAATTTAATGTGGAATTTGTGTGATAAATGAAGGGCCTAGAGTACAGAATACTAATTCTTGGAGTAATAACGACCTAGGCTTGCACTGTGACTTTTTCCAAGTTATACAAACTTACTGCCGTACGCTACTGTACGCTACTTTTAAGTCTTTGGTTATTCACACTATTTTATTTTAAATAACTTAACAATGCTTTATTAACAGACACAACATTTAGTTTGAGTGAATTATTTAATACTTGAAACACTGCAAAAAAGGACTCACCCAACATAACAGGCATGGTAGGTATATATAAAATGATAAAGGTAGGCAGTTGTTCATTTTAATTTAGCTATGAATAAGTATATACCTAAGTATATACCTAACTGAACTTACACAATCATACATATACGAAGCACAAACTAGTTAAGTTGAGTTGGTTGTTTTCCATGTAACCTTTTTCGCGCCATCTTGTGGAAGAAGGATTTGAGAACAAGTTTCATGAGATGTTTTAATATTTTGCAATAGTATGCAGTATTAATATTATTGACCTCTCGTAGAAATATATATAACAAAGCAGCTCACTATAAGCGCCGATGCCACCGATCCTGGAGGTCCGGGCGGGCCTTGTGGACCAGGTTGTCCCGGAGAGCCGTCGGCTCCAGGCTCCCCTTTGGGTCCCGGCTGACCCTCAACTCCTTGAGCGCCCGTTTCTCCCCGCTCTCCCCTATCACCCTTGGCTCCAACTGGGCCTGGTGGACCGGGGTCGCCCATTTGACCCTAGAAATGCTTATTCATTAGAAGATAGGTCATAGCTCAAAACGGTAAAATGTATGTGAAGACAGAGAAATTTGTACAAATCGTTAATTCGTCTGTCCCGATTATTTTCAATGGTGAAAACAATCGCTAAGCCAAGTCAAAGACCTTCGAGTGGCTTGAGAGCATTCGACACACTGGTGTCGAATGCTCTCACTGGGTTAGTTTGTTCGTGCCCAGCAGTCGGACAGCTAAGCAGCTATTTATTTATTTATTTATTTAAACTTTATTGAACCACATTAAAAACTAATTAAGTGGGACAAATGGCGAGCTTATGTTTGTACAACAATAAAGTTAATAAAAGTTACCGTTTTTCCCGGTGCACCCGTGATTCCATCAGCTCCAGTAGAGCCCTGGGGTCCCGGTGGACCCCTTATATCCGGTATTGCACCCAGCAGCTGAGAGATGTCGTTCGCACTGCATTTACATTGTTCCGATACTACCTGGTAATGAATAAAAGACAGTATATAACTGTAATAAATTTATCGGAAGCAAACTTTAAGAAAATACCTGTATTCATTATTACAGACTTAGGAATGATTAAGCTGCGAAATTTAAGATGCTTGATGTATGATGTAGGTACCATTGTACATATGTAGGTACATTCATACGTCTTTTACATTGGTAGCATGTGAAAGTATATTCAACCAATACGTGCTGCGCCCCCAACAAGTCATTCTCAGGGGAGAAGATAAAGCTCTTTAAATATATTTTATAATAACAATTTGGACGTGGTTTTACTATTCCAAAAGTGACGCATTTACTTGTGATAACTATTTAAAGTTGGAGTGGCTAATAAAAACGATTTAGATTTTATCTATGATAAATCCACAGCTACGAAACTCCACATTGTCTCTATCACGCGAAGGTTCAAGGACCTTTTTAGGGGAATTCACTTCGTATAATACCTATAATGTTACCAACTATTTACTTTTTTTGCGTTTATTAATTTAAACAGTTTCTAGACCGCAATATATAACTGTTGTAATTTGTATAATTTTTTCATATCGTTAAATGAAAGCGTTTTATAGTAAACAACTAATTATACATACTTAAATTCAAAGAAGTATTATAGTAATGACTATTTTTATGAACTTCTTCGCAAAAGAAACATTTGTTTATGTTATTGTAATAAGTACATGGTAGCCCATAAATTTTTAAGTTTGGGTTCGGCACCTCTAAATTTCTCAATTCAATATTCCCTTGTAACTCGTTTGTAATGATATTAAATAATTACTTCACCTAATCTAATAATTTAAGGGGCTCAGATGACGGATGACGGGGCTTTCAATGTTATTTAAGCTTATGTTTCTATAAGCTTAAATAACATTGAAACAATTTAACTGGTCATTAGGAGTATGTAAAATTTAAAAGTAACATCTTTTAATTTATTATGATTAATGAACCTAGGTATGAACATACAGAACCAATTGATTCAGTTTCATAAAATAGATTCCATGAACGAATAAAGTACTCGAAAATTGTAAAAAGTATATAGCATCGAATGCTAGTTACGTATTAAGAACAGTTTCTTTGTTATTTTACTTGCACTCGGCCCTTGAGCGCTACGTCGAAACAAAAACATAACCATTTCACTCATAAATGTATTCGGTTCAGAGCCTGTATAAACTGCTGGGCGTTGTACCATGGCTTAGGCAGGTCCGGACACCGACCAACGCCTACAATAGAACCAAGGCTCTGGTAATCTTTGAATAAGTTTGCATAAAACCCGAGTCCGGACCTACAATTCTGTCACGACCCGATTTCTGTACAAGTCCGGATGTACTCAATCCTACGCTTATCCCAGCTGACCCCTGTTTGGACAATACAATGAATTTGAATGGAAACTCTGTTGTTTTATGTCTTGTATCGTTATACACTTTGATCGAATTCGAAATTTATTGCAAGCCTGTAGTTTTCACTTTACTTGAAAGTATAACATAATAATATGTATTTACATTTTCATCCTTAGTATTATATATTATTCTCTGTTTTGTATTTTATGCTGAAAAAGTGTGTACATAAAGTGTAAACTGGTGAAATACTGTACAGTGGGATGTTTTTAGGTTATAAATATTGAGGGCAATCCGTAACTTGTAATTTGCTTAGTAAGCAAATTATACATAGTAGATACGTAGATACTTAACAAAAAAGTATGATTTCGGAATACCGAGTCAAAGTCTCAAAACACGGCTACTAATTAAAATCGTACTTTCTTATATAAGCCATGAGAGGTTTTAAAACAATTTATTTGTACTTACGCCCTCCTCCTTTTCCGTGTTCTGCCCGGTAACATCTGTAATAGATATTTTCTATTAGGGCTGTTTCCCTTAGTATTACTTATTGCTTGAGTTTTTGCGTGACAATGGAGATTTTAAAGCTTTTTTAAATCCCTCGAATCCCATGAAAATATATGTATATATATGTTCAGTAATTTTATAAGTAATTTTATAGTGGTATAAAAATAATGTAATGTAAAAATAAAAAACTCTACTTGCGGTGAATTTTGTCAAATTAAATAAATACGAGATGAGATCTGGCGTGGGAGTGGTACTACTCCGGGCAAACATATAAAGGTAAGCTTTCTATCACTCATCAAATTGGTGGTAGTTTAAGTTGATCTTCCACTGTATTACCATAATAATAATATAATTTTATTTCTCCACCAAACCCTGTTCCTCATTGCGAAGACAAAAAAAAATGTGTAAGGGTTATAAGTTTGCGTTATAACTTTACAAGCTGTTAAAACTTTACGAAGTGTATCATCATTAAAAATGATCTAGAATATAGTCTCAGTATAGTACCTACATGAAAAAATCTAACATGGCTTCCGGAATCAGTAGGGGTTCCGAATGTGTCAAGCATGAGTGATGTATGGCCGAAAAAAGATAAATAACGGGAGGAAAAAGGTATATTACTCACATGGTGACGAGTGGGACACAATGGGCAGTCGGTTCTCATCCGGGTTTACCTGCAACAACAATACAGTTTGAAATATTGACTGCAACATACTGTTATTTTGTCATATTCTACTTTCGTTTAGATTTTTTTTTATGGATCTGATATACTCTTTTAATGTTATCTATAGAGTTCGCCCGGGGCAGTACCACCGCCCGCCACGGTACCTATGTACCATTTTTGCCGTGTAATAATTGTTTTTAAAGCAATTATGGTCTGGTTGGAAAGGTGTGGTTTCAGGTTACACTTCTTTAGAGGCGACCATCTTAGTCCTGAAGGGTAGCTACACATCTGTGACTGACTTAGAACGAGACTTCTACTAATAAGTACTAACTGGACTATTACCACCAACTAACAGGAGTAACCATCACTAACAGTCCCCAGTCCTCATTAACTTTCTCAACTAATTGGACTAACCATCCCAGTCCCTAATTGAGTCTTGTTCTAAGTGCTGCAAGCTCGTTTGCTATCTTGTATCCATAAAAAAATAAACAAGGCGTTAGAATTTGTTGGTAGAACCCAGTATTATTACTTACTACAACTTCAGGTGCTCACTGAAAATCAGCGCTATGGCTTCACTTTTATCGTGATGTATTACAAATTAACTGTGTGGCTTTACAACTGCCTCAAGTCTGAAGAGTCTAGAGACGATCTTCAGTGATAGCTATATAAGATACCATAACATAAAATGTTTGACCTTTATAGGTCAACTCACTTGATTTATTTGGAAACAATTAAAATAGACGTGACGTGAGACGTTGAGCTATGAATTCTCAAAAGCCTAGACTTATTAAAAACAACATTTTAGGAGTATTATCCCCCAGATGATAAGTCGCGCAAATAAAGATAAAAGTATGGAAAGAATATCATAATTTTCCTTATACAAATTTGCGAAACAACTTTTCAGAAGTTCTACTGCGGAATTTTATCTGCAATGACTCTTTGAAATTTTTCCTTGCCCCGAAGATTTATTCGACGCGATACTTCCAGTAATAACGATATTAAAACTTGATTAATAAAATCAAATCTTTTAAAGCTTCGCCTACTCGTACTAGATATTGCCTGCGAATTTGCGTATTATCAGATAGTCTCACTCCATCTGTAATTTTCGAAATACCAATTCAATCTATCATCTATCTTCACTGGAGATGATTTTCCGGACAAGTAATTACAATATACATTTGACAAATTCATTTTATATTTGGCGTACTTTTGGGATACCTAAACTGTATATTTTTAACCGACATCCAACAAAAGGAGGAGGTTCTCAATTCGACTCTATTTAAAAAAAAAATTATACCTAACTCTTCAAATGAGTGAGGTTTGAGAGCATTTATTGGTTTCACATTTTATTTTCTAAATAATTATCAAAGACGATGGGCTTAAATATGATAGCAGGTCATTTTCCATACATCACAGATCACGTAATCAAACTAGAATTCAATTACATCCTATCCTGTTCTAATAATGCAGATGAATCGATTGACACCTCATTTGTCAAATTGGCGCAAAATCGCCGTCGCTATGACGCAATCTACCGGATCCTGTGCACTGTATTTTATTACAGGAAAAATCTATTTTATAAATACCTGATGCAGTATCTGAGAATTGAATTCGCAACTGAGAAAGTAAATTTAAGTAAGAAATAAGCCAGAACCCTGCCCAAAAACTGTAAAATTTGAAAACCTTTATTTACCAATACAGACCAGCGGGGGATTTAGTAATAAATTGTACTCATTCACAATAGATTACCAGGAAAAAAAGCTTAACATGCGAGCAGAAGACTCTGTAGCTAGGGGTTATTAGCCGCTGTTGAAAATTAATATCAATCGGAATATTTTTTAGCCCATAAATCATTGAAAACATATACCCCAGATTATAAATACCAATTTTTATTCAAGCATAACGCGTCACTACGTTGGAAGGTATATCGTATAAATCAACGCAAGTTCCCGTGGGATATCCAAAAATGTCATCGCGGGCGTCGCGCGTGCCCATTAATTATCCTAAAAGGTCATAACCCGACATCGGTTGATTAATGCACCTGTATCCGTTCGGTAAATTGATTATAATATACAAAATTATTTAGACCAACATTTATTTAAATCCATCTAAACTTGTGTCCACTTTCGGACGTAACCACCACGACCATTAATTTTTCCCACTGTGGGGATTCGTGTTTCTAATTGGGTAAGGTTACGCCATCGCCCACTACGCTGGTAAATTGCAGATTGGTAGAGTTTACCTACTTTTTTAAAAAGACTGAAGATCTTTATTTTTGAAGAATATTGTACAATACAAAGCAGTAAGACGGAGCTAAAACATTATAAGGAACGCTTGCCCTCGACTTGCTTTACAAATATTAATATTTGTAAAGCATATTAGAGATGTCAAGCCTAATTCTAAATAGCCTATACTATAATTTTTTGTGTGTGTTCAACAGGATTCGAGAATGGTTTAGATTCACAATTTGGTCCACTAGAAAATGTTTTTTATACACGATTTTACTATTTTTTGTATCAATGAACAGTATCCAAATATTTTAGCCGTCATTCATTGACGTGAAGCGCCGCGTCACTTTGACATTTCATATGGGAGAACAACGTTTGCGGGGTCAGCTAGTGTATGTCTAGTGTGAGCCGTAGTGACCCTGCCTGTTGCGCCAGGGGTCGTGGGTTCGAATCCCACTCAGGACAAACATTTGTGTGACGAACATTTGTGTTTATTCTGTGTCTGAATGTTAATAGTATCTATTTAAGTATATATTTAAAAATATATATGTATGTAAGTTAGTCTCTGAGACCTATAATACATACTCGTGCCTAGTTTTAGTGTCTGTTAGTTTCCGCTTCAATCAAACAAATAAATCAAAAATACCTCTCCCGCTTTACTATAGATATATATTGAAGAAAAAGGCATAGTTTATATAAATTAAACCCATAAACCAAATCCTAACAAAACAACCACTGCTCATTGTAAACTGCATGTCTCTCTCATTTCCACATCTCTAATAAAATGTCGAGTTGCACGGTATCTCCTCATTAGTATCTGGGCGGCATGGTATTAATATACACTATTAGACCAGTGCAGAAGCCTTTAAAAATAATAAAAAGTGAAAAAAAATAGTAGTAGAAAATAACCTATTAGAAAAGGAGGAGAGTATTATAAACATTAAAGGAAAAATAAATTCCGGGAGATCTGAGGTAGGGAACGGGAAGGGGGGGGGTGTTTAAGGGGGAAAAACGGTTTATGTCGATTTCCGGCAAAACTAAAAGTCCTATGGAAAAAAGTCAAATGACAAAGTTGTAGATAGTAAAAAGATCTAAAACTTTTATATTTACACTTTTTTCACATAACCTCAAAATGTAGTGAAAAGTTCAAAAAACCAAGTTTTTGGTTTTTTATTTTTATCTTTTACAAATAATTTTTCTTTTTCACGAAATTTGGTGAAAACTTACCTTTTTATGTCCCAAATACGCTGTAATTTATTTGATTAGAAATATTATTTTTTCAACCTTATTTTGAATTAATATCGAAAAAGAACCCTAATTTTCAATCGAAAATTCACCCGTCAAAATATCAGCTTTTTTCAAAAAGTTGGTATGCTTTCTGTTCGTTGAAACCTCTACTTTCCGATGGTGAAAAAAAAAAAAATCTTACAATAGTAAATCTTCCCCCCCGTATACTTTCATGGGCGCTTCCGTGCATTGGAGGGCACGTTAAGCCGTCGGCGCTTGTTGTTTTCACTGTCAAACAAACGCCAAGTCTTGTCGAATATCTTCGGGTGGCTTGAGAATATTCTACACTGAATAGGCCACTAACCCAGTGTAGAATGAGCATTGGAGCAGCGTCGTGGATATGCTCTAGACTTCCATCAGTGGCGGAAACAAGGCGTATGATGGGGGTGGTGATGGATACTTTAGAGCATGCTTAGTATCAATATGAAGGGTGTGGAATGTAATTCCTTTATAAAAAACACGCCTGCAATGAATATTTTTAAAGGTAAACAAGTGAATAGTCAACGCTACTATTGGTTGTTAAAGGTATGGGTATTGTATGCTCTAAGTTAATGATGAATGTTTAACCCGAATCTCTCGAGTACCTAGGTATTTTACCTCAACCTCTCGGGTAACATTGCTTCACTCACTCAATATTTTTAAACCTCATTGAAAATAACTGCCAGATGAATGACGTATGCAGAATGTTTTCCCGGCGTTATTAAGTAAAATGTTAACTACATCATAATGCGAGGGTTGTCAATTAGCGAGGGTTCGCGGTTCCATGGATTCTCCACATTCATTTTCCGCCTTAAAACACCAACGCTAATGGGGCAAAATGAATGAATGACAGACTCGGCCGTGCCATCTGTGTAAAAATTTATGTTAATTTTGTTTAATCTTGAAACTTGAAAAAGGATTTTGAGATGTTTTTACGTCTTTCCGCGTTAGCTTTCAGTCCTTTTGGTTAGAAAATAATGAGAGTTCATAATTTAAAACAATCTAAATGTTGTTTTGGCAACATTTGGGAAGCTTTGCTAGAAATAAATTCACTACGTGAAGGCGGAATTTCGACTAACAATTTGCTGTCTACACAAGGTATAGAAGTAAATTAAACATATCATTTTATGAAAATTGCACGACTTAAAGTTTTATCTTTAAAATCTTTCCATACAATCTTTATTACTATGCATTTTTTAAAATCTCAGAATACAGAACTAACGTTTTTATAAAGATAGTCTATTAATCATTTTACCTTCAATCAAAATGAGTGCATAAAATATAAAATGTAGGGCCTCGGTTTTATTAAATAAAACCTATTCATTATTATGGAGGGATTTTAATTAATTATTATGGAGGAATATCTCTAACGTTAAGGTTGATGGTGAAAAACGAATGATTGATTTGCCATGTGTGATACTGGAATAATAAAAAGAATAATAAGTAAATTTTTTACGTGAATTATTACTTTTTAATCACTATGAAAAATGTTCATTTTACTTTTTTAGGTACATCTTTCTTTCACAAAGATTATTTTTGTTAAGAAAGTGTGAATTTACGTAAATTTAAAGATAATCCGAAATGTTTGCTTTCAGAGCTTTTATAAAGAAAATAATGGGTATTAGTAAATAATGGTATGGTATGGGAATAAGTTTTGTTTTTCAAGAAACAAAATATTCACTTTGATCTATAATTATGTTACCTTATGTAAAATCAGGTTTTTGCGTATCAAGTTTAATAAATTCCCCACTACTCTTAATTCAAGTAACCACAATTATAATTAAAATATTGAGTTATCAATTCCTGTAGCAGTTACACATTTGTACTAAAACACACTTATTACCACGCCGATATTGCCCGATTATTTATTTAAGAAAGCAGTTTTCGTAATTCCTTCGGGGTGTTTGTGTGTTTTTGTGTGGCCAAGTCTATATTTTGTATATAAATTTAATTATCTTTGACACCGCAATCAAGTTCCACCTTAGTACATTTTTCCCTCCTATTTCTCTTTGCTACTGGCCACTCGTGCTTGTCAATTTTCAAGAACAAGCTTTAGAGTAATCTTACAGGTATGAAAAGCCAATCTGTATAAAAAGCAAGAATTGATGAGAATGGAAACAAATATAGGTCATTATCATATTAGTTCAATCATCGTTAATAATATTATATATTTATTATATAATAATATGCCTGCGGCCAAAGTCATACCATAATATTTAATTCTAAATGACTTCTTTGCTCTTCAAGCCAATCCAACAGCCTTTTTTACTACTTCAATCTACATTAAGTCTTATAAAGTTTTCGAAGCAGCACCAACACCTACAAACGATATAGATATAATACATTTCATTTCTAAATAAGGAAACCTGCTTTGCTTACGTATAAATAATTCATGTGTATCGAGCCATGGTTGCGTCGATACAGAAACAATCCGCATCCGTATTTTAGCGTTCCAATTGAAGGCAATGTACATAGTTACGGGTATGTTTAACTTATCGGTATATATAAATTTCTATGAAACATTTCAAAGCGGGGTATGGAACCCATTTGTATTTGCCCGTGCCTTATGGCCGTGGCATACGTATACGGCACTGGTTTCTTGTAAGGCAGAAATCATTGTGTACGTCTGTGGTACGTTATTTTAAAATACTTACTTGTTTTTTGTATATTAAAAAAAAATCTGTATTTTGTATTTTAACAAAGTGTGTTAACATCTGTAGTAAGATTTTATGCAGATATAAAGGTCATTTATGTTACAAATATCTCATGGCGACCATTTAAGCAATCATTTTATTCGTCACTGATACTACCTTTTTTATATAAATAATAAAAGCGCCGATATCCGAAATTTGTAACACTCCTTTATTTTCGCTGGGAAATGCGTTTGCGCATCCTGAAATGTTTTACGAGAAAGCGGACAGGTATGTGGGACTCGCTGAAAACCAGAATGCTCACTAAAACCCAGCGGCATCATCAGCACTTCAGATGAGCGCCACGCCTGGGATTTTTCAATGTTCTCAACGTAGGTACTTGGTTACCTTGGTAAATATGGGACGATAGTTTAATTTACCAACAGATTTCAAGCAATGTAAATGTGAAAAATACATACATTGTGCTACGCTTAGATCTTCACATATTATATGATTGTTTCGAAATAAACACCTCGGATTCCACCCCAAACACTTCTCCGGTTCACACGGAATTATATTATCCCCTGTTATTACTGAATAAGAAAACAAAATGTTGTTGTGTAGCAAAAGTTAGAAGGTGTAACATGGGAGCGCTAGAAGAATCGTTTCCGTGTCTTCATATTATCTTTGTTCGAAAACAGACATTGTAATATAATGTTATTTGGCTTGAAAAATAAAATAACGATATTAAAAAACCGACTTCAAATTTAAAAAGTTAGAAATAATAGTAATTCGTTTGTCTCTCACGGGCACAGGTCTCTCCCATAGTCAGTTGAGTCAGGTCAATAAGCTCCAATGCGGATTGACTCGTTTATTCACGTAATATTTTACAGTCAGGCCGGCAGTTTATTTCATATCAACATGAAATTTGGTATGATCTTTACGACATTCTTCACAACCCTTTCTTTTTCCCACTGGTGGGCACGGTTCTCCACTCAGAATGGGAGGACACCTCATTTGTCAAATTGGCGCAAAATCGCCGTCGCTATGACGCAATCTACCGGATCCTGTGCACTGTATTTTATTACAGGAAAAATCTATTTTATAAATACCTGATGCAGTATCTGAGAATTGAATTCGCAACTGAGAAAGTAAATTTAAGTAAGAAATAAGCCAGAACCCTGCCCAAAAACTGTAAAATTTGAAAACCTTTATTTACCAATACAGACCAGCGGGGGATTTAGTAATAAATTGTACTCATTCACAATAGATTACCAGGAAAAAAAGCTTAACATGCGAGCAGAAGACTCTGTAGCTAGGGGTTATTAGCCGCTGTTGAAAATTAATATCAATCGGAATATTTTTTAGCCCATAAATCATTGAAAACATATACCCCAGATTATAAATACCAATTTTTATTCAAGCATAACGCGTCACTACGTTGGAAGGTATATCGTATAAATCAACGCAAGTTCCCGTGGGATATCCAAAAATGTCATCGCGGGCGTCGCGCGTGCCCATTAATTATCCTAAAAGGTCATAACCCGACATCGGTTGATTAATGCACCTGTATCCGTTCGGTAAATTGATTATAATATACAAAATTATTTAGACCAACATTTATTTAAATCCATCTAAACTTGTGTCCACTTTCGGACGTAACCACCACGACCATTAATTTTTCCCACTGTGGGGATTCGTGTTTCTAATTGGGTAAGGTTACGCCATCGCCCACTACGCTGGTAAATTGCAGATTGGTAGAGTTTACCTACTTTTTTAAAAAGACTGAAGATCTTTATTTTTGAAGAATATTGTACAATACAAAGCAGTAAGACGGAGCTAAAACATTATAAGGAACGCTTGCCCTCGACTTGCTTTACAAATATTAATATTTGTAAAGCATATTAGAGATGTCAAGCCTAATTCTAAATAGCCTATACTATAATTTTTTGTGTGTGTTCAACAGGATTCGAGAATGGTTTAGATTCACAATTTGGTCCACTAGAAAATGTTTTTTATACACGATTTTACTATTTTTTGTATCAATGAACAGTATCCAAATATTTTAGCCGTCATTCATTGACGTGAAGCGCCGCGTCACTTTGACATTTCATATGGGAGAACAACGTTTGCGGGGTCAGCTAGTGTATGTCTAGTGTGAGCCGTAGTGACCCTGCCTGTTGCGCCAGGGGTCGTGGGTTCGAATCCCACTCAGGACAAACATTTGTGTGACGAACATTTGTGTTTATTCTGTGTCTGAATGTTAATAGTATCTATTTAAGTATATATTTAAAAATATATATGTATGTAAGTTAGTCTCTGAGACCTATAATACATACTCGTGCCTAGTTTTAGTGTCTGTTAGTTTCCGCTTCAATCAAACAAATAAATCAAAAATACCTCTCCCGCTTTACTATAGATATATATTGAAGAAAAAGGCATAGTTTATATAAATTAAACCCATAAACCAAATCCTAACAAAACAACCACTGCTCATTGTAAACTGCATGTCTCTCTCATTTCCACATCTCTAATAAAATGTCGAGTTGCACGGTATCTCCTCATTAGTATCTGGGCGGCATGGTATTAATATACACTATTAGACCAGTGCAGAAGCCTTTAAAAATAATAAAAAGTGAAAAAAAATAGTAGTAGAAAATAACCTATTAGAAAAGGAGGAGAGTATTATAAACATTAAAGGAAAAATAAATTCCGGGAGATCTGAGGTAGGGAACGGGAAGGGGGGGGTGTTTAAGGGGGAAAAACGGTTTATGTCGATTTCCGGCAAAACTAAAAGTCCTATGGAAAAAAGTCAAATGACAAAGTTGTAGATAGTAAAAAGATCTAAAACTTTTATATTTACACTTTTTTCACATAACCTCAAAATGTAGTGAAAAGTTCAAAAAACCAAGTTTTTGGTTTTTTATTTTTATCTTTTACAAATAATTTTTCTTTTTCACGAAATTTGGTGAAAACTTACCTTTTTATGTCCCAAATACGCTGTAATTTATTTGATTAGAAATATTATTTTTTCAACCTTATTTTGAATTAATATCGAAAAAGAACCCTAATTTTCAATCGAAAATTCACCCGTCAAAATATCAGCTTTTTTCAAAAAGTTGGTATGCTTTCTGTTCGTTGAAACCTCTACTTTCCGATGGTGAAAAAAAAAAAAATCTTACAATAGTAAATCTTCCCCCCCGTATACTTTCATGGGCGCTTCCGTGCATTGGAGGGCACGTTAAGCCGTCGGCGCTTGTTGTTTTCACTGTCAAACAAACGCCAAGTCTTGTCGAATATCTTCGGGTGGCTTGAGAATATTCTACACTGAATAGGCCACTAACCCAGTGTAGAATGAGCATTGGAGCAGCGTCGTGGATATGCTCTAGACTTCCATCAGTGGCGGAAACAAGGCGTATGATGGGGGTGGTGATGGATACTTTAGAGCATGCTTAGTATCAATATGAAGGGTGTGGAATGTAATTCCTTTATAAAAAACACGCCTGCAATGAATATTTTTAAAGGTAAACAAGTGAATAGTCAACGCTACTATTGGTTGTTAAAGGTATGGGTATTGTATGCTCTAAGTTAATGATGAATGTTTAACCCGAATCTCTCGAGTACCTAGGTATTTTACCTCAACCTCTCGGGTAACATTGCTTCACTCACTCAATATTTTTAAACCTCATTGAAAATAACTGCCAGATGAATGACGTATGCAGAATGTTTTCCCGGCGTTATTAAGTAAACGTTAACTACATCATAATGCGAGGGTTGTCAATTAGCGAGGGTTCGCGGTTCCATGGATTCTCCACATTCATTTTCCGCCTTAAAACACCAACGCTAATGGGGCAAAATGAATGAATGACAGACTCGGCCGTGCCATCTGTGTAAAAATTTATGTTAATTTTGTTTAATCTTGAAACTTGAAAAAGGATTTTGAGATGTTTTTACGTCTTTCCGCGTTAGCTTTCAGTCCTTTTGGTTAGAAAATAATGAGAGTTCATAATTTAAAACAATCTAAATGTTGTTTTGGCAACATTTGGGAAGCTTTGCTAGAAATAAATTCACTACGTGAAGGCGGAATTTCGACTAACAATTTGCTGTCTACACAAGGTATAGAAGTAAATTAAACATATCATTTTATGAAAATTGCACGACTTAAAGTTTTATCTTTAAAATCTTTCCATACAATCTTTATTACTATGCATTTTTTAAAATCTCAGAATACAGAACTAACGTTTTTATAAAGATAGTCTATTAATCATTTTACCTTCAATCAAAATGAGTGCATAAAATATAAAATGTAGGGCCTCGGTTTTATTAAATAAAACCTATTCATTATTATGGAGGGATTTTAATTAATTATTATGGAGGAATATCTCTAACGTTAAGGTTGATGGTGAAAAACGAATGATTGATTTGCCATGTGTGATACTGGAATAATAAAAAGAATAATAAGTAAATTTTTTACGTGAATTATTACTTTTTAATCACTATGAAAAATGTTCATTTTACTTTTTTAGGTACATCTTTCTTTCACAAAGATTATTTTTGTTAAGAAAGTGTGAATTTACGTAAATTTAAAGATAATCCGAAATGTTTGCTTTCAGAGCTTTTATAAAGAAAATAATGGGTATTAGTAAATAATGGTATGGTATGGGAATAAGTTTTGTTTTTCAAGAAACAAAATATTCACTTTGATCTATAATTATGTTACCTTATGTAAAATCAGGTTTTTGCGTATCAAGTTTAATAAATTCCCCACTACTCTTAATTCAAGTAACCACAATTATAATTAAAATATTGAGTTATCAATTCCTGTAGCAGTTACACATTTGTACTAAAACACACTTATTACCACGCCGATATTGCCCGATTATTTATTTAAGAAAGCAGTTTTCGTAATTCCTTCGGGGTGTTTGTGTGTTTTTGTGTGGCCAAGTCTATATTTTGTATATAAATTTAATTATCTTTGACACCGCAATCAAGTTCCACCTTAGTACATTTTTCCCTCCTATTTCTCTTTGCTACTGGCCACTCGTGCTTGTCAATTTTCAAGAACAAGCTTTAGAGTAATCTTACAGGTATGAAAAGCCAATCTGTATAAAAAGCAAGAATTGATGAGAATGGAAACAAATATAGGTCATTATCATATTAGTTCAATCATCGTTAATAATATTATATATTTATTATATAATAATATGCCTGCGGCCAAAGTCATACCATAATATTTAATTCTAAATGACTTCTTTGCTCTTCAAGCCAATCCAACAGCCTTTTTTACTACTTCAATCTACATTAAGTCTTATAAAGTTTTCGAAGCAGCACCAACACCTACAAACGATATAGATATAATACATTTCATTTCTAAATAAGGAAACCTGCTTTGCTTACGTATAAATAATTCATGTGTATCGAGCCATGGTTGCGTCGATACAGAAACAATCCGCATCCGTATTTTAGCGTTCCAATTGAAGGCAATGTACATAGTTACGGGTATGTTTAACTTATCGGTATATATAAATTTCTATGAAACATTTCAAAGCGGGGTATGGAACCCATTTGTATTTGCCCGTGCCTTATGGCCGTGGCATACGTATACGGCACTGGTTTCTTGTAAGGCAGAAATCATTGTGTACGTCTGTGGTACGTTATTTTAAAATACTTACTTGTTTTTTGTATATTAAAAAAAAAACTGTATTTTGTATTTTAACAAAGTGTGTTAACATCTGTAGTAAGATTTTATGCAGATATAAAGGTCATTTATGTTACAAATATCTCATGGCGACCATTTAAGCAATCATTTTATTCGTCACTGATACTACCTTTTTTATATAAATAATAAAAGCGCCGATATCCGAAATTTGTAACACTCCTTTATTTTCGCTGGGAAATGCGTTTGCGCATCCTGAAATGTTTTACGAGAAAGCGGACAGGTATGTGGGACTCGCTGAAAACCAGAATGCTCACTAAAACCCAGCGGCATCATCAGCACTTCAGATGAGCGCCACGCCTGGGATTTTTCAATGTTCTCAACGTAGGTACTTGGTTACCTTGGTAAATATGGGACGATAGTTTAATTTACCAACAGATTTCAAGCAATGTAAATGTGAAAAATACATACATTGTGCTACGCTTAGATCTTCACATATTATATGATTGTTTCGAAATAAACACCTCGGATTCCACCCCAAACACTTCTCCGGTTCACACGGAATTATATTATCCCCTGTTATTACTGAATAAGAAAACAAAATGTTGTTGTGTAGCAAAAGTTAGAAGGTGTAACATGGGAGCGCTAGAAGAATCGTTTCCGTGTCTTCATATTATCTTTGTTCGAAAACAGACATTGTAATATAATGTTATTTGGCTTGAAAAATAAAATAACGATATTAAAAAACCGACTTCAAATTTAAAAAGTTAGAAATAATAGTAATTCGTTTGTCTCTCACGGGCACAGGTCTCTCCCATAGTCAGTTGAGTCAGGTCAATAAGCTCCAATGCGGATTGACTCGTTTATTCACGTAATATTTTACAGTCAGGCCGGCAGTTTATTTCATATCAACATGAAATTTGGTATGATCTTTACGACATTCTTCACAACCCTTTCTTTTTCCCACTGGTGGGCACGGTTCTCCACTCAGAATGGGAGGGATTAGGCCTTAGTCCACCACGCTGGCCAAATGCGAATTGGAAGACTTCACATGCCTTCGAGAATATTATGAATCACGATGTGTACCTTTATAGCAATTGACATTTAATTTCTTAAATCACATGTAACTTAGAAAAGTCATTGGTGCGTGCCGCTGGGGTTTGAACCCGGACTGCTCGAGTGAGAGGTGAGTTCGATAGCCACTAGGCTGTTTCCACTTAATACAACATCACTTGCAACATATTGCTAGTAACCTTGCCTTAAAAATAAACTTAAAAAAAGTTTTTAATTCAAGTAGTAATATAACTAGTTGTAGTAGTAATTATAGTAGTATTATACCTAGGCTACATTACTGGGATTCGGCGAGTATTCGCATTGTCGTGACAAATGTGGCATAGTAGGTAATTCGTCGCATTGCGATGTATTCGGGCGAACAAGAACGCTTCGCGCATCAAAGGATATTGACGCGACATGAGCGGCTACACTTCTATAATGTTTTATCGCGACAATGCGACACGAATATTCGCACGATAATGTGACCCCTGCAAATGAAATTAATATTGGAGTTGAAAACAGCATAGGCACAGGTAAGGGTTACACGGATTGGTTTGCAGTAACCAATTTTTTTTTAATTTTTAATTTATTTATTAAATATTAGTTTAAAATGTTTTTTTTTAATCATGTAAAATTTTACATTAATATTTGGTATCCAATAAACCGTACAAGGTTTGTCTAGGATACCGAGTTACCTCTGAGCTGCAAGAAATAGATGAGTTACATAACTGCTACGGCTGTGAACTGTTTCGTCCGATATAGCTTGCATACCACTTAAATACGAATATAATTATTTCTACACTAAAAACCAAAAATTTCCACCTTAAATTCAGATTTAATTTTAATTGACCGTTTAAATTCCAATTTAAACAAGATTTACTTTTAAATGTATTTAAAACATAATTTTTTGACTTCAATGAGCAATGAATTAGCTACAGTACGTACCTACACATCGCAGTTGGTTGGTAATGTCCCTCCCGGTTCCTCTACTGCTAAGACACTCTATTTTACGGTCAGCATGAATGCCCTAGTTTGCTTGAAACGAAAAATTCATGAATGCCACATGCCGCTGCAGATATTTTTTAGACAGAATAAGGACAAGGTTCAACGATAAGCTAAACTCAACTAGATATGTGGATAACTGGCGTACTTTAGGTAAAGTTTAAAATTGTTTTTGGAATAAATGTTGTTATTATCCTGAATAAGACAAAATAAAAACTAAAAATATTTTCATTCTATTTTTTCACCATTTAGTCGACCTGAATAGGACAGAGGGAAACAGTATGATTCAGAATGTGCAAGATTGGGAGGAGTGGCGTCGATTGAGGGAGGCCTATGTCCAGCAGTGGAACACAAAAGGCTCATGAATGGATGGATTATTCGGTCCAGCAATACCATCAACGACCGTTGACATCTTAATATAACCATTTTGAAGGTATTGTAATAAGTATAAATAAGCAAGGAGGAGAAATTAGTCAAAACACACACGTTCTAACACTAACTTACACACAATACATACTCGTAAGTCCACTAGGACCACTAAAGTTTCTAACATTTATAGTTTAGGCCCTGCGTTGATATGTCAGTCAGTCAGTCAGTCAGTCAGTCACCTTCTCCTTTTATATATATAGATATCTCTTGCATAAACGGAGGATTGATTTTAATTGAATGATTTATTACATTTTGTGACAGATTTTTTAAGTCCACTATTGTATGTATGACAGTTCTTCATAATGTTCCAGAAGTCAATAGTTACCTCTTTCATTCTGAGAGACCACCTATTCCCAACAGTGGGACATTAAAATGATTGTGACAGTAGTCATCTTCACTCTTATACAACGCTTTGCGTTATTAGTTATAATATACTAGCGACCCGCCCCGGCTCCGCACGTGTGCAAAGCTGGTACTACTATATTACGCATGTTATATAGGTACATATAAACCTTCCTCTTCAATTCTATCTATTAAAAAAAACTGCATCAAAATCCGTTGCGTAGTTTTAAAGATTTAAGCATACATAGGGACAGAGAAAGCGAGAAAGCGACTTTGTTTTATACTATGTAGTGTGATAATGATTCAGATAGCCGTGTGTGAGATGATCATGTCCATGATATATATTATTATGTAATAGATACACATAACATATTAATAGAAAGCACTTTTTTTACATTCTATATTAAATTTTTCCACAATAACAAAATTAAGTACTGTCTACAAATATTCAAAGACAAGAACATCATCAATTTCTCTGAAGCCAGTAATAAGGAAAGAATAAACATTTCGTTTTCAGAACCGTGACTTTGACTTATTTGCTGTTCTTACATGATTATTGGGAACAGCGTTAAGTGCGAAAGTGGCAGGTAAGGCAGGTTCAGTATAAAGTTAACGAGACATACATTGAACTACGTATTACTTTACGAGCTTTCCCCGTGGCTAATCGTCAAATTGTTTTCCATGTAGAATTACTTCTTACCTACTTACTTACCATCAAGCGATGGTCTAAAATTTAATAAGTATAGTCGTTATCAACGGCAAGCTATACTAAAGATAACAGTAATCAAAATCTAGCTTCACCTGCCGATCACAATCTGAGATAACAATCGATTTAATATTAATCGATAGTTAACTATCGGGTAAAAATCGAGAGTTTATTACAGTATTTTGTCCATTTCACGTGAACCATGCAATTTTCTGGAGTAAACAGTAGCCTATGTAACCCTCCAGGTTAATTCGGAGGAGAAGGACAAAACAATAAGCCAACAACCACACTTTCCCATTTTATTGTTATGAGAGAAGGTGGTTCTGCAAGCTCGTTTACTATCTAATATCCATAAACAAGGAAACTTCGACCTATGTACTCAACAAGGAACCTTAAAATACTACAGCGCTAACGATCAAAGTCACGAAGCTCGTTTCGGTGAAATCATTCGTCACACTGATACCTAGTAATAAATTATTTATGTGAGTATTAATGTATTCGGCTTTATGACAATCGTGGTGCTTTTAACTTAATGTTTTTGGGCATAATATAAATTATATAATTCGGTTTTTGAAATGAAGCAGTATTCCATTCCGGTGTGCCAGTGTCATGGCGTTATAATTTGAGTACCTACGCGTTTGTAGGTAATATTTTGACGCTGTGATGGCTGTGATAGAAAATAATGAAAATTTTAGACGTAGACGTAATTTTAAATATTCATTCGATTTTATATTATTAACATCATTAAACAAACCCTTATTTTATTTAAACCCGGTGTAAGGGTAGTTAATCATAAGTAATTATCAGATTAGTAGCGTCCATAGCCCAATGGCTCGCGTCGATTCAATGTGATCGAAAGAGTTAAGCAAATACGGTCGTGGTCGGTTGTCTAGCGATCACTCGATAGTGGCAATATTTCATGGACGCTACCGTGCTTCGGAGGGCACGTTAAGCCGCCGGTCCCGGTTGTTGTCAGTTGTAGAAACAGTCATTAAGACCTTCGGGTGGCTTGAGAACATTCGAAACTGGGCCACTAACCCCTCCACCAATACGCATTAATGCAGCGTCGTGGATTATGCTCTAGACCTCCCGCAGCTGTGTCTGTGGGGGAGACCCGTGCCCAGCAGTGGGGCGTCAATGGGTCGCAGCTGAGCTAATCATCAGATTATGGAATTAAAAAATAAAATCCAATAACAAAGCTCTGTTAATAATATTAAAGTGGCATATCTTTACAAAAATCTCTAATCAATTAACGTTTCACGCTATTTCCCCTACATTTCAAATACAGCTATTATTGTGTTCAACTTAGGTAACTGGAACGCTATACAACACCTTGTTAAATTTACCAACACGATATTGGTATAGGAAGAATATACCAAAAAGGCATGCAGTTATGTCACATAATTTTTTAATAAATTTGACGTAAATTATACACATCTGAAGATTTTTTTAAAAATATTTTTCTGATGGAGATGTTCTATCATAACGTAAAGATTTTTCTGTTTTCATTTATAATCTAACTAACTTTTAACATAAAACTTTTTGACAGTATGTATACTAGACTCCTACTAACAAGTACTAACTGGACTATTACTAACACCAAATAACAGGACTAACTATCACTAACAGGCCCCAGTCCTCATACCTACTAACGAACTGACCAACTAATGTTCTAATTAACTCTCTCAACTAATTGGACTAACCATCCCAGTCCCTGATAGTCTTGTTCAAAGTCGGTCACAGTTGTAATGGGCGGCAGCGGATGGGTGGTGCTGCAAGCTCGTTTGCTATCTTCTATCCATAAAAAATAATTATTATTATAAAGCTGAAGAGTTTGTTTGTATGGTTGAATGCGCTAATTTCAGAATGTACTGGTTCGATTTGAAAAAGTTATTTGTGTTGTATGATCCATTTATCTAGGAAGACTTTAGAATGTATAGTTTCACGCTGCGACTAATAGGAGCTGAGCAACAATGAAAATTTTTAAACAGTATTACATCAAATATTAAAATGAAGCATTATATAGCTGGTGGACTGATGACTAGAAAAACCTTACGGGAAACTGTGGGATTCTAAGAGTACAATCTGGGGGTATTTTTTTAATGGACCCTGGAGTGCCGTTGTTCAGCAGTGTTTGATGTATGGATGAATAACTAATTCTAAGAATAGATAGGTAGGATATAATAGTTATATCCTACCTATATTGTATTAGCTAGGTAGGATATAAGATATAGTTAGGTAGGATTTAAGGTATAATAGTTACCGAGTATTATAAGCTATTTTAAACGAAGTCACGGGCAACTGCTAGTTAGTTATGTAATATAAACGGCAACTTGACTAATTGAACACCTTAAGTACCTATTTTTGAATGTATTTGTATAACTTATTCTGTGAAAAAATAGCAGCATTTTAAAAAGGTTTTTATTTACGACGTGAAAGCCTAATCTTAGTAATTCCCTTTTCGTGACGGGACACAATTTAAAAAAGTTAGATCTTAGATTGTAATACGCATTCAAGTTTATGGCCGACGAAATTTAAAAACACTTGTTCTTCAAACATTTTTATACATCTCGTATTTTGATATAAAAAAATTATTTTTAAAATAAAACGTAAATAACTATTTAAGTGCATAACTAGTTTTGGTAGAAGGCTAAGAGTAGACTTAGACTTAGACTTAGACTTAGGCCCAGGAAGAGATTATTAACATATCGAAGTGTCGGAAGTTTTTAGGATAGGTTATTTCCATTGGAGATCCCGGAGTCCTCCACATAGCGCCGAGGAAGGCCACCGGGGGGGTTTTAGTGCGAGGTACAAGCATAGATAGTTACAAAAACCGAGTAGATATTTTACAGGCAAGTGTCAATTAATTCCTTTTGAAATCAAACTCCCTAAGAAAACTATACCACTTGGTATCATAACGCACAAAACTTGCAATCGAAGTATCTTAAAGACACTTACTTAGTTATATGTATATGTTTCGAACCGTGAAAATTTGCATTAAAATAATGCCGTTATTCAAAGTAACTTACTGTAATCACAGAGTGAAATGTATATTACGAAAAACTGTAATGTTATTTTAACCTTTTGAAAACCCTTTTTAACCGAGAGCGCGGCACAAATAACCCAACGAGTCAGATATGCTTTGCTAAATTATTCTATACAGCGCACCTTTTGGCAATATTCTAAGTTTTTTTCATTCAGCCTGTTTTTCATTGAAAATAAGATTAGAAACGGGTGAATCAAATGTAATTAAAGTCTTGCGTCTCCCAGAATAAAAAAAAAAATGGAATGAGGCTGGTAGCATACATTATTCGAAAAGAATGCTAACCATAAAATGTATTTTCAATAACTTTTTTGTCTTGTTGATAAATAAGACTAGTTCTTGTAACTTACCTATGTATTTGAAAAGGAAACATTAAAGAAAATTCACGGCATTGCAACCATTCTTATCAAGCGCAGTAAATTCTTCCTTTCGTTTGTTCATTGCATTTCTGCAACGAATTCGAAGATAAGTATAGACTATTTGTATTGTTACAAACAATACAAATACTCGTCCGATTGACCTAATTTACTAGAGATACTTCCGATGTTGAAGAAATCTTATAGTTTACGCAAGTTGCTTCGCCCGCTGTACGCTGTGGTAACTTTGTTGAGAAGAAAATTGAAGATAAGAAGATGGAACAGCTAGCTATACAGTTAAAAATTTTATTAAGTTTATTCTAGAACTTCCTATAAATTTGTGATTAAGTATAACAAATATTACCTACTTACTAGCATGTTATAAAAAAATGGCAGACGCTAATCTATAATTATAGATTATATAATTATATTTTGTACGCAATTTACCAATGTATATTCGTAGGCCCATCTATACAGCCATCAGCCTATTAAGATCCACTGCTGGACAAACCTCTCCTTACTATCACCCAGACATGTGCCTTCTGAATCCAGCAGTTTCCCGCCGTCTTCCTCAGATCGTCAAAATTACGGGGAACTCTCAGGAAACATCATGAAGAAACCTATGCCGGTTTCACCACGGTGTGTCCTTCGCCGTCACAGCAGATGAAAACTCATTGTTGCGTGCCACTTATTTGATTGAGAGGCGATTTCAATAGTCAATGGACTGTGACCACTGTAATACCTCGCTCTAGGCTGAACTAGGCGGATAACCTGAAAGAAATAATTTCGAATATGTTTACTCACAGCTCTATGCGTGACGAAAGATGTCCTCCCCTGTAGTCTGGCGCTGATCTTAGCCGGCGTGTCCTCGTCCTCTCGCTTCGGGTCGAACCACCCAAACGCCACCCCAACCACCAACACCGCACCCAGAATCATCAGCGCTAGGAACCCACCAATCGCCGCTTTCGTCGTTTGAGATATCACCATCGCCATTTTGAATATCACTTAACACATGGCTCACGTCAACATTCAAAAGTTCGCGTTCCATTAGCGTCCGAACACCACATTATGTTCACCGTTCCTAAAACGTGTTTACGATTCTTTCAGTCATAAAGCAGTTACCGTGTAAATAATTCACTTCTTCAGCCACCGCAGCGGTGTAATATTTTTAATTTAAAAGTTGCCACTCCGCGCACGGTTTTTCAAACTTGATAAATAGTTGAGTTGCGAGCAAATAAAATGAAACTGGGAAAATTAAATTGCATAACGGTATTATTTTTTAATCGACCGCAATAATGTGTTTAGTGTTGGCGAAAATTACTAAAAAAAAATACAATTCATCAATCCACCTCTTGACTAAACGTATGTTTTTATTAATTAAACTACGAGTAAGTCTTTTTAAGGTAACTTGTAAAGATTACCAGTTGCGAAAAAATGAAGCAATTTAATAAAATAATAAAAACACAAACTAAACTCGCATAGAACATTTTTGGAAAATGGCGCCTACCATAAAAGAATACAGAGTATTGCAGAGATTTTTTTTTGTTTTCTTCACCCATTCTGGGTAGGCAAAGGGAACTATGCCCATACAGCCAAGTCTTCAGTAGAATTTTTTTATTGACATGAAATTTAATGAGATGAAATGAAATGAAACCTAACCGAACTCATTGAATCAAGTCATTAAATCTGATATTGAAACAAATTAGTAGCTTCTTTTTACAAATATTTGCATGATTCATAAAAACTTCTATGAATATTTTTTTTAGTAAAAACTTCGTGGTTGGTTTTTTCTTTTTAATATTTTGACAGTTGGGAAAGAGAACGCACGAGTTCGGAAAAGGTAAAGAAAAAGCACGAGTGTGTAATAGCTCACTTCCCGAACGCTATACGTCCCTGTAATATGCCACTTTTTGAGCAACTGTATTAAAATAGTATATTTCGCTACAAGTGCGGAAAGCCTGTCATTGCAAAGAGTTCCGACAAATGTCTACCCGAGCCGAAGGCGAGGGTTGACAGTCGGAACAAGTTGCAATGACAGGCTTTCCGCACGTGTACTGAACAACTATTTTTAATACAGTTGCGAAAAAATGAAGCAATTTAATAAAATGATAAAAACACAAACTAAACTCGCATAGAACATTTTTGGAAAATGGCGCCAACCGTAAAAGAATACAGAGAATTGCAGAGATTTTTTTTTTGTTTTCTTCACCCATTCTGGGTAGGCAAAGGGAACTATGCCCATACAGCCAAGTCTTCAGTAGAATTTTTTTATTGACATGAAATTTAATGAGATGAAATGAAGTGAAACCTAACCTAACTCATTGAATCAAATCATTAAATCTGATATTGAAACAAATTAGTAGCTTCTTTTTAGAAATATTTGCATGAATCATAAAAACTTCTATGAATTTTTTTTAGTAAAAACTTCGTGGTTGGTTTTTTCTTTTTATTAGACATTATTTTGACAGTTGGGAAAGAGAACGCACGAGTTCGGAAAAGGTAAAGAAAAAGCACGAGTGTGTAATAGCTCACTTCCCGAACGCTATACGTCCCTGTAATACGCCACTTTTTGAGCAACTGTATTAAAAATTATATTTTCAATTTAGAACATTAAGTAGGTATTAATATGCGCTAACATTACAAAAGGCCGTGTATATTAAATGAAGGAGCAGGTTACAAGATGTGTTTTAACGTGTTATGCCTTATGGAGCATTATGGCGTTACATTGGCTACATCGGAAGGAAGGGACCGTGGCAGGCAATCAATTGTACAGCACGATGGTCTAGTCACACGCTATACAATAGACCTATTTTAATCATTACCTGATAATAGTTAGAAAAATATGGCTTTAATTTTTATGGAATGAAATTACAAATTAAAAAATGGTCCCGTTTTACAGCTTAAGCAGATAAAATGACGAAGTTTCAAAAACGTATTCGTATCTACGTATATTATAGGTAATATACGTAGATACGAATACGTCAACAATTTTATAATACCAATTTCGTCTTGCTTAAAAACAAAGAATAAATCACGATCAACATTTTAAAATAAAGCAATTCTAATCGAAATATATTTGAATTCTACTTTCCAAGTAGGTGTTTGTTTTTAATTCGTTTATTTTCTGAGCGTCTTAGTTCAAGGAAGAATGCACCTGTGAGCGATCTCTTATTTAAAAAGGGACTATTACTGATAATTTGATACTAACACTAATAATAAATGAACTAACTTTCACTCACTAGGAGTAGGAGATATTTTAACAAACAGTTATGAGAACTAATTCCTACAGTTCTCGTACCTACTAACGAACTGACCAATAAATGTTCTGTTATAATGTTATTTCAATGGAATGAAAAGTAAAATAATACATGACAGTCTGAATTGTTGACAGTCTTAGTTGATGTATTGTGATTGTGATGTTGATGTGTGTAGTTAGGTCAACCTAAGCTGTAGTCATAATGAATAATGTAAGTAGTGTTAATTAAATGTATTTTCCAATAGCACGATAGGTATCCTAGGAATAAACGGAACACGATGAAGCCTCCCTGTCATTCTAATACCCATTCCTAGAGGGACATAAAGGCGTGCTCGGAAGACGGCGACAGCCGATGCCGTACATTGCGAGGTGCATGATGACATCATTATACACGTGGCAGAGGGAACTATTTTACTTTGTTTTTTTTATGGATAAAAGATAGCAAACGAGCCTGCAGCACCACCCATCCGCAGCCGCCCATGACAACTGTGACTGACTTTGACGTATCGCATAATTATAAATATACATACGTATATGTCAAACCCCACATATTATTATATGGTAATTCTGCGATCTTAAAACAAATAATCTTCACACATGAAACTTATAAAAGTCCTCTTTATGTCGGGAGTCAGTATAACACATTTGGAAGATTAAAGAGGTATTAGTACATTATATAACATTAAATACATAATCATAAAAAATAATTTAGTATACGAATAGTTTATGATTAAAATGTAAAGCTATCCGAATATGAGATATCCAATCCGCTGCCTCCCATGACAAGTGTGACTGACTTTAACAAGGCTCAAATAGGGACTGGGATGGTTAGTTCAGTTAGCTGAGAGAGATAATTAGAATGTTAGTTTGTCAGTTCATTAGTGGGTATCATAACTGGGGAGTGTTAGTGATAATTAGTCATGTTAGTATTTGTGGTCTAGTAGTATGGTATAGTCCAGTTAGTAATTGTTAGTAAGAATCTCGTTCCAAGTCAGTCACAGTCAGTGTTGCTACACTTTAAAAAAAAATTTGGCTTCGAGCCTTTAAGAAAAGCAGCGAATTTAATCCTTTGCGAAATTCTTAATGTCAAATAATCTTGTAGTAGAAGCCCGGTCAAACCTCCCTTTGAGAGCAAACTACAAAGTTTCGCTTAAATCGGTAAAGTTATGCTACCATATGGCTCACTCATAAAATTTTAAAGGAAAATTTCTGCGAGAAAGTTGAAGCACAGATTTTCTTGAATGTTTTTTGCCACCGGACCTGTGTTTGAAGAGGCAGCAATAATAAAAGTGAGCTTTGGATCGTCAAATGCTTACGAAATATTACAATACTACAAACTAATATAGTCTTTTATTATGATTGTATTCCAGCTTTTTTCTTGTGAACTTGCTAAATCAACATTTATTTCGGGTAGGAAAATAATGCAAAGTAAAAATATGTACTATAACTTTTTAAAATATTCCAAGCGATTTTCAAATTTCGAACATAAAACTATCCATGATATAATAATATGATATCCGATTAGAAGCCTGTTATTTTATTTACACGCTTTTATTAGCTTGGTATGTATATTGCATGTATCGAATTTATGATTTCGATTCGAGATTTTCGCCCACTTCATAATTTGAAACTTTGCACACTAAACTTGTATTACCGATTTTAACAACTCTGGCTGTGGAAGATATCTGCAATAGTGGGACGTCTGTGGGTTGTAGCCGCAAAAACCAAGGCAGACAAAAGATATTTTTACTCCACTTTATCATTAAAATAGGAAAGCATAAATTATTCATTTCATGGTTACATGTAAAAGGATAACGAATACAACCAACATTTTTTATTCCATTACTTATTGTCATTGCCATTACGCCAGCCCTATCTAAATATTTGCGCTATGAATTATGTGCAGGTCAAACAGATGGACAACCCTTTATTATACGTTTCTGTTTAATTTCGTCCCCGGGGCGAAGAAATTTTAGTAACATCGTAATATAATGGATCATAATGTATAGTATATGTATATGGACAATAATTAATACAATGTTAGCGTAGCTTGTGTGCTGATATTGTAAACGTACTATTATACTTCAGAGCAGTGTTGAGATCGTTTTTGAATCTACGTTACCGGCGATCAGCTGTATAACACGGTCGGTATTAATATACAAAACATTTTTTTTTAATGAGTGGGAAACTTTGAATTGGAACCCGAACGTCGTGGGGGCGACGCCGGATTATGTGGGACTCACCCACTAAAACCCGCTCGGTGGCCTACTCCGGCGCTACATGAGGATCTCTTGTAGAACGCGCTGGTGCCCTCCGGCGCTGCGTCCAAGACGCGCTCTTCCGGGTTATCCCGGCTCTCATAAAATAACCGACTACGAATTATGCAACGTGTTATTTTTTTTAAAAACAACTACAAGACAGATGTCGACGGAACCCCGTTTCGGAGGTCCCGAGAAAAAAAGACAAATTAATGGAGAAATTAAAAAAAAATCAAGGCGCGAGCGATACTGAACGAAACATTTATGTTATTGTTCTCAAATTACGAATGACAGCACTTTGATATGTGGCCTCCAATGTAAATTCAGCGTTTTTCAATCTACAAAGGTGACGAAAGTTTTGACTAAAAATAGAGAAGTATTGTATGTCCAGACATATATAAGCCTGTATCATATTATCTACAATACAAAAAATTTACTAATTAACTTAAAACTAAAAAAAACTTAAAAAATACTACCTAAAAAAAACTGAAATATATCATTAAAATGAGTCCCTTTAGGCAAGGTTCCGAAGATACCGGCAGCGTTCCCCCTTTGAATAGCTATACTAATTCTTTGTCCGAGGTCTCCTGTGATGTCGACTAACCTTTTTGCTATTTCCTTAAAAAGCCTTATAGCGCTAGGACCCCACGGACCAAGGGTCTCGACACCGAATGGGACAAGATTATATTCGTTGTCTAGACCCCTGTATTTGCACGCTTTAGCTTTTTCCGCCGCGTCACAACGCGTCACGCCGTCACGGTCACGCCGCACCAACTCTGTTGTTGGTTCCATGTAGACGGGAAGGGGCCAGCATGTCTGAACAGGTTGCATCCCATACCAGCACCCTGTATTTATGTTGTCCATCATAATGTGAAAATTTCTTATTAAAATGTATTCTAGTTAAAATGAAAGGATACCTAGAAAATAAGGAAGGTTTTCACTGGGTAGAGATTTTCCAGCAATGTTCATGAGGAGAATTAATAGCAACAATAAACCAAGCTGCCGCAATGTCTACTACTATAACTCCACGCGAGCGAAGCTGCGGGCGTCCCCTAGTCTTACATGTTTTGCCAGTTCATTAGTAGGGATGAATGTTATTAAGAGCAGGGTCTGACTGAACAGTGACAATAGTCCTATTCGATAGTAACTATTTAAGACTGCTTCGTACCCGCGATTGCGGGACTTGAAATGCCCGGTAGCAGCTCGAAGTCTGGATTTGTGCCCGGTGTATGACAATAGGCTAAGCACCATGGGACTTAAACATAACTGTTGTAAAGTGCCTACCCTTCCGGGGAAATACAGCCGTGATGTTATTTTATGACATGTAGTAATTTTAACTCTATATAGGTTCTCCCACATTCACAGAATACCAAGGCTAGCAAACAAATTTAATTAGCCAAATCATCACATAAAACTGTCTTTGAAGTCATTTCCCACGAGTGAATCGTTTGAAGAAAGCTTAAATAAATAAGTCGTAAGAAGTTATTGATTTTACCTCGAATGGCTCAAGCCGTGATTTAATTGCGTCGTTTAATTTGAGTCTATGTCAGCAAGGCTTATGTTTATTTATTTGCTCGACTGTAAAGACCATTATTTTGTTTTCGCTGGCAAAATACTGAAGATCTGCGCCCTTTAAATTGTCGTTTTGTTCGTCCTTATAATCTGGTCTCACATCAGCTTAAACAACCGAAGTAACCCTGATACTTATGCCTGACACTTACACTGAGATAGATTCAATTCAGTTCCTAAAGTAACAGGTAGTAGTACTAAGTAAGGTAAGTAACAATAGGTACAATAATAAGAAAAAAATGTGATTTATGATTGTCATGTGCCTTTTAAACTAATTGATCTCTAAATTCAAAGTTGTATTTTAATAAATAAATCTGAAAATTGTAAGTGTCTTTTTTTAGATTTATTAATTTGGGGTGATTTTTCACCCCCGACACCAATTTCGTTACCCATTTTAGCGAAACCAATTAAGGTTATTGTATATATATACCTGTCTATTATTATTACATTCCTATTCAGATTTTATGTGCAAGTCGGGAATTGATCCAGTTTCTCCAGTACAATCAAACCCTATTTCGACTGGGCTAAGTTGTCATCGACCTCTGTAATCGAGCCTTGAATGAGGCTTCTTACATTTTACGGTTACTTCTAGTCATTGACCTTTGGAGGCAGTAAAAGCATTATGGTGTGTCACTAAAAGGAAACTAAGTATGTCCGTATTGTGATATCCAATATAATGGTAATCTTTATATGGCATGACATTAAATAATGCCCAGTAGTGAACCCAAAAAGACTGATGGATGGATCGATGGATGATTAGATAGACTAGTTAAGTACTATGCATAATAGTAATTGTAAGTTATCATCATCATCATCACAACCCCTTCTATATCCCACTGTTGGGCACGGGTCTCCTCTCAGAATGGGAGGGATTAGGCCTTAGTCCACCACGCTGGCCAAGTGCAGATTGGCAGACTTCACATGCCATCGAGAACATTATGAAGATCTCTCAGGTATGCAGGTTTCCTCACAATGTGTACCTTCACCGTTATAGCAAGCGACATTTAATTTCATAAATCTATTTTTATGGAGAAGCTGACTGACTGACATATCAACGCAGGGCCTAAACTATAAGGGTTAGAAACTTGAAATTTTGCACACTGGTTCCTTTTATAACGTAGGGGAGCACTAAAAAGGATTTTTGAAAATTCACCCCCTAGGGGGGTAAAACGGGGGTGCAAAGTTAGTATGAAACTTTGTCGTTTTTGAAGTCAAGTGGGCAACCCGAACGCGGGCAGACGTCATTGATGGGTCTAATTCTACGCGAGCGAAGCTGCGGGCGTCCTCTAGTAGCACATAACATAAAAGTCATTAGTGCGTGACGATTATTAGTGGGATTTGAACCTGGACCGCTCAAGTGAGGTGCAAGTTCGATAGCCACTGGGCTGTCACCGCATTTTTTGTAAGATAATAGTAGGTAATTAGTAAATATTAAGTAGGTCAGAGTCTCGTTTTATGTCAGTCATAAATTCGAAGGCGAAGCTTCCCTGTTCTATAAAAGTGTAGGTAATCGAGAATTCTTAATAGATTATAGATTCTATTGTTTGTTTATATTGTACAATACAATTTAAACATACTCGTATTTTAGAAACGACCGCAGTCCCCTCATATTCATAACGTCTAGTTCACGAGGTGAGAAAAAGTGGGCTGACTAGAGTACCTAACTGAAGCCTTACAGTATTCAAGAGCGCCCCTAAAACCAACGCTAAAAATATTTTATATTTCACATTCCATTCGTATCTATTAACACACGTTGGTAAAGCTATCGAAAAGTCAGTCATTACTTATTCAAACACGATAGTAGTTTCCGATTCTTGCACAATATTTTCATTTGAGAACTTGGTAAATAAACTGGCAACTTGTGAATAAGGTCCTAATCTTTTTTAGAGTCTTGTTCAAAGTCAGTAATGGGCGGCAGTGGACGGGTGTTGCTGCATTTCGTATCTTAAATTCATAAAAAGATGGTTGAGCCTAATCCTTTACAGTGAGCACACGGATTCTGTACTTATTTTTGCTTGGTCCCAAAGCTTGGACCACTTTGCGTGGAAGAAAGAAAGAATATTTTCTTATAAATAAATAAACGAAAATCTGCCAACCATGGAATTAATAGATACTTACGAGTACGTCTGAGAACTCAACGACCGACGGAAGTAGAGCGAGACTATACTCTGGAGGCCTAACGATGAATGAACTTTCCATTAAAAAATCTACGCCTTCCCGCGCTTTTTTAAAAGCTTTTATTTAACTTCACTCGTATGTATCTATGTCCTGGAATCTTGCAATCAATATTTCACCCACTTCCACTGAAGCTATTGAGCTGAAATTTGGCACATATTTGGTTCCGATGACAATGCACGAAAATAAAAATAAAGTTATAAAAAGCTGTTAAAAAAAATATTTGATAATTTTATTATTCAGTCAGTCAGTCAGTTACCTTCTCCTTTTATATCTATATATATAAAAGAAAGTCGTGTTAGTTACACCACTTATAACTCAAGAACGGCAGAACAGATTTGGCTGAAAATTGGTAGGGAGGTAGCTTAGAGCCAGGAGACGGACATAGGATACTTTTTATCCCGTTCGACAGCGTTCCCGTGTGACTTGACATGAAACGTCAGTCACTATAAAACGTGGTATAACAAAAAAGAATCAGACTCGGAATAACAAAACGCAAATGACAGCTATGTAATTGACGTATAATGACAGCTATGTAATCTACTATATAAAAATAAGTCGGGTTTTCCTTCCTGACGCTATAACTCCAGAACGCACGAACCGATTTCCACGGTTTTGCATTCGTTGGAAAGGTCTCGGGCTCGGTGAGGTTTATAGCAAAGAAAATTCAGGAAAAATTTCAACAGAAAAGCGGGAAAAATCTTTTTTCACATACAGCACCATCTCTGATACATAGCATGTACTACAAACCAATATTTTAAGTAGATGGCGCCGGTGCGTGATAGGTAGTGGTAGGGGTAGATGTAGGGGTAGTAGTAGTGGTAGGGGTAGTGTTAGTGGTAGGTGTAGTGGTAGGGGTAGTGGTAGGGGTAGTGGTAGTGGTAATGGTAGTGGTAGGGGTAGGGGTAGTGGTAGAGGTAGGGGTAGTGGTAGGGGTAGTGGTAGGGGTAGTGGTAGGTGTAGTGGTAGGGGTAGGGGTAGTGGTAATGGTAGGGGTAGGGGTAGTGGTAGTGGTAGGAGTAGTGGTAGGGGTAGTGGTAGGGGTAGTGTTAGTGGTAGGGGTAGTGGTAGTAGTAGGTGTAGTGGTATTGGTAGTGGTAGTTGTAGTCCACACACTTACATTAAGTTCTCCCAAAATATTCAGTAAAAATTATTTATATGGCAAAACAACGTTTGCCGGGTCAGCTAGTATATAGATAAAAGCTGTCACGACTTTTCGAATCTACCAATGGCGTGTAACTTACGTGTTAGTTTGTTAATCATTTTCCATTCGAAATATAAAACAACTTGTTTCGTTGTTCGGTTGTGTTTATTTGGTGTTGCTATGTAATTTTTTTGAACTTGTTACGTTTTAATGTATGTAGAACCGTAATTTTTTCTAACAATACACGCAATACGCGCATGAGACACGAATACTCACGCAAAATATAAAGAAAGTGAAACTCGGTTCAAATTCAATCTGGAATTAAAGCAAATAAAGAGCAACCGATGATAGGTCACTAACAAAAAGGTACACAGAACCTTTTGTTAATATCAGTAAAATATTATTTTTGTATTCACCACTCAGCAAAGCTAGTCAACACCAATGTCGCTGTCATTCTATATACATATACATAATTTATATATACAAATTGCTATATACAAAACAGTATTTTGTTCAAAAGTTTCAAATTCTTCACGTAAATATGGTTGTGAGAGCGATAGTTTTTCAATGGCGAAAGTGTGAAATCACATTGTAAAATCACTTCGTATTTTCGCAGTTTGTAGTCTAAAAATACAAAGTTAATTACAGAGTTCATATTTATATATCATTACTAGTTTGGTTAATTTAAGATTTAGGTTAAGGAACCTTTAAGTAAATGGTATGTACTTAGTTTATTTATAGCAACGACTGAGCTCGAGTAGGTGTAAGAACTAAACCTACATAACAAAGTAACCAAATTAAATTAAATTAAACATAAGATGAGGTAGGTGTTTACCTACCAGATTTTCTATTAGCACTACTAATCCGATTTTTAAAGGGATTGCACCCAAAGGGATATTTTCTACAAGTGATGTCATGTGCAACATTCGAACAGGACTATTGTACATGTGACTGGCCACGAATGCTTCAATAATACGACGATGACTATCGAATTGCAGTTTAACTTACTAAGATTAGATTGGAATGCAAGTTGGAATGTATGTTGGAATTTACATACCACACTGTTACGCAACAAACAGTTATGTGATACGTCTATTTAAACTATAGGTAAAATTGATGAAAGCAATTTAGTATCTAAAAGTAAAAAATCTTATTCAGATATATCTTAGGATTAAAATAATAATATTATTTGCTAACATATCTACACTATAACCCATTAGCGAACCAATGTTGAGAACAGGCCTCCCACATTCTCCACCATGCAGCTTGCGGATTGGTTCATTTACTCACGTCATATGTTTCAGTGAGGTCCGTAACTGAAACGGTTTATTTATATATCAACAAAGAAGCCAGCCAAGTAAATAATTAATACTTGAATAGGTAATTACTATGTAGGTTAAGTTAAAAAAGTTCATAAGACGTAAGAACGTAAAATACATCTAATTGTCAACATAGTAGTAACTTATTTCAAAGATTTGCGTTGAAAATGATTCAAAAATGTTATTCCCTTATAACATTAAAGTGTAACATAACTTCCATTTGGTAAAACAATTCTAGTAGAACTGGTGTTCCATGTAAATGCGCTTTAGAAGCGTGACCTACAACCGCCTTCTCCCCTGAGACTGGCTGCCACGAGCAAACCAAATACCATGAAAAAGTGTATAAAAACGACTGGTGCAAATGTAGAAATGAACAAGTAAGTTGCGGAAAGGAACCTGCTAGGATTTGAGCTGTAATATTGGCCATGAATTTAACATCTAATGTGTTCGTAGCATACATGTTTTACAGTTTTTATCGATTCTTGTTTCATCAAACTTAACCTCAATATTAAAGAAAGTTCAAAGTTGGCCTACGTCGTTTGCTAAATCTATTACAATAGCTTTTTTTATGGATAAAAGATAGCACAGCACCACCCATCCGCTGCCGCACATGACAACTGTGACTGACTTTGAACAAGACTCAATTAGGGACTGGGATGGTTAGTCCAATTAGTTGAGAGTTAGATTAGAACATTAGTTGGTCAGTTCGTTAGTAGGTAGGAGGACTGGGGATTGTTAGTGATAATTAGTCCTGTTAGTTGGTGTTAGTAATAGTCCAGTTAGTACTTGTTAGTAGGAGTCTCGTTCTAAGTCAGTCACAGATGTGTTGCTACCCTTGAGGACTAAGATGGTCGCCTCTAAAGAAGTGTAACCGGAAACCACAGGCACAAGTGCGGTAATGAGATACATTACGATATTGAAATTGGTGTAATAAAAGACCCTTTACGAGCAAATGTGTTATAAAAACAATTACTACACGGCAGAAATGGTACTAGCTACCGTGGCGGGCGGTGGTACTGCCCCGGGAGAACTCTATATGGAACCAATTAGGTTTCATATAAAACCTATTTGGTTCCCTATAGGCTCTACCACCTAGCAACTATTACAACTAAGGAAATCTTGCAGGAAGATTTGCTAAGATATGTCTCAAACTGGAATGAAGACGGTCAAATGTTGCAATAGATACCTACTACCTACACTAGATGTTTGGCTAAGGAATCATCATAATTATTTATAATATCACCTACCTAGTTGATTACCTCTGGCAACCTTAAACAAGAGTCGGTTTAAGAAGGTTCCGTGGACATTTTTAATTGGTTCTAATTTTGTGTAAAGTGGTTGAGTAAGGCCCCAGTTGAAATGCATTTTAACTAATTATTGCAATCGATAGTAGTTTTAACTACAACGTTAGGTACGTTGTAGTTAAAACTACTAACATATTGTCCTTAACATTCTTACTAATTTGGATAATTTATTCCTTTCTGAAACTTGTTGTAACGTTATTCACAAATTCAGCAAACGTCATTGAAATGCTATTCAAATATTTTAAATGATCACAAAAGTATATTTAGAGAGCGTTTCGAAATTTTTTATATAAAGATGTCATATTATTATGTTCACTTGTTATTCAACCGCCCCCTATAATCTGCCGCCTGCTCCAGCCTACTCAGCCTGCTTAAATCCGCCACTGGGCTTGATATAGGCAACGGGTGGGTGCAACTACATGCTCGTTTTTAAGAAATAACACTACTATAGTTCAAGCAAATGTCATACGCCAGCGCTGTGTTAAGGCATACGTTAACGACTTATTTGCCCACCAGATTAGCCAGGGCCGTATTCTGGTCCTGACAGTCCAAACACAAACACAACGACGGTCTTAATTTATGTTTATCACGGATTCCACCATGCTATATAGCTATACATATATTTCAGTTAAAAGTATGACTACTAAATCCGGCACCCTATTATGTAACTTGCAATCTGTAAGTGATAGGAATTTTTTGCTCCTTGGACAGTTCTGGTTCTGCCAAAAGAAATAGTCATGGAATTAATAAATAAGGAACGTGTTATATAAGGTGTTTTCTTTCGTTTTGTATTTTTTAAAACCTTTTATTTAACTTCACTCGTATGTATGTATGTATGTCCTGGAATCTTGCAATCAATATTTCACCCACTTCCACTGAAGCTATCGAGCTGAAATTCGGCACACATATTTAATATTAATATTTTTGATAATTACTTGCATATTAGTTCTATCTCTCATGATTAGGACAGTGAAACGGTTGAAAGAATTTGTATCTTACTGAGTTTGCTGCTAGTATGCTTAAGTAGAATAGCACCACTCTTGCTTACGTAAAAAGGCAACGATATGAACGATAGTCAGCAGCATTTACAAAGGAATTTTATTCTTTTGCCATACATTTCTCCTCCCTCCGTTGAATACCTGTTAGTGGCGTGTTTTTGTTTTTCCTACAGGCTGTTTATTAAATCTCCCGTTTAATACGCGTCCCGGGGAGTTGACTTTGTTATCGCGAACCCTTGTTCTAACGATAACGACTAGGCATTTAGCAGATTAAAAAGCTAACCGAGAACCCTCCATTTCAAAAGACTACTTGCTTCTGACAATGCTTGACGACGACGTAATTGGGGTTGTAGATTAAATTTATATGTAAGTTGACTCAGTGGTGCTGAATAGTTCCCGGGTTCGAGTACCGATTGGGGCAGATATTTATTATTTATGAATATATTTGTACACGGGTCATGGATGTTAAATTTTCATTTTATTATGATTCTATAACAGTATTTATTTATTTATTACAGATATAAATTACTGATATAAAAACAAAAAAAGATTTAGGTTACTTTTAAAAATATCACCGGAAGTGGGATTAACGACCTTTCATTATTACATTACTGGTAATGCTTTAAATGTCTACTGATGCATGCTAATTTATACACGTTTTTGATAACAAACAGGCATACTTATATCTGATGGTAAATGATCACCGTTGCCTCGCCGTCGTTGATGGCTGGTGTTTTTCAAGCCATGAAGAGTTACGGTTTCATTTCACACTCATCATAATGAACTCCATTTCACCGATGGAAACACCTCTTTATAACAATCATTCAATGGATGTTATTACATATTTAAACACATTGTATATCTTATATTCTATAAACCTTATGAAAAACATACAACATTACAAATAAAAAACCTTAATTGCTTAATTTCGGCACTCGCTCGAAATAGAAATCTGTTAATAAATAAAATAAATACAAGCGACCCCTGTTTCTAACAGAAAAGGCTGGACCTTGTCTCTGACAACACTTAAATCCGCTAATTTAGGGTCCGCAGATTAAATGTCAGATAGGCTAATAGAATTTTTAAGGATACTTAGCATATTTCCTTCTTACTCACCTTATAGATTCGCTTCTTCGTTTCAGTTCTGTTAGAATTAATTTGGATCAGTTTGCTTTCTGTTCGCGCTTTAATTAGCTTTTTCGTAAATAGCTATTTAAATTCCATATTATGATATTTGTTAGCTATGGGTAGCGTGAGCAGGAAATAACACGACGTACAAAATATCTGGCAAATAAATTTATGTTCCAGCCGGAGAACAAACGCGGCTCGTCAGATAGTCATTGACAATTGCGCCACAAAGTGGTGAATTAAACCGCATGCATATTCTTAGGTCCAATGTCCGACACGGTCTCTACATGTTGTTGTATCTAGTTAAATACTTAGTAAAATTATAATTATTTTATTAGTTAAATTACTTTATTATTATTATTGTTATCTTCTTTTTACTGAAGGTCAAGGACAATATAAATAAGTTGCAGGTTTTTTAGTAATAAAATGGTTCGTGTGTGTATGTTTATATTATGTAGGAGTGTTGCCATTTGATTCAGACGATCGTGAGACGAGAGATACCTACTGTCAATTACACTAATATCTAAAAGTTTTGCCGACATTTCTGACAAAAATAACTTTTAATTCAGAGATTGAATGTTATTACTATTCGAACTCTTCTTGTATACTAATAATAAATGTATAATAATACTCACCATTAGTGATGTATTTTTAAGATACATCTTAATCATATTTCTTGTGTACGTGTGTATGACAGTGAATTCCTCCTAAACGGCTAAAATAAACACAAATTCAAGGGGACTCGAGAATGGTTTAGAATTAGATTCACAATTTGGTCCACTCGAAAATTTTTTTAAACAAGATTTTCAGTATTTTTATTTTTAACCGTCATTCATTGACGTGAAGCGTCGCGTCACTTTGACATTTCATATGGCAGAACAACGTTTGCGGGGTCAGCTAGTAAATAATAAATTTTTGATATCAACATTTATGCCGAATTGTATGTACGTGCGACGTAATAATTTACTTTCTTATCCTGTCACCCGATCCGTCGAGTCAGGGCAAATTATCGGCTCGGGTACCTATATCTATCCGAGAAAGATTTGTGCCGAGCGCCGAGTGATGACGTTTCAAATGGCAACGCTAAAATAAAACCTTTCGATTTCAGACCCATAAATTGTCTCTTTTAAGGTCTTTCTTTCATTCTTTCTTTCGTCTTCCTCCAACCAGGTTGGCCTGAAGAAGATAGCAGTAAAACGTTGGAGATAGAGGGCACATATCGGGTGGAGTGGTGCCGATTGAGGGAGGCCAATGTCCAGCAGTGGACTCTAAAAGGCTAAGAATAGAAGAATTAAGGTATTTCTATACCTAATCAATGTGTATTTAAAAGGTTTTCTTCTATAAGTAGATACTGCTCCTTACAATATACAGTTGAAACTAAGGAAAACGCTGAAGGTTTAGTGACGGTAGGAGTAGTGGCGTTGATTAGGCCTTTGTTCAGCAGTGGACTTTGAAACGCTGTTTGATGGATGTAGAGTATAAATAAACTAAGTGTCACCACTAATAGGTAAAAACAATAATACCTTTATTTTATACAATATTCTTGTCACGATAGTAAAATTTCCTTTCTTATCTAATCGAACATTCGTCAGGGTAAACTCTCGGTTGCGAATATCTGTCAGGGTATAAAGGGATTCCCAATCGCGTAATTCAAATACAGTTCTTGAATAATGGCGGCAATTTCTTCAGAATTTCTGGACTGTCGGCATTGGTGCAGTGACGTAGTTTGATTGAAATGATAAGCCTATAATTTTGGGATATCGTTTCAAATTTATTTCTTTCTGAATTTTACTACAGAATTACCGGACGTGGATTTGGTAAATGCTTGTATGTAACAATATAATTTAACATTGCAGTAACAGAGGTGTGCAGTAGTTACAACCACTCACCAGTTATGTTTAAGTCACATGTAATTGGTGATGAGCCTATTGCCATTCACTGGACACAAATACAGACTCCGAGCTGCTACCGAGGCAGTTAAATATTATACATATGCGAAACACGATTTCTGTATTATTCATATTCGCGCTTTCATCTACTATCATATTATCATCTATAATATTCTATTAACATGTGAACTGAATATTAATTGCATCTGTATTAAAAAACCTTTGTTAAAAAAACTGCAGTTCTACGAAGTTGGTTTACAGCTAATAGCTACATCTAGTTTGAACAATGTTTGTTTATAATGTAGGTATCGTGTGTATGTAACGTAACAATGTATCGTGTTACACCCAACGTGGGTTCCGCAGGCATCGCTTTAGGCAAATTACTGACACTCATTCATTCGCGGATAGTATTCGGGAAAATGGGAGAATACAGTCTTTTGTTACAACATAACCACGGCTGAACCACACGCTCATAACAGTCGAACAGCCGAAGAGCCAACAAAACAGGCATTGGAAAGCATTTTCTTTGAAATAATAATATATTCTCCGTGTCAATTATGTTTCGACCCATAAAACTGTGACTGACTTTGAAGAACAATAAAGTAGGGACAGAACCGGTCGGAGTAGTGTCGTTTAGGAGAGGCCTATGTCCAGCAGTAGACCTCAAAAGGCTGATGGATGGATGAAAGTCCCTACTTTCAACCATTCAAGTCCCTACTTGAATGGTTCTTCCAGTTAGCGGAAAAATAATGAAATATTCAGAATATGTTATACGGAACCTAAATAGAGATTTTCACTCATGATGTTACAAAAAGGAAAGGTTAATAAATAAATGTTATCTTATAAACGTACCTATAAAGTGAACCCTTTTTTGTGTTCTGATTTGTTAAATATCTTCCTGATGTATTTACGAGGCAAAACAAAATATTTCCCTGTTTTGTTTTTTACGATCCCGTTTAAACCAAATACTTTTCCGCATTTGCATATTTACAAGTAAACAATTACATTGCGAATGCAGGCGACAACCAACATTGGGTTATATTACTTCTTTTATTTCAAGTGCCAGTGCAATGTGACATGTGTTGACAAAATTCGGAAACTATTGGTAACTGTTGTTTGGACCGCCAAACAACTGAGAAAATAATACAACAAACGTTAAGTTATTATTATTATTATTATTAAGCCTTCGGCTAGATTGAGAACATCTGACATTGGATTGACCACGAACCCCTTCATCAATCCGCATTGGTTGCTGTGGAAGAGGCTCAACAGTGACGCCTAACATTCTCAGATATTTTCCAAATTACAACGCGTACCCCACAGGATACCAGTTTAAGGTTAAGAACTACTCCATCCATATCCATACTTCCATACTAATATTATAAATGTGAAAGTGTATTTGTTTGTTTGTTTGTTTGTTTGTCCGGCTTTCACGTTGCAACGAAGCTATTATATGGTATGGTTTTTGTGTGTGGAGATGTGGAGATAGTGAAGAGGGTGGAGAGTGACGTAGGCTACTTTTTACCGCGGTAAAACATCCCCATGGGAAGATATCGATGGTTTGTTATTTGCTAGATATTTAGTTCCGGATGTTGTTAATAGATGGATAAAATTCATTTGCAAGTTCTGAATCACGCTAACAAATGACCACACGGGCGAAGCCGCGGGTAAAAGCTAGTATGTTAATAAATACAGCTATCCTAGTGGATCAACGAATACCTACTATGTACCTACACAATATTAACTGGACTGAAGCAAAATCTGCCCTTAATTCGATTTTGATTGGTTTGTGCCTGTGTTAAACAGGTCAAATTATAGGAATGATATTTTCTTCCTACAATGTTTAACATGTAACTATCATGTTAAGTATAATCTTCCCTTATTCAATAATCCAGTTCATTGTGTACACAGCCAATCGAGTTTCTCAGTTCAACTGTAATGGAATTGGATTAGAACTGTTTGTTCAATTCAGCGCACAATCACTAGAGGACGCTAATTTTAGTTGATTTAACTGATTAGACCTTTGGCAAGCTAACGGCTATCCTTTGTCTTCAGATTAAGATTTAACTTTTATGATGGCAAGATGTCTTCTTCGGAAAGTGATAAGGGTTGTCATATTGATTCCACATTTGAATGCGAATGTTCGAATCATAAACTAAAACATAGGTACGTTAATAAATCTAATTCAAAGAAAATAACCTTTTCGGATCCCTCCACCAATCCGCATTGGAGCAGCGTGGTGGAGTCTGCTCTAACACTCCCGCAGCCTGCGTCTGTGGGGGAGACCCGTGCCTAGCAGTGGGACGTCTATGGGTCGCAGCGAACCTTTTCGGATCAATTGAAGAATGCTTTAAATTCTTCAAGTAGGTAGATCCCAAATCTTTTTGTAACGAACCCGCATTTCCTATTATCAATCTTGGCTTCCCATTATTTTATCTCGCTTGCGCGACTGCTAAGCTAGAAGGTTTGGTCCCTGGGTCAGCCAACAAATATTGGATTTTTCTAACTTAAAATGCTCTTAGCAGCTTGAAGTCTGGATTCGTGCCAGGTGTATGGAAATAGACTCACCACATAGAACCTTAAAATAACTGGTGATGTACTACGCACCTCTGCCTACCCCTTTAGGGAAATCAAGACGTGATGTTTTTTGTTCACATACTTAGCATATTCGGTCTTAGAGTAGCATAAATAATTATAATGACACATAATTTTAAAAGCTTTTATTTAACTTCACTCGTATGTATTCATTCATTCATGTACGTATGTCCTGGAATCTTGCAATCAATATTTCACCCACTTCCACTAAAGCTATCGAGCTGAAATTTGGCACATATATTTGTTATCAAAATCAATAAATCCCGTACTTCATAAAGATATAAGGAAAGTTAAAGCTGAAATCTTAATAGGTATCTGGTTAATTTGAACCACCTATTTGAATAAAGCCTAAAATATAAATTATATTTCTGTTGTACAATAGAATAATTACTTATGATCTGTAGTGGAAATATAACAAAAAGTCCACAATCTTATACGATACTGTATTCAGAATAAGCACTTAAAAAAATGAAACATCTTCATCACAAAAGTAGATTTGATTTTGTTAGTTTTGGTTTTGATATTGTAATTATTTGCTCGGCCGAAATAAAATATTATGTTACATTTTCGGCTTTTAAGATATTATAAGGAAACGAATATTGCAAGATCAATCAGAATACCGCTCGAGGCTTATTGAACTGTCTTCGTGACAAAATAATGTATTTTTGTAACGTTACTTGCGTAGATTGTAGAAAATACTTTTTGCAAAATCCAAACAATATGTTAGGTACTAGTGTTTATTTAAATAACACAAGCCCGACTCATTTTAAGCAGTCGGTCCCGGTGGTTTTCAATGGTGGCAACAGTTGTTAAGACTTGTCGAAGACCTTCGGGTGGCTTCAGAACATTCGACACTGGGCCATTAACCCTCCACCAATCCGCATTGGAGCGTGTTGGTGTATTCTCTAGACCTCCCGCTCCTGTGTCTGTCTGTGGGGGAGATCCGTGTCCAGCAGTGGGGCATCTATGGGTCGCAGCTAGCTAATCTTATTTTCGTCGCTGATATAAACGCAAAGTTATATTATTTATTCAGGCGTTACGTCACAAGCGCCGTGACACCTTAAGTGTTTTCATGATTCCTTCAAAAAACTTATTACATCAGTACTATATAAAACCATCTACCCGTTTCCATCCACCCAAGATATAAAATAATGTGATTATACTTAATATTACCATTGAAACCCGTGTTTTGTAATCACTTGTCGCCTGAACTTGTAAGAAACATATTACTACAAGGAACATGTTGTGTTATTACGCAGTAACAACATGATCTATAGTAATCGCATGTATTGTTCAGTTTGGGATAACGAGCTCGCATTAATTCCTCTATGTGTGACTATTGTCTGCTCGAATTATGTACAGAATGTAATCTTAGTAGCCATGTTCATAATCCACGTATGTTTTACACTAATCTATTTTGTCGTCTGTAATGCGCCCTGCATTAACCTTGTAAGTATTTTCAAAAATCACAACGAATTGGTATCTGAGATTATCATCTTTTAGGTATCTTAAATTGCCACATTTATCTGACAAAACACCTTCATTTTGTCTACAACGGCCAACAACGGCTATCACTTTACCCCTTGCGGTTTGTAGAGGGTTACAGGCTTCGATTAAGGAAGTAAACAAAACATAATGAATGAATTGAATTAAATAATATTATCAAACCCAGATTTGTTTTGTGAGGCAATGAAGAAGAAAATTTTATTCAGTAAAAATAAGATGAGTGTCCTTTTCATAACGATCGTATTCTCTCATTGTTATCTACGAATAACTTCAAACAACGTACTAAAGCCAGTCTCTCGCCAATATGCTAAGAGAATAAATAAAGGAAACTTACGATTCAGGAGATAAACCAATTAAGGTGAAAATATTGAAGCGGAATTGGGGTCGCGGAGGAGAACAATGGTGTCCCTCAGGATCCCCAGTTTTTTTCATTAAAATTGAGTGACGTATCAAATGACACGGTTTATATTGTAACCATGGAGCACGGAAGAGATATTTTTACCTTTGTTACATTGAATATTTGTATTAGAAATGTTCTGTGGCTGTTCAAATTTGCTGACATTATTTTGGTTATATTGCTGGGTAGGTAAGTCTTCTTAAGTCTTCTGGGTTTTGGCATTACTGACAATTTTAGAGAAGGATTCGTACTGAATGATGTTTCCCATGGTTCAAGAATCTCTGTAGATGTTGTATAAACGTTGTATGTAGGTATCTGTGTATTTGACATGTCATCGTGAACAAAAATTATGCCTCTATACTTTTTACCTTGAGGTAACAAGTCAGGAAGTATAGTTATTTAGTTTTTGTATAAAAAGCCCGCAAGTGACACATCATAATAATATACTCGTAGTTTGCGTGGGATTCTAGGCGCAAGGATTCTAGACGCAATTGATATTTGTATTGCATTGTAAGTAATACTGACACTTTGAAAAGTTTAAAAAATAAATTACGTCTTATGTTATCTCACGTACTATCATCATCATATTACGGTAATCAGAGTATCGTCTGAATTAAATAAATAAGTAGAAAAGCAAACATAATTATTAAAACCGCTCACACACTTCAACCTGCTTTTTCATGAGTATTTCAGTTTAAATTTACCACAATTTTAACATACAACATTACACCTGATACTACGTTAAATTTAGCCGTTACTTGTAGTATTATTAATTGCCGTAAGGCCTTTACTTACAATTTTTTAAATAGTTAGCGTGTATAATAATAGCTTTTAAACAGGCGTCACTGAACTTGCAGCTTGTTAGCTTAAGCGGTCCGTATAGGGTGGCGGTAAATTGCCTCAAGTGACATGCAAATGTGAATAAGCTATTGCAGTTCTCTAGTGTGGTGACGACGTTAGGTCCGGCTTCCCACGGACCGCGATTCTGCAGATCATCACGGACGCCGATGACGGACATCGATATAAAATTGGCTGTGCTTTTACAGATGACATAATATTACGAGAATCATCCGGTGCGTCGTGGGCTAGAATCCGCGTCCGCTCTTCATATCACGCACCATGAGGACCCTAAAGTCGAAGCGAATTCAATTATCTTCGTGATTAACATGTGAATTATTCTTATATATTATATTATAGCGTTATAGCGTGAAACTATTTGAATTTGTATTTTGATTACAGGCATGCCGCAATGAATTCCTTAGATCTTGCGCTGATTGCATAATAATATTCTGCTAATTTGCATAATTGCTATATCAGAACTATATCTGATACGATACGAATTTAGAGTAAATTTATACCTGCAAATAGTTTTAAAAAAAAGAGTTGTTTCTGTTTATTTACCTAATATTTACTGTAATTACTCTGCAAATAAAGTTGTATATCATTATTTCATTCAGTGAGATCATGTAATGGATCTAAAAATAAAGTCAAAGAAAAAATGTAATTATGTTTTGTTCTTGACCTGCTAAAAACACTACCATGCGAGCTATACCTGCAATATAAGCTTAACATTTTTTAATTATAAAAATGCAAAACAAAAGATGCTACTTAAGTATTTGCCCGTTTTATGTCCTAGCTTATACATTTCAAAATGGTTTTATAAAAGCAATATAGAACTAAGTTTCATGGCAGTACACTAGTAACCTACATTAGTTGCGTAGATTCAATCTATTTTAAAATTAGTAGGTAGGTACTTACTTATAACTTTCCGTGACACCAATTTAATAATAATGTGTTGGATTAATGGGATTTGATTGTTTAAGTAAATCATTAAAGTTGTAGGTATATATGTATTATTATGTCTTCTCATTGACAACGCATAACTAAAATTTGGCTTTAATATCCACTGTTGTTATCTAATTGAGCCTAAAAAATTAGATTTTTTTTTATAGAACTTCAAATAAATTTTATTCGAAATCCGAAATTCAGTCATTTGTTTTTAGATAGTGTTTTGTTTCTGTGAAATTGTGGTAGTTTTTGGTGCAATGAAATTTGAACAAATTTTCGAATATGAGTTCCTACGTGGAAATACTGCAGCGCAAACAACACGAAACATTAACGATGTGTACGGGCCTAACACTGCTTACATAAACACGGTCCATTATTGCTTCAATCGTTTTAAATCTGGAAATTTTGAGTTGAAGAACGAGCCTTGCGGTCGGTCGGTAAAAATTGTCGACAACGACGAATTCAAGGCAACAGTGGAAGTGGATCCAACTCAATTTACGGCTGAGCTGGGTGCGGGCTTTGAAGTTAGTGTCAAAACAACATTGAAGCACTTGCGTCAAATCGGAAAGATAAAAAAGTGGATCCACATGAACTAAGCGACCAACAGCGAGACTTGCGCATCGAAGCATCGCATTCATAGCACTACTACTGATTCGGCATAGAAATTCTAAATCGAATTGTTATATCCGATGAGAAGTGGATCTTGTACGATAACTTTGGATGAGTAAGCATCCGTCTCAGTGGGTGAACCCGGGCACAGCACCTAATCAGGTCCGCTAATGAAAGATTACTCCTAGGATGATGATGTTGACTATCTGGTGAGCCATTGGGATTTGTACATCACAGCTTCTTACCGAATGACACAGCAGTGATTTCAGATGTCTTTTGCCAAGAATTGCAACCAATGATGGAGAAGCTAGCAATTCAACAACCAAGACTGCTTAATCGCTCTTCCCCATTGCTTCTCCACGACAACGCGCAAGCTCACACATGACAGACCATCACAAGAGTTACAGCTGGAAGCTCTCCGTCACCTACCCTACTCACCGGACCTTGCCCCAACAGATTTCTACTTTTTTTATAGACAATTTTTAAGTGGAAAAAGGTTTAACATCCGAAAGGCAGTACAAAACGCTGAACGCGTTTCCCGTCCGTCAGTCAAAAAAGGGATAAACTTTTTTTAAAAATTGTATAGATTATTTGGGCCAGTTGTTTGATTAGCTAAAATAAAAAAAAAAATTATATTTAAAAATTTTAATACTAATCGCCAATTTCATAGGTAGTTAAAGAATATTAAAAACAGACATCGGTTGTGAATTGTAAGAAAAAATTTTTTTTTCGTTTCATTAATAGTTGTAATGCCGCAAACAAAACTGAATAACCAAGTTCTTACTTCTCATTATTATTTCCAGTCTCCAGAGTCCAGCAGCAGTCGCTAAGGCTGAAATCGGTTTTGAGGCATTCCTCGATGCAGCATACTATTTTATTTACATAATTACCACCCTTTTGAAGTCGGTTAAAAATTAAATTGTCTGTCCCGCAACGCACTACTACCGCATACTACTATCAGATTTTGAACAAAGGTGCAAAATAATAACTGCTTACTTTGATGAGAAATGAAAACTTTTTTTGGAGTGACCTCTTTGGAGAGACTTAAGATGGGATTCTTTTGGTTGGTCATTTGCACCCTTGTTCCTGGTAACCATGCTCGTCAAGTACTTCGAAAGCAGCGCCATCAACAAAAACCGGTATAAGTTTGACCTGTAAATGGCACATGATCTTAGTCTTAGATTTTCAAACCCACCCGCTGTGTGGCACTGTTCAGGTCTCATAAGTATGAAATTAGTTCCTATTAAACTCCGCAACATGGCCAACTGACATATATTCCTGGGAGACCTATAATATTATTCATATTTTATATGCATTCCTTCAATTCGAACAGTTTTATGAAGAATTATTGTTTTAAGCGTAAAATTGACAAAGTTTGACTCCAAATCAATTTTAGTAAACCATTAAATTATATATTATATAATTATTTACTACGTTATTTCGTTCAAATTTCAGCAAAACGGTGACCTTAATTAAGGATTTGCGTAACCTAAACTGTCCCTTTTATTAAAATTAACTAATTTAGCGCTTAGTTTTATTCAATTTCAAAACAGGTATTTAACGGAATTATCTATATTTTGAATAATTTCATAGTAATTATGCTTATAAAGCACAAAACATTAAAATTATGAACCGCTGTAGTTATATTTGTACAAGATTATGAATGAAACCATTTATGTCTTATTCGACTAATATTTGTGAGTTATTGTGTATTGCATTCATGTTTCTAACTTAAATACAATTTAAATTAAAAATATGCGAATGTTATTAATTATTTGACAAAAAGCAGGTTATTAAAATTTCTAAACACGACATAAACTTCTGAAAGTGTTTGAGTAAAAATAAAAAATAATAAAATTTATTTAACATAAATTTAAAAGACAATGACTAGCAGAATGATTATTTAACTACGGAAATGTGTAGGTGAAATGTAACTAGCATTAAAAAAAACACTTTAAATTGGTTTAATTTGTAACTTCTTTATCGTAAGCTCACGTAATCGTATGTATCAAGTTCAACTAATTAAAAATGATAATTAAAAAAAACTTGCATATTAAATCACGATCCACCGACGCCAGAAAAGTATTTTTCGTATTACACCTAACTAAGACCGCTCGAGGTAGGCGATCCTGACATTATCTTAACAGACCATTAGACTAAAACGTTTAACGGCAACCATTTGTCGGGTAAACCGAAATACCTTGCTCCGAATGATTATGGGATAACACTTTAAAAACACAATTAACGCGTTAAAACAATCGCGCTATACAAAATATAACTTTGAACACAAAACAATCACTTGAAAGCCATAGCCAGCATGAACGTATAACGTACTCGTCACTGTAACCGTCGTATCGTACGCAAGACTACGATTCGTAGCGGCGTAGCGCATTCATGTAACACCCGCCCGATCTGCTACGGAGTCGCGGCGGCACTGGCTACGGGCAGGCTACAATCCGCGGCTACAGTTTAGATTATTACTAGTAGCACAGATTCCACAATCAATAGATTTAAGTTTTACGCTAAAATTAATGATATTTTGTTGAACATAACGATAAAAAAAACATAAATATAAATCTATTACCTGAATTTGGATTTAATGTATCTACGAGTATGTAGTTAACACTGTTTTGTGTGTTATTCAAAAGCTTGGACAAGTTGAAAAGCTTAAACAAGTAATTTGTATGTACTAAAAAACTGATTTAAATTTTTAGATTGAATTATAATACTTAAAAAATCACGTTAAAAAAATGTTTGACAAAATGAGCACAAATGTCTTCTATTTTATTATTTTATCTATTCGACATTACTTGTATAGGTTTAAGGTATGGATGGTAAGTGGAGAGACTTCGCCCAAGGCCACACCCATTTATACTACTCCGAGTACATATTAAGCTTAATTGCTTTACATCATTTTTCTTTAGGTGGCATAACCTTTATCACATTAACAGAAACGTTTTCGATACAAATATTTCAGGGAAAACCATAATGCAATTATTTTTATAATGGAGTCTGCTGCGAGCTATGACAACTATGATAGACTTTGAACAAGACTCAAATAGGCTAAAATTGGGTCTAATTAAAGTCTTAGAGCTCTCATACATCGCATTCGTGAGCGCGGGACCGCTCGGATGTATGGAAATAATTATTAATTAATTGGAAAGTATTGTTAATTATTACTGCAGTTTTATTTTCGATATGATGGTTCTATTGTTGGACCAAATTTACTTTAAATTGCCATCTTCCTTCAACCTCTACAAGGACGTAGATATCCGCTGATATATCGCGTTCGTGCGCACATTTGCCGTAACTCACTGAACGACGTGTGATGTTAGATTCACCCTGCGACCAATAATTAATCGAACGAGACTGCCAATCGGACCGGATGCGTCAAACGGTAAATCTCGGACGTCTTTTATTGGACCGTATTCTGGAGTTCCGATGGAATTTCTATGAGATTCGCAATTTTCATGGGTTGTTTCTTCAATTGGGTTTGTGGAAATGCTAGCAGCTTCAAATCAGCAATCACTTTTGCAGTTACCAAAGCCTCATAAATTCCCGGGTGGTAAACTTCTGTGTACTTATAAGCAAGAAAAAATTATGTCATTTAGTTAGATCCATAACCCGAAACGGAACAGCAATACAGACAGAACAGAATGGTATAAAAAGTTAATCCTAAATTCGGGTATTTATTATATTTCACGACTAATACTTTTAGGAACGTAGAAGTTCCTTAGATCATTTTTATCTAGGCCGCCTTTTGAATAAAATAAAATTTAAGCAACTGTAAGCTTTATATTTGTCGTCTGTGTCGTTTAAGGCTTGGTTGTAACTACTCGTAAGAAGAAATTTACCTCAAACGCACATTTTATGCCGCGCTGACTCCTTAACGCAAATTTATGGAATCGTTCATCATGATAAATATACTTTATTACTACACCATATTTATAGCAGAAGCGGTATGAGACCAGTTGATTGTCTTGATGCAAGTGAAGTGAACTTAAGGCGCTGCTCGAACCAGACGTACCTATTGGTTATCTCCATTGAACCACGTGCCTTTTCCAGGGTAGATACATTTACTCTGAATTGTTCAAATATATTAAGTTTTTGACCTCATTCTTACTTAGGATTCGACTTATTAGTAGCTGTTTGTTTTTTACCGTGTTGAAATAAAGTAGCGGATCAAAGAAGCATAATTTGAATTTTGAAAACAATGTACAAACAAGTATTGTGTTAAAATAATTTTGAATTTTAATTCACTTGAAACTTACAATAAACAGACTATCAACACGACAAACCATTTTATTCTGTCGTTTTTTTCGATATCACTACCTTATTAGAGAACACTAAAACCCAGTTCTGATTACTTTTAATCTTCTTTTTGAAACTTCTTATATCACTGCTTTTAATACAAAACTGTCTCCAGTTTGATATCCGCAACAAAGTGTACATTTGTTCAGTAAAAATGTCTGAATATAAATTGTGTTTCGAGTCACAACCTACCGACCAATTCCGATGGTAGGTACTCCACGCCTGATCTCTTAATACCCCCGCTGTTCAAAATAAATAGATTTCCAAATTGGAAGTGCGGCGAAATGAATATTTTTAATCGTACAAAGCTGCCAGAAGCTGGCGGATTCATAATTAATAAAGAAAATTAAGTGCTTAAACCACAAGCCACTAATTGAGCGTGGACCATTGTGAGGTTCCACTTGCGGACTTGCTGACATTTTGCAAGCAATTTTGTACATAAAATACGTACTTATGTACAACGTTGAACATAAAATTGTGGCTGTTAACAGATGTGGTCATCATGCTTTGGGTGGGTCTCGTCATGGATAAGGATACAACTATCTGTTAAAGTATAAGGCGCAGGTGAATAATAATAAGCACAATAAACAAAATTTTTATTGTGGTCTTCAACGACATACATTTCACTTTGAACCGGTGATAGCATGACCGGTTACTTAACCACCTAGAATTCACCGATCTAAATTGAACTTAATTCTTTTATCAAACATCCGTCATCAGCTTCACGTATTAATAGCCACTAGTTTTGGAACTGATGTGACGAAGGCTTTAATTTCGAACTCAGCACCCACACCTAGTTGGGAAACTGTAACATCATGCTTTGGGTGGGTCTCGTCATGGATAAGGATACAACTATCTGATAAAGTATAATGCACAGCTGAATAATAATAAGCTCAATTAACAAATTTTTTATTGTGGTCTTCAACGACATACATTTCACTTTGAACCGGTGATATCATGACCGGTTACTTAACCACCTAAAATTCACCGATCTAAATTGGACATCATTCGTTTATCAACCATCCGTCATCAGCTTCACGTATTAATAGCCACTAGTTTTGGAACTGATTTGACGAAGGCTTTAATTTCGAACTCAGCACCCACTCCTAGTTGGGAAACTGTCAACTGAATACATTACGCGAGAAACCGCGAAATATAGATCCTTAGCTTAGCTTGTTTCACTTACAGCGAGAAAAGATTCAGGTGTTTTGTTTTGTTCTAAGTTCGATATGTTAAAATAATTGAAAAAGTTAATTTTGAATTTAATATATATTGAAACTTTCAAATATTACATTAACTTATATAAAGTTGCAATTTTAAGTGTACTTGTAACATAACTATTTTGATGGAAACTTTTGTTACATTATTCTCATGCAAGTGGTATGTGAAATTAGATTATTAAGTACATTGTACCGATATAGGTACTAGTGAATAGTAAAGGTTATCAAAATAAATAAATATCAAAAATGTATTATCTTCTATTAGTTATGTTGTTTTGTCTGTGGAACATTGCATGCAATACACAATCGTGTATTGCATGGTATAGGTTACAAAGTAGATATACATATATTCGTATACCATGAATTCCATTTTCGAGAGTTAAGTAAGTAATTTTATTACTGAACGATTGAGTGAGTGTCTATATTCATAGTTAAAGTTACCGACTTACTGACGTGTGATTTAAGTCGGTAACTTCAACTTTAAAGTAATTTTATTTATGTAATGTCGCACATCGCTTTTCGCTCGCACTAGAACAAAGCAGCAATAACATCTTGAAAGCAAGTTCCTGAAGTCTTGAAATTTCATCCTGATTTCACCTATTATTATAGAATACTAACTTTATTAATTAATAGCTTTCGTGGGCTTTGTCGTAACTAACTGACTGTAAATCTGTATTTTATTCGAATCTCCCAAAACTTGCGCGCTGCTTGTCTTCTACACAAAGGAAAATACTTTAAATTTATCTTACCTACTTTTTATCTTTACCTTACACATTTTTTACGTTCATTTAAATATATTGGCATTAAAATATTTTTCAGAATTCGCTTACAGAAGGTTCTGACACAGTTTTGATGATCTTGCCGTTATTTAACATTTCTTACAATTTTAGCAAGAGGGTAGTTTTTTATCACAGGCTTTCAGGCGCCAGTGTAAGTAACAAAAAATCGATGTTGGTAGTATGCTCCACATAGACGGTTTCAGGAAGCGAAGGTTTAAGGGTATTAGTAAGTGATAAGCTCACATACAATAAGTGACATTAGGGCAAGAACAGCAGGTACTAACTAACTAACAGACACACATGGTTATAGTCATTGATGCATACACTCATCTATATACATCATAGTACACCTGAAACCACATTAAAAACATCCACAGCATTTACTATCACATTTTTTACTTCCCTTGTTTTATAGAGCAGATCGATATAATATAGTCTTTTATTTCGTTGTTATTCATGTTATTTTTGTCTAATCTGTATTTATTACCATTGGCATTTTAATATAATTGTTACTTATAGTTTAAATTAAGTCTATTACTAGTCCGACTGCGCGTCAAAATTAATGCTAATGCTAATGCGGAACCTCTCAGGTAAGTAGACTAATTCTAGCTAGTGGGATGTTTCGATAGTCGTTCCTCATTTTCCGAGAGTTATCAATCTCGAAACCATATAGAGGTAAATGAAAGAGATTTAAGCGAAACTGATGCACGATGTAAGTTTACCAACAATTTGGCTAGCCACATTTACAGCGCTTTGGCACGCGGCACTGTATGTCGCGCCGTAGATATTGTGCTGGGCCATACGCTCAAGGGCCGTAGATAGTCGACATAACCTGTACACAGAACATGTAGAAATAGCCACTACCACAACCCTTTCACTGTCCCTCAGTTAGACTCGGGACTTCTCTTGGAAGTCATAGGCCATAGTTTACCACACTGGTCATTCAAGGATTGGCATACTTCACACTACCAAGAACATTGTGAGGAAATCTCAGGCGTGCAGGTATCATCACGATATTTTTCTTCACAGCAGGTGACATTTAATCTCTTCATCCTTACATAACTTTAAAAAGTCAATGGTGCGTGCCGCTTGTGTTTGAACTCACAGCCCTTCGTATGAGAGGTAAGTTTGATGGCCACTGGGCTGTCTCCTCTTCAACCTGTGTGCAGAACTTGTATACAATAGCATTGATGACAAAGTCTTTGTCATTTGTCGAGAAAATTTTGCTAGCGTGGGATGCTTCCTAAGCGTTCGAAATGCGACGATATTATGAAAGGACAGAACATACCGGCTGCAATTTAATTCATACCGACTGAACTTGCGGCAGAACTGTGGAATAATTTTTGTCAAAGGTTTAATCGGTCGACGGACATGAGTTTCTTAGAACAGGCGTACAAAGAGTATTTTTCTGGACAGGCCATATACCTACTCCTATAACACCCATGTCTATGGGGATTCTTAATCATCAATATGACTTACTCATCTCATTATTCATTATTCATATACTGGTTATTTGGCAAAATTTCATGGGCTCTTCCATGCCTCGGAGAGCAGCTTAAGCCGGTTGTTTTTAATTGTAAAAGCAATCGTTAGGCCTCGGTGAAGGACTTCGGGTGGCTTGAGAACATTTGACACTTGGTTGGCCACTAACACATCCACCAAACCGCATTGGAGCAGCGTGGTGGAGTATCCTCTAGACTAGATCTTCCGCATATCTGGCTGTGGAAGAGACCTGTGCTCAACATCTATGGGTTGTAGCGAGGTATAAGTCACTCACAAGCAAATACTTTATAAATATGACAATAAAGCCAACTTGAATTCAAAAAGATCCAGTTATCTCACTGACTCACGATGAACAAAACTAATTTGCAAGCTATCTAAGCACTACGCCCCGGTATTGAACGGAGAATTAATTATAATTTCATTATTCCAGAAAAGATTATAACTTCCTTTTGGCCATTTGCATATTTGACTGAAATGTTTAAAAGAAAGCTCTCTCTGAGCGGACTTATTAAATTTCTTTTAAACGGACTTCCCACTTTGATGGAACTTGTATTTCTTTTTCATGGCATTACTTTATGTTAGCTTTTCTGCGGGTAGGTAGGTTCCTTTAAATTTTAAGCAGGTTAAAAGTTGCCTAGTCTGTCACACTTTTTAGTACAGAACACTAAAATCTAAGCAGCGAAACCCAAAAAATATTGAATACCAGCTTCACGGTACCATATTTCCGCATATTTTCGCATTTTCACGAACGAACGTATATTTTACGCTGAGAGCAATTGTTGTGGAGTAAAATATTTATAGGTCACGCTTTTCTTGACAGGTTCGTGACAAATTATGTTAAGTTGAGGACGCGTCTTTTCTTTTGTAGGATTTTGAGATGCATAGAAATTCACGTGACCATTCCGCTTCTTGCTTGTCGGCCTTGATGACAGGTTTTTTTTCTGGGGTTCACTCGATAATAATAATCCTTCTCGGATGGAGAGAAATGGAAGTAGAATTATAAGTAAAAGAAGTAGACGAAAATATTATAATCACATAACTAGAAAAGTAAGGCCGAAGTAACTCCGCCGGAACGCGTTACTACGTATTCAGTCGTGTAATTTCTGTAAAACTGTTAAAAAAAATCGTTAATCTCGAATGATTGATCGGTTTCCAGCCTATTGGAATGTGTTCCAAATTTGAATGGATAATTAGAACCTTTTATTCTGAGAACAAAGTACGAAATGAAAGAGCTCTGATACTGCATGTCCTTGTTTACACAATACTATTCTCTATTGCTTTGTAGATAGGATCGAAGTCAGATAATCTAGTACCGTTGTTCATCAGCAAGTGCAAAGGCAAAAGTTTCGGATAAAAGTGGGAGCAGGGGAGCGTAATTAGCCACCAGTGAACTGATTGAACATTAAATCCTTTGTCGTAGTACAAAGTGTGTTGAACGGATATTGCGAAATAGTGTCAACAAAGTTGGTACAAGTTTCGTAGTGTATATTTTATAGTTATAGCTTGCTTTATTTCAATTGAAACGTAGAGCGCTTCTTTCTATTGAAATTTCTCAGTTAACAATATTCGTGCACATTTTCCATTCAGCCTGCCAAATTAACTTACCTTTGCCCGCAGCTTCGTCTGCGCACAATTTGTAGTCAAGTTATGAATTTGACTGGCCACCTTGTGTCGCAGTGGATTCGAATCGCACTCGGGACAAACATTCGTGTGACGAACACTTGTTTAGTATTGTGTCTGGAGGTTAATATATATTTAAGTATGTATGTACTTAAAAATAGATATGTATTTATATCAGTCCTGAAAACCACAGTACAGACTCAGACAGATTGTGAGATGTCCATGATATTTATTTATTTGCTTAGTGTCAACGTTATCTGTTGACGGTATCAGACAGCTTTCAATAAACGTGCAAAGCATCCCATTTGAACATATTTTAAAAGCTTTTATTTAACTTCACTCGTATGTAAGTAGGTATGTAAGTATGTCCTGGAAACTTGCAATCAATATTTCACCCACTTCCACTGAAGCTATCGAGCTGAAATTTGGCACACATATTTGGTTCCGTTGACAATGCATGAAAATAAAAAAATTAAATTTAAAAAGCTATTTTAAAAAAATAATTTTAACGGTATAATTATTCGTTATTAATGTTATTGAAACATTATTTAAAAATGTCTATTTTTATCATCTCTCTAGTTTAGATCTACTATTTATAACAATAAATTAATTAGTTCTAAACTGACAAAGTGATCATAGTTCTAGATAGCTGGCAATTTGATATCCTTCACTGTAGACTGGAGTAAACGAATATCTACATTTCAACGACATCTACATTTCTCTCAGGTGTCTTGTTAACAGTCTTGCTAAGAATTATTCGAATGTTTACCGCACAGACTCCCTAGAAGTAAAGTTGGCAACACTTTGTTATAACAACGTCTGAGTAGCGTCATTTGATTGCTTTAAGTTATAGCGATTGGGCGTGATCGAGATCACTTATTATAAAACTAGATTTTCCCACAGACAATTAGATTTTCCATGCGGAAAGTGTAGTCAAGTTAAAAATTTGTGTCAGCGCCATGTGTTGTCAGTATACTAGACGACTTTCCAACAAACATTCAAAGCATCCCGAAAGAACATATTTTCGGAATGAAAAGTATCCTATGTATCCCTATGTATAAGAATTTATGATTTATGATTTGCGATTTATTATTAGTAAAGCAAACAAACAAACAATAATTTAGAACACAAATATGTCATGAAAAAGGTTACACTTTACTAAAATGGGCTCTACTCAGCATTATGCTGGAGTCCGAAGACAACCAACGCTGGTCTTCCGCAGGATCCATATGGTGATGCCACGGAGGTCTATCTTAAAAGCGTTTAAATAGTTATGTTGTGGCTTACAATGCTTATTTTAACTAATGCAATTAATGATGAAATTATTACATTATTTTAAACTTTATCGTTAAAATAAATACATTTCTTTAATAAAAAATTATACTACCTTATTGTGTATTTTCCGCGAGCGCTTATGATCTAGGCTTAGCGTTATCATGACACAGCTTGCAAACTACGTTAGAAGAAAGGCGAATGAACTTTTACTACGTTATGCCCAATTATTACGCCCCTCGTAGTAGGAAGATACATACAACAAGTGCCTACATAGTATGTTTGGATTATATGTGTAAAAGTAGGAAATTTAAGCCATTTTTGTATCTAAGAATGACCAAAAGGTACCTTTACTCGTACTTATCCTCTAATCCGAGTGCGAAGTAGATTCATAGCGATGAAAGATTAGCGTTTGACCGCAGCTTCACCCGCGAAATCAAGTTAAGAATTAGTTGTTGACGGCGTGCCAGACAGATTTGTAATAAACGTTCAAAGAATCCCAAGAGAACATATTTTCTGGATAAAAAGTATCCTATGTGCTAACCTAGTTTATCTTAAGTAGGACTTACCTACTGTTTTTTTTTTCTTAAATATTAATTGTATTTAGTAAGCAGCTCCAAAAAGAAAAAGAGTTCTAGTGACTAACTCGGACTAACTTAGCGGAGACATGGAGACGATTTGATTTTTCGAGTACGTCCAGAGAGCTTTTGACGAGGTGCTGCAGCATTGTCCCTCCGCGGAGTTGGTGGTTCGACACTTCAACGCTCATCATGTTGAATAATTAGGCTCCGGGTTTACCGATTTTGCCAGGAGGGATTTGTATATATTGTATACTAGTGGACGCCCGCAGCTTCGCTCGCATAGAATTAGACCCATTAACGACGTCTGCCCGCGTTCGGGTTGCCCACTTGACTTCAAAAAGGCAAAGCTTCATACTAACTTTGCACCCCCGTTTAACCCCCTTAGGGGGTGAATTTTCAAAAATCCTTTCTTAGTGCTACGTTATAAAAGGAACCCTTGTGCAAAATTTCAAGTTTCTAACCCTTACAGTTTAGGCCCTGCATTGATCGTCGCGGTAGTAATGCGCAAGCGACCCCGCGGCGTTTCAAAAGACGATGAGGGTGGCGCTGGGTTTTAGTGGGTATTCCGAGTTCTGGCGAGTCCCACATACCCGCCTTAAATGGGCGGGATGCGTAAAAGCATTTCCCAGCGAGAAAAAAAAAAAATGGCCCTGCATTGATATGTCAGTCAGTCAGTCAGTCAGTCAGTCAGTCAGTCAGTCAGTCAGTCAGTCAGTCAGTCAGTCAGCTCTCCCAACCAACATTTATTTAAGGCCCGGTAAGTAGCTAATCTAGCAAATTAGAGTTAGGTACTTCCGAGAATGCAATTATTTCAAATACAATTTTATATTATTTTCACTTGCTAGAATAAAATCGCAAAATTGCCTTAAAATGCGTCTCAACAGATTTATCTCTCATGTCAGAACCATAAAACTGTACGTACTTATGTTATATGTTAAGTAAAGTTGAAATCAAATTTTGTTATATAAATTATGACAATTTTTTTAATTATTTGTTTATTTACGCCAACCATGCTGTCTCTGTTACGTAGTCGTAAATACACAGTGATCGCTGACACACGCTGCTATACTGACGTGTACAGGATCGCTGCGTGCCGCGAAATCTTTTACGCACTAAATTTCTATTACTTACCTACTTTTAGTTATAGTCAGTAGAGACAGTTGGGTTTTTTATTAGAGTTAGTTTATATACGTTGAGTATTTGAGATACTTTATTCAAATTACGTTAGATCTATTTTATTTAATTACTAGCTGACCCGGCAAACGTTGTTTTGCCATAAAATATTACTACCACCACTACCACTACCACTACTACTACTACTACCACTACAGCTACCACTACTACTACCACTACCATTACCACTACTACTACCACTACTACTACTACCACTACTACTACCAATACCACTACCACTACCTCTACCACTACCACTATCACTACAACTACCACTACCACTACTACTACTACTACTACTACCACTACCACTACCACTACTACTACCACTACCACTACTACTACTTGAAAATTAGCTATATATTATATTAGCTTTTTACGCTCTTTTCAAAACTCTTCAAACGAATTAATTTTCCCCACAGACCGTTTTCCATTTTTAAAAAATATAAACAATGTACGCCTTGGCCATGTCATCGTCAATGGCAACGTTATGTGTCAAAAGTAATACGAAGTGGCGATGGCTGAAATGACATTATTGTAAAGCATGTCAGTTAGACGTTTTCAAATATAAAATTACAATAATTTACAATAAAATAATATTTTGGCTAAAATTAAGATGTAAGCTATCCTATCTTTCAAGTTGGATCAAACTGCACACGGTGTGCAAATTTAATTTAAAATCGGTTAAGTAGTTTAGGCGTCCATTAAACACCAACAACGTGACACGTATATTATATATATTAAGATCATAAGATTGTCACGCAGGTCGTTCCTTGTTATTCACTCGCTCTTTCTTCGTTTCCCTCCCGTCCCTGCGGTAGGCGGGCTTTTTGCCTCGAACTTGATTCTTGATGACGAAGGAGTCACACTACTGACCAACCCGCGGTATGAGTGAGTACCAGCAACATCCACTTGACTCCATACAAAAACACGCACAAAGAATCATCAATGAGCCAAGATTACCAGCATGTCAGAAACCCTTAGCCTACGGAGGGACATAGGCATAAAAAAATAAAAAGTTTCCTTGTATCACAGCACCGTAGGAAAAGTTTTTGACATTTAATAAATGAGGCTTCGTGTATGTGGCGCAGCCTTGCAATGTACAAAGAGGTGACAAGACAGTACATTATAAAAGAAAGTCATTGTTTTATTTCAGTGCAAACATTTTTGCAAAGATTTTTTGTGCTGTCCATTTAATCAAAACTTATAATTTTTTTTGCCTTTTACAACTCTTAGTTGTAGTAACCGACTTAGGCTCGTGTAATTAAAGTCAGTAATAGTAGGCCGACTAGTTTCGGTCAATTACGCTGACCGTATTTAGAAATGACGCCCTCGAAGGCACGACGTACCTACACTTCTGAAGATCGTGATTCGTAATTTACAGAATCTAGTCGGCATATTTCCGACATAAAAAACACGTGATTAAGCTGGTAAACTCAACTTATGAATATGGACACTCACGAATCAGTCAGTTATAAAAAATATAAACAACTGTCTGAACATGCCATACCAAAACATAATGATTGGCCTTACAATTGTCCGTATTATTAAAACTAATCAATCAGTGAGTCAACTTTTTTAAATCTTAGCAGACCGTACGCCTCAAATTCTTTCGACTTGTTCGCTTATGAAGATTTCGATAATGAAGTACCTAGATATTGTGATATCTTGTACTCTTGCTGTTGGTTCAAACCGGGTTACTGCTGCTTAGAAAAGCCTCATTACTCTATCTGTGAACTCGGAGTAAATTCCGAACAATGTAAATAAGTTAGGGAGTGCAACAGCTGGGTTTGTGTCAAATAAATTTATGCGCCGTGAACATTGCACAGCGACACTTGCAGTGCGTTGAAAACTTCTACTGCTATTGTTTAGCACTTTATAAATTTCATATAGAAAAGAACTATGGAGGTGGCGTAGTAACTCACGGGGAAAAACTAACACTTTTAAATATAATTATATATGTTATAATACTCTTTATTATACACTAAATTACAAAGTTACTAAGAAAAAAAGATGAAATACAATGGGCGGTCTTATCACTTAAGAGCGATTTCTTCCAGACAACCCGTGAGGGATACGGAGTTAAACTAATTGAGAAGACGCAGGCGCAGTGTACTACGAGTAGGTACATTGAAGAATAAAGTCCGTAATTGATCTGATCTAATATCACCTTCAACCCTTCTGTTTACTTTGATAAATTGAATTAGAATAAAAATGTGTTCTGTAGTAGATATTGAAACATGTTAGAACGTGTGAAGCTATTGATAAGTGGTACCTAATATTTGGTGTAGCTTACCGTTGATAAAGGCTATTCTTATAAAACGTCCCATGATGACAAAAACGACATGACGCCGTCACAGTCTCATCAGAGTTTTTTGATCTTGCTCGCTGCGACCCATAGACGTCCCACTGCTGGGCACGGGTCTCCCCCACAGACGAAGCTGCGGGAGGTCTAGAGCATACTCCACCACGCTGCTCCAATGCGGATTGGTGGAGGGGTTAGTGGCCAACCCAGTGTCGAATGTTCTCAAGCCACCCGAAGGTCTTCGACAAGGCTTAACGACTGTTTCCAACATTGAAAACAACTGGGACCGATGGCTTTACGTGCCCTCCGAAGCACGGTAGCGTCCATGAAATTTTGCCACTAGCGGTCACCCATCCACAAACCGACCGGGCCCGTCGTTGCTTAACTCTTTCGATCACATTGAATCAAACCGAGCCATTGGGCTATGGACGCTACGATCTTGCTCAAGTACGAGCAAATAAGGTTTTCAATTAAACAGCGTGTTCACGTGTTCAATAATTAGACGTCTACGATAGACTGAGTGAAGATAAGGCCGGAAACTAGAAACAGGGTCGCGTGCAGAGATAGTTAAGAGGCCTACTGGCAGCTCGTTAACAACGCAGGCGAGGCATTAGACCTTCCGGATGCGTGATGGAACAATACGAATTGAAATTAACTAATGTTCAAAGACTATATTGCAACATTTTAGTTGAATTGTTTTTAGCAATAATCAGTGTTAAATGACATTAATTGTTTTTTTATCAAACGGTATTAACATAGCAGTGACAGACCAGTGGCTATCGAACTCGCCTGTCACTCGAGCGGTCCGGGTTCAAACTTCAAACCAAGCGGCACGCACCAATGACTTTCTTATGTTATTAAGATTTAAGAAATTAAATGTCACTTGGTGTCACGGTGAAGGACACATCGTGAGGAAACCTGCATGTTTGAAAGTTCTTCATAACTTTGACCAGTTTGGTGGACTAAGGCCTAATCCCTCCCATTCTGAGAGGAGACCCGTACCCAACAGTGGGACAAAGAAAAGGTTGTGGTGGTATTAATATACGCATAATGAATACTTATAAAAACATTAAAAAAATATCTACAGCAGAGTGGGTAGGTATAATACTACCCACTGAAAAACTGCTACTAAAGAAACATTATTGCTGGTAGTACCTCAATTTCTGCCCTTTCTCCTAATCTTTTACGTATATCATTATTTCAGAGCGTTATTTTATTTTCTTGCGTAGTAGGTACCTGAATTAAACGTTCTAAAATTTACCTTAATTCCTCCCACAATGATACAAGATACCCTTTTTGTTAACGTTCCACGTTAACCTCAACCTCAGTAAAATCGTTTTGTAGAACAAAAGATACGAGTACAATCTTACACTAATCTTATCATGTTAGAATCTGTAAAATGAGCTGGCGGTTTGCACGAAATTACGTTGTAAATAAACAATAAGCATGACTAATTTTCGAGGAATTGTTAAAATTTGGCATAGCCCAGCGGCTAAAATTTGAGAGCGCCAGAGTTCAAATTCCATCGGCACGCATCAATGACTCTTCTAAGGAATGTGCTAATTTGCGTTAATCTGTTGTAACGGTGAAGGAAATATCGTGAGGGAACCCGAATGCATAAGATTTTTTCGTAATGTTCCCGAAGGCATGTGAAGTCTGCCGATCCGCACGTGAGATGCATAGTCGACTTTTGATGACCCCATGGGGGAAAGTGTTTCAAGTACACATTTCGAGAGGAAACACTTGGCTAACACAGGGTCATTAATAGGGTTGTGATGTTCAATAGAACAACGACAGTAATCTGTAACAAAACCGACTTCAAAACAGAGCAGTAAGAAATAATTATGTGAATAAAAATCTGAAATATCAACTAATAAATATAACCATCAAAGTCAACATAGCTGAATCCTTTGAATAGGTATTCGTTCATAACATTCAAGTTTCATGGTTATCTTTAAACTGTTCAGTAAACGAGAGGAAGTTGTAGATAAAGTTTTAAATTGAATAAAAATTGTCCAATTAACGTTTGAAGCCATAAAAATGTCGCGGGTTTAATTACATTAAAAGTTGCAAAGTTTAAAAGAACTCGTTAGACTAAGTTTTATTCGGCTGAAATTTTAACTGTTTCTTTGTTCAATACGCGGCTACGTACATATTTGAATATTAAAAAGTCACCTTTTCTGAAATATTGTATTTTTGGCCTATGATAACTATTTAAACTAATATTATAATAAGCGGGACAGACTTTTTGGTTTTTGATTATTTGTTGGTTTAAATGCTCTAAGTCTGAAAATACATGGCAACATTTCGCGGTAGAGTTTCAAAGGTTGACAAGACCGTGCTGGATCGATTATTTTGGTTGTGGACACAGATAGCGTAGTAAATATACATGGAATACTTCATATTATTTGCAACTTCAACCTATTCGACTTCCTGAGGAAACTCGTCGGTTGGTTCGTTAATAGGGAGGAAAGCCAATGCCTAATGCCATATTTAATCCTGTTAGTTGGTTTTAATAACAGACCAGTTAATAATTGTCAGTAACAGAGCCGTTTTAAATCGATCACAGTAACATTTCTATCCATGAATATCCAGATGGTCCAGATCACTCCTTTTCAACCGACCAACACTCCCTTGAAACAGAGTTATTACAAGGCAGAAATGATATTTGGTACTATTTCTTCCTTGTTACTTTCCTGAGCAACTCTAAGTACCTATATGGGTTTCTATAGTCTCTTCCACAGAACAGATAAAAGAGGTCTCTTCCATCTATTAAAGTTTACTTGGGGCAATGGATCTGGTAAGAGGCGATTTCGATAGTCACTTGATTGTCACTTTTGCACCACCAGTTGTGCCGAGTTGGTACGACTAAAGTAAAAATATCTATGTACTTGGAAAAAACTTAAACTAAACCAAAGCATATTAGTCGTGTAATATAACGGTTATTAGCATAGTTGAGCGAACTATGCTATTTGAACTTTTTCTTCGGCTCGCAGAACAAGTTGGCGAACCAACGGCTGCTAAGAATTTAAACGTATTCCGACTTTAGCCTACTTCGTAAAAAGACGTCGTTTGAGATTTTGTACGAGACAGCTCGCACAAACGAAATTAGTGGTGAGAGAGAACTTCTCAAGGACTCGAGGAACTTTACGAACCTGTGTCGAATTAATTGTTATGGATAGGTTCACGTGGCAACGATACAAAAGTTGTAAAGTCTTGGTTATTGGCTTGGTAATATAATAAAATAAAAGAAGTTGCTAAGAAACATTAGCAATTACCTTATTACTAAAAATCGAATGAACTACAAAAAAGAACCGATCGACCGTGAGTGAATATGACCGAATGTGTCAGACCGACGCGACGCCTCCGACATAAAAGGTCAGATTGAGTCATGCGGACTAACAACTTTCAACAAGATTATTCACAAGCTCCACCAATTCGCAATGGAGCAACGTGGAATACGCTTCAGTTCTTCTCTGTTAAGAGTAAAACATTGTTCTCTAGAGTGGGCTTTTAGTGCATCTTAAAAATAATGAATAATATTACATTCCTGAGAAAAATTTGAAATTTGAATTTATAGCGACTATTATCTGAGCAAGTCAAGCGTGCGTTGCGAATTTCTATTGAAAAATATCGAGTGAGGGCGATTGCGATCGCATGTCGCATGTTCCCACTGCAATGTTCGACATCTGATATGAAAATGCTTCGACATCATTGGATTTTATAGATTGCCTTTTGTATTCCGTGTTCCTATTTTATGTTGGTTTCAAACATTACACGACTGTATGGGAACATTGATATGAGACTACGCTTTGTTCGGAGTTTTGCACGAAATAATGTTTTTATTATCTACTAACTGATGCTTTATAATAATTAATTAGGAGATGATTATGGCCCAGTAATTAGGTGTAGTAAAGTAAATATTAAGAATTAAGTTCTCATTTTGATTATGTTTTTTTATGTGATTTCTTATTTGCGTACCAATAATGAATCGATTTTGATGACTCTATATGTGTTACTTTAGAGTTGCTCCGATATAAATTTCAAGAAAAAATCCACTCCCAAGATTAGTAAACAAGCATATTATGGGCAATCTGAGTTCGTTGATCGGTGTTTGCGAATGGATTTTGATAATTCTTATTTTGGTTTAAGGATGTTCACGGTTACAGCAGGTGATATTTAATTTCTTATATCACACTATTATTTTAATTTATGATACGAATCGAGGAATGGACCTCCATGATTGTTTTGTGTGCGTCGCTCTACAGCGGAATTAAAAAGGGAGGCCAAGGGCGGTCCAGGGGCGAAATAACTCAAAGCTAACACTGAAAAGCTACAAATAAAATAATAATATTAAAATATCAAAAAACCGACTTCAAAACTAACTACAAACCATAGGCATCCCACTGTTGGGCATTGGCTCCTCCTACAGCCACTGCCGAGGGATGTCAAGAGCATACTTTCTCCACTACACTTACATACTACTCCACGGACTGGGTCGTTCATTCACGAAATATTTTGAAGTCGGACATGTATAAAAGATATTCCGTAAATGAATCTTAAATAAATCTCTAATCTCAAGAATAAATGTCATAAAATAATGACCATGTAATAAACATTATAATGAGTTAATTTTGAAGAAAGATCACGTGATATCCAAGTCAATCACTGCCGAATTGCAGTGGCCCAGTCTAGAAACACTAGTATGTTCGACACGTAACGCCGACGCCTTTCAGCTAGGGTTGTGAATTATGAAATTGTATAAAAGGATTTTTTTAATATGTTTAGTGTTTACTGTTTTAGAATTTCAATTTTCGTAGATAAGATGTAAATTTATCAGTGAACATTTTTGTTTGGAGGTTTTTGTTGGATTATAGAATTGCATACCCATTAGGTATATATTTACATAACCTGCCTAACAGTTTTAGTAAATTTCGAAATAAAAAAATTACCTATATCAGCCCGCTAACGGAAACTTTATTGCATTAGTATTTTATTTTAAGTTATTTAGGTTAGCTTTTTGTAAATTTAGTAAATTAGCTAAATGTGGTGTTTCTATTCAAGCTTGCAAATAGCATTCTTGATATTCCTAATCTTCTCCAAATTTTATTGCCCTACTCTAGCTATACTCGTATCATTGAAGTGATAACCCTATACGACAAGCAGAGGTCAATTTCCTTCAAGAGCTGAAAGAGCGAGCGAGCGATTACCGGAAAGCGAATGCAAGTCAAATCGCAAAGTTCTTCGAGGGAATGAAGACTCCACTGAAATAAATTATTACTGTCTGTACGAGTATATGAATTTATTATTTCATTTTAGTAAAAAATATTCACTATTTTTGGTTAGTTTTAAGGTTATTAAAATAAATAGGTAGGTGATTTTTCTGGCACAGCATAATATTGTCAAAAGATTTTCTTTCACCAAAGTTCGTGATAACACAATTATCCCTCACTTCTGTTCTTTCTTTGCTTATCGCGTTAATTATAAATTAGCCCAAGCGCGTGGGTGCACCATATTGTTATTCTGAATAAAGCCAGTGGTCTATTTTTTAACCGCTCTCGTGACTTAATCGCTCGACTGCGACTCAGTATTGTTAAATATAAACAATACCGTACGTACGTCTATTCTATATATTGGCCCGCCAATCAAGTGATTAATACCACTTTGTTACATTATAGTGATACTAAGTAGTACGGTATTGTTTTTATTTAACGATAATTAGTCGCAGTCGAGCGATTAAGTCACGCGAGTGGTTTAAAAATAGACCCACAGATCTTCGCAATTTGCGGCCAAAAGCGGTGAACGCGCCGCGCGTATAAATTAGAGTATTTTTAATAATTTTTGTTTCCATTGTATAATATGCTCGTTTCCTTATGTTTTGGTAGTTTACTTCAGGTAGTATTATTGCAGGTAAGAAAATCTATGGTTGCAAACCGCTATATTCAGTCGCTATAGTCTAACGTTTATGTATCTTGTAGTGCAGATTTGCCAGCCATATAAATCGCTGCACTAGATGGGAATCGAATAGGTGAGCAAATGCGTTACTCAATCGGGAACTTTCGACACTTGATTCCTTGCAGTTTGAAATCAATTACAGATCCCTGGGAGAACTTTCAGTTTGACGTAGGTACCCGATTCAGTTTCTTAAATCTCTTATGGCTCTTTGGTAATCATGAAGATTATCATTTCATTTTTACGGTAAGGAATTTATTTTATACACAAAACAACCATGACAGACGAATTGGTACAAAAGAAAATTTAAATTGTATGCAGACTAATTTTCTAAACGTATCTGTTTTCAGCGTTTACTTTTCAAATGTTGTTTGATAAACAGCTGTAATAACCTGAGTAAAAATGAAAAAGGTGGAATTCTAATATAACGAATAGAGGTCAATGGTATGTTCCTAAGAAAATTTGAGTAAGTATTCTTCGAAGTTTCATATCATAATATTATTAATAATAAATGTCAAGCGAAAACTTTGTACCCCTTTTTACGAAAATTATGTGGATCTGTGCCATGTCATGTGCATGTCTATGTATAAATGGAGCAGTGCAGAAAGCTAGCATTTTTATATTACTTGAGATATATAGACAATTTTTCCCAACCAATAACCAACAGGTTAGTTCATTCTTTACTCCATCCATCAGCCTTTTAAAGTCCACTGCTGGACATAGGCCTCCCTTAATCAGTACCACAACAGTTTAGTTAGTTAGTTAGTTACCCACGTCTTATTAGTAAGTAGCGCAACGCACTGACACTAGACTTACTCGTATTTTTTAACCCAACTATTCGTACGAGTGGATCGAAAAGAATACTTGAACCATCACCCCTTATTCACTCTCTCCACTCACTCACCGCCTTATTTGTCCCAATTGTGTCCTCTTGGAATGGGAGGGCTCAGGCCATAGTCCACAAGTGCGGATTGACAGACTCCCCATGCCCTGGTCACTGTTAAAAACTCTCAGACAAAGAGAATTCCTTTCGATGCTTTTCTTCATCGTTATAGCTTGTGACATTACCTTAGAAAAGCCTTTGGTTCCCCTCTTGGACTGAAACCTACCTCCCCTCGAGTGAGAGGCGAGTTTAGAGTTAACGTAGGCTATTTTTACACGTTACGCTAAGCCTACTTTTTAACAAGACAGCCGAAACATGTGTTACGAAACAATTAACAGTTGCTGTGGCCTAAAATTTAGTCACGTAAGTGGAACTTTTTACTTTCCCGCTGTGGGAAAGAGAAAATCACTTTGCAATGAAGTTAGCAGCGCACGAATAACACCACTGAACCGAGAAATTAGTTCCAAGTTCCTTAGACGTATAACCGGCGTATGAAATGTATAGTGGGTTAGCTTTTTGAATTTCCAACGATTTTAAATCCGATTTCCAGAGCGGAACGGACTCTAGTTTGCAGAGAAGCCGAGGTTGTGCGCGACTGTTCTATAACTTTGATTTCGTTTTATGTACTCGTAGGTACCTAAATGTATCTATCGGATGTCTCATTGTTCTAGTGGTCGCAGTCGAACGAAGATAGCGGGTTCAATCTTCGGGTTTATGCCCTTTGTAAAGCTCAACACTACTACTACTACTACCACTACATGCGATCTAACATAAGTGGTGAAAAGTGGATTTACTACACCACTGACCTTTGAGGAAATAGGCATGACGTTATTATGTGTCTTATAATGCGAATAAACGATTAAGAATAGTTAATGAATGCTTCCGCTGGGTAGCAGTCCTGATGCGCAGCAGCCCCGTATCAAGTCGGTCACGGATACGTACCCTTGCATTTGCTTGAGGCCTAAGGTATAAGCCTCTAGAAAATTATACTCTTCAACCACACCTTTGGTACTTGGATACCGCAAATGGTACTTGGTAGCTTGGGTGCCGGTGATTTCTAGATCCTGCCTATAAAAAAGCTTTAATAAGACTAACACACTCATCCATGCATCTATGAGCCTTGTAGGTAGGTCCACCGCTGGACATAGGCCTCCCTCAATCCACGAAACTCTTCCCAATACTGTGGTCTCAAATATCTTCAGTTCCAAGTCTCACGACCCTTATAGTATTTGTTAATATCACATGAATTCTCATGATTGATATAAAGATGAACATGATATTATTCTCTATGGAAACATCTAGACTAGCAGAAATATGAGAAATCGTGTTATCTTGTAACATGACGCGAGCCACTAGACTATTACTCAACATGTCATCGTTTCGCACCCGGTAAATAGTAGTAGGATCGCGAAAATCTAGGTTCACTGTACATATAATAAATTTGTTAGATATGGCAAGCAAGGTCGCGTACACCAAAACCGATTCATCGGCCGATTTCGGGTCGGAGCTGTTCGGACGACTGTCTCGGACGATCAACTTAATACACTGCAGACGATAACGGCCGTTGTCGGTGGAACTATGTAGTCTGAACTGTGAAAATACAGAGTACAGACGTGTTTTTAAAAATGGAAGATTTCGAAGAAATATATTTTTTAGTTAATGAAATGATGAAATGTTACAACTAAACGTTCTTTGAACAATTGAAAAATTTGACAGCTATCAACTTACCTTGCAAAGTTCGAGCTTCCCTATTGAAAAACCCTTTATATCTTTGCAATTAAAATAGTGGAGGTCACTGCTGTCCGACATAAAAAAAATCTGTTATCTAATACTTCATCGGGAATAATAACTGTGCTGTAATGCAGACGGTTTATTTTATGATAACAAAAAAAGTTAACCTATGAAGGTATTTGCTCACGCAATAGGATTTGAACCATTAAACTATTAAATAAGGAAACAACGACAATCCCCTATCAATGCAAAGTGGGGCTCCAAAGATTTTACATCTGTATTTCCCCTAATGTACCCCTTGATCACAAGCTGCTAGCGTGAACATCCTTTAGATCTCACTGCTGATTCCACTGCTCTGTTCTTGGAATTGAGGGTGATGCAGTTCACCACTCTGGTCAAGTACGGGTTGGCAGACTTCACATATTTAATTAGATGTGTGTAACATTTAATTTCTGAAAAGTTATAATTGCTTAGGAAATTAACTGTTGGGCTGGCAGCGGAAACGCCTTGAGTGATAGATCGAATTACTACTGGATTATTACCACTGTAAAACCACGACCCGCAAGATTGTTATTAGTTGGCTACAGAACAAATAGAAATTCAAAAAAGGAAAATATGATAATTGAGCACGAACCTGCCTATTTGCCAACCCTGTACAAAACCGGGCAACAGCTCCGCTCTACGTGCATATTTGCAACCGATTCCGGGTATAACGACCTCGAAATACCCCCAATTGAATTGCAAATGAGATCTGTCAACCAACAAAAGAATGCTCTTAGTAAGCGATCGGACTCCAAATAGTCGGAAACAAGTCATTCGAATACGAATTGGAAACATTTTACCCTTTCATTCGAATGAATCGGCAAGGAGTGAAGAGATATTTTCAAATTCGTTTCAGTACTTGTTTAATGGCAGATGTACTTTACCATATCTTCATAATGTCACCAGTATTATAACAGTGTTTGTGGCTATACATGATTATTATGTCCAGTAGTGCACCACGAAAGGCTGTTTGATGAAAGATGAGTCTTGTTTTTAATATGATAAGCGAACGGGCAACATTTCCCATTTGCCCGTGACGACTATGAGGCTGTTTGAACAAGTCTCAATGTAACTAGTCCAGTGAGTAGAAAAAGTAAATATAAACAGTTGGTCAGTTCATGGATGGCTACAAGGAATATATGGCGTGAATTGTTAGTCCAGCCTAAAGTTACTGACAAAAAAATTACATAGAATTTTTTGACAGTTACGTAAATATAAAGTCAAAAATCTGACTGGATATTGTGCCATAAATGGCTGCACGAAATTTGTACACTTTTCAGAAACTACTGATCAAAATATGGAAATTTTCTTTCAGCTTCAGCTCAAATTAAATTTCTAAAGTTTTAAAATTAAGCAGATTTTTTGAAAATTTAATTTGAATATTTTCCTAGTGTTCATTTAGGTATTGAAGTTAATTTAGTTATAGCACCTGACATTGAATATTGATTGTTCGGTTAGACAATAGCTTAGCTTAGCATTATTTAGCAGCGAATCTCCAAAGCTGATAATAGACGGATGAATGCCTCTTATCTGAACAAATAGGTTGCAGTCAGGATTTGCTCCCGAGAGAACTAAGAAAAATGCATTTCAAAAGAAATCGCGTGGGACAGCTAGTAGAAAATAAAATAAACACAACTTAGCACAACAGCGCCACCCCACGTGTAATTCGCACTGCAGTCGTTATTGTTCGTATTCCTCTTAGGGACAAAGAGGCTTTGTGCTGCCGTGTGAGGACTCGCAAAAAAGTTAAAACCGTATGAAAGCAAGACGCTCAAAATTACTCCGTTAAACGTAAACGTATCCTGGACTTGAGAACACATATTTTTCGTGGGTTGGTCGCTCCGAGTGATGAGCCTTCTACGAATAATGAACCGACCAAACTCTAGGGCCCGCCATTTTAATGACTATTTCCTACGCAATAATGCAGTACTTATTATATCTTTGGTATCATAACTCATCGAAACGTTGACACATGTGTCAATTTTGCCCTCGATTTGCTAACGTTTGTTCATTTATTATACTACTCTTCTAGTAGAATAGTTTACTAAATTAATATAATATGGAAGTATGAATGGCTCGTAGAGAGTGACAGTGGGACGGATAAAGTTATAAGAAAAACCTTGCTCGTAGATCATCATCATCATCACAACCTTTACTTTGTCACACTGTTGGGCACAGGTCTCCTCTCAGAATGGGAGGGATTAGGCCTTAGTCCACCACGCTGGCCAAGCGTGGATTGGCGGACTTCACATGCCTTCGAGAACATTATGATGATATCTCAGGTTTGAAGGTTTACTCCTTCACCGTTACAGCTAGTGACATTTAAATCTTAATAAAACCTTAAACCTTAATCGCACATAACTTAGAAAAGACATTGGTGCGTGCCGCTTGGGTTTGAACCCGGAACGCTCGAATGAGTTCGATAACCACTGGGCTGTCACCGCTGTATGCTCCTAGATAATATCGAATACTTTAATTACGGTTTGACAACGTGATTGTGGACGTCACATATTTACATTAACACATTATACTCGTACGATACATATGTTTTCAATCAATCAATAGTCTTTCCGCCAAGCGTTGCTGTGTGATTTAATGTGCCAACCTGGCCTTGAACTCGTTCCAGGTTAGCCGATCTTTCTCGAATAGAAACCTGTTTTATGCTTCGAATGCAACATGAACATTTTCAGTTTTCGTCAGATTCGACCATCTTGTGCATGGTGCGACACAGAAACAATGCGAGCAGGTCGTTCGCTATTAGTATTAGCGCAACCGAATAGTGTTGATCCATATTGGATTTATTCGATCACAAAACAGTTTACAGGACACAATATATTTTATTTGCGGTTACTCGTATAATAACGTCAACAATAAATACAGGAATATCACACATTTAATTGCCTTCTGTAAATAAAGATAAAAACGCGTATTTTTAAACTCAAATTTTATGTCCCTACCTATTTCAATTTTAGTCACACGTCCAGTTAGATTAACGTGAAATTATAGCTGTATACAAGGCCATATATCATGATTCTACTACCAAAAGCCCATTCCATTTTTATTTAATACTAGCGGACGCCCTCAGATTCGCTCGCGTGAAATTAGACATAACAATACATAGTTTCATTTACACCTAGTAGTATTATTTAGCCTATGATCTACTGAGTGATCAGTGCAGATGCAGCTTTCTAATGGTGAAAAAATCTTTGAATCAGCATTATATTGAAGATAGGTGAGATCTGAAGAAGGTATGCAACCGTTTCTAGTAAATCCCGAATCCTTGTACCTACAACAAATTAGTGTCGAGTGTTTCAGCCAATAAAATAATAAGTATTAGTATATAAAAATCTCATACCGGCATTGCAGCAGAAATAGGTTCTGCTGCACACTATCACCTACTTACCTTTTACTTATGTTACTAAAAGATATACCTACAGGAAGTATACCAATCCGCACCTTGCATTATAGAGTAGGTACTAGTGGACGCTTCGCTCGCGTGGAATTAGACATAATAATAGATTCTTCTTAACGCGTTAACTATGTGTTATTTCCTATGTCTATTTTACACCCTTAAGGGTAATATTTTTACAAACTTTGAATGCCATATTTATTTATATCTAATCAATAGCCTAAAATATAAATTTTATCCGTTCTGAAAATGACAATTCTTTCATACAAAATTGTATCCCCCTTTTCAACCCTTTAAATCACTTTTTTTTTCTATTAAAAAGTAGCTATGTCCTTTCTCAGGCTCTAGACTATCTGTGTACCAAATTTCATTTAAATCGGTTCAGTAGTTTTGGCGTGACAGAGAGACATACAGAGTTAATTGTGCATTTATTATACTACTCTTCTAGTAGAATAGTTTACTAAAATAATATAAAATGGAAGTATGAATGGCTCGTAGAGAGTGACAGTGGGACGGATAAAGTTATAAGTATGTCGTAACCAGGTTAATATTTGTAACATCGAAAGCATTAAAATTTCATAATTTAATGAAAAAAGGATGAACGTTTTCGACACATTGTTTTACAAAAATTCACTCGCATTACCAGCGGATATCCTGGAGCATCCATTAAGATTGCGGTCCGATAAAATATACAGTTATTTTCGTACTGAAATTGAACAACAACCTGCGGGGAACAACGGGCGATTTTGAATTTTTAAATGGCCGACTAGTGTTTTCACGTTTGGAGGCATATTTTTTGTGAAGAGAATAGGAACCTTGTCTACAGCAATGACAATGGCGTTTGTAAGAAATATGAATGTAGGGTAAAACAAGTGAGTAAGCTTTAGAAAGTACCTCCTAGATTTAGAATTACATATTAATTTACCATAAATAATTTCTATGAAGTCTAGTTTTATCTCTTACATTGAGACTTGGTTTTCTTGACGATTTTGCGAAAATGAGGAGAGGAAATGAGGGAAATTTTCATTCTAACAAATCTTTAACTATAGTTAAAGTTAAGCAGCTAAGCTACCCATAGACGTCCCACTGTTGGGCATGAGTGTCTCCCACAGACAAAGCTGCAAACTCAACCACGCTGCTCATATGCAGAATAGTTGAGTTGGTGGCCACCCCAGTGTTGATTTTTCTTAAGCCACCTAAAGGTCTTCAACAAGGCTTAACGGTTGTTTTTACAATTGAAAAGGCTATAAATAAGCAAGCTATTTTAATTGGTGGGTTCTACCTGTTTAACACATAACAACCACCTTACAAAAAATATGTACCTACTTATTGCAAGTAGTATTTGTATTTGCATGCTATAAACGTTTAGCTTAAACAAGTCTAAGCAGCACAAAATTGTAGCACATTATAACCATTTACGATTTAATGTACCTTTTGCATGCTAAGAGGCAAGCAAGATAAAATCGTGTCGTGTTCAGACAGCCATTTTTTTTGCGATAGAGGTACGGTTCAGATATGGAGTATATTCTTTTTTATGTTTTTGTGTACAAGGTGAACATGGGAACAGTTTTTCTTGGTAGAGTAAAGTAACCAAATATGGAATAGTACCCCTAATAATGGGATTTTGTCGTATGTCCTACCGCAATACAGGTTAGGTTCCGTATTTGGGGTACTATTCCATACTAGTGCTTCGCTCGCGTAGAATTAGACCCATTAACGACGTCTGCCCGCGTTCGGGTTGCCCAGTTGACTTCAAAAACGGCAAAGTTTCATACTAACTTTGCACCCCCGTTTTACCCCCTTAGGGGGTGAATTTTCAAAAATCCTTTCTTAGTGCACCCTTACGTTATAAAAGGAACCCCTGTGCAAAATTTCAAGTTTCTAACCCTTATAGTTTAGGCCCTGCGTTGTTATGTCAGTCAGTCAGTCAGTCAGTCAGTCCGTCAGCTTCTCCTTTTATATATATAGATTTGGTTACTTTCCCCAATAGACATAATCAGCCCCAAGCATAATTATACTAATCCGTATGCTGTTTATAATCTACCCACTTCCTAATATAACAAAGTCGAGAGTTTTTACATACAATGTTAACTATTTTAACTCACACAAGACGGTATCTCAAATTTTGTTACGAAACGGATAATGTAATTAAATGTGATGTTTAAACAATTATGCAAATGAGAGTTGAAACTTCACCGAAAGGTCCCATTATCCTGAATGCGGGATCGCGACGTATGAATACTGATCACGTCAACATTTTCACGACTCTACTTGTAAACCGATTTAAAGGGGAAGTTAACATGCAAGAGAAAACTAAGATACCCTTTGTGCGAAGTAGTTCACAATCTTATTTGATTTTAGGTCTATCATGTCACTAGATTACATAACGAAAATATATAAGTCAAACAATGACAACAATACAATGAAATCACTCATTTATTATATAATAGTTTAGAACTCAAATTTTAAGACATTCTAACAATAAAGACACCTATGATATTTGTCAGTGATGACATACGGATCCGAGACGTTGTGCTTTACCGTCGGCCTCTTGCACAAGCTCAAAGTCACTCAACAGGCTATGGAGAGAACTATGCTTGGTATTTCACTACGAGATAAAATCAGGAATGATGAAATCCGTAGACGAACAAAGCTCACCGATATAGTTTACAGAGCTAGTAAGTTGAAGTGGCAATGGGCAGGCCACGTCGTTCGAAGGACTGATATTCGCTGAGGAAGAAAAATGCTTGAATGGAGACCACGACTCGGAAAAAGGAGTACAGGTCACCCATCGACAAGGTGGACAAACGACCTGAAGAAGTCGGCGAGAAACCGCTGGATTCAGAAGACACAGGACCGGTCGGAGTGGTGTCGTTTAGTAGAAGCCTATGTCCAGCAGTGGACCTCAGAAGGCTGATGGATGGATAGATGATAAAACCTACCACCTATCGAACGCAATTGACCATGATAATTAATTATATATTTGTGGTAATAATAACTATCAGGTGTTAGAAAAAACTCTGGCATAAATTTCATAAAATATATATACCTACTCGTATATATTGTAATCTAATTTTACACAAACAGGTCTTTTATTCCTTCGACAGAACCTTTATAATGAAGACAGAAACGCGATATTATTTGGGCGGTCCAAAAAGATTGCGATACAAAACAGCCAGCTAACGAATTACAGGAATAACTTATGCAAAAAGTTATAACACCAGAAATGAAATGAATTTCATGACTCAAGTCTCAGTTCTGATCTTCCAAGTGACTGCCTTAATGGGTATTTTCTCGTTTTATTCTCATTTAGTCGGCTGATTTATGCACGATATCACTCAATTTTATTATTTTCCAGAACGTTTTTATCCGAAAGCAAAAATTGAGTGACCTCTTTACGGAAAATGTAGCTAAAACTAATATTCTAAAATGAGCTTTTGTTTTTACCTGTGCGGTTATTTTAAAATACTAATACCCCGGCGCTTACTGATAAGTAGTAACTTTAGTAGTTTACGAGTATTAGAACTTATTTTCAAGTAACTTATGTTTCTCTCAAAACTATTTCTGCTGCTTAGTTAACAAGACCTAGAGTAAAAAGAGAACTTTTATTTAGCATACAAGATAGCAATAAATAAGCATGCAGCATCAACCAGCAGCTGCTGTTTATGACAACTGTGACATATAAAATAATAATATTATATTAATTGCCTCAATAATAATATTATATTAATTGCCGATTTAATGTGATCGAATGAGTTAAGCAACGACGGGCGCGGTCGGTTTGTGGATGGGTGACCGCTAGTGGCAAAATTTCATGGACGCTACCGTGCTTCGGAGGGCACGTAAAGCCGTCGGTCCCGGTTGTTTTCAATGGTGAAAACAGTCGTTAAGCCTTGTCGAAGACCTTCGGGTGGCTTGAGAACATTCGACACTGGGTTGGCCACTAACCCCTCCACCAATCCGCATTGGAGCAGCGTGGTGGAGTATGCTCTAGACCTCCCGCAGCTGCGTCTGTGGGGGAGACCCGTGCCCAGTAGTGGGACGTCTATGGGTCGCAGCGATTAATTGCCTTATTACTTTTTTAACCGACTTCGAAAAAAGGAGGTTCTATGCACCTTTTTTTTTATGTATCAGTGATTTTCATGATTTGGTTTGAGAGTTTTGTACAACATACATCGAAGGTGGTTCCATATAAATTTCATGAAATAATCCTACCTTCAGGCTTATAAATAGGCATAATAAGGGTAGTATTGTAATGTATGTATATTTCAATGTATTTTTAGTGTTCATTCCTGTAGCGTCAGTGTTATTGTATGGATTTTGATGATTTTTCTTTTTATTTGAATGGCCTCATCACAAACTAGGATCTCTATAAATTTAATGAAAAAATTTGACCTCTAAGATAATTACAAATGCATAACAAGGGTTCCAAACTTCGTGTTCTTCGTAAGAAAGGTGTGGGGGCGAAGCCCCCCACTAAAATAATAAACTATCACTCAAAAGTTACAAACAATCTAACGAAAAAAAAAACGACTTCAAAACTAAAACTGAATCTTTTCAGTCATATCATATGATATAAGCTGCCGTAGTACGAGTATATCAACGTAATAGTTTAGTAAATATTGATAATACTATATTTATGATAATTATAATAAACGCTAAATTAGTTTAGCTACCTCTTTTCACAGCCTCACTGGGTCTACAAATATCTAATAGTGTGTCTAACTGTCTTGCCGTCGAATTTAATCGTTCCTTTTCTAGCTTTATTTAGGCTCTCTTAAATGACTTGTAGATCGCAAATTACTCGGAATAGCTACAAAGCTAAACTTAAATATTTTATCCCATACAGTACCAACTGTTCTCAATTTACCTCAGATACCTATCCAGCAAGGTAAAGTCGGCATGGCAATACCACCTACGATTGCTCGCCTCTAATTAAGAAAGTTTAAAAGATTATTTTTATTGTCCTTCCCCATTGTTCAATATGGAGGAAATTTAACCATTTGCCTTCATCTCGATGATTATAAAAGTTTTAATTGCCAGCACTTTCCTAATTACAAAAAATACAGTCATGAGCAGGGCAATATCGGAGGGACCCGTTAGAGTTCCGTTGGCAAATTGGCGGAAGTTTTGTATTACGGTACTGGCTTTACCGGCAGCTCTGCTCGCGTTGTTTTTCTGTGTGAACTTTACTACTATACAATATTTATATCGAGTAAATGCTAACTTCGTACTTAATATCAGAATTTGACAAAGATTTATATTATCGATCAATCAATTAAAAATGGATCCATTACAAATCGAAGATATCATTATCTAGCTTCACCCGCAGTCGCAGTCTGGCTGAGATTGTCATCAATCGTTGATGGCTGATGAATCGAGATTGCCACCATCGAATTCTTCTTCTTCACCATCGAATTATTTTTCAACACCATCGATTGAGGCGGAGAAGAAGGACAAACCAATAAACACACTTTCCCATTTATTTATTACTGAGGATATAAATCCGATCCATCATTCTGTTAAGGAGAGAAGGAGGACAAACTAAGAAATCCACAAACACACTTTCTCATTAATCTATAAATAAGCATAGGGAATATATATAAGAGGCTGGAAATCCTACGGAAGTGCTTCGGCATTGGGTTTAGACAGAAACTTTTCTCGCAACGTGCCAAATTTATGCTACCGCGGGTAGGTCTTCAAATTTATGTTTCAATTTTCATTTTCGAATGACTTATTTAGAGCCGATGCTCGGTATAAAACTAAGGTTACAAATTAGTGTCAGCAGATAATGAACCCTACTTTAAAAAAAATTAAATAAACATCTGTCCCGGCCGGGATTCGATCCTGGGACCCGCCTTTCCGCTCCCTCAGTCAGGGTCGCTCACCAGCGCGCCATGTAATCGTCACCGAGACACTTATTTCAAATCACTGACATATTGTTATAAAATTTTCGCACTGAGCAGATTTTTTTGCTTGACAATAAGACAACACAGCAAAATCAGGCTTCACAGGCTCATATTGAAATTAAAAATTAAGGAAAATTTCCCTGATCTCACGTTAATAAGATACTCACTTTCACATTTACGTACTCGCATTAGTAAGGATAAGTAACCAATTAATAATTTTAAAGTATTGTACAATAATATTACAAATAAGTTTGATAAGTTTTTCATTACTAACTCTAACTAAGCGTTGTGATTTGATTCTATAGGTACCATGTTCCTGCACATTAACTTTCAAATAAGCTATTTAATATACATAATACCTTGTTTTAACCTACCAACCAGATGAAAAATTCAGCCGTGTCACTTGTTTTCTCACTACCTTTTGTCATTCCGCCTGTGACGTCACATCTTCATTCACTGACAAAGTTTCGGCCTTTGTCGCTTACAATCCTTCAGATGCTTTGTTAACTCCAAGATTGATACAGGCACGCACCAGGCACGTCTGATATTTTATTTGCATACGTATAACCGTAGGAAGGATCTCATCGCGATCCATTATTAATGATGTGACATCAAACTCAGGCGTTCCCGATTCCGATGTTCTTGATGATTCTCTCTTTCCGTTTACTTTCGGGAAATAATTCTTTATTTATTTTTGTTTTATGTGCAATGATACCTATTGTGCGATTTTTTTTTAATTCACAATTCGAAGTTTTCGGGTGTCACTGGCCAGACAGTGGATTTTTGACACCCGGACACTGGACTTTTGTTAACTACACTATGACTACACTGCGTTACTTTAAAAAAGCGCACTTTTCGAGATAAATATAGATAACTAATTAATTTACTATCAATTTATAGTTAGTTTTTTATGGACATAATTTTACTCAAATCAAAGTATATTGCGTCTATTTTTATTATTTGTTTGGTTGAGAATAAATTATATTCTTTGTACTACGTATAGTCTTTACTTGTAAAATAAAAGGTCTATCCATATACGCTGTTTAACCTTTATAGATACTGCAATATATTTTTTTCAGTAGATTTGTAGTAGGCAGGTAGTTTCAGTAGTTAGATATTTTACTATTATTTACCGAAACTACTCCGCCCTCATTAAATAGTAGTTCAGACAATTTTACTACTACATCTAGGTAGAACTTTTAATAATGGAAACAATATGGACATTCGTAGTTTGGACACTCGGCTTCTACCCGCTGTGTGGCAATAGGCTTATCACATGGTGAAAAATAGGTTTATTCTATGATTTTCAACCGTAATGTTTTATTCGAGTTCATCAATTTAGAAAAGTAATTTTGTGATCGCTCTAGTCTATCATACGTTACACTCGCCAAAACGTACAATTCTTAGTTCTCTGGTATCGGATAAATGAGAATTTAATGGCATTAGTTGTAATCCCGCTAATGCGTTTAGTTTCAAATCGCCAACTAACTAATGGATTAGTATGACGCGTCACTTGCACTGTTGTTCGGATGGGCGTATATAAATTTGATTTAAATTTCGTAGGTAAGATTTTTGAGTTTCAGAATCTAATCGCATTTCAATTGTGACAAAACAATTGTTCATGTCCGCCTTTGTACGTAATAAAAAATAAATAAATAAGTTAATGTATTGCATAATTTTTGTTCATGCGTTCTATAACTCGTTATGGATAACTGTTCAGTTGAATTTATAAATATAAAGCAAAGTTTTTAGTGCCAATTAACGCCAAAATATAAATCATCACATAGGTAGCCACAATTATGTAGAACCAAACCATAATTAAAACTGTGGTCACATGTATTTCATAAAAAATTTACACAGTATTTCAAAATATAAATTGAACATTTATGATCGGCTGGCCAAAGCAGGAAGGACGCTTGTATTCCCTAACATATCAAAAGCTCAAACTTCATAGTCATAAAATTTAATCGTTTTGCGATCGTTTGCTATCTAACGTAATCCACGTATGTTTTATAGATTCTACGTACGGGATAAAATCGTTTTATGACTGTACCGGGTCAACTATCCGGCCTGACGTGTACAGATTACCTATTCGCGTCCAGATAACAGAAAGAGATCAGTCAGCCTTAAAGATCAGGTCGGGATAAATCGATAGCATCTGCGTACACTCATACTGAAAATACTGTTAGAAACATTGATTTATCGAGATAATATTAAGTAAGTACCTAGATAAAAATACTATAAAGATTACATCGTATGTATACAGTGTGCACAAATGTGTTTTACACTCGCCACACTGAGCAAATTGCGAGTTTGATCAGATTGCCACTTTCAGAGCACACACTCGTATTACATAATATACCTACGTATATACACATATATATATATATAGATAGACGTATTATTATATCTATACATTGATTTAATTTTCTTAGTTAATACAATTAGTTACTACATAGTTGATAATTAAGTTTTATGTTAACATAGTGTCCAATCTAATGATAACCATCTCTTCGTCCGAATACTGTATCCAAGGCTGCACTGAAATCCAGCGCTACGGTTACTGCAGTAGCATATGCTGAGTGTACTACGCCTTTTTGAGCCAGGAGGTGCAACTTAATTCTTCATTCTAGATTCTTCAAATTAATTTTGTTGTATTTTGTATTCCAAACAAATATTTTCTGTTTCTATGAAGTTCTTCTTAACGTGCCCTCCGAAGCACAGTAGCGCTCCTGAAATTTTGCGACTAGCTCCACAAACCGGCCGCGCTCGTCGATGCTTCTGACGCGAGCCATTGGTCTATAGAATATATTTGTAAATACCACTTACATTACCACTTACATATTCAAAATCTATATCAAAATGTGTTGGTAAGCGCATAACTCAACAACGCCTGGACCAATTTGGCCAATATTTTTTTTAAATGTTCGTTGAAGTTCAAGGATGGTTTTTACGGCGATTCTTCAAATTAATTTTGTTGTATTTTGTATTCCAAATAAATATTTTCTGTTTCTATGAAGTTCTTCTTAACGTGCCCTCCGAAGCACAGTAGCGCTCCTGAAATTTTGCGACTAGCTCCACAAACCGGCCGCGCTCGTCGATGCTTCTGACGCGAGCCATTGGTCTATAGAATATATTTGTAAATACCACTTACATTACCACTTACATATTCAAAATGAATCGCAAAATGTGTTGGTAAGCGCATAACTCAACAACGCCTGGACGAATTTGGCCAATATTTTTTTTAAATGTTCGTTGAAGTTCAAGGATGGTTTTTACGGCGAGAAAAATTTGAAAATTCATCCCCTAAGGGGGTAAAACGGGGGTGCAAAGTTAGTATGAAGCTTTGCCGTTTTTGAAGTTAGTGAATGTGTAACGCGAGCGAAGCTGCGGGCGTCCACTAGTAAATTAATAAAACTATTATACGTTTTCTATAGGTATATTAACTGTGTTTTGTTATATTCTTTTAAAATCAGAATTCAGTTTGATTATAGAAGACCATTTTGTGGTTCAATTAGGTTTATATATTTTTTTAATAACAGGATAATAACAAACAAAATTATACTTTTAGTCTAACTGTTGCTACTAACAGAAGACAAAAAAGTTGGCAGAGTTGCTTGTCAGTTAGGTTGTCAGTAAATCTGTAGTTTGCACATTATCCTTATTATACCGACCTTTATTCCGAGATGCAAAATTATTTCCAAATCCAATTTTTTCACTACAAAAGCAGGAATGGAATAGCCTCGGGCGTTCGCTTTTGTTAGGGCCCATTCAAACAGTTTCAACGATTTGATGGCTGCTCATGAATATGGTTCTCATTCATAACACAACATTTCCAATGCCCCACTGCTGGGCATGTGTGTCGGAAACAGAGAATTATAAGTAACATTAGTAAAGTAGGTTATCTCAATAACCACAACGACCACTTTCGTTGGTTTGGGTCACTGACACTGATTGGCCCGGATATAATGCTCGCTGGGACATACATTTTAAATACATAGTTTCAGTCGGATCCTAGATGAAGATTCCTAGCGATCCTATTACGGTTGCTATAGCTTTTATCAAACAATTTTTTTAGAAAGAAGAGAATGGCAAACTCATGAAATGGATATTTAAAAATGAAAAAGTACCTCTTGTAATTATTGGCAATTGGAGGAAGAGGTATGAGTCCATAAGCCTTAATAAGCCACTACAACGTCATAAGAGCTACTATTTATTCAATTGAAACCGATTGTTACATTGACGTCGGTTTGAAAAAGGCCTAAGCGTCGTAGTACCTACAGCGTGGTGGAATAATTATGATTAATAATGAGTGGGTGTTTCGCTTGCAAAATCTTTTCACTTACCTCCTCTGGCCGCTGGCCGGATGGCCATTTTCATTCATGGGTTGCCTTACCTAATTATGTAAAACGGAGTTTGTAGTACGTTACCTTACACGGGACGACAACGTAATAACAAACGAAAATCCCAACAGTAAATGAGGGCCCGAACGTCGGAAATTTTAAGATCACAATCAATGAATATTAATGAGAACGCTGAATTTATTTAAAGCGCCTAGGGTTTGCCGGGTTTACGAGTTAACTGTACCGTAACTGTTTTGAAGCGGTAAATAAATAGCTTATGAGTTTGGAAAGCGTTGTGCGGTATTTATTGGGCGTCGCGTCGGCGTAAACAAACTCCATTTTGTGTGCTGTTAACTTTTAACAATGAAAACAAGTTGTTGATATTTTTACTAGCCGGCGTTCCATATACGTAAAATATATATTTACTTTATAAAATGTGTAGGATAAGTCCGGCGGAGTTGGCCATAGTTTTTTCAAGGTTGTGTCAAAACGAAAATAAAGAATCTTAATCAGTTTTAATTTATTGTCATAGTACGGACATTAAACTTTTGCAAAACCGACATATTTATAGAATCATATTTTGTTGATATTAACCTTAAAATTAAGTAGATATTTTTTAAAACCTCGATAGGCAATCTCTCCCGAGTACACCGGATGAGATGGTCATAATAATAGAGAAGAGAGAAGGCTATTGGTATTCTGCACCACCTTACCTTACATCTTCCTCTATGGTTTAAATTTTTGGTTTCTCGGTTGGTATGCACCACCCATTCGCTGTCACCCGTGACAACAGAACAAGACTTAAATAGGGACTGGGATTGGACCAGTAAGCAGAGAGTATAAGTTGGTCAATTCGTTAATGGGTTTGAGAATTGGGGCAATAACCGGGCTAACAGATAACACGATATTTATAGCTATAATTAATGCTAAATGATTTCAAATATTACACGAGGAATGGATACATACATATTATTTATGACATCAAAGGATTCGAATAAACATGACATGTATCAAGAAGCCTAATTACGCTATATATTGCCGTAATGACGCGGAAAATAAGATAAATCCTCAGAGTGAAGTATTCTAAGGACATATATTTGCTAAACGCGAAACCTACAGATAGGTGAAGTCTGTAGTTATTTTAACACATAATATTCGTTGAGGTTGTATGGATATAAAGATGAATTTTTGCTACCTAATCATGCATAAACTAAAATGAAATTAATTTTGAGGATATACAAAAACTACTTAAATCAATTTACGCAAAATAGCATATACATGTATAATAATTGTATACCTTATTCGATCGTAGGCGCCCGACCGAACTATGCATCATGCATGGGTGACCGCTAGTGGCAAATTTTCATGGGCGCTTTAGACCGCACGTTAATCCGTCCATTGAGTACATTGAGTACGTTGAGTACATTCGATACAGGGTAGGCCACTCCACTTCACCCCTCCACCAATCTGCATTGGAGACTGTGTCAAGTTCTCCGGGAGAGGCCCGTGTCCCAACAATGGATCTATGGGTTGAAGCCATCGATATTAACAAGACGTAAGTTATCTAAATAGTCTTTGTTTGTAGCTTACAAACTCGTAAGGTAAAAAATTTATGTGTGTAGCTACAAGCCACGTCACAATGTTGGGCACGGGTCTCCTTCACAGACACAGCTGCGGGAGGTCTAGAACATACTCCACCACGCTGATTTAATGCGGATTGGTGGAGTTAAATATGCAAAACTCCAAACAATATGGTGTAGCCCGGATAAGAGCGTAATTATGATTTTAAATGTAAAAATATTTAAATGATTACTTGAAGGATAGTGGATATAAATTCATGTCATAAAATAAATCTTCTGTAAAAGGCAAGGACCGTGAAACGTAATTACGCCTGTCTTACTTCCAAGTGCTGTAATGGCGCGCAACCGTGAACCTGAAAATACCTAAAGTGTTCTGCTGTTTCACAAGATCAACGTATAAATGAATGAATACATGCGAGAATTGCTTAGTATTAAGACACTTAAAACATAACATAACTTAACTGTCAAATTCAATTCAAATTGGTAAATTAAAAAAAAATTATAGTTTAAAAAAACTAAAAAAACACGCTTTTATAAAAAATCCAACTAAAAAAGAAGTCTAACCTAACCTAATCGTGGTCAAAGTTCATTCCAAGACCTTACCACAAGTGCAAACAAGACTATGATACGATATTCCATCATGAAGTTCCAGTTAATATCTTCCGGTTCCATCATCAGATCAGTTCCACAGTACCATATTATTGTATTGTCATCAGAACTACATACAGCTGCCAATTTTCATTACGCTACGATCCTTGGAAGATGGTTAAATTAGCTCTCTTAGATTCCACTTTATAGTAGTTAATATCTTCCGGCTCCATCATCAGATCAGCTCGACAGTACCATATTATTGTACACGTATGTGTCTCAGAAGTACATACAGCTGCCAATTTTCATTACGCTACGATACTTGGAAGATGGTTAAATTAACTATCTTAGATTCCCTTACATTGTGATAGTAGGGGAGCCCAAGAGGGGATTTTGCGGGATACTCAAGCGCGTAAGTTTAATATACAGTGGGATACCTTGTACCCGGTTAAGTACCTCCACCAAATATGAGCCCCATATATAAATGGGGCCGTCAAGGATAAAGGATCAGATTAGTAAAAAAAAAAAATTTGTCATCAGAAATTCTTGAGCGCGTTAGATTAAGGTAGGGTGAGTTAATTACATGCTAAAAAGTGTATATTCCACTAATCTTACAATTTGAGAGTAACGTAAAGAAAGGGGAGGGCTACAAAGTTACTCTCAAATTGTAAGATTAGTGGAATATGGGCTACAAAGTTGTAGCCCTCCCCTTTCTTTACGTTACTCTCAAATTGTAAGATTAGTGGAATATACACTTTTTAGCATGTAATTAACTCACCCTACCTTAATCTAACGCGCTCAAGAATTTCTGATGACAAATTTTTTTTTTTTACTAATCTGATCCTTTATCCTTGACGGCCCCATTTATATATGGGGCTCATATTTGGTGGAGGTACTTAACCGGGTACAAGGTATCCCACTGTATATTAAACTTACGCGCTTGAGTATCCCGCAAAATCCCCTCTTGGGCTCCCCTACTATGAGTTACATACAAGTGGACCTAATAAAAGCATGTTAAAAACAGTTTCAGTCACAACCAATATTTGTATGGAAAACGGGAAATGAACATGGTAAAAACATAGATCCTTTGATAGTTTGAAATATTCAAATGACTTGAAGGATAGTGGATATAAATTGATGTCATCAAAGAATTCCCCTGGCTCAGGCGACGGCCGTGAAGCGTAATTACTCCGATGTAACCGCTGAGGGTCGTAAAGGCGCGCACAATTAACTCCGTGCACTTGACGCGAGACCTGAAGATATGAGTTAGTTTGTGGTTCTTACATATCCCTTTGAATTAGTCCTTTGTTCCACATACAATCAAACTGCTGGTTATCAAGTTAAGCTATGGTTTATTTGTTCGCTAAGAAGATATTCTCAATGTCTTATTTCAATCACCATGACATTGACGTTGTCACAAGAAGAACAACTGAAAATAAATAATTTTCGAGGTGGAAACTAGGCGATACCTAAAAGGTATTTAATACATTGAAAGATTTATTATAACGCATTATCTAGTTAAATAAAGTTTATTTAAATATCACCAAAAATCACCGGAATGAGCCCGCAGACTTTGACAATAAAATTGAAAGTGTACACTGTCAAACCATTTTTTGACAATGTTGACTATAGCTAACTTCATCCTGTTGGATTTCGTTTCGGTGTGCGCGCGCATCGTAAAAATTTACTCTCATATTTTTTCCCTAACGCGCCAAAAGAAGTATAACTTCAAAAACAAATTTCTATTATAACTGAAACGTCAGCCATTTGACTTAATTTACAGTAAAGAATAGTAAACCTTGTACAGGATCTGCCATCTTGCATTCAACAAAACATAATGCTTCCGTCTGCCTATTTCCCCTGGCATCACCATAGTGACATAGCCATTCATACCCTTTCATTATGCTCGTAAAACATTTCTCTGGCGGGCTTATTAGCCATCGTCTGGCGCGGCACGTCGGGGGAATGACTGATGGAGTGTTGAGCGATAAAACGTGGAGGGACGGAAGAAAGACGCGGAGCACCGACTTAAATTGCTATGGGATGCGGATGCGTACTTCGTTTTGATGGCACTGTTGTTTTAATGGGATTAAGGTTGGTAATATTTATTTAATTTCACTGCTGCATTGTAATATTTATTAATCTTTATTGTCACCTCTAAAAGAGTTACAATAGGAGGACATAATGTCTATTTCCTTTTTCTTCGTCTAAACCTTGGGAAAATTTGGAAATGAAGAAAATTTGTGGTAGATTACCATTACCCATTATTTATTATATTGATAGGTACTTACAAATATATAATTAAGTATGTAGGTATATATGAATAAAATATACAATAAAATATAAATAAAAACATACCAATATAGACACACATACGTACATACATTTACAGAGAAAATTTTTCCCCACCCCCTAAGGGGGTAAAACGGGGATGCAAAGTTAGTATGAAACTTTGCCGTTTTTGAAGTCAAGTGGGCAACCCGAACGCGGGCAGACGTCGTTGATGGGTCTAATTATACGCGAGCGAAGCTGCGGGCGTCCACTAGTTAATCATACGTGTTAACTATATAACCAATATTCATAAATCAATACAATCACACTAAAACATGTATACATAACGTTTATTCAGATATCAGTCATACACAGGCTATGGTTAGATCATTATCTATGTCAGCAGAACTCGTACTGATTGCAAATTGAATAACAATAAATTTGGTCAATTAAATTAAAATTTGGATGAAATCGAATAACACGAAGTTGAACTGCTTTGTAAATAATTACATTGAACTTTGATGATTATAATACAGAACTACAAACTCCACGTTACGAGTAAGTTTACATAGGACGGGTAGTAACGTGAAACTCATTAAAACAGTAAACACGTATGTTCATTATGTAAGGGTAAATTACGCAACAAATTGTCTTGAAACGTGAAGTGTAATGTATATCACTGCTTGACCGTGCTCAGCTTCACTGATTTATCTAATAAAGCAAAGCAACATTATCATGTATCAATATATTCATAGTAGTGGACGCCCGCAGCTTCGCTCGCGTGGAATTAGACATAACAATAGTTTCGTTTATACCTTGTAATATTTTATAGCCTATGTCACTCAGAGAAGAGGTTTTCTAATGGTGAAAGAATTTTTGAAATCGGTTCAGTAGTTTTTGTGTGAAAACATTACAAACAAATCTTTCCTCTTTAAAATCTATCTAATATATAAAATTTCCGTGTCACAATGTTTGTTGCAGTACTCCTCCAAAACGGCTTTACCGATTTTTACCAAATTTTATATGCATATTCAGTAGGTCTGAGAATCGACTAACATCTATTTTTCATCCCCCTAAATGTTAAGGGTAGTCCATTCCAAATTTTTTTTTTTTTAATTTTTAGATAAATTTTTATTTTTGTATTTTTTTGACGTGACAACGTCTTATAAATTGGTTTGCCGGGTGACACTTCAAGAAACTGCGTTACGCTCCGCTCACGTTATGCGCTCACAATGAGAGCGAGTGAGAGGCACGCGTCCCTTCCACTCGGGCATGGTTAGCCCGCCTAAGAGCGAGAGAGACGATACGATACGAGACGATACTACTATACGAATGAATATTCACATTAAAATTATTTTACCACTCAAAGTCGTTGTCACGTAAAACTTTCGCCCGTATACCGACTTTACAGGCAACCAATATTTTTTTTTATGATATAATATTAGAAAATACATAACACCCTGAATTTTCAACCCTCTACGATCAACCCCTATTTTTCCATCGCGATTTTTATTTTTAATAATTTCCTTCAATTATGATTGGCAAAACAACGTTTGCCGGGGTCAGCTAGTATTAGTATATAATTATTATATCGATTACACGATAATTTCAGTACATATATAAAAATGGGGTATTTCGCTTATTAAAGTTTATCTTCTGTAATATAATTATTTTATTCTCTTCCTCTAGACATGGCATTTTTCTTCATAGGAACTAACATTCAGGTCTCCTTACCTGAGAAAATAAGAAAATAATTTACAAATACAAAATTTCCTCACTGATTACAAGTTTCTCGAGCTTTCAAAAGCTTATTAGTTCGATCGTGTCGGTAGATACAGAGCAAATGTTAGCGGGGTTAAGCTTCTTAACGCCAAAACTCGGATTTTAAAGGATTTAGCTGATTTACTAGATTACGGACTGGTGCTTCGAAGGCAAGAGTTGAGTAGGAACAATGAATTAGTTGTACGACAAAAAATTTTAACTCCGTAGGAAAACATGTAATAACGGACATACCTACACAGAAAATAACACAATTGAAAATCTATTGCCCTAGTACAATTATTTAACTGCAAACTAATTATCTGACCCGGCCGGGATTTGAACCTGGGACCCGCAGTTCGGCAGTCAGTGTCAGTCACCACCGCTCCACGGAGTTGTCAATGTATATAAAAACATGTAAAAATTACTTATCTGAATAAACAGAAGAATTTATTTTTTATTTACATTTTAATTTATTGAATTATCATCGCTTCTTGATATGTGAGTTTCTGATTAATCCGACGTCAAAAACAAAAATCGATGGCGAATGGGCGAAAATCTCATTCAAAGATTACGATATATACATACTCGTATATACATACCTAGCTTATTAACGCGTGTTCTGAACCTCCCCCAGCTTTGTCTGTGGGGGTGACCGATGCCCAGCAGTAGGACCTCTATGGGTCACAGCTAGCCTATGTATAATATAATTGCCAACTGGATTTAAATATATTATGAAAATGGAACATGATAATTAAGATATACCTAGTTAGTTACTCATATGGTAGTGATCCTTACCATATGAGTAACATGGAGTACATTATTCCTCTGTTGTAGGTAGTACAGTTAATCTTACTGTGAAAATAAATTCGAGCTTGCAATTGCCAGTGGAATCTACCTATTCCTTAACCAATTCACCTATTCCTTTACCTTAACGGTAGCAGGTCTGCATGTGACTGCGCTGAATGTTAAACTGCCCGCGAACAAGTTATTTGCGGGGGCCGGGCACTGCAGTCATTGCCGGTTAAATGTTACAGGACAGTTCTAGATCTAAATTGCTTAGAAGTACATGCCGTGTATTTCCAAGAACAAAACCAGCATGAGCTACATAGTGGAAACATCAAATATGAGAAAACCAAAACCATTATTGGCCACTCTACCTTTTGAAATTGAAGGGGTTAGGCCCTTGTCTTCTTATTGTTTCTTAATGATGCCTTCCACAATATTAAGGAAAGCTTTCAGACAGGCTTCCATATTTCATAAATTAGCATATGTTAGAAATGTCATTGCCTTTAGACATTATGTATGCCCTTTGTAGATCTTAATTGGTGTAGGAATATATTGGCATAGTTCACTAAGCTACGAGTAAGTGTAGTTTAGATTTAAAATGCCCTTGAGAATTCTCATAAATTTTCCAGCGCAGATAGGTAGAACTTGAAACATAAATTATCTAACATAATGTCACGCCTGCATTTCCTCGAACCTTTTCCTTTAACCTACAAGTTATCATATAAAGCATTATACTAGTTAGTATTAATTACTATATTAGATACTATACAATAATAGTTACCAAGTTATAGATACGCCTTTCTGCCGTGAAATTCATCCCCTGCCTTCACCGAAATCCAATCAGTTTGGTTATCAACAAATTCGTTAAAAGTACAAAAGAAAAGCTTACTCCAATAATTAACACAATTAACGGGAAGAAATAAAACCAACACTTCCTTAGTCACTTCTTTATTTCACTGTTGAGAAAGGGTACAGATTGGTGCAATTTACATAAAGGCAGAGAATGTTAGGCGTCGTTCAGGAATGAGATGTTCGCTGAAAAAGTGTGAGCGTTCACACTGAACCATACCATTGATGATTCGTCTCATCATCATCATAAATCATTCATTTTTTCATTGTTATTGAACACGCGTCATCTCCATTGGAGAATATCATATCTTTCACCTGCAACCCTGGAATTCATGGTGCGGAGGTGTGATTGTGTAAGCTTATATTTATTATTAAAAAAAAAATATCTGGAATGCATATTTTCTCCCGATCTTTCTCTTTACCATTATAGTAGATTCTTACTGCCATTGCGTAGAGATCAATCACAGGTCAAGACAGCCGTTGCAGGTTGCAAGACAAGGCGAGGGGTCAACGACCACTCGCCCTAATTAATTATACATATTAAAATAAGTTTTCAAGTCTTCCTGGATTAAACCTAGATAGGACTAAATAGGATAGAATTGGACACTCGTCTAAATTTAATTGGCGGACCCTGTAGTGTATTAGACCGAATTAGAGGCTAATAGGTAGGTCTCAATTTATCTATAAATTACAAATGGATCCTGTATTAATTATACCTGTGGCTACGTGTGAACAAGGCTTTAGACAGACCGAGCACATTATATAGGAACAATTACTACAGAATAAATCTGAGTGGTGGCGTCTTGCGAATCGTCGGTAGCGCTGTTTGGAAGCGAGCGGCGTTCAACTAAATGCTTCTACTAGTTTATTGGCCAACGTGGGTTGAATTCAAGTTGGGTAGAAAATTCTCTCGATAATTAAAGGTGTTCTGTTTCTTGCTTGTTAAGTCAAATGTTAATGTAATTTGAACGGAGGTTGAATCATTAGAGGATACGGGAACTTATTGTAATTTTGTTTATTTGAAACAATATTCAATGTACAGAAAAATGCAATACAATATATACAATGTTTATTTGTATATGTTATTAAATAAATAAATATTTTGGACATTTTCACACACGGCAGTCCGACCTTAAAGAAGGCACGAGTCTGCAATATGGGTGGTAATACACCTTTATTACAGGCTCGTGCCTACTTTAGAGTCGGGTATAGATATTTTGAAATACATACTTAAATAGATAATATTAACATCCAGACACAGAACAAATACAAGTGTTCGTCACATATTATAGTAAATAGATAGATAGATAGATAAATGTAGTAACGTGTATAGTTAGTCAAGTATATAATCTGGATGCGTACGTGTCTGTACATAACAGGCCAGTATGTCCATCTGTCGGACACTAATCAAACCGCTCTCAATGACAGGGTCATGTGTCAGCTAAATCTTGCCGCTATTCGGCTGGGTCTATTCAATACGTGCCACAATAATTGTACGGGCTTTGTGCGAATTGATTATGTTGGATCACAGAATACAGAACTAATGTCGGATACAGCAAGGCCCGGACAACTTGCACCTCTCATCTTTAATCAACACAACACAATGTCACAAGGCCTCCACGCCACAAGTTTTTGTAACCTTCTTTAGCATAGTGCTAAAGAAGGTTACAAAAACATTGAATTAATAAGTAAGGATAGAATGTAATAGATTGGATACAGGATCTTGCATCCTAGTGTCTATTCTATGGTCAATAGAAATCTCTGAAGAATAACCTTTATATATTGTATGCGCCTATGCGCATCCCAGCACAGCGGAGCGGACAATTGCCGGACGATATTTACAGGCGCATATCTGTATGACGTGTCGCGTTTATTACTTGTAATCTTTCATTCACGCCGACGCTCGCAACGGATCACATTGTATCTCACAATTTTAACATCAATCAGTTATTTTTGAGTTCATGTCCTTTGATTTGAATTCCATTGGGCTCCCCAAGAGGCTCAAACATTGGCGACCGTGCAGGACTTCTTCGAAATTAAGTCCACAACGAGAAATCTTCGTCTGCAACCTCGTGAAAAACTCATCATCACCGCCCGGCAAAAGGACGGATTTCGAGACCTTGCCAAGCAGTTCAAGAGCCCTACGTGCCAGCTGCTATCCTGTTTCACGATTGCAAGCATGAAGAAATAGCAGAAACAAGAAAATATCAGCGCGGAAGAGGAAATAACGGGACTTTGCCGTGATCACCGCCCACCAGTGTAGCATCGAAAGCGTCACCTGGCAGCATTATTTCACAAGTTAAGTGCCCTGATTATCCATCCTTACTTCCTTAACATCACTAAATAAATCCATCCACCCATTTTCTACAAAATAATCCATCAAATCCATAAATTCAATAGTGCAAATCACGTTATAATTTTTTTTTGTGAGATACCTACCTACATTTTGTTATTTCTAAAAAAGTTAATTTATTTTTGCAATTTTCGACTGGATTTGTTAAGTAAATTATTAAAACACGTAAATAACAATAAAATCAGCTAGAAACAGTTGTTTCGCGCCAGGTTTTACGCGATATTTAGCAGTTTTCGGCCGACTAATTCCAGGTTAGCGGGAACGCCGGTTGACCTTCGACCTTCTGCCGACCGGGGCGACTTTGCTGGTCTGCAGCCGGCTGCTAGCGACTCATCGTGTACCGGGTATCACCGTGGATTGGGGTGAGACGGAATATTTGTTTATTTTATTACCTTCCAAACGTTTAGAATTGTTCTGTGATTTATTTTACCATATTTACACTTAAAATCAAATATTTACAAAAACTAATACTATATTTACAATTTTAAAATGCCTTTGAACGATAACGTAACAGATTCTAAAGTAACAAATATTTCTACAATGAAAGATTTAGTGACAAAACGTAGTTCTATAAAAGGACAAATCACCAAGTTTAAAAATTATATAAACAACATCACAGCGCAATCTACACTATCAGCTGTGAGTTTACCGAGTTAACGTTAAAACTTAACCGGTTCGAGTATTTATCTACAAAATTTGATGACTTGCAAACTCAGATAGAACTCTTAAATTCTGAAAATCTAGACTCGGAAATTGATGAACGAGAACGCATTGAGCAGGACATAATTGTATGTACCGCGATAGCAAAGGGCATTGTCGAAGACCAAAATGAATTAAAAACTATTGAGCAAGATAAAAGAAGGCGTGAATCTATGTACGCAGATGCTCAATGTACGCTCGATCACAATGATATAGGCATAAGACTGCCGCAGATACAAATTTCAAAATTTGACGGTTCATTTTTCCGCTGGCTTGAGTTCCACGACACCTTTTCGAATTTAATACATAAGAACATTCGCATTCCACATATTCAAAAGTTTCATTATTTATTAGCGAGGCAAAACTCATAGTTTCTAACATAGAAGTTTCGTCTGCAAATTATTTAATTGCGTGGGACCTACTTTGTAATCGTTACAATAATAAAAGATTACTTCTATATCACCATTTAAAATCTCTTTTTAATATACAACAAATTACTCGTGAATCCGAAAACTCAATGAGGTATTTTGTCGACCACGTCACTAAAAACTTACGCGCGCTTTCAAACCTTGGTCTACCTACTGACCACTGGGATACGTTGATTATTTTTATGTTAACATCTAAGCTCGACAATAACACCACGATGAAGTGGGAGGAACAGCATAACAAGTACGGTGATATGCCTACATTGGAACAATTTAAATCGTTTTTACTTGACCGTGCCCATATTTTAGAATCAATACATCGTAAGATTCCTCGACCGACCATAGATGGCGCTAGTAGTCATAAAAATACATTTACAAAATCATTTTCGTCAGTCAGTCGGGAAGTTAGTACTACGTTTCAATGTATTATTTGTAACCAAAATCATAAGATTTATGACTGCCCCTTAAATGACAAATTAGTAGAAGTTAGGTTCCATAAAAATCCACCTATACATATTTAGTTTTACGAGTGAAATACCGTAATTATAAAGTTACCCGAAATTGTGTGAGCGACGCCGCATTATGTTATACTCAACCACTAAGTCGCCCTAAGAGACCTTACTCAGCACTCATGGAGATCTCCGGGATCTCTGTTAGAATGAACCGCTGCCTCCCAGTGCTGTCCCCATTAAAGACTCGTTTCAGACGATCGAAAACGTCATCCACCTACAACGTACAACTGCAGACACACACAACGTCGACTTTCCAAGGTCACTAGATGGACGGGTCGCCACTCTTCCCCCCCGAAACTCCAAAATTCCCCCCATTTAGTCGCCCATTTTAATACAGGCAGAGGATAATACAGTACTATTTTGGTGCCAAGCTACTGATATTTTCTAAATCCACCTAGCATCGAAGCAAATAATTAACTACTGACGAATTTTGATGGCAATTGTTACAATTTCGATACTTACCACGATGTTAAGCACGCGTAGGCTAGGGACTAACATCAGAGAACACAGTTTAGGCTGAAAGCCACAGAAGCATAAAACAAACTCCTCTTATTTCCCTACTTCGTGGGCAGGGTACAATAGACGAGTGAACGTCCATAATTACAAAGGTTGGAACTAATTACGAGTACACTGTAGCTCACGGTATAGCTCACACATTGGTACATATGGAGTGACGTAAACAAATTGGGTCGCTGTTTATGGGGTGTTTAAATTAAATTAAATTTTACCTGAAGTGTTGATAAGTAGATATAAATAAATCTGTTTTCGTAATCGACGATACGTAAGTACATATATATTTTCTTAGCTTCCATTTATTGAAAATGATACTTATCAGTAGTCTAATAACCGACATTAAAAATATCTGTATCTTTACTACTCGTATATACCTAATTATAAAAATGGATCGTTGTTCGTTTAGTCTCGCTGAAACTCGGAAAACTACCAAACCGATTCGAATACTTTGTGGTTCGTTGTGTTCGTTTTATTTCAGGGAAGGTTAAAAAACAAAAAAAAGGATAAAATAATAAGGATAAAAGCTAAAAATTAAAATATTTTTATAACGGTAATCTATCTAAAATTGTTTATCTGACATGCTTTACAATGCTGTCATTTCAGCAATCGTCACTTCGTATTAGTTTTAATAGATTGCGTTACAGCAGCAAGATACTAGGCATCGAAATATAACGTATAAAAGGTAGATAGGTTGATACAGGTACGAGTTCTGAAAATGGCACACCAAACACAATCAACTTTCTGCACCTTATACTTAGTTTAATACTGAATATTAAATAAATCAAGAGCATGAAATGTAAGTAAACGCGTATAAATGTTTGTTAGTTATAAAACAAATGTCTAAACGCTTTCTTGTAAGCATAAGTGAAATGACAAACAATTTCCACTCGCGTTAGCCCTTAAAACGTCGCAAATTGCACGAAATCGTATTATTTCCACAACGATATTTTCTTTTTGGCGACGCGTGATGTGAGCTAACGTAACACAAATGGCTTTTGTGATTTAATTGCGCGTAACTGTACCTCATAATACTTATTATGCTTTTTAAGACTGGCCTTTCTACGCTGCTTCGCTTGCATATAATACACTGGCTGTTCTACGCTGCTTCGCTTGCATAAAAATACACTGGCTGTTCTACGCTGCTTCGTTTGTATACATACAATTAAAGTCAAAGAGAAATAATTTATTTCGCTATGAGGTAGTTGGACACGCTTGACGAAAGTCTGGGTAACTATAAACTACATAAAGAAAAGAGATATAATTCAGTCACTTCCCGTAAAAAATTACACGATACGCATTGCGATTTGGTGCAGTGCGGTTGCACATTATATAGGGCTTAAGTGGGGCCTGTAGAAAGCCTTTTCTTTGTCACGACAATATCACGGATGAAGTACGTTTTAAGAAATTGGGCAAAAAATGGTTCCGATAAAGTTAAACGCAGCGCTGGGGCGAATATCCGAAAGCATTAAAGCATGAACTGCCCGGAACTTATTGAAGCAATCAGATTGTGCAGATTCCGCTTAACATTAACAGAATTCTTGGCGGAATCCAATCGCATTAAGGATCCATTTAAACTTTCTGCCACGGAAGGATTCCCTAATTTCTCCGCTCCAGAAAGAAATAGGCTTAAATTGCAATTTATATCGATAAATGTAGGGATTGGAATAGACGCTTATTTTTAAACGCCCGGGAATGTCTCGTGGATGCTTTAGGATTTTTTCTTGAACTTAGCAGTGTTTCCACGCCAAAACACGTTTTCAATTAGGTTTTTATGTACAAACATAATTTTCACACGCTTTTATTAGCTGCTCAATGAACCTAGGTATGGAAAGGATAGACAGATTTTTAAGAAGAATTTCTTTAACATTAGGGTGTTGTAACATAGAAGATGTTTTTTTTTTCAACTAGTGGACGCCCGCAGCTTCGCTCGCGTGGAATTAGACATTCACTAACTTCAAAAACGTTCATACTAACTTTGCACCCCCGTTTTACCCCCTTAGGGGGTGAATTTTTAAAAATACTTTCTTAGTGCTCCCCTACGCTATAAAAGGAACCCCTGAGCAAAATTTCAAGTTCCTAACTCTTATAGTTTAGGCCCTGCGTTGATATGTCAGTCAGTCAGTCAGTCAGTCAGTCAGTCAGTCAGTCACCTTCTCCTTTTATATATATAGATATCAATATTAAACACTAAGTATTTAAGATATCTAACATGTAATAGTATTTATAACACATTTGCTCGTAAAGGGTCTCTTATTCCACCAATTTCAATATCGTAATGTATCTCATTACAGCACTTGTGCGGTAATGTAATGTAAAAAGCACTTGTGCTGTAATGTAATGATTTCTTTTTAAAAAGGTCACGGTTTATCAAGATGGTCCGTCTAAAACGAACGATACTTTTTTCAATCTTAGCAAAGAGTTTTTATGTCAGAAAAGTGGTCAACATCTTATGAATAAAATTATTAACTTTGGGAGATAAAATATAAAAAATAAACAATTAATTCTTTAATTTAATTAATTTTGACAATAAATTACAATAATTTATCTGTATCAAAAACAAAAAAATATTAATTTACTTTATTAGTAATACTGGTTGTTTTTGTGTCTTTGCCTTAAAAAAAAAGTGCTGATGCGCGCGCATCGTTTTGTGAACAAGTAAAAATTATTCCGCACGCTTTTTCTTTTCGTTGCATTGTTTTTATTTGAAAATGTCATCAAGTAATGATGAATTTATTAATTTATTTACTCGCAAATATGTTATAAAACGTCGTATGACACACGTGCGCTTTGATAATTACAGCCTCTGCTTTCTTGTAACCCTCGCCTACGGCTCGGGCTAGCAATATCGCCTCGGCTGTAATTTTCAACTTACCGCACTTGTATCATAATGTACTATTATTTTCAATGTGTAATAAATTATAGGTTTATAAAAAATGTGTAAAAACCATTACAGTATAGTTTTATTTCAGTGATTTTTCTATGATGGTTGTACACATTTGGCTGTGATTTAAGTATTCATAATGCATTTTGTTTATGGTATTAAATTACACAGGTTCTTTATTTCAGCAAAAAGCATATACATTTCCACGCTCAAGCCCACTTTTGTCACACCTAAACCAAAAATAATAGCTTGTAGAATTATTTAAGGTAAGTACTAGATGACCCTACTCGTACCTCGTACCACCTACAATCATTGATTTATCATTAAAAAAAGATCTAGATAATAGTAGTATTATCTACTACCATCTTATTAAACTTTTAAATGTAATTATTTGATATGTAATAAGGGGAAATGTTGAATCAATGTTGGATATTTTATGTTCAACAACTGGTAACAACCCGTGAATGGGTTTATTTAAGAAGGTAAACAATCATAGATTTATCAAGAATGATAAAATATTACCTTCTTACTATTCAGTGCTAAAACTAAGCTTTAAAAAAAATTCAAACAAAACTTGGAGATTCTATTTCTCTGTTATGGGCAATAATATTATTATTAGTTTATCATTACCCTGGTCAATGCTGCCCAAGATTCGTTTTACTAAGTTTTAGAAAGAAATTTCAGAGACGCTTTGTATTTCGTAGATAAATGTTTGTACTGCGATCTTGGATGTTCAATTGTGTTCTTTTCTGTCTTCCCCACCAGCAATATGACCTAGGCCAACTGTGAGTGAGTTGCGTTTTTTTATTAGGTATTATTACTAGCCATAGTATATGTATAATGATTTTTGAGATAATTCGTTTTAATTTCCCCTCAACATCGCATTCTGCAACATATTCTTGTCACGTTGAGTTTTCATAAATTCCCCGCTTACCTAAAACACTGCTGTTTCAACACGGAAAAAAGAATGGAGAGTGTCGACCGGAATTCTAAGATGATTGCGGCCTCCGTTTGGTTAATTTTCGGGAAATAATTTCTTTGGTATTCATGATCCGTCACAGCTTGTTTATTTAATTTTTTTCGCAAATATTTTAATGTCTGCTTATTATTAAGACCGTGCCTTTAAGATAATGATGTAATACGTTTTTTATTGTGACGTTAATATTTTAGTTGTTAAATAATTAAAGTATTATTAATACTAATAATAGCAACTGGGATCCACTTATCTGCATAGGTATATCTGTGGCTATCTAAAAAAAGGTAGAATACAGACAGACGACCTGAAGAGTCGGCGGGAAACCGCTGGTTTCAGAAGGCACGAGATCGATCGGAGTTGTGTCGATTAGAAGAGGCCTATGTCCAGCAGTGGACCTCAAAAGGCTGATGAATGGATGATGGATTATTAGACTACGATATTAACAGTTTAGCTCCGTGGTATGTTACTAAAAATAACGGAGTTGTAAAATTTGAGGCCCGGGTATCTAGAGATCGGTTATTTTTGATGTCCGGGTGAAATTCTTGACATTCGTCAGCGAAAATTAATATCTAAATCGTTATAATAAGGGTGTTACCATTACGTAATTTTAATATATTTAGATTAAGGGTACAAGTATATCAGCCGTATCTTAGACAACTTGCTTAACTAGTTTCATCACGATGTTATTTACCTCAATCCAGATTGCATACTCGTCTTACTAATAAAAGTATTTCGTCGAAATCCGTACGAAAGACTTTCACAAAGTAATCATTGAACCAGACAACAGTACTGTAATAAACGTGAATGAATGCGAAACAGTCGTAACGCCTAGCCGAATAAATTGAGTACCTACAGGCCTTGACTTGGAATGTTAATGGGAGCGAAGGAAAAACTTCTTATACTTATTGGATTATTTTCCGCAGTAGACTGAGTGCTATACATTTCATTGTTTTGCACTGTACGATAGCTTGAAAATCTGAGACGTATGTTTAATCTTGCACGTTATATCACTAAAGTACAGCTGTTAGTAACTGATAGTCCTCTAACAGTAAAGAAAAATCATTTTTTGTTCCTATAGTTCCGGAACAAGCCGGTTTCCGAAAATGCTACAGTACCATACACAGATACTACGACATGATATACAGAAGATCGAGGAGTATGACCAGCTCTGTTGTATGTTGCGTTTGTGATGATAGTCTTCATTCTAACGAAACCTGAAGTTCTATTTTTGAATCGCTCGCCGCCATACGAGCGAAAAATTACGAGTCATATCCCGATCAACTGGGAGAAATCCGTATTTTTATGTCAATACAATGTAACAAGTGTTATTAAATCCTCGATTGGCGAGCCAAAAGTTAGACTAAGAAGTACGGTATTGTTTCTATTTAACAATACTTAGTCGCAGTCGAACGATTAAGTCACGCGAGCGGTTCAAAAATGGAGCCACTGGGCTGTGTTGGGGTCCCTGCAGCGGTACCAGATCAACTATAGGTACATCGGAGTGTTGAAGTGGTTATAAGAAACCGCCAACATTTCATATTAATTGAATAAGCATTATATTTCCCAATACATGGTTTTATACATTTCGCTGTTTACGAACTGGAATACATTAAAATGTCTCTATAGTGGACTTCTTCGATGACAAGGTATGATACGTATTTTAATAGAAAACTCACTATATTGACATGTCATATACCGTTGACCTGAAGTTTACTTATTATTATCCTCGAGATTTCGCCGAAACGACCAAAAGTCAAGTGGAAACGCTCCACTCCTTAGGCCGTATTTGCATGTCGATTGTAGAAACAACGCGCGTCTATTTGTCGCTTTGATTGTCTCCGATCAAATAGCTGTCGCACGTTTTCAGATTTAGATTCATTTATTTTTTCATTATATGGTATTTTTTATACGCTTAATGAACGTCACAACATTTTTTATCTACCGCCGGTTCACAAAGTTGATGCTACCGAGAAGAACACGGCAAGAAACTCGGTAGTTACTCTTTTCAAAATTTACAATTTTTATAATTTGATCACATTACATTATTATTGAACAAGTGGAGCTGGAGATACTTCGCACCAAGCATTTCTATCGTTTAAGTAATCATTAATTTTATAGAAAGCTTTATTATGGAGGTTTTTAAATTTATTCTCTGAGAGACAATAGGTAGTCGCCGCGTAAATTATTCGCTCGTGTGTAATGAAACCTTAATCTTTGGACAGGTAAGCTGGAAAATTACTTTCTCACGAATACGATAGGTACACTTAAATTTTATATAACTTTTCGATATTCATCAACGTATTTCGTGATAGCGAGTCTAGCGGAGAGTATTTCTTTCGCACCTACCTACGCACTAACCTAATATTAGATTTATGTAAATATTATAAAACACTGTTTTCTCTTTAGACGAAGATGAATAAAGGTCACTGACATTGTTTTAAGGGTAAGCAAGTTTAAATAGCAATGGGGAACCACGTTGTATCATGGAATGATTGGTACAACGTGGTACAACATTCAATTTTGTAAAATGCGTAGGTAAGTCATCGGTGCGCTTGGTATTTGAACCCGGACCACTCGAGTAAGAGGCGAGATCGACGGCTACTGGGCTGTAACCGCCGTCAGTATGACCAGCAGTATACCTCAAAAGGCTGATAGATATAAGATTTTATAACTTCATTCAGGATAAGACGATGATGCATTAGTATGGTAAATAAGCATTGGCACAAAATTTTGATTGGTTTCAAAGATTTATTTAGATAAATTTGTTTATTAATTTATAAACATACTAGCTGACCCCGAAAACGTTGTTCTGTCATATAAAATGTCAAAGTGACGCGACACTTCGTGTAAATGATTTCATGTCAATGAACGACGGATAAAATATTTGAATATTGTTCATACAAAAATACTAAACATTTTCCATTTTTTTAAAAAACATTTTCCAGTTGACCAAATTGTGAATCTAAACCATTCTCGAATCCCTTCCGAAACACACAAAAAATTTCATCAACATCCGCCGTTTAGGAGGAGTTCAGTGACATACACACGTACACAAGAAATATATATATTAAGATAACATTTATATTTACTCCATGTCCATAACACTTCCCTCAATCAAGCGTCAGACGCTACGTCATGATGTTAATGGTTAACAGTGGCCAAGTGCAAGTCAAAAATTTTGAATTATCCCTTCAGTTACAACAGTCCATACTGAGGCCTAATTTTTCATTGAAATGTGTTCAAATTTCGTAATTCGTGTTTATTTTAAAATGATAAGTGTCGTTCGTTTAATTTTCTCCCTTAATCGAAACAAATCTAAAACCTTTGAGTTGAGAACCCTAAAAAGGCCAATTTGCGTCGAGCGCAAGCTCATTGTTTTTGATTAAAATTATTATTACTCCCTTTTATTCGTCCACTTGCCATCCTCCGCATCCTTTTGAAGCTAGGACGCTTCAGATGACTGAACTCACTCAACTCTCAATCTTATTCTCTTAAATCTAAAGACCAATATCGCAACTGGTCGATTTGGTTTCGAAACTCAATCGGTTCTACTGACAGTTGATGTTGATTAGATTGAAATATTTAATTAGTTTACTTAATATAACTAATCACATTTTAAATTATCTTAAAGGCTTTGCCTGGCCGGTTTGGTACTACGAGAAATATCATGTTCTAATTAATTTTACAGCAGAGTCATTAACACCGTGAATTTAATTTATCATAACCATGATTGTCTGGAAGTGCTACAGTTTAAAGTCTAAATTTATTTACGTATATGTATTAATGTGTGTCTATAGGTATATTAAGTCATAATACAATTAGTGAAATACAATCAAAATTTGGGTGTAAAACATATGACATATGAAAGCCTAATCTAGTCAATTTTAAACTTTTATAAACAGTTTTTTTACATGCGAGAACACGATCAGTACTTCTAAAAAGTTATATAATAGAACAATGCGATATAGTTAAAACTTTAATTATTTTAATGTTGTTATTAAAATAGTAAAACGGCCGTATCCTGAGGTTAGATTGCACTTTGATCACTTTGTCTATGCGAGTTTGTTAGTTAGTATGTTTGATTTTCATCATATTTAAGTTGTTTTGTTTCCGGACCACATATAGAGCAATCGCAATACCTCGGTAGATATTATGGTACTAGGTACATGTCAAGTTAACACTAAACCTGAGCAAACCATGATTGTTTAATAAATTAAAACAAACCATGATTGTTTGTACATGCAAGAATCAAATAAAAAATAATTTACGAATTAATGACTAATTACGTCATTTTGTAGTAGTATTACTAAAAACTAGTATTATTTAAGTTGCAAAAGCAGAACCAATTTTTTTAAATAAATAAAAAAGTTTGGAGGCGCAAGGTCCGGCAAATCCCGGTATCTCCAAACCGCACCCGGTACCGCTCTACCACTCTACCATCTGAGCTACGCTTTATATCATGACTAGCTTTCGCCCGCGGCTTCGCTCGCATGTTCTAAGGGGATTAACAATGAGTTGTTTATCATACAATACTATGAATATGAATTTTACTAACGCCATCTTAACAACACCCGGAACTAAATATCTAGCAAATAACAAAACGTCGATCTTCTCATGGCATGGGGATGTTTTACCGCGGTAAAAAGTAGCCTACGTCACTCTCCACCTACCTCACTATCTCCACACATAAAAACCATACCATATAATAGCTTCGTTGCGGCGTGAAAGCCGGACAAACAAACAAACAAACAAATACACTTTCACATTTATAATATTAGTATGGATATGGATTGATATGGGTAACCTTTAGGTTTCATATAAATTATCACCTAACTATCGTACATCATCCCCGAGGCACAAACACTGCGTTCGTGACGTTGTAATTTACGTACTTATTAATGGTCAAAGGATATTGGCCTCTCAAGAGTAATGCAGTCCAATATTTGTGGGAATGGACTCGACGCTGTGTCTGCTTGTAGATACGTGACGGAAATTCTGAGCGTGCAGAATGCACTTGCCTTGCTCCAATCGTGAATATCAATGGAAGAAATCGGATGTGTTACACGAACTAGAAAAATACCATTTTTTTTTGTTTCGTGTATTTATTGAAGTTATAATTTTTGATCAATTCGATGCCAACCCATTGATGACACTTGTAGTAAATCAGATCAAAGACCATGGACAGAATTTGTATGGACCTCTGCTCTGACTGAAAATATTCTGAAGACTGACAAACAATACGTTATTTGGAATTTCACAGATGTCTGTTTCCTGTAGTGGAAGATGTATGATTCGTGAAGACGCGAGTCATTATAAAATAGGTAAGACAGAAGGGTGCCCATAAATTTTGAATAGTAATTTATCAAGAGATTTCAAATGAGAAATTCATTTAAAAATATATTAACTGGAGTGATTTCATTTGCAGTTGCACTGTCGAAAAAAGGACAAATTGGTGCTATGCAACTTGCGAAACTTTTATAACTATAAAAGTAAAACTTACAAGTTACGAACGTTACTTATAAGTTACGACGTTGTTAAGAACGAGTCAATATATTATAAATAATATACTAGTATTATATCAATCAGACAATTCGTATTAAATAACTAGCACAAAGTATCGCCAGTCTTCCTGAGCCTATTATTATGACGAGTTGACGACTCCTTTCAACAAATCTTCCCAGCAAGTAAAGAAAAGTGTAAAGAATTCAGAGAAACAACACACAACTTGTTCAGTTTCCCGAACTGATTGTACAACGTTCTGGATGTTGGGAGTCGGGCGAATTTTTGTTCCAGTATTCTCAATAAAAATTTAAAATTGTATCACGTCTTACTTGTTCGTGGTTGTTTGACGTCACCTGCAGGGGATTGAAACATTTTATTCTTTCATAACTACGTAAGAAGATTTTACCTAATTCTATAGTTTCCTTTTTAGCAAGTGATGAAAAACATTTTTGGAAGTGATAGATTATCTACAATGGCTATAATCAATGACATGGACATCATACTAAAAAATACGTCTGCAATTATTATCTGAAACCTAGGCACCTTGTTATAATTTTTTTTCTTTTTTTCATTGCTACGTGCCAGTCGGATTTGAACCCGGACCCTCTCGAATGAGAGATAGAATTTCAGCAGCTAGAATTTAACCGCTGTATATGTTACGAGTATGTTGAAATTTAGATTCACGAGCGCTTCAAAGAACAACCTATAGTTCCAATCTACTAAAAGAGACAGAAAGCTGAGTAAATTTTTCAGTGTTGTAGATTTTTCGTAGATCGGAAATGTAATAACAAGGTAGAAATACGGTTTTCAGTTTTATTTTACATAATTTTTATTTCAATACGATATGTATGGAACTTTATAAAAGTTTTTGGTGTTCGCATTCTATGAAAAGTGAAATAAGGAAGACTAGACATAGACAAAGACTACTTTTAAGAAGCTTGTCAATGAAAATTACCTTTCTACATCCACGTCAGCCAATATGAGTCTACATTCATTATTATTATTATTTTAGTATTAGTAATACAATACTTATCATGTATGTCATCATGTATTTGTTATATATATTATATTTAAATTTATGTATTTATTGCTGTAATAAGTATTAGTATGTATATATTATGTCTATACATCACTGTTCATAGTTATTCTTTTCAGTTTAGTTTTTACCTGCCACCAGCAAATTTTCTGTAGGTATACACCCAGGGTTGGCTGGTAGAAAATGCCATTAGGCATTATGTTGACCCGTTAATAATAAAGTGACATGAAAATAAAAAATAAAAGCGTGTTAATTATTAGGCAATAAAAGTTTCAATTATTACCATTACCAGTTATCACAGTGTGTTGATATGAAAATTAATTCCTTAGTTCAGTAGTAGGTATGACACTAAACGAAAGAACTGCAAGTGACAGTTAACTGTTAGTGGTGTTATCTGAACTCTATAGAAAATACCAACTATCCATTTAGCATTATCTTCAATCATAAAAAACAACTTCTGCACAGATCTAGCTTTAGAGTTGAAATGCAATGATGAAAATGATCGAGCATTTACTGGGATATAAAAGGTGATAAAGTTGCTTACCGCAAGAGATCGCTTGTAAACGAGCTAACCAGTCAACGAATATAAAGTTAAGGTAATGAAATGCACCCCTACTTCCATTCCATCGGAAAGTTACTCGCAAATACTCTGAAAGTTATCAGCTAGTTGAGAGCCGTATACAAACTGCCAGTTTTAGCCGGTTTTAGGTCAGCGATATTTTGCCGCAGTTCCATGTGAAAACAGAGTTTGCATGTATTTTTATACATTCAAGAATATTCTCAATGTTTTCATCTAACTCTGACATTAAAATCAGCGGGATGACCCTGGTGGTTTTTTAAATACAGCGGATAAAGGTTTATTGTTAATGAACAATGAAAAATTAAATGAGTTAAAAAGCAAATGTGCTTTTTAACTCATTTAGTTCATAACCCAATACTTACCAATATTAATTACTTTACTTTACTTTTAAATTTTTACTTTTAACTTTTAAACTTAACCCAATATTTACTTACTTTTTTCATTACTTAATCACGAGTTGATATACTTATAAGGGGCGTAGGGCATGTTTTTGTCTAAAGCTTTGTCCAATATTTATTTTATTTATATATTTACACTTTATTGTTATATTTATTTATTATTGATAATAATTTATATCATAATTTTATTGAACTGATTGTTGTTGATGAAATTGCTTTCAGAACAGAATATAATACAACAGTTTATCTGTCTTCCCCCATGACCTGCGGCGGGACGTCTATGATTTGCAGCTAGAGTGGACAACAACTCAGAAAGTGTGCAGTGTGGGTGTAGCAAAATCTTTACCCTTTGGGGAAGGAATATCGGATGCCATAACATTTCTTTACCTGGTGGAATACACCTACAGAGTACTGTATTGTCTTATTAAATACTAGTGGATGCTCGCAGCTTCGCTTGCGTGGAATTAGGCATAAACAGTTTCATTTACACCAAGCCATTGGCGACAAATCTAGTCATCCTTCTCAAACACATTGCCGCTCGAACCCTTTGTACTTAATCCTAAGGGATATTACCGGGCTAAAACGTACCACCTTATTTTCTATATTTTATTCATTTAACTGGATGTCAATCAAAATAAATTTTCATCTCATCCCAAGAGAACCTTCTTATTTTCCGAGATTGCAAACAATACGTATTGTTTGCAAACCCAAATTTATACGTATAAGTTAATATTAAAATCCGTTTCACGTTGTTAGAGTACACATATTGATGTATCAATGCAGAACTAAAAAAAATACTCAGGAACGTTGATCTTACAAAATACAAAAAATAGTAGAAATACGTGTTCAATCAGACAACCTTATTTCTGCAGATAATATCTTTCTCTATCTATATATATAAAAGGAAAAGGTGACTGACTGACTGACTGACTGACTGACTGACTGACTGACTGACTGACTGACTGACTGACTGACATATCAACGCAGGGCCTAAACTATAAGGGCTAGAAACTTGAAATTTTGCACAGGGGTTCCTTTTATAACGTAGGGGAGCACTAAGAAAGGATTTTTGAAAATTCACCCCCTAAGGGGGCAAAACGGGGGTGCAAAGTTAGTATGAAACTTTGCCGTTTTTGAAGTCAAGTGGGCAACCCGAACGCGGGCAGACGTCGTTAATGGTTCTAATTCTACGCGAGCGAAGCTGCGGGGCGTCCACTAGTATATATAAAAGGAAAAGGTGACTGACTGACTGACTGACTGACTGACTGACTGACTGACTGACTGACATATCAACGCAGGGCCTAAACGATAAGGGTTAGAAACTTGAAATTTTGCACAGGGGTTCCTTTTGTAACGTAGGGGAGCACTAAGAAAGGATTTTTGAAAATTCACCCCCTAAGGGGGTAAAACGGGGGTGCAAAGTTAGTATGAAACTTTGCCGTTTTTGAAGTCAAGTGGGCAACCCGAACGCGGGCAGACGTCGTTAATGGGTCTAATTCTACGCGAGCGAAGCTGCGGGCGTCCACTAGTTTGACAATAATCCTATACAAACTTTCATCCGGAGAACTTCTTTATTTTTCTCTGGATCTGGATCGGAATCTGTATCGATTACTTATCAGCCCCTGATAGTTTTATTCAAGATGTATTCAATGCGTAGCGGCATAGCGGACTCGCTAGTTTTGTTATCGCTCAATATATTATATTTCTTGTGTATGACATCTTAAATATATATTTCTTGTGTACGTATGTATGACAGTGAACTCCTCCTAAACGGCTGGATAGATGTTGATGAAATTTTGGGTGTGTGTTCAAGGGGATTCGAGAATAAACCATTCTCGATTCACATTTTGGTCCACTGGAAAATGTTTTTTAAACACTATTTTAGTCTTTTTATTTTTACCGTCGTTCTTTGACGTGATGCATCGCGTCACTTTGACATTTCATATGGCAGAGCAACGTTTGCGGGGTCAGCTAGTATGTATATAAAATTCTCGTGTCACATTGCTTGTAACAATACTCCTCCGAAACGGCTTGACCGATTGTTATGAAATTTTGTGTGTATATACACTAGGTCTGAGAATAGGTCGGAAAGTATTTTTCCACCTCCTACCCACATCTCCCATTTATTAAACGCGATTTTAGTATTTTTGCATGAAAAACAACAAATAATAACCGTCGCCGTTGTCGTGAAGTGACACTTCATTTAAATGACGTGATGTCATTTTTTAGGATCGATGATGACTGTATCGATGCGTTCGTGTCGAAAGTGTAATATTGAGTTCAAGCTAAGTGAAATTCCAGGGTCAGTTTAATGATTCCATACGCGTTATAAGCGGCATGCATACTTTCATTACAAATTTTTACTGAAGCGAAGTAGACTATCTTCTATCAAATGTATTCTTTAAAGACGCAACTTTATTTAATTAAACGCCCTTCAACATCTCGATATTGCTAGACCCATATTTCTCTTTAAACCTAGCTAACCATCTAAAGACAAATGTCGTTAAATTTATGGCGCAAATTACCCCAGCGTTGACTGCAATAAATTTACATACAAAACTCATAAGTTAAATCCTCCGCAAGTGTGGGTGCGTACTACAAAGTGTTTTGAATTGAGATGATCCTGACTCGAATTTATAACCTATTAATTGTTATTCTGTAATGCTGCTCATATTTTTTTAATGGAAATAAGGTAGCAAACGAGCATGCAGCACCATCCCGCAGCTGTCCTGTGGGAGATCCGTTCACAACAGTGGGGACGTCTATGGGTTGTAGTAAGTTAGCTTGCCATTTCAATGTGGCAGACTGCATGTTGGAATTGGCGTTAAATAATATATCGTGCTCCTTACTAATGAAGGTTACAGTTACTTAAGAATGATGTATAAAAATATGAGAAATATAAGGTGTATTGTATTGTATGGTGGGCTCCGGTTTCCGCAAAATATAAGGTGTTTAAAGATTTCCAAACGGTGCCAATTACAAAAAAAATAAAATTGAAATTCAAGTTTCGAACGAAATTAATGCTCGTCCATAATAGAGCATATTTGCACAGAGATTTAAGTGAAAATGAACCTTATATTGACTCATATTTCTGATATTTATGATTGAACTAGATCGGAACGTTGTAATATCCCGTGAGACTAGATCTAGTTTCAATAACGATTTACTATCTATCCCGATCTACCCAAGCTTGTATCCTATCAGAGCTTATCAAATAGAGTATGCATAAAAATATTTTACGTCGGGACCGTATACCGTCGTATAGACGTTGTGGGAACGAAATCTTTAGAGATGTGATGAAATTCTGCATGATGCATTTGGGAATCTTATGCGGTTAGGGCAAACATATTTGAGAATAGAATTTCAGTGGCATGATTAATGAGCTGTCAAAATTAAATACCTTGTATGGTACAAAATATTGAAAGTAGATAAGTAACTCATATTTTAAAAACAAAACTTTAAAAAAAATTGGATATCTGTAGAATCAGTTTTATGGACTGCAGTAGGTACTTAGTCTTTTACCTTGCCTAGTGTACCGGTACAGTACTAACCTACCTATGAGTAAATCCGGAACTGAAATAGAAGATACATAGAAGCTCTCTAAAAAAATTATCGGGGTTCTGCACGAAATTCCGCAATAAGACGTGTTAAAATCACTAGTTTATAATATTAATAGGTATGTAATAGCACGGACTTGCTAGGTTATTTCGATTGGACTTTTGAAATTTGAGAGGAATCTAAATAAATCTTAAAATTGATTTCTAGTAGACTTTTGTAAATTTTAAATACATTATTTCTCACATGAAACTGTTTGTATTGGTACTTCGCAGAGCAAGACCTATTTAATTTTTATAACAAATATATTTATTAGCCAGCATTGTTGCAAATGTTAAGAAACATAATATTGCTATATTAAATAACTAGGCGTAATGGATCGTGTTACTTTGTATTGATATCTAGATGTAATGTTGCATTTATTCACGTTTAATAGTTTTTTTGTAGTGAAGGATATGTAACCATAACAAGAAACATTAGCGATGTACAAAATTAAGTAAGGACTGTTCCAAGCGGTAACAGGTGTGCGCAAATCCGACGTTTAGAGTTCGCGCGGCACCCTTATGAAAACAAATATTGCATCATCAAATTTTGTTCAGGCAATGTATGAATCAATAATCATGTAGGTATGAGCAATTTACGTGTCAAATGCGAGTTTCTGTTTGGAGTTTTGGTTCCGTCAACTACGCAGTGACTACGCACAATCAGTAGAAAAACTGATATTGAACTGTCTATAGGTACCCCAGAAACCTTTTTTTTATAATTTATACCATTTGATAGTGAAATACTCTAACTCGCTCCAAATAAATTTGCATGTGTTTGCCTTAAAACCTCGTAATCGCCCACATTAGTGGACCCTTGTTTGGAGTCTAGGTGAAAGTTATTCAGGGTATCCGTGTGGTGAAAACTTTGCGAGCATGCGGGAGAGAAACTGTCCGAAGTCAAGATAAATGTGTACGGGACCCACTACAATTCGTGCTCCCTAGCTAGCCCGGTTGAACGAGTATATACTCATACGAGTACTCGTAGTAGGAACCATTTTTTTGTTTGAAGGGAGTTTATCAGTGGCCTTCCTCAAATTACTTAGAGCTTGTAGAGGACTCCTAGATCTATGTAAGAACGCACCAGTGCCCTCTAGTCTGCCCTCTACCCTCTAGTCCTCTGCCCTCTAGTCTGTGTCTATATCAGACTGCTTTCGGAACGAGACGTGAAACCATCTACAACGTCGTGCAGCCATACAGCGTCGTCTCTTACCCCTAATTTTTAGGGATTCCTTTAACCAGCTGGCGATTCGAAATATTTTTTCACACTTATGATACTCTATACTCACTTAACCGATTGCTGAGAGTTCTGCTTAAGATTTTTACCATGTAGAAATAATGAAATGTCATTTATATACCTACATTAAATACAATTTATTCGACGTAATAAGTGAATGAATACCCTATGTCCTACCGTCATGTCAGATTCCGTATTAGGGGTACTATTCCATATTCGGTTACTTTCCTCTAGTGTTCTCGTTTAAGTTACCCAAAGACTGCAAAATAATTCATAAATTCGTCCGGCCATTGCGAGTATTAAGTCTGGATGTTATTCATTTATACTTTATATCAATCTGTCAGTATTTTAAATATCAGTTACTCATATAACATATAATTGGTCGTCTAAATATCCAAAATTTTAGAATGTTCTTGTAAAATTTCCTCGTAGTTTGAGCACGTACGAAATTTGACACGTGGAAGGTAATGAGGTTTTAAGTACTTTTACGTGTTGAATCCCGAACTTCGAAGATGTTATAAGACAGTGAAAGGCTTTTAAATGACAAAGTTGCCAACTGACGACTGTCTCAAAGTGGACATGTTATATGGGTAATGTAGGACACGGTGTACAAAATTATTTTAAAGGACAGTAGGTACGCCCGTACCCATTTATTTCGTGTAGTCCAGTAATGTTCTTATTAGATTTTAGTTGAAAGATTTATTTAAATAGATATTTGTACGCGTATCTATCACGCACCTATCTGCACGTAAAGAACCTAAAATAATTATTGAGATCGGAATTCATTTTGAACACAACATAAATTTAAATAGATTTAATTGACAACCCACATTACGCACATGAATATTGCAATATGGTAATGCACACGTCAATATAATTAAAATCATCGATTTGGACACTATAGCCTGTTATTGCTGAAAATAGTTATTGAATTGTCCGACTATTTAAAATTAATTTGACAGGTATTGAAATGTATTTACTTACCTAAAACTTTATGCACTTCAGAGCAATGCTTATAATACAGATTCCTTGCAGATTTCTAGACGGATTTAGTGCTTACCAATAAAATTTCTTCTTTATTAAGATGTATTCCATGTTTGTTCATATCCGACAATAATCACTGACAAATAGGGTACAAAAACTAAAATTTAAATGGTCTAAAACAGGTTTAACGCTTGGATCCGTGGAAGTAATTTGTAGATATGAAGGACAAACGACTGCATATATTTTTCGAGGTGTGCCTGTACCAGAGGTGCAGAGCAGCAGATGTGAGCAAAATCACGACAAGCACTATGGGGGTTATAAGCCCATAGGCGACCTCCCCTTTGGTCTGATGTCAAAAGTGTCAAAAGTTTAAGTCCCATGTGATTAGGTCCATTTTAATTACTGTATTTTGTAGCCTATATTCATATCCACCACAACCCTTTCTTTGTCCCACTGTTGGGCACGGATCTCCTCTCAGAATGGAAGGGATTAGGCCTAGGTCTACCACGCTGGCCAAGTGCGGATTGGGAGACCTTTGAGCCTTCGAGAACAATATTATGATGAACTCTCAAGTATGCAGGTATGTGTCCTTCACTGTTATAGCAAGTGACATTAAATTTCTTGAACCGCACATAACTTCGAAAATTCATTGGTGCGTACCGCTTGGGTTTGAACCCGGACCGCTCGAATGAGAGGCGAGTTCGATAACCACTGGGCTGTCACCGCTTAGTTCGATAATTTCAATACCGGACACAATTCTAGATACTTTATTGAATATAATAATAGCTACAAATCAGAAAAACTGTAGGTTATCTTTACTCAGCCAAAATTACAAACTTCCGCATGAAATCGTAAATGTACCTATTTCGCAAAATTCCGCAAGTAAAATGCAGTAATATTTATCATCACAATATGTTAGAAGAATATCCTGCAGCGGTTATTCAATTAAAATACTGGCGCACTGCCCGTAACAGTCGCAGAAAAACAACGAAACGCTTAAGGCTAGCCTTGGACAAAGCACCAATGTCCCACCACCTTTGTAGATTCACACATTTAGATTTGCTTAAAATACTAAAATCTGCTGCTACTGAACAATGACCCTAATTGACGTCACTCTTAAGTAGAGTTAATCAAACAAATTGATACGACAGTAAAAATAAAAAATCTACCATTTTAAAATAAATATTACTACTAAATAGTAGTAAAATTAGTGAGTTTTATATCTACTTTATCTAATAGTACATAATTATGTACACACTTTAGAAGATAGAGAAGCTTAAACAACACTTTTGTTAACACCTAGCCATCGGCGACAGATCTAGTCATCCTCATTAAAGACATTACCGCTTTAACCCTTTGAACATAATCCTATGGGATTAGATGGTAGAGCCTATAGGGAACCAAATAGGTTTTATATGAAAGCTAATTGGTTCCATATAGAGTTCGCCCGGGGCAGTACCACCGCCCGCCACGGTACCTAGTACCATTTCTGCCGTGTAATAATTGTTTTTAAAGCAATTGTGGTCCGGTTGGAAAGGTGTGGATTCCGGTTACACTTCTTTAGAGGCGACCATCTTAGTCCTCAAGGGTAGCAACACATCTGTGACTGACTTAGAACGAGACTCCTACTAACAAGTACTAACTGGACTATTACTAACAACAACTAACAGGACTAACTATCACTAACAGTCCCCAGTCCTCATACCTACTAACGAACTGACCAACTAATGTTCTAATCAACTCTCTCAACTAATTGGACTAACCATCCCAGTCCCTTATTGAGTCTTGTTCAAAGTCAGTCACAGTTGTCATGGGCGGCAGCGGATGGGTGGTGCTGCAGGCTCGTTTGCTATCTTTTTCCCATAAAAAAAAAAAATAACCGGACTAAAACGTACCACCAGCCTATCACTATCTACTATCTATTTTGAGGGAATATAAATATATAAAATGCTAACCCATACAGAGGTATAAGTTAATATCAGAATCCGTCAATAGGTATTCACCTACCTACTTCAAATTTGTCAAACTTTCCACCGATTTTGTAAACCTTTGTAGATTGAAAATTTATTAAACGCTGAATTTGTATAGTCATTAATCTTAAATCCAGCACCAACATAAAAATGGTTCACACACGGTTCTCAAATTAAGCTACAGCTATTTAATTTTTCTTAATAATTAGTCTTACAAAGTAGGTACAGAACAACTGGCAAATAAAATGCTTTAGCTGAAATTTTCAAATGAATCGATAATATTTGACAAAAATTCCATACAAGCTTTTTACCTGTATTCCAGTAGAACCTCTTTACTTTTCGGGATGAATTGTATGACGAGATGATCCGTCTCAGGGATTCAGTGTATATTTGCACCAAGTTTCACTAAAATCCGTTAAATAGTTTTTAAATCCATTGTGTACATGACAGGAAAAGACATTCAGCCAAAATATTTTGCGAATCTGTATAGATTACATATAATAAAATATAGTATGATACCTTGATAGTTTTTTTTATAATTTATTCAACGTAGGTACAGACGCGGACTCATTAAATTTTTTATGTTTCTTTAAACATATGTTTAGATCATTAGACATAATTTTGCAAACCTGTGTTTATTATTATCAAGTTGTTCTGTGAATAGGTGTCATTAAACCCAACGAAAACCACCCTTAATACATTAAAAGGTGCTCTGCTATATTTATCGCAAAAATACGACTTACGACATAAATTTAAATTTAAACTGTTGATGTTGCACTTGTACGGCGACCGGTTTACGAGTGAGTTACGAATCGACCCCCAGAATAGCTACTAAAACCTAACAAATGTTAAACTTTGATACGCATTTTAGTATAGAATTTAGTCTTGTGTTGAAATGGATAAAAAACATCTAGTGTATAAACACGTATAAAATGTGACAAATCTATATATATAAAAGGAGAAGGTGACTGACAGACATATCAACGCAGGGCCTAAACTATAAGGGTTAGAAACCTGAAATTTTGCACGGGGGTTCCTTTTATAACGTAGGGGAGCACTAAGAAAGGATTTTTAAAAATTCACCCCCTAAGTGGGTAAAACGGGGGTGCAATGAAACTTAGCCGTTTTTGAAGTCAAGTGGGCAACCCGAACGAGGGCAGACGTCGTTAATGGGTCTAATTCTACGCGAGCGAAGCTGCGGGCGTCCACTAGTTAACAAATAAAAGTGTTACTTAATAGAAATTTTATAATGTCGTAGAATATGAGATAAAGAAGTTTCGTACGTGGAGTGAGAATTTTATCTATGAATACATCAGACTTTCGAAGTCTATAGGCCTACCACCGGTCGTGTCCCTTTTTAATCCAGCGGTTAGCCGCTGACTTCTTCAGGTCATTAGCACAGAATACTTAATACAAGATTAGTGAGACCCAGAGAGAATGTAGTGACGTGAATGATTTTCGTGTGTAGCTTTTACAGTGTTTTTAATGTATGATTATTTAGTATTTATTTTAGTTATTTAGTACACGAGTACCTATATATCTAGGTCTGGGTAACGTACTTGGACCTCATTAATTATCTTCATGGCCCAAGAGAGTGGTGACCTTCTCAATATGTTGGTACGCGCTGCCGGCAGCGCAAATATTTGTATGTGTTTGCTTAAAAAATACCCATGTATGCGGTCGTTTAAATATTCTTTGCTACTTAAAATTTTATCACTTTCAACAATGTCATACAACTTTACAATCTTAATTCATCGTGAATGATTGTGCAATAGCAAATACAGTGATGCTAATTAATTCACAATATCTCTTAAATAAACAGAATGCTTTATTCAATAGGAACGGGAGAAAGTCCGAGAATGAGAAACTTTGTTCTGAGTCGCTAATTAACGTTGAAGACAACCGCGCACGGCGGGAGGGTAGTTAAAACTTAAACGGTCCGCTCCTCCAGCTTTATTTGTCTGCGCTTCGTTCATTAACTATTGATTTTCATTTATAAAAGTTAATGTTAGTGTAGCGTCCATAGCCCAATGGCTCGCGTCGATTCAATGCGATCGAAAGAGTTAGGCAACGACGGGCGCGGTCGGTTTGTGGATGGGTGACCGCTAGTGGCAAAAATTTCATGGACGCTACCGTGCTTCGGAGGGCACGTAAAGCCGTCGGTCCCGGTTGTTTTCAAAGGTGGAAACAGTCGTTAAGCCTTGTCGAAGACCTTCGGGTGGCTTGAAAACATTCGACACTGGGTTGGCCACTAACCCCTCCACCAATCCGCATTGGAGCAGCGTGGTGGAGTATGCTCTAGACCTCCCTCAGCAGTGTATGTGGGGGAGACCCGTGCCCAGCAGTGGGACGTATATGGGTCGCAGCGAATGTTAGTTTTGTGGTCGAAATACAACTATTAAATTAATGAAACGACTATTGCTCGCGCGGCCCGGTGGCCCGGTATCGGCTGTAATTTGGATGGGTGACCGCTAGTGACATAAGTTCTTGAATTCCGTGCTTCATAGGGCACGTTAAGCTTTCGGTCACGATTGTTATCATAAGATAGCAGTCGTTAAACCACGCACGAGCCCTTTGGGTGGTAGTCTCACTGCCAATGCGCACTGGCCCATGTTGGTAGAGTTGGCCATCTCAGCAATGAGAAGACTTTTGACCTGTATTAGACCGCTGATACGTTACAAGCTTAAAAATATGAGGTTGACCTATTTTTTAGTTTGATTGTTTTTCTACAACACATTTTCGGCTTCGGCTTAAGATTTTATTTCTCTTATGAATTATGAATTAAGAACAAAGATAAACTAAACTATAGCAATATTTTGCCGCTACTACCCGGTGCTACCCTCGTTTCTTTGTATATTTGTTTTCTAACAATTAATTAAAAATTAACAAGTATTTTTTTATTAACATTTTATACTAACACTTCCAAATGCTATTCGGAGTCATGTCATAATATTAACACATGAAGAAAAAGCTTTTGTACACTTTTTAAGAAAATTACGAGGACGGAGGTGTATGAAGTTTTGTACAGTTAAAAGTTTATTTGTAGAAATAGTGCAGAAAGCTAACATTTTTGTAAATAATGCATTATACATTTAAATAAATTTAATTAATAAAAGAAAACATTACTTACACACTGACCACCATTGGTTTGAAATAAAACATAATAATATCATTTATTTATTGGTGGGTAACTGATAATTCACTTTGGTTTACACACATATACAAATACCTTAAACGTTCAAACTTAAAATTTTAAAAAATAATTATATTCGAATTTCGAACTTCTGTGATCACGACCGATATTCTCAAAGCTTATAATAGCCCTGACGAAAGTAAATCTCGTTTCTTAAGTAAACATGCCCGCCTTGCTATCAATTAGAGTAGCAGACAAAATAAAGTTACAAGGAACTTTATCATTTGTTAGTAATTACTCGTAACGACAAAGATAAATAAGCGAGCGAACAGCAAAACTCCGAGCGTTTGAATTACCTACTCCAAGTTTTAATTTGTTGCTCTGTGTATTTTATTACTGATTGGCTATCGACTGCGCCGAATTTTCTGGTCTAGTTATTTTGGTTAATTCAACGATACAGGCGAACCTAATGTGTAACAGAATAATATTATGTTCTTAGAAAGCACTTATAGACCTAGAATAGTTACACACCAAATATTAATCTTTTTATTGGAAAATTTGTAAGTGCAATAGTTTTCTACAAATACTGTAAAGTTAATACACAGCAAATTTTCAGTGATTGTGAGTGTGCGTCGGCCTCGTCGACAGAAATCCTAATGAAATCCGTAGACAAACAAGAATCTAGTGGTCGTAACTGTGACTGCTACGATCGAGGTCCTGGGTTCAAGGGTTCGTTGCCCGGGTCGGGCATAAACTATTGTGTTTTCTGACTTGAAATACCCGGTACTGGATTCAATGTCATCGAAAGAGTTAAGCAACGACGGGCGCGGTCGGTTTGTGGATGGGTGACCGCTAGTGGCAAAAGTTTCATGAACGCTACCGTGCTTCGGAGGGCACGTAGCCCGGTCCCGGTTGTTTTCAATGCTGAAAACAGTCGTTAAGCCTTGTCGAAGACCTTCGGGTGTCTTGAGAACATTCGACACTGGGTTGGCCACTAACCCCTCCACCAATCCGCATTGGAGCAGCGTGGTGGAGTATGCTCTAGACCTCCCGCAGCAGTGTCTGTGGGGGAGACCCGTGCTCAGCAGTGGGACGTCTATGGGTCGCAGCGATATACCCATATATACCTCTGCTTAAGCTTTCGGGGAAATACAGGCTTGATTTTATGTTATTTTAGTAAAAAATGCGTTCCCGTACAATGGATTCGTCGCCGCATAAACTGCAGGCTTCCAACTTTGGCATCCAGTGTCTGCGCACACTATTTTATCCCTCCGGTCCCGTAATTACCTAGATCCAGCTTTGTCCTGCAAAACACGTGTAGGTATAAGTTCTGCAATTCCGAGCGGTGAGTCCTAACCAGTGTCTCAGTTGAAAACTTTGTTGTGGGTCGAGCTAGGGAATTATAAATGCTGTTTGGCCTAAATGTGAATTGCTCATATAACCGACATTATAATTAATGTGTAGGTACTTAGTATTAAGGGAGCTTAAGTCCAGCTGTGGACTTCTAAGAATGGATGCTTGGATGGATGGATGAAGTATTAAAATCACTGATATTAGGTGATAATTGGTAGGAAACACCTCAATTTGGAGCGGGTATGTCCTGCAGTGGACTACTAAAGGACTACTACTGATAGGTGGATGAAAGTATTAAATTCGGCAGTAAGTTAGGTACATGATTTTATACCAAAGTAAATATAAGCAAATTATTCCTTATTATTAACCTATAATATGAACGGCTACCTACCTACATAAGTAATAAATATTTAAAGAATATAACACTATGAATAAGACCTAACCGAATAACCTTTAAAAAATACATATCTATGAAATTTCAAAATATTTACATACCATTTAGTAATACTAGACTAAATTTATTTTACATTTCATGACAGAATAATTTAAATAACTTTTTAAAACATTTAGAAGAAAAACGTATCGTGGCTTGCACAGCCCAGCGAACTATAATATACAGAGTTCATCACCTGTCAAAGAGTGACACGTATGGACACTCTCATTTTCAAAATACCAGTAACAAGATTTCATTGGAAACATGACGATACACACACTCACCTATTTCCTTGGACAAAGTACGTTTCCCAATGCATGCCCTATTTCTTGTTAATTAACGTCTCTTTATTTGCTCTTTAGTGAACCTGGGTATGTTTAATTGCTTTGTGGTTATTTATGTAATATAGGTAAGTACACCAGCGTCATTAGCCGTAATTTGGGAGTTATGTAATTCTTAATATTTCCTAAAAAGTTTTTTTTTACTTACTTTTGTAATTACGCATCGTGTATCGCATCCTATTACCATCGTTTCAAAAGTTTGATTCTGCTGGATTTTTTTAGGGATATAAGATAGCTAATGTGAATGTAATGCGTAGTTTCAAACATACCTAGTTCACATTAAGAAATCGTCTCGTCTTTTACTGAAATGCTTCTTAACATGTCTATTTCTGCATTTTAATTGGTACAACAATTTGTCCTACTAAAGAAAGCTAAAAGGAAAAAGTGTTATGCGGAAATGTGTTTTCCTGCAAAAGGAAGAGCGCAGAATGCATCGCCTTTGTGACAGTCGTGTGATGCTTCTCAAAGATGGCAATTACTATGAAACAGATAAAAGGAAAAACTTTTTCCTTAACAATTTGTGGCTTATAAGCTATCGTTTCTATTTAAACAGATATTTTAATTCTTCACTTTAATATCTAGTAAGATGATATATTTTTTAAAGTAACCTTTATTCTATTCTTCTTTCCTCCACCAATCCGCATTGGAGCAGCGTGAAAGAGTATGCTCTAGAGTCTAGACCTTCCGCAGCTGTGTCTGTGGGGGAGACCCGTGCCCAGCAGTGGGACGTCTATTGTCAGCGATTCCTGTTAGTTGGAGTAGTATTGCCCAGGTAGCAATTGTTAATTAAGATATTTGGTTCTAAGATGCGTTTGTATCCTTAAAGATTAATGGTCTTATTCGTAACAAATTAATAATCATTTAATAGCTATGTATTTAGTGTTTTGTTACCTTCTGTCAAATTCTGAGTAGTTTGAATGAAGAAGACAAAACACTCTATAGCTTAATACCTACTATAGGTTTATTAATTTGTTATGAATGAGGAAGTAAGATTGTCTCTTGTCGAATTACTAATAATATTGAAAATTGTAAAATATGTAGGTACTACAGAACTTTTAAAGACACATTCTCAAATGTCAAATAGTGATCACACTAGTGTTTTCTCATCAATAGGCATTGTATCGACTTCGTCTAACGGCCGAAGTTAATACGAGTAACCTATCTTTTGATAGATTTGCCTATCTGAGATAGTTATTTGACAAATTTTTTAAGGAGCGTATGCCAAATATCTATCTCTGATAGGCAAAACAAGGTACTTAGTAGGTACATACTATAAGATTTCAGATCAATAAATATCTACTAGGTAAGTGCTTGGATAAAGTATAATAAAATCGATTACTTTGTACGAAATACAAAACAAGAAACGCTAGATAGAGCACAATACAATGTTGATATGTAATCTAGGACAAAGTCAAATGTTTGGCGAGAATATTACGTTACTCTCTGTCACAGGGACGTCGGACTTGTCATTGACATGTTCGAAGCGGAGACAGGTTGAAGCATCGTATAAAGAAAGCCTTCTGAACAATTCCTTGGATTATCTGATTCGTAAATTCTTTATTTTCCATTTCAAGGGAACTTGCAGTTTGGTTCGACTTGGTTTTTGTGTTCTAGCAGTTTGCGTTGCTAGTAAGTAAGGTCTTATTGTCCCGAGACGTGGTAATTAATTTATCGTTGGCTTCTTTCTCAAACTCAAATTCGCTCAGTGTGCTATTATGGAGAAAGCTATGCTCGATATTTCTATGAAATAAGATTCGCATTGATAAAATATGTTGACAAACGGAGGTTACCACCATAGCTTGTTCAGTTAGCAAGCTAAAAAGGGAATTATGTCGCTAGTATTTTTAAATTTTTACTTTCCTGTATGGATTGGTAGATAATGCGCAGTCCTATTATTATGAGCTCAGAAGTCACATGCCCCTGTCGATACTGACTAGCAATTAAATCGGTTGTCGCAAAAGTAAAGATGGCGTCTTGTTATAGAATCAATTTATTGTTATAACAGAAAATTCGGCCTGTATTTCCAAGTTCGATTTAAAATAGATTTTTTTAACTAACAATTTATGAGATACAACGAAAATTAATCAAGGAATCGTTTATCCTTAGTAGGTACAAGCTTTAGTAATGTAGTCCGTGGTACAAGCAAGAATTTGATTTAATTGTTAGACAGTGTTTGACAATGTTTGACATAAATTAATTAGAACAGACATTTGTATTGATCTTGATATTTACTTGTTCAACAAATTAAATGAATATAAACAAATTGTTTGGAATTAAATTAAAATTTCATTCAGAGTGATATATTCATTCTGTGTGATCCCCACAGAAGCCACATACCTTAAAATATACCTTGTAATGCGGGATTAAATATAAGTACAAGTGACATCACGTAACCAATTATAAAATGTTTTGTTATTCACGCATTAGACCAAGGCGATCATTAGTCTCTATGCAGCTTTAGTGCAATGTTTATGGCGTAAACTGCAGTTTAAACATTAATAAACGGTTAAAGTAGTTTTGATGAGCACATTTTAAAATTGTTTCAGTGTCGAATTAAAGGATAGTCCAAGAAGAAAATAAGAGATCTTTCACCAACATCCTTTCTTTGTCCGACTGTTGCGCTCGATCTCCTCTCATAATGAGTTGGGCTGTATTTCACCAATCTGGCCTAGAGTGGATTGGCAGGGATAACATGTCTCTGAGTACACTATGATGAACTCTCAGGCATGCAGGTTTCCGCACGATGTTTTCTTCCAACGTTAGAGCAGGCGACATTTTATTCTATAACTTAGAAAAGTCATTGGACACCGCTTGGATTTGAACCCACTACCCTCGAATAAGAGGTGAGTTTGATATCCACAAGGCTGGGTCGCCGCTATTGCTGTGCTGAGAAATCTTAGTAATTGTTATTCTATGGCAGTCAACTGCCTTGCTTACCCTTTTCTGTATTTTGTCTACCTATTCATCACGTGTCCTCATTTAATTATAGCCATTTTATACCACATACAGTGTTGCAGCTACTTCAAGCAAGCAGCGGCACTGAAACCACAAAATAATAGGTAGAATAGATTAGACTATAATATAAATACTTTATTTGTGACATACAACAGTTAGTGCAGACAAAATTACAATCACAATCACATAAATACAAAGACACCATGTATAAAACTAAAGACACAACATTACAAAATCTTACCCTAACCTATTTTAATATAAAATTCACCAAAAATAAAATAAAACTTATTTAAATTAATAATGTACACAAAGACACAAAAAAAAACAATACTGCAGTTGGCCCAAAATGGCATCCACTCAGCATGATGAAGAAACCTGAGCGCTGGATTTCAGTAGAGCCTTAAAGTTGGGTTAGAAAGTTGAAATTGTCAGTTAAAAATGATAACTTAAGCATATTATTAAAAAATAGTTGAACAGTCTCCTTGGTCAATCAAACTCTTACACAGTTTTTGTGTTACACTAAACTAATGGAATGTAATTTGCTTCAATATTTTAATGACATTAAACACCTGCAATGGGACTTCTATTCAACATTGCCGGTAAAGGTAAACAACTTTTACGGGTCGATACATAATTTACAAATTGATGGGAGTCATAAGAGCCAAAGCACAGATTAGCTTGCAGTTACACAAGTGTAGTAGCATAAAGTTATTCTATAGCAATATGACAATTTTTATTATAAAGAAAAGTTAAGTAGGTTTACTTGTTCAAAGTGGATATTGATTAGTTGTCTAATATTAACCGTTGCAACGGTTATTTTGCAGGATGTGATTTTAACCCGAGCGAGTTAAGCAACGCCGGGTGCGGTCTAGTGGCAAAATTTCATGGGCACTTCCGTGTTTCGGAGGGCACGTAAAGCTGTCGGTTCCACTTGTTTTCAACTGTAAAATCGTTAAGACCTGTTGAAAACCTTCGGGTAGCTTAAAACATTTGGCACTTGGTTGGCCACTAACCCACTCCATCCACTCTAACGCTCCATCAATCTGCAATGAAGCAGTGTCTTAGTAGCGGATTATGCTCTAGACCTCCCGCAGCTAGTTCCTTTGTGATTCAGTGGTCACGACAAGCCGCCGTTCACGGTTGCAACCGTAAAACAACAGTCGTTCAGCCAAGACGGAGGCCTCCGGCTGACATTAAAGCTGCTGACATTGAGTTGGCTATTCCTCCGCAAAACTTCACTAGATCAGCGTACTAGCATAGAGTAATAGTGTGTAGTCCGTGGTAGTACTAGAGTATGCTCTAGGCCTGTTCATTTATGTTGTGAGATTGAAAGGAAGCCAACTAATACACCAATATGCCAATACGCCAATATGCCAATACGCCATACCGTTCACATGCCTCGTCTAGTGATTTACCTAAGCGACAAAGCTACACGACACGTGACTGCTAGCTCCCAGTGGAAAATAATTACCTGCATAGCTGCTTCAAATTGGTTTTTCATCGCAAAATGTCGTTTACGTAAGTAGTGTAGTTACACTCATGGCACGGTTCTTTAATTTTTTACTATTCAACGTAATTCTTAATATTTATTTGCATGAATTAGAATTATCTTTACACTTAGTATTTCATGGTCATTAATACTTAGTAGAACAACGCATAGTAAATATACGCGCTTATATAAAATATAATGTCATATTAAAATAATATTCGGAAGTAATGTTGGTAAAAAACTGGAAAATTATAATTATTACATTGATAGCATTTTTCAGATAATTTTGTAATATTACAAATATAGCTTAACCTTTACAAAAAAAAAGTAAAACTAAACAAAGAAAGATTTAAAACATATGTATGTAATCACAAAATAAATATGTCATCCAAAAACAGACCTAGTGGAAAAAACTAATTTTTTGGCCGAAAAAGCTGCCAGCCCTCCGGTCATCGGTCGAAATTGGTACGTTATTTAAAAATATGCTGATAAAACGACTAACGAAGTTATATTAGTTTATACCTGTGCTTTATACCTGTGCTTTATACCTATATTTTTAATATAATTTTAAGGAAACCTGCCTGTTTGAGAGCTATCGAAACTCCTAATTACTAGAGTATTACAGAAACTCGAGCGCTTTGCTTCATATTAAAATAACGACTGCCAATTCCCGGTGGCCGTAACAAAATACCATAGACTAAATTTAGGTTTTTCTACGAGTGGCATTCTCAGAATTTATCAGGGCGGTAATTCCTCGTGTAAATAGGCCGTACTACGAAATAGGTCAAGACTACCTACTTGAGATCCCTGTCAGACGACAAAGATGATCAAATTTCAAACAATCACGCCTCGTTGCCAAATTAAGAACGACATCCGACATTTTAATCTTTTACAACTTCGAATATAACTAATCTAATTATCTTGAATTATGAAGTTATGTAATTCCATTATTTACTCCTACTGATTATAGTCGGTAGCGTTAAAGTTGTTAAATATTAAGCAGCTCTCAAAAGTTTCAAGTTTAAAATTCAATTTTAATTATCTTTTATACAAAAAATTGGAATTAACTACGTACTGCTTATATTATAAGGGTCATTCAACTGTTTAAAAACTTCAAATGTCACGAAAGGGCCATGCTTCTTAAATTTGTTACATTAAAAATATGCCATAAAAGGACACCAGATAAAGAGCTTGTTGAATTGGCAATCATTACCGCAATTTCTACACACTCTCAAGAAAACAGGTTTTCATTACATGATATTTTCTTTCATTAAGTATAAGTATTAAATAAGTAATAATATTTAGTGCTTAATCAACAGAAGGTACTTACGCCGGCTAAGACTTTATACGACTTCGAAAAAGTTATGAGGAATTCTTTGGCAAGTCTACCGATATGTCGTTCGTCACAACAGCGGTCTAATTATAAATTTAAAAATCATCGACAATAAAGAGGTAATGGGATTGAAATACCAAACCATCCAAATAAAAGACTTACGTTTTAACTACATATTTCTTACATGCAAAAATACAGGATGAAGGTACCTTTGAACGAAAACTAAAACTTCTTTCAGTCGAAGTTTAATTCGCTATTCGAAAATAATCAAGCTGCTTTACGAGTACACGTGACGGGCACGTAACGATACAACGCCGACCTGTTTCGAATATTTGCACGACGTTATCGCACAGTGCATAGACGGTCCGATAAACGTTATTGTCGAAACGTGCCGAAAGAGTTTAGCTTTGAGAATTAAGGGCTGTTTACAATTGGCGGTAATGCGCTCAGGTGGTAACGATATCTCTGTACCTCGCTGGAACTCAGTGTCCATTCTCTCTTCCCCTCCCCTATCTCTCACGTTTTCCTAGTAAAGATTAATTGCAGCAATGAACAACCAAACTTTGCACACAGTTTTGAATTAAAAAATAATGAGTCGAAATCGTATAGAGTAAATGTGTCCGTTAAGGCAGGTATACCCTCAGGCCAAATTGAAGTGCTTCGTAGGTAGGATCGTAGCATACAGAGTTTTGTTTAGGCAACAATGATGTTTTTGTTTTCTGGGCTGGCCGAGCGGGATATTGAATCAAGGTAGATGCACTCTGCTCCAATTTACACATAGTAATCCAATTGCACGCAGTATTGACGTATACATTTCGGATACATTTTGGAAATATTGTTTTCCATTGACATACGACCTGTTGCGGAAAGTGATATAAGCGACAGTTGATTGCTTATATTTTAAATAAATTATTATTCTGATATTAATACGTAAGTAACAATTACACTGTCTATCTTTCTGCTGCCAAGGATAGCAGTTAAACAATTTCTGACACATCCACATAATTATATTAACGATCCAATATCAATAAACTGGTATTAACGAAGCTTACACCTGCAAGCAACGCAAACCATTTTAAGAATGAAGCTGATATACGTCCGTATTCGTTTATACACCTAGCGTAATTCGCGCACGAGAGCGCAAAGCTTCTATTTATTTGCGTGCATTTCTAACAAAACAAACTGTCGTTTTACAGAGTGGATATACTTCTCGGCGCACCTTACATTACGAATGCAGTTCGTAAAGTTGCTTTAGAACTGGGACTGTATATAGATTTACATATCCTAAGCGGGGGCGAACTGCATCTGGACATTATATTTTATAGCTCAGATGTAATTACATTTTACAAGTAGGTACTAAGAAACGCTTACAATCATTATGAACATCACAATTTATGTCCCCTTTTATGGTCGCCGTTTACGATTTCTTAATTAATGCAGCCAAAGCAAAATGTTTGAATTCAAGGATTGTGTACGTATATTTTTGTACCGAAAGCATTGTGAGAGAACAAAGTTTGATATATAGTTATTTGCTAGGTACAGGATTAACTTATGGTGTACTAGACACACACAAAACTAACACATTTAAACAATATTTCTTAAAGTTGACTATTCTACTCTACTATGTTGGTTACCCGATACCATTATTTATGGTTAAACCATGAAGCAGTAAGTAGAATCGACCTTAAACTGAATTGAATTATGTCCAAAACCTAAAGTTAAGGTGGGCTGGTCATATTGCCCGGCTTGAAGACAGCAGATGGACTATCAGATTCACGGCATGGAATGGGCTGCCAGGCTAGTGGCGGGTAGGCAGACCATTTACACGCTGGGAGGGCCAATCAATCTATGATCAATCAATAACTTTGAAGGAAAGTTTTGCTAACCTCAATATTTACCTTATGATACCGTGTGTTAATATTATAACATCGGTTAGTGTAAATAATCTCTCGCTCACCGACTGTGAATGAAATAGTTACATCAGCAAATACTCAAGTAACTCAGTAAACAAATAATAAGATGATGTCGATTCTTAATAAAAATAATTATTTTTAAATAAATAACCACCCTTTGACGTATTGTTATGAGTGCTTGTATGAAACGTTTATGTTTATTTACTCCTTTACGTGTTCATATTATAATGTCCTTATTCCTTTTTATATCTTTATAATGAGCTGTACTCTTAACTGAGAATAACTTTAGTTACATCACACTGCCCCAGTGGGGATCGGTGGAAGTCTAAGTTGGTCAAAAAGTTGGACTGCTAACGGTCTACAACTTTTATTTAACTAAACCCAGCCCTTCCCGTCTTCGTACCTACTGACGAACTGAACAACTGAAATTTATATTACAACCCTGTGCTACCTAAGCTAACTAAGAATCCAAATCCCTATTTAAGGCGCTGTAGACCCACCGAGACCGCGCTTACTAGTTTTTAGAATCCATGGGAAACATAAAAAACAGTGATTTAAAATTCTAAAAATAATATATGTCTTATTTAAGAATCTGTCGAACATGTAGTCGGGTTCAGTAACACAATTAGATTAACTTTACTCGCTATAAAAAAATCCCAAAATTACCCCTTTTTCTAATGTATAATCTATCTTATCAGCTACAAAACAAACGTTTAATTTTTATTTTTATATGAATGAAAAGATAGTAAGATTGTCTAGATGTTTTTGTGGATTTTATCTAGATAAAATGATTAAAATAATTACTATGTTGAAATATCTATCAAATGCGCGAGAAATCCAAACAGCCCAATCGCGATTCATACTTCAGTCGCGCGTCGGCGCTCTTAGACGGTGGACCTGTGTCAGTTTTTTCCGCGAAATCACGTGACTGAACGCGAAAGTATTACACACACATATATATAATTCACCACGTGCAGCTCATATAAAATGCCACAGTAAAAGTAAAACAGTAGTTGGTAGGTGGTAGAGCCTATAGGGAACCAAATAGGTTTTATATGAAAGCTAATTGGTTCCATATAGAGTTCGCCCGGGGCAGTACCACCGCCCGCCACGGTACCTAGTACCATTTCTGCCGTGTAATAATTGTTTTTAAAGCAATTATGGTCCGGTTGGAAAGGTGTGGTTTCCGGTTATACTTCTTTAGAGGCGACCATCTTAGTCCTCAAGGGTAGCAACACACCTGTGACTGACTTAGAACGAGACTCCTACTAACAAGTACTAACTGGACTATTACTAACAACAACTAACAGGACTAACTATCACTAACAGTCCCCAGTCCTCATACCTACTAACGAACTGATCAACTAATGTTCTAATTAACTTTCTCAGCTAATTGGACTAACCATCCCAGTCCCTAATTGAGTCCTGTTCGAAGTCAGTCACAGTTGTCATGGGCGGTAGCGGAAGGGTGGTGCTGCAAGCTCGTTTGCTATCCTGTATCCATTAAAAAAAAATTGTGTGTACTTATGTACACGTGTTAGAAGTTATACTTCTTTGTATAACCTTTGCAAGAACAACCTGCACTGTCGATGTCTTATTTCAATCACCATGACATTGACGTTGTCACAAGAAGAACAACTGAAAATAAATCATTTTCGAGGTGGAAACTAGGCGATACCTAAAAGGTATTTAATACATTGAAAGTTATATTATACCTAACGCATTATCTAGTTAAATAAAGTTTATTTAAATATCACAAAAAATCACCGGAATGAGCCCGAAGACTTTGACAATTGAAAGTGTACACTGTCAAACCATTTTTTGACAATGTTGACTATAGCTAAATTTTTTACACTATAATACTTCAATTCTTAATATATTATGTAGTTGACGTTTTGATTTCTTATTTTTATCTTTCTTCTTTCCAATATAGTGCATTCTCACGTATTCATATTTTTCAATCACAGCTTTCAGAAAACTTTACTCTGTGGTTAAATATGGCTGGTTACTCTAGAGAATGTTTATGAAACCTAACAATATCTCGAGGAATTCTAGAATAAATAAATTGTATTATACTAAAAACAAAATCAAACTAAACATATTTAAATCTATATAAAAGAAAGTCGTGTTAGTTACACTATTTATAACTGAAAACGGCTGAACCGATTTGGCTGAAAATTTGTGGGGAGGTTGCTTAGAACCAGGATACTTTTTATCACGTTCCGTTTGATTTTTTTTATGACAGTTGAAAATTTGACAATTTGACAGGTGTGTTTGTTTCGAGTTTCTATAGGCTAATAATTGAGCCGATATTATCATTAACAATACCATGCTGCGACCAAGACGGTCAAATATTTACCGACAAAGACGCAATGAAAATAGGATTCGAAACATTGCGAATCAAAGGACTGAAGAAGAACAACAAATTGTTCGTGAAGAGCGCTTGTTGTAGTATGGCTCAACAAGTTCTCAATCACAATGGATTAAGTTTCCACAATGTGCCCAAGAAGTAAACTTTATTAAAAGAAGGTGAGAAATGGCATTTTGCTTAGCAAGATACCTTGTAACGACGCAATTATTGGACAATGTAACGTCAATTCTAATTTCAAACGCAATTGCATTCAAGAGTACGAAACCAAATAACACTCAAGATGGGATCGGAATCACATTGATGTTGGATAATAATTGATGTTGTTTTCAAGAGTTGTTTCGGCCCTGATCTGGCACCGTATGACTTCTTTTTTTCCTATAGTAAATTTCCTATTTAATCCTATCTTAAGTATATTATATTTCGTAAAATAAAAATCTGCTGAAAGGGATACAGTTTTTATCGCTGGAAGACGTGCTAGCAGCGTTCGAGAAGGCAGTGGAAGAGGTGTCTGCGGCGACTGGAAAAATGTTTCGAAAATTGGTTTAGACCCATGAAACTTTGTATAGAGGATGGTGGAGGGTTCTTCGAAAAGATTTAATTAAAATATTTTATCTATAGAAGTTAGTTTTTGTTTTTCAAAACATTCTTTGTGTTCCACGTACCTACATCTATATTATAAAAATGAATCGCAAAATGTGTTGGTAAGCGCATAACTCAACAACGCCTGGACCAATTTGGCCAATTCTTTTTTTTAAATTTTCGTTGAAGTTCAAGGATGGTTTTTACGGCGAGAAAAATTTGAAAATTCATCCCCTAAGGGGGTAAAACGGGGGTGCAAAGTTAGTATGAAGCTTTACCGTTTTTGAAGTTTGTGAATGTGTAACGCGAGCGAAGCTGCGGGCGTCCACTAGTAAATAAATAAATATTTATGAACAATCCCACCACGTTAACCTAGTCCCGTGGTAAGCTTGTAAGAACTTGTAATACGGGTATCAGATAACGGAAATAAATGTAAGAAATTTTATATTACAGAAACAAATGTCTTGTCCATGGCGGGATTCGAACCCGCGAACCCTTCCTTGCGTGTCGGCCGTCAAACATATAAATACATACAATATAATAAAATAAAGGTATAGAATATTAAGATTAAGAATATTAGATATTATAAAATTGTACCTTTTGAAGTAAAAACACTTTTTTACAAATAAATATTTTTGCATTTGTATTATCTTTCCATCTGTTAGAATACTGTAGTCATATTGATATCACTGTACTGTGACATCTGTGCTACGGCCGCCTGCCAAACTTTTGGCGTGTAACACATTGACAGCTCCCCGCGGATTGCCCCGCACCTCACCCCCTCAAATCGGCTCGAACGCCGAAATATAGGGTCTTAAGTCTTGTTCTAAGTCTCTCACAGATGAATGGCCTGTGAAGGATTTATAAAAAAAAAAGACCGTACGTTACGAACTAGTGTTCGTACTAAGCAATTTTTTGCATGAAGAGACTCCGCCACAACTGTGTTAATTATATTCCTACAGTATTATGGCGTGACATATATGGAAGCGTCATGTCGCAACATTTATAATGAATCATTGGCGCCAGGCGTTGTAATAGATTACCTCACAAGCATGTCGTTTATTTTATAGGCCGGATGATCCTGTATAATTTGTATAAAAATGATTAAGGATACGCAACGATAATAACGCTTGCAACGCGACTCGAGTACAAATAGTTATATGCAAAATAAATATCTGCCCAGCCAAAACTTGAACCAGTGGTCAAGGTCATTCACCGGCTTGCCACCGCGCCACGGAACTCGTCTACAAATGTTTCGAAAATAGGCTATTTTCCTTCATGAAGAATAGGTTATTTCCTACCAAGCAGAAAGTTTCTAAACATTTAAGTCCCAGTGGCCTTTAAATTCTGTCTGTGTGTCTTTTAAATTCTCTGAAGTTATAAGCAATTTAAATGATCCGCTACAACAGTGAAGGGAAACATCGCGAGGAAACCTGCACGACTGAGAGTTATCCGCAATGTTCTCGAAGGCATGTGGAGCCTGCTACTCGGGGTGCCTCTGAGATTTGAACTTTTTTTAAAAAAGGTCGAATTTTTGCCACTTGGATATCACCACGTATTTGTACTCAGAACTCTAATTATCTTAAAATAACTGAACAATAATCTTTTCAATGAAAGTATTTTAACGAGTCTCTAAGCGCGCTCCTTAATTGGATTTATGTTTCCGGTACTATACATAGTTTAATGAAATAATTATCATTAATTATTTATGGCGGTGCAGCGTAAAGCTCGTTATCGCTTAAATTGATTCAATACTTTTTTATGCTTAGGAAACAAACATGCATCTTTAGCTTCCTACTGCTGTCCATGACATCTGTGAGTTGTGAGAAACCTCAATCGATAAGTGACAAAGCACCATTAAAAGTTAAGGAGATGCCTTCATGCTTATATTTATGTTAAGTTACCTCATTTTGTTTTGGTATAATGTTTATTAATAAAACCTATGATAAAACAATGTGTGTTTAAAACCGCAGCCATATATTTGCCTGATGAGTCAAGTCCATACACCAAAGCAATTTTGCACAATCGTGACAATTGAACGACGGCGACGCACTGAAACAGTTGTAAAGAATTTAAATGATCTCATGCCTATTCTATTTAAACTTACAATTAAATAACGTGTAGACTATTTAGTGGCCTTTACAGTGCAGTTTAGGTTTGCGCAAACGGTAGTGACCCAGCCTGTAGCGTCAGGGGTCGATGGTTCGAATCCCACTCAGAGATACATTCGTATGACACACTTGTGTTTGTTCTATGTCTGGAGGTTAATATCTATATGAGTATGTATTTAAAAATGTCTATGTATATATTTGTTTATCTTTATTGAACTACATACAAAAGGTACAAGGGTGGGTGGCGAGCTCAAATGTATATCACTCTCTGACTCCCATATACAGGCTCTGCCTAGCTCAGACAAAAGGAAGCAAATAAACAAATGGCATCAATCAATATATTATGTCCCGAAGTTAAAATTATACTGAACAACCTCGCAAAGCGATTCAAAAGAAAAATAAAACAATTCAATGATGACTCTACAAATTCTTATCTAACAGGGTTAACAAACGATAGATTTACTGGTTATTCTCTATGTTAAGCATCAAAATGCATGAAAAAGCCACTCACGCAGATTCCACCAATTAGGAATGAGAATGGTAAGTGAGCTATCAGTGATAGCTAAAAAGCGTCAAGATTTGCAGATCATCTAGAAAAAATCTTACAGCCGCATGAACAAACACAAAAAGGTCCTGTATTTTTTTTACATCTGTGATATACCAAAGACAGAAAACACTGCAACAGCTACTTTTGTTTATGATAACACCATTTTAACTATATATCATAAAGAAGCATACTCAAAAGCAAAAGAAGCACGTGAAAAATACTCATCATCATCATCATCACTAACTAAACGTTGGCACATCCAACTTAATGAAATTAAGTATGTGCACATCAAAATTATTGTTCTGTGTTAATAAATAACAACAATATATGAATACCGCCAAATACTTTGGTATGATGCATGACATAAAACTGCGCTGGAAAGACCACATCAAGAAAAAACAGAAAGAGCTTGAAACATAAAAAAATGTAATGGTTGCTAGGTAAACACTCTGCGCTATCTATACCGAACAAAATATTGCTGTACAAGCAGGCTTTAATGGCCGTATGGATATATGGTATTCGGCTCTAGGGCTGTACTAAACCGAGCAATATACGGTAACGGATCCAAAATAAAGTACTAAAGGAGATCGTTAGTGCACCTTGGTACGTATGCAATGAATACCTATATGTCTACCTTAAAGTAGACTCCATTAAAATGTGATTAAATACTACGCCGAAGCTCATCAACATAGGCTTCAACATCATGTGAATTTAGAGGCAGAATTTAGAAGGCAGGAAGACTTAACAGAAAATAAACCTTTTGAAATAGCAAATATGTATAACCTAGTGTTGATAGTGATAGTGCATTAGTGACTAAAGGAACACAAGAACAATGTGTCCGTACCAGTAGGTATACGTTAGAACTAGGAAGTTAGACCAGTGCAGAAGCCTTTAAAAATAATAAAAAGTGAAAAAAAATAGTAGTAGAAAATAACCTATTAGAAAAGGAGGAGAGTATTATAAACATTAAAGGAAAAATAAATTTCGGGAGATCTGAGGTAGGGAACGGGAAGGGGGGGGTGTTCAAGGGGGGAAAACGGTTTATGTCGATTACCGGCAAAACTAAAAGTCCTATGGAAAAAAGCCAAATGACAAAGTTGTAGATAGTAAAAAGATCTAAAACTTTTATATTTACACTTTTTTCACATAACCTCAAAATGTATGTGAAAAGTTCAAAAAACCAAGTTTTTGGTTTTTTATTTTTATCTTTTACAAATAATTTTTCTTTTTCACGAAATTTGGTGAAAACTTACCTTTTTATGTCCCAAATACGCTGTAATTTATTTGATTAGAAATATTTATTTTTTCAACCTTATTTTGAATTAATATCGAAAAAGAACCCTAATTTTCAATCGAAAATTCACCCGTCAAAATATCAGCTTTTTTCAAAAAGTTGGTATGCTTTCTGTTCGTTAAAACCTCTACTTTCCGATGGTGAAAAAAAAAATTAAAAATCTATAAAAAGTGAATAATGATGTAAAAAATGTATAAGTGTAAGACAAAAAAAAGCAAAGGAAGGAAAAGAAGTAATTAAAGATTGCATTTTCTGAGAAGATTTACTATTGTAAGATATTTTTTTTTCACCATCGGAAAGTAGAGGTTTCAACGAACAGAAAGCATACCAACTTTTTGAAAAAAGCTGATATTTTGACGGGTGAATTTTCGATTGAAAATTAGGGTTCTTTTTCGATATTAATTCAAAATAAGGTTGAAAAAATAAATATTTCTAATCAAATAAATTACAGCGTATTTGGGACATAAAAAGGTAAGTTTTCACCAAATTTCGTGAAAAAGAAAAATTATTTGTAAAAGATAAAAATAAAAAACCAAAAACTTGGTTTTTTGAACTTTTCACATACATTTTGAGGTTATGTGAAAAAAGTGTAAATACAAAAGTTTTAGATCTTTTTACTATCTACAACTTTGCCATTTGACTTTTTTCCATAGGACTTTTAGTTTTGCCGGAAATCGACATAAACCGTTTTTCCCCCTTAAACACCCCCCCCTTCCCGTTCCCTACCTCAGATCTCCCGGAATTTATTTTTCCTTTAATGTTTATAATACTCTCCTCCTTTTCTAATAGGTTATTTTCTACTGTAGTTGTGGTGGTAGTGTGGTGTAGTGATATTGAAAAGAAACTGCAACTCCGGACGTACACAACTACTATATTGAAGAAATAATTTTACTAAACAGATACAGAAGGTGGAAGGAAAACACTAATAGAAAAGATAGATTCAGCGATAGACTAGATCTAGGCACTACAAGCTAAGAGAATATATAAAACGTCTAAGTAAATGCGAAGAAGGGAAGCGTGCGCTTGCGCCGAGAGTGAATTCCGACTGCCGGCCGCCGGCCGGCTTAGCGACAGCGTTATCGCGCCGGGCGGGAGCGCGGTAGCATTCCTCTGCAAAACTTATCTATATGCAATCGCGCGACATTATTTATTTTGTCCGCGCGTGCATCGATTTATTTTAACTGTTTTTATCAATGTTTATTTTATTATTTATTTAGTGTGTAAGTTATGTATATAGTTTTAGATATTAATTTTAAATGATTTCTACTATGTTAACATTACTAAGTTATTGTATAAAATTAGATCTTAAGATTTTTATTAATTTTGATTAAATATTAGTTTTTAAGTTATATTTTAGATTGAGTGCAGAGGATATGCTACAGTACTCCCCCACCGAGATCGCTACTGCGATCGATAGTAATCGGGAAAGTGAACTCTTCTTCCTGATCTGGTCCGTTTGACGCTGTCCTCGGGAGCTGGTTGAGCAGGTGCAGGTGCAGACGGTGCAGTGGTCATCTCTCGTGTGAGGTACGCCGGTTTCAGACGATCAATTGTGACAGTATATGATTTCCCTGCCATGTCTATCTTGTAGAATTTGGGATTGCGCTCCAAGACTTTATATGGACCTGAGTAAGGTGGTTCTAGCGGTCTTCGAACATGGTCCTGCCGCAAGAACACATGTGAGCAGTCTTTTAGGTCTCGAGGGATGAAGAACGGACCGTTCCTGTGCCAACTTGCTGGTCTGGGTGTTATATTGGCTAAGTTGGTTCGTAGACGTGCGGCCAAGGTGACAACGTCTCCAGTAGTGTGGTCATCGGATGGAGCGAGGAACTGACCTGGAAGGCGGAGTGGTTCACCATAAACTAGCTCCGCTGATGACGACTGCAGGTCCTCTTTCCATGCACTTCGTATTCCAAGTAATACGAAGGGAAGAGTTTCTGTCCAGTTAGAAGAACCATGGCACATGATGGCAGCTTTCAACTGTCGATGCAGGCGTTCGATCATGCCATTAGATGCAGGGTGGTATGCGGTCGTTTTGAAGTGCTTAGCTCCAACCATAGAAGTAATGGCCTTGAATAGATGTGATTCAAATTGTCGTTCTCTATCAGTTGTGATTTTGTGTGGGCAACCAAATCTGGCCAGCCAGCCAGATACAAGGGCGGTTGCGCAGGTCTCGGCAGTGATGTCCTTGAGCGGGATCGCCTCAGGCCATCGCGTGAATCTATCGATGACGGTGAGACAATACCTGAAATCAGACGATATTGGGAGGGGACCGATTATGTCGAGGTGGATATGGGAGAACCTCGACGTAGTGGTTGAGATGGGAGTAGTGGGAGCGGAGGTGTGACGGTAAATTTTGCTGCGTTGACATAGAACGCACTCTCTAGCCCACTCTCTACAGTCTTTACGAATCCCTGGCCAGACAAATCTTTGTGTTACCAGTCGCACTGTAGCTGTTGCTCCTGGGTGACTCAAGCTATGTAAAGAATCAAAGACTTGTCGGCGTAAGTTAGGCGTGACAAACGGACGTGGCGTAGAGGTAGAAGTGTCACAGTAAAGTTTAGAAGGTGAATCTGGTATCTGTACCTTTTCCAGTCGCAAAGACGAACCTTCCTCGAGCAGATCTTGCAGCTCAGTGTCAGACTTCTGAGATCGTGCAAGCTCCTTGTAGTCAATAGCTATGCCAACTTCTTCGACTCTGGACAGCGTATCAGCAACAATATTGTCACGACCTGGAATGTACACAATGCTGGTCGTGAATTGGGAGATAAAATCAAGATAACGAAATTGCCTTGGTGTACATTTCTCCCTATTTTTGGAAAAAGCGTAAGTCAATGGTTTGTGGTCCGTGTACACCACAAAGTTTCTGGCTTCTACCATATGACGGAAGTATTTAATTGCTTCATAGATAGCCAGCAATTCGCGATCATATGGGCTGTACTTTTTCTGCGAAGAGCTGAGCTTGTGGGAGAAAAATGCTAAAGGTTGCCAATCATTATTTTTGCGTTGTTGCAAAACAGCTCCAATGCCTACGTCAGAAGCATCGGTTGCAATTGCTAGTTCAACAGAAGGGTCTGGATGTGCTAATTGCGTAGCCTGTGCTAGTGAGTCCTTGCAACGCTGAAATGCTTCAGTGATCTCGGGCGTTACGTGGACTGGATGTGCTCCTTTTGCCTTAGCTCCTGCGAGGCAATCGTTCAGTGGCATCTGGATTTGTGCTGCGTTAGGTATAAAACGGCGATAAAAATTTATCATACCTAGGAATCTGCGCAGCTCCTTCACTGTCTTTGGCATTTCGAAGTCTTGAATAGCTTGAACTTTAGCAGGCAATGGTCTAGTTCCTTCGGCAGAGACAAGATAACCTAGAAACTGTACCTCTGGCTTTCCAAAGACGCATTTAGCCGTGTTGATAAGCACGCTGTACTCCTTGAGCCGGTTGAATAGCTGTCGTAAGTGACTTTTATGCTCCTCCTGAGATGAAGAAAATATCAAGATATCGTCCAGGTAGCTGTAACAAAATCCGTCCAGGTCTCGCAGGACCTCATCCATAAACCGCTGGAACGTTTGGCTGGCGTTTCTCAAGCCAAAATGCATGAAATTGAACTCAAAAAGGCCAAAGGGCGTGGTAATAGCTGTCTTAGGTATATCCTCAGGGTTAACTGGTATCTGATTATAGGCTTTCACCAAGTCAATCGTTGAAAAGATCGTGCATCCAGACAGCTGGTAGGAGAAGTCATGAATATGACGAATTGGGTACCTGTCAGGTATGGTGCGTGCGTTGAGAGCTCTGTAGTCACCACAAGGTCGCCAACCGTTGTCCTTCTTCTTGACTAGGTGCAGGGCTGAAGACCAAGGACTCTCTGAAGGGCGAGCAGTACCGCAGGCGATCATTGCTTCAAACTCCTTCTTTGCAGCCTGAAAACTAGCTGGATCCAGGCGACGTGGTCTGCAACTAACTGGAGGACCGGGTGTGGTTCTTATAAAATGCACTGTGTTGTGCTTAGGTGAAGCAACCATACCTGCAGGTCGAGTTATCTCGGGGAACTCACGAATGATGTCGTGGTACTCGCTGTCTCCCGAAACGGATTTGATTGACACGATGTCCTCAGGAATCTGTATGCGAGGCGTCGGCACAGTAAGCGTGGTAGAATTGTCAATCAGTCGCTGGTGTCTGCAATCCACAAGAAGATCATAAAAAGTAAGGAAATCTACTCCGATGATAGGTTTTGTGATATCGGCAATCGTAAATTTCCATTTGAAGGAACGCCGCAGTCCTAAGTCAAGATCAAGGTGAATAGGACCGTATGTATGTATTATGGTACCGTTGGCGGCAACCAAATCAAAGTTAGACTGAGTACAGGGCGCCTTGCAAGCTGATCGCGGAAAAACACACAGGTCTGAACCAGTATCCACAAGGAAAAGCATTTTTGAATTGCGATCAGTTATAAAGAGGCGGCCTGTGTAAGTGGGGCAGTGGTTGGCCGCTATTTCCGGCTGCCCTGGGAGTTTTCCGACTCCCAATATGAGCAAGGCTTGGCACACTTCTTAGCTCGCGAACCATAAGTAAAATGGTACCAACAGTGTGGATGATCGGCGGGTGGTTGCACTGGACGCGAGCGGCTACGGGAACGTTGCCTATATCTAGGTCGTGAGCGCGAACGAGGTCGCGGCGACCTATTCATTTTGAGTTCCGCCACTACGCGCGTTAGGTCGCTTATTTGCTGTGCCATGAATTTAACTGTAGCTTCCATGGATGCGCTGGAGGTTCCTACTTGGCTACTGGCTACCTGAGGAACTGGTGGAGCTATCTCATAAATTTGGTCGGCTAACTCGGCAACTTTACTGAGAGGCATATCCGGGTGCGAAGCTATTACCGTTTGTATATAATGAGGCAAACGACCTGACCATAAACTTTTCATAAAGTCATCGGGCACAGACAAACCCGCGAGGCTTTGTAGGTGTCGTAAGAATTGAGATGGCTTGCGATCACCTATCTCCTCATGCTGTAATAACTGTTGCACTTTTTTATTTTTAGATACGGATAATCTTTTGATTAGCTCACCTTTAAGTTTTTCGTATTTACCCGTTTCCGGTGGCGATGAAATAATATCCTTTACCTCTGTCGCAAATTGGTGCTCCAGCTGGGATGTTACATAGTAAAATTTAGTTGCATCGCTTGTGATGCCCGCCAACATGAACTGACCCTCTATCTGGTTGAACCACAGGCTTGGATCGTTTTGCCAAAATGGCGGTATTCTTACGCCAACTCGTTCGACAGCTGATTGCGATTGCGGATTGCCTGCTTGCGGTTCGGCGTCTTCCACAGCATCCTTGAAGGTCTCCATCGTGCTAGGGTCGTCGGTGGTCGCCAGTTGTAGTTGTGGTGGTAGTGTGGTGTAGTGATATTGAAAAGAAACTGCAACTCCGGACGTACACAACTACTATATTGAAGAAATAATTTTACTGAACAGATACAGAAGGTGGAAGGAAAACACTAATAGAAAAGATAGATTCAGCGATAGACTAGATCTAGGCACTACAAGCTAAGAGAATATATAAAACGTCTAAGTAAATGCGAAGAAGGGAAGCGTGCGCTTGCGCCGAGAGTGAATTCCGACTGCCGGCCGCCGGCCGGCTTAGCGACAGCGTTATCGCGCCGGGCGGGAGCGCGGTAGCATTCCTCTGCAAAACTTATCTATATGCAATCGCGCGACATTATTTATTTTGTCCGCGCGTGCATCGATTTATTTTAACTGTTTTTATCAATGTTTATTTTATTATTTATTTAGTGTGTAAGTTATGTATATAGTTTTAGATATTAATTTTAAATGATTTCTACTATGTTAACATTACTAAGTTATTGTATAAAATTAGATCTTAAGATTTTTATTAATTTTGATTAAATATTAGTTTTTAAGTTATATTTTAGATTGAGTGCAGAGGATATGCTACACTACTACTATTTTTTTTTGTTTTAAAAGCTATCGAGACTGGTCTAAGTGTTGTCAGCGGACTTAGACTTTAATATATACCAATACGTAGCAGTTTGTAATAAAAATAAATAACTTTTTTTTTAAATTATCAGGCTAGATTTTAATAAAATGCAGTGATTTATAAAAAAAAACTTTATATACACTTTTTCGAACGGTTGGGTGATTTTGATCTCAATCTCAATAGAATATTTCATTCTTTATTTAATGAACTATGTTCAACTAAATGAATTAACTAAACAAACTATTAACTTAACTAAACTACCTTAACATTTTCGATTATGTTAATACGATAAGCTTAGCAACTTATTTATTTTCATTGTAATTAAAAATTTAATATTAGAAAAAAAAAACAGAGTTTCTACAAAACACATCTTACAACACCAAGACAGAGTCCGTTAGGATTTAAAATGATTCGATTTTCTCTCATACCTACTAAGTAAGAGACCTTAGGTGACTACGCATTACACCGATTCGCAACGATTATGTGTAAGGACTCCCTCATGCAGATTGTGTCATTTTAGGCGCCCGCTATCCCCAACCGACCAACACACGTTGATTACAGCAACAATTAGCTGGTCGCTTGATTACTTTTTCATGATAAAATCGGGCCAAGGCTAATTTAATATCGTCGGAAATTACTTCGTTTGGCGCTTTCTTAAGTGCTTAATTTTTATTTGCTTTTTCTATTTTTATAAAAGGAAAAATTTGTGTCAATAACATTCTTGGAACCGACACTATGTTTGTGGAAGCACTAAAATTTTATGGCATTGTTTAATCGCTACTGTTAATTAAAAATTGGTGTGTTCTATGAACCACCTACAATTAAGTGATTGTTATTTTTGTTTGCTTTATTGGACCGGCCATGGTATTCAAATTATTTACTACTGGAAAAAGTAAAGGTGATTTTTGTTGAAGAGAGAAATGCCTTCATGGAATTGAGTGTGAAAAATATTATTATACATGCGACGATACTGAATTGACGAAATTGATTTAGATGTGTTAGATCTTACTTCGTTTGATTGTATGATATACTGTGGAAGCTGGAGTTTCATCTTTCACTGATTCTCTCCATCTCTTCATCACACATTAGTCTACCGCTGGACATAACCTAGTCACGCTACTGAGAACGATCTTTGAATCTTATCTTAGTTTCTCTTATCTACAATCTATTCTCATTTTGCTCCCCTCAGCTGGACATTGACTCTCTCTACGTTTCCTTAATCGCGGTCTCTTCTAACGCTGTAGCTCGAATTTCCTATTCCATTTACAAAAACTACGATACTATCACGTCAGATATGGGTGTGTATGTCCATTGCCGATTAGATTTCAGTTATAACGATGCATAATGACTCATGGAACTCGACATAACAGAATTCGAATAAGCGCGTATTTACCTACGCTATCACAACGCCTCGCCTCGCATTCAAATTAAAACGCGATTAGTTGTAAAGTTTGTTGTTCTCGATCGATTAACACAATAGATTACGCTTTACGCGTGTTTTGATTTGGTTTTGTTTTGTAGTTGTTAAAAATTGTAATATATAAAAACTAGTGAGTAATAATATATTTTTGAGATTTAGTTTTCCGCATTTAGTCCCGTTGACAAGATTATGATAATACCTACGATTACTCCTGGCTATAAATTATTTAATTTGAAATCTTGCACCAGTGACGGGACAAAAGGATAACGAACGAAACGAAAAACCCAATAATACTTCGCCCAACCCGGGGATCGAACACAAGACCTCTGGATTAGCAGTCGCGCTTAAGAGCACAAGACCAACAAGGCACTCTTACAATAGGGGAAGATATTAAAAAGTACTGAAATCTAAATACTTTAAGTAAGTAGGAACATCTAGTTTGAAAGCAACAGCCCATCCCAGTTCACAGACAAAAGACAACGAGGCATCAAACAGACAATCGTTTCTTGAAACGATTACCAAACGTCACGGTTTAATTGTCATTTGGGCGGTTTCTGACAGTCATTTGATAAGTTCAAGATTTATTTTGACAATTGCTACTTATGAGTGATGTCAATTATGATAAAGTGGGATCGTGCGTTATACTCGTGGTTATAAAAAATGTGGTGGCAAACATGTATAATATAGAGTTGCTGCAGCATTTTTTTTTGTTACCCAAAATTTTTTTTTTGTTATTTTGTTATCCTGCTGTAAGCACATTTGCGACATTGTTCTGTCTCTTGATGACGTCACAGGGTCACAATATTTTTTTGTCACGCGGTTAAAAGTCACTAGTCCGTTCTATCACTTACGAGTTCTTTTAGGCATTTTTTTAAATTTATATCAGTTTACAATTACTTTTTCACAATTACTTTACATTACAAAATCATATTGATAGAAATTAAGAGCCCTAAAATATATTTCTGCGATAGCCTATACTTTTTGCTCTTCTATATACTTTCTGCTTTTACAAACTTATAATTTCTTAGGGCTCTGTACCCGTAGAGTGACAAATGGAACCCCAGTTTGTCTGTCACACAGCTCTATCACTTGAACGGAAATAGGAAGACACTGACAGGTACGAAACCCTAGACTACGAGTCCGACTCGCACTTGACCGGATTTTTTTAAAATGCGTACCAGCATCAGGGGTGCAAAACCGATAAACGCTCTTATCAATATTACAAATTTCCAAGCAAATTTTACAGCATGGTGAATTATGAAAATTATGATTGCTTTGATAACAGATCATGTTATGCAAACCTCATTTCTAACAGATTAACAGTGTCAGATGCCTGGATATAGTCGTTAATAGCGCTATCAACCGTTTAATTAATTCACGCAGGATAAACTGACAAGTGCTTTAGGCTAATAACTAATCGACCTACGCTGAATACAAAATACTATGCAAATTGTTATTAAAATATGATTACAAAATGTAATACATAGTTTGTTCATTGCATTTAATTTTAAATGTATTTTTTCCTCATCAAAATAAAAAATGGTTGTTTGTAAAGTAGGTTTACGGACGATAATTTTACGTATTAACTTAATAAGAAATATTATTAGAAATTGTGGCATTGTAAAGTCGGTTTATGGACGATAATTTTACGTGATAACTTCATAAGGAATATTATTAGAAATTGTAGCATTGATTCACAAAACATAAACTTACGCTTACGACCGACTATACTACGACCGGCTCGCCTCGCGCCTTAAATTCGACTTCTGCGCATTCAAGGTCAGCTGTTACACTTTTATGCCGGTCTCTATAGCATGCGGTATGGCTGAATATAACAGGAATTACCAGCCAATTTAAAATATCCGATGACTTAAGAAATTTCAATACTCTGAAGGCCTTGATTTCAAAGTATCCGAACAGGAATCCAAAGATCACATCCATATCGTTAAGCGTGTCTAATCACCTCATAGCGAAATAAATTATTTGACTTTGACTTTGACTTTGACATATTTTCATGAAATCTACGCTTTACACGAAATCCCGACGGCCGCCCAGGGGAATAATTAATGTTTTAAACATAATTATCACGTGTCGCGCTGTTTCAGTTAACTGAATAATTCCCAACATAAATCCATTCTTTCTCTTGACATTTCCCGTTCGCAAATTAAAATATCACGCCTATTGCTCGCAATATTAAATTTTGCGAATATTTAACTTTAATTTACAACTTGAGTGAATTTTACAGTGATTTCCTTCCTTTCTTTGCTAATTTAAAGGTTTATCTTTTTTGTGAGCATTTAGCTGTTTGTGAGGATTTAAAGGCTATCCGCCTGGGGCGAGGGGTGAAAAAAAGCTAATTCTTCATTTATCATCATCTGAATGTAAATTATTTATTTATTTTTAAATATTGATTAATGTTAATCACAAATTAATGTCAACTGCAAAAAGTTACTCGTATGTGTGCGTATAGGTAATGCTCATGAAATATAATTTTCATATATTTTTGTTTAACTAAGATGGTTGCATAAACTATATCTATCTGCTATAATTACAACATTCCACGTGTAACGCCCTTAGACTCTTTCTTTAGTTTTAGTAGTTCAATAGTTATATTTATAGGTAATTTCCTCTTCCCTTCTATATAAGTCAAAGTCAAAGTCAAAGTCAAATAATTTATTTCGCTATGAGGTGATTAGACACGCTTAACGAAAGTCTAGGTACCTAACTAAAAACTACTTAAGCTACTAACTGATCTATATAAGGCAAAGGATTAGCTATTGATTATTGAATGAATAGCTAATCCTACACAGGTGTCTAACTTGCCTTAAGATAAATTTACAATAATTACCTACCACTAAGCTAAGCTCTAAGTCACGATAGACTATCTATATGGTCATCGGCTTTAGGAAGAATTTACAATATTCTTATCCTATGCCCTAGTGTAGGCCGAGAGAGAAAAAAGCCGGAGGAAAAAACTCTCGGTACTCTTTTAAAATTCAAATTAATTTTTACAGAAAAATGTACAGTATGACCATGACCATATATAAATTTGAACTAATTTAATTCAATGAATGCACGAATATTTTTGCAATCGAAATGTAACTGTCATCACGTTTTATAACCTTGAATTCATGATGTCATCTAGAAATAAAATACTGTGTTTTGCTCACGACTTGGCAAACGCAGTGTTCAACGAGGGATATTGCAACGTCAGCATAATTATATCAAAACCACAACAGAAAGAATGTAAGTAGCTTGTACCATTCTCACCCTTTCTTAATTACTGTACCTATGTCCTAACATATGTGTGTACCTACATAAATTATTTAATAAATTAAGTGTGTACATAAATTATTAAGTAAATAAATAAAATAAAAAGTTAGTGAAACACCTGCTATCAATAAAAAGTTCATTTAGTTTCTGTTTAGTCTATAACATATGTAGACGACCTGAAGAACCTTGATTGATTGGGTTTGAAATTGAGGTCAGAAAGCTCAATGGCGTCGTTTAGGAGAGGCCTATTTCAATCCAGATCCACAAGATCGAAAAGCTGATGAATGGATGGATGAGTTGTATCTAGGAAATTTATTTCGTTCCAAAAATATTTACTAGACCACTCAGCAAACACTAGATTTTACGTAAAAAAATCTCAAAATAAATTAGTAAGTACTTGTAGTGACTTGGAATAAGTAATACCTTGGTCCTTACTCTATGGTAATTCCTACAAAGAAGAAAACATTTTATTCTATTCTACTTGTTTATGATTGATGAAGACGAATTGATTATGTCAGTTCAACAACCAATAATCGTGTTATACATAGTAAATAAGTAAATAACTTGTATATAAATACTAATGTAGTTCGTCGATTTTTGTTTTAATAGTGACAATATGGCGTCTAACCAGATTTTTTTTAATATCATGTTTTAGTGACATTCGCAAGGTTAAGACGAATCGATTGACGTAAGAATCATTAAAATCGCTTTACGCGTTTGGTCTCTATAACGCCATAGAGTAACAAACATGTACATAGGTACATAGACTGTTAAACACAATACCCTTGTTTGCGTCGCGCAGTCGTGTCATAAGAATTGAAATATTTACTGTAATAGATACTTAGTCTTATCAAGTCATATCCCACCTTGCTATAATTTCAAATAGACCAAAGTTTTCTTATATAAAATCAAAAGTCTAAAAGTAAACATTTTACACAGCCAAGAAATTCTAACGTCAATTCTACGAAGATTGATAAAATAAACGTAATTTGCAGTTCGATGATATCCTGTTTCCGTCTCACAGAAAAATAAATAACGAATTGGGACTTTTTTATATCGAATAAATATTTTTGCATAACGTCGATTAATCAAAAATAAACAGTCATAAATCATATTTTTTTGTTAAAACAGTTATAATTTTTAACCAACGAACCAGAAATCCGTAATAGTGATCTATAAAATGACTTTATGAACAAAATATGAACCTATACCACAGAATACATAAAAGATTATTTCCCCATTAATTGGATGTTATGTGGGGATGGAATGCTAATTTTGAACATTTTTCATTAATTTGTTTACATTAATTAATTTACTTGTCTTAACTAAAAATACAAAGTTAAAAAATAGTAGGTACAATAAATAACATTAAAATTAAAGATGGACCGAGGAGCTTGCAAGTTAAAAATTACGTTACTTGTGAATTTGCAAGAAAGTACAAGATGTGAATTTTAATTGTGCTTTATTATATTAGATAAAAGCAATAGGTACATTATCATACAATTTTTGCATCCTTAATTATCATGTTGGTTCCCTTTTAATTGGGCTTCGATCTGTGTTACAGAAAATACAAGAGAATATCTGACATTGTAATTGGAAAACGACTGAAAGCTCCGATGCGAGCTTTGCAAAGTCACTTTACGCGCTATCACACTGAACTCACTTCCTTATGCCATTGAACGGCCAGTCCCAGTCGCAGTCGCGCTACGAAACAAGCGCAGACGCACGCACGTATCGCGGTACCTACACAGTTTTCAAGTGCGATCGATGTTATGTGATATCATGTGAATTTATTCAATATGCATCATTGGATTTTTGTGTTGGGATTTTTTGGAAAAAGAGAAAAAATGAAGAAAGTTCTGTAAGTAAAAAAAATTTTGGTCTCATATTTTACATTTAACTGTCACATAATTTTATTATTACTCTTAATCAATCACTTTTAGTTTTTCGATATTTTTTTTTGTTATTATATTATGGAATCCAACATGTCATGTATTACAATTTAATAATGCATATTTTAAATTTTATATTCAACGGCTTAAATACATACGCCATGACCAGCGATTGGTTTCTTGAAATTGTCGAGCAACATAACCTTTGACAGGCGATATTTTAAGACCAAATTGCAGAGTCGAATTCGGCATAAATATTAATGAAGTTGCTAAACAAGAAATGCAACCAGCTTCGAAACAAATTGACGCCGCTGCGCCGAGTCGGCAAGTCACATTGTGCACAAAATGAGCTGAAGATTGCGGAAAACATCTATTATTATGAGTATAATAAAGGGACGTTGACAAGCCCAGACGGATCTTTATAATGGTTGCTAACGCATACGATCTTGCTTACGATGTACCTCCACCGACACTATGAAGAATTCTAGATAATCTTAAAATTTTAATAAAACTAAAACTACAAACACTCAACTGAAACATAAGGAAGTTTAATCATAAATCACTCAGGTCCATACTGAAAGTTGGTTTCATTTAAAGTCGTGACCATAATGCCCAGTGTGTTCCTATTTTACTTATTATTAAACTAAAACAATTTAACGTAATATTTGTTTTTCTAAGAAAAATAAATTATATTTTACATAACATAACTACGCGCCTGTATTTCCCCGAAGCGGTCGGCACCCCTATGTACTCACACTTTTCACCAGATATCTAGATATATATATAAAAGGTGAAGCTGACTGACTGACTGACTGACATCTCAACGCAGGGCCTAAACTATAAGGTTTAGAAACTTGAAATTTTGCACAGGGGTTCATTTTATAACGTAGGGGAGCACTAAGAAAGTATTTTTGAAAATTCACCCCCTAAGGAGGTAAAACGGGTGCAAATTTAGTATGAAACTTGGCCGTTTTTGAAGTTACTGAAAGTCTAATTCCACGCGAGCGAAGATGCTGGGCGTCCACTAGTGTTTAATAGATGGTGAGCCTATTGCCGAACACCGGGCACAAATCCAGACTCCGAGCTTATAAAGGGCATTTCAATATAAAAAAACCCAATAGTTGTTGCCCTTCCCAGAGATCGAACTGAGGACCTCTAGCTTAGCAGTCACGTTTGCGACCACTAGACCAAAGAGGATGCAACTAAAATTTATTTTTAAATATCAACCACTTTTTTAGATTACACTCTCCAACGCACTTTTTGTGTTGACTTTAATTGGATAACCAAGGCTTTGTATAACTTTGCAGGTCTAAATTCATCTTGTGTTTCAAGAACATTAGTTCTAGGAAAGTAACTAAAAAAATGGCAGAAAAAGACTTAAAAGAAAGACTTGAAAGACGCAAGTTTTGCTAAGTATAACGAAGTCTGTGAAGTTTTAACTTCTTTTTTATTTCTCAATGCTTTACTGCAATGTACAAACAGTTTTGAAATACGGTTTTGAGCAGCCGTAATAAAAATATTATTTCATAAAAATGTGTCCAGTATACAATTCACATGACATCTTCACATCACACTTTTTATTATGATCTACTTTTTCTATAAAAAATCATCTTCTTCATCTAAAGTCACACACAAGTCAAACACAAGTCAGCACGCAAGCAAGATAGTTACTAGTGGAGACCGCAATTGATGTGGCTTAATTTCGTAAATGTAAATAAATTAATATTAAATGTGCCTTTGTACCTATGAGTATGATTTGTCCGATCATAAGTTACCTATACAACAGCAGAAAGGTACTCGTATGAGTGAAACATGGGTAAAGAACGGTTTCCGAGTCGAATTTCGTTTAACCGATTTTGCAATCGGGTATCAATATTGCCAAATGTTATAAAATCTTTAAAAATATCCGAATATAAAACCAAGTTCACACACGAATGTTAATTGATATGAATAATATACATAAGGTCCGCCTGTTTACCAGGGCTTGCAGAGACAACGGATCACTGACCACGATCCAGACAAACTTCTTTCGCTTCATCTAACTTCATCTGTCTCCATGCTCGTTGAATTAAGGTACTTCTAACAAGTCTTTGTTCAATTAGATATGTGTCCGTTTCGATCTGATTATCCTCCATCAAATCTTACATCAGTGACAGCCCAGTGGCTAACGAACTCGCCTCTCACTCGAGCGGTCCGGGTTCAAACCCCAGTGGCATGCACCAATGACTTTTCTAAGTTATGTGCGACTAGTGGACGCCTGCAGCTTCGCTCGCGTAGAATTAGACCCATTAACGACGTCTACCCGTCTAACGAATTCAAAAACGGCAAAGTTTCATACTAACGTTGCACCCCCGTTTTACCCCCTTAGGGGGTGAATTTTCAAAAATCCTTTCTTAGTGCTCCCCTACGTTATAAAAGGAACCCCTGTGCAAAATTTCAAGTTTCTAGCCCTTATGGTTTAGGCCCTGCGTTGATATGTCAGTCAATCAGTCAGTCAGTCAGTCAGTCAGTCAGTCAGTCAGTCAGTCAGTCAGTCAGTCAGTCAGTCAGTCAGTCAGTCAGTCACCTTCTCCTTTTATATATATAGATACGCTTCGCTCGCGTAGAATTAGGCCCATTAACGATGTCTGCCCGCGTTCGGGTTGCTCACATGACTTCAAAAACGGCAAAGTTTCATACTAACTTTGCACCCCCGTTTTACCCCCTTAGGGGGTGAATTTTCAAAAATCCTTTCTTAGTGCTCCCCTACGTTATAAAAGGAACCCCTGTGCAAAATTTCAAGTTTCTAGCCCTTATGGTTTAGGCCCTGCGTTGATATGTCAGTCAGTCAGTCAGTCAGTCAGTCACCTTCTCCTTTTATATATATAGATTTAAAAAATTAAATGTCACTTTCTATAACGGTGAAGGACACATCGTGAGGAAACCTGCATGCCTGAGAGTTCATCATAACGTTCTCGAAGGTATGCGAAGTCTGCCAATCGGCACTTGGCCAGCGTGGTGAACTAAGGCCTAATCCCTCCCATTCTGAGAGGAGACCCGAGCCCAACAGTGGGACAAAGAAAGGGTTGTGATGAAATCTTACATTGCCACTTTTCTTGTAGATCTGTTTCATATACAAGTATTTTCCCGTCCATTCTATCTATAGGCATTTAAATTCCTATACCTGTTTAAGGCCATGTGGATAGTAATGTTTACACTTTTGTTCAGCAATGCAATTAGAAAATATTAATTGAATAGGAAGAAGATAATGATGGGACCCAAAACTAGTTACGGAAGGGAAAGTGTCGTCCATCAATTATGTAAATTGTTAACTAAAAGTACCGGTGGAACCGAAAAATTTCTTTTGAACGGCGAAGATCAAACACGGAGAAAACGGTCAATTTATACGAAACCAGCTACGTGCAATTTGAAGTCATTAAGGTTGTAGCGATAACGACATGTATACCTATTCTCTGGCAAAACCGCATCGCCCAATATCAAATTGTGAAATACCCCTGGAAATTGTAAATGTTCGTTCAATGAAAACGATTTACCCAATCCTTGGTTAATTGATCCCACGTCCTTTGCGGGTTACAGAACAGAAGTATTTACTAAATTTACCTAATCTCACAAATCTTTTGTAATTATAATATGTAGACATCAATCAAAAGAAAAAAGAAGTTCATTAAACTGTTATAGTATACTGCTTAGCTTAGCTTTAATATAGCTTTGAACTTGATCTGCAACCCGCTGAGTCATCTTGTCTCGGTTAAGGACTCGATGCTAGGTGTGAATCCTGAGGTGAGTTCTGGTCTCATCCCTGTGAATAATTGGTTCATCCATCATGCCGGTTATGTGTACTTCTAATCCGAAGACTTCACATACCTCCGCAAAAATTATAGACTTTTTAGTTTTCCTCATTCCTCAATGTGTTGTTTACCTGAGCTGGTGATAATTTAGTTGTGACTTTTCATTTATTATCAATGTTTATTAGTCACCAAACTCAAACAAGATCCAAAAATGCTTTTTCTCAAATTTTACATTTCACACTGAAATAAATAGTCCCTTACTCTCTATTTTATGTCTGTTTCTCGCATTAATATAAATAAAGGAAGAAAAACAGTAAAATATAAATTTATTTACTTGAGCCTTTAATTGGTGAGCCCGAGAATTTCTGTTTCGTCTAATCCTACAGGGATTTTCCATTTATATCCTGTCATCCAATTTATCCTTTCGGAAACGAGTTCGCTTCAAAAATTACGCTAACAAATCGATGTGACTCAAAGGCCCTTCAAAAATTGGTAGAAATAGAAAACAAAAGTATTTATTTCATTAACATTTAACTTCTATGTCAGTTGAATTGCTATTCTTTTGCCTACCTATTAATTAGGTTTTGTTTTATGTAAAAAAAATATTTAATTGTAATATAAAAAAAAAACTTTATACACTCACCGGTAGGCTTGGGTTACAGGTGGCGGACACACAATTTAACACAATTAACAGAAAACAACACAATTTAACATACATTACCCGAGTACAAATATTTATTTTCGAAATAAATATCTACCCCGCCCGGGGTAGAACCAGGGACCAGCAGTCAGGATCTCTCACTGGTCGTCTAATAACTTACTTACTAAAAATATTATAACTGAGATTATGAAAAACCCATAGGTGTAGAAATAAAAGAGGTATTGTTTCGAAGTGTGTCACCGCTATTGTTGACAGTATGCCAAACCACAAACCGTTACTAAAAACTCTTATGACAAACAATTCCCGTTAAGTTATTTTATATCCATGGTCACAATGTTAAGTTGAGTTATATCAAGTCATGTATGCTGGGCCAGTGCCAATTATTGAGGTGTTTGAAAAAAAAATGTAATATAACATAAGTAAGAACAAATAAGTATTTCCTACGTAAGTATTAAATAAAAAAAATTAAAGACTTAAATCGTATCCATACCAGAGAGTAGGTACCTATCATCTCAGAGATTTTGTTTTCTGCTTTCAAACGCTACATGACAACCAATAGTTAGAGTTTGACTACTGGAATATTTAAATGAAAGACATTTGATATTAGTTAGTTTAAAATATCTTTGCTTTTATCACAAACGACCACTAATATAGCAGGGCATCTGTAATCTTTACTGTTCGACCTACCAACATACGTAGGAGTATTTTACAATCGACACTATAATTCCATCACTGTTATATTTAATTGCTGTAATGTCACTGGGTTGTGGAATTGGGAATTCTACGACTGAACTACTCACAACGTTGCATAAAGGCGGCAATATCTAAACACATAAAACACTATTTTATACTATTTGGGTTATCAAGAGGCAAATAGATCAATGCAATAAATGGCATTACATTGGTTTCATAGTAATAAATTAACGCATTAAATATTTACTTATTTTAAATAGCTGAAGAGTCCGTCTGTGACCATCAAGATAACCGTTAGCGCATATAACAGAAACTTATTACGAGTGTAGTGTCCCTGTAGCTAGGGATTAGAATAGTGCTAGAGTATCCCCTGCCTGTCGCAAGAGGCGAGTAAAAGGGAGCTTGGGTTCACGGGCGGGAAGAGTGGGAGCTCGAACCGTCTGGTGACCCCGGGACAGACGAGGTTGTGTTTGGCCACACAACGTTGTAAATGTTTAATTTGGGCGTCTCGTCCCAGAAGAGCCTGTCATGAGCACAGCACTGGAGGGCACCGGTGCGTCCTAACAGAGATCCCGGAGCCCTCCACAAGCGCCGAGGAAAGCCGAGAGGGTTTTAGTGGGTGGAAATCACACATAATCTGGGTACTTTTAATAGATTTTCCACTCGTAAAACAAAAAAAAAGGTAAGTAGGTACCTACTAGAGGTCGCCGAGTAGCATATAAAAATTTAAGTACCTACTTAATTGTCAACTAAATATATGTTAAGTAAACATAGAGGAGAGAACACCCGTGACAAACAGTGGGACAAAGAAAGGGCTGTGGTGAAACATAGACTTAAATCCCTCAGAATTAATCAGTTCAGAGTAAAGCCCTCCGAAACAACCGACCGCACCCTTCGTTGCATAACTCTGCCAATCATATTGAATCGACGCCAGCCATTGGAATATGGACGCCACAAAACCAAAAAAAAACCTGCTATATGGTATTTCAATATCGAATAAAATTAAATATCATGATGAGCGGAGCTGTATGGAAGCCTTAGTTATTTACAGATTGATTTTATTACATTATGATTGCAAGACCAATGGTGTCGCGGTAAAAGGTTAATCGAAGCGATTGCCCGACTGATCGAGTTGCTACTGAGTTTGGCGACTGTTTAATATTAATAAATATTAATAATCAGTCAGTACTATCATATATAAGAACAGACCTAATGAGGTAGGTATTTTTATATAGCGTCAATTTTTTTAAGCTTAAGTCTATCATGTTGTTTTAACTAACGTTACCAATTTCGTAAAACAGGAAAAAAACGACTGCAATACAAATTAATCGTTTTATTTTGAACTGTTATAATGGATAAATGCCTGTTCAACGATTTTCTACTTAATAATAATGTAGTTCGTAAATTTTTTTGTCTTCGTTTTGATAATATGACCTCTGGTTGTCGCAGTAAATTTTGCTTATTGTCATGTCTTTTGAGACACTCGCATGGTTAAGAAGACGAAACGTTGACGTAAGAATCATCAGATACTTATGCATTTGTTATTAAAACGCCGTATAGGAACAAACATACATACATAGTCAATAACAAAAAAGTAATTTCCTCGCTAGTCTAAATTTCGTTTCATGTAATAAAATATTGCAATAAATTTTATAGTGGTAGTGGTTAAACTGCCAACGCCCACCTTTTGTGTTAAACAATAAGCTGTAAATAAATAAAATCACCGACGGCCGGCACATAAATCACAACTACGGCAAGTATATTGCTCAATTGAATAATCATTTATATCAAATTCATAATTTATACAATCATTGTAACTCCACTAGCCTATACGCGCCAGAAGCAATTGCTGTGCAATGCTATAGAATTAGATTAAATATGTAAGAATTTCATAACATCTGTTACAAAAAGCATAAGGTTTAATAAGAACATTACTTGGTCAGTTCTTTAGTAGGTATGAGAACTGGTACAGGGACCGTTAGTAGTAGTAATTCCTGTTAGTTGTTGTTAGTAAGGTCCCCTCTAAAAATTGTATCCGGACATAACACAATTTTAGGGGGATACGATAATTATACGGTAGAAATTGGACTAGGTACCGTGGTACCCCGGGCGAACTCTATGCAGATCTTGAGTACATAAAAAGTTCTATATAGTCTCTACCACCTAAAGTGTCCAGAAGTTACAGAAATACAACAATAAAAGCCTTCGGAACTTTACTGACATGGTAACTGTGATAAATCATGTGCCACGTTCATGTCGTGTCATACACGTATTTTAACCGTCTTCAAAAAAAGAACATGTTCACCTTTTTTCGATTGAGTTAAGTACCAATTCGTAAAATTATATTGTTAATCTAAATCTAAATTTACTATAATTATAAGCATCCGTTCATTATAATTACAAAGCTGTCTCTGACATCAACTTTGATGCATCATATTAGAACATAATCCTAAAGGCACTTGAAACAAACGACAGTTACAACACTCGATGATTTAATTATAAGGTTTTTGTCAAGCATCTTTTCCTACGTAGAAGGAAGGTTAATCCATAGACATTGGTATATGTATGAAACTTTCGTTAATGTAAGATTTTTTTTTGACGTGATAACGTCTTAAAAATCGAACGCCGTCTGCACGCACGAAAAAGCGTGACTTAAATTTTGATAAGAATTAATCTTTGGTGTAGCCGCTAATCTTGCCGTTAGTAAAGGTAACTGTGATAAATTGTGTTATGTCCGGATACCTATTGTATTTTAATGCTAGTTTCATACAACATTCACATTAAAAAAAACCTTTTAAAAAATACATAGTGGTATGAAGGAATGATACGTATAAATCTCAGGGGATATGTACAACCAACTGCAGTTACCTGCTGCATATTCATCCGAAAAGTCAACTCTTTAATTTAGAAACACAACATGAAGTTTTGGCGCCAAACTTCGGAGAAGTACGTCATTCTTAAAGCTTGCATTGCGGCACTACATGCGAAGAATAATTAAAATATATCAACTCTCTTCACTGAATTAAAGCGGCCCTTTTGTTTGGTAAGTAGAATCTTTATCGGATCTTCTATGCCGACAGTCTATCACGCTCGCAAAATGCAGATTTGCAGACTTCATATAACCTCGAGTGTTATTGAGAACTCTCCGTCATGTAGTTTCATCACTCAGAATGATTTCCTGCACTATAACGACTGGTTTGACGCGATTTGAACCCGGTCCCTTTTGAGTGACACACAAAATTTGTCTGTACAATTAATATATTTCAAAGAATAGTACTTGAAAATAAATGGCCAACTCCAGGTGGCCATTCAAGCCCTTCACGCGAACGCGCTCTCGACTTCATAAACGTTAATGCATGAATTATGATCATCGGCCGATCAAAAATAATGCGTATTGCCAATATTGGAATCAGAGTTGATGAAACGCAGATGATTTCGTTTTTAATAGGTTCTTATTCGGTTTAAGATTAGAAAATAAAAGAGTACATAATATAAAAGTACATTGAAATACCATAAAGCATAACCTGAGCTCTTCATAATGATTTATAAAGCATTTAATTCTAAATAATATATTTGTATGAAGTAAGCATGATGTCTATGAATGAATGGAAATACCTATCATTACCAATCTATCTAGTCCCCTTTAACCCCGTAACGCGATAAACATACTTAAATAAAATATTATAGCGATAATTAACGTGTTATACCTACCATGTATGCCAAGGTTTTTCCCCGTAACCTCTACATTATTTTAGTGATATCATTAAAAACTATCTGAAAAACTTTGTTTCTTTGCTTTCTTTCTTGATAGGAGCTCACCTTAAACAAATAGGACTGCGGAACTTTTATCGAGTAAGTGTAAGATCTGTAGAATCGAATCTGTTAGTTCAAAAAAGTATGTAATGTTAGGATATTAGCATCATCAGCAATCCATCCATCCATCAGCCTTTCAAGTGCACTGCTGGACATAGGCCTCCCTTAATCATCAGCAATATGTACAATACATTGAATCGGCAAATTTCTTTCTAGGGTGATTAATTCAAAGTCAAATAATTTATTTCGCTATAAGCTGATTGGACTCTTAACGAAAATCTAGGTAACTACAAACCACTAAAAGAATTGGACCAAAATACACGGGTGCCTAACCTTAAGATAATTACAATCTTACTTATTTCCTTCTTTTAACCTTACTCACCTAATTGTAGATAATATAATTTCGCCATTAATACACGTGAAATTAAATTTCTTACTCACATTAGAAATATGTCATTTGTGCGTGTCAACGATTTAAATCTGGACTCATGCGAATAAGAGACATCATATTAGCCACGGGCTATCACCGCTTAGCTCAGATGGTATTCCATATAGGTACTCGTGTGAACAATTCGAATCAAAAATATAGTTGGAAACAATCGAAAAGTCGATACACAGTCATAATATTAACATGCCCACAACTCTTTTCAACTTGTGCTATGCAAATCAGACGCATAATACGTATTAATAATTTTAGATATAGGTACCACGAACGAATCGATAAATACAGGATGCAAAGTGTGTGATTGTCGGCACAATTTATTTATAACATATGTATAATATGACATGTACTGATTGTTAAATACCAATGTAGGTACCTATGTCAAATTATATTCATATATTCAATGTGTACTAGTAAATGAGGTTCGTTCGCGAATTAATAGGCCACACGAAACTAATAAAAATATCCATGTACCTACATGTATTTTGCATTCGAAAATTATTATTTCACATTTTTAAAATGTTGGTACCAAGATATTATCGATTAACTAATGCTTGTGTCGATCAGATATGATCGTTAAGCAACGGCAGGCGCGGTCTATATGTGGATTGGTAACCGTTAGTGGAAAATCTTTATGAGCACGTCAAGCAAGCAAAAGCAAGCGTTTAAGGTACCAGTTGTTTTAGCTGCTTCAATAAATATATTTAAACAACTATTATCGTACCTATATAACAAAAACTGTGGCACAGAATACATGAGACTATGGCTTCAATATAAAAGGTAGGTACCTACTCTACTACTCTAGGTACTAGGTATAATGTATATATGAAAAAAGTCATCATTGCAAACAGCATTGTTGTTCTAATGGTCGCAAGTGCGGCAGTTAAGTTAGAAGTCCTGGGTTCCATCCCCGGGTTAGAAAAAGTAATAATGGGTTGTTGAAATTCTCAGTAGTAGCTCGTAGTAGTAGTAGTCTGGATTTATTTATGGAGCAAAAAGTGGGTGCACTACCTCTACCTACATTTTTGGGGAAATACAGGCGTGTTATGTTATGTATACTCATTACATTGGATTGTTTTAAGGTAATAAGTACCTATGTCGATTCAATGTGATCGAAGGAGTTAAGCAAAAACGGGCGCGGTCGGTTTGTGGATGGGTAACCGCTAGTGTAAAATTCCATGGACGCTACCGTGCTTCGGAAGGCACGTAAAGCCGTCGGTCCCGGTTGTTTTCAATGCTGGAAACAGTCGTTAGGCCTTGTCGAAGACCTTCGCGTAGCTTGAGAACATTTGACACTGTATTGGCCACTAACCTCTCCACCAATCCGTATTGGAGCAGCGTGGTGAAGTATGCTGTAGACCTCCCGCAGCTTCCTCTGTGGGGGAGACCCATGCTCAACAGTGGGACGTCTATGGGTATGTAGCGAATAAGTATTTAAGGTATGTTCCACGCTGATCGTATATGTAAACATGTCCTAATCCCTATGATTCCCTCTATTACAATTGGTACCTAAACCAAAAAACCACTTGGCGTTCACCGATTTTCTGACAATCCTAATTTATTATTCACACAGCTCTTTGTAGTAGCACAGAAAATGTTACCGGAACAGTTATCGTAAACAAATCGTACTACTGACATGTCTATTTTAGGCTCAAACCTGTTCTGTAGCCACGTGCAGGAACAGTTATCATAACAATGACATTTTAGTATATATAAAAGGAAATTGTAAATATCGTCAAAGTAAAAGTTACAATTTATGAAGCAGATTTTTTCCATTATCTTCATTCATCAGACATTGTCGTCAACCACAGCAGCAGTCTGGCCTTTACATAAACAAAATGACATGACTTCTTGATCCTTGTTTAGGTTCATAGGTAAAAGCCTGACGAATAGGCTTAATATTGGCCAGAAGGTAAGTGGTTAATTTTGGCTAACACATCCAAACGATTCGCAAAACCCGTCCTTAAATCAAAACTGCTCTGACGTCTTGAAGAACGTCCAGTTTACAATAAAAAATTTCAATGGAAGATGTTAAAAATTATAAAATGTTGTTCAAACGGCCGATAGATGCAATTCAAGTGCGGGAGTGTGAGTGTAAAGTGTTTATGTAAACAGAGTGTAAGCAAGGCCCGTTCGCTGAGTCGATACTAAAAAACATTTTGACAGTCAATGCGAGCCGTTGAACGTTACGTCATGCTTAGAAAACGCCGTTACAAGGTGCTGAGAGAGCCTCGTTAGTACTCGAGTGCTGACATAAGGCGTAGTGCAGATGATTGCTTTTGGGATCTTTCTGTTTTTAGCCTATGCTCATAGTGTAGTGACTCACTCACAAGTGCTGAGAACAATATTTCTTCTCAATTATCGTAAAAATAGCTCGAACGATGGCGAAAATTTGCCATAGATTCGTACCTACTTTGCCTCAAGAATTTCACAACAATCCTTATTCTACTATCCTATGACATAATAGGAGCAAATTTAAATATTTAAAGATATCAAATTAGTTAGATATCGAATTTGTTTTAAGCCTTAAATAAATTTACAGTACAATATGGATTCTCTTAGTTCTTGTTTTTAAAGCGCTTTCGTAGCCCATTCGCCATTTAATTCTAATTAACTTTCTTAGCTAATTGAACTAATCATCCCAGTCCCTATTTGAGTCTTGTTCAGTGACTGTCGCTGACAGATGTCATGGACAGCAGCGGATGGGTGGTGCTGCAAGCTCGTTTACTACCTTATATCCGTAAAAAAATTCTATTCAATTATATTCTATTTACAAAAGCCACGATGATATAAACCACATGACAATTCAACATGGATGCATTATGATATTCGCAGTAAAAACATTTTCAACGGCAAAAATAAAAAGTGATTCGTTTTCAATTTTCAACGCATAGCCCGCAAGCCATTTTCATTTCAATATATATATTTCTGATGGTAAAAATCTGTTTCGTTCAAATCATTAGTATCTGTTTTCGTTATATAGTACACATCTATTGTTTTTGTTGCTGAATGTACAGAAACATGTAGGTATATTGTTACTGAACATTTGTTAGCGAACATAAGTTTTTTTTTTACATTATAGAACGAAATAATTACAACTTTTTAAAAATTTCCATAACATTATCTTATCTCCTGTTCAGTATCCTCTTTACAGAACAATATCAATATTTAAAATAAATATTTGGATAAACTAGAAATATCTGGATAACTTAAAAGAAATATAATACCCATCCTTTCACCAGTCCAAACGTGGCCTACGGCCTCCATCAGTCGACGACTCCTGCCGATCCAGCGCCCTCCAAATCCAACGGTTACCCATGTCATTTATTAATTATAGTATTAAATTAAAATATTAATATGATGCCAAGTTGATGCGAAACGAAAGTCAACAAAAATAATTAATCGTTTCAATTGTATATGAACAAAACGTAAGGTTCAATGCTAAGCTAACTTCCTTCCTTCCATCCTTGATAGAAATGCACCCATGACATGCTGTAAGGATGTCATGGGAAATCCCCTAAAACATTCACTTATTTCACGCAGACAAGTGAACGTCGCTCATTGCATTACAAACCAAATCAAAATACTTTGTAAAGTCAAAGCTACTAAGTCAACAATACTTAATAAAATTGGTCTAGAATTCTTAAAAAACTCCGCATTAACGCTACTCACGTGGCAACCCTTACGTTATACGTTGAATCTCATCCCGCATGGCCACGAGTATGTTATGTTATGTCATGATATCAATATCATGACTCATTTCATTACCAGGCCGCATAAAACAAATTCTTCAGTCTATTTTGGTCGAACTCTATCCGAGAACATTATGTTGTTTCAAGAATTTATTTCTTTGTTCTTCGGTCAACAAAGTACCTACATCAGTTTCGTTTAATTAATTTGTTCTGATAGATACGGTCTATATCACATGAATCACGCAAAGGGCTATCTTTTTTACTTTTTTGTAGCGCCCAGTGACTTAAGCTGAAAGATAAGAAATCTATTGAAGTATGCAGGTTTATGAAGCATAACTGTTAAAGAATACTTAATTTTAATATTGTTTAGGACTGACATGATCTATGAGTATTTGATTTATTATTGTACCCAAAATATTTTTTTATTGGGTCTTATTTTGTTGTCTTCCATTTAAACAATTCAAAATGGTATTAAAAAGAAACATAAATTTCAAACAATTGATTTTGATATACTCGTACGTTTGATGCGGTAGCGATCTCAATGTTTGCAAGTGTTTGCTAAAGATTACACTTAAGTTCAATGACTGCTTATCACGACGATAAATTTTCGCTAGCGCACAAGATGTCATCAAAGTATTTATCACAAGTCTATAACCGCGGTTGAGTAATCGTGTTTTTTTTTTAAAACAATAAATAACTTAACCTATGCTTTTTATCGATTCAAACAATCTTTAAATCCAAATTTTATGAAAATTATTATGAATGAATTGTTAAAATTATTGTAAAATATCATTCCTCGAAACTCGGAATGTCTTTGTAATTACAAACAATATTCCTACTCTCTTTATACCTGTTCCGCAAAACTCAAATAACATTATTTTCGACATATTTGTATCCTGTATACAAATGTAGGTAGTTATACTTATACATTTGTATGAGTAACTCCGTGAACTCCGGACTCCTAGCACTGACACTCTTAGGCATTGAATAAGCAACCATTCACATTTAAAAAAAAATACAATTTTCGAAAGAGGAACATCCCAAATCCCTAGAACCCAGCAAAATTAATATCCTTTGGAATATACGTTCCGAAGGTATTTGCTAAGTTCATTCACTGGCTAGTCTATCAATCTTGCGATGTGTCGTGTCTCACAAATGACTTTGCTATCGGAACAAACAAGAGTAGCTCTTATACCGAAGCGATAAGGTATATCACAATGCGCTGTGTTTCGTAGACGGTTTTGAATGTCACGAATGTTGACACACTCTTTGAAGATTTCCTCGTCCCCATGACACGTTCTAGATGGTTGACCCGAATTTGCTAATAGACGTAACGCGATTCTCTAATTGACTTCTAAAGCGGATTAGCACTTCATGCGTTAGCAGATCCTGAGTGGATCAAATGATATTAGTGTATCATATTTACACGATATAAAGACGCTTAATTATTTAAAATATAAAGTTTTTCAGGAAAAAAATCCATACAAAGGACACGTACACAAGTAGGTATACTATATCCGTTTGCAGATAAACGGATAGATATACAGGGTTATTGGTAATTCGACGTATTCCCGTTAGGAGGTGATAGGGGTGACTATTTGTGATAATTTTAACCCCATATGCATTATGCAAAAGTGAACCATTTTTGAGTTATCAAGCTTTTCAGCTTTTTTCAAAATAAGTCAGAAATGCAACATCAAAAATTTATTAAAAAAAAAGTATCAATTAAAATCTATTTTTTTCTTCTGATTTATAAAAACGATTAAACAATGGTTATTTATCAACATTAAAACTACAATTATCGGTCCAACTTTAAAAATGCGAGACGATTAACGATATTACTTCAATATTTTTTGAAATTTTTGTCCACTAAAATGCCTTAAAAACAAAAAAAACTTATATCAAACTTGGCTTGCAGATTATTTTAAAAACATAACCGTTTTCTTAGCTTTCCAACAAGGCATAATATCTATGATCTTATTTTAAAAAAACTGAGAAAAACCGATCACAAAGCAAGCAGGCGGAAATTTGTATTCGATCTTAACTTATGGTCTTTCTTTAAAATTTCAAAAAAAGTAATTAAAAACAATGCCCGATGTAAATAAAACAAAAAATATAAATTCAAAATTAAATTTAGAACCAGTAAAAGTTCTGTAATAATAACAATTAATAATAAGTAACAATTAAGACATTTTGTAATTTAGCCTAATTAAAGTACTTGCTCGAAGGGACTTCCCCTATTGCGTACGCAGTCTCATTCTTTTTCTGAGGTGTATCTTAACTACCGATGTGTTAAAATTATTCCGAATCACGAATCAATAGGGGAAGTCGCTTCGAGCAAGAACTTTAATTAGGCTAAATTACAAAATGTCGTAATTGTTACTTTTTATTAATTGTTCTTATTACTAAACTTTTACTGGTTCTCAATTTAATTTTATATTTATATTTATTGTTTTATTGACATTGGGCATTGTTTTTAATTACTTTTTGAAATTTTAAAGAAAGACCATAAGTTTAGTTCGAATATAAATTTCCGCCTGCTTGCTTTGTGCTCGGTTTTTCTCAGTTTTTTTTAAATAATTCATAGTTATTATGCCTTGTTGGAAAGCTAAGAAAACGGTTATGTTTTTAAAATAATCTGCAAGCCAAGTTTGATATAAGTTTTTTTTGTTTTTAAGGCATTTTAGTGGACAAAAATTTCAAAAAATATTGAAGTAATATCGTTAATCGTCTCGCATTTTTAAAGTTGGACCGATAATTGTAGTTTTAATGTTGATAAATAACCATTGTTTAATCGTTTTTATAAATCAGAAGAAAAAAATAGATTTTAATTGATACTTTTTTTTTAATAAATTTTTGATGTTGCATTTCTGACCTATTTTGAAAAAATCTGAAAAGCTTGATAACTCGAAAATGGTTCACTTTTGCATAATGCATATGGGGGTTAAAATTATCACAAATAGTCACCCCTATCACCTCCTAACGGGAATACGTCGAATTACCAATAACCCTGTATACCTATACAAAATGTTTGCCTATGGGATTGAAGCCAGAACCTGTATTATAGGTGCTCATTAGCCAAGTTATTTTGACAGAGATGTCAGAGTTCTTATAAAAACATTATTTTTCCGATGTGGATCAAGGCTATAAAACTGAACCGGATAGTCGGGTCGAGAGGTTAATTTATCTCATTCGCGTATAATGTTATCATGCTTTCATTAAATTAAACAAAAACGATTCACGATGTTTCCAGGCATCGAGTCAGCAGGCAGGAGTCATTTAGATGTCTCGGAGACTTCTTGCACGTAGTAAATAAATAAAACTAATCACACACAATAATAAACATGGAATTATTATGATAACGCGCGAACATCTTTTTTTTATTCAACAGGTTTACATTAGATTATCTCCAAAGCAAAACTTTGCGCCACACACCAGGAAAAATGCAAATAATTTGATAAGAATACAGATACAAAATAGCTCCACATCGATAATAAAATATATAGTCAGCGCATTAATAAAACGACTATGACATTCTTATGCGACTCGGAACGACTGCGATACGAAATCTGCGTATGCAGCAATGGAGCAATGCTTAACTTAACTTATGAAACGAAACAATTACGAATAAAAGGCTTTATAGTCGTATGTTTTCATACTAAAATACATCGTGATTGCATAATATGCATAGATCAAAAAAAGTAGGTAACTAACTTAGCATACTACGCGGGTCAATTGGTTATAAGTACTACTAATTTTTATACTAACAACATTTGTATATGAATGCATTAGAAGTACCTAGATTAAATTTATTAAAGAAAAGCAATGATTCAGGTTGCCAGTCGACATACGAGTATTTATCAGGCTTAAGTATAATAAATAAAAAAGCTTTAATTCATTTTTTTTGTCCACTCTCATGAACATAGAAAGTAAAATTCAAACCTCGATAAAATATTACGACCCTCTCACCTTGAGACTTGATCACCTGTTTAATCACTACATCGATCAATCACGGTGCAAGGTGTTCTAATCTCCAATCTGGCATCAAGCTTAAACCATTTTACTAACTGAGTTATAAAATGTTCGTAAAAATAATCTGTATCACGAATATTTGACTTATCCTAAAATAGAATTGTATAACGTTGTGATAATTATATTGTGTAAATAATTATACCGTAAAAAATTATTTTTTTAAAAAAGCTTTTTAAAACTTTTTTTTATTTTCATGCATTGTCATCGGAACCAAATAATGTGTGCCAAATTTCAGCTCGATAGCTTCAGTGGAAGTGGATGAAATATTGATTGCAAGATTCCAGGACATACATACTTACAAGATACATACGAGTGAAGTTAAATAAAAGCTTTTAAAAATCGGAAAAAATTATAATGATCACATAAATACAAACAGGTTTTATTTATTTAATTGTTTACAATCAATCCTACTCAAACAATAATACAATTATACAATGCAATGAATGTTCATTGCACTTAGATGTATGTACATCTAAATGCCAGTACAATTAAAGGTAATATCGTACTACGTCAGCTGTAAATAACAAATATCATTAAATTTAGTAAATGTTACGACATACGACGAGTCTTTTTTTTTTCGACTTGGACTTTTGCTGTGTGGTCATACAGACCTTTACGGTGTTACCGGTGTCAGCGTAAGCTTCCAAGCGCTCAAACCAAAGACGAAAGTCATACACGAATGTACGAGGAGGTACTCGTATGTGTCGAAAAACGTTCTGCGTCATAGGGGGTCCGAAGCGCTCCGATGATTATAGCACAAAGGGGTCCACGGCCGCTAGGTGCGTAGAAAAAGGGTGCATCCCAGCCCAAATTCGATTTGTATGCTTTCTTAAGAAACACCTAATTTTGAACCGTGGGGTACACCTAAATAGACTATATACGACCGTGAAGTATATCCGTTTAGTACTATAGTAGATTCTCTGTAATATTTGCTGTAAGCGATTTGATAGATTACCATAAGTTGACGACGATGTCTGTAAAAATAGATAGAAAGTACCCTTATGGGTTTATTTCACTTATTTATTCACTGTAGATCCCAGTGCTAGATATTTATTCAAGTCCCAGTATATTTTGTCTAAATAATCCGACTCACGTAGAGTTCTCCCATAAAATTACAATACCAAATAGAACACACGGATGGAGGATCCAGTTTCTGCACTTTTAGTTGACATAGTTTTACAATATTTTGAAGTAAATAATTATTTAACCATTACTATGAAATAAAATTTAAAATCCAGTGGTGTCCGTTTCTTCGTTTTTTTCTGTACAAATCAGAATTTAAAGTTCACTTTGGGGATAAAATAATTAAAAGTTGTTATGAGTGGATATCCTAAAACGTACATTAGTGAAAATGTGTACATATAGAAACATGCTTAGGTACTAGCTTAAACTAGCTAAAGCCGAATCCTGTCATTTCAATTATTTCAATTTGAATGAAAAATAAGAAATCTTGGCAGACGAAATCTCAAAAACTGGTTGCCTACTTTCGTAACTTAACTTACCACCGCCACAACTCTTACTCTGTCCCAATGTAAGGCAAGGTCTTCTCTCGGAATGGGAGGGTTTACTCAAATGAGGTACCTACTTACTTTTAAAATCATAAAAAATCATCGTACTAAAATCTTTTCGCGTTAATTCTATTTTTGATACAGACGACGAACTTAAACTTGTGATAAAAATAAAAATTGACATGCAATTTTATACCAATGATTGAGTTTCATATATTTAAAAAAATATAACATTAAAAATTCAAACAATTATTTGCGGTCAGTAGCGCAGAACTTTCAATGTGTAGTATTTTATTATTAACTTAACATTTTATTTAGCACTTTACTTATATAGCTTTTCTATCTGTATTTCACTGCATCCGTAGCTAATTATATTAAACCTCGATTTAAAATCAGGAAAACTAACATTTTACTTCACTGACAAAGTGACACGTGACCTACATAGTATAACTACAAATTACATTTTCCTATTCATATTCTTCGAATATATTTGCTTCTTTCTACATGATTTTAAAGAAAACATTCAGCAATTTTTTTTGTTTCATAACACGAGTTCATAATATATTAGGAAGTGTTGAAGGATCTTAGCTAAAATTCAATCTCTTTGGTAAGTTTAATTTCAATTCGCCTTCTCTTGCTCTTTATTTCTTCATCGCCTTCAAAATCTTCAAATAAAAAAATTAAAAGAAAATTCAGTGTAAATAATATAATTGATGTAAAATTAATTTTGGTGTTGATCATCAATGGTTGATCTCTATTAACATCTATTTATTCTTTTTTAATGCGTTCACTATCTCTCTTCCGCCTATATACAATGGAGAAGCATGGTGGACTCAAATGTAAGACCCGTTCCCTGTAGTGGTGCGCTAATTTTTCATGATTTGCATGAAATAAAAATGTACAGTAAGTATATCCAGCAGATCCAATTGCTATCAAAGTTGCTATTTTATGTGATCAGAAATAATCGCCCGTGCACTTGTCACCGAACAGTGGGAAGTGACACTTGGCGAAATTCCAAATATTCATCGGATATGCTCCCGATTTACTGGCGATATTTTCGTCACTGGCGCTTAGATGGTGTTAGAAGCCATGGAATAAATCTATACTGTAAATTAAGATAATAGTGATTGATATTCGTATTCTCAATTGCGATTCTGTGCGTCCCTAATTCCATCTCGGGCTGGGTAGGTGTTTATATTTATGGTAAACGACAAAACCTTACTGAACAACTGTAGTAGCTCTTTTAATAATATGGGCACAAGCGAATAAGCTGTAGTAAAACGATAGCTATGGGATTCTCACAAGTAGGTATCTAATAATAGTGGGTACCGTGTTTCCTATTAGTTAGTAACAATAAATTTGAAAATCCGTTAAATAATTGTTCAAAATACATTGTTTGTTAAGTTGGTCTAGTGCAGTAACCGCTACTGCTAAGCTAGAGGGCATGGGTTCAATCCCCAGGTCGGGCAACAACACTATTAGGTATTTCTAAATTGAAATGCCCAGTAGCAGTTTGGAGTCTGGATTTGTGCATGGTGTGTGACAATAGGCTCACCTCTTACGGGACCTAAACATGACAGTTAATAATTGAATAATAGATACTTTGAATGGTCTATTTCGCAGCGCTACAACATTCACAACTACAAAATGGTCTGCATTCATTACACTCATATATTAGCAAGTTGGGTTGAGCGTCGATTTTTAGTGCAGACCATTTATATGAAGTTAGTAAATCTTATAAATTTTTATTCAACGAAATGTGCCATTTGCGAATACTGAATAATATGAAGGCAACGCGACTTCTTAATTTTCACTAAACCATTGACTAGGTCTTCGATAAGTGTTCGAAGTTTTACTCGAGCATGCAACTCATCTAACTTCGAACTCATTGGGAATGCTTTTAACTCTTTCTGCAAAGTACATTACGACTGTCTGAGTTTTAAAAACCTTAAACCAGTTTCGTTACTGGGAGGTGAGGTGATGGTTTCGTTTGCAAAAATATGCCAAAATTATTACCGTAAAACATGAATATTTAATTTTCACCCTTATTTCAAAAATGTTAAAGCTGAGTATTGTTAGATACCAATAGCTTAGCACGAGATAATAATTATGTTCGAGACCACACCTAAAATTATAAAAAAGGAACATTAAAAGCATCCGTGAGTTATTAAATTGAGATGGCATTCCTTCTATATTTTAGCGACAAAATTTATGTATTTTCGGTAGCTGGTTTTTGTGTTTTGGTCTAGTGCAAAGATTTTAAATATACCGTTATCGATCTCGTTTCTTACTAGAGGGTGCGGTAGCCGCGGCACGTACCAATGATGTTTAAATGATGTACGTTTCAGGAACTAAAATGTCACCTGCTGCAACGGTAACGAAAATATCATGTGGAAACCTGCATTACTGAGAGATTCGAGAGGAGATCCGTGCCCTACAAGGGCAAACAAGGGCTTATGTTAGCATATCTGTCTCATATTCATATTTTTTTCTCTTCAAAACTTCACTATGATACGGCTAGTACGTATATAATCGCAATAATATTATGATGAAAGAGTCACCTATACTGGGTTTGTATACAATCCTATTTGAAAGCACATAGACAACTTGAGTGTGTCAGCCACTGCTGGGCACGGGTCTCCCCCACAGACACAGGTGCGGGAGGTCTAGAGCATACTCCACCACGCAAAGCGGATTGGTGGAGTGGTTAGTGACCAACATAGTGTCGAATGTTCTTAAGCCACCCGAAGGTCTTCGATAAGGCTTAACGACTGTCCCAACCATTGAAAACAACCGGGACCAACGGATTTACGTGCCCTCCGAAGCACGGTAGGTCCATGAAATTTTTACCACTAGCGGTCACCCATCCACAAACCGACCGCGCCCGTCGTTGCTTAACTCTTTCGATCACATTGGGCTGTGGACGCTACAAGTATTACATAATGCAGACCCAGGGGTGGGTAAAAGAAAAGTTCAGGCGACGACAACGGCAGTATGTACCTGAGTCTGTAATCGGAGATTACACGAACCATTTCGTGCCTATTTTGACTTGAGCTTGAGGGGTCTAGCTCAAACTACTACAGACTTTTAATTTCGCATGTATATTTGCAGCTACTTTTTCAATAATTAATAACTGTCATAACAACGAAACACACATGCCAGTATATACGTGTAAATGTTTCTCCATTCCAAGTATTTTCTACTATTCTAAATTAATTATATATCTGGTCCGCATCTTTACCTCTTTCTTTTATTAAAGAAATCCAATTTCAACCCTAAGTTGATTGCTTCATAATTAGTTACAAGAACCAATCAGAAACATCGATCAATCAAGTGTTAATTAGAACTTGGGTATCGAAGTGTCTACAGACAAATTTTTATGTTACAAAACCATATTATTGGAAGAAATAATGAACACTCAATTTTATTAGAATGTTATGAGAAAATTAGCAGGCCTTGTAATTTGCCAATAGAAACGTATTTACTTATATGATTGGGAATTTAATGAAGCTGCTATCCAATAAATAGTATCGTGTAGTGTCGCCTCCGACTAATATTACTACGACCCGTAATAATACTTGAGTATAGAAATTATTTTTTGTTATGTTATGTTTGTACATCTATCTATATATATAAAAGGAGAAGCTGACTGACTGACTGACTGACTGACTGACTGACTGACTGACTGACTGACTGACTGACTGACTGACTGACTGACTGACTGACTGACTGACTGACTGACTGACTGACTGAATGACTGACTGGCTGACTGACTGACATATCAACGCAGGGCCTAAACTATAAGGGTTAGAAACTTGAAATTTTGCACAGGGGTTCACACGATGTCATGTTATTTGTCACATGTCACTTTGGGTTAGTTTCAATGAATATATCATTTGTTAGATTATGTTTGTTATTTTAGAGATATTTATAGTCTTTACAATAAAACTTTAATAATGTTCAAACTTCGATCAATTTAAACTCAAAATTTAAAAAATGAATTATAATTGAATTTGGACCACTCAGCAAAACTAGTCTGAATGAATTTGTTTATATTTGTTCAGATTTTGATAAATTAATGTTACGGTTCAACGATATAAATGCTTTAAATAAAATCACAGTATTTAGTGTTAGTCTCTACACAATCTTCCACTCCACAGTTTAACCTTATAAACAAATATTTCTGTATTTGTTAGGCTTCCGTAATTACAGAATATGTGTTGTTTACAAGTGTTTATTATTTTCAAAGTGCTGCAAAATAACAGCTTAACAGTTTGTTTACGTGACTCTAATTTCATAAAACATTAAAACAGAATGATGACTTAGAAAAACCGAATCAATACAGAGTAGGACTTTGAAAGGTTCCGTAAAGTTCCGCACCATTGTGATAGTAATATCTCTCCGGCATTCAAGACTAATGTTTTTCCAATATTCGTATACTTTAAAGTGCATTTTCGTTTCAATATAAAAGATGTGAATTTTTATGGCGATTTTATCGTCGTTGCAGTAACAGTTGTCGTTTGATCAATCCAGTTTAGTATGCACTGAGGTTAGAGTCAATCGTACAGATTTACAAAGAAAGAACAAAGTTTAATCTTATGTGAAGTCTGCCAATCGCCAATTGGCCTGCTGACTAAGGCCTAACGCCAAGAGTAGCCTGTGCCAGTAGGACAAGAAAGGGTTGTGGAAGCCTTAGCCTTCTTGGGCTGTCTAAATACTCTTAATAACACATGGTTGGCACATAAACTCATCTATGCCCCGGGTGAACTCTAATTAGAACCTATGGAGTCGTCACATATTACTCATGTACAATCTATTCAAGGTTTTACAATGGAGTTTTAGTAAATTTAAAAAAAACTGTATGGATTTGGAAATTGGTTAACAAGCTCACCGCCCTACCGTATAAGTAAAATAGCAATAATTGTCTCGGTCGCCTGAAAAAACATCAGTAGGTTCGAGATTATCTAGACTGGACCTGTCGATATCGGTGCAGAAGCTTAGCTAAAATAGGCCAGATTAGGATACGCGTCAGGTACGTCCCGAAAGCCTCCTTCGTGTAAAGAATTAGAATTAGTTCGTTCTATACATTGTCGTCTTATGTATAAGCTGAATTTAAAATGTATTCGTTGGTGTATCTTTACGTTACACTTTATCAGACCAAGTCTACTTAAAAAAAACTACCTTAAAGTAACTATTAAGTAGACTCTGCCAGTAATTTGACCAATCTGGTCAAATTGAGATTGGTAGACTTTATTTTATTTATTTGTTTTGTTTGTTTTATTGTTATTATTATTTGTGTTGTTTGATTTGAGATTTGTTATTAAGATTGTATCTTATTGACACCTCTTAAGAGTTACATAATTAGGGGAGTTAATGCCCTGTTGTAGTAGTACTACCCTAGTGCTTAGGAATTACTACAGAACACTAATTACATAAATTAATTTATTTTACATTGGAATAAGTAGTCTTTATCTATACTAATATTATAAAGCTGAAGAGTTTGTTTGTTTGTTTGTTTGAACGCGCTAATCTCAGGAACTACTGGCTCGAATTGAAAAATTCTTTTTGTGTTGAATAGACCATTTATCGAGGAAGGCTTTAGGCTATATAACATCACGCTGCAACTATTAGGAGCGAAGAAATAATGGAAAATGTGAAAAAAAACGGGGAAAATTATTCATCCTTGAGGGCTTCCGTTGCGTGCGCTGCGAAAACGGTTCAAGATACCAAAAATATATGTATGAAAGAATTATTCCTCTTGAAATGATCTAAAAAAATGTCCACGACAGTATATGTCTATCATTTAAGATTAACTCACTAGAACCGTTTTTATGGTAATCAAATTTGGTCGAAATTAATGCATTTGTTAAGAGTTGTATCAACGTAATAATATTAATTTTTAATAATTTCCTACTTTTATTGAACGCTTTCGATTATAAGTAATGGTACCTAATGGTAGTGGTAGTGGTAACGGTAGTGGTAGGGGTAGTGGTAGTGATAGGGGTAGTGGTAGTAGTAGTGGTAGTGGTAGTAGTAATCCACACACTTACATTAAGTTCTCCCAAAATATTCACTAAAAATTATCTATATGGCAAAACAACGTTTGCTGGGTCAGCTAGTATTACATATTTTTCTTATAATTTTTTCTATTATATTTCTGCAGTGGACCCAAAAAGGCTTATAGATAGATGGATGGATGATGTTTCTGTCTGTACATCCTCTGAAAGAAATAAATTACGACAGACATTTTATTTCTCGCACGCAATTTTATTCAAGTTTATGTCAATATTTTCCTAATTTTTTACATTACAGAATAGAGCAGGCTCAAAATAAGGAACCAATTTGAATTTGATATTTTTTTAAATCTAAAATAATCCCAGGGTTATCAGTTGAACGACCCAAGCTCGAGTTCTTGCCACCCTATAACCCAGAAACCTCCACAAGTCACTCTTACAAAACACAGGGCGCAACCACCACATCCAGGCACCTGTAGCCTGAAGCCCCTGGGCTTTGTTGGCCACTAATGCCACTAATCTGTGAGGTGCAATATAATCCAAGCCATTAAGATCATAAAGGCTTGTATTTTACTGTTATATAATTATACTATTACATCAAATTAAAGTATACTACGAGATACGGAGACTGAATGTTAAAAAAAATCTCAGCTTCAATTTATTCCAACTCTGTAACTGCCGCTTTGATTCAACCCTTTTAATTTCAATTTCGTTTCCTGTACAAATTACTGTTTAAGTACGTGTAAATTGTAACGAGCAGTAAGTATGTAAATTTATAGTACCTACCTACGTGAAACATAAGTGGGCTTTAAGCTCCCGATCCCAATTGCGTATCAACTTGTTGAAGTGTCACTTTTGCTTTTCGTAATATTGCTCTGAATTTCCGTGTAGTTAAAAATTAGCTCTGTTAGTCGTATATAAAATTTTGTAAGTAAAAATATTGTTGTAGGCGAGATATTAACAACCATTCATATTTTACCAACTAAACAAAAACAGCAAACCCATAACAGAGCATAACTAGTAGTCTTTTCCACTATTATTTTTATAACGTCGAATAGAATAAACATTGATATCCAGCCATAATCGTTATTTCAGTTTTACATGTAGAAAAACAATTTTATTCTTGCCTACTCCTGTGTAACATGCACGGTAAAGCAAATCAATTGAGCGCAGTGTTTTTGATAAAGGTGTGACCTCTTAGTCCTACTTAAATAAAGTCCCAAAGAAGTATTTTAATGGTGTAACTGTATATATTTTGTGGATATACGAAAACTCCAGGGTAAAGTTTACATAACATAAAATCACGCTATGTATTGTCCAGAAGGGGCAGGCAGAAATGTGTAGGTATACACCCACTCTTCACCAGTTATGTTTAGGTCCCATCTAATACGTGATAAGCCTATTGGCATACATGAACTATAAAATACGTTTTATGCATAATATGTCCTCAATATGTGCACATATTGAGACATATTAAGACATCTCTGTTATTATTTTAAGTCTCGCATAATAATGTCAGACTATTTGTTACTAGGGAAGTCGTAAAGTCGTGTACAAGATACAGCCGCAGATGTTATTCACTAAACATGTATAAAATCTCTGGAAATGGGAGATTCACTCTAATTACACACAGAGCTCTACAATCATGCTGATTTGATCCTTATATTCTCTGATTAAGGTGGTAAATTGTTTGAAGATTTTTTGAAAATTGCAGTGTCGCGAAGTGTAAGTTTATCGGTACTACGTATTATGAAAAGTGCTTACAAGATTTCCACTAAATTACGCTTGCCAGCCATTTAGTATATAATTATCGGAACCTGATTTTCTCTTATATTTAACATACGTAAGTGACATTGTAGCGTCCATAGCCCAATGGCTCACGTTGATTCAATGTGACAGAGTTAAGCAATGTGGGGCGCGGTCGGCTTGTGGATGGCCTAGTTGTCAACTAGTGGCAAAATTTAATTGGCGCTACCGTGCTCTGGAGGGTACGTTAAGCCGTCGTTCCCTGATACCTACCTGATACTACTGCAACCAACCTGCAACCAATGCCTCCATGATTGATACGTGGGATTGATTTTATTTGCAATAGTAAACGATACAGAATAACCGAATATAATATATATTCTGTGTTGCAACATTCATTTGATTATTTTTTTCTAGAAACATTGAATAAAAAAATATTGTATTTTCATCAACATGTTACAAGTGAATACCTACTATACAGTTGTAGAAAATCCCGCGCTATCGCTGTTGTCTGAGTCACGATTTATTACTACTATGTATTATCAATAACGGACACTTACATATAAATTCAAATTGTTACAGCAAGCTAACTGAAAGTACTAATTTCCATTAATTTCGCCAAGTGGAATTCAGAACTGTAAAATTTTTTGTGTATTGAGGAAACGATTTTTAACTTTTTCTTCTTCAAAGTAGTTAGTAGTCAGTAGGCTTAACTTTATCAACATGGTTTACAAAAATGTCATTTACTAAACTAAAGCATATTAATAACAAAGGTATTTTCCGTGTAAATACCTTAGGCATAAATTTCTAAACTTTACTTTAACAAACCTAGTAATAACATGCATAACAATCTGCTATGGTAAAGGCATTGCGTTTAAAATTTTTATTTAAAACAAAGATTTTCTTTTTAATCAAAAGTGTGTGATAGGCCTTAAATATAGTAACATGACGCCATTTAATAGATACTTAGGTTGTTTTTTTTTAGAATGGACTTTTGCTATATGGTCAAAGAGACCTTTACGGTGTCGCCGATAGGTTGGTATTGCCATAGAGGAAGGACATATTGCTAACCAGTAATCGTCGTCGTGTTCCATTCACGTTTTCTTTTGTCGGGTAATTAATGTTTATTCGATCTAAGAGGAAAACACCTTGTTATGATACAATTACTTGATCATAAATCTTTACTGTCAGTTGTACCTTTGGTTATCTATTCAATGATACCAGCTTAGAATAATTACATATAGAAACCTAGTCAGCGCGCCCATTTTGAAGCACTTTAATTGGAGCCAGAAATGGCTCCAAACACCGGGCCGCTCCGTAGTGTTCTCCGGGCCGGCCGCACGAACGTGTATCGCGAAAAAAAAATTATTACGACGATTTGTGCAGTTAAATTGTGTCATAACACATCTGAAAAACAAAAGAAGTATCATAACATCACTTTTCACAGGTAAGCTTTCAATATTTCATAGTATATTGTAGTTAATTAGGTTTAAATAAAAACATTTTGTTTTAATGCTCAGTGTTGCCCGATTGTAAAAATATTTTCCCATTTTATCTGACTATTGCTCCAACTGATAAATTTTAATTTTTTAATACAATTGCTACTGATATTTACGTAGGTATGTGGTATGTGACACGTTCTCTAATACGTGTTTGCGTGAAATAATGATATCATATACCTGAAATTGTGTTACTTGAAAGTTGAGAAGTATAAACGAACTTTATTTTTACACTTGCTATAATCACAACTTAGAAGTATCGTGTATTGTTGTTCAAAGGATTCCTGTCGACCCTGTTATTGCTGACAAGTGGGTGAAAAATATAAGGCATAGTCGTGGAGAAGTCTATTGGAAGCCAAACAAAAATACACGAATATGTTCAAAACATTTTAATAATGAAGATAAGTACATTACACATGGTGGATCATGTAGATTGCGTCGAAATATAGTTATTTGAACTAAAACTAATGTGTATTTTGAGATTTTGTGACACGATGTTGATAAAAATAAATAAAGCAAATGATAATAAAATTAATTGATTCAGGATTAATTGTGAAACGGCAAGAATGGTTTACTTTAGTTATACAGTAAATAAATAAATATTATAGTGTACAATCTGTTAAAAATAAATTGTAAAAAAAATTACGTGTTGTTTTATTTTCGCTGCGACCCATAGACGTCCTACTGCTGGGCACGGGTCTCCCCCACAGACACTACTGCGGGAGGTCTAGAGCATACTCCACCACGCTGCTCCAATGCAAATTGGTGGAGGGGTTAGTGGCCAACCCAGTGTCGAATGTTCTTAAGCCACCCGAAGGTCTTCGACAAGGCTTAACGACTGTTTCCACCATTGAAAACAACCGGGACCGACGGCTTTACGTGCCCTCCGAAGCACGGTAGCGTCCATGAAATTTTGCCACTAGCGGCCACCCATCCACAAACCGACCGTGCCCGTCGTTGCTTAACTCTTTCGATCACATTGAATCGACTCGAGCCATTGGGCTATGGACGCTACATTGTTTTATTTAATTCGTTTCATATCAACATTCTAGTAATACAACAACTTTACATTACTACTGTGTTTCATTCGAATTAAAAATAAATATAAAAATAATTACGTGTTATTGTTTTTCTTTTATTTATTTCATTTAAATAACCCTTCTTGTAATATAACAACTTTACATTACCATACTCATATTTTACCACACAGAGCTATTTATATGTATGGTATAAATGGTTATCAGCGGCCGAAATATTCGCCGCTTTCGGGAAAACTGCACCTCCTCTGGCATCACTATACAAATGTATGTGTGCGTGTCGCCGAGCGTAAGCAAGTAATCGTCACGCCTGTGTGATTCGGTTTAGTGCTTCATTTTTGAGAGAGCGCTTGTATGAAGACTATCTTTCTATATGTAATTATTCTAAGGATACCAGTTATATTGCGATTTTGATTACTTATTTATCCATTTACTTAGTAACATAATTATTAAAAAAAATTATGTAGGTACACCGCTTAACACATAAACAGATATTTGTTGTAATGTATAATGCACACGCTTTAACACTACCCGCCTTTAGCGTACTTTAGCAAATTAGGGTTCATCTTATCAATAATATTTTCACAAAATCACTTTAGAGCGTTGAAAAATGTAACTCGATCGAAAATTTTATATTAATTCACCTTCGTTTAGTTATACTCAGTAGAGATGGTTCTGTTTTTTTATAAGAGTTAGTTTAGATAGATAGATAGTTTTTAGTCAAATTACGATCTATTTTATTTAATAATTACTACGCCACTAAGGAACGTGGAAGCGGAGCTCCACCGATCGCCCTTAATTTAAGAGAGATACAGCGCCTTAGTTAAAAAGATTTCCCAAATAATATAAAATTGTAAATTGTCGTGTGTATACGTGTATGTTTCTCTTTAAACGTAAATATTGAAAAAAACATTAATGTTTTATAAGAACTCGTCTATCACTCAAAGCTTGAGTTAAAGCTTCTGTTAAACATTAAGTTAAAGCGTAAGTCAGTAAATATATAAGAAATCTAGTAACAGATATTTACTAACTTACCTTACAGCTGCATTTTGAATACTCAGCTACCAATAGTTATTAGAATCATATTATGATATCTTTTGATCCTAATAACATAAAATCAAAATCATAATCATAAAGAAGATTACTACCTATAATTTTATTGATAAATATTTAACAATAGTATTTCGTTATTGAATAAATAAAGTAATGCAAATCCACAATTCACATGGCACCGACACGAGAATAAAACCATTTTTAATCCGCTTAAAATTTCCATATTCGAAATCACACAACTCGAAAAGTGCACTCAGGATTTGAGTTACATTTACATATCGTACTTTACTCGAAGAATCCCGTACCACAAAACATCATACAGTGAAAGAGGCATAAACAAAGATCCATTAAAATACATGTGAAATAAAAATACGCCTGTTTGTGATTTTCAAGGTCCTTTTGAGGTCAATGCTGGACATAGGCTTAAGCTGTGCAGCAGCGACCTGATCCCTAGTTCTAGAGGATTCTTCAAGTTGTCTGCCTACCTTGTCGGAAGACGAACTTTTTCCTTCCCTACCCTATATAAGTATCAAGAAGTCGCTATCGCTCTATACTAATCAAGTAGTCTCTCTGGTATTTGCTAGATATTTTGCTAGGGTTTTAGGGTAGATAATTTAGGTTACTTAGCATCACCATCACATTTCCTGAGCGGTAAGAGAGCAGAGATTTGTACATTGCAGAGTCGCTAATGCAACTATACAGTCAGAGGTTAAATCTAATGAGATTTAATTAACCACTCTCCGTTTCGGAGACTCCGGCTAAATTATTTTGTGAGGTCAGTTTAACCGGAAACGTTCGCCATTGTAAACGCTCGCGAAATGCGACGCAAATTATGCGACTGATGAATTTTGTTAATTTCTTCACAGAATTAAAAGAGAAAAAAAATATTTTACGTCACAAAAAAATTATTAAAATTAAATAATTGCTGAAATAACTTTGTACAGTATATTTACCTATGTATAGGTAACTATTTTCGAAGTAACTCAACTAATACATTTAACTGTAAAGGCTATAAGATAATCGATATAATCCTTTAATATTGATATAATCTGCCACTGGATAAAATATATAATGAGAACCTCACAATACTTTAGAGATTCCGTCGCCCGATTTTTTTGTAAGTGGGTCATTTCAACGCGACCGGAATTGTTCGCTGCTGTCCGCGTCGCTCAGTACGCGGATGATGCTACATAGATTCAGTCTCTTATGCAACAAATAGTGTACATTTATTTGCAAACTATCTGGAACAGAGTTCGTAATCACTTGAATTTGTCCTACTCAGACCGTTTCTTCTAGCAGTTCGTTTTTGATTCGCATTCGCTGACTTGAGGTTTTTCAAGTTTAAAACCGTTCTTCTTTGAGTTAGTTTTCCTTTTTGAAAACTTTAACATTGGAAACAACAATGTACTATCGTGTGCTAAAAACTTTCAAGTCAGTATTGGCCGGTAAGGGCATTAGCCGTACCTACCTTAAAATCACTAAAAAATAATAGAATTAATTCAACTTCCAAGACTAATACACCACCACCACTAAAATCCTTTCTTCTCACTGTTCAGTCTTCTCACGGAATGGGAGAGGAAATGATATGAAGGAATGAAATGAGCCGATGATGATACCGGATTAGCATAGTTCACATGTCTTAACATTATGGTGAACTCGCCACCATCACCAAGCCAGAATACTCCAGCTCTTCAGTACACACTCAAGTGGTAGAAGTGGATCAAACGCATCCAGAAGAAAACGCATGTAGGTTTCCTTACGGTGTCCTTCCTTCCTTGTAATGTTTTGTTTGTATGTATAAAAATAAGTTATTCTTGAATCACTAACAAGTTTATATCACTAAAATCTGTTATACTAGCGTTCTTTTCCGTATTATTACGTAAGTGGGTCAGCTTCAACCAAAACGGTTCGCTCCTGTCATGTGTCAACGCAATGAGCGTGGCAAATAGTGCGACACTAACTGATGAATCTCATGTTGTTTTGGAACAAATGATAAGAAATACTTATGAATTATGACAAATAATTATTATACTGAAGGACATTATGTTCATTAGCGTAGTCGAGACAACCTTTCATTTCAAATACATATTTATAGAATAGGTACAGGTTGACACTCAGAAATTAAAGTCGAACGATTTTAGATTTCCAGATTTCACACACCTACAATAACATTATGTAGGACTCATAAATTTCGGGAGTTTCATGCCGATGTTTTCTTGACGTAGGTAAGCAGCAGACGAAGTTAAATAAATAAATGTCGCATGTATATCTAAAGCATGAAATTATATTAAGAAAATTAAAAAAAAATACAGTTATGTAGTTGTCATGGGCAGCAGTGGATATCCATAAAAAATTGAATTGAATTTAATTAAATTCTTAAGAATTGAATCTTTAGAATTTAATTAAATTCAATTTGTTTGAGTGAAAATATTTTATGGATAGTGACTTTATAACCAACTCATCACAATAGCTGCCTGCTTAACTTTTGGGCTGCCTTATACGTTCATCTCATACAATACAGTCTGAAGTGGTCTGGACTATAATGAGAAGATGCTTAATGTCTTTCATGCTTTATCTTTATTTCCACACTTGCCATTGTCACAACTTTAGCACCTTTGCAATTCTCTTCAAGTTTATTTTGCTGAACAAAACACTGCGACGCGGCAACGGCTTGTCTTCTTGCGACATTGCTGGTACCTGAAGTAAAGCGCTGCCAACACGAGAGATTATATTACTATAGGACATAATTGCGGATGCTGAAAATAATTATAATTTTTCTAACTTGAAATTCCCAGTAGTTGGTCAGAGAATAGACTTGTTTCCGGTGTATGTCAAAGTATACCACATGAGATCTACTAAAATGAACCAATTTTGCAACCCAAGGGTTCCATTACACCAGTGCCTACCAGTGTACAACCAATATGGCTTAGCGACTTTGAGAAACGAAAACAATCGGGACCGATGCGCGCGTGCACACGATGATAGTGTAGTGATAATATTGTGTGTGTTTATGCATAGTGAAAACGTCCAACGTGGTAGCTTAGTTCGCTTAAATACTATGTACCTACCTCCATAATTATCTGCCACCGAGTTTTTGACGAGTGTTTGGTTGGATAGGTTGTAGTATCGAATTACTAAACGTTTAAAGAGAATGATTGTATGTTAGATGACTTCAATTTTCAAAAATCATAATCTATTTGCGTCTAGCATAATTTATTAAAATATCAAAAAAAACTGACTTCAAAACTAAAAAGTCAGAAATAATTGTACTAATTCGTTTTTTGGGAACAGGTCCGTTGCCGCTACAACAAACTACTAAAAAAAAAACAATTAAATGGGGGCTCCAATACAACAGATATGATTTTTTTGGCGGTTGTATAGGTAATGGTACGGAATCCTTCGTGCGCGAGTTCGACTCGCATTTGGAGTGTTTTTATATCAATATCACTGGACATTCAGTTTATTACTTTTCAACGCGTTGACCTTATTCTGTCATAAATCTAGGCCTCTGATTCATACGACATGTATTCATCTGGCCTTAGACAAGATAGAGAAGTAATATTGTTAAACTATTTTCAGCTTGACTTCGCAGTTCATGCGTTGATGTGCTAATTATAATATTTTTACGATTGTGGCGTATCGCGTACATTAAAATATTTCAACTGGCGACTGTGTGATTCAACAAACGATTTATTAACGTGAGATGTCTTGTCTTAAAATGTATACATGTATGTATGTATCTTTTTAAAAGCTTTTATTTAACTTCACTCGTATGTAAGTATGTAAGTAAGTCCTGGAATCTTGCAATCAATATTTCACCCACTTCCACTGAAGCTATCGAGCTGAAATTTGGCACACATATTTGGTTCCGATGACAATGCATGAAAATAAAAATAAAGTTTTAAAAAGCTTTTTTTAAAAAAAAAATTTTAACGGTATAATTCATGTAAAGCTGTTTTTGAAATATTTTAGCCAAAGTATTGTATAAGTAACTCAGATTCGCTAACATTTTGGAAATTTGAGATCTTATTTTATTTCTTTCTAGTAACACCATGTTTCTCCAGGTTGGTTAAGAAGTGAGTGAAACGTCAAATAAAAACCAGTGTCAATTGTTCGCAAGGCCTTTGACAACAATTGTTTCACAACAGCACTGTGCCCTCCAAAGTACGGAAGCACCCATGAAATTTTGCTAATAGCAGTCAACCCATACACATACCGACTACGCCCGACTTTGCTTAACTCAGTCGATCAAGATTTTGCTACTACTACATAAATAGTACTAAACAAATAATGCGGATGCTTGGTATGGAAAATTTCGTTGCGCTTGTCATTATGTATTTACCATATAAGTTTAAGCTGTTACCCGTCTACTTTTAGGCTATCTGCCATCATTAATGCTATTTAAAATCATGTCATCCATATATGGTGGAAATAAATCTTAGAGAAAGATTAAAACAAGACAATTTTTTTTAAATTTCGTCATTGTGTTTTTTACTATATTTCTATAATAAGTGCAATATGCAAATTAGTAAAATAGGTACAATTTCATAACTTTTATCTCCTTATTAAAAAAAAAACCTTTGTAGGTTGAAAATTAAAAAATGCTGAATTTGTATTGAGGGTCTCAAAGGTGCCATTTGCTCCAAAGTTGATCTATAATAGCTTTATAGTTTCGTCCGGTAGTGCGTCATTTGGAATGAATCAGTTGAGATTAAAATTCTTCTTCAAAAAATAAAAAAAGTATCATAAAGGTACTGCGATTCCCTAAATCCGGTATAAAACCGACATTATTATGTTGACGACTCCGTGGCGCAGTGTTGAGTGACCCTGACTGCAGAACCGCGGGTCCCGAGTTCGTACCCGGCGGGGCAGATATTTATTTAGCAGATAATTATTTTTACTCGTGTTATGGATAAGAAGATGTTTTTTTCTGTGTGTGTGCATCTGCAACACAGGTCTGGGCCTGACGCGGGGGTGTGTGTGTGAGCGTTTGCTATAATTATTATCGTATTCATTTACATATATTTAAAAATAGTATACAGGATCGGGATGGATGGATGGTTATAGTATGTCTACACAACCTATAAAACTAAACGGGAAACATAGAACACCATTCGACACTATGTCGCCAAAAATTATGTCAAATTACTTAACGAAGGGAGATAAACAAGGAGTGCCAGATATTCGACACACGTCTTAATTGAATGGCGCTGGAATTAGAGATGCCTGTGATTACTCTATTCAACAAATGTGTATGAGGGAATTTAAGGCGCCGTGATTCGACGCAAATCTACGTGGTAGCTCTGAATGTTAAGTAGATTTGAATATACAATTAGGTTTAGGTAAAGAGCAGGAAGGAATTATGAGCAGAAATCTTATGCAATTAAATAATTGTTTAAATTCATTAGAATTAACATACGATTGAAGACAATATTTTGTTTTGTTAAATGTCATCAAAGTCAAAGTCAAATTCAAATAATTTGTTTCGCCATGAGGTGATTGGACACGCTTGACGAAAGTCTAGGTAACTACAAACTACTCAAAGAAAAGAGATAAAATCGTTGCTGTTTTAATATATTAACAACATGATATCGATTTACTCGTATATTGACAAATTATCTGACAAACTCTGGTAATTGTTATACCTATATAATATTGAAAAATAAATGACCATTATCTTTTGGTATGAGTTTCAATTTTGAAATATATTATATTATTATACTATTGAAAATTAATTTATTACTACAGGTATTAGAGGTTTGTTAAAGAGAAAACATAAACAGTGTTATGAGAAATCGACATGTTATATAAAAATACAGTGTAGTTTTTCTCCGGTCGCCGGCTACTGCTGATCTTTATAGCGGCAGCAATTACATTAAGCCTGTATGTTGGTTCGGTATGGCTAACTTTACCGCCCACAAGTCATAATGCAGGATCTTGTTGACAAATCCGACGTGTATCTGGCTTCCCATTACGGATCTAGACAAAGGCGGTGGTTACTAGGCTATTATGCTATATGATATTACGTAAATCAAACCATTTTAAAATTTATTTTTTGACGTGATAACGTCTTATAAATCGATGAACGGCCAACACATACGAAAAATTGTGACGGCATCCTCCCGTTACGCCATTCGTACCGCCAAGTGTTACGCCAAGCGTATTCATTCAATTTCAGTCTAACCCATACCAATAGAGCTACTTTTCTAGGGCGTACTGAGATATTAATGTACTTTACATAATACATTTAGTGACAGCAGTGACAGCCCAGTGGCTATCGAACTCGCCTCTCACTAGAGCGGTCCGGGTACAAACTCAAGCGGCACGCACCAATGACTTTTCTGAGTGATGTGTGATTTAAGAAATTAAATGTCATTTGCTGTAACGGTGAAGGACACCTCGTGGTGAAACCTGCATGCCTGAGAGTTCATCGTAATGTTCTCGAAGGCATGTGAAGTCTGCCAATCCGCACTTGGCCAGCGTGGTGGACTAAGGCCTAATCCCTCCTGTTCTGAGAGGAGACCCGTGCCCAACAGTGGTACAAAGAAAGGGTTGTGATGATGATGATGACACAATACAGTTGATAGCGTGATTCAGAAAAAGGCACGGCGCCATCTTGTGTATGTTTTGTGAATAAATGCTACAATTTCAAATAATATTGGTTATGACGTTATATAAAAATATGATAGTCCGTAAACCGACTTTACAGACAGTCATTTTTTTTTTTTTTTTAATGACATTATCTACCAGTCAACCATGGGTGTTGGTGAGAAGATACAATAGGTAGGCAGCAATAGCAAATGCAATAGGTAAAATTTACTCTTATGAATCTCGTTCAGGATCTGTCTTGCTCGTCTTGGGCGTCAGAGTACGTGTACATATTCGTCTACAAAATCACTATCAAATAAGCCACATACTTATGCTTTGTCCAGCCTCCTAAGACAGACTGACTTCTTATACCTACTAGTTTTCTTACTGCATGAATAGATTTAATCACAAACTCAGTGTCGTATGTATATTAAAGAAGAATATACAATAAATACAAGTACCTAATCTCTTTCCCGAATGTACCCTCTACATTTGTAAATACGAAAGCCATTCTACCGCAATGCTGAGTACACGTTACATAACGAATTAATGTGAAATTGTATTAGGCACAGGACTATGGGCCTAGCGAAATGTTATTAAAGAACGGGACATGGCAAACATTGAGCCCTGTGATGGCAAACCTCCTTGTAGTTCTGATTCTAATTAATAAATGAATCGCTAATATCTATTATTTCATAACAGTATCAATAATATGGATATTGTTATGAATAACTCAGGCGTAAGCTTTAAAGCTTATCAGTGTAGCCGGGTCAAGGGAAATGAGCTTTATATCTTGTCCTTATTGCCCAATTCCTGCGTCGTTGGTTGCTTTGTTGGTCTAGTGGTTACAAACATGACTGCGTAACTAAAGTCTGGGGTTCGATTTCCTAGTCGGGAAAATATCGGATTTTTTTAACTTGAAATACTCAATAATATCACGGACACACACCTGTGATTTCTTCGGGGATTTAAGGTGTGATTTTATGTTATTTTTAATGCCAAATTCTAGGTTGAACCAACCCAGAATTTCTACCCATTCGAGAAGGCAGTATAGTATAGTTCATTAGTCTATTAACATATTATAAAATCGCATGAAAGCCTATATATGAAAGAGTCATGAGTCCCAAATAACTTAAGCAAATTTAGATGTAGATTGGCAAGAGCGCGCGCAAACTTCCACTTCGAAGGCAGTGCTATATTAGTGCGTCGCCCTGTTAGGGTTTAAAATTGCCAGGCAGATGAATTTCATCGATTAGACAATATATTATTACACGATGTTGTTAACACGTACTCGTATGTTATTTCCCAGTTCTTATTTTATTATAGTAAAACAAATTTCTCAGTTCTTATTTAATTAATAATTCTGAGAGGAGACCCGTGCCCAACAGTGAGACAAAGAAAGGGCTGTGATTATGATGATGATGAATGAAACTTAGGTATGGGTAAACAGTTTGTATTTGGTTGTAGACGAAAACTAGTTGTACATGCGTATACGTAGCGATCGGGAAGTTACAACACAGTCATCATGACTCGGAACTACCAGTGATTACTTATGGATCTTAGACTTCGGCCTTATTCGTAAGCTCATAGTCGCTCAGCGCGCTATGTAAAGTATTTAGATCGTGACCAGATTCGGAATTATGAAATCCGTAGACGAACAAAGGTAACCGACAAACCGACATGGCTCGAAGAGTAAGCGCACTGGAGTGAAGGCAGATAAAACGGACTGATAACCGATGGGGATGACCTTAAGAAGACAGTGGACCTTGAAAAGTTGATGGAAAGATGGTTGGAGACGTATAATGACTGATTCTTATGTGTACACATGCACACATCCACGTAAAGTGACAATAACGTAATATTATTTCAAAAATAAACAAATGTTATAAAAAAAAACATGCTGTATATTTAAAATTTCTCTGGTATTATGAACATGCCAGCTTTAGTTATCCAATCTGGAATCTTTATATTATCTGCTCTAAGCTCTTTAATAAAGTACTCACCCTTCTTTGTTATTAGATCCAGTGTCACTTCAATAATATCTGTTACCGTATTGTGACATGTATTTCGTATACAATTAGCTCATGTCTGAGATCAATAGATAAGCTAATAGCAATCATTTGTGTTTGGCAGGGGTGCATGAGTACCTACCGTTATTTTGATTACAAAATACTTCCTGTTAGATGACTCACAGACGGAGTACATCATTATACCGTGGTATTAGTAAGATCTCTGAATGGACAGTGTAGTGTTTGGGTGTCCATTATAGTAAATAAAATACGCCTTTGATCACTCAATAGGTGAAGCAGGTAATGCGTCCGGCCCACGTCCGTACTGGCTCACCGCTAGCGCGTGACTGACGCCGGCGCATACACTACAGACAGATCATAAGATCAGAAGATAAGAAACATTAAAGACAAATGGACTAGAGAAGTAACTGATTGGCGTCCCAGAGACAAAAAGTGAAGGAAAGGATGGCAGCGTCATAGATGGGAAGATGATATTAAAAACTAGCAGTCACAACATGGAATAGGAAGCTCAAAATGGGACTTTAAGGAAAACTCTGGGGGGGGGGCATATGCTGAATAGAAACACAATCAGAGAAATTTAAAAAAAATAAAGCGGTATCACTCAATTATTTTAATTTAATGTTCTTTTATTTAAGTACATACGTGTAAAAGTTAGTGTTTAATTTATGATTGAGAAAAGGCTGTATTATATTATTATTAGTATGATCTCAAAAGTCCGTTCTTTATCCTACTATTCATAGAGGCACACGAGAATTTAAATTTTTTATTTGTTTGTTACAGATATATTTTGATTGGAGTCTGCTTTGGTACGGTGCGAAGTCGTGGAGGTAAGTCGTAAATTAAATATCTATTGTATTTTGTATGCTTTTAGTTATTTTCTAGTAAGTTTGTATCTGAAGTAGAAGCATGTAAATGTTGTAATATTAGATACTAGCATGAGTTTGCAATGCTGGACGAAATTAAGGGAATTTATTTAAAAAACAGCCATACTTAACAGTAAAACCTCACATCTTTAGTTCCATAAAATACATCATACCACCCGTGGTCTTGGTCGGAAATTCTAAAACTAGCGGGAGTCATGCGAGAGTGAGTCATTGTTTTTATTATAAACCATAGGGTTTCCCAGTAATTTTTCATAAGCCAAAATACATTCAAAATAGTCCCAGGTATGGATTGGAGATTATACGTCGGTACAACAGTCAACTAGCCAAAGTGTAATTTTGGCAGTAAATTAATCTCACATATATCTAGAGGACTTAACACTCCTTTCAGAACATACTCGTAAGTAATTATGAATATGAATATCTTGAGGAATACAAATTTCTTCACAACAATTTCTTTTACATGTCGCAAATACATATTCATAAAATCATGACATTATATTATGAAAGTCTAATCGTTGTCAGCCTAGGATTGGAACCCCAGAACCAGACCTTAGAGAAGCGGGGCAGAATTCTGAAGGCCGACCAATTTACAATAATAAATTGGGAATGAGTGCTCAAAGTACAATTTAAGAATGTTTTATTATTGAATAACGCCGACTGTAAAACGTGACATAATTTATTTAAATAATGATATTAATAAAACCTAATAATAATATCCATTTATAAAACCTAAATATCAAAAAAGTTAATAACTTATAATCAACGCGCAAAAGCCTTTTAAAACAACACCTTACTTTGCTGCTGAAACTAACTTAATTTCGTAGAGCTTTGCTACCGTGACTGATGTCGTTACAACTTGATCAAGATTACTTGAAATAGCTGCTGCTAATATAAAGGTGCGTCTTTCAGGCTCGTTTACAATTATACTAGATTGCTTACTGGAATTTAAAGCAAGTAGTGGTGTTCAAGAAAATGAAAGGAGAATTATTTGTTTCTTATTAGTCATTCTAAGTAGCGTCCATAGCTTAATGGCTTTCCTCGATTCAATGTGATCGAAAGTGTTAAGCAACGGCGGTCGGTTTGTGGATGGGTGACCGCTAGTGGCAAAATTTCATGGACGCTACCGTGCTTCGGAGGGCACGTAAAGCCGTCGGTCCCGGTTGTTTTTCAATGTTGGAAACAGTCGTTAAGCCTTGTCGAAGACCTTCGGGTGGCTTGAGAACATTCGACACTGGGTTGGCCACTAACCCCTCCACCAATCCGCATTGGAGCAGCGTGGTGGAGTAGACCTCCCGCAAAAGTGTCTGTGGGGGAGACCCGTGCCCAGCAGTGGGACGTCTATGGGTCGCAGCCAGTCATTCTAACAGTAAGAAAAATGATGGTTAAGGCAAAGTCAGGGTTTTGGTGGAGTTAAAACATTGTGTGTTCTTAAAATGGCATTTGCGTCCCCTAAGACAGTCCTGTGAAATGTTTAATAATTGTATTTAATTAATAAATGTCCACATATTTCTTATACGCTAAGAGACTAAAAAGCCGAAATACGAAAATATAAACAAGCATTCCATTTCATTCCATTATAGTTTGAAGGTTACAATGTAGGAAAGGGTGGAATCAGCTCCCCGCATGACATTTTGTTTAGTAGTTCATAAATTTTATAGTTCATCATTTCTATGAAATTTATTAAGTAATTACTCACCATATGCACAATTACTCACATGGCAATAAGCTCTCTTGATGATGTACAACTGTATACAACTTTGCTAAACACAAATCAATCCCAGGGTTGAATGTTATGGCTAAAAGATTGTATGTCAAAATTACTTGATCCGTTGTCAAATTCAATCAAGTAATTTGAACGAGGCTTTGTAAGTAGATAAGCCTTGTTAATTCAACAATTTACTTGAATCTACTTTGACAAATAGCCACAGATAAGGAATTCGTGTTAATGTTGCAAGATAATATTAAGAGTGACTTGCCATAATGCTATCGTAGCACATTTAACAACAGTATTTAAGAAATCCAAATTAAAAGTAAACTGGAGGTTAAACTTACATTACATTTTTTTTTCTTCGGAGCTCAATGCATGTTCAATATTTTTAGTAAATATGATGTTTAAAGTAATTTTCAAATACTATTTCTATATTCAGATTTTTATGGTGTTCCAGATTCAAGCTTAGAAACAAATGAAGATTATTTTGAAGAAGAGGGATACAATCTCCTAATGACGACAGTTAATAACATTGATACAGAATTGGTGGAACTAGAAGGTGATGCTTTTAGAATACGAGCACCCAACATAACTGTATCTACTAAAACTATATCACTTGATGATAAGAGGATTTACAGTCCATTAATATTAGACTTAACAGTTAAACTAGTTGGATCTCCTATAAAACCATCGTGTTTATTCACCATAGTCAGTGATACCGGCGATGTGGACTTGCAATTATGTTTCGCGCCGATTGGAGCAGAATCTATGAGATTATCCTTGTACAGTAAACACATACCTGATGGTAAAGTTGTATTCGAAATACCCGAATCGCAGGAATGGAGAAATTATTCTATGATCGTGGATGAAAAATCATTGACGCTTCGGCTTGACTGTTTCTTGTACGACAGTATTAAGTATAATGATTATAATGTTACTAATATTTATATATCGCCGAACTCGGTCTTGTATCTTGGAAACTCTGACAAAGGGAATAAAACATTTGAGGTAAGTACTTGTTGCTTTTATAAAATGACGTACACATAAGATACCTGATGCAAACCTCATAAAATAATTAATTTATATTTTCCATAAAAATATTCTGCAAAAATTCATTACAAAGTCTAATATATAACGCACGTCGCACATGTGTCATTTTGTATTATTGCTGAAATTAGCTGTCACGGCAGCTAAATTAGTAGGCGACTCACACGTTGAGGTTTTCGCTAAATACAGGCTGATTAATTTTTACGACGTGAGTGAAAATTCGTTGGTATTAATTCTGTAAAGCAGTTTCTCGAATTTTGTAACCTGTTTGAGACATTATTTACTTAATTTTTAGATAATCCTTACCACTTAAGGCTTATTTATTTATGGTTTTATTCATCATCGCCCAATTATCTTTATTAAATAACTGTAATGTTTATGTTATGTTACTATAAACATAAACTTAAATATTAACATTAAAAGTTGAAACTTTTTAATGCCCATCACATTTTGGTAAAAAAAAGATTTTTTATTATTAGTAAGAGAGTATGTTATGAATAAATACTTTTCTATATTCTTACTTAAAGACTTGAAGAAGCGGTGACAGCCCAGTGGCTATCAAACTCGCCTCTCACTCGAGCGGTCCGGGTTCAAACCCCAGAGGCACGCACCAATGAAGTTTCTAAGTTATGTGCGATTTAAGAAATTAAATGTCACTTGCTATAACGGCGAAGGACACATCGTGAGGAAACCTGCATGCCTGAAAGTTCTTCATAATGTTCTCGAAGGCATGTGAAGTCTGCCAATCCGCACTTGGCCAGCGTGGTGGACTTAGGCCTAATTCCTCCCATTCTGAGAGAAGACCCGTGCCCAACAGTGGGACGTCTATGGGTCGCAGCGACTTAAAGACTTACTCAATGTTACTTGCTGCATCCCTTCCTTTATCGAGTTTAAATCGAACTCTTTAATTGTCTTCGAAAAAAATGTTTACATATTTATTTTTATTACTTGTTTTTCAAAAAAATTTATATCATGTTATCTACACAAACTCTATCTGTCAGCATTCTAATTAAATTCGAATAACACCAACTGTTTCGGCCGATGCACTGTATGCTTGTCTTACAAACTTTATGACAGCTCATGAACTCGCGCCTTTTCTCATCAGATGTTCCGTTGCTTTGTTCTCCTTAGTCTGTTTGTTCTTATGACAAGTTTCCTGAAACTTACTTATTCACCACCACGACTGTAGACAACAAATTGTCAAAAGGTATGTTTAAAATGTATCAGGCTTTATCTACACCATCATTCTTGCCTGCCGTGTTTGTAAAATCAGTTTGTGCATTTATGACGTGATACGCTGGCATGACAAGCCAGGGTAGAAGAGGAAATAGTTATATTCCTAATCTAATAAGTATTCATTATTAATTTAAAAAAAAACTATAACAATATAGAAATCATAAGAAAACGTATTTATCTTAATTCAATAGTCAGAATATGATCACCCGATCAGAATAAATAGAAAATGTAATAAGCATCTTACGAACTATAAATACTTATTATATGAAGTAATCAATCATAGTTTTATGAAAGTTATGATTAATTCGTGATTAATATGCTATCGCGAGTTGTTCTGGCAGACCATAAATAACTATAGACTTTTATGAAGATTATGATGGTAGTATCCGCGACTGCTAAGCTAGTCTTGGGTTCGCAACAAGACCGTTTATTATAATTTACTAATTTAGCGCTGATCAAAAACACGTCATTTTCCAAAATTTCATGCGGGACCCCGTTAAATGTCGCTGCGACCCTTTGACGTCCCACTGCTGGGCACGGGTCTCCCCCACAGACGCATCTGCGGGAGGTCTAGAACATACTCCACCACGCTGCTCCAATGCGGATTGGTGGAGGGGTAGTGGCCAACCCAGTGTCGAATGTTCTCAAGCCACCCGAAGGTCTTCGACAAGGCTTAACGACTGTTTCCAACATTGAAAAACCACCGGGACCGACGGCTTTATGTGCCCTCCGAAGCACGGTAGCGTCCATGAAATTTTGCCACTAGCGGTCACCCATCCACAAACCGACCGCGCCCGTCGTTGCTTAACTCTTTTGATCACATTGAATCGACTCGAGCCATTGGGCTATGGACGCTACATAGTAATGTAATGTACCGTTAAATGTAAGCCCACTAAACTTATGTTGTGTAGTGTAATTTCTTGTAACGTGTCTCTGTTATCACAACCTATATTTAATTTTGATCAAGGAATGATCAACACGAACACTTCAAGCAAAATGCTTAGCTCCCAGTAAATTTTCACACGCTTCAACAAATTCGGTAAACATAACGCTAAGCACAGTTTCATTCCAACGAACGCTAATGTAGCCGAAAGCCCGATACTAAATCAGGCGTTATGAGTTCATTAAGCTAACGTGCTGTTTCATACAACGTAACATGTGCGAGCGGATTGTCGTTTATATAGAAATCCTGAGTTCACATCTAATTTACAAATGCCACGTTTATAAATAACGGACCACTAATTCAAAGAACTGCAAAATGTGGTTGAGTAATTAACTCATGTTACTGTACATCTCAAGTTAATTGAAATTTAAATTATCTACGTCAATTTAATGATTGGAATAAACCATCCATCAGCATTTTGAGGTCCATTGCTGGACACAGGCCTCTCCTAAACGACACCACTCCGACCGGTCTTGTGCCTTCTGAATTGATCTTTCTGAAAAGCAGTTTCCTACCGTCTTCTTCAGGTTGTCTGTCCACCTTGTTGAATGGCGACCTGCACTCCTTTTTCACGAGTCGTAGGTCCGAGGATCATTCGAGGACTTTTTTCCTCAACAGTTAGCAGTCCAAGGACGTGGCCTGCCCATTGCCACTTCAACTTGCTACGAACTATGTCGGTGAGCTTTGTTCGTCTACGGATTTAATCGTTCTGATTCGGTTTCTTAGCGAAATAATATTGTTACGGTCGAGAGTGTGAGGCTGGCATTACCGAACGTGAGTGTGCGAACGCCTTAATGATGACATTCGTCAATTGTCATCGAACACAATATTTGAATTTGAAAAAGACGAGAAGTTTCTCGATTAACTAAGTGGGTATAAAAGCGGTAATGCGCGAGGCGAGAGCCAGTTCAGTTCGGGAACGCGATCAAGAAAAGTGGAAAGTGCGAAGTAAAGAAAACAGTGAAGTGACTTAGTAATACGCGAGTGATAGTGCAGTATAGAGTGTATTTAAGTGTTGTATACGTGCTGTACGCGAATAACCTCGCGGAATAAAGTCATTTTCTGCGAAATTAGTGGCATTTTACTCGGACCCTATCCTGACTCGTAACAATATAATGGAAAACCAACACTTATTTTGCTTTTGATTTTTATGTGTGTCAGAGACTGATACATATATATCTTTAAATACATACTATAACATATACGTAATATTAACGTCCAGATACAGAACCTACACAATTGTTCATCACACGAGTTTTTGTCTCTAGCGTAACCACTACCGATATGCCAACGGGCCCGTCAATAACCTGTACTTATTTTATTTATATTGTAATTAAGAAAAAGAAAAATATTTAAGATTACACTCAATGAAACTGTTTATTTGATTCCCGGGATTTGTAACCTAACGAACATACCTATCACCAATCACCAAAATAATTAGAGTGAAATCTATAACATGCGTTTCACAACTATTCTAAAAAATTTGTAGGTTTACAAATATTGAACAAATATGAAACAGTTATTTAGGAACTAAACAGTCCCGAGCAGGATTCTGCAATATGGGGTTGTAGTTACATAAGACGCGAAGCGGGTTACACAATTGGATTTTCTTTGAATAGAGACCGCTTTAAAACTGAAAATATCCCAACTAAAGTCTCGTACAGTACGTATTGTACGTACGCATTAAAAGTTAAAATATGATATCATATCAGATCTTTACCAGCACAAGTTAATTATCTTATTTGGTGTTATGTCTTCATACCTTTATTTTTAATCTTCTTAATTTAAATGTTCAAGATATTATTGTCAAGACCTTATTTGACTATAACCGGTTGTTATTTCTGACAGTTTTATAGTCTCAACAGTCTCAATTATAGAATATTGAGTGAAATTCGAACATTTGAGACATTTCGGAAGATTGGAACAAGGTACAGAATACCTGAAACAAAGCAAAGTTGTACCTTTGTATCACCACGTAATCCAGACTATTACAGATACGCCGCAAAAAGTTTCCAAACTTCTGATCCACTCGTCAACGTCACCCTAACCCTCTACAAACTACACGGGTGTTTGTTACATACTTAAGCGGAGCCTTAACTTATCTTAACAAATTGTAGCGAACTCTCTCTCACGTAGAGATGGAGACGGAAAACTTACCTATCTGAACAATGCCCGCATAGCTTCCAAGTTTGAATGGTTTCGTTGAGCCCAAGATAATAGCGATAGCGGGTGGTATCCATCCAACACTATCTGTCCATATATCAGTCTTTAGAAACTTACTATTTTAGAGACCACCACCACAACCCTTTGTCTCCTACTGTTGGGAGGACATAGTTACCACGCTGACCAAGTGAAGATTAACAGACTTCAAATTCCTTCGAGAATATTATGGAGAAATCTCAGGCGTGTAGGTTCGTCACTATGTTTTCCTTCACCGTTACAACAGGCGACATTTTAAATTCTTAATGCCGCTTGGGTTTTAACGCAGACACCTCGAATGAGAGGCAAGTTCGATAGGTAGTAGGTAATTATCAAAATATAAATTTATTTTACATTTTAAAAATTAGAGTAAGTAAAAAAAGTTACAAAACCCTGCATAAGCGAATGGCCTTGCAGTCGGTTTGTTTACGTCTGGAATCTCGTTTCGTTGAACGGACTATAACTAGAATTTTTTTCACGGATAAATTCAAATTCAAATTCAAATAATTTATTTCGCTATGAGGTGATTACACACGCTTAACGAAAGTCTAGGTAACTACAAACTACTTAAAGAGATATAATGCTATTCTAAACTGATTAATATAAAGCAAAGGATTAGCTATTTATCCTTGAATGAATAGCTAATCCTACACAGGTGCCTAACCTGCCTTATGGCTAATTTACAATAATTACCTACCACTAAGCTAAGCTCTAAGTCACGATAGACTTATCTACCTGGTCATCGGCTTAAGGAAGAACTTACAATATTCTTATCCTATGCCCTAGTGTAGGCCGAGAAGAATTAAGAATTAGCTGTCGACGAACACAACATTTTCTAAACAGCTCTTATTATAATAATACTAGTGGACGCCCGCAGCTTCGCTCGGGTGGAATTAGATATAACAATAGTTTAGTTTGCACCTAGCGATAAAAGTATCTATTTTCATTTAGGAATCAATTTATTACTACCAAATGTGCATTAGAAATAAATTATCAATTTTTATTGTAATATACATAAGATATAGATATTTTATTATATACTATGGCGGGCTTTTTGTATAACTATTTAAGATAAACATTTCCATCATGCATTACATTGTAACTGTAGCGGTTTTGGCAGCGCACGCCACAATAGCTCGCAGATGGTAAATTTTTTCCTACTTACATGACACTTCGTCATATTTTGGACAATTCACACAATACATTTATAAATTGTAGCCTATGTGTTATTCTGATGTATAAGCTATATTATTGTAAAGTTTCATTAAAATCCATTTTATTTTATTTATTTATTAACCATTCAGTACGTTTTACGTGAAAGACTAACAAACATCCATCCATCCATCCATCCATACTTACAAACTTTCCCGTTTATAATATTAGTAGGAACTAGATTTCCCAGTGGAACTAGATGATAGTTTTTTTTCCTGTTCGTCTTCTGAATCTAGTTTTTTAAGTGCCAATAGTGGATCCGAAGTGAGTTTGAATTTGCATGATCAACTTTCTTCTATCTACTCATCACTTCACAATAATTTAAATATAGCGCACATTAACGCCCAAAGTGTTCCTCGCCACTACTCTGACCTTCTAGCATCCATCAACAGCAATCATCTCGACGCTCTTCTAATCTCTGAATCTTTCCTTAAGCCTTCCCTGCCCTCAACTCAGTACGCAATACCTGGTTTCATCCTCATTCGCAACGACCGTACTGGTAAGGCCTGTGGTGGTGTTGCCATGTATCTGCGCTCAAACATTCAGTATAAAGTTGTCAGCTTATCTCCATCTCAATACTCTGAATCAGCTGAATATATTTTTATTGAGTTATCATTTAACGTCAAGAAAGTGTTATTGGCTGTGTTTTATAGTCCTAACCTCACTATTGACTATTTTGAAGCTTTGGATAAAGTTCTATCAAACCTATGCCCTATCTATGAAGACATCATAATAATGGGTGACTTCAACACTTGTATCAACAAAAATGATTCCCGGTCCTCCAAACTTCTAACACTGTTATCCTCTTTTAACCTTCAGCTTCTCCCTCTTTCTGCCACACACCATTTTCCTAACTGTACTCCTTCTCTTCTCGATCTAATGATTGTCTCTTCTCCCAATAGTGTTGTCTCCCATGGCCAACTTGCAGCTCCTTTCTCGTATCACGATTTGGTTTTCCTTTCTTATCGTGTGCGTCCCCCTAAACGAAAATCTCAGGTACTTTATCTCCGTAGTTTCAAGGGCATAGATCAGGCTACACTTCGGCGCGATGTGGATGCTATTGACTGGTCTCCAGTCACCGTGTCCACCAATGTTGATGACAAAATTAAATATTTTGTGGAGGTTATTCTCAAAATCTACGATACTCATGCTCCACTAAAACGTGTAAAAGTTAAACGCAACCCTGCTCCTTGGTTATCTGGTGACATTAAGGACATGATGGCTCGTAGAGACCGAGCAAAAAGAAGGTATAGGCGTTGCCCATCCGAACAGAACCTATTGTTATTTAAAAGATTACGCAATCGCTGCAATCGTATGTGTCGTGATGCCAAGAGACGCCATTGCCATGATTCTCTCGTCAATCGCAAACCTGCTGACATTTGAAGGTTCCTTAATTCTGTTGGTATCGGCAAATCTCCTTCTGTTTCCATGGGCGATATGGATTTATGTGAGCTAAATAAACACTTTTCTCTTTCTCCGATTAAGATTAACCCTCACATTAAATCTAAAACACTGAATTCACTATCAAAACTGCCGAAACCTCCAGGTGATTCTTTTAACATTACTCCTATCAATGAGGATACAGTCAGAAAATCAATCTTAGCAATTACTTCTAACTCTACTGGGTGCGACAATTTATGCTCAAGAATGATAGTTCCTATCCTGCCTTCCGTTCTCCCTATTCTCACCCATATTTTCAACTTTTCCTTCTCAACCAGTACTTTTCCTTCAATCTGGAAGCAGGCGTATGTTGTTCCTCTCCCTAAAATTTCTAATCCCACCAATATGTCACATGTTCGTCCTATTTCTATTCTACCTTTTTTATCAAAGGTTCTTGAGCATATAGTCCATAGTAAGCTTTCTGTCTTTTTGTCATCCACAAGCCACCTCAGCGCATTTCAATCTGGATATCGTCCTGGCCATAGCACAGTTTCTGCTTTATTAAAAGTCACCGATGACATTCGCTATGCTATGGAACGTAAACAGTTAACGTTGCTGGTGCTGCTCGATTTTAGCAATGCTTTCTCCTCAGTAGATTTCGATATACTGCTAGGCATTCTCCAGTCCATTAATGTTTCTTCTACCGCTTTATCTTGGTTCGACTCTTATCTTCGGGGCCGCTCGCAAAGAGTTCGTGTTGAGAACAACTTCTCCACAGTAAGCTATCTTACAGCGGGTGTGCCTCAGGGTGGCGTTCTCTCTCCGTTATTGTTTTCAGTTTTTATAAACACGTCCACTCCTCTTATTAATTCAAACTTCCATCTCTATGCAGACGACTTGCAGCTCTATTGTCACTTTACCGTAGCGGACGCTGATTCAGCAATCGCTTCTTTAAATGAAGATATTAACCGTATAAACGTGTGGGCTAATTCGGTTGGGCTTAAGATCAACGCACTGAAATCACAAGCAATACTTATAGGTTCAAGATTTACCCGCAGCCGTGTAGATTTCCAAGCGTTGCCGTCGATTACCTTGGATGGAAACTTGATTCCTTACACCGATGATGTTAAATACCTAGGTCTTAAAATAAATTCTACCCTTTCCTGGACCGACCACGTTAATGAGGTAAGTCGTAAAGTCCATCACACCTTTCATGCACTTAAATGTCTGCAAAGTTTCCTTCCCCTACAAACCAAGATTACCCTCGCGCAATCCCTAATTCTACCCTTGATTGATTACGCTGATGCCTGTTATTTGGATGCTACACAGGAGCTACTTAACAAGCTTGAGCGGTTGCAGAACTTAGGAATTCGTTTCATCTTCGGTATCCGAAAATACGATCATGTCTCTCACTTTCGCAAAAGTCTCAAGTGGCTCCCGATCCGCTTTCGCAGGAACACTAGGATATTGTGCTTGCTATATAATATCCTGCACAATCCAAGCTGCCCATCCTATCTTCGCGAGCGCTTCTCCTTTCTCCGTCCTTCTTATGCTCCGTGCAGGAAACATTTAAGAACCTTGCTAAAATGTCCCTCTCATAAAACCAGTTACTACTCTCGTTCCTTTTCTGTTCGTGCAGTTTGTCTGTGGAATTCTCTCCCCCCGATGATCCGCGAGTCAGGAAGCCTAGGCATCTTTAAAAAACGAGTCAAGGAACACTATCTATCTCTTTCTGTTTAAACATAACTTCTCTGATTACGATATATTTATTGGCTAGTTATGTAAATTATATGTATGTATTATATTATACCTATTGTATAATGTATGTATGATATTGTATAATATTGTATGTATCGTACTATTATTTATATGTATTGAATGTATTATTTATATGTATTGTATTAGTAAGTAAGTTTATGTAAGTTTATTGCTTTGTTGCATGGTGTGCACGCTTATTCTACCACTCATTTACATGTCTCCAGTCACAGGTACGCTGGAAGATATTTCTTAGGGAAATAAGCGTTACCTTTGTACATTATTAATATATTAAGATTGTATTTCCTGATATTGTTCTCCTATGTGTATATAAATGCAAATAAATAAAATAAATAAATAAATAAAATTAGTAGGATTTGTGTAACTGTTAATATCACGCGAGACTGTCAAATTTTTTCTTAATCCTTTCTTACTATATTCATAGTTCTACGAGTAGATCCGTTAAATAGCTTTACACGTACCCAAACCTATTTATTATACTCTTATGATCAGACTTTAATATATTATAATCTATGATGTAAATTTGACATAGTTGACCAGAGCATAATAACGAAATTCTGTTATTCAAGATATAGAACCACCCTTATATTAGAAACTACATTTCCTCTTTATTTGGTCAACAACATCATGGTTGCATTAAGTACCTATCTACAATCTCGTACAAACATTTAGGATTATAAAATATTATGTTATTTTCAATCCTGTATGTAATGCAGATTTTATTCATTACAACGAAGCGACGGCTAAATCCGTTCTTCATAAGAAAGTCTTCACGCCTGCCCGAAGGAGGCTTCCACTAATAGGGTTACCACGTTCTATGGAATATTTCCAGCTTTTTTATTCATCCGCCGAGTAATGGACAAGCTGAAATCCTTACAGGTACATACACCATGTCTTTGATTAAAAATATATTAGTTCTGTTTTTAACTGTGATTGAAAGAAACATTGATTTGTTTTTGTTGACAAAACATTTCGGTTACTTAATACAATTCATTGAAGAAATAAAATATGTTATCAACTTATTCCTCCAACCAAAGAAGTTTAACATTTTTCTAATTCATGATACATGGTAATAAAACAAGTTTCGTAGAAAATACATGAGTCAGTGAAATCGTTTATTCTTCAGCTAGATATTATACTTTCAGTTGGATAATTAAGATAATAATATGTATATAATACCTGAATATGTTTATTTTACGCACACTTACAGCTGATGTAGTCTCTGACCTTTTCAGTTTTCGATCTGGCAACCCTAGCCTTATCCGTACCCCGGTTCCCTGGCGGGAAATCCAATGATTTACCAAGGTGAGGCGTTATCATAATTTCTCACATCCCCTGTAATTTACTCCGAGTTACGTCACTATTACATTCATTTCAACGATTTAATTTTTATACCCGCAATATCTAGTGGACGCCCGCAGCTTCGCTCGCGTAGAATTAGACCCATTAACGACGTCTACCCGTCTAACGACTTCAAAAACGGCAAAGTTTCATACTAACTTTGCACCCCCGTTTTACCCCCTTAGGGGGTGAATTTTCAAAAATCCTTTCTTAGTGCTCCCCTACGTTATAAAAGGAACCCCTGTTCAAAATTTCAAGTTTCTAGCCCTTATAGTTTAGGCCCTGCGTTGATATGCCAGTCAGTCAGTCAGTCAGTCAGTCAGTCAGTCAGTCAGTCACCTTCTCCTTTTATATATATAGATTTTGACGATGTTATTTTGGGTATTTCAATGTTTTTCATGTGATTCATGACATGTCACAAAAATCAGAACAAATCTTCTCACTGTAGATTATGATGATTATTCTATAGATTATTGTCAATAGCTCGCGTCGTTTCAATGTGATCGACAGAGTTCAGCAACGGCGGGCGCGGTCGGTTTGTGGATGGGTGACAAAATTTCATGGGCGCTACCGCGCTTAAGCCGTCGGTCTCGGTTGTTTTCAATGGTGAAACCTGTAGTTAAACCCTGTCGAAGACCTTCGGATGGCTTGAGACAATTCGACACTGGGTTGGTCACTAACCCCTCCACCAATCCGCATTGGAGCAGCGTGGTGGAGTATGTTCTAGACCATCCACAGACCCGTGGCCAGCAGTGGGATGTCTATGGGTTGCAGCTAAGCATAAGCTATAGGATAACAATGTAAGTACAATTGAAATCTGTGTTTCCCCACATGCGAAGAGTATTCTATCCTTTTCAAATTTGCATTAGTTTTAGAGCAGAAAATCCAATGATATACTGCGCCTTACCATAATCTCCCACGTACCTACCTTATATTTCTCACCGAATTACAACGCCGTCTAGCTGGCTCCTTTCTTTTTATTAAAATACATAAAATACATAACCATAATATTAATACGTGAAGCAAAAACTATGCATCCCTTTTAACGTAAATTACGATTTTGGCATAGTTTATATGGTGTGCAGAAAGCTAATTAAGCCAATTATAATATATAACTTGTTTGTACCAAGTCCAAACACCCACCGAATCGGATCTAGGATACTATGAATAGTCCTAAAGAATGAATTCCGAGGTTCATTCAAGAGATTCTCCTGGAATTAAATATGAAAAAAAATATTTCTCAAATATTATCTAATCCATTTTAAATTTAGTAGTAGGTAATACGTTTTAGCCCGGTAATGATTAAGTTCAAAGGGTAGAGTTCGAGCGGTCGGAATGTCTTTGATAAGGATGATTAGATCTGTCGCCGATGGCTAATAAACGAAACTATTGTTTTGTCTAATTCTACGCGAGCGAAGCGCGTCCACAAATAAGTTAGTGTGAAAGCGAAAACGGGTTAATTTTTGATACTATTTTGTCTTTCCCTTCCTCAACAATTTCTTTAAAGCCATATACATATGATACATGAGACTATATGTGAGACTGAAAACCTTGTGAAGATTTTCGGAGAAATTTATAGTGTAAGTGCAATGAATACGTACGATGGATGGTCGCACAGAAAACCTTGTAATGGCTCCTAGAAGTTTAAATTGCTCGCGTTTTGTAGCAGTTTGGTAAGCTGACCGATCTTGAATCATATTGTTAAGGATGTCTAAACGTCTTGTTAGGGAATGAAAAGTTTCGGGTAGCTTGTTTGTTTTGGCATGTTTTTTGGGTGAACATTAATGTGTATTTGATACTTTTAGATGTTTTTTTTGACGTGGTAACGTCTTATAAAACGATGAACGCCAACACATACGAAAAAGTGTGATGTCATCCCGTTGCGCCATTCATACCGCCAAGTGTTACGCCAAGCGTATTTATTCAATTTTAGTCTGTAACCTAGAGCAAATAATCGGTTGCATTACACTGGTCTAAATATTGTATTCTACAAGGAGTCTCAACAACGTGATTCAAAATACAATTTTGTAGTGCCATCTAGTGAATCAGTTCAGTAGTAACAATTGTATTTTGTAAATGTAAATAAATACCTGCCCTGTAAACTTCTACCTTCCTGAAATCTGTAGAATGTTTTTATTACATTTAATTCATAACACTACTTGCTTACTTACAGTAAGTAACCTCGAATTCACTTAGGTATGACAGATTTTACGTCTAGTGAGAAATATAGAAACTGTCGAATATAGTCGCCTTATAATGTCACTGAAATGTTTCTTGGGAAACATGTGTACATGGAGAGCTCTTCTTTCTATACCCTGAACAATACTGTTTAAGCAAATAGAACAGCTTTTAACGAAAATATGTGTAGCCTTAAGTGAAAAAATCACCGAACGTGTAAAAATATCAACATTGGAATTTTCATCCCGTCGCTTGAAATTCCCCGGAGCATTAAAAGTATTAAATTCCGAGTACATTAAACGCTCTGCAAAATTCCCAAAGAACTTTTTATATCAAGCATAAATCCGGGAAGTGTCACAACACCAAACTTTTGGCTTACTGAAAAGGGCCCTTGAAATCCTCAGAACGGCAAGGTGGAGTTAAAATGGTAACACTTGAGAGTATTCAAACGTCCAGGGCAGTGATGTATCTCTCTAATATTATGGCCATACTTTTTGTAAAAGTTCACGCTGAATTGTCTGATATAGAAGCAGTAAACGATAAATATAGAAGTACGAGTACAAACGGTTGTCTATCTCTGGTGGGTTGTTTTATTGCATGTCATCTTTTTTAACCGACATGAAAATTGGAGGTTCTGTATTCAACCTGCAAGTAGGTATGCATGAATATTTGTATGGCAGCATTTTTCTCAAAAAGTACTATTCGATTCTAGGGGGTTTTTAGTATATACTTCATTTATTTATACAAGTAAATTAAAAATTTACGTTGTTATTCATTATTTATTTCTGTATCTTCTAAGTCTTGCAAAATAGTAAGTTTTACGCAGTAACAAGTGTTAAATCAGCTCAAATCAATTCCTCGTTAATTGAAAACAATTCCATACTTAACATTATTTTGCCATATTTTTAACATATTTTACAAGTGAATACACTTACAAGTGATAGGTATTGAAAAATGGGGTTTCAAAACCTGTATCTGTCCACTGTCATTGGCAGTGGATAGGTATCATGGCTGCATGATTGTTTCCTATCTTATATGTAAAAATGTGTTGCTATAAAAACGACGAGCAATTAGTATTTAAGAAACAGTCACTATTTTATCGCTTCCCATCAGACACGGTCATGTTAACTGAAATTTACAACCGTGGCATACTACTTACAAATTGCTCAGTGTATTCAAGACATATTTTAAAACTTGGCATGCTTTGTAGCTGTTGCAAGAGTATCTCATCGCATGTTCGCTATGTTTTACTTAACATTGCTACAATGCTTAAAGTGGACGCCCGCAGCTTCGCTCGCGTAGAATTAGACCCATTAACGACGGCAAAGTTTCATACTAACTTTGCACCCCCGTTTTACCCCCTTAGGGGGTGAATTTTCAAAAATCCTTTCTTAGTGCTCCCCTACGCTATAAAAGGAACCCCTGTGCAAAATTTCAAGTTTCTAACCCTTATAGTTTAGGCCCTGCGTTGATATGTCAGTCAGTCAGTCAGTCAGTCAGTCAGTCAGTCAGTCACCTTCTCCTTTTATATATATAGATTTACATGTTTCAAACCGTAAAGATTTATTAGCATTGTTTTACCTTATTTTTTATATTTTTTAACATAATATAACATCACGCATGTAATTACCCAATGGGTGTAAAAGGTGTGTAGTACACTCACCTTTCACCAGTTATGTTTAGGTTCCATAGTAGTGAGCCTAGATAGTTGTGTAAGCCGGGAAGAGCCCGTCTTGGGCGCAGCGCCGGAGGGGACCGGCGCGTTCTACGAGAGATCCCGGAGCCCTCCTGTAGCGCCGGAGTAGGCCACCAAGCGGGTTTTAGTGGGTGAAAGTCCCACATAACCCGGCTTCGCTCCCACGACGTCCGGGTACCTTTTCAAGGTTTCCCGCTCGTTAAACAAAAAAAAAAAAGATACACCGAGCACAAAGCCCGACTCCAAAATTAAAAAAATCCAATAATACTTTGCCAAACCCGGGGATCAAACCCACTATTCTAGCTTAGCAATCGCGCTTACGATCTCTAGACTAATGAAGCAGTTATTTCAGTCAGTTATATTTTTTAAGGGTTTTAATTTAGGTAGGTAGGTATATTGTATTAGTTATATAACATAGCAGTAGGGGATAATGGGGGTTTCTGGATCACAGAAGATCCAGAAACCACCCATTATCCACTCACGCCTACCATGAGTGAATAATGTGGTGAATACTGAACATTGAGTATTCTTACTATTCAATAATGTGATTGCGTGATTGCGCTAATTGTTTAATTTGTTTATAATACTTTATCATTCGTATGAGACGATTAGATTTTTTTATGAGTAAATAAAAAATGATTTATTTTAAAATATATTTATTATCAAGCCACATTTTTAAACATGTTACATTTTTTAATGCACACACATTTGAATGATAAATACAGCTAACTACATTATCACAATTTACATAACTACTATACAATGTTTGAAAATTAGGGCAATCCTTACACTCTAGATTATAAATTTGATCGCTTTTGATTATATTTTTTAACCACAAAACTTTTTCACTTCCTTTAACATACACAATTTTGTCTTTTAGATATTTCGAAATATGTTCATGAACTTGAGAGTACGGTACAAATCCTTCATTCCAAAAAATATTTCTATTTCTCTCTATCCAGCTTACTTGTAGTCGCTCTGATTTTGTCAGTTCATAAAACGGATATGGTGGTTTAACCAGTAACACTAACATTTTGCGACCACATAATATTGCTATTTCTTTCAATATAAACTCATTCGTCTCCGTCTTAAATCCTTGTAGATCAACGATGACTTTCATATTATTTTTTTAACAATATTGCTTAAAGGTCTGTATTCTATTAAACGATCATTAATTATAAGACAATACGCGGAAGTCTTTTCTGGGAAATCTTCGGAACCTTCTATCTCCAATCTAACATCAATAGCCCCAGATTTTAATGAGTCGTTCTGTCTTGAACAATCGATTACAAAAAGTGGTGCCTTTTCTTTAAATTCGTTGTAATCCAGCAACGGTTCACATCCAGAGTTGTAATAAGACTGACGAAATTTTGTGTACATCTCGTATAATATATGGTATTTCTCATCACTAAATTTGGAATTCACTGTTTCATAAGGATAATATTGTGAATTTAAATAAAGAGTAACATTACTAAGTTTACAATGATCAAAGATAGAATAATCTTTAGACTTTATATTTTTTCTATTACTTTGTAAACCAAATATAACATACCTTGGCTTTTCTTAATAATCCAAGAATGTTTGGTAGTTCTTGGTAATAATGGATACTCATATAAGTCCCAGTTTCTAAACGCTATTTGAATGGGACGATCCTTATCTAAATATTTAAGTAATGTTAACCTCTCTCGGTCTGAAACTTTTATATGCGGCATTCGCCATTGCACTTTATCTAGATAAATTTCAACGCAATCATTATCATCAATGATGACGCTATTGAGGTTTGTACTACCTCTATTAAGTATAAGTTCATGTTTACTGTTAATAATTATCTTTTTGTAATCTTCTGCAAAACCTAAAATGCACTTTAATGGAATGAGAGCACTGAATACTCCCTTATCATTTTTTATTCCTTTTAAATCCCAACCCCATATTGCACCAGACTTATTTTCACCTGCACTCATAGAAACATAGGATTTTAGCGTTGTAGTTATTCCTGCATTTTTTATTCGATCGATTTCAACTCCATTAATTTCATAGCGTATGTCTTGAAATAGACACAATATTGGATTGTTTGTAAACTTTACACTTTTTTTAGTTTGTTTTCCCGCAGTGTCTTTTGAAAAGACATTAGCCCGTCCCTCTATGTAGATATAACTGCCTGATGGTAACACGTAAATGTCTTGCTGATGAATAGGTATTCGTATTTCATCATTCTCTTTAAAACTATTACTGTAAGGATTGTATGTATGTATTTCATAACCCACGATTGAATTATCAAATCGCGGTGGTTCACTTATATCCAGTAAGTTCATAATTTAAATCCTAGTGATTGTAGAAATAATTTATTTTTCTTACTTATTTTTTTAATCTTCGGCTTATGACTGTACCTTTTAAATGAACTTGAGCAACTGAACTTTTCAGCATCATCTTTAAATAATATACGAGTATTGTTAAAAATAATCATTTCAACTGTTACGTCATTACAACTTTTCACTGCAAAAGTTACAATACAAATGAGTTTATCTAGCGTGAAGCATTAATTTATGCACAACTAATATATCCTCTTTTCTTCCAAAAGTTTCTAAGAAATCTTATGCATAAATGCCCACATTTATACGAGTTGTTTTTTTGTAAATTTTCGTAGTTATATGAAATATTGGAACCTAAATATCTTACAACTTCTAATGGTGGTTTTAAATTGCCGTAGCTATCGAAGTATTCTACATATTTGTTTAATTTGGCGTAGGCTACCCAATGAGTCCCGGGATTTTTAGAGTTATCTAAATTTATGATTCCACACTCATTAAATAACGAAGACTTTGGTAACTGATCTAGCATGTACACGCCACGAAAATAGGGGATATTACCAGAGAATTTCATTATATCTATATTAGTCAAAGGACGATTAGGTAGTCGCAATTTCAGTTTTTTTTATTACATAAATATATGCCTAGCCCATTCTTATACCGATCTAACTGCAATCCATTTCCGAAGCGTACAGCTTCCATTGCTTTATTATGTCTGTCTTGTTCTTTTAAATGTTTTTTGGCAGCTCTATATTCGTTAATAGTTTTAACAATTCCTGAGACTCCACCTGCCAAACTTCCTACGGCTGACAAACCAGCAAATATCGGAATTAAAGGAAGAACGCCACCAGATTTAGGAATAGGTATGATCCGAGGAATCCTAATGGAGTTATCTTGACTTAATTCCTTAGCAGCTCGGTACGCCAACTCTACTATTTTTTCTTTAGTTTTTGGTTTAATCTTTCTAATTAATTTCTTGGCATGGGAGACAACCTGCTTAAAATCTTTTTTTAAACCGGCACCAGAAGAAGCTTTCGCTAACATAATACTATTAACTAAATTAGCGGCAAGTTTCTCTCCATTACTAGCATTAGGATCTTTGGCACGTTTTTTAGCCATCTTCGTCAAAATGATATCTGCTTTATGGCGATCTTCTAGATTATTAGAATTATTATATGAAATATCATGAGCTTTACAATATTCATCTAATTCGTTAACACCTTTATCACCACGAGACAGTCTCTCCCGCAACCGTGTTCCTGGACCACAATAATTATATCCTGGAAGATGAAACTCAAAAGGCAAATTATTAATCAAACAATTCACTAGTCCTTTTCCTTCCATAGGCTCAAATCGAATGAAAGAATTCACGAAATTGTAGCCTTATATTGGTTTTCTTGGTCTTAAGCCACATTAGCTTTATCAATCCAACTATTCTCTGTTGAAGGTAATCCTAACCATTTCACATAGACTTTATTTCCTTTTCGTTTGAGCACTTTCTCAACAAGATAATAATTGGGGTGTTTTGTTTTTTGAAGTTCTTGACTGTAAAAAGTTCCTAAAATAGGTTGCTGGTTTCCATCTTCTAACAAATATGTAACAGGGTTTGTATTTTGAACTGAAATAATTTTAAATATTTCTGTTGACCAGTTAGGTGTATATCCCTTATCAAAAAAACCTTTGTATTTGCTAATTCTAACAAAATCACCATCAGTTAACTTTTTTTGTTGTTGCTTACATTTTAAATTATCGATAATTCTTTTCAATATTGTTATTTTATTGCTATGATTAACTTTAGCTGGGGATATTCCTATTGTCCTATGTTCGGAATGATTATATTTATTGATTACCTTAGAGAGAATACCTTTAACCCATTTATATGTCCCTTGCAAATAGAATTCTTTGTACAAATTATTTTTAATTGTTCTTATAAACCTTTCAACTATTGAAGCTTTTTTTATTGAGTAAGTAGAAAAATGATTAATAGAATATTTGTTTGTGAGCCTCTTAAATTGACTATTGTAAAATTCTTTTCCAAAATCTGTTTGTAAGTTTTTTGGCTGGCGTAATTCTTTTGTTAATAATTCTTGAAATGCACTGCAGACAGCTTCTTTGTTTTTTTGTTTCAGTGGGTACGCCCATGCGTATTTAGAAAAAGCGTCAATAACAACCAATATGTATTTATAGTTATTATTATATTTTGAAATGTTTTTCATATCCATTAAATCAGCTTGCCAAAGGTCATCGATATCCTTTAAAATGACGTTTCGCCGTAGGAAGTTCTTTCTTGCATTTCTATGAATTTCATTAATTATATCTCTTTTTACTTCACTCATTTCTGTTTCTGCTTCTTAAAAACCCAAATTAATACTACGGTAATTTTTCACTATCATGAATCTTTATATCCTTTTATAATACCTGCTTCTTTCAACTCTTCGATTATAGACAGTATTTCATTATCGAGACCTGTGTTACCAGCATTTCTTGATGCTATCAAAAGTTTCAGTCTTTCTACTAGCTCATTTGGATCATCCCAATATATTAATTCTGTATTCTTTACATATTTTTTTAATTTTGGTAAACCTGCACCACGTTTCTCTACTAAACTTACCTCTGGTAAAAGGTTACTCTTTTCATATAACAGTGGTTTTATAACTTTACGATATTTTTCCCCTTTATCTCCTTTTATTTGACCATACGGATCATAGTTTTTTCTGTGAGCATTAGTCTTTACAAGAATTTTTTTATAAACGATTCTATCGTTATCTTTTACTAAAGATAAATCAGGCTTTTTACGAAGCAGTAACTCTCTTAGGCCTGGAGTTAGTGTGTATTTAGTACCATCAATTACGAGGCTATAGATTTTATCATTAGAATTCTCAAAGGATTTTAAAAAATTTACTTCTGCGTTTCCCATCATAAGTTTATTATTTTCACTCCTTACTCCAAACGGTATATTAAGATTATCATATATTTCGATTATATCATCTTTTTTGATTGATAAATCGCCAGTTTCTTCTAACTGTGTTTCTCCATCATCTGAATAAAATATTTCTGATTTATCACTTTCAATACTCGATTCTGGTTTCATTTCTATTTCAAACAAATTGTCTCCTTTCGATTTATCATATAATAGTATTTTCGAATCAGTACACAGAGCATTATGCTGATCTTCATTATTCGTAGATACACATTGTTTATTTGAAGATACCATTGATTTTAGAGGTTCCGAAATGGGTTTAAAAAATTGATTCAGGTGAATATTAGTATTAAATTCACTATCCTTCATTTGCCTTATTTTATTTTTAATAGTGTCCGCGGACCTAATTATTTCTTTCGTAATCGCTTCGTCCATAATTCTTTCAACCTAAGTCAGGGAACGGTCAAACTTAAATGATAATTCTAGTGTAACGACTTGATATTATATAGAAACATTGAATTTTATAAATCTGTCAAATGACTTTCTGTATCTTCCTTGGTTTAATGTACAATCTTTATTAATAACCAAAAAATCATGAGACTTTACAAAAGCTTCAGAACAAAGATTCTTGAATTTGTTCCAATCCATGTCAGAATTGACGTGCTCATCGTATATATGTTTTAAATTTATACTGTCCTGTTTAAATATTATTAAAAAGTTTGCATTGTCGCGTATCAATTGCTTAGGTATTTTTGAATATGTTTGTGATAAATAAAAGCAATCAATTTCATTATGTCGTCCCATTGTAAAATAATTTCTTATATTTGACTGTTTCTCACTAACAACATCATCGAAAATAATAACAGAATTCGGCAAGGCTTCATTAGGGTGAATAACATCTTGATCAGAATTATAAATAAACAGTTTGGCTTCTGGGATTAAATCCATAATTTGTTTTAAATACTGATACTTTGATTGAAAGCTAGTTTTAGAATACAAATAAATATTTTCAAATCGTAAACCATTTTTATGAAAAAGTAAGGTAAGCATAACGTTAGTTTTTCCACAATTAGAAGGGCCGCATATTAAACATCTAATATTATTGGGAAAAAGTTCACCATGCTTGCTTTTTCGTATATTTTTTTTAAAATCGATTTCTTTTACTTCTAGCGACACTGGTTGTTTGATCACTTCCATTTTTATATCTGTACTGTAGGTTTTATTGTTTCAGTATTTATAATTAGTAACTTACAAGAAATTAATTTATAAAAAATTAAACAAAATATCCCAATAAACATTATTTATTGATATTAAGTCATGATACATTGATAATATGTAAGCTTAATTCTATATTAACAATGTTAATAATTACTTAAAGATGATTCATTACATTTCATCAAAATATTGTATCGCAATGACCCCAAGGCAAAGTGTCTATTTGATTTGATAAAATTTGCCTTTTGTCGTCAAGTCTATTTAAAACTTCTTTATTTGTTTGCTGTGAATATATAATATGTTTTAATGACTTAAATACATTCATGTTACATTTTAAAGAAATGTTTTCGAATAGTGCTTTTTTATAATTCGATAATGTTAATTTTTTTGTCACTGGTTTCGACACACCTTTTGCTTTGTTTATTTGAGATTTCAATGATTTAATGCTATACAGTTTTGCTCTTAAACCTACGAATTCTGTCACTATCTCACCTCCTAACTCATCCTTAAATAAACCAGGAATCTTTTCGTTTACTCTAGGAACAGAATAGGGATTATCATTTTTAAAATTACTTGTGTCAAACTCTGTAATATTATGACGCATATCTTTATAAAAATCCTCCGTTTCTATCAAATATAATAAACTGTCAGTGTCAGTATAACATAATTTAGCGTTGTCTCCATATTTATTTTTAATGAAATCGTAATGAAACTTGTACAAATGATGTCGTGCATATTCTAGTACAGAAAATCCAATATATATTGGTCTATCTAGAAATATTTTTTCTGGTCTCAGTTGCACTGCTGCAAAATTTTCAGTAAATATAGAGATGCTTTGTAAATTTGGTTTTGCAATAAGTTTCTCAGCACCTAATGTTTTGTTTGTCTTATTCCCACTATCATTCCACTTTGTAACTAACTTCACAACGACATGTTTACGTTTATTCTCAATGGTTTTACCAAATATTGAGTTATTTAAAAGTTTAAAAAAATCTTTTTCAAATGATGTTGATGCTGTCTGTCTTAACTTAGTATTTAAGTCTATATATTTTTTCAGAAAGCTTTCTTGTTTAAATTTTAGCAGTTTATGAATCTTATTCATAACTAAACCTTTTTTAATACACTCTTTCAAATGAACGTAATGAATAACGTATTTAAATTTATTGTATAAATTTGCAATTAATTTAGGTGTCTTACCTCCTATAGGAATGAATTTTTCAGGGGCGAAAGGCAAATCTTCATGTAAATTATGCAAATTGTCTGGATACAACATGTCTACTTCTAATATGTAACCATATTCAGCATTATCATCAATATCAAATAAATTGAACTTCTTAATTTCATCACTAGTCATTAATTTAAAATCTGAGATTGGTAATTTCATAGTCATAGCATAGCCGTATAGGTTATTACAATCTAAATATATTAAAAATTTTGATGGTTCTGTATTGCTGTAATTGGGTAGATAAACATTATTAGCTCTAGCGTATCTATGAGAACACTGTGACAATCCTCCTCGAATTCCTTTTTCAATCATTTCATAAATTTCCATGTCAGAAATTAGCTCTAATTTAACATTAGTATAAAGTAGCATAGCATCCCAACTCAGGCTAGGTGCAGTAATATAATATGCAGGATCTAATTTATAATGAATTAAACTTAATTTTCTAAAATTCTCAAATATATCGCAGAGTAACAACACTTCACTCTTTAAATAAAGATCTGTGTATTCACCCAAAGATTTAATATTAAAACAATTCCATACAGATTTAGCATGTTTATATTCACTGTCTGATATGTGTTTCATTTTCAAAGAACTGTAAAATTCATTTTTCGCTGGAAGTTGTGTATTGCTATATTTCTGCCATGAATCAATGTATTCATAGGGATATACGCCTTTGCTTCGTATTAAATCGAATTGACTTTTATCAGGAAAATGTGTTAACAAATGAACAAAATCTTTCTCAGTCAAGCTCTTACTCAGATCATCCAGGCTTGCACTTAGAAATTGAAAAGAGTCTATAAATTTTATTTGCATTGGCTTACAACCTTTTCCTAATGGGATTACCTTTGTAATTGTTAAGTATTTCTCTTTTGTCTTTGGTATAACCTTTAATGCACCTTTATATTTTGATAATTCTGTTATAAATAAATGTGAGTCATAGCCGGATAAATTATGAAAAAAGACTGGAATAAATGGACATACTCTATAAATTAAGTTACAATATGAGTGTGCTGCACCTCTGTATTCGGATGTTATATGATCATGATCACAGACTTTATCCTCCAATAAGAGGTGGTTACAAATATGACACGTAGTCGCATTTCTAAAATTCTTAATTTGCTCAGGAGTCAAAGACTTCATAGATTTTTTTTTTCTCAAAATTTCATTAATTATCTTTGCTTCCTCTATTAACTTTTCAATAAATACTTGAACGCAATCTGGTCCTCTGTAAGTAATGAATTTGTTCATAGTACTATCATGAGAGCAACATACATAGAATGCAAAACACGAAGCCTGGTGTATTTTATTTTTTATAGTACTAGTGCTAGAATCTTTATCTTCAAAATTTAATAATAAACTTTCAAAGTCGGCGTATATAACAAAATTAACTTTTTGCTGTCTCTCAAAGTTTTTAAATTCTATGCTACTGTTTTTTTCTGGTAATATTGTCACAACTTTAGAACAATTATGGGAATAATACTTTGAATAACTTCTAAAAAATTGTAGACATGTTTCACATAAGAACATTGATCCTTTATGCTGAGATACTTGTATACGTACTAAGCGCAATAAGTCTTTGATTAAACAATAATGAGCTTTATTTTGTCTCTCAAAATATAACAAATTGATATGGTTATCTTTTTTACATTTTGTTACATAAAGAGGACCAGTTACATTATATTTGTCATCTAAACCATAAATATTCACACTTATTGTAGGATTATTTCTTTCAAATAATTTGATATCTTTAGTTGTAGGTGGAAATGACATTTCTTGAATGTTAAATATTGAACTGTAATGTGGATACGAACTTGGTCTACATACATTATTTTTCGCTGGAAATAATGATGCAATAATACTCCAGAGGAAGCAAAATTCATCATTGTTCTGTATATTTAGGCAACTTTTTGTATTTTTTATTACTACTGGCAGATCCAAGTAAGAGCCGCCTCGTAGTGGAGAATACTTATTAATATTAATCTCTAGATGACTCACAAAAATGAATGACCATCCAGATTCACGATGTTCAAACTCCGTGAGCTTTCTATTTAAAATCTCTAATAAATTCAAATATATCTTACTCAAATTTGTACTTTTATATAAAATTTCATATCTAGAATTAAATGACTTGAGTTGTTGCTCACCTGATTTAGGTAAAACAAAGTAAGCAAAAAGCTCAAAGTTTACTTTAATGCAAATATTTTGATTTATCGATAGTCTCAACAATTTTATAATATTATTTCGATTTCCATCCAAGAACGCCTCCGGTAAGAGGTTCTCGTCTTCTTTAGATGGGTTTAATCGATATGTCATAATTCTGTTCTTAAATGCAGTTGCTATTATATCAATATTCTCAAATTTTGACTTAATTAAACTGTTTGACTTATGAATATTCGTTCTTTTGTGATATTTGTATTCATTTTTCGGTATATCAATTTTACAATATTCACAGTAGATTATCGAACTTGATGGTGACTTTGTCTCACTAATGGGTGGTACAACTGAAAAAATAATAATATGTTTGTAAATATTTTATTAAATTAAACACAATTATTGTAAAACTAATAACGACCTAGAAAAGTAGGGGGTATTTTTTTAAATTCTTGTTTTGTAGACTTAATGAAGCCATTTAAATGGCAGCATCCTGGTTTAATCTATTTTTTATAGTGATAATAGAATGTCGCCATCGATTTACTGGTGGGACACGCTCTATTTCGCTATATTTATAGATTTTTAATTCCACATTATAGTCTCCGGACTTGTCTTCTATTATTTGCCGTGAAAAACCGTTGGCCAGGCGCCTTGTTAAGTAGGAAAAAATCGGGGGGGCGTTTTTACCACTTTCATCGTCGTCACTATCGCTTCCAAAAAGATCCTTTGCCGTTGCCTGGTTGACGACGGCCGGTCTAACATTTGGCTTGCTTTTCTTGACCGGTGGTTGCGATGTTGAGGGCTTTGCTTCGTCTTTACGCTTCTTTTTTTCTTGGGCAGTAGTTTTGATTTTCGACGGAGCCTCAGCCACCGAACTATCATCGGACAGGAACAGGTCATCAGCGAGTGTCTTCGACCTAGTAAAAAGAAAATAAAACAATATTTAAGAAACAGATAGTAACTGTCAGTAAATTAAGAACTGACTTTAATATATTTAAGTAATTATGAAAGGAAACTATGCTTGCTTGCTGCGACCCATAGACGTCCCACTGCTGGGCACGGCCACTAGCGGTCACTCATCCACAAACCGACCGCGCCCGTCGTTGCTTAACTCTTTCAATCACATAGAATCGACGCGAGCCATTGGGCTATGGACGCTACAAGGAAACTATACTTAATAAAAAATAAATAGTACTTACATTTTAGTAAACTGGAACGGGTTTGTTAAGGTAGATACTTGAAGATGTTCTGCAGGTGACTCCAGAAAGTGGTGTGTGATCTAGGTCCTGAGAGACGGCTCTTAAATAGTCTCCAAATTATCGTCATAGTCTCCTATATTTGGTAATGGCGCTTCTAACTAAAAAATGCAGTGTAAGATATATCATATTCGGGAACTTTCAATCTTGCATGGTGTAGAGTACTGTACCTAGAGTAATAAACCCACAGAATGTACTTTATGATGCATCCATTGTATTTATCTTCACAGATGGTACGATGATGGTCTCTGTTAGATGAATTAATCTGTACTTCTAATAATTATTTTGTATCAGCATATTACTATTAGAAGTTGATATAATGCTGTCAGACCAATTGTAGATGAGCGATGAGAAGCTATTTCCTTCGATTTTACAGAAAATTATTGAAACTTGCTGAATATACATTTTCGAGTCCAAAACACATAAAAAATTTAAACTTCTGACAATGCAGTTTTTACTATATCAAATTACTGTAAGGTAAGGGTAAAGTCAATCTATAAATGTTTGCAAAGTGATTGGATGGCATCATTCCTACACGGGAAATCATAAATAACAGTGCATCACTTAAGAAGCTAACGAACTAAGCGAACTCTCTACTTGCGATAAATATGTCATCGGGTAATGTAAGTATCGACACTTAAAGTACTTGTGATAATTTTAATTCTTTTAAAATTTAAATCAAAAGTTAAGCCCTTTATTCATTCACAGGATGTAGCAGGCTGGGCTTACTCTCCGAGCTCTCCACCTTTGATGATTAATTCGGAAGCGTACATGAATATCTTTAATAGGAATGAATATTTGGAACCACTTTATAACAAACCTAAAGATTTAACATCCTGCGTTAAATATATATCAAGTGGATCTAAGTTAATTAGAATCGAAATATACGATGCTAGTCAGTTTGAAAATAATGAAAAGTCCATGTGTCAGTGCAACGCTAAAGTTTGTGTGCAACATATTGTTAAGGACATAGTCAACGATCCGGTTTATTCACGTTTGAAAGACATAATTTCCTCATTAGATATTAATAATGTTCTTTGATAGATAAGTACTCGTATTTGTAAATGTTTTTATCAAGTGAATGACAATGTTTATTTATAATAAAAACAGTAATTATTACATTTTCATAATAAATTGTACTCTTACGTTCCGGGTAGTTTAATTTATAAGAAATATCTTTCACACATTATTAAATCAATTTGAACAGTATAGCTTACGATAGGCACATGCCTTTACATTATTAGAGTATCGTTGTATGATGATGAGTATTCAACTCATGTTACAAGAAACTATTTGCACTCAAATGCTGATACATCTTAATTTAATCGTAGATAGATTATTTATTACTGAGATTATAAGAAACATATTCATTACATTGATACCTATTGATAATACCGGTAAGAAAACATTGAACAAATAACACACGTCCTTTAAACACTTTATAATTCAGGGACATTGATTTCTGGATAGAATTAGTAACTGCTGTCCTCACGAGATTAATATACTCGTATTTTAAATTTATCAGTGTGTCATGTAAAAGACCTCTCAATGCTCAGTATTCACCACATTATTCACTCACGGTAGGAAAGACCTCTCAATGCTCAGTATTCACCACATCATTCACTCACGGTAGGCGTGAGAGGATAATGGGTGGTTTCTGGATCTTCTGTGATCCAGAAACCCCCATTATCCCCTACTCATAGCTAATAAAATATACCTAAATTAATTTAATTGAAATACTAGAATTTCGATCGATCAAGTTGTGATCGCAAAAATGACATGCAAAAATAGGTAAATTTGAAATTTAATTATAATCAGTCAATTAGGGTACACATACAAGAGCAAATTATACAAAAAAATAAAGCTTATACATAATTCTTATGAATATAATGAAGTCACAATATTTATAAGTAATTAGTCGAAATTAGTCTAAAGTAGGTTAATTAATAATTAATTTAGGTATTTTGCTTAGAGTTTCAGTATTATATCCGGTTATTAGTTTGGAAATTAATTTGTAATAAGATTTCATTAGTAAGAATTCAAATTATTTGTATATATTAGTTTATAACTAAACCCCCATCATGTGACTAAGCTACTTCCTAAAATTACCTACGATGCTTCTTATATGATCTACATTATATCGAACAAGATTGAAAGTCATAAAACTAAATTATATCATGTTAAAATTAATGCACTTTAGAGTTTCGAATGAAGCTATTATGGAAATTCATTTCTGCTAATTGGGTCTTTACCGCTCACGACTAAGTAAGAGTGGAGTGAAGTGAGCTAATTTACAAAGTTTTGTATGTATAGACGTGCAACTTGTACCTGAATTTATTACAGGCAGCGCGACAGGAGTAGTAAAGGCCATATACATGCAAACATACATTATATTCATGCCTTATTCCCAACAGGGTAGGCAGAGACAATCTTCTTCCACTTAATTCTTCAATCTTCTCATGAACGCTCATCGATTTAGTAGGTACTCACAGATGTGGTCTCTTACTAACCATTACTAATTGGACTATTACTAACACCAACTAACAGGGCTTACTGTCACTAACTGAACTGTCACATTCCTCATTCCTACTTATAAACTGACCAACCTAATGTTCCTATTAACATATATTTACGTGCTAACCATAGTAACCATCCCAGTCCATTTATTCAGCTAGAAGTGTGACCTAGGATACTTTTTATCCCGGAAAACAGACGCTCAAACAGAAACAATTATTCGGTTATTAATAGATAATTAACTATCGATCAAATCTTTGGTGTAGTACCTATGTGCCGTTGATAAAGGCTATACTTACATTCTTATATTTACATTTACACGTAAAACATACCTACACAAAAAATACCTAACAACTAATAAACAAAATATTTAATTTTTAAAAACAAAATATTCACTTTATTTCTTTTTCTGGAATAAATGTTTTTAGACATCATAATTTTATTTTTACCATCAGAATGCATGGTTGCGCAGCGCCCTAATTTTCATACATTCATATTTCCTCCCTCATATAAATGGGGTCTTGTAGGCATTAGTTTAGCGGGAACGTATTCAGTAAGTGGATGTTCTCAAATTTTTCTTTGAATAAATTTTTTATCCGGCTTAACTTCAGAGAGCACGTAATAAACTCCATACGGCCTATTGCCCGCGTTTTGTTCAAATAATAATTATTGCTGGTGAAATTTGAAATTTTTTTTAAATACAAATGGATGCCCGCAGTTTCGGTCGTGTGGAATATCACATTGTGGAAATATCCCAATGTGATATACCATATATCACATTGTAGTATGCATATGCATACCGTTTGCTGCTATCCACAGTGTACCTAATCTCTTAGGCATGCGATGAGGTAAATGGATATTGACTGCTGAGATATAAACACGGACCATTGAAGCCGAATTCTTAGTCACTCGACCTTCATCCTTCTTATATAATAAGAATATGCATTAAAAATAATAAATATTGTAAAGATAATTTTGAATAAATAGTGTATTCACGTACCCAAATCATTTCGAACTGGTCTCAACACTGAATCCACGTCTCGACGAAATAAAAAAATATCGCCAGCCCAAATCAGTATGCATAAGCTGTAACACTCCGCTGACATCACATCAGGCCTGTAGAAACGTGCGTAACACCCTGACGCATTTTAGATGGGGGCTTAAGATGACAATTTATATAAACCCAGTTTCTCATTCGATGAGCCTTGTCCAAATTTTTTTCAATTTTAGGGGGTATGTGAGATTCGCAGGAGAAAATGTTTACGAATATTAAAAGAATCGATGGAATTTAAAAATCGGAGTCCAGGACTGTAAAAGAACTTACAATGTAAGTGGTTCCCGTTTTTAGGTTTTAGTTAGATGTTTTGTCTGTTGAAATCTGTTTAAACTTGGTACGTCGTGTTATCTAAGATTTGTTGCTCGTAAGCTCAACCTATTTGTAATTCTACATGCTAAAAATTAATAATCAATAACCCAAAACTTTACATTCCTCAAATTTCGTACCTCATTGCAAAATTGGCGAGCTGGTATGTACATACTCGTAAGTCTGAGTACTTCAACCTCTTACTATAAGAATTTCTAGAAGCTTCCAAACGGAGGTTGTCTTTTACTAATATGAACGAATAAAATGAACCTCATCAGTCGAACAAATCACTCCTGAGGACCTTACACGATCTAAAATTCAAGAAGAATGGTCGTGCGTCACTCGGACAGATGTACATACCGACCTTTCGATACGTTATGTGTCGGACCGATCATTTTTCAGTTCCTCTTGAGGTCACAGGGGTTATTGGTATCGTTTAAACGCTCTTCTACACCCAAAGATTGATAAAGCAATTTGCTATGGTTGATTTACAATAAGTGCAAGGTTTGCTCAGTATCCCTGGGCAGTCGGTCTTTCTTTTACAGTATGTATTAAATTTCCGATATTTAAACTTTTAAAAAAGTATCACTATCTGTGATTAGGATGAAAATCGCGCCTTATTGAAAAGGTATCAAAAACAACAAGCGTAATGAAGCGTAATTATTTTTTAATGAAATGCTAGTTTTATTTTTCTATTTTTCCAGTTATGTGTGTTTGAAGTTGAGGTTCTGTAGTAAAATCCAGAGACGGTTTGAATACCTGTGCCACCGTACTAAAAGTATTTTTATTGTTTTCAAAGTTGTTGTTTGCCAGTAGTTTCAAAGAATTTGGCTAGTGTGGCAAAACATTGGCTACTCCTCATTGAACTCCTGAAAGGAGACAATCGTCCTCAACGTGATTAAAGAGGGATACATTTGTTTGTGTTTTTATGATACTGTGTACCTAACCTATGATAAAAATAAAGTTTTATTATTTAATATTCCTTGAAATTTAATTACATTATTCTTTTATTGTTCTATTAATTAGTAAGTATTAAAACCTAGTCCTAGGCCTATAATTTGTCCAATGAACACAATTATTTCTTGGTATTCGGTTTCAGGGTATAATGTGATTTTGATATGAAATGAATTTCGGTCAATATATACTTTTCAACCTCTAAAAATCGTTACTCTATTTCTACAAAGTAACAGTTATTATAAAAAAAACCAATTTTAGCACATTTATTATTATTATTACTAAGATTGTGACAGCTGAATAAGATTTCATTTAGTTCTTCATAATGCCGCTATCCAATAGTGCGCTGGTGTCCCATTCAATAGTGTTTAAGAGTAGCGAATTCGTACATTCGTCCTAATTCAGATTTAAATCGTATAATATTGTTTTCAAGAGTAGACCAGCTCCGTATGTATAGTATAGCATGTAATGTATTCCTCACTTTACAGTTGTACTTACGGTACATAGCTTGAGATCACTTAAGCTGCAACAAAATAGCGTGTTACTTGTGAGTGCATCTTTTTCATGGAATTTCATTTCCTCTAACGACGAATATTTTGTACCTCTGTGTTTCCTAGCGGATATTACACTCTGTAAGATGTACTCATACATCACGTCTTCTGCTAGTGAAATATTAGTTCGTGTCTAATGCTGTTATTATATTACATTTTATAGCTGGACTTTGCTTCATAACTCTAGTTGCATCGACATTTTTACGAACAGTTTGTATGAAATCTCACTCAAACAAGTTTAATTATTATTATTATTGACGCTTACCATTTCGTATCATTGATACGAATCTAACGACAATAATAAAATGCATGAGGTTACTTGATACATTATTAAAACGTTAAAATTACCAGTAACATTGATATAAATATAAAAAATAGTATTTTTCAGTTTATCTGTGAATACTAGAAACACCATGTTACTTGCACACCTTCAACACAGTTACAACGTTTGCAAAAACTTTACTTGAGATAACAAGTACATAGCCTTACCTGTTTCATATTTCGGTGGGCTACGCGTCAGGTTTCCAAACAATTTAATCCGTAGACGAACAAAAAAACGAACGAAACCTTTCCTCCTCTTTCGCGGCGTTGAAGGCGCTTGGTTTCTGTATTCGTATGTAAGAATAGGACTTTCTATCTGGGCACAAACAAAGGATTCCGAAACATAGCTCACCAAGTAAGCAAGCAGAACTGGCAATCAAATGGTAAAGTCGTAGAACTGACAATCAACCTTCAACCAAATCACAGATGGAGCAATGACTTGAAGACACTGTGGATTGAAAGGGCACAGTGATGTCGACTAAACCTGATGAATGGATCGGATCTTACGAGCACAAGTAGTTTGATGAAAGAACAACTAAAACACAATAAAATCACACGTAGATATAAGAAAAAGAATTATAGGTAGGTACTTAAAAATAATCTCGTAGAATCCGTATCGATAGCAAGAATCTCTGCCGTCAATGATTTCATTAATCCTGCCTACATCTTGTAAGAGGATGCCGTCATTTTTAATCTTCTTTCCGAACATTAATAACCGTATCTTTCTTTTGAGAACACATTTGCTATTTAAATATCTATTGTACTAAATCTGATTTTAAAATTTAGTAATAGGGTTTTTGTTTTATTAAGTTCTCATTCATGATATAAATACAAACTTATTTAATTAAAATTGTACGCCGATTGTAAGTGTGTAAACATTTCCTTCTCTGCGGGTGGCGAATAAAATTTATTATATAAATGAATTGTGAATAAAAAATTAATTAAAACTATGTAGATTTTAATGTTACTTTGGCGGATTATTGGTAGCTCACGTCAGCAGGAACATATTTTCAAAATTGGATGAATTCAAATACTTTGTTGTAAAATATTGAATAAAAATATCCATATTGACGTTTTTTTCAAAACCCTATAAAAGTAGAGCACAATTTCGCGCTACGACAAATATTTCCATTACAGCAACTGATGCTGGATGGTTCCCTTTAAACAATGCACTTCGTACTCAATGTACCTGCATTAACCAAGGACTTTCAATCTCGTAAAGTCAGCGTTGGCAAGCGTATCTGTTGCAAGCATTTTCATTAATCCTAGAGGTTTACACACAAAAGATTGCAGGGACACGCCATAATTTTAATCTTTTGCAGAATCAATATATACGTGATCCATTTATTTTGGCCTCATTTGATGAGTTTAGCTTGAAAGTGTTATATGTCAAGTTAAACTCATTTCGCTTTTCCACATTACCAGATTTGTAGATAAAATATAGTATGACTAGTGGACGCCCGCAGCTTCGCTCGCGTGGAATTAGACATTCACTAACTTCAAAAACGGCAAAGTTTCATACTAACTTTGCACCCCTCCTTTCTTAGCGGATGCCTACGTCATAACATCTACCTGCATGCCAAAGATAGATTGGCATGCAGGTAGATGTTAAGATCACTGTGTCAGTCAGTCACCTTTGAGTTATATAGATTTGTAATTTCACCTTTTTAAATGGGTGTATCCACACTGAATTTGATTGATACAAGAAATATTGTTTACTTTATTATGTCGATAGATTCGATTAGAGATAAAATTATAATATTCACGACATGCTTATATTATTTCACAAGTTTCATTCATATTTAGTATGTACTATTTTCTGTTCTTTTTCTGGTGCAATAAATTATTTTGTATTGTATTGTATGCGTTTAAATTAGGAATGAAATTAGCTGTGAAAAGTGTTACCAACTACTTCCTGCCTATTAGGTTATTATTGTGTTTACTGTTTACCTTATTAGTCTGTTTTATTTTGAGTGTTCTCAAGAAGTTAAATTAAGAGAAATATGAAATTAAATTGAGTTAACATCTAAGTATTTACTTTGACTTGAAATTTAAAAATTTCTTGTTTCAGGGTTTGATAAAGAACATCGTGTTGTACTCGAAAGTAGATTCAAAAAACCTAAAAAATTATGGCTGCGCTGATGTAAGTACATATCTACTTTAATTAATATTTACTATTATGATTTTGTTGATTTGTGATCCTATTGGGATATTCAAATGTCTTGCATTTGGCATTTCCAACAGAAGTCAAAACAGAACAGAAATTACAACATAATATCATTTATTTTCAAAATTTATTTAATGTTAATTTTTGTTTAGGGATTTGCACTACCCAAAAGTGTAAGTGATTTTATGACATTATTTCCTATCAAAGTCTGCTTTCTGCACTATTGTAGATGTTGAATAATAATTTACAGGAAATAAAATTGGTGCATCATCGTTTTTCTGGCAAAATTATATAAGTATTTGGCAAATTCTATTTACATCATAACTCAAAATATTACACTGCATTTTTACTGATGTGTCAAAAAATTTTAAAGAAAACTATTGAGGCATATAATAAATAATAATTATAGTTGGTTAATACATATAAATAATTCATAATAGGTGACGTTGTTTTAGTTTCACGTGATACGTTCAGGTTCAATTCGACAGTTAAAAAGTTGGATTCAATTTGCCACAAATTTGTGATAATAGTCAAATGTTTCTTGATTTATTGACATATCGGTGTTTTCTCCTTTGTACTACACTCTCCTGATTTTAACAAAGGTTAATATTTCTTCTATAGAACACTGACGATTCGGACGATGGAAATAACGTAAGTTCTCTGTGCATTGTTTTCTTCAAACTATTTTTCTCTTTGGTAATAAGAGGAGGAAGAAAAATTTCCACATTAGATAAGGTTCACCCCTGGAGCAATTGCCCAAATACTCGTAGACTATCCTTACATCCGAATTCCCTAGCGTATTTTTTTTTTAAATTAATAATATAATATAAATAAAATATTAATTTTATTTCATTGCTCGTTGTTATGTTGTATTTGTTTGTAATGTGATTTAATGAGTTGCATTTTACTTGTATGAAAAAATTGGAAATTTAATATAACTTAGTTGGTATTTTTATTAAACTCAGTAATACAACAAATGTAAATATATTATAACCAAATAACCAATGTTTTTTAAGTTGGAAGATTATTTTTCTCTCCTTGTTTATTATTTCCGGTCCTCTAACATTTTAATAAAAAAGCTTTTTATGAAATGGCTTCTCGCATTGTTTTTAAACGTAACTAATATATTTTTAAGATTGTACAGCCTCACTTTCATTAGCTTTTGAATGTACATACATACATACAACTAACTTTTTTAAGAGAATAAGAAAATATCCTGATGAAACATTGATCAAAAAAAAGTTATAACTGTTAAGTCTACTTTTGTATAGACAATTCTTCTATTTATTGATAGTATGTCTCTACTTTTTAACTTAAATTTTAGCTAAGGCCCAAATTTACAATATACTAAACTATTTCTAGTTTTTGGATGGCGGCGAGTTGAACGACTATCGATCCACGTCGAGCCCGATTACCTCTGGTAAGTCTTATATTTATTTATTCGTAAAAATGTTTAATCTTTCCATCCATCAGCCTTTTGAGGTCCACTGCTGGACATAGTCTATCCACCTTGTCGAAAAGCGACCTGGGGGCCTAGACAAGCAGCAAAACGCTGGTAGAATAGAAGTAGAATAGATTAACAAATGTATGGGATTTGACATTTCGCTGCGACCCATAGACGTCCCACTGTTGGGCACGGGTCTCCTCTCAGAATGGGAGGGATTAGGCCTTAGTCCACCACGCTGGCCAAGTGCGGATTTGATTTGACATTTACTTACTACTAATTAGTCGTTAGCGAATTTCAATCCCATACATTTGTTAATCTATTCTACTAGCGTTTTTGCAACTTGTCTAGGCCCCCTGTACTACTCTTGCCACGGCTGGTTGATGTGACGCGCGCCAATCCTTGCGAGTCCCCCATCACAACAGTGAAGGGGGACAGGGGGTCTTTGTATGTATGGAGCTGACTGATGTCATCAACCTCTTCGTAGGTTCTTCAGCGAGTAACTTTTAGATACTTTGAGTGTAAAATACGCCTAACCTGTCAATGCGTCTTATTGATCGCAGTTGATTTGCACAGCACTACCTCGGGGGTACGTATAGGGTTTCATTCGGATTTCCTCCTATGGACGTGAACGACCAACCCCCAAAATGTTCTAACGTATTAAAAAAAATTGCATAGGCGGTTAGTTGAAGTCAATACGTAATTAATTTAAATGTTTGTTTTATCTTTTTAGATATAGAAAGAGCAGAAAAAGGTGATAAAGGTGAAAGAGGGGAGAAAGGGGATAAGGGGCCAAAAGGGAATACAGGCGATAGAGGCGAACAGGTAGGTAACAACATCAAAAAAAATCAAAAATCATTTATCTTGTAAAAAGTAGTTGCGTGTTAATATAAAGTGTTTGGGGCCCACCTTTAAAGTTTTATTCAAACCTTTATTACCCCCTTACCTTTATTAAAGGGACTTAATACTTGAATTTTATTGGATTTTTAAGTATGTCCTTTAAAATTAAATTTAGGTAAAGGAAAGATTGACAAAGTTAGGTAAATCTTTGTATTTGGTACATTGGTACGGTTGCAGTTTAGCACTTATTTCGTAATAAAATTATTGTTTTTAGTGAGGCTTACATTTGCTTAGAATTGTTAACAATCGCTTGATTTTTAATTGACAATTCATTTTGGTGTGTACCTAATACACGAAAAGGAATCTATAGGCTAGTAGATCTTAAAACCTCGATGATGAGACACGAATAGTGTTATGTATGAGCTATAAAGAAGAAAAAGGAATGTCATTGTGATTTGTCAAGTAAAAGAATGTGAACAGATCTGCTTGTTTCCCTTGGGATTTTCCTCATATTTAACAGTGGCGACGATTATCTACGCGTTATTGCCGTAATGTCTGAATCAAAAGGTTTTGGAATTTTTAATAGTTTTGATCACAATATACAAAACTGGAAATTTTATAAAAATAGATTGCTACAATGGTTTATAGCAAATGACATTACGGACGTCAGCGACCCGACGGGAAAGAAAAGACGGGCAATCCTGTTGAGCGCACTGACGGAACAAACGTATGGTCTCACATCAGATTTATGTTTACCCAAGGACATAGTGGAAGTTTCGTTCAAGGATATAGTGTCCCTGTTAGATGGACACTTCACACCTAAGCGTTTGGGTTTCACTGACCGCCACAACTTTTACAATTCTTACCAACAACCGGGGGAGTCGCATTCACAATGGGCAGCACGACTTCGTGGATTGACTGCTCACTGCGGTTTTATCAATGTGGAAGAAGCGTTAAGAGATAAGTTTATTTTAGGATTGTCTCCAAGTGCTGAGAAGGAGAAGTTATATGCACAGGAACTTTCAAGTTTGACGTTAGTAAAAGCAGTGGAACTGGCGGAGAACGTGAGATGTGCGCGCGAGGGAGCTGCAGCCAGTGCGGCTTGCGCGAGTATGGAGCTTGGCAATATCAACAAAATTTTAAATGGCAGTAAGAAGACTGATGATTCTGGCAATGCTAAATGTTCTGTGTGTGGATGGACTAATCATACGAGCTCGAAGTGTCGTTATTCTAATTACACTTGCAGAAAATGTAACAAAAAAGGACATCTAGCTAAGATGTGCAAGGGGAACGTCAATGCTATGAACACGGAAGTCGAAAATGATGATCATGATGCAAACGATGACAATGGTGAGGTTTTTCAAATTCGATCGTATAGGGGCGAGCCTATGGTAGAGAGTGTGGTTGTCAATGGAGTACACTTAGAATTAGAAATTGATAGCGGGTCAGCGGTTACAGTCATATCCGAAAAAATTTATGATAAGTTTTTCAACCAGGTTCCGTTGCAGAAGACTAGAAAAAAATTGGTAACGTATACTGGTAGTGCGATTTCTTGTTGTGGTACCGCAAGTCTTACCATTTCGTACGCCGGTTGTGATCATCAGTTGAAAGTGTTTGTTGTCAAGGCTGATGGCCCTTCCTTGCTAGGTAGAGATTTTATGGCTTTATTCAAGCTTCAAATGCTTCCGGTTAAAGTTTGTAAATTCTCTACAACGATAGAGCAAATGCAAGAACGATATAAGTCATTGTTTTCAAATAAATTGGGAGCATTTAATAAGTACAAAATAAAATTATCTTTAAAAGATAATGCTAAACCTGTATTTTTCAAGGCACGCCCTCTAGCTTTTGCATTGCGTGATAAAGTTGGAAATGAAATTGATCGGTTGGTAGATTTAGGTATTTTACAACCTGTTGACTATTCAGAGTACGCTTCACCAATTGTACCTGTATTAAAAAAAAATGGGTCGTTAAGAATTTGTGCAGATTACTCGGTCACGATTAACAAACAATTGCATGTGGAGCAATACCCACTTCCGACGGTGAATGAGTTATTCGCGAAACTGTATGGCGGTCAACATTTTTCGAAATTAGATTTGTCAATGGCTTATAACCAATTTATTTTAGATGACGAGTCACAGATGTTGACCTGCATCAACACGCACCGAGGAATTTTAAAATATACCAGATTAGTTTTCGGATTGGCGAGTGCGCCAGCAATATTCCAACGTGCAATGGAGTGTGTATTGTCGGGTTTAGATGGAGTTTTATGTTTTTTAGACGATGTTTTGATTACAGGCAGAAATGAAAAGGAGCATTTGCAAAGATTGGATGCTGTTTTTCAGAGACTGGAGAGTGCGGGTCTTGTTTTACAAAAAGAAAAGTGTGAGTATTTCAAGGATGAAATTAATTACTTGGGATACACGATCACAAGACATGGCCTGAAAAAGTCACCTGAAAAGGTACGTGCGATACTTAATGCTCCGACGCCATTGAATGTCAACCAATTGCAGTCATTTTTGGGGTTGGTTAACTACTACCGAAAGTTTGTTCCAGGAGCGTCGTCAATTTTAAGTCCTTTATATGAACTTTTAAAAAAGAATGCTAGATGGACTTGGTTGACAGAGCACGCTGAAGCTTTTGAGAAAATTAAGAATATTTTGGCTTCAGATCAAGTTCTCGCACATTTTAATCAAGATGCCAAATTAATTCTGACAGTTGATGCTTCTCCAAGTGGTTTAGGCGCGGTATTATCACAGGTTGGAAGCGATGGTATCGAAAATCCGGTTGCGTTTGCATCACGAACACTTAATGCAGCCGAAAAACGTTATTCACAAATTCAAAAAGAGGCCACTGCAATTATTTTTGGGGTACGTAGGTTCCATCAGTATTTATATGGTAGATCGTGTCCTTTCGTGCTACGCACGGACCACAAACCTTTGTTATCCATTTTTGGACGGCAAAAAGGCATTCCAGAAGTATCCGCCAACCGGTTGCAAAGGTATGCAATATTTTTAAGTGGTTATAATTTTGTGATAGAGTACATACGTAGTACAGATAATATCGCGGATTATCTTTCGAGAGCTAGTCTCCCAGAATTATCATATTCTACAAGTTTGTGTGAATTGGAAAAGGACATTGAAGATGACCGCGCGGCGTACATCTGTTTTGTTGTAGATGGTAGCATGCCGGTTACGGTTGAACAGTTACGGACTGAAACTGAAAAAGATAAAAACTTAAGTAGAGTTAAGGAGTTTATTTTACGGGGCTGGCCATCAAAAGTTACTGATGTTCTCATTAAACCATATCACTTATGTAGATTGCAGTTATCGTGTGAAAATGGTTGCATCATGAGAGGTCACAAGGTAGTAATTCCGTCATCTTTGCGGGAAAGAGTGTTGTCAGAGCTTCATACTTCTCATTTAGGAATAGTAAAAACTAAGGCCGAAGTTAGATCTCGTTTCTGGTTTCCCGGTGTTGATGAAGCCATAGAAAAAATGATAGCGAACTGCGAAGTCTGCATTCAACTACGTCCGACGCCTGCTCGCGCTCCAGTGGCACCATGGGCTTACCCAAGCATTCCATTTGACCGCTTGTATATTGATTTTTTGGGACCTGTTATGGGCCACATATATTTAGTGGTTGTCGATGCTCATACAAAATGGGTGGAAGTGTATGACATGGTAACTGCGTCGACTTCAAAGGCAGTTGTACAGAAACTATGTGATTTTGTGTCTAGGTTTGGATTACCCAGGACAATTGTAAGCGACAATGGTACTGCTTTTTGTTCTTCCGAGTTAGTCAATTTTGTTTACTGAACAACATTTCGCATTTAACGTCACCTGCGTATCATCCAGCGAGTAATGGTCAAGCTGAAAGCTTAGTTAAGGTGGTAAAAAGGGGTTTAAAGTCATGCTTAGTGTCAGGTAGATCGAGGGATAAAAGTTTGACATTGTTACGATATCTTATGGACTATAGGAATTCCGTACACTCTACCACAGGACTCTCGCCTGCTCAAATGGTTTTTGGTAGGAAGCTTAAAACGCGTTTAGATTACCTCAACCCAACACCGTCACCGCTTGCGTCTCCTCATTCATCTCGTTTGATTGACAAACAGTCTTTACAATGTAAAAATAAAAAGGAAATATCATTTAAAAAGGGTGATTTCGTATTATATAAAAAGTTTACGAGTAAAAACAGTTTTAAATGGTGTAAAGGATTTGTAGAAAAGCGAATTGGAAGAGTGGTTTATTTAATTAAGGATTGTGTTACTTCAATTATTGTAAAAAAACACAAAAACCAGATGGTTTTATTTAAGGGTGATCATGGCGGAAAAGGTGGACATGATTCATTTAGATCGGACGCCTTACCGGATTTGCAACAGCAAACAGATGGTTCAGTGAATGACAACGTTAATATTGTTCCTGAAAACATTGAGAAGGACAAGAATGTCGTCATTTATGAAGGGGAACGGGATGTGTCTAAGGACACAGCGATAGCGGAACCAAATGTATTTGACGACGTTTTCCATGAAGCTGTTTCGGATTCTATGCCTTCAACCTCGAATTCACCACCGAAATGGCTAAGGCGTCCTAGACCGCCTGTTGATTATAAGAAATACTTATAACTTTTGGATTAACTTATAACTTTTGAGTAACTAATTTTATATTTTAATGGTCTATTTATTTTTGTTCTTTTAATTTAGGTTGTGTTAAATTTATTTAGTTAGTTGAAAACTAGGGAGAGGAATTGTTATGTATGAGCTATAAAGAAGAAAAAGGAATGTCATTGTGATTTGTCAAGTAAAAGAATGTGAACAGATCTGCTTGTTTCCCTTGGGATTTTCCTCATATTTAACAAATAGGTACTCAAAAATCTTGTAAAACTTTGCAACAGTAACAAGCTTCCAAAGTAAGAGTGTTATGTAGACTCATAAAGGTACACATTCTTCATAAATGTAAAAAACACTTTTACTTGTCAGGGAAAGCCAGGCATATCTGTTACGGGCCCTCAGGGGCCACCTGGGCCACAAGGAGAACAAGGTCCCATTGGACTACGTGGATTAAAAGGACCAGAAGGGGTAATTGGTTATTTATATAAAACAAATAAATTTAACTTTTCTATTTTTGTGCCAATATAAATAATTTTGCTTTAAATTTTTACTCAGTAGGTACAGTTAATTGAATGAAGATTTTTTAACTTTTGTTTTAGTCATGCCAGTGTTCAGAATCCGTGGTCTCAAGCTTATTAAAGTCAATGAACGAAAAGAGGGGTCTTCCAGGTGACCCTGGCCCACCAGGTGAAGAAGGAGTAGAAGGCAGACCTGGTATGACGGTAAGCTGGTTTTTATTATTTTACTAATAATATCCCTCAGATTATAACCAAACTAATTTTTGTGCAAAAATCTGGGAATTTGAATGGATAAAATATCATGCAAAACTAAATCTTAGGACATTGATCCGAAAATCATAGATCATCCGAAATCATACTCGTTGGTTAAATATCAACTGAAATCTTTCGTTTCGTTACATACCAATTGTACGCTCTATGTTTCGTGGCGATGCCCGCGATGCTTACAATGATAAAATAACGTTAATATATTTACTCCTTAAAATATTCTGAAATAAATTAACGTTACAGGGTTTGCCAGGAAAACAAGGTGAAAGAGGCCCTGAAGGCCTTAAAGGTGAACTTGGAGAGAGAGGTAATGATGGCAATCCAGGACGCGACGGAATCCCTGGTCTAAAAGGAGAACCTGGTAGAGATGGTGCAGCTGGTCCTCAAGGGCCTCAAGGGTTAATGGGGCCACCCGGACCTCCTGGCCCAGTACAGAAGGTGATACTTATAAAGTATCTAACGAGAATAAACACTAGTTCTACATTAATTGAATATTGATATACCTCCATGTTCGTAACTTTATCAAACACAACAATAAAACAAACAAGATTTGACAACCCTATTTTTACATTAATATTATTCATCCGCATTCTCCACCAACCCGCATTAGAACAGCGTGGTGGAGTATGCTCTTGAACTCTCGCAACTGTGTCTGCGGGAAAACCCGTGCCCAACAATGGGATGTCTATGGGTTGTAGATGTAGATGTAGACAGTGAGAGTAGGATAATATGTTAGATTGTGAGATAAGACAATAATATTGTTTAATCTAAGTTTACTCCTCCCCATTTTGAAGGTTGAGAGATCGTTGTGTTTAGTAATTGATGCTAAAATTGAAAAAAATTAGGTGGTGAAATAGTCATTATAAAATCATTGGGGCTTATAAAACAAGTAGTGTCAGAACTTCTTTTGACAGGAAATAGAAGAGGCAAAGGAAGTGGCTATACCCGGTGTTAAGGGTGAAATGGGGCCGGTTGGGCCACCAGGCACGTCTGGGGATAAGGGCGGAAGAGGTGAAAAAGGGGAAAAAGGACAACAGGGGTTAAAAGGAGAAAAAGGTGATCGTGTAAGTTTTATAACATTACAGATATTTTTTAATCAATAAGTAAGTACTTTATTACATTATAAAACGGATCAATCGCTGAAAGTCAAAATTTAACTTTGCTTTTAGAATTAAAATAATACACAACTATGTTTTGTCTAGTGAATGAATAGAAGAATCAAGAAAAAAAATATTGTTACCTGGCAGCTAATCATAGCTCATAGCTAAAAACACTAGAGAATTTTTCCAGTTTTTTCAAAGCTTCATTATTGTACGAGTACCTATGTAACAATGTACATGATGGTAAAAAACACGTCTAAATTTGTACAGAGTATAATGATTTCGATCCACCCTAATTAGGAAAAGTGACACTTAATTTTGTTTCAGGGTTACGAAGGTCCACAGGGACCCAGAGGAGAGAAGGGAGATATAGGACAGACAGGACTTGATGGATTACCGGGCACACACGGTAATCACGGCACACCAGGAAAAAAAGGAGATAAAGGTGAATAGGCCTAAAGAATATAGGCATAAACAAATTCAATACAATTACATCTCTCAGATACAATCTCTCATAGGATGCACAGAAATTAGTTATACGTGACCTTAAAAATTACTTTCATTTTCTAGCAAAGATCGAAATATTCAATGTTTAATATTTGTTATTATTTATGTAGCGTGTCGATTCAATGTGATCGAATGAGTTAAGCAACGACGTAAAGCCGTCGGTCCCGGTTGTTTTCAATGGTGGAAACAGTCGTTAAGCCTTGTGCCTTGCCTTGTGCTTGCCGGGTGGCTTAATAACATTTTGACAATGGGTTGGCCACTAACCACTCCACCAATCCGCATTGGAGCAGCGTGGTCTAGACCTCACGCAGCTGTATCTGTGGGGGAGACCTGCACCTTTCAGTGGGATGTCTATGGGTCGCAGTGAATATTTATTCCGTCTATGTATGTGTATGTATACTGTAACCTATCTACTTAGGCTACGTGAAAAGCCCGTGCCAAATAGTGGGACACCTACGCACGTGCTGTAACTCTATAGTACCAACCTACTTTTTTTTTTTTACAAACCGATGCTCGTTTATAATGTGGTGCAGCGAAAATTCATGACGCTTTCAAAGAAATTTACAAAGACATTCTCAAGTTCAGTAATTGAACCAGTTTTTAGTAACTCATTACTTACTTACACTTAGTACGAGTACATCATTACATACTGAACCATAATTTTTGATAATTAATTATGATGAGTGTTATTGGTTGCATGCCAATAATAAACTAATTTATTCAGGTGACAGGGGAGAGAGGGGAGACCTTGGTCCACCGGGGATGCCAGCAAAATTGCCTTCTATATTATTGGATATAGAGCACCCAGATGACAGTAAGTACCGACAAATTATAATTAAAGTTATTTTAGATTCAGCATAATATAGTACCATCCTACAAAAGGATGCATATCAAATTATTTATACAATACGTGTATAAAATTGTGATAAATTCTAAGTTTAATGTTTCCCTAAGATAATGTTTACTCAAACAAAATTATGAATGGGAAGCTCTAATAAATTTCAATATCGAGAAAATAAATCTGGTCACGTAAACATAATAACGTAAGTAGATTGAATCCTAAAATATTTTTGCTACCTACTACTCTCCTTTATTGGCTTTGACCCTTATCCTGGCCTTATTATGGGTCATTGTCCAGAGGACCTCCAAAAGATATGGACATCTCTTTTTATCGATACGATGATGAAAGAGATAATTCCCTCATGGAATGTTTTGTCTAAACAGCCGTGTGCCGGGTCTGGCCGTGTCGTTTTTCAGTTGAGTGGGAGGCTTCGAAGGCTCTCTTTATCTCAATCATATAGGTCTTTTGTTTATACAGTATTTTGGCCTTTATTTTTGTGTTTTTTTTTTGTATTTTTAACACGCTTTAGTAGTAGCTTGTTATGTATGTATGTAACAGTATCTTTGAACGTGATTTTTACTCCCTGTTTTGTGAATAAATGTTTCTATCCATCCATCCATCCGTCAGGCTTTTGAGATCCACTGCCAGCAGACATAGGCCCCTCCTAGATTTAGAATTTTATAATTTAACGTATAGCTTAGCTGTAAATAACAATCTAAGATATTAAAAAATATTGCGAATTAAACAAAGCTTTCAAAAACGAACTTGATAACTTACCTGCCACATATTCATCACAATAATGTAGGTATTGTTTTCTGATATGATATATGTATATACATATATAAATATATATATATACAACTTACTTACTACTTAGGGAACGTACCCATACTACGTGACCCGTTTAGGGGGGGGAGCGGAGTCTTTAAAATACTACGGTCAGTCACAGGAGCGGGGGGGGGTCTCAGGTCTTTGTCACGTAGTCGATTTTTAAATATTTGTCAAATAATTGTTGTGTTTGTAAATTAAGTTACTGTAAGTTACAGACTGTATAGCAATATGTTTTCACAAATGTTGTTCTTTTTCATAATACATAATTCACTAGTAATTTAAGTATGCATGCAGTCTTATGCAATAAAGACGAGTATGAGCCAAATTTTTTTTTTTTTTCAATTTTTGTCTGTGAAATGATTAAAAATCATAATTATGAATTACTACGTGAAAACTCAAGGGGGAGGGGGGGGTCTTGGCATATACTACGAATGGTCACCGAGGGGAGGGAGGGGTCGAAAAAACTTAAAAAATAGGTCACGTAGTATGGGTATGTTCCCTTACTACTACGGTACTTATATTAAATGTTTGCCTCGCTATTGCTATTTGAGGTTGTATGCCAAAAAGTTTAAAGAAAAGTGCAAAGTTAAATGGTTTTCGTGAATATCCCTAGAAACATGGCATATGTTATAATAGTTTCCTGTTAACTCCCACACCCACGCCTACAGAACCATTCTATGCGATTATCGTGAACACGAGGATGCATATTGAAGATGCTGACGCCTATGTCTTGCACAAGTACCACCTATTGTTTCGTGGAATAGAGCTTGCATTAATATTTCGTTACCTATTAACTTGATTTGTTTATTAAATGACATCTAACATATTTAATTGAACTGCTATTTCCACTATACACCGTATGACCAGTAAAACATTATAACTTCAACTAACACCATATCTCTTTCACTGTCCAGTTTTTCCACGTCTACTCTCGAAATGAGAGCGGTAATGTTATTTAACAGTAAGCTGGCATGGCTGGCTGGCCTTCGTGAAAATTATGGAGTACACTCATGCGGGTTTTCTCACGATGTTTCCCTTCATGGTAAAAAGGTGAAATTTATTTCTCAAAATGTATATAACTCAGAAAAAATTTTAGGGAGGACCGCTTAGATTTGAACTCAGTCCTCATCAAGTAGGAATTTGAAATTCAGCTACTGGGCTGTCTGGGTGTGTGATGTAAAATTATATTTTGATATAAAGGTAAATAACAATAATAACATAAGCCACTACTACACCAATACACACCATACATTTTAATTTTATTACAGATTCTGTCCTATTTCGTAAGCTTAGAGGACTATGGAAAGGAGATATGGGGTCTGCTGGACCCAAGGTAAGATAATCAGATTTATTAATGAAATATTTTAGTAAATGAATCGCTGCAAAAGTAAATATTAATAACATTTCTCTTTTATTTTGCAAATTCAATCAGATATCGGTTTTACTAGTATGATGCTTCACATAATTAAAAGTCATGTAATGTAGTTAAGGTACATACAAAACATTTTACAGGGCGACAAAGGTAACCTAGGACCAATTGGCCCAGTAGGTCCCCCGGGTACTGATGGCGAAGACGGAAAACCTGGTGAAAGAGGTCCACAGGGTCACAAAGGAGATCAAGGCCCTGAGGGTCCCAGAGGGTACAAAGGAGACCAGGGGGAGCCAGGTGCACCTGGAAACGTGCCAATGTCAGCTATAAGTTTGATGAAGGTAATAATCAGTATAGTCGTGCATTAAAAAGAAACCTCGATTAATAATAAATTAGATGTTATTTGATAACAAGTTTGTGTACGTAAACTTAAGAAATTTTATATTGATATAGACTAACAAGTAGTCACTTATTAGAACATTGAAATGGAGCGGAAGTATAGGTAATTAATATTTAACTTATCTATATATATAAAAGGAGAAGGTGACTGACTGACTGACTGACTGACTGACATATCAACGCAGGGCCTAAACTATAAGGGTTAGAAACTTGAAATTTTGCACAGGGATTCCTTTTATAACGAAGGGGAGCACTAAAGGATTTTAGAAAATTCATCCCCTAAAGGGGTAAAACGGGGGTGCAAAGTTAGTATGAAATTTAGCCGTTTTTGAAGTCAAATGGGCAATCGAACGCGGGTAGACATCGTTAATGGGTCTAATTCTACGCGAGCGAAGCTGCGGGCGTCCACTAGTCTTCAATAAAAATTAAATCTAGGCAAATATTTGCTCTATTAGTTTAAGAGCATGGAAGGAGATACTGTAAATTTTACATACGGAATATCTGTACAAAGCTGTCCATGGCAGCGAATGGGTGGTGCTGCAACTCGTTTGCTATCTTCTAACCATGAAAAAACCTTGGTGAATTGTTTGTAAGACTGTGTAATTTGAATTATAATATTACAATTGATATGTCAGGGTCCAAAAGGTGAACAAGGTCGTCCTGGACCCGTTGGTTCAAGGGGTCCTAAGGGGACAAAAGGAATGTCTGGAAATAAGGTAAGGTCTTTTTAAAAATTCCTAATACTATTATGAGAAAAAGTACGATTTACTTTGATAAGCATTTATTCTTCAAGGGTTCAATTGGACAAAAAGGCGAATCAGGAAAAATCGGCGATAAGGGCGATAAAGGACAAAAAGGGGAGGCACCTATTATTGATTTGGAAAAAGTAAGTGATTTATATTATGTGAATGTAAAAGATAGTACTGCATAACATTACTGGACTGGGACTGTCATATTCACAGTACAAGAAAGAAAATTAAGTAACTTAATACTTATGTAACTAAGAATAGTTTTGACTAAAGTGAAAGTCAATATATATGAGAACTAGCTTTTACCCGCGGCTCCGCCCGCGTGGGAAAAGGGAATTAACAATGCCATCTACTAACAACATCCGGAACTAAATATCTAGAAATTAACAAAACATCGATATCTTCTCATGGGGATGTTTTACCGCGGTAAAAAGTAGCCTACGTCACTCTCCACCCTCCTCACTATCTCAACACACAAAAACCATACCATATAATAGCTTCGTTGCGACGTGAAAGCCGGACAAACAAACAAACAAACACACTTTCACATTTATAATATTAGTATGGATAATGGTTGTGAAATAATTTTAAATCAATAACAATAATGAATTAAATTAAACATGACATTATATTCATTAAATAATATTTAAAGGTAAAAGGTGAAAAGGGAGTAAAAGGAGACAGGGGACAGAAGGGTGACACTGGTGAAATGGGTTTGCAAGGTCCCCCAGGTTACTGTAATGAATCAAACGTCATTTCGCTCCCTGGTCCCCCTGGTCCCCCTGGGCCTCCAGGGGCACCGGGGACATCTGTGACAGGACCTAAGGGTGAACCGGGTGGAATAATCTCGCGAAACACTTTGTACGCTTTTGTGGATAACGATACAGGTATGTTTAGTATTTAGTATAGATATGAAAATATTATTTTAATATTTCTAATATCCTGTTTGTTATAATTTAATTTAAATGCATTCGTATTGTTAAATCAGGCGCATCCAACGAAGATGAAGACTTCTATACAGCAGCCACAGTTATTTTCAAGACAGTAAGAGCTTTGTACAAGGTAATTTATATTTCAACATTTACCTTGACATTTTTAATTTAATTAATTCAAAATGCTCATACAATAATCAAAGAATCATTAAAGTGATCATTTTCATAATATTATCAAAATAATGTGTTGTTATTTACAAGAATGTTCTTATTTTTGTTGTTTGTGACTTTATAGTTGTAACCTCCACGAATATTATTCCAGAGAACCCTTACTACAGCTGTGGGGACATTAGCGTATGTTTTGGAGGAAAAAATATTGGTTTTGAGAGTCGAGCATGGATGGCAGCATGTATCTGTAAGTAAAAATATATTTTTAACGGTCGATTTACAGGCAGGTCGATGACCAGGGCTAGTAGATAATATATTTGACAGATATAATCTTGGGGTTTGGTTTTGAAATTCTGCCAATGTGTGGTATTTTTTTAATGTAATAAGAAAATGAATATAGATTTATTATATAATCATTATTTTGTTATGAATACACCTATACAAATTCAGCTGTTATTAGCATCAAATTTAAGAAAATATATTATACATACAAATTGTAAAATTGTACATACAAATGTTACAAGCTAAATAGCGCTTAGTGTGCCCTGTAAAGTTCGCTTTGCGTGTTATAAATAAATAAATATTCTCCTCAGATGGGGTCCCTGATGGATGGAAGAGAGTATCTCTCTACCCCGCCAACCAGGCCGCTATATACAAATCCCACGACCACTCCGCAACCAAAATCTCACGCATCAGAATATCTTCAAGAAGGCAGTTACGTAAGTACCTACTTATTCTTAACTTTCAGTATAGTCGTAGTCCATATTTATATATTGAACGGAGTCATTTTCAATATATTGACAAATGCTTGGCTTCAGTAGCCTAAATAATTAACAAACAGTATAATACATAAACAGGCGTTAGCCCAGTGGCTAGAAAATTACTCGAGAGGGTGGAATTCATTTCCAGCGAAATAACTATATTTTAAATTTGTAATATCGGGAAAACACCTGTATAACCAGATTTACACAGTTATCCATTATGTGTTTGATTGCAAATTCGCCCGGAGCCCGTGGCAGAACCACGGTCCGCCACGGTATCTAGTACCATTTCTAGCGTACAGTAAATATTCTAAAAGCAACTGTGTTTCAGTTAACTACGCTCTTGTGATCGATTTGGAACGCGGCTCTTACAAACAATTACTAACTGGACTATTTTTAACAAGACTAATAGTCACTAACAGCGCGCATACCGACTATCGAACTGACCAATGAATATTCATATTATGTTCCTATGGTGATGATACATTGATGGTGTACAGATACGCCTGGTAGCACTGAACGAGCCTTACGCGGGAAATATGCTGAGTCAGACGAACAGAACTGGACGCAGCGCAGCAGATCATAAGTGTTACAAGCAAGCGCTAAGGTCCGGGTTCAAAAGTAGCTTCGTCGCTTTCCTGGCTAATAAGTGAGTATACGTTTGTCGTTGGAAACACACTCTTTTTGTATAATTATAAACTTTGCGTTTATTCGACAGGCCCGTTGGCGCAATCGGTAGTGACCCTGTCTGTTGCGCCTGGGGTCGTGGGTTCGAATCCCACTCAGGACAAATATTCGTGTGACGAACACTTGTGTTTGTTCTGTGTCTGGATATTAATATTATCTATTTAAGTATGTATTTAAATTATCTATGTATGTATATCAGTCTATGATACCCATATTACAGGCTCGCGCCTACCTTGGGGTCAGATGGCCATGTGTGAGAATGTCCAAGATATTTATTTATTATTTATTATACGTAGAGACTGGCATGTCCGGCATGAAAATGTAGCTTTTTTTATAGTATATACTATAGACGGACAAACAGACATACGGGCCACCTGATGGTAAGTGGTCACCGTCGTCCATGGACACGTGCGACACCAGGGGTATCACAGGTGCGTTGCCTGCCTTGAAGGAAACGTTTCACACTCTTTTTGAAGCGCTCCATGTCGTAGCTCGAAGGGAAAACCTCAGTCGGAAGCTCATAGCTGAAGACTGTCAGACGTAAGTGTAGTGTTTGGGTGACCATTATAGTAAATAAAACACGCCTTTGATCACTCAATAGGTGAAGTAGGTAATGCGTCCGGCCCACGTCCGTACTGGCTCACCGCTAGCGCGTGACTGACGCCGGCGCATACACTACAGTAAGCGCTGATTGGTTCACCAGCCGTGTTAAGTCCCTCGCGCCCCATGCGCAACTATCCCCTCCGTATTCGTTCAGCGCTAGAATTTGCTTATTCCACTACGCTGACAAGTTAAAAATCAGAATAATGAAATACAGAAATCTCAAACTAAGGTATCATGTTTCAACTGGTGGCATATCCTCCACGACGTTTTACTAAACCGATAACGCAGGTTAATTTTTTAATACTGACCTCTTGAGTGTGAGGTCAAATTATTATCCACTATTACTTTTTCGTCGTAATAATTCGGAAAATTTATTTTTTTCCTTCAGCGTGTTAAGGCACTCTTTGCGCACTGGTACTTGTACTATTATTCTGTGGCACTGGCACGAAGCCCAATACGGCAGTCTTTTAAAAAGGAATCCTAGTTCTAATTTTAAAAGAATTAAAAAATAGGTTTTAGGAATATTCTTGTTGGATTAAAATTTTCAATGTTTGAATTCAGAACATATTATTTTCCAGAGTGGAGGATCTAAGATCAGTTGTGAAGATCACACGAGACATTCCGGTGGTGAATATCTACGACAATATTCTCTTCGACTCCTGGTCGCAGATGTTTGACGGCACAGAAGCTGTGTTGAATAAAGGATATATTTATAGTTTTGATCGGAGGAACGTTCTGATTGATCCTAAATGGTAAGTAAAGTATTACAATAATTACGTGTTGAATCTTTTTTAACAAGCTTTCATTATCTTGGTATGTAACTAAGCAGGTATGTATGTATGTAACGGAATCTTTGAATGTGATTTTCGCCCACATCAAAACTTCGAACATAACTTGAAACTTTGCACACTTATCAAAGACCGATGACAATGCAATAATTAAAAAAAAACTACGTTATAGTTCGGTTATCTACAAAAGCGTGATAAGACTTATGCTTTTTAAAATTTTAAATATATTTTAGATATGTTCACTCACTAAAGGGCACTTCAACTAGATGAATTATTAATGTATTATGAAATAATTAATATAATAAAGGTTGGATACCTTCAAACTCCAATTATTTTTTTAATGTTCCAATTTGTAGGTACTTTTCGGATTCGGTAAATAATTTGTAGATATCTACTACTGTGTGGTCGGTTCAAAAATAATTACCAAGTAGGTAAATATTTAAAATATAATATAATTTTGCACTCATGTACTTGCTGTGGTAATATTTCAGGCCAACCAAAGCAGTTTGGCACGGTAGCGACGCGTTTGGAACGCGTGCACCAGAGTCATTCTGCGATCAGTGGCAGAACGACAGTCCAAAGAGCTTTGGAGCCGCCTCATCTCTCACAAGGCGTAAGCTTCTAGGCCAAGAAATGTAAGTACCTAATTAGACAAAGTAAAAAAAGGGAAAAAATTTGGGTTATAGTCTTCTACTGCGAGACCTTGACCAAATTTCTTCATGAAATTCCAGAATTCACTAGCTTTTCGGAGCTATAGGATTTTTACCTATTTTGAACTTGTGATTCCTAATAGTATCTACACAACTGATGAAATTTGAATGGACTACCAATTAAATCCCTTTTTTCAATTTATACAAATATGTACATCATTGTACACGATGAACACGACCGTTTATGGTACGGTATTCAAACATTAATATCCTAAATCGAGTTTAATCTCCGTCGTAATTGCTATACAATCTGCATTTGACACACGAATCAGCCTAATGTATCTAGTTGCATACGTTCAAATCCAACGTTCAATCTACATGATATGATAGAACGAACCTCATTGAATAAAAGCTTAGGCTCGATTCAGTCAGGCAACGTACTGTCCTCGTCATTTAAAGGTTTGATAACCGATGAGGAATAGGTCCACCATCTATAAGACCTGGTCTGTTCACACGTTTGTCATGGAATAAATTCGATAATTACCCTTGATCGCGCGCAAAAATGTGTGATTCACCACGTGTTTGCGTTTATAACACGGTCACAATATCTCTGCACCTCGCTGGAATTCATTTTCTATCATAATCATATATTTCATAAATAAACTTTAATTCAATCATTACACGTTTTGTACACTGGACCAAAGTGCCGACATGATGTTCATCGACGCCAGGTGCACAGATATTATGACCAGGCTATCTATACACATGAATTAGCTAATAAATCCCCAAAATCATTTGTTCATTCAAGAGCCCTACTTTTGAATCGCTCGTGTGACTTAATCGCACGGCCGCAGTCGAGCGATTAAGTAACTCACTATCGTAGAAACAATACCGTAATAGTTAATGTACTCGTATCTCTCAAACGACCAGTCGAGTTTCTACCACTAGTTTCTCTCTAGAGACTTAAAAATACGGGATAACTCCTGTAGAGCGAGATAAAACTCGTAATTTTTCGGTCGTCGGGCGGCCAGCGATTCAAAAATTCAGCTGCATGCCTTTTCTCGAACTTGAAATTCGTTTAATGTATAGTAACAGCCGTCTGTGAAGTTCCATTTGTTTAAGTGTATCAAAATTGAATAATCGCGCCATAATTTATTGAAGATTTGGTTTGAATGTGTGTATCTAGTCAGCAAGCGAGACAGCGTAATAGTTTCAAACCCACACTGGTTTCAACAACTATTGTTTCGTATTGTTCAGATTTAACGAGTATGTTACAATTAAGTGGGATAGCTTGAACTAGGTCAAACGTTGACATACATTTGATGAGCATCCCTTTGTTGTCGCGCGTAATAATTTGTTTTGTGACTTTAATTTTATAATTTATTTTGGTGTTGAAATTTTTGATCAGTTGTTATTTTCATATGGATTTGATTTTTATCCGCATATCTATATTATAAAAATGAATCGCAAAATGTGTTGGTAAGCGCATAACTCAACAACGCCTGGACCAATTTGGCCAATTCTTTTTTTTAAATGTTCGTTGAAGTTCAAGGATGGTTTTTACGGCGAGAAAAATTTGAAAATTCATCCCCTAAGGGGGTAAAACGGGGGTGCTAAGTTAGTATAAGGCTTTGCCGTTTTTGAAGTTAGTGAATATGTAACGCGAGCGAAGCTGCGGGCGTCCACTAGTTATTATTATATTTGACTTACATTATGGGCCTAATACTAGAAGAGTTTCCTCTGGACTATAGTTTGCTATTTCTAGTTTTAACTTATTAACTTTCCTTATCTGAAGTCTCCAGTTTATATGTTTTAGGTATCCTTGTGATAGTAAACTAATAGTGCTGTGTGTGGAGTCAACCTCAACCCCACAAAGAAGACGCCAAAGACATCCTCAGTAAGTACTTATAGCCGTTTAATTTCTCTAAGCAACTTGTTCTATCGCAAGCAACAAAGAAGTATTTTTAGATAAAAGTATAAATTTCTTAATCCAAGCCATTATTCTATCACTATGATACCTATTTAAACATTGTACAAAATAAAAGTTATTTCTTACTTTTATTGTTATATAAACTTAATCGTAGATGAACAATGATTACCGACATAACTCACATGACCGATGGGTATGAAAAGTCCTTTATTTAGAAAAGAGCGGGAAACTGATAGCTTCAGGGGCTCCCGAACAACTGCAGCTGTTAGTACATACAGCACTGATGAGTGGTCTCCATTATAAGAATCCACATAAAGATAAAATCTCACGCACAAGAAAATCACGAGGCCTTGGCAGTTTGCACCCTTCGGACGCCACTGGGTGTTTAAATATTTAAAAAAAATAACGATAAAATTATAGCTAAATAACAAAAAAAATTTATGTATTTAATGTATAGTTGTTAATTTAAAAACCAATTTTATTTATTAAAACAAATCCCTAAATACATTTAAAAAGCAGTATTACTCAAGGGACTATTACTCCTAGCGGAGAAATTACTTCAAATAAAACCGTATATAGTATTCTTTGATTTAAGCTGATGTCTCCTCATACCTTCTAGTGCCGTTCCAAGTACAAAGTTTCGCCTTTGCTGTACATTTTGTAGCTGTTCTTAACTATAAATAAATAAAATAAATAAATAATGCCGGCCTCAAGTAAAAAAGGCAATATTGCATATTGAAGACTATTGTTAGTTTCGTGTCACAGCTACGACTGAAGTTATGTGTGATTTAAGAAATTAAATATCACCTTCAGTAACAGTGAAGGAAGATATCATACACACATGCATACCTGAGAGTTCTCCATAATGTTTTCGAAGGCATGTGAAGTCTGCCGATCCGCACTTGGCCAGTGTGGTGGGCTATGGCCTCCATTCCGAGAGAAGAACTAAGCCTACCTGAGAGTTCTCCATAATGTTTTCGAAGGCATGTGAAGTCTGCCGATCCGCACTTGGCCAGCGCGTTGGGCTATGGCCTCCATTCCGAGAGAAGAACCAAGCCTAACCAGAACTTAACTCTTACGTCCCGAATGTTAAGTTAAAATACAATAATGTCATATCAACAAACAATAATGTCAAAAAACTTTTACAGGACACGAAAACGACTGTCGCCACACGATAAACGGATACGCTTATAGCGGTAATGCTGAGCGTCATTGACATAACTCCGTGAGGACAACACTTGTGTGGACATTGATTATAAGTAATGGGATTCGTATTGTGCGGAACCATCTACAACAACAAGCATCCGTTTAATGCAGACATAATGTCACTTTACATGCTACAGATCATGTTCATAACGTTACTACTAGCAATGTTGAGAGCTATGTTAGTTAATAAGGGATATTCCCGCCGCTAAGTTAGGTATAATATGTATAAGTTAGGTGTTATATGGAAAAACAGTAGGTAGGTATTAGGTATTACCTATCAACTGTTTATGGTTTAACGGAAATAACGTTTTTATTTTGGTATCAATCTATTCATAATTTTTAGTTGCAAATCTATATATATAAAAGGAGAAGGTGACTGACTGACTGACTGACTGACTGACTGACTGACTGACTGACTGACTGACTGACTGACATATCAACGCAGGGCCTAAACTATAAGGGTTAGGAACTTGAAATTTTGCACAGGGGTTCCTTTTATAACGTAGGGGAGCACTAAGAAAGGATTTTTGAAAATTCACCCCCTAGGGGGGTAAAACGGGGGTGCAAAGTTAGTATGAAACTTTGCCGTTTTTGAAGTTAGTGAATGTCTAATTCCACGCGAGCGAAGCTGCGGGCGTCCACTAGTCGTTCATAAAAGTACAAAACGTAAAAATAAAATTTAAAATATAATTTGATCCAAATGCTACTAAAATAATTAATAACGTTTGTCTTGTACGCTCCAGGATGGATATAACTTATAATATTATGTTATCATGTTTCTCGGTAAGCGATTCTGTAAATCTTTTGAGAAATAAATAATCTTTAACCATAAAATGGATTTCCAATTATTTTATACTCTTTTTGTTTTCTGTTTATATTTCAAATAATACTCTAATGTTACTTTGTATTTATTACAGCTAAGATTATTTATTGTTGTAAGAATAATGTAATAATAATACTGTTATATTGTTGGCAAAGTTTTTAAATATTAACAGCATTTAGAGAGTTTGTGAAATAACATGAATTATTTAATGTATGGGTTAGATACGCTTGTTTGAAACAAATAAGCTTATTATTATAAAAATAATAATGTTCTGAAACTATTATGATAGTATCGTAAGCACGTAATTGTACGTCAAAATAGCACGTAAGTAAGTAACCTCGTTGCCATAGTGATTTCCATTAATTTATTAACTTTTAATACTTAAAAATAAATATTAGCAATTGCAATCTGCAATTGAGAAAGTATTCTTAAGTTTAAGAACTATTTGTAGGTTATTTTAAGTCAATAACTCATAGTTGTATTAATTATGATGGGTGCCATGATAAAACACTTTTGTTTATTTTTTGTATGATGAAAGGTTTGCCGAAGACTAAAATAAACTAGTATAATATATAACTTCTATTTTTATACCTCAATCCTATTTAAATACCTCAACGGTACGTGTGAACATAAACTTAAGCTTAGGCGGCTAAACTTAGGTTTATCTTCGAGGAGAAGTTAATTTTAGTTCTTCTATTTTTAGCTGGTAACTCGTGCGTAACTCAATCAGAACCCCTTAGCTAATACAGATTCCGAAAAAAGCGTAAACCAACTGTAACCAGAATCCTAATACAGATTCCGAAAATATTTTTACCAAATTTATTGTCTGTCTGTCCCTATTGGCGCGATAGAATCAAAAACCGTTGTAATTAATATTTGAGATGAAAATGTGTGTGTTTCCTATGTGCTGATCTACCTATGGGCCAAGTTTCATCCAAATTCATTAAGTACCTAGTATTGCGTGATTCAGTAACAAACATCCAAATACCTAAAACATCCAACCATCCATACATCCAATTTTCCAGATTGTATTAGTAGGATGATTTCTACACTTAAATATAGAGCGAAATTTGATTTTACCCCAGTCATTACTCCGTTGTTATCAAACGAAGGCTTTTCAACAGGAACGTGGAGATCTCATTTGCAATGAGAGCGTCGCAAAGAGATATTTTAATGCAAACCCCGCCAAGTGCACTTACCCGATATGAATATTATTTCAGAATTCAAATTAAAGTGTGAGTGTTTGTGGATTCGCGTGTTTAGAAAAAAATGGTGGAGTCAACAACACAGTATTTCCATCCATACTTGAGCAAGCATCCAAAGGTTATAGACATCTGATTACTGGGAACTGTGTATAAAAGCCTGGCCTTAATATTGAGAATGTGTTAAACCTTGTCCAATACTCAGTAAACGGCTTTGCCAGTTCAGAAGAAGAATAAAGACAATACCGTGATTTGATATTGAAAAATTTAACAAACAACACCCATTTTATCAATAAATTTTACATAGTTTCTATTGTATTGGTATAATAAATTGTTTATTAACAAATAAATATTATATATTTTTTATTCATTCTGAGAGGAGACCCTAGCCCAACAGTGTGACAAAGAAAGGGTTGTGATGATGATGATTATATTTTTTTTTAGTAATGTGTAATTGAATGGAATTAATTTCATGTCCATATAGTTCGTCAGAAGTACATAAGGAGCAAAAATATCTCAATGCTTACTGATTGCAGGTGACGCTATAAACCCCCTCAATAAGATAGGTAGATTAGAGACTTGTACAACTTGTGTACTTGATACAACTTACGTAATTAATATTTTAATTTTTTTATACATGACTGTTTACGTTTGTTTATTGTTCTTTTCAGGCCAGAGAACTAAAATGGCGTCTAATTCGTGCGCACTACACAAACTAAAGTTAATGTTGGTTTAGTAGCAACAACTGTTTGATAACAAATTAATACTTGTCTATTATTAACACAGTCGAGCCGGGAACTTTGAACTTGTTGGAGTTGGGTCAAGCCCCCAAATTGTTATTCGATAGTCGATAGTCCTACTGTTGACAGCGAGGTATTGATATCTGAAGTTATGGGTTGTAGAATATTAATGACTGCAACCCATTTACGGGCCACTGCAGTAGGTTACGACTATTCACACAAATGAGAATGAGAAGTTTCATCCAGCACGGATCAGTAGCCAACCCAATGGTAGACTTCACTCAAGTTCACTTTTATTTCAACTAACACCACTGTCAGCTAAGTCCAAAGCAGATTATAGTTTCTACAATTTGTTAGTAATTTTCAGTATTAGTACATTTAAATTAGGACTGCATATAATGTGAACAGAATATGGAAAATATGACTTTATTGTTTGATAGAGTTGAAGGTACGGTTACCTTCACCGTAAAATTTTAAGCGGTCTATGCTTGGCCCTCTATCAAAATGGCTGCACATTGGTTGGACTTCATAGAACGTTTTCAGTATATTATTTACTAAATATTTTTAACCTCTCACAGATTGGATGATAGCCTCACAAATATAATTCAGTGCGAATTTGTGGCGAGATTTAGGCCATTCGCAAGCCTCCAACGAGTCAGCGCGTCTAGAATTGGCTTAGTATTATCTATCTACTACCATCACAATATATACATTCAAGTTCAAGTGCTTCTTGCCAGTCTCTCTCCTCGAAATGGGAGGGGTAAGACATGTGACCACCTACATGTCCAAGTGCAGATTATCAGACTTTACACATCGAGAACTCTCTTCTCGAAATGGGAGGGGTAAGAACACCGACATGTCCAAGTGCAGATTAGCAGACTTTACACATCAAGAACTCTCTTCTCGAAATGGGAGGGGTAAGACCACCGACATGTCCAAGTGCAGATTAGCAGACTTTACACATCGAGAACATTATCGAAGACTCTCAGACAGGTTCATTCTTTGCGATGTCTTCCTTACACGGGTGTCACAGTAGGTGTTTTTTTTTTAATACCATTGATCGGTCGAAGTCGAGTTGGAAAGAAGTCGAGCAGTCTTGACGCGAAAAAAGAATAGTTAAACTTAAAACAAAGTACAACAGAGAAACCCACGAGCATCGTTTTAAACTCAACATCTGCATAGCAAACTATTACTTCCGCTAAGCAGCTCACGACCCCAAATGTCACTATTAAGAGGCAACATTTCTTTAGAAGCTATTCGCGCTACGCTACGATAAATACGACGGCAAGCTTACGAACAATAGATATAGCTTGTTACCTGGATTTACAGATGCGAGCTAATCACGCCAGTGTAAATAAAAATGGTTTTGGTTGCAGATAGAGCTTGTGCAGCTCCTTTACCGAAAACATACTACATTACTTACTTTACTTTTACTACTATGCTATGGAATTTTTCTTGAAATAATTGGAGTAATTATATTAGATAGCACCATAACAGTAAACTAGAGATAGAGCATAGGTATTATGTGTTTTTTTTAATGTTAATTATTAAGTATCCCTATGTACCTAATTGAGTCTTGTTCAAAGTCAGTCACAGTTGTCGCGGGCGGCAGCGGATGGGTGGTGCTGCACGCTCGTTTGCTATCTTGTATCCATAAAATAGTATTACATATTTTTTTTTAAACCTTTTATAGCTATTAAGTGTTTTGTTATGTAATTTTTTCAAACAAATATTCCAAACACTTGCTTAGATAGGATTGTTTTTTAAATATTCGTCTGTTATGGAGCTAATAAATAAGTTGTGTATGCGGAGGTGTTGCTGAGTAGATAGCACTGCTGGAGAAATGCCAATTAATATGACGATTGTTATAGCTTTCTACTCAAGCAGTCTAGACTGCCAATGCCTACACAATTACTAAGAGCGGGCTTAGATGTTGGGAATATACAACACAGTAAATTCTATTGTCGTGTACTTAGAAATGTATCTGTAAAGATCTATAAGCAGTCTGGGTAATGAGTATGTTTCTATTGGTACGTTCTCAAGGATATAATGAGTCTAACAGGCCCGATTTTATTCGTATTTATTAAATTTATAACACGGTATAGTGAAACATGGCAACACTGGCAATGGAAAAGTTTGTCAAAAGCCGAGTACAAATGAGGGTGAAATTATGTCGCGGTTGGTTAAATTAAAAAAGTTTTCCGACGGCTCAAAGTCGTGTACTTCTATCGCCGGCGCACATTATAACGATTGGGAAGTCTCCATTTGCTACTGTAATGAGACCCAAATTTTGAATGTCCTCCCTTTGATCTTATTTGTTTGGTCATCACTTTATTACTGGTTTATCGTTACCAGCAGAGGATTATTGAATTCTTTCTGCTGTATTCACAAAGGGTTGCGGCGAACCGGAAAAATTTGTGAAAAAATATTTTTACGAGCTAGTTTTCATATTTTTTCATGTGAAGTGAGTCAAGCGAGTATGTGGCTCTAAGTTTGATTATGAAGCAAGTTCATGACGTCAATCGCTACGGGTTGCATATTTTTCCATCCATCCATCCATCCATCCATCCATCAGCCTTTCAAAGTCCACTGCTGGACATAGGCTTCCCTTAATCGGTGCCACTCCTCCCGATCCTGTGCCTTCTGAGTCCAGCGAATTCCCGCAGACTTTTTCAGGTCACCAGTCCATCTGGTTGGACGGCGGCCTGTGCTCCATTTCCCGAGCCGTGGTCTCCACTCGAGGACCTTTATAAGCCATCGGTTGTCCGTCCCACGAGCGACGTGGCCTGACCATTGCCATTTCAGCGTGCTTACTCGACGAGCTATGTCGGTAACCTATCGCCAAAATTAATTACTCCAAAATACATAATTAGTTGCTACATCCAAGCTTACATTATTAAAAAGACAATTGCAAGAACAAAAGTTGTTACCTAAGAAATGTGTTCATATGGTGCACAGGCTACACAAAGAACTTTTTCTTCTATTGTGCAGAGGTACGGTAAAACCCTATAAACAACAGCACGACCGCACTACCTGATACTAGTGGCAAGCTAATCAAGCTGTGCAAACAAAAAGCGTTAAGTTTTTGCGGGGAAAGTTAACGGAGTTGGGGCGAAGCCAAGCGCCACGAATTGCACGCTTGTTACTTAACGAAAAGGCTATTAACGATAAATATTAAGTCCGAGCTTATACAAACAGACGTTATCAAAATTACATAATAACAACTCATAGACGTCCCACTGTAGGGCGCGGGTCTCTCCTACAGCCAGAGGTGAAAAGTCTAGAACATACTCCACCACGCTGCTCCAATGCGGATTGGTGGGTTTGTGTCTACCCACTGAAGCACATAACGTTACAGCGCGGTAGCGCCCATGAAATTTTGCCACTAGCGGTTTTTATAGCAAATGAAATTTGTGATTTGAATTTGAATTATCTCGATTGAGATGTCAATTCTTCAGACACTGGGCTCATTGAATAAATATTTCTACCGCCTTCCGATTGTATTATTTCTGCGTTATTGTAGCCTTTAATTTTAATCGTATCAAAGCCTATAAGGGACTCAAATGAAATACATGAAAACAAATAGGATTGATATTTCGCTGATGTCTATTACCTACCCATAACAGCAACTTAACGTTAACAGAGTCATTTAAATCTCATACAGAAATACAGGTTTGAAGTCATGTCAGAAAGACAGCTTTATACGGAAATCTTAGCATTCAGTACCTACTAAGGATGGTTGTTTTGATGCAAAATGCGTTCTGCATTTATTCAAATTGCACTGTCTATTGCACAAAGTTCTTTGTATGTAGAAATGGAATTGTGGAGATCTTAATGGTGCGTACACATCTATACTAATATTATTAACCAGGAGAGATTTTTTGTATTATTGTTTGTTTAAAGTACCAGTCCGATAAAAAATCTTTTTGCACTAGATAGAGACATACGAGTATTTATGAAGAATAGGATAGGCTATCTAGAATAAGGCTTCAGCGCCGTCTTCCTTCTTCGTCATGGGTTATTACAATGTTCTACAAAAATAGATCTTTACTCAATCAAAAAGTCTGTAATAGCATTATGCTCTCATACATAATGAAAATAAGCTATACTCTATAACTCTTATACATAAATGAAAATATTTACGGGTGGTTTTATTATGCATGCCATATTAATCCTTACGAACGAAAATTACTTCATTGTTAAGAAGTCAATCGGAACTATAGTTTACGAGATAATGGAAAGTTAAAAAATATCAAGCGCATGACTCTTCACGGCACGGCAGTGACCGATGCTTTAGTGTTGCCATATGTAGTTGTTCTCACACACAACACTAAAAAATGCAGCGTCCATAGCCCAATGGCTCCCGTCGATCAATGTGATCGAAAGAGTTAAGCAACGACGGGCGCGGCCGGTTTGTGGATGTGTAACCACTAGTGGCAAAATTTCATGGACGCTATCGTGCTTAGAAGGACACGTAAAGCCATCGGTCCCGGTTGTATTTAATGCTGGAAACAGTCGATAAGCCTTGTCGAAGACCTTCGGGTGACTTAAGAACATTCGACACTGGGTTGGCCACTAACCCCTCCACCAATCCGCATTGGAGCAGCGTGGTGGAGTATGCTCTCTCCCACAGCAGTGTCGGTGGGGGAGACTCGTACCCAGCAGTGGGTCTATGTGTCGCAGCGAGCGAAAAAAAACTGAAATAAATAGTGTAATTCGGATCCCGATTCGACATAAACCATTTGAATAGTCTTTGATAACAGGATTTCCCTTCATAAATTCCTTGCAAGTCTATCTCCGTGCCTTACATCTCGATTTCCATTCCTAGAATCTTGCAGCATTTCTCAGCAGATACCATTCTGCTATAATATATAGCATCCTTCAATAGAACCGTGAGATACGACTGCGCCAAACGTTCCAATGCCATCGATTACTTCAGTTCAACTTATGATGCATTGCGTGGAATTTGTAATGTTAAAAGAAATATATCATACCATCACGCCTGTATTTCCCCGAAGGCGTAGGCACGTGTGTGATACACCCACTTTTCACCAGTTACTCATATATCTAGGTCCAGTGTAACTGACCCCAAGCTACTAACTAGGCATTTCAAGTTATGAAAATCCAATTAGTCTATTAGATTCTATTCTATTTATCTAAAAGGAGAAGCTGACTGACTGACTGACTGAATGACATATCAACGCAGGGCCTAAACTATAAGGGTTAGAAACTTGAAATTTTGCACAGGGGTTCCTTTTATAACGTAGGGGAGCACTAAGAAAGGATTTTTGAAAATTCTCCCTCTAAGGGGCTAAAACAGGGGTGCAAAGTTAGTATGAAAGTTTGCCGTTTTTGAAGTCAAGTGAGTTACCCGAACTCGGGCAGACGTCGTTAATGGGTCTAAATTTACGCGAGCGAAGCTGCGGTCGTCCACTAGTTATTTATAAATATTTTTCAGTTAGAGTTTTTTTTTCTGTATGTACGGATATAATTCATAAACATACAAAAAATGTATCTGGCTCTTTTCCCTACTCATATGCCTCAGTTTATGATGAATTCAAAGGCTACTTTGTAAGTTTTGTGACGTAAATATTTGTGTGTCATCCCTTAAGCCAAAATGGAGGATAAAAGTTTGTATAGCAAAATCGCGGGCGAACATCAGCAAACTAATGGCCTAAAACAAAAGAACAAATATTTTGTCGACAAACAATCTTGAAACTGTGAAAACGCGAGATTTAACATCAAAGGCCAAATTGATACTTCTGGGAAAATTCGTGTTCCATAGACATTATATTTGAATCGTCTTTTGTCGGATAAAGGTAGAGTTAAGTGAAACAATAATTTACAAACAATAAGTACACCAAGAATTTACTGCTGGTCGGAGTGGATCCAAGGGACCGTAGGAGTCTACCCTTTGATTTGCCTGAACCGGCCGTCCAGAGTGAAGCGTTAGAGATATATGCTCGCAGGGTGGAATTGCGTAAGTCGCGAGTGGTAGAGTGGGTAAAACCACTTCATTTAAAGCGCGGTACACCTGACACGTGGTGACAGCCCAGTGGCTATCGAACTCGCCTCTCAATCGAGCGGTCCGGGTTCAAACCCCAGTGGCACGCACCAATGACTTTTCTAAGTTATGTGCGATTTAAGAAATTAAATGTCACTTGCTATAACGGTGAAGGACACATCGTGAGGAAACCTGCATGCCTGAGAGTTTATACGTTCTCGAAGGTTATACGTTCTCGAAGGTATGCGAAGTCTGCCAATCCGCACTTGGCCAGCGTGGTGGACTAAGGCCTAATCCCATTCTGAGAGGAGACCTGAGCCAAACAGTGGGACAAAGAATGGGTTGTGATGATGATGACACCTGACACCCTGAGCCGCTCACGAAAATATATATATACCTTTGCCGTCCAACACGTCTGCATGTTATGGTAGCCCATACAGTGAGTGGCGAGTCCCCCCTGCCACTTTTAAGATTCGTAACGATCTGAATGATATGTGTCATAGTTCTCCATAGCCCATGACTAGTCCCTCTAAACCCACCACAATAGACTTAATATTATAATTTCCATCCCTTTGCAATAGTTCCTGTACATGATGGTGCAGTCGATTGAAGGTGGTATCCGCCACGTGTCTCAACTCATAACACAATACATATCACAACACAACTCATTAAAATGTCTCGAAAGGGACCTCTCCGTGTTATTTTATTTATTTTCATACATATTTACACGTAACTAACAGCCATGGCCAAAACATTACATTACGTGTAGGTAAATGTTGGTCAACACCAACATTCGCGTGGACATACTCGTAGGTCCAATTTACCGGGTCCACATCTGGACCTGTGAAAAGTTTTAGTAATTATTATAATAATAATTACTAATATTTCATTTCAAAATATGTTTTATGCACGGTTACAGGTTGTGTTCCCGACAATATTCGACTAATATTCCGAATTTTTTGCTCTAACTTGATTGTTTAGGGGCAATTCTATTGACAGAAGAAAACAAATCGCTAGAGCGTTTTGAAGCCCCAAAATAAATGATTCTTATTAGCTAAGAGGCCGATGGGTAAAACAAAGCCTTTGTATTTCAATAGAAACATTTCACGATCGTTTTCTTTCTAATTCACCAAGGTTGGTCCATTTGATACTGTGTGCCTACTGTGTACCTACTGATACTTTAAACTGACTTAACAAACGTAAACAAACTGACGTAAACAAACTAAAAATATTTAAATTATTAAACCTTTCTAATTTTTTTTGCTTTAGTTTATGGTAGCTAGATTTTTTTATCTTGGTATGTATGAATGTATGTGTGTATGTATGTATATAGGAATGTACGTAATGTATATTTATAATCCGTTACAAACATACTCGCACATACCTAAATCTTTAAACGTGAATTTTGCCCACTTCAAAACTAATTTGAAAACTGCACAGTTATCAAGGACCTATGACAATGCAATAATTAAAAAAAAACTAATTTAGTTCTATTAATAGAGTATGTATGTGTACTTAGCTTGGATAAGATAGATGGATGAATGGACTTTTATCCCATTAATACTATAATTATATACTTATAAATGTTTAAAAAATAAAATTTAATTATAAAATTAACATTATTGTTATTATTATAATGTTTATTTGAGCTTCACTGGGTAGCGTTCTCCGGATAAGTCCGGAGAAGGACATTAATCCAGACACGCGAAGCTGCGGGCGTCCACTAGTAATAAATATAAATAATAATAATAATCTATTGCAGTCATAATTTAATCTAATCATTTATCGCAGCATAGCCTAAGACTCGCACGCGCTGTCATCAATCAAAGTCCGAGGGTCTTTGTACCCAGTATCCACTTAAGGGCTCACCTGCCTTCAAAGTACCGGAAGTCTTACAAAAGCCTTAACAGGAAATTGTTTCTTAAAAACGAAATATTTCCATACCGATGTAATAGCTTCTTACCGCTTTGGGAGCAATTTCTAGGACAGGGAAATTTTGTCAGAAGCGCGTGTTACGTCTATAAGAGTAATTTATATTTCCATTTCTACGAGAAAGCCTCGCTGTTCTAGTGGTTGGAAATTACTGCTGAGCTTGGGTTCGAGTCCCGGGTCGGACAAAGTATTGTTGTGTTTTCTAACATGAAATTCCCTGTAGTAACTGTAGCCCGGAGTTTTGATTTGTTCCCCGAGTACGACTATGGCATTAGACTCACCATGAAAAGTGGGAAATTTCATATCCCCAAATTCATTTATCTTCGGCAAAATGTCTATTTCTAACATATAATTATGTAATAAATCAATTTAAGAGGATATCAGTCGACCGTCACTTTTGAAGAATAGGTTTTTACCAAAAATATTGCCGTCGCGCTGAGCCCCTTAGCGTGCGATAGAGAGAAGTGCAGTCTCGAACTGATTTTACCTACGTAAAATTAAGAAAATCGTCCTTTCGTAATCCCCTGTTTCCTCCTCGAAATCTAGACCGATTTCAATATTTCTTTCAGTTAAAATGTAGAACAGGGTCTAAGCTATGCCCGTACGTTTTTTTGGGATATGTTAGTAATTACCAGTTTGCTTTATGTTTGAAAATGTATGTAAAAAAAGTCGATTTTTTTGATTTTAAAAGATTTTTTTTCTCTTCTATTAATCAAATTATGAAAAAAAACAAAACGTACAGTCATGGCAGAGGTACGTATAAATCGTATGGTATTTTTTTCTCTTCTGTAACTTCTTTATCCTAGGAGGAAACAGGGGACTACGTTTGTATGGAAAAAGTGTCGACTTGTTCGCTTGTGATATCCTCTTAACAAGCTTATTTTTAAGTGACTGTTACAAATTTTTAGAGTACGAATTGCTCTATCGTGTCATTGTAATAAATATCACAATCCTACTGTATATCTTTGTAGATAAATTTTAAAAATAGTACCCACCGAGAGTTTTTAAAAGCTTTTATTTAACTTCACTCGTATGTATGTACGAGCCTGGAATCTTGCAATCAATATTTCACCCACTTCCACTGAAGCTATCGAGCTGAAATTTGGCACACGTATTTGGGTCCGATGACAATGCACGAAAAAAAAAAAAATACAAAAAGCTTTTATTTAAAAAAAAATTTTTATCTTCTTTTTTTCTCGCTCGGTCTTCACTTCAGACTTCAAAATTTATGATAAGGCCGATGACTTGATAAATAGGTAATACTTTCGGAAATAAATATTTGAGTATTTGAGTAAAACTAATCTCTCCGAATCCGAATCTCTCCGCCAATACAGGCAGGCCACTCTGAGCTGGTATGGCGTAGTGGAATACGCTTAACCCTTCCGAGGAAGTTATAAGCGCTGGTATGTCGTAGTGGAATACGCTTAGGCTTTCTCAAGAAGTTATAAGCCTTGCTCTGTAGCGGGACACAGGCTTAATCGGCTATACAATTATTGTGTAAGCGTTTTTGGCAGTTAGTTGGTCACAGGTGAAACCCTTTAGATGGTCGCCTTTTGTGGTTATTTTTATTATCTTTGTAATCGTAAATGAGCACATATGTTAAAATAATATAGATTTCTCCTGAAATATATTTATAATCTAGGTCGAGATGAAGATTTCGAAGCCGTAGTATCTCTTTCGGTACATTTGATTATCATATTTTTGTTCCTCTCTTCATTGTTCCCTTGCGGTTCCGTGCGGCTATTTGCATATTGAATTCGGATATAGTGCTCAAATTTATTACGCCCTTCGAATATATTGCGCAGTGTAATGGTACTAGCACACTATATCACGTAATGGGGAAATACTATTACTTTTATCTTTCTCAAATACAACATGTACCTAAAATACGCAATGTATACGTATTTATACATATATTGCATGATACGTATTTAGTTATCCGTTAGTTCTAAAACAACCGTCATTTTATATAACCAATTAAGAAAATGTTGCAAACGCGTTTGAATTCGGAATAATATTAGATATTAAATGATGATGATATTAATCTGATCATAGACAAATTAAATCATTAATCTAAACAAGTAAAAATCAGAACGTGTGGAAGTGGGTCTAGTGGTCACAATCGTGGCTGCCAAGCTAAAGATCCTGGGTTCGATCCCTGGTCGGGCAAATAGTTACAGGGTTATTTTAACTTGAAATGCCCGATAGTATGAATTACTGTACTGTAGTACTGAATTTGTGCCGGTGTATGGCATCAGGCTTATGACCTAAACATAATCAGTAAAAAGTATACACACTCTTGTCTAGTCCTTCGGAGAAATACAAGCGTGATTTTACGTTATATAAACTATCACTAGCGTTTTTAAACATGCTTACAGACAACAAAAACAAAATTTAACAAATACTTCTTATGCACTGTATAATGTGGTCGCACCCTTAACAAAAACACTGCGCTCAATTTATTTGCCATACCGCGCATGTTACACAGAGGAGTTGGCAAGAATTGTTTTTTCTACAAGTAAAACCTGAAATAACGATTATGGCTGGATATCAATGTTTATTCTATTCCACGTTATAACAAAAATAGTGGAAGAAAATACTGAAATACATATAACAGACACTTAGTGTAGTGACACACATACATACTTAAGTATAGTGTGTTTATTTTAATACATAATATAACATCAGATACAGATACAGAAAATCTGTATTGGAAACAAACCCTCTTTTTTAATAACTACTAGTGGACGCCCGCTGCTTTGCTCGCGTAGAATTAGACATAACAATAGTTTCCTTTACAACTAGTAATATTTTATAGCCTATGTCACTCAGTGAAGATGCAGGTCGAGTAGTTTATGTCTGAAAACATTACAAACAAATCATTCAATCATCACTCTTTATAATATTAGTATAGATGATTAAATTAAGATTTACCATCATACTACATATTTATAGTTACTGTTAATGACTTGATGATTTCAGATTTCCAATCCTCTCATTAAAAAAAAAAAAGAAAACACGCCACAATACAGGCACTCCTCCTTATATAATATTTATATTACAACTGACTTCAGCCTCATGAGCATGAATGACTAAGAAAGTATTCACATTAATTTTTTGTTACTCCTTTTTTACGATCGAATTTTATGATCCGATATATGTGACAGTGAATAATAGAATCGATGTTATCCTTTCCATGTAGATTGTTATTTATGTACCTTTTGACAAATTTGAAGCAAAATTAACTCGACACTGGGTTGGCCACTAACACCTCCACCAATCCGCATTGGAGCAGCGTGGTGGAGTATGCTCTAGACCTCCCGCAGCTGCGTCTGTGGAGACCCGTGCCCAGCAGTGGGACATCTATGGGTCGTAGCAATATGGAGTTTCTCATATGTTTAATTAATTTTCAGCCTAAAAGAACATAAAATAAAATTAAAAAGAATAATATTGCTTAAAATTTCTGCTATTTGAATCTGAAGCGCTATAATAGATAACATTAACAGAACTAGGAGTAACTTAAGAACTGATTAGCGGCCCCCTACAACGGTAAGTGTAACTAGTTACCTAGTTTAGTGTAATCTATGACGTTTTACTAACTCTCTGAAGATGTATGCACTAGTAACTTCAAATTTACTTTTCTAACTTCTAATTAAGTTTCCAAAAATAAAGTAAGTCTTCATTTTGAACACGATATCGTACTCTCATATCATTATATAATACATGGCAAAGGCGCGATCTCTCTTGAGAGGTGACACGGATACTGTTGACGCTTTTTGTCCCTGCATATACTGTACGGGTTGGGATATAACTCAAGGGATTGCGCGACCTATCAGTAACCGAAACATATTCGAATAATTAATGATTTACATAATAAGTATGTATGGTAAACATTTTATTTAATATTGTGTGTTGGTTAGCTGTTCTACACTACACTTTCTACCTCATTCATAAAGTCTATAGTCTCCAGTTAAATTTTTAAGTTTAAGAGGCTTTAATAATAATTGATTCTGCAGAAAAACATTTTCTACTTAATCTTTATCGCTAGATTAGCATAAGCAATGAATCGATTATCATTCTTAAGTCGCGATTTAGTGGTTCGCAAGATAGCACGATATTTACTACTTTTCTGCATTTTATCAAAAATAATGAATACGTATGTCATATTCGAAGTGTTTCCTTATTAATACTGGTGGAACTCGGTGGAAATATAAAAGGTCTGTTTTTATCGTAATACTGGGCCATAATAATATGTTTCATCTTAAGTAGGTAGAGATTTTGAATATTTTTAAACGTCTTCAAAAACCAAATATCCTATGAATTTGTCGTCGTCATCACCTCAGAATCCAATATAATATACAGTGTAAACTCTTTATAACGTCGTTCGTTATAACGATAAACTCTCTATGACGTAGAAATTAGTACAATTTGGTTGGTTTACCATAAAACCCATACATTAATTCACTCTCTATAATGCATCAGCCATTCTCTATTACGAATAAATATCTTCATATTTAGACATCAACTACATATTAAAACAAAACAAAACTAATCTTTTGAGGTGCCGCAATTTCTAAGAAAGATACCTGAGGTCAAAAACAGCTATCTAGCTTTTGTTATTGTTAATTGCCTTAACACGTGTGCTATTCATAGATTACATTGGCTGTAGGAAATTTGGTCTCAATTATTAAACGCACCATCGTCACCTATCGTGTATTAGCAGTCGTAAACCAACACGTCAGGCAAAGTTAACAGAATATAAGTGTTTAGAATAATTTATCTATTGTATTGATAGTAATAAAATTAGAAATAATTGTAATTAGTTACATTTGGTATACTTTTTCTCTTCTCTCCCTATAACGAAAACTCTTTATAACGAAAGAAAATGCTTGGTCCCTTGAAATTCGTTATAAAGAGTTTACACTGTACATAGTATTTGTGACATTTTGCATTTTGTGGAATCACTTTCCGTCTCTCCGTATTTGCGATTTCTGGCTTTCTTCTGTATGTATACTAATCTGAAGCCAGTCAGTCATTTCTGAGTCGTATCAATAAAGATTTTTTAAAGTTACATTGCAGTGTCCACAGAAGATAAAATATACTAATTAGCAAATATAAAAAGGCTAAAGGACTTCGAAAGTATTATTTCGATTTAGCATGTACCTACTCCGATTTAATTTGTTTCTCGTCGCTAAATTTGTTCGAGCTATTTATTAATATAAAAAGAGTTAAAGACGATAAATGCTTATTTTGTACACATTATATACGCAGATAATAATATCAAATCGATTAGGCTGAATGGGAACATAATATGTACAATATTATAATATATAAATATAAAAGTAGTCTAATACAGTAAAAAAGTTCGAACTACTAGCTTTCTAAGCACTGCTTTAGACTACTTTTAGCGAAGTTTTGCCCTGACCGGGATTCAAACTCGAGATTTAACTTCTGCACTGCGGTGCCGTTAACATAAACTAGTACATAAGTACCATGTATCTCTTTATAACATCATGATATAAGACCTGCCGTGAGAGGTAAATAAATAAAGCAGAGACCCCATTATTTTTTCCTAATTAGTTCACTTTTCAAGCCGTGTTATTTATTACAAAAGCGAGCAGAGCAAACGAAAACAAAATGCATCACTTTGTTCGCGCCGAGTAAGAATTTCATATGAAACTGAAAAAGTTCATGTAGGCTACTGTTCCGTAACAAGATTTTAAAATTACACGCTACAATTACAACACGTTGTTATTGACTCACTAAGTTATCACGGGTGCATAATCCACCACGCTGAGCAAGCGTGTTTTGGGAGACTACACTACACTTTGGGAGACTTCCTGACTCCTGGTTATGGCAAACACTTTCAAGAAAATATTCTAATTCCCTATCTGTATGCCCCGATGCAGTTGTAATAAATACTCATAACATCAATTTACTGAAATCAAAAAGGCACATAATTTAAATGAGACCGATAAAGAATACGAAAACTTAGCATTTATTAGTTTTAAATTATACCTAAACATTGTTGAAGTCACCATATCAATCACACTATAGAATACCACAATCAAAGTCACCGTATTCCAAAGTATTAATATTGTAAACCTACAAAAAATAATAAGAAAACAGTTAAGTAATCCTAAAATACCCCAAACTCGACGGCATAAAATCTCCCACCGCACCTCACCAACGCGCGCCATCTCTAAACAAAACTGCTGACTACATTTTGCGTGTTCTAGCAAAACCGACAGCATTGTCCAGTCCAGCCTAAAACACGTTAAAAAATAGCTCCTATTCCCAAAGCAAAAGGTGGAATCAGGTGATTTGTGGGGCTGGTAGGTCATAAACAGGACGAAGTTGTGGCTAGCTTTGGCCAGCTGTGAAGATGCGAGTCGTAGTAAATATATGTATAGGTACACCTGTAAATAATGAAATATATTCGTATCATTATTTTTTGTCTATTTTGGTTTCTTACTCATTAGCGCAGTAATTATTTTCTAAGGCGTACTTGCACGAAAGTTGGGGTTAAATATATTATCTAACGTGTAATTTGAAAAAAAAAAAATGTTGCTTCTAATAAATGTGTTCTTCGTAATAGGTAATATTTAAAAATATATTCTACGATTTATATTGACAGAAAAATTCAATAACCCACTCAGTCTTTTCATTACATTTGATGGTCCAAGATAAATTATTTTCTTAACTCACTGTTAGATTTTAACTTAAAGTTAAATCAGTTAACCCTGGACTGCGTAAGTGAAGTTGTTTTAGTTATAGTTAGTAGTTAAAAAAAAACTTTTATCATTTATTATTTTAAAGAACAATCTTAAGAGGCGCTTAAAAACAAGACAGCAAATATTAAATTGCAATGTGTTATATTTTTTTAGTTTTTGAGGAAATTAATTTAGAATATATACTGTTTTACTCATAATCTCGTCAAAGAGTATAAATTCAATCAACCTTTTAGGCATTTATATCTGAGTAGCAGAATTTATTGTTTGTGATATTATGCACCTTGTCGATAGAAAGTTATTATTATGTTCGTAAAATTAAGAAAAATAGCTTCTATTTTTAAATTTGTTTTTTTTTTCTAAGTCTGAAATTTAATTCGATGGTATGATTTCTGTAGTTTTCCAGGCATTGGCAAGCTTCACATTAAACTTTTACATAAATAATACCAGCCGCGATATTCTTTTCATAGAATTAAACTCACCATTTCTTTTTACATCAAAAAATTTCAAATAACGCTGCGATGTTTTATACTATCTAGATTAAAAACTTGGAAACTTCTTGGAAGATATTTACTTAAAAGCTTGACCCTTGAGCTTTCTTTATAGTGCTGTTTCTCAGAGGATTTTTCTCGGACAGATGCTTATGAAAGTGTTTTAGTCATGCCTCGCACTATGGCTGAGATAGCGTACTATTGAATATACAAAAAACCAACATTTTATATTTAATTAATACTCTCAATTTCATGTGCTTATGAACGTCTATGAATGTATGAATGATGAATGAATTGTATTCCTAAGATGTGATGATGTGTTATGATTCCTGAAAGGATCCTGTTTGCTAAAGGGGGCTCTTTCTACTCTGCAGCAGCACAAGAGAAAGAGGTAGAATGTATCGACCCAAATACAAATAACTTTCAAAAGTAAGAGATATATGGTTTTGCACTGCATGCTTGGAACTAACTAGCGCTTAAATTTAATAAAATAAAATTTTCTCCGCATTCATGTAAGCCGCGGTGCGGTAAATAAGCTGGCTTACACCAAATTCATAATATGCACATTTTGCAAGCCACGCTACATTTAATATTCAAAAGCTGTTTTAGTATTCTTTAGAATTGCAAGGTGGTAGATCCCATAAAAAGTTTAAGCATGGCGGTAATTCCCAATAAACTCAGTAAGTATGTAAAGTACAGTTTTATTTGTATGCATAAGGCATTGCCGGTTTATGGTCAGTAAGATTATCTACCAATAAAACTATTATTATTTGATATACATATTGAGAAGGAATTAATAAGACTCCCGTCATCAGTCATTTACTTCACTATACTATGGTTTTAAATAGTACCTGCATGCATGTTTTTATCTCAAGATAGACAGTAAATCATTATCAAACTACATAACGGCATTCAGGATTAAATGCCTGCTCACTATCGAGCGTACTTCACTAAACTACTCCAGGCGAATTGATGAAGACGATGGATTCCTGAGGCTCGCAAGTTAAGACTTACTGGATAGTATTCTAATTCGGACTGCCTAAAATTATTTACGCCTGCTGTAATCTGTGAACCGCTTACCAAGCATGTAAAAATTTCAATAAAAAAGCAAAATATATCAGAGAAGAATATAAGATGATAAGAATGACAAATATACGTTCTTATATTTTGCAGTTCAAATCTATTTCTTTTCCTAAATTAGTTACTTACATATGGCATAATGTATTAGATTTTTTTTGCCTTCATGATAAATGTTTAAAATTATTTTCAGTGATTAAAAAGCAAACGACATAAATGTCACTCTAAGAATGACAAGCAAGTGACAACCAAAGAGTTGTTACCTAATCCAATTAATCACGTATGTATTTTTATTTGCTTTTTAATAAAATAATAATATGAGTAGTTATGTCACATAATATGTTAAAAAAATTTAATGTTGTCAATTCTTGTAGGGGTACATGTCCATAATTATACCCTTGATGGCCTCAGCAGGCAAACAAATTGACTCCAGCCTCATCACCCGCTAAAAGATATTTAATTACAAAGCCTGCAATCGACCGGCTTAATTAGAACACATTAACTGTTGAACCATTTGTCGACCGAAATGTTTTATACGTGTTTGAATACTGCTTCCATCCATCAGTCTAAAAAAATATTTTCTGAACAAATCCTTCTGTTATATACAATCTTTTTCAGTATATATGTCCATTGGTCCATGTGTGCTTTTAGTTGACCGGCGGGTTTAAAATGAATTGGTTCATCGTAGATGAATAAATAGGATTATCAGGTCTTTGAGGGTCTTTTTCAGGGTACTGGAGTGTTTTACACCACAACAATCCTTGTTATGTTCCACTATTGGGCCCGGGTGGGGTAAGCCTACTACGGCTGACTTTGCCTGCGATTTTCATATTAAAAAGAAGTTAACTATCACTAACAGTCCCCAGTCCTCATACCTACTAACGAACTGACCAACTAATGTTCTAAATAACTCTCTGAACTAATTGGACTAACCATCCCAGTCCCTAATTGAGTCTTGTTCAAAGTCAGTCACAGTTGTCATGGGCGGCAGCGGATGGGTGGTGCTGCAAGCTCGTTTGCTATCTTTATTCCATAAAAAAAAAAAAAAGTTAGAGAACTATCAAGCATACACCTCACCTCACGATGTTTTTTCTAGCGTTACAGCATTCATAATCTTAAAGCGTGTCACACACTACGCAGATGCGGTAAGATATCTGTATCTGAGCGCATATCTGTCCATATCGGTCTCTATACTAAACTCAAGGAGCAACACACACTACGCAGATCATTTATATTTTACCGTCAAGCATCTGTAGGCACCGACATATATCAAAAGATGGGCAGATAACATCTGCCGATGCAACAGATTTTATACAGGTTGTTTTGCACTGAGACGGAGGTTGATCTAGAATTGTAGGTGGTAGAGCCTATAGGGAACCAAATAGGTTTTATATGAAACCTAATTGGTTCCATATAGCCCGCCACGGTACCTAGTACCATTTCTACCGTGTAGTAATTGTTTTTAAAGCAAATATGGTCTGGTTGGAAAGGTGTGGTTTCCGGTTACACTTCTTTAGAGGCCAACATCTTAGTCCTCAAGGGTAGCAACACATCTGTGACTAACTTAGAACGAGACTCCTACTAACAAGTATTAACTGGACTATTACTAACACCAACTAACAGGACTAACTATTACTAACAGTCCCCAGTCCTCATACCTACTAACGAACTGACCAACTAATTTTCTAATTAACTCTCTCAACTAATCGGACTAACCATCCCAGTCCCTAATTGAGTGTTGTTCAAAGTCAGTCACAGTTGTCATGGGCGGCAGCGGATGGGTGGTGCTGCAAGCTCGTTTGGTATCTTGTATCCAATAAAAAAAAAAGAACAATAAACGCGAAATCATTGCCATATTAATGGCATTTGTATCAGAATTGATCATACTGTATAATATGATCCGCACCAAAAACAAGTGAAGCCAGTTATATTATCGTATCTGCGAAGTGTGTGATACTTTCAGATCAGTTAAGTTTTTATACGCAGATAAAATATTACCGCATCTGCGTAATGTGTGACACGCTTAAAACGCAGATAGCTATGAAATATTGCCACTTGGTGCCACTTGTATTTGGTGCCCTCGAATTTTATATAGCAAGTTCTATGGCCACCACTGGGTTACCACTTGTAATATCTGTTTTCCAACCGAATTAAAATATTTAAAGGAACAGGATGGTGGTAAAACTAGTAATATAGTTTTAGTTAGACAATGTGTAAAACAAAAATTTTGCCTGGTAACCCCTCCAAGCCAAAGTTTTGGGCCTTCCAATCCACATAAGAGTAGTTAGGCCTCATCAGTTGGAAGATCACTGCCCTGGATAGCAGCTAATTTCACGAAATACAAGTCTTACCATGTATTCGTCTTGCCAAGTGTAAGTAAGCCGCTCAGTTGTTCAGGTAACTTGGCCGGAACAACATTCAAGTTTTACTCTTGAAAACTTGCAGCGGTCTCGGAACGAACAAAAGCAAAGCACATGGAACTATTCATTGCTTTGAACCCGTTTCAAATTGAGTTTAGATTCTTAGCTAAAGTTGATTTCGATAACATGTTGTAACGTCTTCACATACGAGTAATATATCGTCTGGCGAATGCTGTAATTTCTACAGGGATGTCACATTATTTTTTTTTACTTTTACTTTGTTTCATGGGTGGTTATGAACTCCGTTATTAAAATTTGACACACGATCCTCTAGTACTGAACTATTGCTATGCAGCAATTACATCGACTATTTCAACACTTGACTCTTTCATACACACTGTCCTATTCCCTTCGACGAAATACAAGCGTGATTTTATGTTATGTTTATGTAAAAATTATTGAAATTTTTGTTTTAAAGGGTTTACCTACACGTGTTTCAGCGGCAATTTTGTTTCTTTTAAATTTAATTGATTAAATAAATAATATAACCTTGAGTGTTCTGAAAATAGGCTTACTTTATTTGCATCCAGTTTTCTTTTTGTATTCTATCCTACAACAGTTTCTTAGTACTTGCACAGCAAACTCTGTACATTTCTCGGTGTTATTATCTCGAATGGTGAAACTATTTGACTGGCCGCGGTCTTAAGGGATCCGTTTAATTAAGCAAACATTACTGAGGGAAATTATATGATCTTGGCTGAAGGTCTTGTAATCTGGGTGTCATTCTTGGCACAGCAAAGGAATTTCGACCTTCATGCCTGACTCTTGGATCCAATAGTTCTAGTTGACTATTTGACTCATTGACTACCCAGTATCGTGTTAGTTAGTAACAAATTTTCAATTATCATATGACTTTGAACACTGATTTAAGTCGCTGTATACGATTGAAATCGAAGAACAGGATAATTAATAACCAGATTTCCCTACTTATGACTTTTAATGAAGTTTCATTAAAAATTATTTAAAAACTAATTTTTTCTAGTCTTCGTTTTCGAGTCAACGACAATCGAAGAGTGGAACGATTATCATATAATACATTTTCTAGTCCATAACTTTGCCACTGTTACGGCTGTCTGTTGTGGCCCTGTTTAGTCCCCTTTTACTAAAATACGTGGACGGAGTTGTATAAAATTTGGTACTGATAATGCTTATATGACGGATGTGTGCAGAAAGCTAGTATATAATATACATTTTTATATAATATACATTATAATCACATTAAATTATTATTATTAAAATAAAACATTATTCACTACCATTGGTTTGACATACAACGTATTTACTGAATACGATGGATTTGTCACATGGGTCACATGTCATTCTCAAAATTGGTTTAGACTAGTTCTGTGATGATAAACATACTAAATATCTTTATATTCATATTTTAAATTAAATAACAAATTAACCTAAAAATAAAAAAAAAGCTGAATTATTGTCCCATTTCGAACAGTGAGTGACTAGTAAATTTTAAAACTACGTAATATACTCGTAATAGACTTATTCATAATCAGAAGTCGAACACGTACTTTTGAAATGCCAAACCAAAGCAAACCAATAAACGAAAGAGAATCATGAATTTGACATTACAAAGGAATATAGGATCGCCTAGTCCGTTGCTGCTATTGTCCTGAGGGAGGCTGGGGAACAAAGAACGACCGCAATCCGGCCGGTATTGCCTGAACCTGCCTGAACGTCCGGGTCCGAACGGTCCGGGTGGACACTACCGAGGTACGAGTAAGAGATAGTAGAAAGTATAAACGGTGAGTTAATCGTTTTTGGACTGCAGAATTTAATCAGAAGAAAGCAATGTCAAAAAGACCTTTTCTAGTTATATATGGTGCAACTCACCGAATTCTTCATGGTTTTATTATCCTTTTCGCTCAACAGCAGGCACCGTTCTGGATAACTCTACAGAACAAATCAGGAAACATTTTCTTAGTATAGACAAGTGATTATAATACGAGGGATCTGCTACAATTGGAAAACTTTTTGGTTGGTACTAAGCTCCAGCTTTGTCATTAGTTAGTTATAAGATCATTGATTAGTAGGTCAGTTCATTAGTGAGCACCAGTACGTGCAGGGACTGTTAGTGATAGTTAGTCCTCTTAGTTGGTGTTTGAAATTGTTATTAGTGAGTCTCGTTCTAAGTCAGACGACAATCTTAGTCTTATCTAAAGAAGTGTCACCGGAAACCAACTTATTCACTTTGTTATTTTATCTTATTTCACTTTGTTATATGAAATTAATTACTAAAATTTTAAAACTACATACATACTAATTATTACAAAGTGAAATAGGACCGCACTCATCTTTTGCCATAATCCTTAGGATAGGAATATTGCGCTGATTTTCAGTACGGCCCTATTGCAAGCTAGTACTTATGCAGCAATTGTGTATGTATTAATTACGAGTATATGGCAATAGGCTCAGCACCTATTTATTACACGGGACTTAGACATATTATCTGGTACAAAGTGTGTAATCCCGCAGGCATTATATTATGAAAATAATTCGATTTTCATTTAATATGAATCGGGTGTTGTAGAAACACGCCGCGGCCACGGTGCGAATTTGTGAAAACAGAGGGTAATCAATGAAAGCTAATTTAGGCTTAGAGCGATAATTCCCTAATGTTGTCTCCTCTGTAGTCTCGGTTGGAGTTCTCGCTCTAATCCCTTTATAGTCTCCACTATTAATCGGCCGATGTTCGGGGCTTAGAATACAGTGCAAACTCCTTGTTGACTGGATTTTTATGTCAATAGTAATTCTGTTAATTTGAAACTGTAAACAGGTTTTAAATTAAATACTCATCTAAGTTTATTATCCGATTGTCGTTGAAATAATAAACTCTATAGCGACTAACAAAACAAACATCCAAGCGGGAGACATCTATTACTAACACCAACTAACAGGACTAACTATCACTAACAGTACCCAGTCCTCATACCTACTAACGAACTGACCAACTAATGTTCTAATTAACTTTCCTAACTAATTGGACTAACCATCTCAGTCCCTAATTGAGTCTTGTTCAAAGTCAGTCACAGTTGTCATGGGCGGCAGCGGAAGGGTGGTGCTGCAAGCTCGTTTGCTATCTTGTATCCATAAAAAAAAATCAAAGAATGAGACGAGTGGTTCTGCATGCTTGTTTGCTACACATAAATGTTTTGTTTGAGTCACAAAAATAGTATAACTTCATTTAACTGATATCAGCAGTCAGCCTTAAAAATACGAGTATAATATTTGACGCGTGAATGAATCCAATAAAGCGTTTCACTCGTGAACATTTTTAAAAATCAAAATAGCTTTTGAATGTTTTCATCATAAAGCATTGACAAAAGCTGTGTAAAAAGACATGATAAAGTGCTTTCATCGGCGTAGACGCCACAGAAATTAAATTTTCGGATATTCGCCGGTGCGCCGCGGCGACTGGACATAGAATTGACAGGCTTTTAACGGCAATCAATTGAGATTTTTCATTACATTATCCGGAATAAAATGTCGTGCTAGTTCAATACACGAACTTATTTACCTTTTTTTGAAGGCAAAGGTTTTTTTTTTTATTGCAAAAAATATACATATGTCACGTGTAAAGCGGCACGGAGTCTTAATTACATTTTTGGTAATACAAATACAAATAGAAATATTTTTACTGGCCAGAATAATCGCATAAACAAGGTTAATCGTTGTCCCCACACTAGGGTACCCTGTGTTGTGGGTAACAACGCTCTTCCAGATTCCAGTTACTAATAAAAATAAATAAAAATAAATACAAAAACAGTGCAAGAAACTCTAAAATATGTGCTACGTGCAGACTACAAACATAAAAAATAAAAATAAGAAGGAGATGATGGAATAAAATAAAATAAAATAAACTCTAAATTCTTGAGTATGCCTAAGTATGTATAACTATATATGTAACTTATGTATTTTGTAACTTTTTGAGTAATATATAAAACAGCAGATAATTGTGTCTCTATTCAAATTATCTCGTGCTTATTTAACGAGTGGTGCTGAATAGTCGAATTCTAATTTCATCTGGCGATAGATTATGTATTTATTACACCAATAATAGCAATTAGGTACGCAATTTCCCTGCAACTCCAACAAGTTATTATTTCACTTACATGGTATCGTATATTATATATCGTATATATCCTGTTCGTGTATTGTACTTCGATAGCTAATTAGTAGTGAGACGTGACTAACCTTGCCGCTTCTCGCGTTCCTTTGAGGAGGCCGGCCTCTGGTTAATAAACAGGAACTGGTGGGTACGGATCCTTTAGTCCTAAATGCGGAGCCTGCCTTACAGCAGTGGCACAGAACAGTCACTAGCACTTAATCACTAGCTTAGGTACAATTTTTAAACGAGCGTGCGCGTCGGTGCGCGTGCGCTGCAGCGTTTATAGCGTAACTGGCTGATGACCGCGCGGTCAGCTGGTTATTTTCTCAACATACCAATGCTAATCGATGTTTTTGAAAAAGAATCTAACTGAACATTAGAATTGGTGCATTTTTTATGTAATACTGAACAAAGCCTATTCCGAAACAAACAAAAGTCGTTCAACAGAAAATTAAGATAACACACAAAATTTTAATGCAAATTTATTCTATGTACCCTACCTACATCAATTCGAACAAAGTTTGTTCTCAACTAATAAACTGAATGTGCTATGATTATATTCATAAACAAACGGCTTATTTAAAGTCAATAATAGAATTGATATGTATTTAATAATATTATTAATATTGACTTTATATGCGCCGTTTGTTTATGAAGAACTTATGATCCTATAGTTCGAGTCAATAGGGCTAAGTATAGCCCAGTTGATATTGAAAATGGTGATCTTGCGGTGATAGCTAAGTGACTGAAATACGTCTCCTCCAAATACGGATTCAGGTTCAAGTCCCAGCGGCAAGCACCAATGAAATATTTAAGTTATTCGTGTACCCATTCCATTCCAGGTCCTTACTGTACAACTGTATATGTACTGTACATACTTAACTGTCCATAAGCGGTGAAAGCCCAGTGGCTGTCGCCCCTCACTCGATCGGTGCGGGTTCAAGTCCAAGCGGCACTCATCAATTACTTATGTTATGTTATGTATGTATGTGTATGTTATGTGAGATTTATGAAATTAAATGTCATGTCTTTCATGTCATGAATGGAATGTATGAAATTAAATGCTGTAACGAAGAACGAAACATCGTGAGGAATGTTACATGCCTGAGAGTTCTCCATAATGTTTTCAAAGGCATGTGAAGTCTGCCAATCCGCACTTGGCCAGCGTTGTGGACTAAGGCCTAAACTCTCCCATTCCGGTGGAGACTCGTGCACAATCCTTTCACTGTCCCACTGCTACTGTGGGACAATGAAAGGATTGTGTTGATAACCCAACGTTGCGGTGAAAGGAACTTTATCCCATTAATCGTTTAAAACCTATATTGTAACAGCTGGAAAAGTAATTGTTTGTTTATCGGTAGTTAGCGGACCAGAGGCCAAGACTCCCTGGAGCTTTCGGGTTATATAAATTACGCTGCGAACGATCCCAGCGCCGGTAAAACTACTGTAAACATTGACCGCCCGTGTTTATAGGTGAAAAATGGTCTGCACTGCAACGTGTTTACCTACAGGATATTCTCGATAAAACTGACGCGCTGTAAAATGATTCAGATGCTAAGATTTATGTAGTAGTAGATCTTATATAGAACCTTCTATTGTGCTAAGATTTATGTAAGGAAGGAAAATATGGTAGATCTTATATAGAACCTCCTGGCACCTTTATTGTACGTACGAGGTAGTACCTACCATCACATACTAATGTACTAAACACCGTTCCTGTCTGTTCTGGTTGGAAACAATTTCTAAATGCATCTGTGACTGACTTAGAACTAATAATTACTAACCGAAATATAACTTAAAATAAGTCCAACTAACAAAGACAATTAGTCTTACCTGTTAGTTAGTTTTTATACAGAGTGAGATGTGATCTGTTATATCATTGTAGGGTTTATAATAAAACCTGCGAACATTGGTTAAACAATAATAACGTTTTATTATTGTTTAACCAATGTTATTGTTAACATTGGTTAAACAAGAAACTTATCAGCTTAACCACCCGACCCACCATCACAAAATCGAAGCATTGAGAGCGCTCATTGCCTCACTGCATAAATCTGATTAGGATGCTTCAGTTTCACGGGCAATAAAAAATCCTTGAGCAAGGTCATCCAGCGCAAATCTGTCTTTAATACCGTCTCAACGCAGTGTCTAAACTCACAGCCGACTGTTCGCGCGCTCGGAAATAATATTTGCAGAGTCGAAAATAAGTAATTAAAAACTTAATAACTCGCGCCAGCCCTGCACGAAATAATTGCAGGCGGTGAGAAAACTCAGCGAGTGCAAAATTAAATGTCCTCGTGTCAAAGACGGGGCAGGGTAGACAAGTCCGTAATTAATAAAATGGCGAAGTAAGTGCTTAAATTTAATTGGATTTTTTAATTGGTTGATTTTTTGGCGGTTAAATTTATTAAACCGCCAAAAAATCACAATGGATTTTAATCCATTGTGATAAACGATCAATGGTCCTTTTTGCAAAGAAACCTAGAAATACTTCCAATCTTAGAAATAAATCTTTAGTAACTTAATTTTCATTCTGTCGAGGAAACGAGTCACAAATTAATGGAAAATGACAGATTTTCTACAGGCGAGATATTATGAAATTTGTTTTCATCTATTGCATGAAATGGTTATTACTTTTTCGAACGAATCGTATATAAATTATGTTCTACCCCAGCAAAATTGTCTATCAACTTGAGTGTAAATAATACAAAAATTGCATTAACTCATTTATTTCCATGTATTCTCAACTAATAATTAACAAATACAATAACATTTAAGCCGAAAACTATCAATTTAAAATCTACTTTTAGCAAATATGTTAAAAATAATAAAATACATACAATAAATACATCCAAATAACGTTAAAACATTTTTATTATAAATAATTCTAACACAATTTTACTTAAGACTAGTCAGGATGTTATTTAATGATACTATTAATTATGCTCATTTTGAAATTTTATATAATTACAATTTTTGAACGGCAAAGCTTTTTTCTCAATAAAGTGAGGATATCACAGCTATTAACATTAATATGTACATTTATAAACCTCATTTAAGTAAGGAGTTTATACACATTATCGCTTCAATTCGCGCGAGCGAAAGCGTGCAAGACGAAAGCTGTTACGAGTATATTCTCTTCGCAGGTAAATATTTATAGGGCACATTTACATCTGAAGTATTATATTTTGGTGTAAAGCTAACCTAATCTAGTGGCAAACAATTATTTACTTATTTACATTTAATTTTACCAGAACACAATAGTATACGAAATATTATGACGTTTAAAATTATAGTTACTGTTATTATTGTATATGGACCTTCATAATGCAAATCGTAATCAAAATACTATATACGCCATTACTAGTATTCAATGAATGAAAAAAAAAGTATTATACAAGATATCTATTGATTATTATGTTTAGGAGCGTACATTTATTAGATATAGTTAAAATGCATTTTAAATATTTTTATAATGTGGCACATAAACTGTTATATCAAAGGCCCATAAATTAATGACAACTAGCAAATAAAAATCCTGACTATTTTTAAAACTAAACATAGGACACATCGAAGAAGGTCTGTTCACACCGAAACAGCAAGCTATTTAAAACGTTACTATGAAGTAGAATCTAAGAATTAATAAAATAATAACAATGATTTCACATTGATTACATTTTAGCAATAAATTTACAATTGAAACAGACAAAAGTATATCTCCTCTTCCAGGGCAGAATATTTTAAACTGTCTACGTCCGCACGTTGACGGATGCACGTGGCGAATATGTGTGAACGGACCCTAATAGAAGCTCAACGATAGGTAAGAAAGGTAAGAGAAGAACTGAGACGGCCGTACGGTATTGTTGTTAATTCCTAGTCAGCATCGGGTTTATCATGATGTTGGCAAGTGCGTTGCGCCGCTTGCGCCATGCGCCGGCGCCTTGAGCGTGGTACTGCAGCTGTCGGTACCAGGTGCGAGTGCGAGAGTTCTCTTCCGCCTGAAGAAAAATTAAAGCAATTTGAATAAAAGCGATCTAAACCCAGCTGAAATTATGCCTATTACTGAGGATAATGATGGGGAAACCTGCACGCCGAGTTCTCTAATGTTCTCGAAGACATTAAGTCTACCAATGTACACTTGGCCACATAGTGAACTATACCCTATACGCGAGCGAAGCTGCGGGTGTCCCCTGTTTACTTATAATTATTACGAACTGTTATTGTACCAAGTATATTCTCCATTCAAAGTTGTTCTCAACATGCTCCAGTAAATTGTTTATTAATGAAACTTACTAAATGTTGGCAAATGTGCGCACTATTCAATGCCAAATTACCGCTTGCCAACTGTTCAGTTAATACCCGCTAAACACCCTAGTAGAATAACCAGTTAAGTGCTTAAAGCTTGGCTTTGCGTTACAGCAAAAATGTATATAAATAGCTTTTAAGCTCAACGATCATTATGTTTAATTAACTAAATAGCGCAGCAGTAGCGATGTTCTGAACGCTGCCAAATTGCTTCATTGAATATTAACAAATTAATTAATTACATAAAAACAGTAAAAAATGTACTAAAAAAAAGTCGTTTAGAAGTCTTTTCATTTCAATATTAAATTAGAGTTTTTTGTATGTAAAAATAGAAATTTAACATTTAACCTCTAAGATCAGTCGAGATAGAGACGGCTTAACATGTCTAGTCAGTTGAAATAAGATTTTTATTTATGAAAAACTTACAAATAACAAACAACACCACGACAATTTTTCCATAAACAACAGGAACGCGAGACAGAATCCTCGTGTCACGAGTTGGTTATAGCAAATCCAATAAATATGCCAATGTTTGCGACCAACTCAGCCAACGTAGTACAGCCAACACAGTGAGGAATACGCAATGAGGTCTAATAATCGGTGGAGCCAGAGGGCCGGGGTGCACCGACGTCGTTATTCGAAACGAACAATTGCTTACGAAGCGGTCGCTTCAGGTTATTTGCGATGCAGCGGGCTGTATTTTTTGCATCGACTTCTGTGGCCAAATTACTCTGGCTTTGGGGAAACGAGGGTATTTCATATACTTGCCAGACAATGATGAAGATAGACCTATTAGTTTTTATGGCGACTATTCATCCTGAGGAAGGCACGTCTATCCCTGTTGCAATATGTTGCAATGGTTGGTACATACGAGTAGTTACTGTGGAATGCTTAAGACTGATTCGATTAATTTTTGGTGTAAAATATTAATTCTTTAACGGTGGCATTATTGTGATACTGTGGGCTGGTGAGTTCGTATGCCAGGCGAGACCATAAAGTGGTCTATAAAGATCTTATACATGCAAACCTTTTCTCAAGCAAGAATAATATGTCTTTTATACCAGCATCAGAAACTATCATCATAATCATCATCACAATTGTTTCTTTGTTCTACTGGCACGGGTGTCCTCTCAGAAACTATGCCATACCTATATTTGTAGCTTCCATAGCCCATTCACTCATATCGATTCAATGTGATCGATAGAGTTAAGCAACCACGGGCGCGGTCATGTGTGATAGCTGTCCCGGTTGATTTCAATGGTAAAAAGAATCGTGAAGCCTTGTCTAAGGCCTTGGGGTGGCTTGAGAACATTCACCACTGGGTGGGGCCTTCAACCCCAACACCAATCCGCATTAGACGTCTGTGGGTTGTAGAGCTATCTTTACCGGGATTGGCAGTCTGTGGGTTGTAGCTCTAGCTAGCTATCTTTACCTTGAAAATATACGAGTCCTTGCTGGTAATCTCGTGTACTTCGAAGAAGTGCTCCGGCTCGTGGTCCGCGGCGACCACGCAGCGGTCCAGGAACAGCGGCTCGCGCTGCAGCGTGTACCGGCCCGCCTTCTCCCGCACCAGCAGCAGGGCCGCCTCGCGCACGCCGCTGCGCGCGAACAGCGCGTCGCCTTCGCGTTCGCGCGCCTCTCTGTCTCGCGCCTCCCTCGTCTCTCGGATCTCGTTCGTTTTGTGCGCTATCGTTGGCTGTAGAACACAAGGTTTTCAATAATATACTTATAGATAAGAAATACATAGATCAGACACTAAATAAGAATGTAAGAATTGTATTGTATATGTCTTGCCGTACCTACACTTTATGCAAACTCGGTATTTTATTTTATTTCTTTAACAATTTTTATTTTTCACACCTACACACACACTCAAACGTGCTTAAGTTCTACCTAATATTATATTTGCACTGTACATTTTTAGCCGAACTATCTGTACAACCTACCTAATTTAAGTTTCTCATTTTAAGTGCCTTTTACTGTGTATGTATGTCTTATGAGAAATAAATATTCTTTAAACCGAAACAAAGTAAAACTAAAAACGGTCGATTCTATTTTAATTTTGCCTAATCTACGTTTTATTTGAGTTGCCTTATTTGGGAAACAATCTTAGCAGTATTTTTTATAATACTAGTTTTAAAAAATGAATAGTAAAGAGAAATATTAGACTTAGCATTCAATTGCAACTTTTTTTGTAACCATTTTTATTTTGTGTTTATCTTATTTTTGAATTCAAAATAACTATTTTATCGTACACTGTATTATTTATTATACTTAATTTATTAAATCTAATAACCGGCGTAGATCCTTCAATGCAATTTTTTTTAATTCCCTAATTATGTAAGTGTACGTATATTCAATATTTCATTGGACATAGGCCTTCTAACGACGCCACTCCGACCGGTCCTGTGCCTACTGAATCCAGCAGTTTCCCGCCGTCTTCTTCAGATCCGCCCACCTCGTCGAAAGGAGGCTTGTGCTATATATAAAACCATCGAACAAACTCACCTTTCCGTTAGTTACCAAAAGGGCGTTGATGGGCATCAGCTTGATGGTGCGTCCCTTCCGCCAGTTATTGTCATTTGGCTGCGTGAACAGCAGTCTGCCCTCCATTGCGAACCTTAGAAGGACAAATACGTGATAAATATTACCGAACTAAGAGAAAATTTCACTTAAGGTTTGAAAATCTTGATCTGAACTTGTGTCCGTCCCACGAATGTTTCATGCTGAAAACCAGAATCAGGAATACTCTAGTATTAGTCTTGGTACTTAAAGTAGCACATCTATGAACGATTTGTAATGAGGTTTTAGAATTACTAAAATTGCTACTAACAGGACTAATTATAATCACGGATTACATTACTAAATTCCTTTCACCTTTCTCCTACATACCTTTCTACCTTTGTCCTTCCTCTAAGCTATCCCTAGCAGTCCCTAAACAAGTTCGCATACCTTCTAACGAACTGACACGTTCTTATTAACACCCTTTGCTGGATTACCAATCCCAGTCCATATTTGAGTCTTGATCAAAATCGGAAAAATTATTCTTCAGTTTAAAATCTAATTAATTATTCTTTTTAGTATAAAGATTTAGATTTACGCCGCTTACGGCAATAAACAGTGATTTAAAAGAGCACTCACTGCCGTTAGTAGCACTAAAGCGACGATTATCACCGCTACGGACCAAACCCGGATATTTTAGAACTCTTTCCAAGAATGTGTACGTTACACATGTGTATGTCGTAAAAGACCTACACATCTTCATACTAGTCATACACCCTAGGTAACTTACCGTCAAGCTAACTAAGCCTTTGGATCCTTTACACACTTTATTTATCTTTGATGTCTGGCTGAAATGATTTAAACCATCGAAATATACCTACTCAAAACAAACTATACGAAATACTTATAGTAAATAATTATTAGCTTTAGCTTAATTTAATCGTGTAATTGTCATACAAAAATAAAATTCCCCGATCATTTTAACATATACAAACGTGGCAGAAAAAAGAAAAAAAGAAGAAAGAAATTTCGGAATTCGTTCGATATTATAACAAAAGATTTAAAGAAATTATCCTTGTAACTTGTGCCAGAGCCTTAGCGACTCACAATGATTCTTATAATGGGGTAATTCATACCATCCACCAATGGGACGGAGATGGACCAGGATTATACAATTTGCCGCAACATCAAGAGCTATCAACAGGACCCGTGTTTTTAATTAAATCTTACTCGGACTACATTGAACCTCTTTGTATTTTTCAGTTTTTGGAAATCAGGAAAAAATCTAAGAATTCTTTCTTACATCTTTACGAGCATGTAACTTAACAATAAACGAGTTGAGAGAATAGAAAAGAATATTACACAAATAATAATTAATATTACTTAGTTAAAAAGGTAAACATAATTAACATTTATCGGATTTGTCGTAAAATTTTCGCCGTTGTACTCTTGCAATTATAACGAAAATTATGTGCAAAGTTATGAAAACCCAAGCTTTAATTTACTGATAACGAGTGTACAAAAGAGGTTGTAAAAGTTTGGTAATAACATTTTGTCGAGATTTAATTCAGGTGAACCGACCTGGCGTCGTCGTGATTCCAGTCTAAGACGTCCACCGCCATTTTGCGTAAGCGTATGTCAGCAACATGGAGGTCGTGGGCTGTCCGTCTCGCTGCAGCGAGTCGCCGCCACAGAGGCACGTCGCGCGCTGCTGCCGCAGCCGCCGCGGCCGCAGCATTTATTTCCTCGAGCCTTGACTCGACACAACGCTGGGCTGCCTTGACATCATCCCTCTCCGTCGCACAAGAGGCAGTCGCTCGGTAAAGACGAGAAAGAAGAAGTGGATATTTTGTCACACGTTGAACAGGTACCTGAAATCATTTGAATGAGTACGTTTAGGAAACAATATATTTTTGTGATTTCATAACAGACTTTGCTTTTGTTTAAGTGTTAATTAATAAAACAACTGCATAAAAAAATAACAAAAAAGATTAACACAAAAAGAAAAACAAACCATTAAGAAGGAATTTAGATTCATTCGCCTCAAAACCGTGTTTTCCATTTGAGAGACACGCAAGAATATTCTCAGCAATTCTTTTTCCTTCTCTAGACCTGCCAAAAGAAGTGCAGCACCAGCTTGCTTCACACAGTACGACTGGAATGCAGTCAGCATCCCTGAACACTCCAAGAGAATCTTTCCAACGTTTACCGTCAGTAAGTCCTGAAAAAAATAGCATTATGATTAATAAGTAAAGTGAAACAAAATATTTCTTTAATTAATTGCCTAATTTAAAGTTATCGGGAAACTAAACAGTAAATGAAAAATAATGATTTCTGCACGGTTGCTTTCAACTACAAAAATAAAACTATCTAGGTGTATGAAATAGTAAATAATTATTATATTTACCTCATCTCCTTGGTCTATAGCAATTTCTAGTAAGTCTCTCAATTTTTCAGATAAAACTTGGTTATTATCAATTAATTCTTCAACATTTAAGAATATAGCACTAAGTTGCTCTTGAGTTAAAAGACCAGCTACCAACATTGGTTTATAAAATTCTTCAAGAATAATTTGTAGATCACGCCCGTATTTTTCCTCAGTTTCAACAATTTCAGTAATTATTTCTTTTCGTTCTGCCCTTTTCTTGGCACATTTCCGACACACGAGTGGTGCATATATAGAACCTACAAATAAATATAAATTACTCGTATTACAAAATTGAAACATAAAATAACAAGATTGTCTTAAAACAGTTTTACCAAATGTTTGATGTGTGATGCCCTTACCTTGTTCTGTTACTTGGGTTTCTACGGCAGAATCACAATCTTCACAAAGATGGATAGGAGTATTTTTATCGGTAAATGTATCGCAAGGAGAAATTTTTCCTTGCAATCTACTCCTTGAAGACTTGCTAGTTTCTGAGCCCACCCCAGAGTCATTCCTTTCTATTTCAGCTGACGTCTTTTTACTAAGTATGTTTTTTTCTATACCTTCGCTATTAATTATTAAAGAATTATCTTCGCTGGAGTCAGAAGCATGAGAATGTTGACTAATGTTACTGCTATGGTGACTTTTTCCATTATCTTTGTTTATTTTGTCTTTGGTTTCATCTAAAATAACTGGTGACTCACTATCATTTGCGTAGTTTGTAATGTAAGTTTCTTCATCATCTATTCCTCGTTCTTTTGCATCAACCAAATACGACAAAATGTCATACTTCGATGCACCTTCGAATATTGAACGGGAACCACTGCGTTTTTCATCATCAAGCATCAATAAGGAATTAGGTGGCGGGTTCACAGGCAAAGGCGGTGGCATATCTCCTATCTCTTCATAAATGGGATCACTGTTCAATCGAATAGATTCATAATGATGGTCGTCGTCGGTATTGTTTGCTGTTTCAATGTCACAAATTGCTGCATCCACTAGCATTTGGTAAAATTTCGAACGTGTAGAGTTTGTATCGTCCTCAGTGGACAATTCACTCGCTGATGCGTTATAACAGTCTGACATTGGTTCCAGGTCTGAAAAAACACCTGTAGCACCGCTCTCATACTCCATACTTTCATAGGGAGCAGAGCAGCTATTGTCTTCAATTTCTGGAGAAGCAGTTACATTGACAACAGCTTGCGTGCTACCTACATCACTTTGATTTATTTCACCGGTGTTAAATTGTTTTGTTACTCCATCTTTCATGCTCTTCAATGAACTTTCAATAAGCTTTTCTATTGTTAGTTTATTATTTTCAGGCTCTTCCTTACTTTTGGTTTCTTGTAATTTTATTAAAGAGTTCTCTATTAATTTTTTAACAAGATTTGAATCAAGGCCTTCTGCTAAATGACCAAAGAAAGGATCATTAAAAAGTTTTGCCACAAAGTTTCCATCAGATCCTTCCTTCTGATCTTTTGATGATTGTTCGTATGGATCATGAGAATGTTTTTCTGTGTGCATATTGTCTTTTTTACCACAAACATGTGGAATTAAATTTCTCCTTACTGCTTCAACAGGATCGCCCAATATAGCAGACATTTCCGCTGATACATTGTCCTTAAAAAATGGTGTACTTGTATTATTTACATCATTGTAATAATCTTCGTATGTGTTGGCTTCTTCTTCTTTATTCAAAGCTCCGGGAAATGCTGCACTTATATAAATTTGACTTTTGGATTTTTTCACCTCATTCTGTGAAGTTCCAACACTAATTGTTACTGTAGTTCCTGTTTGATACGTATTACAAGCATTTCCATAATCATCATTAACGACAACGGACGACAAGTATATAGGTGTATCATTGCTTACATTCATTGTTGAATAACATTCATTGCCATTTATTTGTATGGAAGTTTTTCTTGGCTCATTTTCTATGTTTTTCATTATTGAATGTCTATACCTGGATTCTTCCGAGTCATTAGAATCAAATTGTTTTACTCGTAACACCGTTTTTTGCTCACCGTCATTTGCATCTGACCACTCATCACTTGTTGAACTTGAAGAATTATTGCGAACAAAACGTGTTTTTACATAGTTGTGTTTTTTAGATTTCGTGCGATCTTTTGATTTTTGTCTTGGAGGTGGCTCAGGTGATTCTACAATTCCGCATCTTAAGTTTTTCAATACCGTTTTAGTTATCTCACTACTATCACTTAAATTTCCAGAATCAATATCGTTACTATACTCTGTTGGTTCAATGTCCTGTATTTTCTCACAGTTTAGATCCTTTTCAATTTTACTAAGGTTGCATAATTCAAATTCATTAACAGATTCCAGAAATACTTGACTTGTGTGGCCATGTTTACTTTTGGAACGTAATGCCATGGTGTCCAAAAATTTCGGGGGAGAGATGGATATTGTTGCTGTAAGGCGCTCCGATTCAGATCTTCGAAGAACAGGTATCTTCGGTATATTATTATCTGGAAATTAAAAAAAAACATTACACAAAACAAAACACACACAAACAAACACAACAAAAACAAAAAGCATAACAAATTAATTTATTTTACCTTCAAAACTTTCTTTTTTCTCTGATTTTTGTTCAGCCAGCTCAACAGTAGTGAGTGTATCACTACTACCAAGAGATTGGATTTGTTCATTTTCAGATTCTTCGTGCAGTTGTATTGTTTTCTCACTACGTGGGATATCTTGGACTGTTTCCACATACGATGTATTAATATCTGGTGATTCTCTCAAGCTATTACTCACAATATCACCTTCAGCAATAATTTCGTCATCAACACATGCACTTATATTATTGGGTGGTTCTGTAACAGCATCTTGAAGATTAAGCTCTGCTGTAAAAATTTCTGTTGTATCTTCACTTTCTACAAGAAATTGTACACGTTTCCTATGAAACACATTTTGAGACGAACTTATTGCTTTATCTTTTGGCTTAGGAAGATAAAATTGCGATGAGTTACTCTTCCTTTCGAAACTATCTTCGGATTCAGTTTTAGCGTTTGATTCACATAATTCATATACTCTAGGTTTTTTTAAGATAGATTTGATTGTCTCTGTATTTTGGTTCTTGTACTTGGAACGGGATGTTTCACAAACAATTTTCCTGTTAAATGTTCTATCGGAAAATCTTTGAGTATCACTTTCACTATCATCATCCGTTTTCATGTTTCTTATTCTTCTAGGAGGTCGTTTTGGCGAAACACTCTTTTGTTTTGTACGATTTGAGGTGGATATGTTAGTTACTTTTTTGTTATTATTTTTACTTAAAGATACTATTTTTTTACTTTCACTTTTAATGTTCGGTAAAGATAAAGCAGAAGACATATCATGAGATTTAAAATCATAATTTTTGAGATCATATTTCACAGGATCATAAGCCGAGGCTTCCTCACCATTACACGTATTTGATTCATTCGATACTCTTATTCTCTGTCCACCTATTGCTTTGACATTAGAATCAGACAAAGATGTATTTTTCTGTCGCATATTATTGTTTGAAAGAGATTTTTGTAAAAAGTCACCATAGTCGTCGTCAAATTCAGCTTCCACTAAAGATTTGGAACTCTCGCTTGATTTAACGAGGTCGTAAGGATTAATGTCACAGGATAGAATAGACTTCTTTGCATCAGCCGGGCTTGTAGACGTCACATCTTCATCAATCCATATTTCATTGACACGACTTACTGACTTACTTCGATTTTTCCGAAGTGTTTCTGGACTCGGTCTTTTAATTTTCACTCTACAAGGACTGATACTCTTAGCGCGAGATCTAGTAGTTGAAAACTGACTTCCGATCCGAGTTTCATGTGGAGGAGCTAATCTGCTTCTGCGCATCAAATCATATGGATCTGCTTCACCATTTGGTTTTAGAATGGTTGGTCTTGCCTTGGTACTTTGGACGCGAACGGTGCCAGCTCTCAACAATCCTGCGTCGCGACTAACTTGAGGACCCCTAACTGTGCCACCGACAAGCATCCGCGGACTGTCTGCTATTGTTAACGGTAATCGAGATCCTTTACATTTCTTACATATACTGACTTTGGTAGAGCTGGTTTTCTTTGTACCATTTAGATACTCAGGACAGGAACATAGTATAACAGCGTAGTTGTGCGGTGTTGGTTTTTGAGGAGTGCTTATAAGAACGGGCCCAGGTACCTCAGGGTAAGCTGAGAATACACTGGGCCTAATAGGTGGTGTTTGGGTCCGCATTGACCCGTAAAGCCAAGTTTCAGCATATTTCATTGATTTAGACAAAGCTGAGCCTCCAGGTCCAATTGTGCCATACATGTACGGACTTTCCGGTGACTTCTCCGAAGATTTGGTGCTCCCCGATGTATTCAGCTTCAGTTTTGATGACCATTTCTTTGGACGCGATGTCTCAGGAGTTTCGTATATCTGAAAAGAAAAAATATGTTTGAAAGTTACAACTAGATGAGATAAAATATTTAAGTAAGAGCATATTATGTGTGTGTATATACACTATAACACTATATTGGAGTTATTAACTTTTAATGTGAAATTACATTCTAATTGTAAAATTTACAACGAAAACCTATACTTAAGTAGGTACATAACAACTGCTCAAACTCGATTGCTTTAAGCTTCGCCTGGATATTCCGCCGAAAGAAGATAGAAAATACATAAAAAAAAATTAAAATCTGTGGATTAATTGCGGCCATTTTGCGATTCTCTCGATCTGATTAACGGTACCTTCTAAATTTCGAAACTCTTGAAATTGAATGGCACCAAGTTTCCCCTACTTAGATACAAAGACCCGTTGTTTCACTTGCCAGTACTAATTGGACTTCCGAAACAATTGTAACAGATTTAAATTATAGACAATACTGAACGAAACGCAGGCGCGATTACACAAGCATAATGTTTTGTAGACTTTTGCAGCCATTATTTTATTTTTATTTTAATATACCAATATCCAATTGAGTGGAAAAAGAATACATTGTTCTTTTTATGATATTATCAGATTGAAAACGAGCATGGAACAGCAAAGACTCACATGTGGCTACTCTTGATAACATAGTCGCCTCTCCAAAAAGTGTAATAGAAAATGAAACCAACAAGAACACGATTCATTTGTTCAACAACACATGAACACACGTTCGTTCTTGCATATTTCTTCCTTGACTACAGCTAACATGCTGAAGACTATAACATTCTCCTCTAACTTGTTCATGATCGGTTTGGACGGTGAATTAGTTTTATTGGACTACACATGATCATAAATAAAAGATGCTAAACATAAAACCCATCCATCGCAAATATTTATATAGAGCGTTAAAAATATTCTTCAGGGAAATTCGGCGCAAAAATTTTACACATTCTATCCATTATGGCGGTAAAACATCTCGACCTGAATGGAAATTTGCCTTTGAGGCCAAATTTGGTATCGGCAACAGCAATTTAATTTTTGTGTACTAACGGTAACACTCCTAATCCATCGTAGGTACGAGAGTAATTTCAAAAACATAATATCTCTGGGAAGTAAGCCTTCATCAGAAGCTGGGACATTCCCAGAGAGGGACATAGGAGTACTACTGTAAATACACAATGTAATATATTAGAAAGGCAGAAAGTGATGGTTTTTGTCTGTACCTATAGGTTTTAATCAGAATGTCTCGTACATTATCACTCATCTCACTGATATCGTACGTACCTAATGTCTTTAACTTGTCCCGTCTGGTACAGAATACACAGTACAGAAATGCAATAATTTATAAGGTTGTTATACAAATGAAGTACAATTTCTATTTATTTTTATGATGTTTCAACCTTTTTTTTTTAACGAGGGGGAAATCTTCGCAAGATGCCCGACCGCTGGGGGGAGGCCGGGTATGTGAGATTTTTACTCACTAAAACCCCCTCGGCAGCCTTCCTGCGCATATAGCGAGGCTCCGGGATCTCCTAGGGAACGCACCGGTGTATGATGTTTCAACCTAATATTTTTTTAACTATTATTAGTGGGTACCTACTAATCACCCTGATTTATCTATATATATAAAAGGAGAAGGTGACTGACTGACTGACTGACTGACTGACTGACTGACATATCAACGCAGGGCCTAAACTATAAGGGTTAGAAACTTGAAATTTTGCACAGTGGTTCCTTTTATAACGTAGGGGAGCACTAAGAAAGGATTTTTGATAATTCACTCCCTAAGGGGGTAAAACGGGGGTGCAAATTTAGTATGAAACTTTGCCGTTTTTGACGTCAAGTGGGCAACCTGAACGCGGGCAGACGTCGTTGATGGGTCTAATTCTACGCGAGCGAAGCTTCCACTATTATTCATAAAACTTATAAACCTATTTTAACTATAGAGCGTTTTGTCTTATCTATTTAATCTCAATAACAGGTTTATTTTTAGGTGTATTCAGTTGTAAAAAAAACAAGGACAAAATTTTCTGTTCCTTGTTCTTAATTTAAAAATAAAACATTATGTGGATGTGGTGAACAATACATCTAAACCACTGAAGATAGTGGTTCCTATCAACCGATCCTATAAGGAAAGCCGCACGCAGTTATGAGAAAATAAATCCTTTGTCCAAGGTAAAAGGCGTGCAGCTTCTAAGCTTACTTCTAATACCCATTCAATGGTTTTCAATTTACTATGACAATAGCCGCTCTAGTTATCCGTACGTTAGTGTATCGGATACAGGAACTATGGATATTTTGGTTTAACATATTCAAATAGTTTGCAATGTGTTGTCTGTTGTCTAAAAAAATATCCCATAATACATCTGAACGAGACTCGTCTCGATCCACATCTGTCACTGATCTGTTGATACCCTTGAGGGCTTCGATCGAAGCTTGAGGGCTAAGATGGTCGCCGCTGTTACCGCTAGAAACATGTAACCGTAAACTATGGAAACCAAAAGTGTAACAAAGTATTTAATAATAATAATAAAATGCTATCACCGTTAAATGAAGTGTAAAAACGGTTATGATATGATAAATGCACATTAATCTGATTAAATTATTAACGCAGATTTAAAAATCATATAAAATACAATTTAAAATACACTCCCCCACATATCAATAACTATGCCCAATTTGTTCCCATAATTTAAAAAACAAACGTAAAATATCAAATGCTTCATATATTACAAAACAAATTTCATTACGGGCTTCTCATTGGCTTTCAGATACAGAACCCAGAATAAATTAATAGCGTTCAACTTACTACCGTAGTGTACAAAGGATTACGTCCGTGCATAAGGTAGACTATTAAAACTTTATTGTTTATGTTTTAACCCTGTATTAACCGTGTGTAAAGGTCGTCTTGAGGAAGATTTAGTTAGGTATGCTAAGAGAATGGAGAGAGTGGGTTTTTACATAAAATTATCTGTCTATTGCACCCGGTGTATGGCAATATGCTCACCATCTATTACATGGGACCTAAACATAAGTGGTGAAAGTAGTGAAAACAGAAACAGTAGGGTTTACTACATATCTGCCTACCCCTTTCGGGGAAATACAGGCGTGATGTTATATTAATGATATAACATGTATTTTTAAGGTTTTTTTGTTAAATTTGATGTTTTTAAGCTTTTAAATGTTGTGGCTATAATGCCTCGACTGATATGAGTATTTCCACCAATAGAACTAGGCAGACTTCGATTATAAACTGCAAAAATGGGGTCGAGAGTCCTTGTGTTTGCTGCGATCAGGCGACAGATTTTAATTGTTCCTGCCAACATACCTGCCTTTTTTATCTTTTATGAGAAAACAATCGGTTCGACAATTCGATAAGGGTCAAAGACCTTCTGGTGGCTTGATAACATTCGACACTGAGTTGGCCTCTAATCCCTCCACCAATCCGCATTGGATCAGCGTGGTGGAGTATGCTCTAGACCTCCCGCAGAGACCCGATCTACGTGAAGACCCGTAACCGTGACGCAGTGGGACGTCTAATGGTTGAAGTTTATTTCGTTTCGTTTTAGGGTAAAAAATAAATAACATTGTCGCGAACAAAAGTTGATAAAAGTAGCACGGTGACATGGACCGCATGTCGCAAGCTCGCAGGACTCGGGGGATGTCGATGCAGGAATATTCAATCTGTCGCGCCGCGCCGCCCAGGGGAGCCGGGACGGAATATCGTAGTGGACCCTCAAAAATTGCTGCCCAACCGAAGTTACCAAATGCAGCTAGTAAAGGGTTTTCAATGCTGGCTGGTCCAAATTTGTTAACCAGTGCGAAAATATTTATTTTTTCTAATGACGTAAAATCACGTCAGTTTTCCTCCCAAAGTGGTAGACAGAGGTGCCATACGCCAACACAGGACTCAGAACTCAGGTCCTCAAGTAGCAAGGCATCTTTGACTGACTTTAAACGAGACTCTACTCTGCTTATGCGGCTTCAAGGTATCTTGCTGTTGTGAAAGTTAACAGCGAATGAGTGGCTTTTCATGCCCATTTGCTATCTTAAATCCTCGAAATGTTTCAGAGTAGTCGTATGGTATAAGTAACAACAATGTAGAGCTCCATTTAATATCACCAACAGAACAATGAGTGCTACGAAAATGTATAACAGGACTAAGTCATCCATCACACGGCGCGCAGCTCGTAGATAAAAGCGGGGAGAAAAAGGAAAAATTACATCTTCCAATTGAACGGACATAATCCCGTATTTACCGAGGGAACACAATAAAGATAACAAACGAGCTAATGTTATTAACGTATCCATTCGATAAAATCAATCCTACCGTACGAATGGAGGAGGAAATATGTAATTTCACGTGCCTCGCAATTTTTTCGTCGATTTTCTGATCCCATGTAGATAAAAATGACTCAGGTTTGCCACGGCATTAAGCAATTTTTTAACCTCTGATAACAAAGGAGGATATTATAAGTTCAAAAGATAAAGTCCTATTAACCATCTTCGCAACAAGCTTCTCAATATTATATTTTCTTGAATGGTTTTAATACTAAGCCTGCCTAGGAAGGGTCAATCTACAAATCCAAGCGACACACACCAATGATTGTTCATGTTTTGTTTTTTTTTAAATTAAACGACACTAGCTATAAGGAGGATAACATCTGAGAAAACTTGCATGCCTAAGAATCCTCCATAAGTAATATTCTCAAAGCAAGTGAAGTGTAAATCTGCACTTGGCCAGCCATATTATGGACTATAGCTAAATATTGGTGAAAGGGTCGTGGTCTTAAATCTTTGTTTCAAGTTTTATGCCTTTTGTGTTTTAAAAAAAAAACACGCAGCGATGCGCAGCTACAAAGTAATCTGCACTTTACGATCGATAATTTAGGTACATTTTCGTCTGGCAACTCGAATGAGTAGGCTAATAGCAGTTGGTATTGAAAATGTTGTATGTAGTGATTTATCTATTACTCACTAACTACTATCTGTGGTAAATCATATTATTATATACCTAATATTATCTGTAATAATATTTTTTTCTATTTTCATCTTCCTACAGCTAGGCGGTTTTAATATTAGTTTTAATGATTTACTACAATGATTAGTTTAGATTACTTGTATCGGATTTGAAACTGGTCAAAGTTATTTATGGCGAAATTTAAATAAAATTTTATACAAATAAAATAAAAATCAAACAAGACTTTCAATGTTAGCTTTTATGTTCGTCCGGGGAAAAAGTACAGCTTTTTTTCATGCTATTTCATCTAACGCCAGGCTACGAATAAAAAGTTGGGACGCTTGGACGTGATAGGTTTTTGTGTCGTTCGGACCTCGGCCTATGCTTGTGAAGAGAAAATGATACATGCACTTTGATCGCCTTTTGAGAGCAAGCAGAATCATAATACAACGTAACTCTTTCATTGCGTTACTTTTTTGCTATACTAACTCGTAGTATAAATTAACAAAACTTTGCGCGTTTGTGTTATAAAATTATTTAGTACCTACCTATGCCTCTCACACCTCCGAGGTTGGCTATGCCTGTATTGCGACAATACAAAAATGAATACAATAACATTCATGCTTGCTGCAACACATCGACGTCCCGCTGCTGGGCACGGGTCTCCCACTCTGATTTGTCTGTGGGAGGTCTAGACAATACACCACCACGGTGCTCTAACGCGGATTTTAAAAGAGTACCGAGAGTTTTTTCCTCCGGCTTTTTTCTCTCTCGGCCTACACTAGGGCATAGGATAAGAATATTGTAAATTCTTCCTAAAGCCGATGACCATATAGATAGTCTATCGTGACTTAGAGCTTAGCTTAGTGGTAGGTAATTATTGTAAATTTATCTTAAGGCAAGTTAGACACCTGTGTAGGATTGGCTATTCATTCAATAATCAATAGCTAATCCTTTGCCTTATATAGATCAGTTAGTAGTTTAAGTAGTTTTTAGTTAGGTACCTAGACTTTCGTTAAGCGTGTCTAATCACCTCATAGCGAAATAAATTATTTGACTTTGACTTTGACTTTGACTTTGATTGGTGGAGGGGTTAGTGTCGAATGTTCTCAAGTCACCCGAAGTTCTTCGACTAGGCTTAGCAACTGTTTTCACCATTTAAAACAACCAGTACTGTCGGTTTAACGTGCCCTCCGAAACACGGTAGCCACTAGCGGTCACCCATCCACAAACCGACAGCGTCCGTTGTTGCTTAACTCTGTCGATCACATTGATCAATCAAATAGTTCGGCCAACCAAACAGCTCGCGTTAAAGAAAGAAAGAAAGGAAATCTTTATTTTGTCTCAATGTACACACAAACAAAAATAAGCCAAACAAATAAATTAAAAAAGGAGAGAGACAATATACGTTACACTAACATTAATGACCGAAGTCCAAATATTTATCTGCAAAATAATATAATATTGAAATATTTGCTCCGGCCGGGATTCAAACCCGAGACCCTCAGTTTTGCAGTCAAGATCACTAACCACTGCGCCACGGACTCGAATGATCTTTTTCACACCTACTCAGCTGTGAAAGATACCCGTGGCCAGAAAGACGCCTAGCTAAATCAGAGGATAATAAAATAATTATACTCTAATAAATTTTTTTTTTTTAAAAAGCTTTTATAACTTTTTTTTTATTTTCATGCATTGTCATCGGAACCTAATATGTGTGCCAAATTTCAGCTCGATAGCTTTAGTGGAAGCGGGTGAAATATTGATTGCAAGATTCCAGGACATACTTACATGAATACATACGAGTGAAGTTAAATAAAAGCTTTTACAGTGAAACCTGGTTAATTGGGATCTCAAGGGACCAAGACATATGTACCAATTATTGAGGGTATTCAATAATCCAGTTTTCCAATTAAACAGTTTTAAATTTATAGTTGTCTCATTTACAGAGGTCCCCGCTTACAGAGGTCGAAATGTGCCGTTATTCCATTTTTAGAGGTGGAAATGTTAATAAAAATGCGTATTTTTGATATTATGAATTTAATGTAGGTATGAATGTACATACATAATGTATTGCGTCGAAAAAAAAAATTGCTTGCTAGTAGATACTAGATTGCTAGTTGCTGAAACCTGTTTTATCACGTCAAAACGTGTTGAAACCTGATTAATTTGTCTTACTTATACAGGTAATTGAGCTACAGAGTCTCAATTATAGAGGTAAACATCGAAAAAGTCTTAGAATTCAAATCTCATTTAACCAGGTTCAAAAAGTCCCATTAACAGAGGTAATTTAATGAAAAAGAACCGGGACTTCGTTGCAACTCTCAATAATAGAGGTTTCTCATTTATCCTGGTCCCACTTAACCAGGTTTCACTGTAAAACCAGGTTTTCGTATAAAACATCGGCCTGCGGCGCGAAAATGATGGATGCACTTTGATAATAGTTTTGTTAGTGCGCCGCGCCAGTAGGACGTATTTTCATTAAGTGCTGACGCTAACTTTGTCTACCTTTCATAATATTGTTTACTGTTCTTCGCTATTGTGCGTTTGTTGCTCGCTTTTTGCAGCCAATTTGCAATATTTCTCTATGAGCAAAATAAACTCCTACTTAAAAGCGGATTGCTAAAAAGTTTGATGTTTTGGTCCGTAAATAAATGTAGGTACCTATAATAAGGAACATTATATGTGTATGTGTTGCATCAATTTATTACCTATGCAAATAAATAGCTGTAGGTACTCGGTTTGTTTAAATAATTTTGTTTTTTATTTATGTCTGCAAATCGCATGCGAACATAAAAGCATTTGTTTTGTTTAGTTAGTAAATTGTAACTAACTATCCGAAGCACAGTTGTGTTTGTACCATTGAGTAACATCTGACTGAAAAACAACTACTTACAACAATCGGTGTATCGGTATACGTATTCTACCACCTTTCCTATTTAATCATTGTTATCTTCACACTAGTGGACGCCCGCAGCTTCGCTCGCGTAGAATTAGACCCATTAACGACGTCTACCCGTCTAACGACTTCAAAAACGGCAAAGTTTCATACTAACTTTGCACCCCCGTTTTACCCCCTTAGGGGGTGATTTTTCAAAAATCCTTTCTTAGTGCTCCCCTACGTTATAAAAGGAACCCCTGTGCAAAATTTCAAGTTTCTAGCCCTTATAGTTTAGGCCCTGCGTTGATATGTCAGTCAGTCAGTCAGTCAGTCAGTCAGTCAGTCACCTTCTCCTTTTATATACATATATAGATTCCAGTCATAATAGTCCCTTGATAGTAGCATAACTCCAAATAATTTAAAGCATTGCAAAAGTCTTAACTTTTACTACCGAATGTCTCCTTAATAAAATTTTAGGGCCCGCAATAAAAAATAAGAAAGCTGCCTCGACTGAATGGCCGCAAAGATCAATACCAACGACCTACCAATACAATAGTCATTTTGGCTTACGTCATGATCCTGTTACTATGAGTGGTGTGAGAAGAAACTCCTCGGTGACACTGGAGTCATAATGAAAGGGTTTTGGACTGCTTACTAGCTACAACCCAACATTCCACTGTTGGGCACGGGTCGCCCCCACACCATGTGTCTAGCATGTCTAGTCTAATGTCTGATACCCCCACCACGCTGCTCCAATGTAGATTGATGGAGGGGTTAGTGGCAAGCCCAGTGTCGAATGTTCTCAAGACACCTGAAGTAAGGCTTAACGATTGTTTTTACCATTAAAAATAACGCTACAATTTGGGCTACTTACTAATTATAAATACGTGAACACGTTTGTTACTGAACTTATTACGGGACTGCGCGATGCTAAAAAGGGATTTGTGTTTATCAGTCTATGTATGTATGTTCCTATGGCTTTCTAGAGACTGATGACTGAACGTGTGGCAGTTTTGATGATTCTTGCGTTTTGACGCAAGAATCATCTCTTCAACAATTCTCTCAATCATGCGAGTGTCACTAATATAAAGACATGACGGTAACCATGCGACAGGCGGACTCCATATTGTCAAAATGAATACAAAAAAAATTACTTACCAACTTTATCAAGTGGGGTATCGTTGAATAGGTATTTAAAAATCAGCTTAAGTTTTCATTGATAAGTTTTAATTTTAAACTATTGTTAACGATTTAAAGTTGGTTTACAACCATTCTAGTTAATTTTCCTTCTTAAATAATTTTAAATTATATGCTACTTATTTAACTGAAATCGTCACAATGCGACTTCAACAAAGAAATTAAGCAAAAAAAATTAATATCGATCCACAATACGAGTACGCCTCGAGTACCTAAATGCATTGTGTGAAATCAACTCAATTTTGTTAACCAAATACGATCAATCTGACTTGACTGACACCTAAATAGAATTGTAAACTTACATAAAAAGTATTACGTTCAAATAACAGTACCAATTTTATTCCCAGTGAAAAGGAAATACGCGTCTGAAAAAGTGCCAAAAAATACAGTTTCCGAACTGTCATACGAATAAAAAATCCACTCAAAAATTACGACTTTCGCGTACATAAAAATAGACCGAGTTTACACCCCCAAAGAAGCTATACTATTCGATTTTATTTGGTGCCATAAAAATGCCGTTCAATAAAATTTTAACATTCCGACAGAAATCGGCCTAATACGGCTGTCTAAGCTGCAATTGACTCGTACTCAATGTTTATACTCGCGAGACGTTACCATGTTAGTAGCAAATAAACGCACGTTACAATATAATGTTCACAATATACAATATCATTTTCTTACGTAAAGTAATTTCTTAAGCCTGGTTGGGTCTCCATTTTAAAAGATGACCGAACTATTATACTATATTTAGTATAGATAACACAAATCGTTGCCAATTTTAAGTTCATTCTCACAAACATCTTGTAAAAACAAATTTTAATACCCTAACCCAGAAAAACTCGCTGATTTTATTTCACCCGCTAAAACTTTTAGTAGCCGCTTAATGTGTGTCGAACAAATATAGGTATCGAACGTTTGCTGAAAAATAAATAAAGACCGCTCTTTGACTTGGTAATGGGGGTTGTGTATGCAATTTACTCTTTCACTGCTGCAGTCTTGCTTTGAGTGGGGAATGCAAACGCTTTTTACGCGCACGACGCAACACAGAAGACTGAAGCAATGGCATATTACTTCCGTCTTTCGTATGATAACTGAGTTTAAAGGTTTTCAAAATGGTCTTTGTCACTTTATTATTTGATCTTCCAATAAACCAAAAACCAAATAACCAATCTTCCAAGAAACAAAATGAAAAGGATTACAGAATAAATAGTCATCAATTTCTGTTTTCAACTAATTATTTTTTAAAACTAATATTTCAAATAAAAAGTTGTGCCAGGTTTTTTTACCAAAAATACCTCGCGCGTTATGTCAATTTTTTTATACTGAACAGATCGTCTAGTAGTATATATAGGTCTGTCCTGTAACCCGTAAACTCTTCTGGCTGGCTGTCTGAGAGGCAAAATCTTGTATGAACAAGCTGGAAACAATTTGATTATATTCCTCTCCATAAAAACATGTCCCAATTTTGTTCTTCATTTCAAAATGTATTTCTGTTTATTGATACACATATAATCTTGAAATTAGCAGTTCAAAGGTGATTTTCTCTTACGCGACTCTAGCACACTGCTGCTGCAACACAGTCCCACTGCTGGGTAACGGGTCTTCCCCTCAGACAAATCTGACACACTATTGACACTAAATATAAATTCAGGGGTTAATAGAATGCAAGGGTTTATAAAGCAGACCGAAATCAATATAGCTGTCGTATGTCTGCTAAACTAGGAAAATTAGTGCAGAAACCAAACGATAATTCCAACTACCGTCAATAACTGTCACTGTTACCGTCCATTGAAACTGTTCCGCTTCAAATATTCATAGAACGATGAATCCTCAATTTTTACTGAAGTGATTTTCAGATTTATCTTCACTATTATTTAAGAACCGTGAATAACGATCGGGGATTCGGAGGCATTGGTCACGCGCGATTAATTTTCTTGTATCTATGGTTCGATCAAATTTGGTCGCTTTTTCTTATGAGTTTTTTCACTAACTCCCGTACTTATCCTGCGTAATAAAATAATTCAGGCAGACACTTGAGAATCCTTTGTGAGTCTATATAGACAGACTTAGACTAAGCTAGACTCTTATGAGACTTTTTTAAGGTTTGTCACAGTTGTCATTGGCGGCGGCAGTAGGTGGGTGGTGGTGGTTATTTTTATCTATCTTATATATTTTTTTAAAACTCAATGTATAAGGATAGGTTGTAGCTGGTATTTAAACCATTTAATAATTTATAATGTGGTTCAATAAAGTTTAATAAATATCTAGTATATTAATGTAATGAAGTATATTACTAATGGTATTGAACATTAAGTTCACATTTGACCTGCAAACCTGATTCCATCTATCGGGGATGGAATCACGAGTACGATAAAAATCCCGGCCTTTATATAAGGGTTTCGATTATGAATAAGTAGAGATCCATTATAAAACTTTACACATTAGGAACCCTGGATCTATACACCTATCTCAGAACAGCTGTTACACGTCGTTAGAAAAGGTGTTTTGACTGTACAGTAGCATACTAGGTGTTGTCCGAGACCTTGACCTCTCAATAACACTGAACCTACTTGTATAGTTATGACAGTGACAGTTACGACAGACCCGTTGGCGCAATCGGTAGTGACCTTGTCTTTTGCGCCAGGGGTCGTGGGTTCGAATCCCACTCAGGACAAATTATTCGTGTGATTGTATTTGTATGTATTCTGTGTCTAGATGTTAATAATAATATAGTCTATTTAAGTATGTATTTAAAAATATCTATGTATGTATATCAGTCTCTGACACCCATATCACAGGCTCGCGCCTACTTTGGGGTCAGATGGCCGTGTGTGAGAATGTCCAAGATATTTATAATTTAGGGGAGACCCGTGCCCAGCAGTGGGACGTATATGGGTTGTAGCTAATAAGCAAGTACATACGACATTTCAATGGGTAGCAAACATTTTATATGAGCTTAGTGCACGTAAGGTGTCCACTGAATAGTGATTTATCACAGGCTTTTGGGAACCTAAGCCTTCGCTGGGTTTCACTAACCCCCGCTGAAGCAGTGTAAGATGCCAATTCATTGTCAGTTTATGCAGAATCCTGCCCTGCATCTGGCATTATCATTTTGTTAATTACTCTACTGTAACTACTGCTATACAGTCACAAGATAAATATTTAATAGAGGTCTTAAACAAGGTTATTTACATGTGTACCTATGCCTTTTAGAATTTGAAGGAAATTATATACAATCTTTAAATTTATTTTTAAATTTACGCATAAAACCATAATTCTCATATGAAACTGTTTGTTTAAGTACCAATATCGCAGGTAAAAGCCTTTTTTAATTTTTATTACAAATATAAATATGAAGATATTAAGCTTTTTCACTTCTTTAGCCCAAAATCAAAGAATTTTAATATCAACAATATTAAAATGTGGAAAACAAGGACTGTTTGAAGCTGGTGAAAGAATCTTTATTTTCCTGCGCTGCACCCACTTTCTGCAGTCTTGTAATATGCATCTCCAACTTACCTGGAACAAAGACAAGCACGGTTAGCAAACGAAATGAATTAAAATTAGGTAGATAAGTAAGATAAAATGGGACATCATTGAAATTTATGGTGTAGTAGTAATACGTAACTTAACTTATAGGTAGAATAATATTATACTATACCCAAGTCAGTGTCAGTTGTCAATATTTTATTTTATATGTTTCTAAGTTAAAATGCATGAAACATGATCTGAATTACATCATGTGGGTGGATATACCAATGGGTTCACAATTTCATGGATGTTAAAATTGTATTTTATTATTACCAATTACTGCTTACATCACCTTGACAGACATGACTTCAGTCTTAGATCATACTGTAGTGTTAGACTAAATTACAAGTAAGACATTATTGCGTTAGTATTAATCATTAACTCTTAATTACACTTAATTTTTAACAAATTATTATAAAAACTGCCACGTCAGTGATTAAACAAAAAAAATTATCCAATATTACTGTTTGAAGGGGGTGTGGGTTAAGCCCATAAGCCTGTACGACATAAAAGATCTATTGTAGCTAAAAAAAAATTGTCAACAAAATATTGCAAACAAGTATTAATTAAACACACTCACTACGCATTTTACGTAGTTTTACGTTGGCTTTAAATTGTTACCCGCGTAGCATTTTTTGGTGTGCTTCAAATTGTTTCCCGCGTAGCATTTTTTGATGTGCTTAGCATTTTTTTATCCTTTCCTAAAGGTTCTTAAGTTTTCTTTGCACTTTTCTGCATTGGAAACATAAAATATGCAAGAAAGCAGTTTTTATCAAAAGGGTCAGTTATTACACATTTCTTTTTCTAGTCGTCGCTTCTAATGGAGCCTTTAATTGAGAGTAAACACGAAAGAGAAACGTCGTAAAATATCTTCCAGTTTGTAACTCTGGCTATATTGGAAGTCTTATCTACTAGCTATACATTGTCTGTGCTTCTTATTCTAGTAAACGTCAGTGTAAGGAATTCTAACACTATAAAGGCCGTTAACAAACAGGCTGTTATCAAACAGCCTTTATCGTGTATGATGTGAAAATCATTTCACATCACCTTTAATTAAATAACGAATTATTGCAGTCATCATGATTTAAAAAAAAAACATTAAAAATATTAAATAACATTAACGAAATTATGGAGGTAGTTGCGGTTTAGTGGAAGTAGTAGGCCTATGACAATACTACCAAATTGAATTAAAAAAAAAGTTAAATCTTTATTTGCTCTCGCAAGGTGTTACAACTTTTAGGATTCAGTATTAAACATGATGTCAAAACCTCATTTGCGAGAGCCTGGTGCCTGAAATAGGTTCCTGGGGAACCTCACCAGTGACCTCCCGTGGACTGGTCCTTTAAAATAATATAAATCCAGAGGGAGAGTTGTGAATTGTTGTTAGAATTCAAATGATGTTTTACAAAACATCGGTTCAACGAACCCAAATTCTGTTTCTATATCATTCTGTTTCATTTCACAAGTCAGATGCACATATCTATACGATCATCAAAATCAGAAACTGCACGTTCCCGCCACGCTATTCGTATCACGTCCGCCGTATTACGTCACAGCGTGTCCAATAACCAGCATTTCGTACACACAATACGAGCAATATCGTCATTTTCTATTAAACTGTCCGTACATTTCACAGTAGCGGTGGAAAACTCATAAGTTTACTCCACAATACAGTAAGTACGGACTCGTATTCGAGAGCATCTGTTCTCTCTATTGTTTTTCATCTACTGAACACGGGTCGTTGCGAAGTGGTGGAAACAGTGGGAATAAGTTTTTTTATGAATATGATGATGATATGATGATAAGATGGAAAATGAGCTCGCAGCAAAACCCATAATGACTTATGTGACAGACTTACGAGACCCATACGAGATGGCTAGTCCTGTTAGCATAGTGTTAAACCTGAACATTAGTTGGTCAGTTCGTTAGGAGGTATGTGTCTCTGAACTATTGGTGTTAGTTAGTCTAACTTATTAATAATAAGTACAGTTCGAAATGCAGTAACTATGCAACTATTTCAAATAGCAATTATTAATGTCGCAAATCTGAAATTACAATTTCCATGTTGGCACGAAAATCTACACATACTTGATAAGCATCGCACGGTGTGAATTTATGGTGAGAATATGCATGCAATAAATAAGAACACGTTGAAATCACTACGGATAGTAAATGGTGACGGTTGCGACGATTAGAATACTTGTGCCTTTCTAGACGGAACACATTTCCGAGAAATGGTTTCATTTTGGCACATATATAACGTACAATGTGATGGCCTAACTGAGGTCATTATGGCAGGTGGTTGAACCTGTATACGGTGCGTCCTCCAATGCAACACAGCTGAAAACATACTTATCAATAGGGAAACCCATATAAAACCTCTACGGTACCGTGTCAGAGTAGAAAAAGCTATAACTATATCTTAATATATATATTTCTTGTGTACGTTTGTATGACAGTGATCTCCTCCTAAACGGCTGGAGAGATGTTGATGAAATTTTTTGTGTGTGTTGAACGGGATTCGAGAATGGTTTAGTTTCACAATTTGGTCCACTGCAAAATGTTTTCAAACATTATTTTAGTATTTTTGTATAAATTATCATTTACATGAAGTGCCGCGTCACTTTGACATTTCATATGAAGAACAATGTTTTCGGGGTCAGCGAATATAGTATATATCTATTATATAAAAATGAATCACAAAATGTGTTGGTAAGCGCATAACTCAACAACGCCTGGACCAATTTGGCCAATTCTTTTTTTTAAATGTTCGTTGAAGTTCAAGGATGGTTTTTACGGCGAGAAGAATTTGAAAATTCATTCCCTAAGGGGGTAAAACGGGGGTGCAAAGTTAGTATGAAGCTTTGCCGTTTTTGAAGTTAGTGAATGTGTAACGCGAGCGAAGCTGCGGGCGTCCACTAGTAACACATAAAGCAATGCTGCACGAGTTTCAAAGTTTTATGTAAGTCCTTTAAAATACAGTTTTAGAAATTCAAATCCTATACAATTCGTTCAATCGTTCTATGGCCACTCAAAAATGGGCCTTTAATAGGAATTTGTGGTCCCTCAACTGTAATTAGAAGGGCCCAATAGAACAGCGTCCATCCCATCCTAAAATCCGACTCTACCTTTTAACCTTTCCATTCGAAATCACCTTTTCACCATTCATGAAATCGCTTTGTGGTACGTTACTTACGACTCTTATATGTAACACTGTAACATTACACGAATTTGATGTCACCCGGTAACAATTGTTTGTCCCAAGCGATGGGACAAACAATATTCATGTTCGATCTGTTTTTCGCGCATATTTACGAAATTGGCTGTTAATTTTGCTGCTTTTGAGGCCTCAATAAATATCTACTGCCGGGACTCCGGTTGTAATAATCATAACAGTAATCAAAACTTCCGTCCGATATGAAACAAATCGAAACCCATGGTCGTAAAATTCAAGTCCAGGCGACAACGGCGCGGCGGCAGTATGTATTTTTACACGAAACATTTCGAACCACTTTCAACAACTCTTATAACTCAATACATGTCTTTTAAGACCCCAGAAAACAGGGGTCTAAAACATTTCACATCTTTTTGTGGCAAAGCAGCTAAAACACTGAATTTCCTTAACGCCAGCTTGACTTAATTTTTTTTTATTTATGTTTTTGTTGAGATTTTTATAAACCGCCAGAAATGGCGTGCCTAATATTAGTTAAAAGTATACAGATGTCTATCAGATTTCATAAATTACGTTAAAAAGTTAATAAAAAAATAATAATTACTTTTAAATTTAATATAAGCAATAGCATTCTTCCCTAAATTTGTCTGTCTAAATAATGTTGTAATAAATACCTGACATTCTTCATCCGAGCTTGGAATCTTTCGTTCAAAGTAGTCTGAAGCATTTGTAGAGAAATGTTTGGCACGCTAACATAAATTACCTCTTTGCCCTACTAGTATCATAAAATACCACTTGGCGAATATAGGTGGGCACGCTATGTTTTGGCCATAGCACAATTTATTATCAACTGATCATTGACACACTGACATTGTTAAATTACACTGTTTTGAGTCGATGTCACTTGCTGTAACGGTGAAGGACATATCGTAAGGAAACTTGCATGGCTGAGAGTTCTTCGTAATGTTCTTGAGCTGAGACCCGCGCTGAGCAGTGGGACGTCTATGGCTCGCAGCGAATGTCCTTAGAACTTCACAAAGTTTACTTCAAGAAGTATGCATAGTTGGTACAAGTCACACTACTATCGGATCTCTAAGTTCGTCTCTGCACTCGTTTACTTTCAGTTCGCGCGCTCTTTGCCCGCAACTTTCAGTATTGAAAGTTATTCTTTCACGTTGTAACAAAAGATTTTTGCATAAATATTTATGGTATAAGTTCATACAGTTAGCCTTATAAGTATTCTTTCATACAGTCAGCTATCGGACGCGTATAGACAGAGCAAACGTGCGGAATTCGCCGCGCGAGGTAGGGAGAACCTCTTCTTACCGAACTACCAATCACTCGTTCGGTACTAGTATGTCGGATGGTCGGGTGTTACATTTGAGTGACCCATTGTACTTATAAATATATAAATTAGTCTTGATAAAAAAATTTTTATGTGAAATCCGGCAATGACAGCTTTTTGCGAGACTTCAAAGGCGATCCACTGTCAATAGTTACGCTGTGATATAACCGTTTAAAGTTATGTTATAAGCATTGATATATATGTTGTTATAAGTATCTGGAAACAGATATGATGTTCTTACGGTCTGGCAATAGGCGCCTTGGGCAGTGAGCCTATTGCTCTACATAGCCATATATAGGTATATGGGACATAAAACTGGTGAAATGTGGGTGTAGTACACACCTTACAGGGAAATACAGTGTCATGGCATGTGGCAAGTTTTTTTTACGATTATAACAATTATATTATCGAGATAATATGAAGTGTATAAAAGCCAGATATGTTATTTATTAATATGCTCCAGAAACTGCACACTAAATGTGTGTTTTTTCTTACTTTCACGTCAGTAAATGACGTATTTTAACGGATTCCAGTGTTAACAAAACATGGTATTTGCGATACTGACACTATAAAGGTAACATACCACTTTTTACTTTATTATAAAATAATCACATTACAAACAAGATACAACAACGTTATTATTATTTTTATGACATGAATATTATTGTCCAATAGGAAGAATTAAATCATAAACATATAAAACGGACAAAGTTTCTTTACCTACTCTTCTAAATGAGAACGTACTCAAATTTATCTCGTTAGATACCCAACTAGTTTAGTAGTTAAGCTAAGGGTGGGTGTACATTACTGAAAAAGCGAAAGTAAGGGAGATAATAAATTAACCAGATAGCTTTAACTAACTTCAACATTCTTTTTCAGTAGTGAAAAATAGTTTTAAACGCAAAAGACATTATAAGGAGTGTCGAATAGTTAGATGCAAAACCATTTGAATTATTTAGTTCTACTGTGCAGACACACATTAGCACAGGATACAGAGTACAAATTCATCAGACAGATTGACTTCAGCATTCTTTTTCAATAGTGAAAAATAGTTTTAAACGCAGAAGACATTTAAGGTGTGTCGAATAGTTAGATGCAAAACCATTTGAATTATTTAGTTCTACTTTGCAGACACACATTAGCACAGGATACAGAGTACAAATTCATCAGACAGATTGGCTGGCAGTCGCAACGATCAGTTCCTGATGCACTCTCACGTGATTCATAATTAAAACTCAAAATATCACGTCTGTATTGCTCCGAAGAACACCCAGAAGTTTGGAAATACACACACTTTTCACCAGTTATGTATAGGTCCAATGAAACGTGATTTGACGGTTTTGAGCCTTGTTGAAAGATCCCAACAATTTTGACTTAAATTAATTACCTTTATGTTAACCCACCCTTAAACCGTCTTAACTGTAATAGATAGTTGTAATCAACTCAGTTGTTATTTAGCTAAATCGAGATAGTAGGTAGCGGTGAACGTCTGCAGAACATTTAAATTTACCTTGTCCTATCAGAAAGTATATCGAAACGTGTCTTGACGGCGTAATGCAATTTATATTCAATAGATGCGCCTTATCTGGGGAGAAAGACCGAGCTAATAATTTCTATACTGTGGATTAACGTAAGTTATCTTTGCAATATAGATAAGGATTGTATTTTAAAATTAATCGTTCACTATTCAGCATGCGGAAAATATATTATTTGTTTTGGTTGCTAAAATAACAAAAAATAAACTAGATATAAATGTAATACTATAATTGGCCACACTTTAAATAAATGACAATGTAAAAAAGCATGGCTGATTTTCCAATAAGATCTATTATTATGCCGAAGCTATACTCTATCGAATTAGTGGCTGAAAGAAGGCACTATTAGACAATGTTGCAATGTATCTTGAACAATACGTGACCGCAGTGCTAATTCCCCACTATCTGCAGATACTACAGTGTGGATCTAGATCACTGTCAGGGGATTCCGCCCTTTGTTGAAACTATTATACTAAAGCTTTTAAGTAATTTAGGTTGTTTTCAGTTATTGTGACACTTGAAGTAGTCACATCCTGCAGCATTTGCCCTACAAGTCATTGTCATTACAATGTGACCAAATCGGCCATGTTAACTTTCATAATTTTGATATATCCAATGACACCTATAAAGCTAAAATCCATCAAGCCATACATACATACATACATACATAATTTAAATAAACTTAACATACAAAAGTCATAGGTGCGTGCCGCTTGGATTAGGAAGATGGGACGCAGGCCTTCTAGTTAGGTGAGTTCGATAGGCTGCCACCGTCGTTATACACCTCTTTTAATTGAATTAAATTTACTACTATTGAACCAATGAACATCCTCGTATTAAGGAATATAGAAACACCAAACAACTAGGTACAAACTGGTATTTAAACCAAACAACTTGTAATCCCATGTAGGAAACACTTGCAAGTTCTGAGATAAGTTAACTAGAGCCACGTAAAGATCTCAAGTTTAGTTCACATGGGCTCCTTGGATAAACTTCGGGAGAGTAAACATTGATTATATATAACAATCCAAGATCATATAATATAGATAAAAGAAGGAGTAGCAGAAATTGAATTTCTATTGAATAATCTATATTATAAAAATGAATCGCAAAATGTGTTGGTAAGCGCATAACTCAACAACGCCTGGACCAATTTGGCATGTTCGTTGAAGTTCAAGGATGGTTTTTACGGCGAGAAAAATTTGAAAATTCATCCCCTAAGGGGGTAAAACGGGGGTGCAAAGTTAGTATGAAGCTTTGCCGTTTTTGAAGTTAGTGAATGTGTAACGCGAGCGAAGCTGCGGGCGTACACTAGTAAATTATATTAATGATCCCAATTCGAATTGCTCCTGGTCCTATGGCTCGTGTTGGGTATGGTCGTATGGTGAACGCTAGTGACAGAATATCTTGGGCACTTCCGTGATTCAAAAAGCACGTTAAGCCGTCGGTCTGTGTTGTTTCCAATTTTAAATTTAATTGAGCCTCGTCGAACCCTCACATCTGCATTGGAACTTCGTGGTGAAGTATTCTACAAGGCTTCCTCAGCGGCTGTGGGAGAGATGAAACTTATCTTGACTTTTTAGCCGTTTTTACATTAAAACAATTTTACTTTCGAAGCCCTCAACCACTATTACCATCACTTTGTCCCACTATTTGGGCTCAAATTCTGAAAACGTAACGGCTCGAGTCCACATCGCTGGCCAAACACAGATTGGCAGACTTTACATGCGTTCGAGAACAATATAGAGAACTCTCAGGCTTGCAGGTTTCCTCTCAATGATTTCCTACATTGCGCATTTTAAATCCAGCATTTTTAATCCCATCCACTCAATCGAGTGAGGGGCCAAGTCGATAGCCTCTAGCAACCATTACAACTTACTGTTAAAGAAACCAGCAAATGCAGGCTCATCGCTTATTAAATTTCCTCCAACAGAGCTCTACTTGAACTGGTTATGTTGCCAGAACTATGACTTTCGGATGGGAAACATAAGTGAATTACCGACTTGATTGGATAGCAAATCGCATTAAGCATTTCTCGTTTAAAAACATAGTAGCCTTTGTGCTATAGATAAATGATTTAGCTACAAGCCTATTGCGGGCTATTTATTTTGTTTGACCTTCCATGAAAACCCCGAGGAATTATAAGGTTTTTTGGGTATACGATAGCAAACGAGCAGAGAGCATCACCCAGCCGCTGCCGGCCATGACAACGGTGACAGACAGTAAGCAAGACTCTTACAAGCCGTTAATTATTAAAAACACTTGGTCATTTTGATTTATTGTCAACAAAATGCAAGTCAAAATACAATATTATACATAATCTATACTAATATATAAAGTGGAAAGATTTGATTGTTTGTTTGAATCGAATAGGCTTCAAAACTACTGAACCGATTTGAAAAATTCTTTCACTGTTGGAAAGCTACACTATCTCCGGGTGACATAGGCTAAATTTTATTTTGGAAAAAAATAGGGTTCCGTAAGATATTTGGGTTTTTCGGACACAAGGTGTAAAAAATCAACCAGAAAAGTTACTTATTTTGCGTACGCTGCCTAAAATATAAAAGATAGAACAATAAAATGTTCTAATTAATTGTAGATCTTATAAATATCTATAAAAAAAACCGCGACACACTATACCTATCTATGTCGAGTGAGGCACAACAACCATTTTTTTATCTTGAATTTTTTTTGGACTACATTTACAGTTTATGTAGATAATATTTGGTCTTTGAATGATTAAAATTGGACGTTTGGTTTTGAAGTGTCTGTCTGTCTGTTTCGCTTTCACGCCAAAACTAGTGAACCGATTTAAATGAAATTTGGTACACAGTCTAGAGCCTGACAAAGGACATAGACACTTTTTAATTGGAAAAAAGTGTTGTAATGGGTTGAAAAGGGAGATGAAAGGTTGTATGAAAGTATTGTCATTTTCAAAACTAGAAGCATATAACTTAAATTTTAGGCTGTTGATGGTATAATTCTTACTAATCCTATCCTACTAATATTATAAAGGGGAAAGTTTGTAGTATGTATGTATGTATGTATGGATGGATGTGTGTTACTTTTTCACGTACAAAGTACTGAATGGATTTTAATGAAACTTTACAATAATATAGCTTATACATCAGAATAACACACAGGCTAAAATTTATAAAGATATTGTGTGAATTGTCCAAAATATGACGATAAGTGTCAAGTAGGTAAGTAGGAAAAAATCTACCATCTGCGAGCTATTCTGGCGTGCGCTGCCAAAACTACTGGACCGATTTCAAAAATTCTTTCACCATTAGAAAGCTGCATCTTCACTGAGTGACATAGGCTATATAATATTACTAGGCGTAAACGAAACTATTGTTATAATCTATATATGTAAAATAAAGTCGTGTTAAATTTTTATTTTTTTAGTAACCTGACGCAAAAAGGGTTTATGTGTGTGTATTATAATTTTGATTTTTATATAAAATACCCGTGCGAAGCCGGGGCGGACCACTAGTAATATATATTTTAATCAGTTGAAAAGAGGTTAATGAAGATATAAATAATGAAGATATAAGAAATATTCCATAGCTTAAATAGGTTTAAAATTTTGTTATGAATAAGACTCAACTCACTTTACTTTACTTTAAAAAGTTTATACTGTCATAAAAATAATTATACCAAAAAAGATATATCGATAACTTATCATTAAAACTGACTGCTATTAGGGTCGTGGCAGTCTCTCCAGTGAGATGTCATCAAATATTATGTACCATTGAAACGCTTCTTAGTCCGGTCAATTTAGACATAAAAATAGTGATAAAATAAAGAAAATTCCGACAGAGCCAAATCTTCGTAGAGACCTTAGGTTTACCACAAGGAATAAAGTGTCAAAAGTCCCCATCAATCCCATGTGTGCGTCGAGACTTATTCGGGTCCCAAGGTCAAAATTTTAGGTTTTTTGGATTTTTTTCAAAAACGGTAAGTTTTATCGAAAAGTACCTTAGAGCAAAGTTGTAGATCTTAAAATTCTCTATAAAAATGGTCCCTATAATTTTTTCTCTAAGACCCACTATTTCCCAGATATTGCGCTTGTAAGAATCATGTTCTACATAGTATGCACACATATGCCACGTATATTCATATTTAGGTACTCAAGCAAGCAAAAATGCCTACTCGTGTCTCTTTTATGTATACATTATACTATTCTAAGAAAATTTACTCTAAAATGACCGCCGGTCCCTTACCGAATCCCCTCTAGTTGAATAACAGATATTTAACATTTGTAAGAAATACACGAAACAAAAAGCAAGTACAGCTATCTTGCCTTCCTCCAACATCGGCATCTGCTACTCAACATTTGTTTCGAGTATACTATCAAGTTCAGACATGGCAAGGCAATGAACTGAACCCTGAAGACTGGGGTTGGATATTGATAAATAATACTTTGGAACCGATTCGAACTTTACTGCCCCCTGCTTCAGAAAAACTTCTTAACACTATTTTTTGCAATTGCAAGAAAGGTTGTAGTGACAAATGTGGCTGTAAAAAAGTAGGGTTGCAGTGTTCTCCAGCGTGTACCAATTGCCAAGGTGTCTCTTGTTTTGAGTTCAATTAAATACAAGAGAGGAGAGCAGGGGGCAGTAAATTCGAATCGGTTCCAAAGTATTATTTATCAATTTCCAACCCCCGTCTTCAGGGTTCAGTTCATTGCCTTGCCATGTCTGAACTTGATAGTATACTCGAAACAAATGTTGAGTAGCAGATGCCGATGTGGGAGGAAGACAAGATAGCTGTACTTGCTTTTTGTTTCGTGTATTTTTTACAAATGTTAAATATCTGTTATTCAACTAGAGGGGCTTCGGTAAGGGACCGGCGGTCATTTTAGAGTAAATTTTCTTAGAATAGTATAATGTATACATAAAAGAGACACGAGTAGGCATTTTTGCTTGCTTGAGTACCTAAATATGTATATACGTGGCATATGTGTGCATACTATGTAGACCATGATTCTTACAAGCGCAATATCTGGGAAATAGTGGGTCTTAGAGAAAAAATTATAGGGACCATTTTTATAGAGAATTTTAAGATCTACAACTTTGCTATAAGGTACTTTTCGATAAAACTTACCGTTTTCGAGAAAAATCCAAAAAACCTAAAATTTTGACCTTGGGACCCGAATAAGTCTCGACGCACACATGGGATTGATGGGGACTTTTGACACTTTATTCCTTGTGGTAAACCTAAGGTCTCTACGAAGATTTGGCTCTGTCGGAATTTTCTTTATTTCAATTGTCTAAATTGACCGGACTATCTCTACGTTATTTTTGTTAAAGCTCCGGTCAAAACAAATCGCATTACTACAAGCACCTGATATATAGCGATTATACTTCAAGGACTTAGTTGAAAAAGAACACTAAAAAATAGATTCTTACTACATATATAACGGCCTGTATATAATCTGTTTACGTTTCACCCGCTATAGCCATTAATTTCTACTATTATTATAGTCTAAGATCCCGCTATACAACGACCTTCACCGAGATGTTTATTTAATAAAACGTATTTTATATTCAATTTAATATGTCAATAAATATAGTACATATGGGTTGGCTAACTAATTTCAGTCCAGGATATGATTAATTAATAATTTAAAAAAAAAAATTTTTTAAACATTTCACCGGTTTGATTATTAGACAAATTCTATACCAATCGAAAGTATGAAGCCCACAGATTATGCAAACGTTAGGTTGGCTATTCTTTTCCGGTCACAACTCTCGAGTAGCCAGGTATAAACAGGTAAATCGATCGATATCGCATTTTGCACCGGTCTGATTATTGAATTAAAATTAAATGAAATTGAAGATTATTCCATTATGAACACGGTGGTATAGGGTTGACTGCGAAAAATCAGTCCCGAATTCCAGTTGTCGAATTTTTCGAAAATAGCTGAAAAGGTTTTACTTTTCCTTTATTATGGGCGGACTTTAAACAGCTGCTATGCTGTGTCCTCTTCTATCGCATGGGATGGTTGGTTGGGACCTCTCAGTCGCACACATTCACTCGCAGCAATATCTCACTTTTGAAAATTCGACAACTGGAATTCGGGACTGATTTTTCGCAGTCAACCCTATACCACCGTGTTCATAATGGAATAATCTTCAATTTCATTTAATTTTAATTCAATAATCAGACCGGTGCAAAATGCGATATCGATCGATTTACCTGTTTATACCTGGCTACTCGAGAGTTGTGACCGGAAAAGAATAGCCAACCTAACGTTTGCATAATCTGTGGGCTTCATACTTTCGATTGGTATAGAATTTGTCTATTAATCAAACCGGTGAAATGTTTAAAAAATTTTTTTTTTTAAATTATTAATTAATCATATCCTGGACTGAAATTAGTTAGCCAACCCGTATGTACTATATTTATTGACATATTAAATTGAATATAAAATACGTTTTATTAAATAAACATCTCGGTGAAGGTCGTTGTATAGCGGGATCCTCTACTATTATTACTAATCAGACTGGTCAGAATGGAAAATTAGAAAATTGGAAATTGAACCTAATTGGACCAACACCGGATCCATTTGAAATTCGAACAAGCCAATGATGCTACTTGTGTTAATTTGAATACCTATTTCAATTTGTTTGTATGGTAAGCAAAAACGTAAATTGCTTTCTTTTAATTCTAATTGCAGTATTTAGTGTTCCTTCGTTGTGCCAGTTTAATAGTTATTGGATACACTTTTCTAGTACCGACTATCTTAGTCCTTATCTGTACCGGGCTCTTAAGAAGCTACTATAACTAACAAGAATTAACACTAACAGTCCCTATCTTCTGTTTTTATATCTAGAAACAAATCGACTAACTAATGTTACTAATCTCCAAGTCTGTCCTGTTCAAAGTCTTTCACAGGGCAGCATCGGTAGGATGGTGATACAATCTCGTTTGTCACATTTCACATCACAGTATTGAGACAGTATTATGCAGACCAAGCTGGCTTTAGGTACATACTCTGTAAATTTTTAAGAGATGCAAAAGTTTGCCTAAAACGCTATTGGATACGCGTATAAACCGCTCCCTCTATCTAACGTGTAGCTTTGAACGGAGCGCAAACTGCAACCAATACTGTAATTTCAGCTCATACTGTTTGCAGACTCAGCGTCCGATTGTTTTCATTTCGGATCTGGAGTTATATTGAATAAAAGTCAATGGGTAGCGTATTTCGCTTCTGAAATTCTTTATCGTCATATATGGTTAATTAGACTCGAGGTATGTTTTCATTAAATCGCTACGTTACAGCATTAATGAATTTTCAAATTATTGCAAGTTATTTTTGCAATGTCAATAAAGTTTTGAGTCAGGAAATTTTGTGTTCATACGATCGAAGCGTAATATTATGATCTATCATTTTATTTATTTATATATGACTAGTGGACGCTCGCAGCTTCGCTCACGTAGAATTAGACCCATTAACGACGTCTACCCGTCTAAAGACTTCAAAAACGGCAAAGTTTCATACTAACTTTGCACCCCCGTTTTACCCCCTTAGGGGGTGAATTTTCAGAAATCCTTTCTTAGTGCTCCCCTACATTATAAAAGTAACCCCTGTGCAAAATTTCAAGTTTCTAGCCCTTATAGTTTAGGCCCTGCGTTGATATGTCAGTCAGTCAGTCAGTCAGTCAGTCAGTCAGTCAGTCAGTCAGTCAGTCAGTCACCTTCTCCTTTTATATATATAGACTAGTGGACACCCGCAGCTTCGCTCGCGTAGAATTAGACCCACTAATGACGTCTGCCCGTTCGGGTTGCCCACTTGACTTCAAAAACGGCAAAGTTTCTGCTCCCCTGCGTTATAAAAGGAACCGCTGTGCAAAATTTCAAGTTTCTAACCCTTATAGTTTAGGCCCTGCGTTGATTTATGTCTGTCAGTCAGTCAGTCAGTAAGTCAGTCAGTCAGTCAGCTTCTCCTTTTATATATATAGATATTCCGGTATTATCCGTTTTAATTTATTCGAACTTGCACCATTTGTGTTTGAACGTTGGTATGGTCATGAATAGAAAGCGTAGATGCTTTTTCATTATGATTTTTAAATAACGTGAGTCCCAGGAGGAATGCTTGCTGAGCTATAATTAAAAAAATTAAAGGAGGCCTATGTCCAGCAGTGCATGATTCAGAGCAGAGCAGAAAGAGCCACGAAGAAAGCCCAGAGGGGTTACCTATTCTAATATTATAAAGAGGAAAGATTTGTTTGTAATGTTTTCACACAAAAACTTCTGGACCGATTTCAAAAAATCATTCACCATTAAAAAGCCGCATTTTCACTGAGTTTCATAAGCATAATTATTTGATATTTTTACAATTCTTGATTTGGAGAACGCTAAGATAGCAGTTTCTCGTTTCTCTAACTTCTTAATACATCACTTTTCGTCATTGACATGGCTAATCTATAAAGCATTTTCTCTACGCGCATAAAATGAACTTGATCTTAGTAAATGGCAATGGTATTCAATTCAATGCAATATAATAGCAGAACGAGATCAATAACTCCTCCTATATATAGAATGCGCATTTCTATCCACGCCCTTCAAAACATGTTTGTTGTCGTCAATGTTGACATGCCTTGTCTGTTAGGCCTTTTATGCACCATCCGCTTCCTTTGAATTTTTTTAGAAAATTGATTTTACAAACGCATAGGTAATGAGATAAAAGTTAGGTTTTAGGTAAGTGTGTAGGTAGAACGAATCTAGTCAACTGACTGTTTGGAGAAGACCATTATTTATATTCGCTGCGACCCATAGACGTCCCACTGCTGGACACGGGTCTCCCCCACAGACGTAGCTGCGGGAGGTCTAGAGCATACTCCACCACGCTGCTCCAATGCGGATTGGTGGAGGACCGTATTATTTATATTAGAAAGACATTAAGACCATTATCTCATCATATGGAAAAGTGTGTTCGGTTGTTTTGCCTTTCTTCTGCGCCTAAACGGAATGATGGATCGACGTATTTTTTGTATATATTTAGTGTAAGACATAGGCGTTTTATCAAGGAAATATATCTCTCTCATTCGATTTTTAATCGATAATTAACTATCGATCGATTTATAATCGAGTGATGGCTACGAGTAGCTCGGATTATGATCGTCCAGATTGCAGTAGAAGCTTGACGCGGGCGGATCCGCGGGATCTAGTTATAGTTAGTTAAGTTAATCGTTAAAGCATAAAGAAGCGCCCATTGCCCTACGCTCGCGTTGTTCATACGTGATCTAATGATCTACGCAATGTCGGGCGCGGTCGGTATATGGATTAGCCTACAGCATTTTGCGGCTTGCTTTGCTTGAAGAATACGCTTATTTTATTTTATTTATTTGTCAAATTCACATTTGATACAATTTCATTTTACATATATTTAATAGAGATAAGAAAATGGATGCCCCTTTGGTTTCGCTCTAAATTAGTTGTGTGTATTTAAAATAGTCATTTTTGTTCTATCTATTTATTCATAGGTATGTAAATAAAAACTATTTATTTATATTTAAACTAGCTGACCCCACAAACGTTGTTTTGCCATATGAAATGTCAAAGTGACGCTGAAGCAATGAACGACGGTTAAAAATAAAAATACTAAAATAGTGTTAAAAAAACATTTTCAAATGGACAAAACTGTGAATCTAAACCATTCTCAAATCCCCTTGAACACACACAAAAAATGTCATCATCATCTATCCAGGCGATCAGGAGGAGTTCACTGTCATACAAACTTACACAAGAAATATATATATGTATTAAGATGTAAAAAAATATATTTTTATGTAAATACAAGTAGCTAACGTTTAACTAAAGAACGGGAACGTCACCCCATTATGATAATAAGCAATACTGAGATTGAAGCAACAGTACTACTGTCACTTGATATTTCCACAAAGGTATTTCATTACAAAAAACACAAAGAATATTCACACAATGGCATAAGTGGTGCTCTTTCCTTTCATCACACGGATCCCTTGTGGGTTTCATTGTTTCCGTGTTTTATTTGTAACTAGCTGTTGGTCCTGACTTCGCGTGGAATATTTATTTTACGAGGCTTCCCGTTGCTCCGAACGTGTTAATATTTTATTTCTATCCTTGGGGAACCGTACATATTTTCTTGTTCTTGTGTAGATCGGTTGCCCGATTGCGGGGGACAGACGGTTTACTCTCGGAATTTTTTTTCCAGCTAATCATACTGAATGGATAAATGCAGGAAACATTTAATGAAATGAAATAACTTGATTTCGGAAAACAAAGATTCATATTTAGACTTATGGACTATATTAGATTATTGTAGCGTACATAGACCTCCTGCAGAAGTGTCTGTGGGGGAGACCTGTGCGCAGCAGTGGGACGTCTATAGGTCGCAGCGATGGACTATATTAGTAGATACACACACAAAAAAAAATCGAAGCACTATTACGGGTTCTTAATGAAACTACTTAGGTTATAAAGAAGCTTATATTATCTAGGTATGAGGGCGCCAGGAGGGTTTTTCTTATGGAAGCGGAACCCTGCCAAAACCAAGTTCCAGCCACGGTAATAGAATCATACTACAGCTCTTCAGAGAATATTGGATGTGTTTTATAATCTGCCGGATACAATAAGGGCGTTTCCTTAAGCTAAAACAACAATTTATTATGTTAATCACTACTGTACCTACTGACAATTAAAATACATACATTTTCTGATCTTTTGATAAAATTTAACTTACCCCTTTCACGCACAACCGACACAACACTCAACTTTACTATATTTAATGTATTTAAATCATTGCAAGCTACTATGCAAATTATATAATAATTGACAAGCTTTAGAATAGCGGTATCAATTACAATTACGTAGAAACATTTCTGTCCCTCTGACATTTAGTAAAAGTTTTGATTTTACCTACATTTTATTTTTTATTTTTTTTCTACCTACACTCCGTGGCTCGGCAGCGACGAGAGGTGTGCCTCAGTTTCTGTCATCGACCGCACAGAATGCCTCAGAAATATCTAATATAGATATATAATATAGATCATTTAATTTTTTTGACCATTTAAAATAATACACTTATTCATAAAAAAATTAAAAATAATTATTTTAGCAACATATTCCACAGTCTAATAAAATGATTATTTTATGGGCCTTGTCTGGAAACAGCGAACTGAATGCGCAAGATAAACAAAGACTAAGGTTTATGCTCTCTCAGTATTTAATAGCCTAATAAACAATGTGCAGTAAAATTCAAGTACGTGACAAGCACATCGTTATAACTTTGTTACAAATCAGTACTGAGTGTCAACAAAAATGTTATTTTACTTTTCGACGTGGTAATCTGCTCTGTATTGATGTATGTAACCTATAAAGGAATAAACCTCTTTATTATTATTTTTTTCGTCTAAGAATATTTTTAAAATACTTATTAAATCCACAGCAACACCAGTCGTCTTTACCCAACTGTGCGACGCAAATAAATGTATCAGTATATGTATGTTGGTTTGTTCTATGGCGTTCTAGATACCAAACGCGTAAAGCGAATTTGATGATTCTTAGGTCGATACGTAGGTATGATTTGTCTTAACTTTCCGAGTGTCACTAAAGACATAACAGTAACCAAGATTCACCACAGCGACAACCAGACGCCATATTGTATAAATTAATACAAATAAAATGATCAACTATATCGAGTGGGGTATCGTTGATTGGATATTTAAAAATCATTTCAATGTTCCTTTTATCATTTTTCATTTTAAATAACAGTTTTTGATATTTAAAGTTGGTTAACAACCATTCTCGCTATTTTCCTTCTTATATCAGTTTTGCAGTAGGGTTTTATTGTTTATTTTTTTAATTATGCAACTTATTCATTAAAAATCAATTTAAGTAAAGTCGATTTAAGAAATTAAATGTCACTTGCTGTAACGGTGAAGGGCACATCCGAGGAAACCTGCATGCTAGAGAGTTCTTTATAAAAATATTGAAGGCATGTGAAGTCTGCCAATCCGCACTCGGGCAGCGTGGTGGAATAATGCCTAATCCCTCCCATTCTGAGAGGAGACCCGTGCCCAACAGTGGGATGAATAAAAAGGGTTGTGGTGTACTTGCAAAGACTTGTCAAAGTTCTTTGCGTGGCAAAATAACTTTTGACATTAGGTTGGCCACAAACCCCTTCACTAATCCGCATTAGAGCTGCGTGCCTATTATCTAGTCCTCTGATCTGTGGGCCATGCGTTCCACTATTGGGCACCTCCCTCAACCCATCTTAAGTATAGCAAGGTCTCCTCTCATAACGATAGGGTTAGACCAAGTCTGCCACGCTAGCAAAAACAAGTAGCAACGTACAATAATTCACTGAAAAACTCTATGACATGCAAATTTTATCCGTTTTATTAGCAGCCCATCTGTATACTCATCCACTCTGTAGACTCTCTGGATAGACTCTGAATTATTCATAATAAACATTGTCCCCATACTTCGTATTTGGGTAAAAATATAGGAAACGAAAATCAAATCGGCACCTCAGCCCCGACAAACGCCCCGACTTCCCATCCGGTGTCCGCGCAAACGTAATAACAGTTCCACGCAACTATTACAGTTCACTCCGACCGGTAGAGAACGAATTGGAAGCGACTGAATGAATACAAAACCGGCTGAATGAATACAGAATTGAACAACGACCGCAATAAAGTATTTTTTGTTACGCAAAACAATTTGGAATTGCCCGATGCGATTCGTGCGACGGGGTGAATTTGTTTTGATTCATAAAATAACACAAAATATGTATTCACTGGTTAGATTTAATAATATATTAGTTTTGCGGAAAAAGTGTAATCGAGTTAAGAATTAGCGCCATCGATTGACGGTGTGCCAGATAGGTTTCTAACACGTGCAAAGCATCCCAAGGGACCATATTTTCGGGATAGAAAATCCTATGTGCTAATCTAGATTAACGTCTACCTATGTGCTAATTTTCATCTAAATCCGTTTTGTCGTTTTTGCGTGATCGAATAACAAAAATTGACCGTATACATAATAATTATGCAGCACCTACTTTGAATACAGCGATATCCCGTAATTTTAATGTAGGATCACATTAAAATAATGTTGTTGCGGGCGGTGTTGCTATCTACTTACGTTCTGAGATTTCTTATAAAGTCGTCAGCGCTTCTCCTTCTGAATACTCCGAATCCGCAGAGTTTCTGTTCATTGAAATAAATGTCAATCATTGCAAAGTACTTCTCTCGGTTTTCTATAGCCCCAACCTCACAATCAATTACTTCGAACAATTAGATAAAGTTCTCTCTGTCCTATGTCCTATTTATGATCACGTAATTCTTATGGGCGATTTTAATACTTGTGTGATCAAGAATGATGTTCGTACTAAAAAACTTCTCACTCTCCTATCTTCATTCAATCTTCATCTTCTGCCTCTTAGTGCCACTCATCATTTTCCTAATTGCTCTCCCTCTCTTCTAGATCTGATGATTGTTTCCTGCCCCCAGAGAGTTGCTTCTCATGGGCAGCTCACTACCTCTTTTTCCTACCATGATTTGGTCTATTTGTCTTACCGAATACGTCCTCCCAAAATTAAACCAAACTACCTCATGCTTCGCAGCTACAAAGGTATTGATTTAGACGCGTTAAGGCGCGACGCTAACGGTATTGACTGGCATCTTGTGATCGACAGTAGCAACATTGATGAAAAAGTTAATATCTTCACATCGCAAGTATTACAACTATACGACAAGCATGCTCCAATTCGACGCGTTAAAGTGAAACGCAACCCGGCACCGTGGCTCTCGTTGGAAATCAAAGAGCTTATGAATAGGAGAGATAAAGCTAAAAGGCGGTACAAAAAGTGCCCAACTGATGAAAACTTGATGAGGTTCAAAGTGTTGCGTAATCGCTGCAGTCGGATGTGTCGTGATGCCAAAAGGCGCCATTTCCATAACTCTCTATTAAATCGTTCCCCTGCTCAGACATGGAATTTCTTAAGATCAGTTGGTATAGGCAAAACTCCTGCTGTCCCTTGCTTAAGTGTCAGCCTTAGTGATCTGAATAAACACTTCTCTCTTAACCCCGCTTCATTAGATCCCCAGGCAAAGTCTGACATTTTACAAGCCTTATCCGCCATGCCTATACCCTGTTCCCATACTTTTAATTTTGAGTTCGTCACTGAACAATCTGTGGAAAAATCGGTCCTTGCTATTTCCTCTTCATCTACTGGCAATGACAAGTTATGCTCAAAAATGATCACCTTAATCCTTCCCTCTGTCCTCCCTGTGTTAACTCATATTTTCAATTTTTCTTTATCCTCTTCTACTTTTCCTTCTGCCTGGAAGAAGGCTCATATCATTCCCCTTCCAAAAGTTCGTAGCCCCTCTGTCCCGTCTCACTATAGACCTATCTCTATTCTGCCTTTCCTTTCCAAAGTCCTTGAGCATATTGTTCACAAACAGTTATCTACTTTTTTCTTATCTAATTGCCTTCTCAGTCCCTTCCAATCAGGTTTTAGACGTGGCCACAGCACTGTTTCCGCCCTCTTGAAAGTCACGGACGATATTCGTTGGGCCATGGAAAATAGACAGTTGACACTTCTAGTCCTTCTTGATTTTAGTAATGCCTTTTCTTCTGTTGATTTTGATGTTCTTATTAGTATTCTACAACATAATAATGTGTCTCCTTCTGCTCTGTCCTGGTTTAATTCTTACCTTCGGGGTCGCTCGCAGTTCGTACGCGTCAGTGATACCCTATCTGACGCGTGCACTTTAACTGCCGGCGTTCCTCAGGGTGGCGTTCTTTCTCCTTTGCTCTTTTCTCTGTTTATTAATTCCTTCACTTCTCTAATTTCATCTAACTTCCATCTCTATGCAGACGATTTGCAGCTTTACCATCACTTCACACCTGAAGATTCTCAGCATGCCATCTCCTTTATGAATGACAACCTAAGTCGCATTCATACTTTCGCAAAATCAGTCGGGCTTTTGATTAACGCTAGGAAATCTCAAGCAATTATTATTGGCAGTAGATACGTGCGCAGCAAAATTGATATTCCGAATCTACCTTCGATATTACTGGATGGAACTCCTATTACGTTCTCCGATAGTGTAAAAGATCTAGGAGTAATCATCGATGCTAACTTAAGCTGGAATGCCCATGTATGCGAGGTCAGCAGAAAAGTATATTATGCATTCCATTCGCTAAGGTGTCTTCAAAATTTCCTTCCCTTTAAAACCAAAATTTCCCTTGCACACACTTTGATATTGCCAATCCTTGACTATGCTGACGCCTGCTATCTGGATGCCACAGAGGAGCAACTTAACAAGCTTGAGCGCCTGCAGAACCTCTGCATTCGTTTCATCTTCGGTATCCGTAAGTATGACCATGTCTCACATTTTCGCAGAGATCTCAAGTGGCTCCCAATCCGATTTCGCCGTAACACGAGGATATTATGTATGCTTTACAATATACTCCATAACCCTAGCTATCCGTCTTATCTTCGCGAGCGTTTTTCCCCAGCACGACCTCCTCCTGCGTCTTGTCGTCCCCACTTAAAATCCCTTCTTAAATTCCCATCCCATAGTACTTCCTATTACACCAAATCATTCTCTGCACACGCAGTCACCCTGTGGAATGCATTGCCGCGTCACATTCGGGAGTCTAATACGATATCTACTTTCAAAAAACGAGTAAAAGATCACTATTTTTCCTTAACTTCGAACAGTTAGTTTTCACCAATATATATGTATGAACTATTGTTAAGTATAGATTGTGTGAAACGGAACCGCGGGACCATTTTGATTGGTTGGTGTAGTTGCCGCCATGTCAAATCCCCTCTGCCCCCTCTCCCCCTACAAAATTTGCAATTACATCGCGCGCACGCGTCTCCCTGTAAAAATTCGAAAAAGAGAACAAAAACGAGTGAAGGTCATACAATCCCGAATCCCGAAGTCTCCAGATCCAACCCTCGGCACTGGTAAGTGATTGCACCTTTTATCCATCAAAATTGGTCCTTCTTTGCGGGATTTAAGTGTTAATTCACGTACGCGGACCGGCCGCCATACTTGTCGTCGTGTGTAATTTCCAACTTGTCCACGTATTTCAATTTAAATTCATAGTTCATTAGTCATTACAGTACAATATGTCTAAAAATACTCAAATGCTGGTGATTAAGTATGATTTTTACATTGATAAGGTCGCTAACATCCACGATTCAATTTCATCTGTGAATGTGAAAGATCCGTTACACACCGAAAAGTTCAAAATGAAATGTGCCGATTTAGTTAAAATCAAAGAAACTGTCGAGGACTGTTATCTAAATTTGCTTAGCCTAAGTTCTAATAACACTGAACAATTAGATACAATTAAAGAAAAGTACGTGACTTTCGAAGAGCAGTACTTAGAAATCATGATTAAATATCAATCACTTGTTACAATTGTATCTGATAGTTCGGATTCAAAGTCTAGTTTTCAATCATATTGTAACTCTGACAACAATGTAAGCCTACCGAGAATCAATTTACCGTCGTTCTCGGGTAATTATTGTGATTTTCCAAATTTTATTAACCTATTTGATAGCTTAATTCACAATAATCAATCGCTGAGCCCTGTTCAGAAGAAACATTATTTACTCAGTTGCCTTTCACACGAGCCGTTAAACTTAGTTAAACATCTAACTAATATTCCAGAGAATTATGAAGAGGCCCGTTCAATACTGAAAAGTAGGTATGATGACAAAAGATTGATAGCCGACTCACATCTGAGCGCAATGTTGTCTTTACCTAACGTTTCAATTAAAAGTGTTTCACAACTGCGCAGCTTTGTTAGTAATATTCAAGAGAATACGCGGGGTCTCACTAGTTTAGGCTTCCCCGTTAGCGAATGGTCGTTGTTATTATTACACATCTTTGTAAGAAAACTAGACACTGATTTGCGGTCAAAATTCGAACTAGCGCACCAAGATAAAAAAATACCTACATTCGATAATTTAATAACTTTCCTAGATAACATGTGTAAAACTTTAGAGACTTCAGGTTTATTTACTACAAGCGGGAACAAATCTGCTCCCCATAGCAAGTGTAATTCACACAAAGCTTCGCTAGCATCCACAGCAACACACAACAATCAGAACGTCGAATCACGCAAACCGAATCAAAGTAGTAATGCCAGCTGTCCATTATGCAATAGTTCTCACTATTTATTTAAGTGTACGAAGTTTATGAACATGGACACACGATCTCGGGTTAATTTTGTTACGTCAAAAAGCTTGTGTTTCAATTGTTTACGTCCCCATCGGGTGCATAATTGCTTTTCTAAGTCGCGATGTCAAATTTGCAAATGTAAGCATAACACCTTGTTGCATACTTCAAGTGAACAGACACCTGCGAATACTGTTCAGTTGAATGACAATAATATGAACTCTTTGCCTAATCCATCGAATATTATCAATACACCGGCGGAATCTCATTCAAAACAAAACGTTGAACCGCAAGCACAAAGTAGATATTAGGTACAGAGATTAAGCTTCTTAAGAACATGCAAAATTGTTACCTATTTTGGTAGGGTTGTCATAACAGGTTAAGAGAAATTAAAGAAATCATTTGTTAAATAGTTTTATTATTCAGAATATAAAAAGAATACTACAATAAGAACCAATACAGAATAGAAAATAGAAAATAACATACTTTACAAATTTCTTACTCTAATAATTTTATTTTTATAATTTTTATTTTTTAATATTTTACTATTTATTTTTATGGTATGGAAAATTCTAAATCTAATATATAGTTTTTTCAAGTAATGTATCAGGAAACACTCACATGGCATATCAAATCCTAGCTGCAGCGTCAGGTTATAATCTATCATATTATTGTACTGTCACCGAAGTTACGCAGGAAAAATTTCAGTTCAATAAGACATCTGGATGTGGTTCAAATCTCACTTGCAATACTTAAATTTAAAACACATAGTACGTACCAACCCACCCACATACCTACAAATGTTTAGTAAAAGCTTGTAATAATAATAAAAAGGTAAAAACACACCGTGTAGTACACATTTCTTATTAAAAAAAGGATAATTCCGTAAAATAAAGGTACTTACTTGAAAAAGTAATAATCAAATATTTACTTACCTATTGCACTCCTTGGGATAGTTAAAGTGTGGTTAAAGTATGATATATTTTTATTTTTTCTAGCATTATTCATACACACAGTACAATATACAACCATTATTATTAATACCACGTTTTTATATTAGACCAGCTGACCCGGCAAACGTTGTTTTGCCATATAAATAATTTTTAGTTGATCGTAGAGGGTTGAAAATTCAGGGTTGTATGTATTTTCTAATGTTGTATCATAAAAAAATACAAAAATAAAAATTTGTCTAAAAATTAAAAAAAAAAAATTAGGGATGGACTACCCTTAACATTTAGGGGGATGAAAAATAGATGTTAGTCGATTCTCAGACCTACTGAATACGCATATAAAATTTGGTAAAAATTGGTAAGGCCGTTTCGGAGGAGTACTGCAACAAACAACACATTGTGACATGGAAATTTTATATATTAGATTTATATCTATATCTTTATCTTATATCCATACTAATATTATAAATGCGAAAGTGTGTTTGTTTGTTTGTTTATTTGTTTGTTTGTCCGGCTTTCACGTCGCAAGGAAGCTATTATGTATATGGTATTGTTTTTGTGTGTCGACATAGTGTGGAGGGTGGAGAGTGACGTAGGCTACTTTTTACCGCGGTAAAACATCCCCTTGGGAAGATATCGATGTTTTGTTATTTGATAGATATTTAGTTCCGAATGTTATTAATAGATGGCGTTAGTAAAATTCATTTTCAAGTTCTGAATCACGTATATGATACACAAGTCATTGTTAATTCCCTTTGACCACGCGGGCGGAGCCCCGGGTAAAAGCTAGTCTATTATATTAGAGTATATATATTTATACTTATACTTATACTTATACTTATACTTATACTTGTACTTGTACCTGTACCTGTCCTTGTCCTTGTCCTTGTACTTGTACTTGTTCTTGTCCTTGTCCTTGTACTTGTACTTGTACTTGTCCTTGTCCTTGTCCTTGTCCTTGTCCTTGTCCTTGTCCTTGTCCTTGTCCTTGTACTTGTCCTTGTCCTTGTCCTTGTCCTTGTACTTGTACTTGTACTTGTACTTGTCCTTGTACTTGTACTTGTACTTGTAATTGTCCTTGTCCTTGTCCTTGTCCTTGTCCTTGTCCTTGTCCTTGTCCTTGTACTTGTACTTGTACTTGTCCTTGTCCTTGTCCTTGTACTTGTCCTTGTCCTTGTACTTGTACTTGTACTTGTACTTGTACTTGTACTTGTCCTTGTCCTTGTCCTTGTCCTTGTCCTTGTCCTTGTACTTGTCCTTGTCCTTGTCCTTGTCCTTGTACTTGTACTTGTACTTGTACTTGTCCTTGTCCTTGTCCTTGTCCTTGTACTTGTCCTTGTACTTGTACTTGTACTTGTACTTGTACTTGTACTTGTCCTTGTCCTTGTACTTGTACTTGTAATTGTCCTTGTCCTTGTCCTTGTCCTTGTCCTTGTCCTTGTACTTGTACTTGTACTTGTCCTTGTCCTTGTCCTTGTACTTGTCCTTGTACTTGTACTTGTACTTGTACTTGTACTTGTACTTGTACTTGTACTTGTACTTGTCCTTGTCCTTGTACTTGTACTTGTACTTGTACTTGTACTTGTACTTGTACTTATACATACTTATATTTATTTTTATATTTATATCTAGTGGACGTCCGCAGCTTCGCTCGCGTTACACATTCACTAACTTCAAAAACGGCAAAGCTTCATACTAACTTTGCACCCCCGTTTTACCCCCTTAGGGGATGAATTTTCAAATTTTTCTCGCCGTAAAAACCATCCTTGAACTTCAACGAACATTTAAAAAAAAGAATTGGCCAAATTGGTCCAGGCGTTGTTGAGTTATGCGCTTACCAACACATTTTGCGATTCATTTTTATTATATAGATATTCAAACTTGCAACTAACAAAACCAACAATGTGCGTAGCGATTACCCTGCGATTTTCAACTTGATGTGACAGCGTCAACCGGTTTTTTCCACTCTCGCCGCGTACGCGACAAGCGGCCAGTGGCCACACATAGATGTCCCGCGTGCTTGTAGGAGTGCAACCGATTTGCACGTTCCTATGAAACTTAATCTCTGTACCTAATATCTACTTTGTGCCGCAAGGCATTGACTCATCTCTTTCGCACTCGTACGTATCGCACGGCGCGAGCTCGAGCGGCGACGCATCTCGTCAAAGTCATACCCTGCTCGCAACAGCCGTCATTAATATTTCTAGTTCGGAAGGTAATTATCATCCTTTACAAATCCGTGCGCTTTTGGATCCAGCGAGTATGACAAACTTTGTTACGTTGAGTTGTGTCCAAAGACTAAATGCCAGTTATCATAGAACGAATATAAGTGTTACAGGCATAGGCGGTGAAGTTAGTTTCAGTGCGAAAGGTCGATTAAAACTTTACTTAAAACCGAATAATTTCGAGTCGTCTTTGTGTGTTGACGCGTTTGTGCTGCCGCGTATTACGTGTGACTTACCAACAACTTCGGTAAGTAGTAACTTTCTACAACATTTTAAAGGCTTGGAACTCGCCGACCCACACTGTAATATCAAGGGACCCATAGATGTATTGCTGGGTGCAGGCGCGTGTGCTCGTATTTTTAAAGGTAATAAATTAGTTCTCGGAGATAACTTACCTACAGCCTTTGAGACATTATTCGGTTGGGTTTTAATGGGCGATTTTGATTGCAACATTTTAGATAGGCAGGATTATCATGCATTTACGTGTATTAGTAACATTGATGATACTTTAAAGCGCTTCTGGGCGATTGAAGAAGTACATTCGAATCGAATTCAACACCCAGATGACGTTTATTGTGAAAATCATTTTAAGCAGACGCACTCGCGTACTCATGATGGTAGGTTTATCGTGCGCTTGCCCTTCAGACAGGGCAACCACAACTTAGGCGAAACTAGAAATTTAGCAGTGAATAGGTTACATTCACTCGAACGAAAATTTATTCGTGATTCTATATTAGAGCGGAAATACAAAGACTTCATGCGAGAATATCACTTGCTGGGCCACATGCAGCCGGTTGAACCCTCAACCGCACTACGTTCTCCAAAATACTACATTCCTCATCACGGAGTTTATAAGAAGGGCTCCAATAAGATCCGTTGTGTATTCGATGCTTCCTTGAAGAGTAGCACGGGGAACTCTTTAAATGATATTTTGTTAGCTGGACCCAAACTTCAGAAAGACATAGTAGACATTATTCTCCATTTTAGATTACATGAGATTGTATTTTCTGCAGACATCCGCCAAATGTATCGGCAGATATTATTACATCCCGATGATCGCAATTATCAATTGATTTTATGGCGGGATGACAAAGACAGTAACATAAGCGAATTTCAGTTGAACACTCTGACGTACGGGGTTTCTTCTTCAGCATTTTTAGCAATGCGATGTATACACGAGCTTGCCAAGTTAGGTCGAGAGAGCCACCCGCGCGCCTCTAAAATATTATTAAATGATATTTTTGTAGACGACGTGGTGACGGGTGCAAGTACTCTCTCCGAAGCGCAGGAGATAAAGGCCGAGCTCATAGACTTGCTGGCGCTAGGTGGTCTAGAACTGCGTAAGTGGACCAGCAATCAGACCCAACTGCTTTCAGACATACCGTCAGAATTTTGTGAAATTCAATTCGCAGAGGATAAAGATACGTCATTAAAAATATTAGGTTTTAAATATAATCCCGTTTCGGATAAATTTAGTTATCAAGTTCATATTAATGGTGACAAATGTACAAAACGAGAAATACTGTCTAAAATAAGCGGTATTTACGATCCAAACGGTTGGTTAGCTCCTTTCATTATTAATGCAAAAATATTAATGCAACAATTATGGATATTGGGTGTACAGTGGGACGAAATACCACCCGATTCTATAATTTCTAAGTGGCAATCGTTTTGTGAAAACATAGATTACCTTACAAACTTGTCCTTACCGCGACATGTTTTATCAAATAACACAGCTTATTTCGATTTACATGGGTGTTACGTACGGACAAGTCAATCGGACTTTATTATAGATACAGTGTTGTGCTGACTGTGCATCTCGAGATCCGAGAACCGCTGCAGGTGTCCGATAGCGGTTCCCACGAACAAGACATTCCCGCGCCTAACATTGGACGGGTCTCACCACTATATTTAGTTTAGTAATAAGTTAAAATGTAATTTTCAATTCAAGAAAATTAAATTAGTTATAGTAAAAGTCGTCTCGTCTACCTAATTTCACCCTGCCTGCCGCCGACATGTAACTGGCGCAGTCGAAAAGGATGGGCTGGCAGGCTCCCCAGCCCGGGTTGCCGCCGGTCCAAGAAGAACCTACATCGTCGTGCTGCTGCAGGGTGTCATAGTGATCCAAAAATTGACACGACTTAGTGAGTCGGGACGACCGGGATACAATGACAAATACGTAAGTGCATTAAATTACATGAAGTGATTCGCCTTACCTATTTTCCATTTTAATCCAATTATATCGCAGAATTAATAGTTAAGAATTAATAGTTAGTTTAAGAAGCGTAAAAAAAGTGAATAAATTTAATATATTAAATTGAAATAGGTACCTACTAAAGAAATCAAATTAAAATTTATTAAAATGAAAACTAAAGTAGTGTTAAAATATAAATTAATTCAATAATTAGTCAATCGAAAAATGTATGAAATATAATTAATTAAGTCAGCACAACTTATGCCTTTGTGAAAATTTAAACTAGAAGTTTAGAAAAATTAAACTTTAGAAAAAAAATAGTTAGGTACCGAAATATATTAATTGTAAAAATATAGGTAAATTACTATGATTGCTTTATTAAAATTTCTAAGATTTGGTGATAAAAAAATTAACTACAACTCAATAAATTAAAGAATTTCTTGCTTAAAATAATTTAAATAAAAGCAAAATGTATCTCTTATCCTTGTCCTTTCGTACCAAGTCCTATCCTAAATACCTTTAAAAAATAATATACCTAATAGTAATTTAAAATAACTTAATTAACTTCAATAAAATGTAATAAGCTTTAAACATTAACATTTAGTGTTAGAAATTAAATTTGGTAATAGAATACGGAATTCATTCTGATTAAAAGTAATTACATTAATTTTCGAATATAATTTGCTACTGTAAAAATTATTCGAGAGATTAATTTAAACTATTAAATAAAATTCTTGCTTCGTCTCCTCTTCCTTGAAGATGAGTTTTGTATTAGCAAAAATATTCCAGTATATTAAATTAATTAAACTATATCAGTTATAAAGAGCCTTCCTTCCAATTTCCTTTCTTTTACCCATCTAACCCTAACGTTATCACTGACATGTATTTAATTTGCACATAGAGGCTGAATGCCCGAAGTTGGACAAAATCGAGTATCCGAATCTGTGTCTACGGATATACTCTGCTACGGATCTAAATTTCTACCACCGTGTGATGAAGACCAAAATTTAGAAGAAACCAGAGTCAGCCGCTTTTAAGAAATTAGAATGATCGATATTCATTCTCTTCACGTTTCTACTCAACTCCACTCCAGCTCCACTTCGTGATCTGCTCTTCAGCACTATTATCGACTATGGTTCGCCAATAGTTGCTGATCTTCCGGAGGGACGTGTTACGTACGGACAAGTCAATCGGACTTTATTATAGATACAGTGTTGTGCTGACTGTGCATCTCGAGATCCGAGAACCGCTGCAGGTGTCCGATAGCGGTTCCCACGAACAAGACATTCCCGCGCCTAACATTGGACGGGTCTCACCACTATATTTAGTTTAGTAATAAGTTAAAATGTAATTTTCAATTCAAGAAAATTAAATTAGTTATAGTAAAAGTCGTCTCGTCTACCTAATTTCACCCTGCCTGCCGCCGACATGTAACTTGGGTTTAGCGATGCGTCTGATGCTGCTTACGCGGCTTGTGTTTATTTACGATGCGTTCATATTGACGGTAGGGTGACCATACATCTTCTCCTTTCTAAAACACGGGTCGCGCCAATAAAGCAAAAACTAACAATTCCCAAACTTGAATTGTCGGGTGCCTTGTTACTGGCTCAGTTATTAAAACGCGTTTCTGACAGTTTAAAGTTAAATACCGATCTGTTGAGGCAAATACATGCGTGGAGTGACTCATCAATCGTGTTATGTTGGTTGCGAACGGAACCACACTTACTAAAGGTGTTCGAGTCTCATCGGGTCAGTGAAATACAAAACGTGTTGTCGCCTGAGTTTTGGAGATACGTGCCGTCGGAATTAAATCCAGCCGACTGTGCGTCGCGCGGCATATCGCCTCAGGAGCTCGTGCATCACCCTCTGTGGTGGGGTCCTGAATGGCTACTGGGAGACGAATCCACTTGGCCCGCGCCTTGTGAGCAGCTTACCTACGACACATTGCCCGGTGTGAGAAAGCAGAAGAAGGTTACCGCCGCCGTAGTCACCGAGACTAATTCATTGGATTTTATTTCCAAATACAGTTCGTTTACTAATCTTATCCGTATCACAGCATGGTGTCTACGTTTCGCTAGTAATTGCAGAAAGAAATCTGTAACTTCAGACAGTCTATCTGGCAACGAATTAGAACATAGTTTATTAACCTTAGTCAAGTTAGTTCAACATAACTATTTCGGCAGTGATGTTAAACTTATCACTCAAAGCAAACCATGCAGTACGGGGCTGCAACGTTTACACCCATTCATAGACGAGCATGGGCTGTTGCGAGTAGGTGGTAGACTAGTGCACTCGAAGCTCGCGTACACTGCAAAACATCCACTAGTGTTACCTCACACTTGCCATTTTACAACACTTCTGGTAGACTATTACCATTTAAAACATTTACACGCCGGACCTAATCTTTTAATGTCCATACTCAGAGAAAGATTTTGGATTCTATCCGCTAGGCGCGTCATACGCAGTAGGATTTTTAAATGTTTGCGTTGTTTTCATTTAAAATGTCAGCCGCCCGAAACATTGATGGGTAACTTACCTACCAGTAGGGTCACGCAATCCTACAGGCCATTTTTAAGCACAGCAATTGACTTTACCGGTCATTTCAACTTAAAGCAAAGTTCGGTCAGAAATGCTAAGATTGGTAAAGCTTACGTATGTGTATTCGTGTGCTTCACGACCAAAGCAGTTCATTTAGAGCTCGTTAGCAACTTAACTTCAGAAGCATTTTTAGCAACGTTAAGGCGATTTGTAGGTAGACGCGGCTTACCTAAGGAAATAAGAACCGACTCGGGAGCAAATTTCAAGGGCGCTAGCAACATTTTAGGCAAATTCTCTAAAGAAATTTACAACGATCCTACTTTGAAAAATTACTTAGCTGAACACATCATTGAATGGAAATTTTCACCCCCACTAAGCCCTCATTTCAATGGTCTGGTAGAAGCAGCCGTGAAACAGTGTAAAAACCATTTAAAGAGGGTTATAGGGGAGCGCAATCTAACCTTCGAGGAACTAACAACAGTATTAGTTCAAATAGAATCAATATTAAATTCAAGGCCACTGTGTCCTATGTCTAACGACCCCAGTGACTTGTCAGTATTGACTCCGGGTCACTTTTTAATTGGAGCTCCTCTTGTAGCTGTGCCTGAAACACCTGCCAACGAACGTTTGAGTTTGGTTTCCCGTTGGCATTTATTGCAATCGATAGTAACGGACGTGTGGAAGAGATGGAGCCACGAGTATCTCCATACGTTACAGCAGAGGAATAAGTGGAACTCCACTAAATTTGATATAAAGGTCAATGATCTTGTACTGTTAAAGGAAGAAAACCTACCTCCCTTGCAGTGGTGTATGGGACGCGTAGTCAAGGTTTTTCCTGGACAGGACTCAGTGATTAGAGTGGTAGAAATCAAAACGGCTAAGGGCCTGCTTGTTAGGTCATTGTCAAAGGTCTGCCCTTTGCCATGTAACGACAATTAGATCACAGTAGTAAACCAGCACATTCTTAGTTTTTAATCTTACCTATTGTATCTATTTGTAACATAAGTTAAATTTAATATAAGCAATTCATACATAATTTCTGCATACAGTCCACTAAATCTTTATATTGTATAATATTGTATCAAACTTAATCATCACCAGCATTTGAATATTATGAAAAAGGGGTAATCCCCTTTTTGGTGGGGGATTATGTTAAGTATAGATTGTGTGAAACGGAACCGCGGGACCATTTTGATTGGTTGGTGTAGTTGCCGCCATGTCAAATCCCCTCTGCCCCCTCTCCCCCTACAAAATTTGCAATTACATCGCGCGCACGCGTCTCCCTGTAAAAATTCGAAAAAGAGAACAAAAACGAGTGAAGGTCATACAATCCCGAATCCCGAAGTCTCCAGATCCAACCCTCGGCACTGGTAAGTGATTGCACCTTTTATCCATCAACTATTACTATTTTATGTATTTATAGTATAGTATGTATGTATACAAGGTGTCCCAAAATTCAACGATAATCCTGAACCAGAGGATGGACCTGCTAATGACTACTCCAGGAAAAAAAAGAAAAAAAAAATTATCTCGATTTTTTTTCAAGTTACTTAATAGAAATGGAAATTCTTAGAAAATTGACACCCCTCATGATATTTTTAACTACCATGACCACAATTTTTGAGATATTTCTGATTTCTTTTTTGTATCCGTGACCTAAGTAGTACTGCTATCTACCACAAATCTTAAAATTCCTATAATGTCTGCAGTTTTCACACAATAAACAATTAAAATCATTGTTTTCCCTAAAAATTTTGATTAAATTTACTTTCAGTCCACTTTCACTCATTGTGGTGTAAAAAAAAAGTATGAACACTACTATGGCAAGTTTTTTATAAAGTTGACGCAACTAATCAAGATTCCAAAATGGTATAATACTCTTGGAAAACTAGTCACAAAAAAAAAGTATAATATTTCTAAACAAGAACCATATTTCAAAAATTGTTCTTGTCGATTAGTAATAAATTTTACTATGTGCCCAAAATAGGTTTTTTGGTGGTGAAAAATGTTTGAGTAGATCCTGTCTTTGAGACAACCCCGATAGAAGAAGTCTTGGGGGTTTAGATCGGGTGAAAGGGGTGGTCATAAGATAGGACCAAGTCGCCCGATCCAACGCCCTGGATACCTACTCTTGGTTTATGTAGTCTCGCACAGGACGGGCATAGTGAGCTGGGCGACCATCATTTTAAAACCACATGTTTTGTAAATCACTTAAAGGCACGTCTTCTAATAAGTCTGGCAAGTTATTTTGTAAAAAGTTCAAATAATTATTTCCATCTAAGTTTCCTTGTAACTCAAAGGGCCCAGTTAAAGTTAAACAGTCCAAAATAATGCAAAGTCAGTTCAATTTGCAGATTACTTGATTCACACGTCAATTGAATACTTAACGATGTACAGTAAAGAAAGAAGCAGAGCGTACTGACTGCTGAGAACAGCAACTTCTCTGCCTGCCCTATTGTTATTTAATAACGACATCTACATCTACCTCTGACTAACATGTAATCTCTCTCTATCTATCTCTCTCTTCTAAATTTGTTTGACTACGCACATGTCCCATTTAAATCCAATAAATTTACAACAAAAATCATATTTTGGGCACATAGTAAAAGTTATTACTAATCGACAAGAATAATTTTTGAAATATGGTTCTTGTTTAGAAATATTATACTTTTTTTTGTGACTAATTTTCCAATATTATACCATTTTGGAATCTTGATTAGTTGCGCCAACTTTATAAAAAACTTGCCATAGTAGTGTCCATACTTTTTTTTTACACCACAATGAGTGAAAGTGGACTGAAAGTAAATTTAATCAAAATTTTTAGGGAAAACAATGATTTTAATTGTTTATTGTGTGAAAACTACAGACATTATAGGAATTTTAAGATTTGTGGTAGATAGCAGTACTACTTAGGTCACGGATACAAAAAAGAAATCAGAAATATCTCAAAAATTGTGGTCATGGTAGTTAAAAATATCATGAGGGGTGTCAATTTTCTAAGAATTTCCATTTTTATTAAGTAACTTGAAAAAAAATCGAGATAATTTTTTTTTCTTTTTTTTCCTGGAGTAGTCATTAGCAGGTCCATCCTCTGGTTCAGGATTATCGTTGAATTTTGGGACACCTTGTATATATATATATATATTTATATATATATTTATTTATACAATTATATGTTGAATTTATATATTCTATTGTTTGTTATTTATAATTGTTTTACTTGTATTATTTGTTCTGTGTACATGCTTCTGCCATCGAGTCGCCAGTCTCCATTCTCAGGGCTGCTGGAAGAAATTTCTGAAGGAAATAAGCAGTACCTTTGTACACCTCTTTCTTTTTAATTGTTTTTTTTTACTATTCCCTGTATGTACATGAAAAATTAAATAAATAAAAATAAATAAATAAATAAATAATATTATACTTAAAGTAAGTTTGAATGTTTGGATGTTTGGGTGTACCTACATAAAAGACTACAAATTAAATCTGCTGTTTATAATAATAAAGAAAATGAATAAAAGCCGATAGTACATTCTGTGGACTTTTTAAAATTATGCTGTGATATACCATCACATAAACATCTTCCTACTAGCGAAAGTTATTAGATAAATACCTACGGTGGACATTAATGTTTAACAAAACCAAATAACAGCGTTGCAAAATCTAACTGGACATACTAAATCTAAAACTAAAACCAGCATAGCTTTATTATTTACTATTCGATTACCGCAGCATGCATCTTTAAGTACGAACCGCACCAATTACTGTTTTGTCTCGTAGATCTTTTCAATTGCAGGTGTTTTTTTTTTCGAATGGACTTTTGCTGTATGGTCATAAAGACCATTACGGCGTCCCCGTATTGGTAGGTGAAATACATCTATTGCTCGATTTAGCGGCCATTGCCATAGACCCATAAAAAACTACCCATAAAAATAATGTAACGTTGTTGCAATTGTTTTGTCCAAAACGGTGGTTCAGAGATTGTTTAACTTTTGTTTTTGTTTGATTTTAGAACACAATTTGTCGTAACATCTTGAAAGTATATTATCAAAATGACCTTGGGACAGTGTCGACCTTATAAAATATTATTTATTGGAATAGTTGAAAATACTATCGTTAATTTTTATTATTATCCATAATACATTCATCGTTCGGCTATTAATATCACTGTTTTTTAAAACACGAATCTAACATTAAATCCGCAAAAAGTTTCAACAAAATAAACAAATTAACTCAAAGATTTAGTACCGACGATCGCAGCTTACGCCCATTGAACGGGCGAACTACGTAATACAACAGTACTACAAACAATAAAGAGAAATAAGGCAAGAACACCCTACTGTGGGAAGGAGTACAAAAATCCGCGGGCAATCTCGCCTGCTATAGCGGACGTAAAATTTATGGCAACAATAAAATGTGGGATGCTTCTGCCGTTCCGGACTAAAAGCACCAATGGCTCGGTTTGTTCGAATGTTGCCAGGTATTACAATTACCCGGTTTAGTTCAATTTATTAGAAAAAAATCCTATAGTTGAGAGTCTATCCTATCTATAATCCTATACTTGAATATCTGAAAAATAAACAAACTTACGTATATGTATTACATTTAATTGTAAAAACGACATATTGTATGAGACAAATAAAATAATATACTTAATTTGCAATTTAATTAAAGTCATTATTGATTTAGACTTTCAACATACGACCTGCAATCACCCAATTACTATCCTATATCAAAATGTAGTTAAGTAAGTACTCAAAGTCTTAAATGTATTTTCATTAGCATTTACTGCTAGGCTAGAGGTCCTGGGTTTGATTCTCGGGTCGGGCAATAACTATTGGGTTGAAACTTGAAATCCCCGGTGGAAACTCGGATTCTGGATTTGTGACCGGCGTGTGGCAACACCCTCACCACCAATACTGGTACCACTTACTGGTGAAGTGTGTGTAATACACACCTCAGCGTACCACTTTGGGAAAATACAGGCGTAGTTTGTTTATTAGTTCCGAATTTATTTATTTCAATTTGGTTCTAGCTACATTATATGTATTGTTTCCTTTGTTTCTTTTTAAACTACAGGATTGGCTGCTTTGTTGTTGTTGCTTTGTGACAACATGAAAAAGGCCAGAATACCTAATTTTTGCTTGTAATAAATTTTTGGTAAATGTAGTTTTATTTCAGCAAATATTTATTATCTTTGGGTTCAGGTGCTCGTGACTTAAGAGTCCAATCTCAAATCACGTCGGAGTCAAGTCGTAACCTAAGTAAAAGTTGTATATGTAGTTCAAAAGACGCCCGTTAAGACATTATTTTTCTCTAGCCACAACCACAAACAAGCCTTCCAAACAATTCATTATTGGATTATTGGTAACGTCGAATTAAAGCTTAGCACGAGTTTGAACCCTCTTTTATTACATAACTAGTGGACTAGTTACTCGCGTTACACATTCACTAACTTCAAAAACGGCAAAGCTTCATACTAACTTTGCACCCCCGTTTTACCCCCTTAGGGGATGAATTTTCAAATTTTTCTCGCCGTAAAAACCATCCCTGAACTTCAACGAACAATTTATGCGCTTACCAACACATTTTGCGATTCATTTTTATAATTATAGAAGATATACCTGCAGAATCATGCAGTGGGATCTTGGGCCGTTATGTAATTAAAGAATTCAACTGTGAAATTTGCTTGAATTTTATTGTTATTCGCGCAAGTTGTATGTGGAGTTCTACAATCAAATAGTCATAAAATTAAAGTAATATTTATAAAATAGTACTAAAAGTTACTTTTGATTACCTACTGGATCAGGCATATAAAGTTGAGTAAAGTATATGCGGGTGCTAAACAATAGGCTCTGCTTCTGCTTTGCATAATATTATCGTTCAGCTTGATTCCTCTTTTTTACAAAAGTATCTTTATTTCTTCACATTATTTTCTATTTTCTTAACAGATACAATAATAAACATTCCTTACAAAGTTTTCACTTAACCTAGATAGATTCAAGAACAATAGTCCCCTAGTTGCTGATGAACTAGAATAAATATAGGGAGACTGAGCTGTTGTTCAATGTAGATTAGAAGGGGCGGCAACAAAACGGTCTATGCCCGCGATAAATCTGAACAATTGTCCCAACAAATACCAACTCTCCGCTTGACCTTTCCATTTGTTTTTTACCCTCCATTCGAGGAGCAATTGCAGTGGCTCTTTATCGACCTGTCTGATGCAGGACGCTAAAGCGATAGATAAAAGAATAATTAATGCATATACCACCAAATATAGGATAGACATAATAAATTTATCGCGCGAAAGCAGTACCGCACATATAATTTAAAATAACTAAGAAGTAATGATGTACATTATAACCCGTAAGACAAGGTAGCAGAAGAGAGCAGTCACGGTACCAAAAGATACATGAAGAATAGGTGAGAACCATAAACATAGGCGTATCGGAAAAAAGTAGGAAAATTATAAGTGGACCAACTATTGCGTTTAGAATGTACCTATATACTTGAATACAAAGTATACTATGGTATAATAAGTACTATGTATACAAATTTAGCGGATAGCTGTGTTCATGAAAAACAAAATATGTAGCTACATATTTTGTTTTTCATGAACACAGCTATCCGATAAACGACAGTGAAAATGAAATGCCTACAAAGTGATGTTAAAAATCCAGTCAACGTGTAAGAAAAATTTAATGTTTGCATCCCTGCTGTCTTTACGCTCAAAAACTCGCTGAACTTTTTGCTTGAGAATCGTTTTCTGTAGAACAAGAGCTCTATTCTGGAATCGAGCAAAATGAGCGTTGAAGCGTTTTTAAACAGTCAGTTTCTTTCTCCGTTGCAAACACCGTTTAGTTTGAATCCGTAGAAAAGACAGTTGCAAAATGTCCCCCTTCCTCTCTTAAATGTTTATACCTGTAATAGAGGTTTTATCTTTCATACCGTGTTTAACTTGAGTACTTTGGAAATGGAATAAATGTTTATCAGGTCCTGGATTTGTGGATTTCAACAATATAATATTTTTGTTGTAAAGTAGCTAACAAGCTACTTTGTTTACCGGTTGGGAAAATACACATGTAGCCTTTATTTTGATCGTATTATACGCACTCCCGTATCATCTTTTAAACCCTTATTTACATCTGTTTTTACACCATGATGATGATTTAGTTCTAAAGTCATATCCCTATCCATTGTTGTTCCTATCATTATTGAAATTGTCTTATCATCAGTTGATGGAACGCATTGGTCATTAAGCCCACTGAAAAGCTCTAACTTCTTTCTTATCATACAATAAGATCAGTTTATTTTATTGGGGCCGAAGATTACTGGGTCCAAGCACTGGTACAAGTACTGGTAACAGTTATCGAGACTTGTCAGGAGAAACTATCTTGTCGTACAAAAACTCTCATTCCTGCTAAAGAGCGAGCATTAACACACTTACCATTTATTACTTTATATGTCTACAACAGGTATAGTACAAGCAAAACAGTAAAATCTCACTGAATTAGATTATAGAATTTGCAAGGCTCCAGAAACAACTCACGAAGTTTCTTCGTTCAGTTAACTATTATTATCGTAGAATACTTGAAATGGATCAAATTTTAATAGGAAGAAATACGATATCAGCTATTTATATTTAAAAGTTTAATTTAACGCCGTATACTCGTAGCACACTTCTCATAGATCTGATTATCTATTTATCTATATGAATTTTAAGTATCTGCAAGCGCGTGTTATTTGTCAGTTTTTTAAGAACAATACAACACAGTAATGAACAAGTCAAGTCGCAGTAACAAGTTGGGAATTTGTAAATCGTACGTACCTACACACTTCCCAATACCATTGATTTATTAAAAATTTACAAATAGATACGTAAGCAAGTTGACTTAATCGATATACTGATTATTTATACTACACCAAACCGCAACGTTTCGCACAAGTTTAGCCTACGAAAGAATACTTAACTGGTTAGCCTGTGCTTAGACGATTTATCGGTAAGCAGTGTAAACACAGCACTTACTCGTAGCTGTACATGATGGGCGGCGAAGAAACTGTGTACCTATATATTATTATCATTATGTATACAATTGTATTCGGGTATATTTACACCACGCAGCCGCTTAATGACGTGTCGATTACAGACGTTTACTTTGATGAGATGTGTGTCGTTTATTTTATTGTTTTACGCACATTACTTTTGGAAAGCTGGATTCACAGGACTGAGTTGTATTGTTAAGGAGGTATCGCAGATGAACTGTATGAACATTAAAATATTAAATGATAACTTCACTGCATTGAAAATAAAATTATACTGTAAAACATTTTTTTTTTTAAAAGCTTTATAACTTTTTATTTTATTTTCATGCATTGTCATCGGAACCTAATATGTGTGCCAAATTTCAGCTCGATAGCTTCAGTGGAAGTGGGTGAAATATTGATTGCAAGATTCCAGGACATACTCGTACTTACAAGATACATACGAGTGAAGTTAAATAAAAGCTTTTAAAAATCGCAGTTAGGTCTAAACAGGAATTTATAAAATAAAAATAAAAACGGTGCTGCCAGAATATATGTAATATTAATTCGTTTATGGTTATGGGCTCTATTTTTGAACCGCTCGCGTGACTTAATCGCTCGACTAAACGCATCAATCCGTAATGGAGCAGTGTGGTGGAGTATGCTCTTGACCTCCTGGGACCTATGCACACAAAATAATTAGTATACATATTTTCTGACATTATAGCTTTGAAGTCAGTTTTTTTTTTGACATTTTAATATCGTGATTATATCTTATCCTAAGACCATGTGTTCACATTCATTGACACGGGTATTATAGAGACTTCGAGATGTTATGATTATTAGGTATACAATTTTTATTGATTTCTGAAGAGCAGGGCATAATGATTTACCTATCTTTTATATGGTAACTGGTATATGTGTATACCACAGTGTTAAATAAAACATCCAGCTTTTAAAACATATTACGGCGATGCCTTCATTGAATAAATTCGTTATTGCTTTTCTCAGTTCTGAGAATAAATTATATTAGGTACTTCTAATCCTTTGGGTCGGAGGCGCCTGGCGCATGAGCGCCGCCTTCCCCCATAAGGTGGGTCTCCGGGCGGTGGAACCGGGGGGTACCATCGCCCAGTTGGAGGAGACCCCCGAGAAGGCTGGCGTGTCCCGTGTTCCGGCACGCCAGGTTGAATGGTGAGTGGCGCCACAAGATGTGCGCCCCACAAGATGGGCCCCGAGTCCCGGGCAACCGTCGGCGGAGCAGCGGAAGTGTGCGAAAGCGTTCCCGCAGCTCCGCCGGAAGACGGCGAGGAGGAACACCGCTGGTTTTTAGTCGGTAAGAGTCCGGCATAACCCGACAGCGCCCCCCCGCGCCTGTCGGGTATCCATGAGGATTTTCCAGCGATAAAAAAAAAAAAAAAAAAAAAGGTACTTCTAATCCTTAACTTTAATGAGGTTTCGGCGAAAAATATAAGCACAAATAAAAATAATAAGCAGATACATTTATGTATGTAAGTACTTAGTGATATAAGCAATTAAAATAAAATACTCGTAAATTTATTTCAAGGCACCTGATGATCAAAGCAAATTATGTCGAGAGCGAGACTTCGTATTAAGTCTCGCTGCTAACTTTCATTTTTCACTGCAAGCAAATATGAAAGATAATTTTCCGGAAGCACTGATAGCACTTTCGTCTTTCGTCCCGTCTCGTCGCCTATAATGACATCGTCAACTTCGTATTACAATCTATCACAAAACAGGTTTTCTCACGCTTACAATCATTTCATCGTTTAACATGAGAACCGGATAAATTTTTGTAAATCATTGTGTTTACAACCTATCATCGTAGTGCAGTGGGTACCTTCCTCCATTTCTTTTGTTGCACGCAATTTGTCTGTATTTTGTTTGTTGTTTTGCCGTACATCGAAGGCATTTAAATGCCGATTACAACTAAGCAAAAATCTATCATGTGCATCTACGATCCTGATCACACACTCATACCTACTACTTAACAATAATATTCCCCAGTCCCAGCTGAAGATCTGTAACAGTGAGACAGAACCATGTCAAATAGTGCGACGCCTACTGTTGTAGCGAGCAAGTAATAAGTATTTTTAAAAAGACCCCAAAAAAAACAAAGCGATGGCCCAAGTAATGTTTGCAGACAGGCCTTCATATCGACTATTCGTGTCCGACACGACCTTATTACCTACGAGTCGTGATGACAAGATTAGCTTTTCTATACATTCCAGACCGCAACAATTGATCGAGTTTGCTATTTGAAAGGGAGGTCAGATGGTCACCTATCTTTGTTTTTATTGCTCTAGCCCTATTACTTGCGTAATGCAATGAAGCACGCGTGGTCTCGCGGCTGGAAACTATCAACCGATTATCGATCGACCGATATCGATTATCGGTTGATAGTTTTCAGCCTAATTGAGTTAGTTGATGAGTTCTCGGTTGACAAGTGGGCTGATGGGCTATTCGCAAAATTTCTGGAGCACAGGTTGGAAATGTGTGGTTTCCGGAGACATTTCTTTATCTTAGTCCTCAAGGGTAGCAACGCATCTGCGATTGGCTTAGAACGAGAGCATTCACAACTACTATGAGGGTATTCCATGATACTCCAACGTTTATTGGTGAAGGCTAGATATTGTATTCATAAACAAAGCTAACGACCGGCAAAGTCCAAAATAAAACAGTAATTACCTCCTTCAGAAACGCGTATAATTTACGGCTTACAATATTATCATCTGGTCTTGATCCCAAATAAATCTTATTTGAGGTAATAAGTTGAAAATCGCGGAACGAAGATTGTTAATCCCGGTCTTAGCAATAAATTTCAATAAAGATCATCTATTAAATAGAAACAAAACCGCTGTCTTAATGGCGTGATTAATATCGTCGGAGAGCTATATTGTGCCACTAAGTTTTGCCCGCGGTTTCTCGCCAGTAAATTTGTTTTATTCTTTTTTTTTATGGATACAAGGTAGCAAACGAGCTTGCAGCACCACCCATCCGCTGCCGCCCATGACAACTGTGACTGACTTTGAACAAGACTCAATTTGGGACTGAGATGGTTAGTCCAATTAGTTAAGTAAGTTAATTAGAACATTAGTTGGTCAGTTCGTTAGTAGGTATGAGGACTGGGGACTGTTAGTGTTAGTTAGTCCTGTTAGTTAGTGTTAGTAATAGTCCAGTTAGTACTTGTTAGTAGGAGCCTAGTTCTAAGTCAGTCACAGATGTGTTGCTACCCTTGAGGACTAAGATGGTCGCCTCTAAAGAAGTGTAACCGGAAACCACACCTTTCCAACCGGACCATAATTGCTCTAAAAACAATTATTACACGGCAGAAATAGTATGTACTAGGTACCGTGGCGGGCGGTGGTACTGCCCCGGGCGAACTCTATAATATGGAACCAATTAGCTTTCATATAAAACCTATTTGGTTCCCTATAGGCTCTACCACCTACCTGATCCTAACAAAGTTTTTGGTATTATTGACGGGCCCGTTGGCGCAATCGTTAGTGATCTTGGCTGTTACGCCAGGGGTCGTGGGTTCGAATCCAACTCAGGAAAAAGATTCTAGTGACGAACGCTTGTTTTTGTTCTGTGTCTGGATCACAGAACAGATAAAGGAGGTCTGGATCACAGAACATTTATCTGTTCTGTGGTCTGGATGTTAATATTATCTATTTTTAAAAACGATGTATTAAAATCAGTGTCTGACACCCATAATACAGGCTCGTGTGTGAGAATGATCATGATATTTTTTTTATTAATTGTTAAAGATAAGTCAGGATTGTGGGCAAGTCACTATCACACTTCTGTATAAACGATCTTAGTCCTCAAATGTAGTTAATGTAGTCATTTGTGTTTTATTTAGAATGAGACTCTTTTGTAGACGGTTACTAACAGTAGGTACTAACAAGCTGCCAAATAATGATCCTATTAATAATACCCTGCTCTTAATTGGATTAACCATTAGACATATCTAAATCCGGCGTTTGGCGACAGAGTTCAGTTAACTTTACCGTAAAGTAATAACAAACAGACAAATATAACAACTCAATCATTCGTTTATTATACTGAAGTTATAAATGTGACTTAAATACAATCAGTTGTCCTTAGACCAAGAAATTAGCTTCCACAATCATAATATTGTAATCATCGCTCTGCAATTACTGTGAAACATTTATAATATACGTGACTTTTCATATCAGAGAAATAATAATAGCTCGTGACAAAACCCACATTTAGTATTCAATACACGATAACGAGAACTGATGTATTCATTAAAGGTTTCACACTCACGTTTTTGCGCCGCCAGAATGGTATTACCATTTGATTTTTTTAGAATAAAAAACTTCCTACAAGGACAACCCATAGACGTCCCACTTTTGACATGGGTTTCTACCATAGTGGGAAGTCAGATCGTACTTTACCACGCTGATCTAATGAGGATTGGTGAAAGGTTTAGTAGCCAACTCTGAGTAGAATGTTTCTAAGTCACTGAAGATCTTCGACAAGGCTTAACGATTCTTCATAAAAAACACCGGGACCGACGACTTTACATTCAAATTGAATTTACTTCACTTATTATTTCACTTATTTTTTGGAATCAGAGAAAATGCAGCACACATTTTTTCATACAAAAGTCAAAAGTTTAATTTAATTGGAGATGAAAATAAACTGAAAGGAGCAAAATGATTGTATTGTACTGCACCTTTGCACGTGAATATTCAATATTGAGCGTACCTACTCGACCGCAAACAGTATGTATGCAACCTGCAAAGTTTAAAATTCATTCATAGCAGTGTTTAAATATAATTTTGCCACTTTATTTATTTTCGCTCAAGTCTGAAGCAACTTACGAGTACATATTGTTCCGTATTATATTAAATAGGGTATCACTAAATAATTATAAAACAAACGCCGCGTCGTCTGTCTGTACGCGCTAAATTGAAAAACTACTGAACGGATTTTCTTGAGGTTTTATGTGGAATGTTTAGGTGTATAGATTTAAGTTTTTGTGTAAATTGGTTGAAATATGACGATAGTTATTGAAAATGTCGAAGAAAGTCAAACCATACCGCCTTCATCGGAAACGCTTCATAATCGATTTACTTTCAATAATATATACATATATTAAAACAATGTATATCCGAGTACCTACACTAAGCGATTTTAAGAGCAAAGTCGCGGGCTAGCTAGTAATTTATTTAATATTGTCACAGATAGCTTTGTCACTGCCTCCTGCCAAACTTAGAAGCGAAGGTTCGGGATTAGATTCCCGGGTCGGGCAAAGTAGGTTTTCTAACTTGAAACTCTAAATAGTGGATCGAAGTTTGGAATGATGTCCTGAGAATGGCAATCGGCTCACCATATAATGGGACTTAAACATAACTAGTGAAAAGAGTGTACACACACTTTTACCTGAATTTTCCCTTACATACAAATACAAATAACAATTTTACTTGTACTTAAGAATTGCACTACGTGTAATCACACCTCATCACAAGCCGTCTGAGAGGACTTCCCGCTCAATCTTTTTACCACTCATGTCACTCATGGGTGATAAAAGGTTCTTACGCTATGAGGCACGTTTCGATCAAGATTCTTGATAAGTTATCTTGATTCTAGCTTAAGAATCTTAACCACAATAGACTCGTGTGATATTATTGTCTGTAGAGAAAAATTGATACTTGCAATCGAAGCTTGCAGCGGTAATAAAGTGGTTTATAATTCAACCTCTATTCAAGAGTCTGAGTTTAAATCCAAGGCTGGGACTATACTACATAATATATTTTTCAATGACGTTACTTAGGCTTAACTTAGTCGTTACTTAGTAACTTAGAAAAGTACTTCCTGTGAAGGAATTATTCGCTTAATAGCTGGGAAGTCACCGATGGGGTTTGCCAATTGCCCGGATAGAGGGGATCTCCCCTAATTACGAATTCCATCAACGCTGTCGATTTCTACCAACATGGATGTTGGTCAGCATGGTATCTTTTGTAAAGAGCCGCGGTCAACATGACTGCCTTTGTATTAGTATTGTATTATTAATAGGGATGGCTGCAACTACAACCCCACTTTAGATCACAGTAATTCCCTCTTCACTACTGAGATGCGGGTTAGTACCCAACTCGAGTGTCGAAACCTTTTCTTTTCTTTTCACGAGTTTCTATATTTTATTTATTAAAATGTCCAAATACAAATATGCTTTAGTGTACACCACAAGAATAAAAAACATTAAAAATAAATAAAACAATGGTATGATGGTGGCCAAAAGGACATAATATAGAAAAGGCATTGATGCGAGCCGCTGAGATTTGAATCCGGACCCTCACAAATCAGGGCAGACAGGCCGGAATTCTGTCAATTGGCTTGTCCGCTTGGCCGGCAGCCATAACTCAATCCTAATGAGATTTTTATCAATTAAATATTAATTTGTTACGCCTGTGGTCCCAGATAATTTCCTCTGACGAAATAATTTATCGAAGTAATATTAATAATTTTCCTTATAGATACGTACGTTAAGCGTAGACAGACACCGTCTAACGATGAGACTGCCTATGAGAAAATTAATTTGGAGTGAGCAGATTGTTATCTACCTTAATAATAATGATGTAACACTAGACTGGATACGTGAAACATGAGGATATTCTTAGGTCCAAAATTAGACAGGCATAAGCAAAATATTTTGATTAAATTAGGAGTGCAAAACATGTAATCTAGCGTTAATAGCCGTTCACGTCGTTCGTATCTAACTGCTTAAGCAACAACGGGCGCGGTCGGTTTATGAATGGGTGACCGATATTGGTAAAATTTCGGTCAGTCCCGGTTGTATTCAATGGCAAAAACAATAATTATGCCTTGTCGAAGGCCTACGAGTGGCTGAAATTATTTTGCTAACCTTACCCACCCTATTTAAAAAATAATTTATGGATATTATTAAGAATAGCTCTTATGTTAGATGACATCTATCGGAAGCAACGACGAAAATTCATTTCAAAAATAAATTATTTGGCTATTACAATGCTTTTATGTATTAAGGCCCGGTAAACTCGGTGACTCTCTATAAAAAAAAACGCAAAATAAAGTCTCAACAGTATGTTGTGTGTTAAATAAAGTACAATAAGTTGAAATAAATTTTTGTAATATAAATTATTTCTTAGTTTTTAATTGTTTATATTTCGAAATTTTAGCAAACGCTACAAGATTACTTACGCCAACAATACTGTGTCTCTGATGTAGTTGATAATAGGCAGTAAACTCTGAGCCTCGCTGCTATACGGACGTGTACAGGATCGCTCCGTACCACGAAATCATTCACGCTCGAATTTTCTATTACGAGTACTTACCTACTTTTAGTATAGTTGTGATCTAGTACACAAACGGAATGTATATATTGCATCCGAATGAATTTAAGGACATCGCGGTCCAAAAAGTCTTAGCTTACTTCAAAGCCATTGGACAATTTTATTTAATTATTACCACCACAGATCGCCAATAACTGCGCCCATTACAGTATTATTTTAGAGACTTACAGCGCCTTAAGATCAAAAGAAAATGACAATAGGGCATCTCATTAGTATCAGACAAAGAAGATGTCAGTATCAGAATATTTACTTATTACATCAAAGGTATGTCCAGGCTGGTTTTAATCGACAGGACAGGTACCTATTGGTTTTATTTATCACATTGAAAGAAATACTATGATGTAGATAACTAGATAGAATATAGTATTTTTTGTATGAAAAGTGAACTTACGAATTGTACCTGGTGTTTGCTGAACTCTTCATAGAACGGAAGTATCTACCTACAATGGAATTACCTTATTTTATACTTACTTAGTACATACGACGCTGTTTAACATCCATGACGGGAGAACAAATTTAAATCTTCGAAAAATATTTTCTCTGTACAAGTAATTATCATGTCCATAACCACGGGTAGAGCAATCCTCACTCTAGATAATAAATACACAATACTGAAGACTGAGGGTGGCCCGTACCTACCTACGTATTACTGTGACTGAAAAACTGATTGCTTCGATCCGTGGCGGGAAATTTAAATAAAAATGTTTTTTTTTTTTGTCGTTTTCAAATATCTAGTTATAACATACCAATTGACGTTTTTTTAAATTTGATCACGTGCCGACTGGATTTTGAAAAACGAATATTGCTCCATGAACCTCAAAAATTGTATGGTTGTTGGTTACCTAATGTTATTGTTGGGGGACTATATTATTCAAATTTGGCTTAACTTCAGAAAAAATGATACATTAAATAATGCAATGATATAATAGCATGTGCGCCAATTAAAAAAAAATGTCACTATTCATGTTATAACTAGTTGAAAACAACACCACCAAACAGTCATGTGGATCCATGAATTTTTGTACTCATTACCCAAAAATCCTTGCAATGGATTTATTACAATCACAGACTAAACATGAAAGGTAATCAATAAATAAAATCTCCTTGCCAGCAACTTAATTGCAAATAAAAAAAAATTATAAATAGCAGAGCCATCTTTCCGCAAAGATTGGAACTATTTACCCTTTGAGTGTTGTAGGGGTCGAGTGCCCCGGGCCGGAACATCGCCGTGCTGACTGCTGCCATCTGCCGGCTATCTCACTTTGCCCTTCCACCGAGACATCGCTCTGCAAACAATAAGAAATAAATTGTTAGATAAATATTACTAAATCATATTGGAAGTAGCTTAGCCGATACTGTGAAGTTTGTAATTGTTTGCTGCAATATAAAACAGATACTTTTTCAACAAACTTTTTTTTAAATAATTTAATTTAGGTACTTACTAATTAGTTAATTAAAATAGTCATTAAAATTAAACTTAAAGATCTATCCTCAATTTTGTTTTTCTACGCCTATGTTATTTGATTTAAAATATAATAAGATTTATTTGGTATAAAACTTATATAAGGCTTTTGACGCATTGCCGACATTATTTTGATTTTGCAGCGTTCATGTAGCTGTGGCATGTAGGTAACATCAGGCCCCGTAAGCACTAGTATACACAGAGTACATTTTATATAACTTTATTTATGAAGTGTGTGTAACTATAAAACAATAAAGAAATAAATAAAACTAATATGATATATCAATGCAGAAAAAAATAGTCGCTCAACTTCAACTTCATCGTTGCGTGGAACAAGCCAGTTTTTCATTTAAATTAATAATAACACGGCTGTTACTCGAATAACATTTCGCAATGCCCAGCGTAGTGTTACTAATGCCCGCGACCTTTACCGACAAAACATGTTCAACGGCGCTTCCTTACCGACGGACAAGGTTCATGCTAAAATAATAGTTTTTAGGGTGTTTAATCGCACACATCGCCATTCTTGTCGCTGCGGCGTCAGCTGTTTGCCGATTTAGCATTTAGTAATAAGTAATGTATGGTCCTTTTAAGGATATTGGATACTAGGATAACATGATTATGAGATCAAAGCGTATTTGGGGCTTTCGGCTTCTTAGCCGAAATTTCCCAGCAAATTCCCTACTTTTTTTATAATACAGCGTAATGGTAAGTGATCACCGTCGCTTACGGCCGCTTTCAATATCCAATCTCAATCCTTATTCCGCTACTGGAGTGTCTACCCCCCTGGTAGACACTCCAGTAGATCATAGATGCGTTGCTTGCCATGATTCACACTTCTTGAAGCACCATGTCGTAGCTCGAATGAAAGTTATGATAAATGGACTTTGTGATCTTTCGATCCGATTTGATATTCAAATCAATTTAAACTCGCTGGCAACTTTTGGAAAACACTCAAGGTGTTCTCCGTAGAGACATGTTAGTGATATACCATACCGTACCGTTGAGGTATAATCGGTATTTCCTACAAGGTACTGGCTACCAGGCCGCCATAGCTTAAAACTGGTGTACCAAACTAATCAGCGCATCACAAGACCGACACCGTCCCGTCTCTTTTTACTCTACTAAGCATTGTGCGGTTGTGTAACACCGTATCAAAGAGCGGTCGGTGACCCCGCGTCACCGTTCGCGAGTACAATGGCGCAGGTTGTGGCCAGACGAAAGTGACAGGGAGTGAGATGTGCTCCTATAGGCGCAGGTGAAACGTACACACATTTCATTCTTCTTACTTCTTCTCAGGTCTTTTAAGGTTTTGTCGGTGGGCATTCAGTTAAAGTTACTTCAAAAACGGCGTGAAATCGCTCTCGTTCAGGGCCGGCCCTTATCTTGCGTATAGGTCGCTGACAACTTAAAATAAATTTGCCTGTCAGCTTGTTTATTGGGCTATAAATAATCTTTGAAAAGAATTAATTAAAAATAAAAGTAAAATAATTCTAAAACAGTTAATCTGCCCTCAGCAACCAGCTTTATACCACCGCTGCTAGGAGATAATAGGCGTGCTGATTGGGGTTCGTAAAATGCGATGACAGAATCCTAAGTCGCTGACAAGAGTAGAAAAGCAGTGGAATCACGGTCAGATCCCAATGCCAATTAGTTCTGATAAAACATCCCTCCATAATGATAAGAGGAGGTCAATATCCAGAATAAGACTGCAATCGCAAGCTGGTGGATGAATAGTTGTGTATGAAGTTCATATTCAATTAGGTACCATATAAATTTTGCATTCTACCTGTAAATAATGTAGGTCTTACTAAAAGGAACTTTCTAGTTTATCCACCGCCTCTTTCCAATACGTAAGAAGAGGCAAAGGTACACCAGTAGAAGTAATAGGTTTCTACCTACGACACTATTTAAAGCAAATAATATTATCAAACTAAACATTATTGAAAATAAAATCAAGTAAGTACCTACATAAATACAAATATTTTATTTTAACTAAAAATCGAACATCGTTTCCACTGACTCAACACTTCTTTGTTCTAACATAAGTGTATAGATACATTGTTCTCGAGTTTTTACAAATCTAATGCACTATCACTGACTTCACTACATCGCTAATTCAAAATGTTTTGTCTTTTTGAGTCTTTTCACTAGACAAGTGGTGTCAAGTAGCTGGATGGCCTCGACTTTTGCATGGTGATGTAGCCTCCGTTGATGAGCTCCATCGTATTTATTTATTACGCCTTTATCGAAATCTATCTATCTCTCTATAGGTCTCGATGCAGATCCTCGTTTCTTACATACCATGGTGGGTATTTTGTTTTTGGAATTAAATTAAATAAAACACAAAACAGCTCTTAACATTCCCCTACATACATAAAACTCACATATTATACATGAGTAGGCGAGTAGGTAGGTACGAGGTTGATTGAAAAAGTCATACTATTAAGTTCCTGCCGTGCGGCTTACCCAGTGTTCCCACACAGGTCGTTGTCGTCACCTGTCGCGTTCATAGGGATGTAAAGGAAACTTACAACCGATACCAAAGCTAATGAATAACTGAAAAATGCAATATCCGAAACAGAAAACTTGGTAGTTAAAGTAATAGGTGCCGAACACGAACAAAAATATATGAAGTAGGATAGGATTTGCAAAGGATAGGATAAATAGGATGGGATTTTTTTTCTGGTTGGCAGCCAAGGTAACTCACAAGGTGTCATCAAACTTATTAAATAATGTGTGTAGAAACATCAATTTGTATATTACTACTGTAAATTATGAATCGTTGAACGAAGTTTTCAAGACACATAAATATAAATAGAGACATCCACTAAAAATAATCCAGACCATAAATTTTTATTTACCTAAACTGAAATCTGATATCTTGATATGCTTAATCTGATCTGATATTTGATTTACTTGATGAAAAAAATTTCTTTATCTTCTATTCTACCTACCTATTCAGTATTGTCGCAAACGTCCAGGGAAATTTCATTAGACATTATATAATACTTCTTGGAGAGTACAATGGTTGACTGGTAAATAATGCTTTATGCATTCAGCTCGCCATTTGTACCCTGTACGTTGTACATATTGTATGTGTTTCAAGAAAGATAAAAAAATAAATAAACACAAGGTATTATCCGATAGCCTCATCTCGAACATCCCTAGTGTTTGTTAGTGGCTGGCACTGGGCACTGATGAGGTGCACTAATGAAATGTGGTTACGGTAAAAGGACGGTTGGTTCTTCCGGGCTGGTTCATCGTCTTCCTGCCGTTACAACAATTTAACAAACTACGGCACGGCTAGAATAAGTAAAACATATTGTTAAACTATTTAAGTATACATTTTAGTTTGTCGCGTTATGAGTTTAAGGTGACCTAAGTGCTATGTAAAGATTACAATTTAAATATTTGGTTTGAAATAGTAAATTGCACGACTCTTTGCCACAACTAGATTTTAATACAAACACATATGTAACAAAATAGAATAGTTAATTTATTTTCACTCTTAATGCTACAACATGATTGACATGACAAAATAGTAACAAGACAAAGAATCGTAAAAAAGCAAGACTTGCAGCAGCAGCACTGGGAGAAGAAAAAAGTGAAAAGAAAAACACTCAGAGTGTGTCGTGATTTAGAACCACGATTGCTGATTTTCAGTGTGCCCATTTGCGTAAATTATTTCTTCAGCGTCGAAAATGTTAACTTAAAATATGTGAAAGGGAAATTCACAAAAAATAAATAAATAAGATAACACAATCTATGATATAATGCAACGGATTTATACGTAGGCTAAAAACATGGGGCTTGTGAGAGTAGGTAAGTGGTATATGGCTTGTATAAAGCACTGCAAAAACACTCGAACTATTATTGAATGAACAAAATATTAATGTTCAAAATTAAAGAGGAATTAAAAAAAAAACAGAATGAGTGATGACCCATAGACTGTGTGCGAATTAAACAACTCTCTGGGTTCAATTTGTTTGGTAGATTTAATAGTAGGACTTGAGAACTTATTCTGAGTCAGAAAACAGTTACAAAGGAGCTATAGTATAGATAAGTGTGTTAAGTATGAATATAATTTTTTAAATCCTCATTACAATTTTAAATTTGAGGAACTGACTCACTCCCGAAAAAAAATCTCTTTTCATAATCAGAACTATAGAAGTCCCATCATACTGATAAATGAGTTGTAATGGCAGATTTCACACGCCATGCGCCATTGAGAACCAACAATATACGAGTTGCTAGTAACATTTTATACGTACAACTGCTATAATGGATGATGACTACACAATGATAAGACTTACTCGTGAGTGTAAACAAGGTAGATTTGTACCAGTTGTACCTACACTACCTTCTTGACTATTCGATATGGTCACATACGAATTTTCTCTCACGACTTTTCTCAAAAGGCAATTGAAAGACGCATAAAGTTACGATACCTAATATGCTACATAACATACATAAATTAATATAAACTCTACGTTTATTGCATATTATTATGCACAACATTATTATAACTTTAGACTATCACGGGCGATATTATAGTGGCTACCGACAATGATGGCAGAGAAGGACTGACCAGAAGGGGAAGAATAAAGATTTTAAAAAAAATCAGACAGGCCATACGGACGGAGTTTATTGGAAGTTCGGTAGTTACTGTTTCATGGAAAAATCGATGATTAACTGTATAACTTCATCATCCCAAGTTCAAGGAAAGATGAAAGAAATAACAATTGAACATAAACACTATTGTTGAATTTAGCAGTAGATTGAAAGGGAATGATCTGTCTATAAAAAGGTATTTTATCTGCTTTGTTCGCAATAGTTAACGTTTCTCATATACATATATTATCATAAATAACGAGAGGTTGGCCCGCATAACCTTGCTCTGCCTTTTCTCGTATCTAATATCTACCTACGCTAAGTGAACTGAATTGAACTGAACTATACCTCCTCTTTCGCAACGATGTTGTCGCCTTGCGTGAGGAAATTTGTGTTTTGGGAAGTCCCATTACCCGACAAATTGCTCCCGGGGTACAAACCCCTACGGGATCATCCGCGCTGTTGTTAAGGGGGGACGGTCATAACGTCGCAAGCGTAGATATGCTCGCCGCTTGTCACTATTACCCCCACAACGCATCGTCAGAACCTAGTCGAGCCGAGCCACGTCATTTTCACCATTATTATCAGTTTCTTACCGGCTTAAGGCGACTGAATAGCCTTGTTCGTTGACGACAGCGCGTACTTCACCTCGTCGAACCGAACTAGCGGTCAGGAGAATGCAGTGCTTACTTGACCGTCTGCCTGAATGGCTGAATAAGAAGGGATAGCTGGAAACACGGTTCCAAAAGCCGAAAGCGTAAAATGCTGACGCCGTTGCGTCTTCGTGAGAGGACTTAACGTGGCCACATAATGTCCGATATCTAGGATGCCACATTGATCGCACGCTGCTGATGACCGCTATGGTGGAGAACGTTCACCGCCAGACGGGAGCCGCAGTTGCGATGCTCCGGCCAATGTTGGGGTTCAGGCTGACTTAAAGAACAAAACTCGGCATTTACCAGACGTACTTGGTTGATTAGACGAGTCTTTGCTGGTCGCAACCGTACGGTACGGTGCGACCAGCAAAGACTCGACAGAAAAGACAAAGGTAACAGTACCCGTTTGCAACTCCTTTTCTTTTTTTCATCATGTCGAACGTAGGTTAACCCGTGCGATTCGCGTTTTCCGATTTCGCGTCAATAGGTATGGGGAGACCCCGGTCCGCTTGGAATGACTCGAATTAAATAATATCATTCCGTATTTTGCATTTGAAAAAGTCCTTAACTTAATATAAGTGGGCGAGCCCACACAATGCAAAGAAATTGCATTATTTATCCGTATAAAGAATATCCAAACATCTTTATGTTCGTCATCAAAACTTGTTTTTATTACAAAAATATAAAATACTCGTATGTGATTTTCATATCATTATGTATATTATAAGTTGAAACTATGTTATGAGACTCAAACATAAACGTTGAAAAGCGGGTGTATATCACCTCTGCTTATCTCTAGTTCGGGGAAATACAGACGTAATTTAATGTGCTTTATGAATCTAGGTGAAATCAAAACATTTGATCTGCAAAGGCTATTAAATGTCTGAGTAAAATAATCTTTAGTACAGATAAGTCCACATAGGTACCTACCGAAGCTACATTAGGTATCGGCCTAGTTTCGACCGATCTAAAAGCTTTCAAGACGCCCACAGCTTGCTCCCAAAGCTCAAAGCTCTGCAGTGTCTGCAGTAAACATGGCTATATTTGCAAAGCGAAATGGCCGAGAACTCTGAAATCACAAGCTAATTTAGATAACAGAACTGTTAATTTGTGAACAAGTACAGAGCTAAATAATATTAGTTAGCTTTCATATTAGCATACTAACGAAGATTCTTACGCATTGTAGAACATAGCAAGACCTTGTTTTACTTTCTACTACAATGGAAAGTGAACATTGCCGATAAAACTGATACAAGTGATTTACTTATCATTATCTTAGGAAAGCATTTCAGCGATCCCATCTTAAGGACTTTTAAGTATGAGTAGAGAGAGAGTATACGTTAAAATGTATGTAATACGTTATAATAATAATAACGTAAGTTTCTTAATTTAGAGTTATGTCATCATATCTAGTCTGCTCATCTTATTAACAACCCTATCACTACACTACGTTCTCTATGTATGAGTAGGTATATTGGTAATAATTGGTACTATACATTACAATACAATACAATAAAATACAATACAATGCATTACAATACAATATAATTTATTGTACCAGAAAATTATCAGATGAGATAACAATAAATAAATAAAATTCTATCTATCTATCAGTAAATTAGATACCTAAATGTTAAGTAAGTTAGGTGAGTTAGTAGCCAATCCAACTATCAGATGTTTGCCTCCGATAAGACTTTCCTGCTGGCATTACTATATATGAAAGAAACAAACTGCTTAACTACCTAACGTCCCTTAAAAACTAACGTTAAGCGTTATTTTTTGTCGAAGGCATACAATTCCAAATGAATAAGTTTTTACAAGATGCATACAAAAACTTCGTTGCGTTTCTACTCTTTATAAAACTTATGCCCTCCGCACACCACCGACATCGGTAATCTTGTTAAGAATTAGTGTCAGCGCCATCTGTTGATGGTATACCAGACAGCTTTCTAACTAACGAGTCTGAGTGACATGTCAATGTTAAAATAACTAAACTTTTTTCAACACGAAGGTAATTAATTCACTCAATAATTCGTTATAGTTACTATGTATTTTAAGTTCTAACCATTGACTTATCTATACTAACATTATAAAGAGGAAAGATTTGTTTGTAATGTTTTCACACAAAAACTACTTGACCGATTTCAAAAATCTCCATTAGAAAGCTGCATCTTCACTGAGTGACATAGGCTATATAATATTAATAGGTGTAAACAAAACTATTGTTATGTCTAATTCCACGCGAGCGAAGCTGCGGGCGTCCACTAGTTATTACTATAAGTTAATGGTTCTAACAGAAAAAGGCTCTTAAAAGTGACCTTAGCCTATCAAATCATCACCAACCAATAATTAGACCTTTGTCATCAGCACCTTCCTGCACGTAGTAAGCGGGCCTAATCTATATATATAAAAGGAGAAGGTGACTGACTGACTGACTGACTGACTGACTGACTGACTGACTGACATATCAACGCAGGGCCTAAACTATAAGGGTTAGAAAGTTCAAATTTTGCACAGGGGTTCCTTTTATAACGTAGGGGAGCACTAAGAAAGGATTTTTGAAGTCAAGTGGGCACTTGGCACGGCAAAGCAAACCCGAACGCGGGCAGACGTCGTTAATGGGTCTAATTCTACGCGAGCGATGCTGCGGGCGTCCACTAGTAAAATCCTATGCAATGTCGTCTTGTTAGTGATCGAATACCATTATCTATAAAAACTACCAGCGAGACACTGAAACCGCTTCTTGCACCTTATTCGGCGAGCGATGGATTTCTTACTATGGACGTATCTGAGAGAACAGTAAGTCTAAGGAAATGAGGTTAATTTTTATTACTTGTATCTATTGGTATTTGTCGTGTAATTGAAGCGCTCAGAACTCTATTGATCTTAATAGAAATAAAATGAATATATTGAGGAAAAATAAATGAATTGACGGGCCCGTTGGCGCAATCGATAGTGACCCTGTCTGTTGCGCCAGGGGTCGTGGGTTCGAATCCCACTCAGAACAATTATTCGTGTGACGAACACTTGTATTTGTTCTGTGTCTGGATGTTAATATTATCTATTTAAGTATGTATTTAAAAATATCTATGTATGTATATCAGTCTCTGGCACCCATAACACAGGCTCGCGCCTACTTTGGGGTCAGATGGGCGAGTGTGAAAATGATATTTTTTTTATTAATATGACGTCACAGTAGGCAGAAAAAAGTGGCACGCTTGATTTTTATACAGATGGAAGCAGATTCGTTATGATACAGATTTAAGTATGAGTGCCCTAGGCCTACCGAACGGCTGTGAGTGTTATTAGCGTTTAACACATTCATAAAACCTAAACACATACCTAGAAATTTAAAAACACTGGACAATAAACAATAAAAGCTTATTTTAAAGTTAACAGAGTGAGAGAAAAAAAATTAAAGCTTAATAAAAATAAATAAAAAATATTTAAAATAATTATAATTATTTGTACGCTTGTAGATTGTAATGAGCGGCAGAAAATGGAACTCGCTCAGCATAATACCGCAGCATTTGCGGCAGTGATTTTCATCGAGCCCGACTTTTTATATATGCTGATCAACTAGTATTTCACTATTGATTTCCATCCCAATCCGAACCAGGCTAAGGGTTCGGCCATGGATCACGCGCGTCAACGGAAGCGTCAGTTTCTATAAAACGACATTAACAGTCAACGTACATGCGCGAGCGCTACTTTCTATGTGAAACGAAGTACATACGAGTTAATGCGATGGTCGGTGCCTATTAGGCAATATTGGTCGGATCGACCGCCGCGTTTGGTGCGGCTGCGGTGCTAGCGGGTTGGTCGTGTGCTGCCACCTGATGCTTAAACTAGCCAACTGGGTGTCGCTAAAAACAACAATGACTTCGGAGTCATTGTTGGTCTCCTCGGGGAGAGCCCGTATTGCTACTGGTATTCAAAAAGGACCTATGTATGTTCGTCTGTTCATTTATATTTTACCAAAAAATATTACCAAATGATGTTAGTTTTTTTTTGTCTAATGTAATGATATTACTGATATTAAACTATTAACTTATGAAAACAATATTTTGTTTGAAGTGGTTTTATCTTTTTTTTCTTAAAACCTTACGTACCTACATAATATCTTATTTTCCGAAATCTCAGTTTATTCACACCAATTATAGCTTAACGCTGCAACATAGATAATCAATTAATTAATTATATTAAACTATTCAATTGTGTATGTTGTAATGTAACTGCAATAATAAATATTCTATTATTCTTAATACAGCCTTCCACCTACCCACTCACCAAGACACTCTGGGTTGGCTGGTAGAGATTGCCGACAGTCATTGAGTCCGCCCCTTTTATTTTTTACAATATAGAATAAATAAATAAATAAAATAAAGTAGGTACCTACTCGCTTGGTATGAATAAAGTTGCAAGAGAACTTATACTGGATGATTTATGAAGAAATGCTTACCTTCTATGACTAAAGATAAGCAAACCCATTATGGAAGAGTCCCGTCCCACTGTTGGGCACGGGACTCTCCCATAGCCAGAACAACTAAAACATACTCCAAGACAGTTGGTATAGTAGCGTGGTGTAGTATCTATGTAATAGCACAAGGCAGGTATAACGAGTATATTAGAAAAAAAAGCATGTTAATAGGGGTGGGTAGCTACGCAAATAAAATAATGTGGCAGTAAAAATTCTGCGTCGACTCAACATGTCAACATGCCTATAGGTAATATAAATACGGACGTTTTGATAAAATAAATTAAAATATTTTCAATTAATTGATCTTACAAAAAGTCAATAAGTACGTCATCTTTGAGCCTGCGGTATGCGACTGACCTCAAGTGTCAAATTCTGTTTAAGTACTAAGGTCGTTGGTGTAATTATGTCAGCTATTATATATTTACTTATTTAAATAATTATTACTTTGTAGTGATACACGCAGACAATATATTCGGAACGGGGTCCTATTAGACTAACTAGTTGTTACGTGCAATGGATAAAGTCTAAGCTATCGAATCTCGAAGGCATATCTCAATAAATGGCTATTCACAGCAAATGGTGTCTTCAATTTCTCTTATAAATTGAATATAGCCAATATTCGTACAATCATTTTATAAGTTCTCTGGAGCCTATATTTATGTTACTATGCTACAAATATGTAACATTCTCACGTTCGCGGTAATACATCCGTGCGAGATTGTATGTAGGAAATTCTATACTGTGACGACTAGGAAATGATTTCTCTCCTTCTCTACTTCTCTCATGATAAAATGTTTTTAGATTCAATAAAAATGATTACTTACCGAGTGTATCATATCGTCGTCGTATCAAGCACAATCTAGATAATGTTGTATTGTATATAGTAATAATATCTATGTAATAATATAAGGCATGAAGATGACAGAGACTTCTTCGTTCTTTTTCTTCGCACAGCCAAATAATGTATTGACTCTGAAGAAAACTAAAAATATTCATCTAAGATTTTGTCATGATCATAGTCAAAGACTGTAAGAAGACTATTCAATCTTATTTAAACTTTATAATAGACTTTAATCGTTTCCTTGCGATATTTTCTTCGCAACCGTATCGAGTAGGTACACCATGAATTATCGATAAGAAAATCTGTTTTAAGACATCCAAGACTGTTTAATGGACTAGAAACCCTTCCATAATTCAATGTTATTTATCGAGACGCCGGGATCTCATGAATTGAATTAGTTGTAACATCAGTCTGACTAGTGCTGGACATACTTTCACTAAACATAACATGGGAAGAAGCAACTACGATACTATAGACAAGACAAAGACAAATATACAAAATGTCTAGTAGAACGTATATTAATTCAAATTTGTTACTTTATGTACTGATTAGATAATTATGTGTGTGTGTCTATTAAAAGGCAACGCACGAGTCCTACCAGAAACAATATCATTATGTATTGTGTACCTACGAGCAACACTCGCTAAAAATCGCATTCAACACTGTTCAAAAATATGTAGCTACCTTGAGTTCTATGGTATTAAGTAGGTACTAACCTTTACTAAGTACTAAGTAGACCTTCTATATAATTATGCGTAACCGGCAACCATACTACTGTGTTGTTTCGTGGACGTTCTTCCACCTAGGCATAACCTTCCAATTTTTGACTCTGAGATACTAAACAAATACGTCCCACGCTAAGGTATGTGCAATCTTCAGACATACGTCATGAATTGAATAAGTAGACAGAGATTAGTAGACAGACTAGATAGACAGACTTTCGCCGTTCGACACGAAGATTTAGTGATATTATTATATAACCAATAAATTAACATAATATACTGCCTACTAGGTGCCCTTATAGCAATGCTAAAACCAAATCAATTTATTTAGTGGTTGAAATTAATTTATGAGTCGTCGCACTACGCTTGTCAACACGCAAAAAACACATATTTGAGTTCTAACTTGTTAATATAATATAGGTAATGCCCCTTAATAATACATAAAATTTTAAGGGGCATTATATTATTTAATAATAAAATTTGGATTTTTTTTAAATGTAGGTACTGAAAAGTTGCTCTTCAGATTTACTGTAGAACCCATATAGGTTAGTACCTTATAAATCAGTTATCTGTCAGTTATCTTCTATCTAGTTATAGATAGAAGATATCTGACAGATAACTGATTTACATACTTTTGTTCCATAGTAGTATTGTATTAAGTAGCTATAGCAAATAAATCGAATCATAGGTACCAGTTCTGTACCAGTGTAGCTAGGTATTCTTGATACTGTATTACGAAAGCAGTCAATTTTATTCGCAAGCAACCTGCTCGCTGTGACAAGGTTGTGCTACCGGTTGACCGCGACCCGGCTATGCGGTCATCCTAATGTCGACATAACATAACAACATCACGCCTGCATTTCTCCGAAGGGGTAGACAGAGGTGTATAGTAGACCCGTTTTTTTACTAGTTATTACGATATACCCGGTACAATACGATAACAGCATTAGTAAGTTTAGTTTATGGTAAATAGTCTGTCTGTTCGTACGATCATATTTCGTACGTCTATGGCACATTTAATCGCCTGTTTTTTCCCAATTTTTCGAATAACGTTCGTATTTTTGGTACCTATCATGTTTGTTATAAATATACCTAATATTTTTCAAATCTTTCTCACACATACATACACCACCACAATGCACTGCTGATAATAATGATAGGTTCGTGCTTTATTCATTCCTCGTCAATTAATGGCGCTTACATTACATTACAGCACGCGTCACGGTTGTAGTTGAAACAAACGAGCCAGTACAATAGCCGCTAAGATTCATATCAATGCTTATTCAAATGCATTACCTATTCCAGTATTTTAATGTTATCTAGGTAAAGCTGGCATATACTATTACCTAACAGAGGCATCATAAGCATTCCTTCGAACGTTCATTTTACTTAATTTTCACTGTGACATATATAAAATTGTGAATATAAATATATTCATCCATTTCTTTTTGTTGGGTCGTGAAACGAAACGTTACTGTTCTGACATAAGCGACGGATGTACAATAAAACGTGTGACAAACAAATAGGTACAATAGGTAACTGAACGGCGGCCACGGCGACGAATTAAAAGATTCACTTTAAAATTAAAATAATGTTCAGTCTGTTTCCGTCGGTTTTCAGCCCTGAACACCGTCTTTTAAATTAAGCAAAAAAAAAGTTATTAAAAAAAAACACCCGACTGCAAAACAAATGATAGGTATAACTACGAAAATTGGCGAGAATTTTATATAACTTAAACTGATATTTAAAATAATAAAAGGAACCTAAAAATTATCGATTGTTTTGTTTTATTTTGACTACCTATATGGCGCCGCGCCGGACTGTCGCTGTGGGGAATCTTTTTACTGTCATGACTATACACTCGCATGTTTAAACTGCCTTACGCGTTTCATCTCTAGAGCGCCATATAGAAACAAACATCACATAAATTCGACTGATAAAAAGTATAACCTTTTTTGCGTCGCAGTTCGATAAAAAAGGTCTCAAACGTATTTTGCCAAACTCACTGCGCTTCACATTGTTACAATGCATTAAACGTATTTACATCTGTGGATAAAATAATATTCTTCCTTTCCTTCCCGTGAAATGAGACATTATTCCGTTACTTTTTATGTAATCGACGTAACACTGCGATGGGAACGTGAATGCATGACGCGCTTCCAAATATTAATTTTTATTGCAACCACGTCCCGTTCGCTCACGACGCTTTCGGTTTTTCTCACGTCCGTGTTTACAACACACGGATTGTTCGATAACCTTATATGCTGTATATCCATGGAGCAGCGCGGTTCAGCACACTCCACGCTTTCTAAGTTGTGAAGAAACCCGTGCCCTGTTAAGGGAGGCTATACTGAAAACTGAACTTAAAATAATATGCAGTTTTACTTGCTTTACTGGACATGAATCGAGTGTTTGCAAGCATAACTGCTCAGCTGGACCTCCTAAGTTCGATCCCTGAGTCGGGCAAAAATAATTGGGTTTTACTAACTTGAGCTTGAAATGCCCGGAAGCAGCTTGGATTCTGGTTTTTGCTCGGTGTACGGCAATAGGCTCACATACTACCTATTACATGGGAGCTAGACATAAAGGTTTAAAGTGGGTGTACAGTGTACACACCTCTACCTATCCCTTCAGAGAAATAAAGGCGTGATGACATGTTATGTTATGAAAAAGAATTCGAGAGTTAGATTGATTTTATGAAGATTTTAAGGTATTTTTCCGTTCGTCCTACACAAATTTTGTTGGTTTACAAAAATATCTTACACGAGGCCGCCTTCGCATTGTTTTTCTTTACAATATTTCCAATAGGTGGAATCTTATTTGAATAATGTTTTCACTTTTTCCTTATTCAAAAGAAATGAATCTGTTCATAAAAATCCAGGCCAGGCTTAAGCTTATTCCTACCTAAAGATCTAACTGACATCATTATTTAGTTAGAAATTTGTTTATGTATCCTTGAGATAAGATATAAATACCGTTAAAAAATATATTTTTTTAAAAAGCTTTTTAAAACTTTTTTTCTTATTTTCATGCATTGTCATCGGAACCAAATATGTGTGCCAAATTTCAGCTCGATAGCTTCAGTGGAAGTGGGTGAAATATTGATTGCAAGATTCCAGGACATACATACAAGATACATACGAGTGAAGTTAAATAAAAGCTTTTAATAGTAATAAAACAAAGACATAGATACCACACATTTACTCCACTGTATTTCTTTGTCATGAAACTAGTTTTGTAGTCGAATCAAAACGCGGATAATAATACAGGTCATGAGATAGCTGACATGAAACGTGTTGTATCTGTTTACATTTCGAGTTGCTGTGAAGGAGATCGAGTTTCGGCAAGGTCGGGAATTGGCTAGGTATCTACAAAAAATGCAGACATCTTACAATTTGTATTTGCTCTTAAGAAATCTAATTGTAGTGCTTGTAGATGCTTCCTATTGCTTAAATACACTTTAAGCATAGGAAGAAGAAGAAGAAAAAAAATATCAGGAAAATATCTTGTATTTTTTTAAATCCAGATAAAATAAATACGATTGGCGATCTTGTTGTTATTTTACAAATAAAAATCTGGTAATAAGAAATGTTCCAGTTAGGACAGAAACATTGTTGTCTTGACTGGGCCCGTTGGCACTATTGGTAGTGACCCTGCCAGATACGCCAGGGGTTGTGGGTTCGAATCCAACTCAGGGAAAACATTCATCATCATCATCATCACATAAAATATCTATGTATATGTACATCAGTATCTGGGTTTTAGTGGGTGGAAATCCAATATAACCTGGCGTCGCTCTGGAATCCTTTAAAAGGTTTCCCACTCGTAAAACACAAAAAAATAGTTGTCTAGAGATTCCTTAAATTTTTAGTTATTCCATTGCATTTTTTTGAGAAGTTCCGTATATTTTTCGGCAGAATAGTTAATTGCTCGTAAATCCAAATAAACAACTAAAACAGATTTCTAAGCACAATATTAATAAAAGTGTTCTGCTTAATAGTGATTCTAATTAAACTAATCTTCGCGAAGTACTCAGCAATTACGTAGAGTCCAATTACCTACACAAGTAGACTGCAACGTTCACACAGTGTTCTGCGTGATGCTATTCGATATGTATATTTAATATAATTACACACAATATTATAATTATAATTGCATGTAACATTTCGTGTAACTAATTTGAATGCGCGCGTGGTAGGGCAGACGTGGATCGGACGAGTGAGATAGGGTGTTGTTTAAGCATAAGTATCTCACTGTTGTAACCTTACGTGATATTTTGTATTGTTTAATGTTATATTACTGTAATCTAGTTACAAAATAACAAAACAAATTTTAAGTAATGGTTCATGCAGGGTGGAAACATATTTCGCTAAGGCGTGACCAATTGATTACAAATTAGGAGGATACATCCGCATGAGCATGAGGATTTAGTCCGCCACATGAGATTGTCTGTATAAACCTCCATCAGCCTTTTAGTCTCCCCGCAAGTCCTCCCGACCTTTTTTTTTTTTTTTTTTTCCGAGGGGGAAATCTTCCAAAGATCCCCGACCTCTCTGGGGGAAGAGGCCGGGGTATGTGAGATTTCTACTCACTAAAACCCCCTCGGCAGCCTTCTAGCACATCTAAGGAGGCTCCGGGATCTCCTACGGAACGCACCGGTGCCTCCCTTGCGCAATCATCCTAGGGCTAAGCCCTGAAACTCCCCGAGCATGGCAGACTGCGTTCGTACAGTCTGCCATCTTCAAAAGAAATGCAGATATGCTTCGGTCTGAGCCCCCAAAACCGATCTGCGAGGTCCCTACTGAAGGGACGGTCCGGGGCGATGGTGGCCTCTACTACCCTGCCCTCGTCTCCGAGCCGGGTCTGCTCTTTCCCGCTCCCGCTCTGCAGTCTCTTTCTGTGTCATGACAGCTTCGCAGAAAGAGACTACTGCCTTCCAGGCATTGCTCTGCGAAAGCATACCCGCTACAATTGCTGACGGGGAGAGGTCGCCTCCAATCCGTTCCACCAGGACGCGCCGCTCGGACTCCCATGCGGGGCACTCCTCGAGCGTGTGCTGTGCGTCGTCCCGGTTTCCACCACAGTGGTGGCACTGCGGTGTTGCCTCGCGACCGATCCGAAACAGGTACTCACCAAAACAGCCATGTCCGGTGAGCACCTGTGTCAGCCGGAAGGTGACGTTGCCCTCCTTTCTTCCCAGCCAGGCTTCGAAATTCGGCAGGATCGCACTAACAATTCGCTGACGCGTGCATCCCTCCGCCTCCAGACGCGCACGCCATTCTGCGACTACTTGCTGGTGCGCCTGTCGCTTGAGCACTCCGAGCTCGGTATCAGACACGTTTCCCACCTCTAGGCGCAAGGCGCGAGATTGGATATAGACTTCTGCGTCCATGCCAGCCAGGATGTCCAGGGGTTGAAAACGTGCCAGGACCGTAAGTCCTCCCGACCTACTGTACTCATTGAATACAGCGGTTTCCCACTGTCTTCTTCGGATCTTTGCGTCGATCCACCGGGTCGTAAGCGGCAAATACACCGTTTTTCGAGTCGTGGTCTTATCTTTAAAAATATTCCTGAACATCGGTTTAAATGAGCCAGTTAGCTGTAATGTGGCGTAATAAGTCATGGCAGTAATACGGGTTCAGCTACATTAAGCTTCCATGAAACAGCTGTAGGTCAGTGCTCATAATCCTAAAACGGATTACCGTTAAAGTGTCCGGTAGAGACAAACAAAAAGTATTGGTTGGTGCAAGTTACTAGAGATACGCCGTTGTATTTTTAAGGATATAAGACTTGATCGTTCGAGATGCATGCTCGTTTGCCACGCCATGCATCCACTTCCGTTCATGACAACTATGACAGATAAGACTCTTGAGAGATCCAATTGCAAAATTAAGTAGTTAACATAATGCCTCATGTGTAGATTTTTTAAAATCATTTAAAAAATCTATTGTATTCTATAAAAATACAGTTTAATGAATTCCGCTATTTTGATCAACTACCTGTAATACAAACATGATTGGTAAGCTATAAGTACTGGGTTCGGCGCCCTCGATTTGTACGCAATGTATAAATAAGCAATAGGTTAACAATCTATACAATGGAACTTGAACATAACTGTGGAAAATTGGGATGAAGTAACTAACATTTATCTCAGATAAAATTCTCAGGCGCGTACTACGAAAATCGCTCTCTCTTAAAACTTACGCCACGCCTGAGCCTGAGACCACGAGGTGCCGCGACTGCCACGAGGCTTAATTAACGTGAGCGATGTAAAGGCGTGGACGGTGTTGACATAGCGCACCTTATTTGCTTCAGGTTGTCGACTACCGTTTGTTCTGCGGTAAACTTGTGGTTCTGTGGTAAACTTTATTAATATGTTTTTGGAATTTTACGCTAACCATCTGACACCATTTTACTTCACAAGGTCTGAAAGGCTGAAACTAAAAAAATATAAACGCCTAGGTATATTGGGTTCAAGTGATGCAAGTGAGACTGATAAGAGATCTGGAATCCATCCCCGTGTCAGGCAAAGATTTTTTGGGGTTTTAACTTGAAATTCCTAGTATCAGGCCTTGGCTCTTCTGGGGAATACAAACGTGATGTTATGTCATATTATGTGTCGCTTAATAGTTGACCAGCAAATGCTTGATGATGCAGATCATGCTATAGTAATATACCCTGACTATGCTGCATCCTATAACGAAAGATAACCTTCAACTGAGCCATCGCAAAAACAGCAACAGGCAATGTTGATGGTGATATAGATCACTTAATTTTAATAAGATATACCTACTTAATACCACCACCACAACCCTTTCATTGTTATAGTGTTGGGGAACGGGTCTCGTCTCGTACTGGGAGGCAAGGACATAGTCCACCACGCTGCTCAACTGCGGATTAGTATACTTTACATACCCTCGAGAAAACTGAAAACTCTCCGGCATGTAGGTTTCCTCTCATGCTATCCTTCAGCAGGTGACATTAAATTTTTTTAATCGCACATAATTTCACCGGTTTTAAAAGTCAACGGTGCATGGCGCTTGGATTTGATCCCAGATCCCCTCGAGTGGAAGATAAGTTCGATAACCACTGGGCAGTCACCGCTGTACCATCCAAAATCAGATGACCGTCAAACTGAGCTTATGTTCACAGCCCGATGACTGGAAGCGTCATTCGCTGCTGATTGTCTACAATGCAACAGGAACATGCAGAGCCATAATTGACTATTGTTTCTCTTTGGCCCACTTGCCAAACGGAGCGAGTTGAGTGATCTGATGTTTACATGTCTGGCATCGTCGAACAGTTTATGGTAGTGTTTACGATGCAGGTTTTTTTCTACGAGTATGTCTTTTCATTCATGTACGTAGCGGTGATCCAACTATTGTCCGCAATGTTCGATAATTTCACTTTCATAATTAATTTAGCCTATGTAGTTTATTCCAATTATTTATTTACAGACTTCTTTTCAGACCGACTTCAAAAAAATGAGGTACAGAATTCGACTGTAAGTTCTTTTTTTTTTTCAATGTTTGTTGCCCGATCATACCGCCAGTTGTGGACCGATTTTGAATTGGTTGATTTTGATTCTTTTTTTGTTTGAATGGGTTTAGTCCTGAAGGGGCTCCATGGCCTTGGTGGGAGGATTTGTTAGATACTTATGTTAGCACTAGTTCTACCAATATTTGCTTACATGTACCTAACCTAATCTATTTCAGAAAAATAATCTGGTGACCGTATATCAAAAAAAATACATAGGTTCGATATGTCGTTTTTGGTGTATGATTAATTATATATGCAAATGATATAAAAGTTACCGTTCTGTCATTGACCTCAAATATTTTATACACTGCGTAGGTACTGCGTCGTAACGTGTTGCTTTTCTATACTAATATTATAAAGAGGAAAGATTTGATTGTTTGTTTGTTTGTTTGTTTGCATCGAATAGGCTTCAAAACTACTGAACCGATTTGAAAAATTCTTTCACTGTTGGAAAGCTACACTATCCCTGGGTGACATAGGCTAAATTTTATTTTGGAAAAAAATAGGGTTCCGTAAGATATTTGGGTTTTTCGGACACAAGGTGTAAAAAATCAACCAGAAAAGTTACTTATTTTGCGTACTGTTACATCCCTAACCTGAATGCCAATCTGCTGACTACCGTGCTGAGTCAGCAGTCCTGTCTCAGTCCCTGCTCCCACCTGGTCAGACAGAGTCAGTCTACTCCGGAACTCCATCCAGAACGGTTGCCCCCAGATCGATAGGTTTTAGTTTAAAACTTTTTTTTAAAAAACCTAATTAAATTATCCTTGTAACATTGGTGGCAGCGGTGGGATACAAACCCCAACGCCCGGGGCACCGTTTCTGTAGACTCGCGCAGTTTTTTCCAAAAACCCAGTTAAAGTAAACTTCAAATCCGTGTCCGTGGAAGTTGCTGTGAAAATCCGTGTCCGTGGAAATAGCTGTGAAAATCCTTGTGTTGTGTCAAAATAAACCTAAGTGATATACTTACCTGCGATACCCTCGACGTGTCCTGGTCGTGATCCTGGAAAAGAATTATTCGTCCTGTAAAGAAGAAATATACTTACCGGCGATATCATCGACGTCTCCTGATCCTGTGAAAATACTTTCCTGCAGCGCCAACAACGTGCTCTGAATACTTACCTGCGTTACCTTCGACGAGTCCTGACCGCGATCCTGGAAAGGAATTGTGAATCCTGTTAAAGAAAATTACTTGCTGCATCATTTAGCATCGAAGATATTTTACGCCGAACTTTATCTCGCCGTAATGTTCCGGAACGTTGCTGTGTTCTTATCAGTCGCCCACGTATTATTCATGCAGTAAGTCTTTGGTCATTGTTTTGTCTAAGCTAAGATATTTAGGGTTCAGTGTATCAAATAATCGTTATGCTATATTAATATTTCTAATTTATCATTGTAATAATTTGCTATGCCAAAAATTGAAGATAAAAAACTAACTGTTGAAATTCCCGTCTTAGAACAAGTTGTAAGCGACATAATAACGAAGTCACCTGTTATCTCTCCGCGCATTACCAGGAAAACTGCAGCAGCTCTCGCTATGGCCGAACTAGAATTAAATATATTGTTCAAATTTATTAAGTCATACGATGGTAGCAGAGATACTCTCAATTCATTTCTCGTAAATTGCGATAATGCTATTGATCTTGCATCAGAAACCCAAAAACCAATATTATTTAAATATATTTTAAGCCAACTACATGGTAAAGCGGAGGTTGCTTGCTCCATCAAAGAATTTACCTCCTGGGACCAATTAAAAGAGTTTCTGAAAACACAATTCTGTGAACGAAAACACTATGCTCACTTACTTACTGACTTACAAGAGAGCAAGCAAGGCCCGCAAGATAACGTCAGCCAGTTTTCTTTACATGTGGAAACTTGCCTTTCGCAACTCCTCACAGAAATTACCTTATCCAACACAAAATCTAAGGAGTTATTAGGTCGCTGTGCAGCAATGGAGGACTTAGCCCTCCATCACTTTCTTATGGGCTTACATCCTCGTATATCCAATATTGTCAGATGTAAGTCTCCCAAGACATTAAATGAAGCCATAAATTTTGCTATTTCTGAAGAACGTATACAGCAGACTTTATACAGGCGCCCACAGGCAGAACAAAAACCTATCGCTAATAATAATAATAACAGATTTAAAGCTGGCACTTCTAGACAGAATTCTTATACACCCTCTTCTATGCCAAAACCATCTAATTCCACAACACAAAATTCCAATATATTTTGTCGATACTGTAAAACACCCGGACATGATATTTCGGCGTGTAAAAAACGGGAATTTAATAATAACCGTTTTAGAAATCCACAAAACCAAACCCCTTATAGGCCACCCCCGCGCATAAACTATGTCGAAGAGCCCGATGTGGAGGATGGCCATGATGAGGTCGATAACGCACCCGACTCTTTAAACGAATAGAAGTCTCGTCAAGGTGTCGTCCGAGACGAAACACGAAAACCGACACCAAATCTAAATATTCAAGGGATCACTCGGGTAACCAGCCCCAAATAAGCACCCTATCCTTAACCTCAAGGGACCACTCGGGTAACCAGCCCCAAATAAGCGCCCTATCCTTAAATTCAAGGGACCACTCGGGTAACCAGCCCCAAATAAGCGCCCTATCCTTAAATTCAAGGGACCACTCGGGTAACCAGCCCCAAATAAGCGCCCTATCCTTAAATTCAAGGGACCACTCGGGTAACCAGCCCCAAATAAGCGCCCTATCCTTAACTTCAAGGGACCACTCGGGTAACCAGCCCCAAATAAGTGCCCTATCTTCAAATCCCAATAAGGAAATATACGAAGTAAATATAGACACTTCCAAAAGGTTATTACCTCATGTATTGCTAGACTCACAAATCTCAGATATTCCATTGTCCTTACTGGTTGATTCGGGTTCTGCTATATGTTTGTTAAAGGAATCCAGTATCCATAAAAATCTAAAACTTAATAGAGAGCCTATAAAACTGAAAGGTATAGATCCCGGTGAAGAACCAACACTAACTGAAGGTCATTTTCAACTCAAATTAAAACTAAGCCGGAATAGATCTATTCCATTTAAATTCCATGTTGTAAGGGACATCAACCTACCTTATGATGGTATCATAGGCACAGACCTCTTAACCGCATTCGGCTGTAAAATCGATTATACTAACGATACCTTGAAAATTGATAAATTAGACATCAAACTGCACTTCTCTGAACCTTTTTATGTCATTCCGCCGCGTAGTGAAGCCGTTATTGAGTGTTCCATTCATAAGACCAATCTTAAAGAAGGAATCATTACAGATCAACATCTATCCAATAACCTATTAGTATCGAATTGTATCGTTAAAGTTAAAGATAACAATCGTATTAATCTAACTGTTGCAAATACTTCAGAAACATACGTAAATATTAAAACTAATTTAAAATTCAATATTGAACCATTATACGGTAATGCATTTCCAATCAATATGAACATCCAAGACACGTACAACCGATCTAACGATGTAATTGAATCATTAAGAACCGATCACCTAAATCAAGAAGAGAGAGACGCTCTAATAGATCTGTGTTCCCAGTATTCGGATATTTTCCATTTACCCAATGACCAACTCACTCATACTTCTGCTCTCCAACATCAAATTAAAACAAGTAACCATATTCCTATCCATACCAAATCATACAGATTCCCAGAGTGCCACAAGGAAGAAGTGGAAACTCAAATAAATAAGATGTTGGACCAAAAAATTATAGAACCTTCATCGTCTCCTTGGAGCTCACCCATTTGGGTAGTTCCCAAGAAATTAGATTCCCAGGGCCAACGTAAATGGCGAATCGTCATAGACTATAGGAAATTGAATGATATAACTATCGGCGAAACATATCCCATTCCACAAATAAATGAGATTCTCGATCAGCTGGGAAATAGTAAATACTTCACTACTCTGGATCTTGCTTCTGGGTTCCATCAAATCCTAATTTCCCCAGAAGATGCCTCTAAAACAGCCTTTTCTGTACCCCAAGGACATTACCAGTTCAATAGAATGCCGTTCGGGCTCAAGAATGCGCCTGCTACCTTCCAGAAACTCATGAATAACTGTCTTTCTGGTCTCCAAGGTACACGTTGCTTTGTTTATCTCGACGATATCGTCATCTATTCTCACGACTTAACCACTCACATCATTAATCTAAAGGCCGTCTTTGACAGAATTCGTAAATTCAACCTCAAACTCCAACCAGAAAAGTGCGAATTTCTACGCAAAGAAGTGGCATACCTTGGACACTTAATTAACGAAAACGGTGTCCAACCAAACCCAGACAAGATAAAAGCGGTCACTGATTTTCCAGTCCCTCAGTCCCCTAAGGACATCAAATCATTCCTAGGCCTTGTATCATATTACAGGCGTTTCATACAGGACTTTTCTAAAATAGCCAAACCCCTTACGATCTTGCTTAAAAGGGATGTGCCTTTTAAATGGGAGAATGAACAGCAATTATCATTTGACACTCTAAAAAATAAACTTGTTTCCTCACCAATACTTTCATATCCCGACTTTACTAAACCGTTCCTTCTTACCTGCGATGCTTCAAATCATGCAATTTCTGCCATATTATCCCAGGGCATGATCGGCCAAGACCGACCTATAGCATACGCCTCTCGCACACTGAACAAAGCAGAGTGTAATTACAGCGTAACGGAGAAGGAGTGTCTTGCTATAATATTCGGTACCAAAGTATTTCGCCCTTACCTTTACGGTAACCGTTTCACAATCCTTACGGATCATAAACCGTTAGAGTGGCTTTTTAACTGTAAGGATCCTGGATCCAGACTTATCCGCTGGCGACTTAAATTAGAGGAGTTTGAGTATGATATTAAATACAAGAAAGGGAAAGTAAACGCCAACGCTGATGCTCTTTCGCGATATCCTGTTAATCCGATACAACCTGATCGTGAAGTAGATGGAGAACCCTCACAAGAACTAGACAGGGATCTCATGGATTTGTTAATATCGCCACCCTCATTCAATGCCGAAGAATTAAACTTACAACTTTCCCCTAACCCTATCGCTGATAACCTGCCGTCACCTGATATGATCCCAATTCCTGATATCCCTAGTAATACTGCTGAAGAACCTGAAAAAGAAATAATCCACTTACAAAACAAGAATTAATCTACTTTGCAACAATCCGCGAACAAAAACGTATGGTGATATATGTATTCTTTCATGCACGTAGCACCTCCCTCCCTCCCACGCAGGAAAACATGCACATGCGATAAATGAATACCCACACCACCATACACACACCAACACGTGTTTCGCCCCAAAACAAGGCATCCTCAGGGTAAGTAGACGCTACGATGGTTAATCGCAAAGTGAGCTCACCGGACTGGCAGCGATCTTATATACCTTTCCACCCCTCCCTTACCGGACTCTAATCACTAGATGACGTAAGATGTGATTACCTCCGCAACAGTAATTAACTAATTAGTCTGTTTGTTTAGGTTGACAAAAATGCGTAGTAAGGGAGAGTTGGAAACTTCCGTCTGATCATTCAGCAGTGTAACACTCTTATGGTTATCATGCCTTATAATTTCTAACTGTTCAAGCACACTTAGTCTTAAGCCCTTATCCACGGTGTGTAGGATGTCATAGGTGTGGTTATTTGGTATGACATGTCCCGTTTGTATTAGGTGGTTAGCAAAATTGGACTTATCAGCGTGTCCATTCCTGTACGCGGCCAGATGCTCGCGGTATCTAGTACCGAAGTTCCTACCAGTTTGGCCTATGTAAACGCCATTGCAATCAGAACAAACAATTTTATAGACTCCGGACTGTTTGTGACTGTCTCTTTTTTCTTTACAGTTACAAATGGATTTGATAGTGTTGTTTGTTCTGAATGCAACGTCGATGTTGTTATGTTTTAGCGTTTTAGCAATACGCTCTGAAATAGGTCCAATATAGGCCAAGCTGGATCTATATTTAACGGGACGTATGTCCTTTGGCACCGCGTACAGCTGACCACGCACTACCGAATCCTGTTTTTTCAGGACAAGCCTGTCCACCATCCTCCTGCCATACCCATTGGCTTCTGCAATGTGATAAATTGTATTTAATTCTAAACAATAATCCGGTTGTGATAAAGGAATAGACATTAATCTGTTTATGTAAGAATGAAAGGCTGCTAATTTGTGTTTCCAGGGGTGGCATGAGGATGATGGAATGACTATATCCGTATGTGTTGGTTTGCGGAAAATACTAAAGGAGTGTCTATTATTTACTCTGCTAATGGTAAGGTCTAAGAAATTCAAGGATTTATTTTCTTCGATCTCTAATTTAAATTTAATGTTGGGGTGAATTTTGTTTAACTTATTTACAAAAACGTCCAGTTGTCTATCCGTCCCCGTCCAGCATATAATTATGTCGTCTACATATCTATAATAGTACAATATATGGTTGCTACCTATAATGTACTTATTTTCGTAATTATCCATAAACAACTCAGCTAGCAATGGACTCAATGGTGAGCCCATTGCCAGGCCTTCCCTTTGTGAATAAAAATTGTTCTTGAACTGGAAATAATTTTGATTCATACATAAGGTGGTAAGCCTTAAGAGATCATCTTTTTCTCCAGGATGTAATTTTGATTTATCAAAAAGATGGGACAGAATATTTATTGTTTCAAGGCAGGGAACGTTAGTAAATAAATTGTCTACATCTAAGGAGATTAATTTTGATCTAGCGGGTAATGTGATATCCTTGATTTTGTTAACTAAATGAAGACTATTTTTTAAACCAAAGGTTGGAGAAAAAGATGTCTTTTCTTTTATAATGAAATTAAGCTGTCGAGCTAAACTATATGCTGGAGCCCCAATGTATGAGACAACTGGACGCATGGGTGTATTATCCTTATGTATTTTCGGCAAACCATATAAAATCGGGGCGCGAGGATTCATGGGGATTAACGATTTAGGTGGTTTAGGAAAAATATATGGTGTATTTTTGATAGCTAATTTTAGCTCTGCGGTGTATTTATTAGTTGGATCTGTACTCAACCCAATAAAATGCTCGCCCCCGATAATATCACCAATTTTCCCATTGTATGAGGTTCGGTCCATTACCACAATGGTGTTACCTTTATCTGCTTTTGTAAGGTCTAGGTTATTACTTTCTAAACGTCGTTTGATAGATGTTAAAGTAGAGGCTTCACCATTGGTAATGGACCGATTCGACGGTACAGCAGACTTAATCTGCTGTGCAACCACATACTTTATGGTGTTATCGCCTTTATTAGTAACGACAGCCATCTCTGCATCCACGGCCAAGCCCTCCAAGTCCTTTTGAGATAAGCATGATGGAAGGTTGTATTTCAAACCTTTGCCCAATAGATCTAATTCTTTGTCAGGAAACTGAATATTAGAAAGGTTCTTGACTCGTGGATGAAAAGATGGTGTCGTGTCACACGTCACTGGCTCACTGAAAGTATGATTTTTTTTTGTTAACTTCTGTAACTTCCTGGATTGAATAAGATATTTATTGTGGGCTTCTAGAGAGGCTAGTTCTCTAGCCTTTTGGTCTAAGAGATCGAATTCAACATTATGTAAATTATATGATAGCTCTGTATGGAGAATTTTCAAATGTAATTTAAGGTTATCTCTAACAGTGAACCAGTGTCGGGACTCTTCATTCAACCAGATTAATTGGGCTTTGTTAACGGCGATGGTAGCCGCCTTACTTTGCGTGCGTGTATGGATATTAATATAATTGGGAATGACATTTAAGTGTTTACACTGCTGATTGAACCAAACATTCTGAACAGCCATGCGGTGCAATTTGGTTAACCTAATGTAAAGCCTAGCCTGAACAGCTGTGCTAGCCGATTTAAGATAATTAATTGTATCAGGCGTTACTTTGCGGAACTCCATTATTACAAAACAAGAATTAATCTACTTTGCAACAATCCGCGAACAAAAACGTATGGTGATATATGTATTCTTTCATGCACGTAGCACCTCCCTCCCTCCCACGCAGGAAAACATGCACATGCGATAAATGAATACCCACACCACCATACACACACCAACACGTGTTTCGCCCCAAAACAAGGCATCCTCAGGGTAAGTAGACGCTACGATGGTTAATCGCAAAGTGAGCTCACCGGACTGGCAGCGATCTTATATACCTTTCCACCCCTCCCTTACCGGACTCTAATCACTAGATGACGTAAGATGTGATTACCTCCGCAACAGTAATTAACTAATTAGTCTGTTTGTTTAGGTTGACAAAAATGCGTAGTAAGGGAGAGTTGGAAACTTCCGTCTGATCATTCAGCAGTGTAACACTCTTATGGTTATCATGCCTTATAATTTCTAACTGTTCAAGCACACTTAGTCTTAAGCCCTTATCCACGGTGTGTAGGATGTCATAGGTGTGGTTATTTGGTATGACATGTCCCGTTTGTATTAGGTGGTTAGCAAAATTGGACTTATCAGCGTGTCCATTCCTGTACGCGGCCAGATGCTCGCGGTATCTAGTACCGAAGTTCCTACCAGTTTGGCCTATGTAAACGCCATTGCAATCAGAACAAACAATTTTATAGACTCCGGACTGTTTGTGACTGTCTCTTTTTTCTTTACAGTTACAAATGGATTTGATAGTGTTGTTTGTTCTGAATGCAACGTCGATGTTGTTATGTTTTAGCGTTTTAGCAATACGCTCTGAAATAGGTCCAATATAGGCCAAGCTGGATCTATATTTAACGGGACGTATGTCCTTTGGCACCGCGTACAGCTGACCACGCACTACCGAATCCTGTTTTTTCAGGACAAGCCTGTCCACCATCCTCCTGCCATACCCATTGGCTTCTGCAATGTGATAAATTGTATTTAATTCTAAACAATAATCCGGTTGTGATAAAGGAATAGACATTAATCTGTTTATGTAAGAATGAAAGGCTGCTAATTTGTGTTTCCAGGGGTGGCATGAGGATGATGGAATGACTATATCCGTATGTGTTGGTTTGCGGAAAATACTAAAGGAGTGTCTATTATTTACTCTGCTAATGGTAAGGTCTAAGAAATTCAAGGATTTATTTTCTTCGATCTCTAATTTAAATTTAATGTTGGGGTGAATTTTGTTTAACTTATTTACAAAAACGTCCAGTTGTCTATCCGTCCCCGTCCAGCATATAATTATGTCGTCTACATATCTATAATAGTACAATATATGGTTGCTACCTATAATGTACTTATTTTCGTAATTATCCATAAACAACTCAGCTAGCAATGGACTCAATGGTGAGCCCATTGCCAGGCCTTCCCTTTGTGAATAAAAATTGTTCTTGAACTGGAAATAATTTTGATTCATACATAAGGTGGTAAGCCTTAAGAGATCATCTTTTTCTCCAGGATGTAATTTTGATTTATCAAAAAGATGGGACAGAATATTTATTGTTTCAAGGCAGGGAACGTTAGTAAATAAATTGTCTACATCTAAGGAGATTAATTTTGATCTAGCGGGTAATGTGATATCCTTGATTTTGTTAACTAAATGAAGACTATTTTTTAAACCAAAGGTTGGAGAAAAAGATGTCTTTTCTTTTATAATGAAATTAAGCTGTCGAGCTAAACTATATGCTGGAGCCCCAATGTATGAGACAACTGGACGCATGGGTGTATTATCCTTATGTATTTTCGGCAAACCATATAAAATCGGGGCGCGAGGATTCATGGGGATTAACGATTTAGGTGGTTTAGGAAAAATATATGGTGTATTTTTGATAGCTAATTTTAGCTCTGCGGTGTATTTATTAGTTGGATCTGTACTCAACCCAATAAAATGCTCGCCCCCGATAATATCACCAATTTTCCCATTGTATGAGGTTCGGTCCATTACCACAATGGTGTTACCTTTATCTGCTTTTGTAAGGACTAGGTTATTACTTTCTAAACGTCGTTTGATAGATGTTAAAGTAGAGGCTTCACCATTGGTAATGGACCGATTCGACGGTACAGCAGACTTAATCTGCTGTGCAACCACATACTTTATGGTGTTATCGCCTTTATTAGTAACGACAGCCATCTCTGCATCCACGGCCAAGCCCTCCAAGTCCTTTTGAGATAAGCATGATGGAAGGTTGTATTTCAAACCTTTGCCCAATAGATCTAATTCTTTGTCAGGAAACTGAATATTAGAAAGGTTCTTGACTCGTGGATGAAAAGATGGTGTCGTGTCACACGTCACTGGCTCACTGAAAGTATGATTTTTTTTTGTTAACTTCTGTAACTTCCTGGATTGAATAAGATATTTATTGTGGGCTTCTAGAGAGGCTAGTTCTCTAGCCTTTTGGTCTAAGAGATCGAATTCAACATTATGTAAATTATATGATAGCTCTGTATGGAGAATTTTCAAATGTAATTTAAGGTTATCTCTAACAGTGAACCAGTGTCGGGACTCTTCATTCAACCAGATTAATTGGGCTTTGTTAACGGCGATGGTAGCCGCCTTACTTTGCGTGCGTGTATGGATATTAATATAATTGGGAATGACATTTAAGTGTTTACACTGCTGATTGAACCAAACATTCTGAACAGCCATGCGGTGCAATTTGGTTAACCTAATGTAAAGCCTAGCCTGAACAGCTGTGCTAGCCGATTTAAGATAATTAATTGTATCAGGCGTTACTTTGCGGAACTCCATTATTACAAAACAAGAATTAATCTACTTTGCAACAATCCGCGAACAAAAACGTATGGTGATATATGTATTCTTTCATGCACGTAGCACCTCCCTCCCTCCCACGCAGGAAAACATGCACATGCGATAAATGAATACCCACACCACCATACACACACCAACACGTGTTTCGCCCCAAAACAAGGCATCCTCAGGGTAAGTAGACGCTACGATGGTTAATCGCAAAGTGAGCTCACCGGACTGGCAGCGATCTTATATACCTTTCCACCCCTCCCTTACCGGACTCTAATCACTAGATGACGTAAGATGTGATTACCTCCGCAACAGTAATTAACTAATTAGTCTGTTTGTTTAGGTTGACAAAAATGCGTAGTAAGGGAGAGTTGGAAACTTCCGTCTGATCATTCAGCAGTGTAACACTCTTATGGTTATCATGCCTTATAATTTCTAACTGTTCATTATAAGGCATGATAACCATAAGAGTGTTACACTGCTGAATGATCAGACGGAAGTTTCCAACTCTCCCTTACTACGCATTTTTGTCAACCTAAACAAACAGACTAATTAGTTAATTACTGTTGCGGAGGTAATCACATCTTACGTCATCTAGTGATTAGAGTCCGGTAAGGGAGGGGTGGAAAGGTATATAAGATCGCTGCCAGTCCGGTGAGCTCACTTTGCGATTAACCATCGTAGCGTCTACTTACCCTGAGGATGCCTTGTTTTGGGGCGAAACACGTGTTGGTGTGTGTATGGTGGTGTGGGTATTCATTTATCGCATGTGCATGTTTTCCTGCGTGGGAGGGAGGGAGGTGCTACGTGCATGAAAGAATACATATATCACCATACGTTTTTGTTCGCGGATTGTTGCAAAGTAGATTAATTCTTGTTTTGTAATAATGGAGTTCCGCAAAGTAACGCCTGATACAATTAATTATCTTAAATCGGCTAGCACAGCTGTTCAGGCTAGGCTTTACATTAGGTTAACCAAATTGCACCGCATGGCTGTTCAGAATGTTTGGTTCAATCAGCAGTGTAAACACTTAAATGTCATTCCCAATTATATTAATATCCATACACGCACGCAAAGTAAGGCGGCTACCATCGCCGTTAACAAAGCCCAATTAATCTGGTTGAATGAAGAGTCCCGACACTGGTTCACTGTTAGAGATAACCTTAAATTACATTTGAAAATTCTCCATACAGAGCTATCATATAATTTACATAATGTTGAATTCGATCTCTTAGACCAAAAGGCTAGAGAACTAGCCTCTCTAGAAGCCCACAATAAATATCTTATTCAATCCAGGAAGTTACAGAAGTTAACAAAAAATCATACTTTCAGTGAGCCAGTGACGTGTGACACGACACCATCTTTTCATCCACGAGTCAAGAACCTTTCTAATATTCAGTTTCCTGACAAAGAATTAGATCTATTGGGCAAAGGTTTGAAATACAACCTTCCATCATGCTTATCTCAAAAGGACTTGGAGGGCTTGGCCGTGGATGCAGAGATGGCTGTCGTTACTAATAAAGGCGATAACACCATAAAGTATGTGGTTGCACAGCAGATTAAGTCTGCTGTACCGTCGAATCGGTCCATTACCAATGGTGAAGCCTCTACTTTAACATCTATCAAACGACGTTTAGAAAGTAATAACCTAGTCCTTACAAAAGCAGATAAAGGTAACACCATTGTGGTAATGGACCGAACCTCATACAATGGGAAAATTGGTGATATTATCGGGGGCGAGCATTTTATTGGGTTGAGTACAGATCCAACTAATAAATACACCGCAGAGCTAAAATTAGCTATCAAAAATACACCATATATTTTTCCTAAACCACCTAAATCGTTAATCCCCATGAATCCTCGCGCCCCGATTTTATATGGTTTGCCGAAAATACATAAGGATAATACACCCATGCGTCCAGTTGTCTCATACATTGGGGCTCCAGCATATAGTTTAGCTCGACAGCTTAATTTCATTATAAAAGAAAAGACATCTTTTTCTCCAACCTTTGGTTTAAAAAATAGTCTTCATTTAGTTAACAAAATCAAGGATATCACATTACCCGCTAGATCAAAATTAATCTCCTTAGATGTAGACAATTTATTTACTAACGTTCCCTGCCTTGAAACAATAAATATTCTGTCCCATCTTTTTGATAAATCAAAATTACATCCTGGAGAAAAAGATGATCTCTTAAGGCTTACCACCTTATGTATGAATCAAAATTATTTCCAGTTCAAGAACAATTTTTATTCACAAAGGGAAGGCCTGGCAATGGGCTCACCATTGAGTCCATTGCTAGCTGAGTTGTTTATGGATAATTACGAAAATAAGTACATTATAGGTAGCAACCATATATTGTACTATTATAGATATGTAGACGACATAATTATATGCTGGACGGGGACGGATAGACAACTGGACGTTTTTGTAAATAAGTTAAACAAAATTCACCCCAACATTAAATTTAAATTAGAGATCGAAGAAAATAAATCCTTGAATTTCTTAGACCTTACCATTAGCAGAGTAAATAATAGACACTCCTTTAGTATTTTCCGCAAACCAACACATACGGATATAGTCATTCCATCATCCTCATGCCACCCCTGGAAACACAAATTAGCAGCCTTTCATTCTTACATAAACAGATTAATGTCTATTCCTTTATCACAACCGGATTATTGTTTAGAATTAAATACAATTTATCACATTGCAGAAGCCAATGGGTATGGCAGGAGGATGGTGGACAGGCTTGTCCTGAAAAAACAGGATTCGGTAGTGCGTGGTCAGCTGTACGCGGTGCCAAAGGACATACGTCCCGTTAAATATAGATCCAGCTTGGCCTATATTGGACCTATTTCAGAGCGTATTGCTAAAACGCTAAAACATAACAACATCGACGTTGCATTCAGAACAAACAACACTATCAAATCCATTTGTAACTGTAAAGAAAAAAGAGACAGTCACAAACAGTCCGGAGTCTATAAAATTGTTTGTTCTGATTGCAATGGCGTTTACATAGGCCAAACTGGTAGGAACTTCGGTACTAGATACCGCGAGCATCTGGCCGCGTACAGGAATGGACACGCTGATAAGTCCAATTTTGCTAACCACCTAATACAAACGGGACATGTCATACCAAATAACCACACCTATGACATCCTACACACCGTGGATAAGGGCTTAAGACTAAGTGTGCTTGAACAGTTAGAAATTATAAGGCATGATAACCATAAGAGTGTTACACTGCTGAATGATCAGACGGAAGTTTCCAACTCTCCCTTACTACGCATTTTTGTCAACCTAAACAAACAGACTAATTAGTTAATTACTGTTGCGGAGGTAATCACATCTTACGTCATCTAGTGATTAGAGTCCGGTAAGGGAGGGGTGGAAAGGTATACAGGGTTATTGGTAATTCGACGTATTCCCGTTAGGAGGTGATAGGGGTGACTATTTGTGATAATTTTAACCCCCATATGCATTATGCAAAAGTGAACCATTTTCGAGTTATCAAGCTTTTCAGCTTTTTTCAAAATAAGTCAGAAATGCAACATCAAAAATTTATTTAAAAAAAAGTATCAATTAAAATCAATTTTTTTCTTCTGATTTATAAAAACGATTAAACAATGGTTATTTATCAACATTAAAACTACAATTATCGGTCCAACTTTAAAAATGCGAGACGATTAACGATATTACTTCAATATTTTTTGAGATTTCTGTCCACTAAAATGGCTTAAAAACAAAAAAAAATTATATCAAACTTGGCTTGCAGATTGTTTTAAAAACATAACCGTTTTCTTAGCTTTCCAACAAGGCATAACAACTATGAACTTATTTTTAAAAAAACTGAAAAATAACGATCACAAAGGAAGCAGGCGGAAATTTGTATTCGAACTAAACTTAAGTTCTTTCTTTAAAATTTTCAAAAAATTAATTAAAAACAATGCCCAATGTAAATAAAACAAAAAGTATAAATAACCAGTAAAAGTTAAGTAATAATAACAATTAATAATAAGTAAGAATTAAGACATTTTGTAATTTTGCCTAATTAAAGTTCTTGCTCGAACGGACTTCCCCTATTGTGAGACAATACAAGAAATAGAAATCAACCGGCGTTAAGACCGGACTCCTCGTAAGCCACGGAATTGGTCCTGGTTAATGCCAGAAAACCACCAGTCCATGTTATTAATTACAAAAATATGTGCAAGAATTTATCGATGAACCAATTTTGCTCGCTTACGAATTTTTTTTAACAAATGAAATGCTTGAAGACTTGCCTTTGGCTATAAGGCAAAACATGATATACTAGCAAGACGGATATCACACATTTTGGTGTCAATTAGGCGGTGACTTGATAGCCATTTTTCTAATCGTTGGATAGGGCGAGGACCCATTCCATGGCCTTCGAGGAGTCCGGTCTTAACGCCGGCTGATTTCTATGTCTGTGTGTTGATTTCTATGTCTATGCGTTCACATGAAATCCTTAGTTTACGACGTCTCGCCTGTATCATCCGCGGTAGAACTCAAAACAAAAATTATAAACGCAGCTAATGTGATTCGAAATAATTTGACTACTTCAGACTAACTTAACTAAAGTTACACCTCAGAAAAAGAATGAGACTTTACGTACGCAATAGGGAAAGTCCCTTCGAACAAGAACTTTAATTAGGCTAAATAACAAAATGTCTTAATTGTTACTTATTATTAATTGTTATTATTACTAAACTTTTACTGATTCTAAATTTAATTTTTAATTTATATTTTTTGTTTTATTTACATTGGGCATTGTTTTTAATTAATTGTTTTGATATTTTAAAGAACGACCATAAGTTTAGTTCGAATACAAATTTCCGCCTGCTTCCTTTGTGATCGGTTTTTCTCAGTTTTTTTAAAATAAGTTCATAGTTGTTATGCCTTTTTGGAAAGCTAAGAAAACGGTTATGTTTTTAAAATAATCTGCAAGCCAAGTTTGATATAAGTTTTTTTTGTTTTTAAGGCATTTTAGTGGACAAAAATCTCAAAAAATATTGAAGTAATATCGTTAATCGTCTCGCATTTTTAAAGTTGGACCGATAATTGTAGTTTTAATGTTGATAAATAACCATTGTTTAATCGTTTTTATAAATCAGAAGAAAAAAATTTATTTTAATTGATACTTTTTTTAAAATAAATTTTTGATGTTGCATTTCTGACCTATTTTGAAAAAAGCTGAAAAGCTTGATAACTCGAAAATGGTTCACTTTTGCATAATGCATATGGGGGTTAAAATTATCACAAATAGTCACCCCTATCACCTCCTAACGGGAATACGTCGAATTACCAATAACCCTGTATAAGATCGCTGCCAGTCCGGTGAGCTCACTTTGCGATTAACCATCGTAGCGTCTACTTACCCTGAGGATGCCTTGTTTTGGGGCGAAACACGTGTTGGTGTGTGTATGGTGGTGTGGGTATTCATTTATCGCATGTGCATGTTTTCCTGCGTGGGAGGGAGGGAGGTGCTACGTGCATGAAAGAATACATATATCACCATACGTTTTTGTTCGCGGATTGTTGCAAAGTAGATTAATTCTTGTTTTGTAATAATGGAGTTCCGCAAAGTAACGCCTGATACAATTAATAATCCACTTACCTGAATACGATCTTGACCAGCCATCGACTTCCGGTATCCAAACTGCCGTGAATCCTATGCCGTCCACGAGCGCTAACCCTGAAACAGTAGGAGATAAAACTATAGTTGACTTACCTGAATACATTCTTGACCAGCCATCGACTTCCGGTATCCAAACTGCCGTCCACGAACGCTAACCCTGAAACAGTAGAAGACCAAATTACCTGTCTAGACTTACCTGATAGCGATTATTCCACTTTCCTGAAAGAAATCTCAAACAAAGACTTAAGCTTCAACACAAATATCCAAGAGCATAATGAAGATATAACCAAATCAAAATGTAAAATAATTATCTTACCCACATCTATAGACCTAGATGAATCCAATCCATTTGTGCAAAATATTCTTGACAACATACCTAATAATTCCGAAATTATTAATAAAGAACGAAACCTCTATTCCTTCGTTTCTTTCAGACAGGAGGATAAAACATATTATCTCCTTTTCTTCAAAGTCCATCATTTCGATAACTCTCCTTATGTAGATATATATAAAAGCCTCAAAACAATCAGAAATGAGCTAGTCGTTAACCTTGACTTGAACTCTACCCCGGATGTTGCGATAACCGATTTTAAAAACCCATTCGATACTCACCAATTCGTCAAAATCTATAACATGCTCCTTTACCTGTTTAATAATACATATATTAAAATACACATATACAAGGGTATAATAATATATCCATCCTTATCCGAAATCCCAAAAATACTTAAAGAAAATCACGATATCCCAATTGCCGGACATCTTGGTAGTAGTAGGATGCTCAAAAGAATCCAGGAAACTTTCTACTGGAAGAACATGCGTACTGACATCGAGACCTTCGTGAAGAAATGTCCACAGTGCCAGACTAACAAAGCTCTTAGGCAAATACATCGTGCTCCTATGCAAATCACGAGTACATCAACCAAACCTTGTGAGCGTATTTCCCTAGATATAGTTGGGCCATTACCCGAGGCGGGACCCGCGAAATTAAAGTACATATTGACAATGCAAGATGACCTCACAAAATTTTCTTCAGCTTACCCAATCCGAAGCACTACAGCCGAAGAAACCAGTGAGTGTCTGCTTCATTTTATATCCATTTTTGGTATACCTAAAATGATCCTCACGGACCAGGGTACCAACTTCACATCGGACCTCTTTAGGAAAACCTGCAGTTTCCTTAAAATAAAGAATTTATGGGCCTCTCCTTATCATCCACAAACCCAAGGTGCTCTCGAACGTAGTCACTCGACACTCAAGGAATACCTTAGATCCTTCGTTAACGAAGAACAATCAAACTGGCCTCGTTACGTCTATACAGCCATGCTAACTTATAATACAACTATACATTCGACAACTCACTTTACGCCCTACGAATTAATGTTCGGAAACAAACCAATGATTCCAAATTCCATTTATGAAGAAACTCCAGGAGCTACTTACCCGGACTATGTCCGTATGCTCCAAAATCGGTTAAGATATTCACATGAAAGAGCCTTAGACTTCATAAGAAAATCTAAGGAATCCTCCAAAAATTATTATGACAACCATACTCGTCGAGCTAAATTCAAAATTGGTGACTATGTTTACCTAAAAAACCATTTGAGGATGCGTAAAGCACTTTCACCTCTTTGGAAAGGGCCATACAAGGTTGTCAAAATAAACGGAAATAACACGCTTACACTGCTTATCAATCGACGTCACGTTACACATCATTTCGATCAAGTAAAGCTAGCTGATGTAACTGAAAACAGAATAGAAATAGAATAGATTAAATAATTAGAATAGGTAGGAATAAGAAGAAAGATAAAAGAAGGAAGTAGAAGAAAGAGGAGAGAGTATAACGTTAAGATATGTTAGAATAGCAATAATAAATTAGACTAAGACATAAAATAAAATAAAATACAATAGAATAGAATAGAATAGAATAGAATAGAATAGAATAGAATAGAATAGAATAGAATAGAATAGAATAGAATAGAATAGAATAGAATAGAATAGAATAGAATAGAATAGAATAGAATAGAATAGAATAGAATAGAATAGAATAGAATAGAATAGAATAGAATAGAATAGAATAGAATAGAATAGAATAGAATAGAATAGAATAGAATAGAATAGAATAGAATAGAATAGAATAGAATAGAATAGAATAGAATAGAATAGAATAGAATAGAATAGAATAGAATAGAATAGAATAGAATAGAATAGAATAGAATAGAATAGAATAGAATAGAATAGAATAGAATAGAATAGAATAGAATAGAATAGAATAGAACAGAACAGAACAGAACGGAACAAAATAAAATAAAATAAAATATATAAAAATTAAAAAATAAAACATAAATAACAAAATATACTAGGATAAAATACTATAGAATAAAATAAATAGATGCTAGATAAAATACTTACCTTAGTTTCTTATTTGCAGCTCAGCTCGGGGCCTATCCCATCAAGATTTCATCCAGCCAATCACCTCAAGTTCGGGGCTCTATTTTGACTACTTGGGAAATCTAAAAATTAACAATGTTGGACTAAACATTATAGTACCCGTAGACATTTCTCATTTTAACCCACACATACAAAACATCGGGAATGCTTTGGAAATTACAAGACATTTGTGTAATCAAACTAGAATTGTACAGATAGACATAGATTGCAATAGTAAATTACAACCCTTGATAGCGCGATTTCAAGATATGAATAGAGAGTTTGCATCCATTTCACATTTAATAGACAACAGAATCAAACGCAGTGCATGGATAGGAGGTATAGGAACCATCTTAAAACACATATTTGGTTCATTAGACGAGAATGACGGGCTAAAATATGACGAAGCGATAAAATCATTACAAAACCAGGAAAAACAGCTGACTTCGTTAATGAAAGAAAATATTTTGATCACTACGTCGATACTAACATACTACAATAACACTTTGAATAAGGTCAAGGATAATGAAGCTAACCTCAAAGAAGCTATTGACAAACTTTCAGTGACCGTCGCAAATATTACTGAAATAACTAATGGACTACAAATACTCGCAAATGTTAATGAGATACTTAACACATTGGAGACATCAATACTTACCCTTTCATTCCAATTAGAAGATATAATTAACGCCATTCTATTTAGTAGCCAGAATATCTTACACCCTGCAATAATAAATCCGAGACAGTTACATGAAGAGCTTGTCAATAACTACAGACACTTACCCAGTGACCTCGAGCTGCCTGTACCCTTAGATGTAAACTCCATTCACCTAATTTTAAAAATTTCTAGGTTAATATGTTTTTATATTAATGATAAGGTCATATTTGTTCTACAAGTACCATTAGTTAACACCAGGGAATATATCTTGTTTCACAGTATAGCATTACCAACCCCCTATAACCCTGTAAACCCAGATTCATTCACTTTGATCTTACCTGATAACAAATACATAGCAATGACCAAAGACAAATCCCATTATTGTGTTTTTAATAATCTAGAAATTTGTAAACCTGTGACTCCGGGAAACTTTATCTGTGATGTCGAAAATGTGTACTCCACCGATGCAAAATCCACATGTGAAAGTGATCTATTAGCGAAAGTAATCAGTAAAAAACCGGCACAATGCCAAACGAAAATTATATTAGGAAAACTTGATATTTGGAAACCCTTGACAAATAACAAATGGATTTATATTCAATCGGATCCAAATAAAATATCTATTGACTGTTCGAACTCTAAATTATATGAAACGAATATATTAGGCACAGGAATACTTAAGATCCCTAAAGACTGTACTGTTTATTGTAAAAGCGCCACGCTAATACCTAAACATGATATCATTAATATTACTTCACCTATAAATCACTTTCCGGATTTCAATGTAATTAACGACACTTGTTGTAATTTGGATAAACTAAGTAATATAGAAAGCAGTGTGTCCCCTATTAAATTGCACAATATAGATTTAGATGATTTTAACTCCCAACACAAAACAAAAATAAATTCACTTTTGAAAGGATTACAAGATGTCGAACAAACACAAAACCCTCACATTATTAAATATGGGACACACTATTCCGTTTTGCTAATGGTAACATCGGTAATTGTATTTTTAATTTTAATTTACTTAATATATAAGAATTTATATTGTAAATCTGGCAGCAACCGGCCCTTCCAATTTAAATTTAACATAAACAAAGAAACACCACAACCTACCCCCATCGAATTGACAGAACTGGAGGAAGTTGAACCAAGCAAGTCTTCTGCTCCTCTCAGAATCAGAATTTGAATAGCTTCAGAGACTTTGAAATTAACCCCAAAGTCTCCTCTTAAAGGGGGAGGTGTTACATCCCTAACCTGAATGCCAATCTGCTGACTACCGTGCTGAGTCAGCAGTCCTGTCTCAGTCCCTGCTCCCACCTGGTCAGACAGAGTCAGTCTACTCCGGAACTCCATCCAGAACGGTTGCCCCCAGATCGATAGGTTTTAGTTTAAAACTTTTTTTTAAAAAACCTAATTAAATTATCCTTGTAACAGTACGCTGCCTAAACTATAATAGATAGAACCATAAAATGTTCTAATTAATTGTAGATCTTATAAATATCTATATAAAAGTCCGCGACACACTATACCTATCTATGTCGAGTGAGGCACAACAACCATTTTTTTATCTTGAATTTTTTTTGGACTACATTTACAGTTTATGTAGATAATATTTGGTCTTTGAATGATTAAAATTGGACGTTTGGTTTTGAAGTGTCTGTCTGTCTGTCTGTCTGTCTGTCTGTTTCGCTTTCACGCCTAAACTACTGAACCGATTTAAATGAAATTTGGTACACAGTCTAGAGCCTGACAAAGGACATAGATACTTTTTAATTGGAAAAAAGTGTTGTAATGGATTGAAAAGGGAGATGAAAGGTTGTATGAAAGTATTGTCATTTTCAGAACTAGAAGCATAAAACTTAAATTTTAGGCTGTTGATAAGGTATAATCCTTACTAATCCTATCCTACTAATATTATAAAGGGGAAAGTTTGTAAGTATGTATGTATGTATGGATGGATGTGTGTTACTTTTTCACGTAAAAAGTACTGAATGGATTTTAGTGAAACTTTACAATAATATAGCTTATACATCAGAATAACACACAGGCTAAAATGTATAAAGATATTATGTGAATTGTCCAAAATATGACGATAAGTGTCAAGTAGGTAAGTAGGAAAAAATCTACCATCTGCGAGCTATTCTGGCGTGCGCTGCCAAAACTACTGGACCGATTTCAAAAATTCTTTCACCATTAGAAAGCTGCATCTTCACTGAGTGACATAGGCTATATAATATTACTAGGAGTAAACGAAACTATTGTTATAATCTATATATGTAAAATAAAGTCGTGTTAAATTTTTATTTTTTTAGTAACCTGACGCAAATAGGGTTTATATGTGTGTATTATAATTTTGATTTTTATATAAAATACCCGTGCGAAGCCGGGGCGGACCACTAGTGGGTTATAAAGCAGGTGACAACTTACAACGCAGCTGATCAAAATACATATTAGTGAACAAGACAATGACATGGGCAGTCTCATAAAATAACCCTTTAATACAGATATTAAATTTACATTTCAACCATCAACTCTTAAATTTAAATTTACAAATTTGACCTTAAATTTAAGTACTTTAAAATTACAGGTATATTATCGGCAACATGTTTTGGAGTGTTCAAGGTAAAGAGTTTATACATAATAAGTGTGAAAGAGACGGGTAATACGAGTATAAGCAGGTAATCATTTATACTAAATTTTAACTTAACCTATTGGGTCAGTCAGGCTGTAATGTTAGATTTAAGTTTGTGCCTATTAAATATTATTATTATTATTAAATAAACTTTAGGTAATATATATCATGTGATGTAAACCTACTTATCTAAAACAATACACTCTTCACATTGTAGTTATATTATGACATGTAATTTAATAAATAAAATAATTCGAGTAGTGACCGATATACCCAGCGTAATGTAACAGCCAGAACAAAAAAATCAAATTTAATTACGCTAAAAGTATCATCTAACAGTACATAACGGTGTAGAAACATCGTTCCGAGATTATGAGAAGTTATTGTAGATTATTTAATAGATAAAACAATGCATAAACACGAGATGCAAAGCGCACTAGCAGCACTGAAAATCAGCGCTTTGCTCCCTATAAACATAAACAGCATAATGCTGATCGCTGACCTCTTTAATAACAATACTTCAGAATTGTAAGTAGACTGTTTGTTGTACTGAAGTGATTAAATAAACATATTTTGTTTCTACTTGTTTCGGGTGACTAAATAGGTGCGATTTCTCAGCTCCTACTTTGGCGAGACAAAATTCAACAAGTCATCGTCATCCTCGTGAGCCTCTATAGTCCACAGCCAACAGTGAACTATAAGAATACTGTCAAAACATAAACATGGATGAGCAGCAAAACTTTCGTTAGCGAACCACTAAAATATTTTGTTGATAGTATTTATTTATGTTTATCTCTATTTTATTCACTACAAGAACAACCACATCAAAAGTTGTTTTACGAGGAAGATAATGAGGTATTATTTCAAAACGGTACAGAATCTAGATCACGCAATGCCGATGCAAAAATCATTATGGTTAAGGTAAAAATATGATGAAAATAACGGTGAGAGACCACGCAAGGAAACCGATAAAAATGCTAAAGTCAGCACGGGGTCATAAAATCGACGACAAATATTTTTGGAAATCGACATCACATCGTCTTTAAAAAGAACAAGGTAAAGCGTCGTGCACAATCGTGCAAATCACAATCGTGCAAATCATTCGTAAAACGAAATCAAGCCGCACTGCACAAAATCAATATACCTAATATAGTCACAAAGTTAGTGAATATTATCCATATTACTGAGGACAAAAATGGTCTTGTGTTAATAGAGTGAGTCAGATTGGAATAGATCTAATCTATTCCAACCTACATTATATTACGTCTGCCAGCTGCTACATAGTCTGTGTAGTTGGTGAAAGTCAAAGACTTTATAGTTAACATGGTAGATAGTGTTGTTAGTAGGTATCCTAGTGCTCGGAAAACAATTGCGTAAAAATATAGAATACTAAGATATATTTTTAAACGATGTGGATTAAATTGTTCCAGCAAGCAGTTTTTAAAGAGCTAAGTCATTGATCAACTATCTTGACATTATTTCGCTTTCAATAATTTTTTTGCGATCGAATATTTCAAGTATGTATTTCATATAACTTTTCTAGCAATTTCGCAATAGCCTATCATACCTATCTGTAATTCTGCTTAGGTCATTCTTACGACGACACAATCGAATTAGCAACTCAGCAAGATATGTTGCGTCAACGTAAAAAAAAGAGTTTAATGATGACCTACTGCTGGACAGAGTCAGTTACCAGCATTACGTTCTCCTCGGTAGCATCAACTTTGTCCACCGGCGGTAGGTAAAAAAGTTATGACGTTCATTAAGCATATACAAATACATAATGAAAAATACATGAATCTGAATCTGAATCTGTGCTATGCTCGTAATTATAAATGCTAATAAAATAAACACAAGCGACTCTTCTGTTAATGCACCTGCTCCGTGCATTCTGTTTCGTAACGAACTTTGCATGGCTTACCATTCATTTTGTATTCACTATAAAGGTTAATTAAATTTTTCATTCTTTTTTACCCTTCGTTTTTATCCGACTGCAAAGAATTATGTTTATCAGTCTATTTATGTATGTTTATGTCTCTATTTGATGATTCATCAAACGATTCGTTGAGCCTGCTGCCATACAACTTTATGGCAACTGGGCTTATATTCAGACTCCAAGCTGCAACTGGGCTATTCAAGTTAGAAAAGCCCAATAGTTGTTGCCTGATCCGGGGAACGAACCCAGGACCTCTTGCTTAGCAGTCATGCTTGCTATCACTATACCTTTATAAGTTATTACTTGTTCAATTTCAAACACACCTGAACTTGAACTTCAGTGGCAATAAGTCGCCTTATGAGTGTAGTGGTTTAGCTTTGACAATAATGGAATGACGTATTCACAGTGGCAATATTGCAGAAGAAAGTAGACACTCAGTGCCTATCGTAATTTAGTGTTCAAACTATTTCCTTTCACTTTCGCAATTAGCTTTGTCCGTGAACCACACGATGTCATTTTCAGTTAGTTTTTTTGTCGGTTTGCTAATAAAAAAACGTAGACACAAAGAGATTGCATGGCTGTGTGCGGAGTTTAGCGTATGTTGGAATCATATTACAATAAATAAAAAATATACGCTTGTACTTGTACACCACTATCGCAGTAGACCTAGGTTTTTCTGACTAGACTATTAAGACATTTCATTATGACATTCTAAATGACATTCTATTATGACATTTCATGGAATTGTCCATTGGTCCATGACCTGGGAACAAATATTTATCTGCAAAATTATTATCCCGGGCGGGATTCAAACCTAGACCTGCGATTCGACGTTCAGGGTCACTCAAGACAGCGCCACATAGTTAAAAGTTGACAGGATTGTTAATATTTAGTATAATAATTTTAATTTGAATTTTAGAGTTTTTGTTCAACTATAAACGTAGTTAAATCATAATAGGAATACGTGGAACAAAATCTTTGTACTTACCCCTTTGTACGAAAATTATTAACGTTCAATGTTAAAATTTATAAAATTAATGATCGATTTTCGACCACTCGACGACCATTAGTACCTATAGTTGATTCCTAATGAATTGACACCTAAAGCTGTTTTGCGAACTAAATAAAAAATATATAGGTATGTTCAGGTTCTTTGCAGTAGCAAATAAAACATTTTAATCCATATAAGAGTAAAAAGAAAAATTTTACTAAACCAATACTTGCACTCTTTAAAAATCGAACCACATTTCACGCCCCACTTAACTTGAAAATTTGTAATAGACCATACAACACATTTTGGCTCAGACTCTTGTCTGACTCCGAGCGTGTTGACGATGTTCCAAATAATTTGAGGTATAAAGTTTAAAGTTTAAAATTTTATTTGTACAAAGGCTTTCCCGTGAGTTGCGATCGATATCAATGGACAAGACATGTGCCGGTTTCAATAGGGTCTAATAGGCAGAACTAGTTTCTTAACGACAGAGAAAGAAATTGAGCCGTAAGTTGATCTGCAATTAAAAGCTAAAGCTGTACTGTTTCATATCAATATGTTGATGCTACGAGTATGTATTTTTGCTTAATCACTGAATGATTAAGCAAAAATCCACAATACGTCGATAGTTTTAGTGTTTGCTTATGCTCGTCACTTTGCACCATGTTCTAAATTAATCGATGTGATGGTCTACTAAGCTTATATATGTTTTACACAAATAAAATTGTTTGCTTGTTTTTGGATAAAAATGGTAAAACTAATTACTGAACTTTAAAGTTATTTGTATTATTTGTATAGATTATTTAGGCTTATCAGACAAGTGAAGCTAATCAGATATTAAAAAAAAAAATCTCTCTCACATAGGTAATTCATTTGTATGAAGACAAATTAAGCCAGTAAGGGTCTTTCCAACAGCCAGAGCTATTGGAGGTCTAAACATACTCCATCATGCTGCTCAAATTGGTGAAGGAGCCAGTACATCATTCAACCACATTTGTCGTTATCAACATGAATATAAGTTTCACTCTTAGAACCTGCCTATTTATCTTTATTCGCTAATAGTAGAACAAGTCCGATCTCGAACTAGTAAAGTAAAGCGGTTTATTATCACAATCCGATTTCTATGTTCTCATTGCTTTCTCCGCACAAAATTCACTGTTCGCGTGCAATTTACACTTACAAACAATTGTTCTTACTGTGGTCGCAAAACCCTAGACAATACCATAGTATGATCAATTAGGCCCATTAGTGATGTTACACGTTTTGATTGTAGAAAACAGATAACAGAACAATAGGTGTAGCGACTTGAATAACATTGAATAAGAAGATTACGATTATAACGTCACATTGTGACAAAGAGCTTTATGTGAAGTCATAATGTCAGATAGGCTTACAAGCTTTGAAGATCTTGACACGCGTTCTCATATTCATTTTATACTACAGCTAGTTGAAAAATTTAAAGCAGTGTTATATCTTGTAACGTACACGTATGCGTTGCCTAACTTCAGGAGCCTTTGTTGTAGCTGGCAATGACACCCTTAAGATCTTATTTTTGTATCAGTAGAAAACTTCAAAAGACACCCAGCCATAAGGGTTAGAAGCAGAGTATGTGAGATTTTTACTCAGAGATGGTTCAGGAAAGCACCAAATCTCCTTGGGCTGTGCCCAAAGTGTTGCAAAGTCGTGAAATTACAACGAGTAAGGCCTACACTTATCCGCTTTGTATCTCGAAGAACTAAAACCTACGTCACAGAATACTTAATAGTCCTACGTACATAATCAGAGATCGTTTGTGTACAGAACATTGACTTATTTCGACAGTCGCTTGAACTATCACCACTACAACAACCTTTTCTTTGTCCCACTGTTGGGCATGGGTCTCTTCTCGCAATGCGAAGGGTTAGCCACTGGGCTGTCACTACTGCCCTACGTCGCTTGAACAGCAATTACTGCACTTACAAAATTACTTATTAATGTCACTGATTTAATATTGTTTTTTTATATCAGTCACTTGTCACTTGTTTGATTTTTTACTCTTTCGGAAGCATACCGTCATAGAGATACAATGCGCGGATGTGATCCGACACGGAACGAAAGTTCCATACAAATCTCGCTTACACGTTCATTGGAGCATCAAACCGCCTCATTCAAATGATGACAGGTTACAAATAGTCGAAAGTGAGACTTCATTGTTTTGTTTCTTCAGTGTGTTTTGTGTCTGTGGACTCGTTTCGCGCTTTTCCGTTTGTTATTTTACTCAAAGAACTGTACCAGTAATCTGTGACCAAAACACTAGGCGCACATGGTTGCTAAAGAGATACGTTTTAGTCAAAAAGTAGTATAAGGAACTATTGATGTCAATTCAATGTTAATTTGACGACCATTCCTGCAAGTCTGCCCATGATTTTTTTAATAACAAACACGGACAAACAGGCTTACGGGGGATGAATAATACGATTTACACTACACTCTTCTTGAAGCACTCCATGTCGTAGCTAAAAGGAATTTGTGTAAATTGCAGTAACAATTAAAATTAACCATCTGCAATCAGGTTAGCAGCTTCATGCTATATCTGACCTTTTCCCTAGGTTGCTGCTGTGGGTTTTAGATAACGAGTAAGTATTTAGTAATCTGTGGTTCGTACTTCAACATTCGGAGGGCACGCAAAGCCGTCGGTCCCGGTTGTTTTCAATGTGGAAACAGTCGTTAAGCCTTCTCGATGACACTCGGGTGGCTTAAGAACATTCGACACTGGCCACTAACCCCCTCCATCAATCCGCATTGGAGCAGCGTGATGGAGTATGCTATAGAGCTAGCTCTGCTGTGTCTGTGGGAGAGACCTTGCCCAGTAGAGTAATGTCTATGAGTTGCAGCGATAGTTTTTTAGGTAATAACAAAGGGGTTATATAAAACTAAAACTGGTTTAGTTTTTGTAATATTAGAAGTACCTAAATCAATACACATATTCTATGTTAGGCTATGCTGATGTTCATAAATAAACTGGTAAGAATATAGCGAAAGATATCAGCGCCGAAGCACCATTAAAATAACGCCTAGTCCGCTTAATGAATTCTGTGATTTCACAGACAGTCCAGTTTTATTTCATCTTTCCTATTAATCTAACGATGCTTGTAAAAGTGAATGACTGATGCTGGGCGGACTCGGCAATTATACATCGTAATGAATGTCACGTTTTACAAGTTTTGCTGTTTACTGTCATTCAACAACCATTTATAATTCCTAAAGCTCTTTTTCTTATTATATTATCCTATGCTTCGAATTTAAATCTGTTACAATATTTATGACGGGAAGGTATCTTGTTGTATAAATTATAGTGCGCAATATATTGGTATCTTAAATTGATATAAAATGAGCGGGAAATTATTATTGTGTGTGCAAAGAAAATATAAAATTAAGTACCTATAAGTCTCCGGCTTAAGTTGGATTATCAATCAGTTCCGCATATCCAGTCTCTTTTAGGTTTCATTTATTTCTTGGATTTTGAATTGAACGACAGTTCAGTGATATAAATCAACTGTCGTTTACGGATACTTATTTATACTACAAATAAAATAAGCTTTCTACAGACAGACGTTGAAGAAACTAATAAATTTGCGATCCAAAGGTACCCAACCCAGTATTTTATTTCAATTTCGAGTCACGACATCATATCCCTGAATCCGTGAATCTTCAATCTATAAAAACAAATTCTATAATCATAAGTAGGAAATGATTATTGATATTGATACGAGTACATAATACGAGTGTTTACTAGTAAAAGTAAAAGTTCTTTATTCCTTAGAACTTTGTCACGAATGTTAGGAGTTACTAATTCTCTTTTATCAAGTAGTCAAGCCGTCGGTCCCGGTTGTTTTCAATGGTGAACAAACGTTAAGTCTTGTCGAAGACCTTCGGGAGGGTTGAGAACATTCGACACTGGGTTGGCCGCCAACCCCTCCACCAATCCTCATTGGAGCAGCGTGGTGGAGTACCTATGCTCTAGACCTCCTGCGGATTTGTCTGTGTCGGTGTCCGTGTCTCTTACCCAGCACTAGGACGCCTATGTGTTGCAGCAACAAGTACCTAATTTATGTTACTTTTATATTCCCTTACAAATACTTGCCTGTAATAAGAAAGTAAAAAAATTGAAAGTAGGAAAAGACATACCTAATTCTATCTCTCTTATATACTTTGAACTAAGGAAAACGAAGGAAATAGAATCGGAACCTGACGATAGAACACGAGCAGCCATTATTATTTTAAAATAAATAGCGCTATAAGTTATCTATGATCAACTGGGTTCCTATTACGAGCAAACGGCCCTTTCTACGCTCTAAGCTAAACGTTGCACTACAATAGCTCATTATAATGGATTGTACCTGCCTTTCAATGTTCTATATCCTATCGTATCCGATAAACCGTTTGAGAAGTGAGTTTTTAAAACTAATAACACTGCACAAGTTTCACTTTGAATTTTTCGCGCATCCATTCCGAGTTACATAATGGTCAAAAAAAACTATCATTTTCTGTATTTTATTAATATTTACTTATATATTTAAGAACTTATTCGATCGGCAGAGAAAAAGTTAGCCATATCGTATAGGGGTGAGACAATGCAATACTATACAATTTCTTACCAAAAAATCATAAAATGAACAACGACAAATAAAGTGTTGCAAGAGACCGCTAAGGGGTGACGCAGAATTAACTTACGACGCCGCGACGGCTACTTTGTGGCGACGGTGAGGTCACAGATACGTGATAAACAGCTGCCAGGTTAATGTTAGTCAAAGGTCACTAGTGTCTCGGTTACCTGTTGCTTGAGATTGCGTAGGACATGCTGGTAGTTATTTTTTACTACCTAAGAATATGGACTAGACTAGTGACATCAGTCGACATATCTCGTATTGATAGTTGAAATATCGGCGTTTAGCTCGAGATCCGTGGGTGAAATAATAATACTAATAATTTTACTAATAATTTATCAGTTACATTTCTCTATTATTAGCTGCTTAATCTAAAGGTAGTCAAGATTTAAATTAATTGCAAAAAATGCTACGAGCAAAACAATTGTGAAAAATTCTAAAAGAGTAACTACTTTAAATTCAAAGAAAATCTTTATTTCATTCTTGACCCATGCGAAAATGTGGGTACCCACTATATTACTGTACAAAATAAATCAAAGTGCCCTGATTTTGCTCCAACTACTTAAAGACGCAAGCTCTATCTGAGAACGCATAACTCACAAAGAAAGCGAGGAAGTGGGAATGTACCTTCTGGCCATTCTTACTACTGAAACATATTCTGAAACTTCGAAAAAATTACGTGGAAGATTTAACTGGGTATTGATTTACGGGTACTTTCTTTTCAAATACAGAATGTTACATTTACGCAGCGGCACAGACGGCAAATATCAGCGGGCCGGTCCTGGCAATTTAACCGATATTTTAAATAAATATAATCTTAATTTGATCATCACATTACTGTTGTTAGTGTAAAAATATAATAATTAAATGATATTTTAGATTAATTCACGTAATTTTATTCTACATATTTATTTGCTATCGTTAATATTTTGGCATTCACCTCACCAAAAACTCGCAGTGATTTCTCCGACCATGCGTGACAATACCTGTGCATACGGTAGCAACCATGCATGCATAGTGACGTACCAGCTAGCTTGCATCCATGGTGACAGTTCTACAAAGAAAAGCCAGCCTAGTGGGCAGTTCTACAAAGAAAAGATATATTCCAATGGCTGTCTCGATAAGGTATACCGTTGGTATTTATTTGTCAACATAGAGACACTTTTCTTTCTCACGAAAAGTATAAAACGCTAATAAACGTGAGCGTCTTTTTGCTTCAAAAATGTAGGTCACAAGGATGTTAACGTCACAGAGATCGCTTCCATCCAATTAACACCGCTATATGTTTGTATTATAAGAAGTGTACTAGAAGCTTCATAAGGCAAGCTCGTTCAACAGGCTACGACGAAGCCATGAATGATACAAAGTAACAATGAGTGTAGTTGTAGCAATGTAGTGGTAGGTACAACATTTTTTTTCCCATGTTATCCCACCAACCATACCAAAAAGTCACCCAATGCGCCTTAATGAGGTAATTTTCTCTAAATAAGATGCGCTATTCATTTTCTTTGTTCGCGTACCATTGGTAGTGGTAGGCCGTTCGTAACCTACAACCTATAAAACCGTTAGCTGAGCTAAATGAAACAGCGGAACGGCCCAGTTCTTGCGGTTTAACATATCAATAGAGATTACGATAAATGGAGAGGACAGCGGCCAGGCATTCAAAGTGTCAGTGGTGAAATTTAGATCTGTCACTTCGTACCAGCATCTCATGGCAAATACAATTTATAAAGCCTTCTTGACCTGATTAAGTAGCGCATTACTTAGGAGAATGCCAAGCTATTATAGATCGACATCCATTTCGGCTAATCGAATAGGGCAAACAGCGCAATGAAATCGTCCATTACGAAGATATGGGAGACTGTAAACGCATGTCTAGCAAAAACAGACGCAATCCAAATCAAAATACATATTGAAAATCATCAAATCGCAGATATTAGTAAAGATGGTCCCTGTAACACCTTCATTGCTGATGAGAATAAATAAACGAAACCGTTAAGATGCACGTCTATTGTTAAAAAAATATGATGAGTACTACACCTAGGTACACAAACTTTGATTTATATATCCAAAATTGTGTTTAATCTTCGATATAATGTTTCTTAAAGAACTGGAAGGTATGCTTTTGAAAAGAACCTTAAAATATCAAGCCTTCAAATAAACTTCAACTTATACATCCGAGCTTAAATTATATTCTCCCTTAAGACCAATGTTTTCAAGAGCAGTCGGTAAAATCGCAGCACGATGCTGACTTGAACTAATTTCATACCCTCAAAGCTTCTATTAACTGTGTTATTCAAGCGAACTTACACAAGTGAAAATCAATGAGTCACCTTACATCGACAAGTCGAGATGCTAGTAAACTTACCTCTGGTACGGTACTAGCAAACTAGTGGTTTATATGGGTCTTATACGTATTTATCTATTTCTTCTAACCTTAAATTTTATTAGGTATATCAATGATGTAAAAATATAACATCATGATGTTGAAAGCTTACACTATAATAGCGTGCTTACAATTTGTTCTAGATTGAATTTTTATACAGAATACTCAATGTAACTATCAGTGTAAAGAATTTATGTCTCATGATGATAGCTCCCTGTGAAAACCCTCATCACCCCGTTAGGAAATACTATAGAATTGCATCCGTTTCTAAGTATCGGAACGACCCCATTGCAATAATGATAGTAATAGCGGCAACTAAAGATGCGCCTTCAAACGGAGACACAATTTTGCTTCGAGTAAATGCTAATTCCACGTTCTGGGACAACTCCGTGCTCACTCTGTGATATTTTCTTTGATGTAACAGTAGGTTCTTAGCCCTAATGATAGTAAATACTCGGTCGTCAATAACTATTCCAAGAAAATGTAACTGTGTTTAATTTATTTATAAAATCAAGCTGTAGTAGATGGTCTACATCTATTTAAATGTATAGATAATGAAAACCTGTTATAATATAAAAAAGTAGTCTTTAAATTTCTAATCCAAAATTGATAACGAATCATGAGTATTTTAGTGACTAAAATCAAAGGTAACATTGCAATAATATTATAAATTAAAAATATGTTAATAATTAATAAATAAAAAATATTATGCAGTCGATTATAAAGATATAAAAAATATACATGCTAAATCGTATTTCTAAATCATTAAGAGAATGAAACTTAATCATATTTAATGCGTTAGACGCCATTATGTGGGAAAAAGCATTCTGTTCTCATATAGGTTAAGAATGTATCAAAGAGAATGACCAGTTTTTATGGAAAACTAATGGCTTATTAGACCAGTCTCGATAGCTTTTAAAACAAAAAAAAATAATAGTAGAATATAACCTATTAGAAAAGGAGGAAAATATTATAAACATTAAAGGAAAAATGAATTCCGGGCGATCTGAGGTAGGGAACGGGAAGCGGGGGGTGTTTAAGGGGGAAAAACGGTTTATGTCGATTTCCGGCAAAACTAAAAGTCCTATGGAAAAAAGTTAAATGGCAAAGTTGTAGATAGTAAAAAGATCTAAAACTTTTGTATTTACACTTTTTTCACATAACCTCAAAATGTATGTGAAAAGTTCAAAAAACCAAGTTTTTGGTTTTTTATTTTTATCTTTTACAAATAATTTTTCTTTTTCACGTAGTTTGGTGAAAACTTACCTTTTTATGTCCCAAATACGCTGTAATTAATTTGATTAGAAATATTTATTTTTTCAACCTTATTTTGAATTAATATCGAAAAAGAACCCTAATTTTCAATCGAAAATTCACCCGTCAAAATATCAGTTTTTTTTTCAAAAAGTTGGTATGCTTTCTGTTCGTTGAAACCTCTACTTTCAGATGGTGAAAAAAGAAATATATCTTACTGTAGTAAATCTTCTCAGAAAATGCAATCTTTAATTACTTCTTTTCCTTCCTTTGCTTTTTTTTGTCTTACACATATACATTTTTTAGATCATTATTCACTTTTTATAGATTTTTAATATATTTAAAATATATAAATATTATTTAAAATATATAAATATATTAAAAATATATGAATATATTAAAAATCTATAAAAAGTCCGTAAAAAGTTTTGTTAAAAATATATAAATATATTAAAAATCTATATAAAGTGTATAGTGATGTAAAAAATGTATATGTGTAAGACAAAAAAAAGCAAAGGAAGGAAAAGAAGTAATTAAAAATTGCATTTTATGAGAAGATTTACTATAGTAAGATATTTTTTTTTTTCACCATCGGAAAGTAGAGGTTTCAACGAACAGAAAGCATGCCAACTTTTTGAAAAAAGCTGATATTTTGACGGGTGAATTTTCGATTGAAAATTAGGGTTCTTTTTCGATATTAATTCAAAATAAGGTTGAAAAAATAAATATTTCTAATCAAATAAATTACAGCGTATTTGGGACATAAAAAGGTAAGTTTTCACCAAATTTCGTGAAAAAGAAAAATTATTTGTAAAAGATAAAAATAAAAAACCAAAAACTTGGTTTTTTGAACTTTTCACATACATTTTGAGGTTATGTGAAAAAAGTGTAAATACAAAAGTTTTAGATCTTTTTACTATCTACAACTTTGCCATTTAACTTTTTTCCATAGGACTTTTAGTTTTGCCGGAAATCGACATAAACCGTTTTTTCCCCTTAAACACCCCCCCTTCCCGTTCCCTACCTCAGATCGCCCGGAATTTATTTTTCCTTTAATGTTTATAATATTCTCCTCCTTTTCTAATTGGTTATATTCTACTATTATTTTTTTTCACTTTTTATTATTTTTAAAGGCTTCTGCACTGGTCTATATTGAATAAAGATAAGCAAAAAACGCCTACCGTACATTTAGTGGGTGCGCCCGCGCCGGTGAGAGGCCAGTCAGCCTTGGTGCATGCTCGAACACTTCCTCTAACGACAGGCCTAAGGGCGCCAACATAAAGCGTTTGACCATTGTTTTATGGTTATATCAGACAAAAGATTTTCAATATCCACAAATTTATATTACTTATTTAAGTATGTATTTTTCTTAGATTTCTGTAATCTGAGGGTTTTTTTAATCTTAGTATCAAATAAGACAAATTTAATTGACTTTGTTTTTGATCTGAATTCAGAAAGAAGACACCTTTTTTTTTCAATAATATAGAGTCAAGTTAGATTTATGATTTTTTTTTTTTGCAATTGACGTAGGTAATTTCTTTCTTGACTTGTAGGTACTTTTGTAACAATAAATGACTATTGACTATGTCCCCTAATCAATAGCCGGTACTCAGTGTATTGCAGCTGACAGATACATAAAAATAGCACCTGCAATTTTATGAAACTAGTAAAGACATAAATGGAGCAACATAACAATATTAATACCGTAATAGATTTACAACAGCAGTAGTATATTAATAACAATAATTCTGAACGTCATATACCTATCTCACGGTTCCGGTATTAAATTATTTTCAATCGAGAACAGGGTGATAAATAGATTGAGTGGGAGCGAACCGCTTCTCCGATCCGACTTACACTTACCGTTGAGATAAGTAAAGCTAGAGTGCAATTGGATAGTAACGGTTAGAATTTTAGACCAAACCGTTCACCCTGCGTAGCATTTTTCGAGATTACATAAACGAAGGTGTATGAAAGTTTGACACAGGCAGAAGTAGTGTAATACAGATTTTTTATATAATATACATAAGAATAACATTTAATTAATTAATTAATGAAAAGAAAACATGACACACACTACCATTGGTTTGAAACACAACATATTTAATAGTTGATTACCTGGATACGATGGCATTTTATTTGTTACATGTAACTTTGAACATTGGTTTTGATTAAATCTATGAATATAGACCTAAACGGGTTCAAACTAAAATTTAAAAAATAAATGATATTCGAATTTCGATCATTCAGCGACCACTAGCTATTTTTATTTTCCTTTTGCCAAATAATATGCCCATTAATTCCAGTTAAGTTACAATTCCGCAGCTAGTGATCTGATGATCAATTTTGATGACTTCTTTTTGTAACTATAATATTGTTGACCATTTTACGCTTTTAAATCTTGTTTCTTCATCAATACTCTTATACGATTTTTCTCAAGACTTATCTAGAATATTATATTTTAGTTATTCTTCAATTGACGAGGATTGCTAGCATGAAATTGTAGATTGTAAGTTGAAACTGTAAATTGACAAGTATAAAAGCAAATTTATTTCGATCCGTCCTTAACAAAGTTGAGTGCAAAACCGGAACACATCAATACGCGTTAGACAGACAGACAAGGGAATTGTATCCGGAGCAGAGAATTCCGAAACTTGACGTGTTGGGAGTGGGGTGTAAAATAAAACGTTGCAACCGATGCCGCAATGCAATTTCGCGGTGCACTGCACCCCATCAATATACACAATCTAAAATGAAGAGTTACACAAAATTCAGTGTATGTACGAGTAGATTTGATGACTGGTTCCAGAAACTTCAAATCCGAGTTTTGCAGCAAATTTGTATTAAAAAAACTATTTAATATTAACCAAATATACTTATATCCATACTAATATTATAAGTGCCAAAGTAACTCTGTCTGTCTCGCTTTCACGCCAAAACTACTGAACCAATTTAAATGAAATTTGGTACACAGACACACAGTCAGAGGTACAGTCTAAAGCCTGTGAAAGGACATAGGCTACTTTTTAATTGAAAAAAAAGTGTTGTAAAGTGTTGAAAAGGGGGATGAAAGGTTGTATGAAAGTATTGTCATTTTCAGAACTAGAAGCATAAAAATAATGCATTCAAAGTTTGTAATAATTTTATCCTTAAGGGTGTAAATAAACATAGGGGTAACACATTTACGGATTAACTACAAATTGGTGAAGCTAAAGTTAACGCATTGAGAAGAATCTATTATGATGTCTAATTCCACGCGAGCGAAGCTGCGGGCGTCCACTAGTATTTAATATTTCAAGCAATAGTTAAACATAATTAATAAATACCCGTGTAGAATCGTGACTCTTCTCCCAGCTGAGATAAGATAATAAATAAAAACAAAAATAACATTCCATATTTAATTTCAACAAACTACATGGGCACATGTGTCATACGTATCTATTGTCATATGATGTGGTATGTGCTCTCCAACAAATCAGAGGTGAGAAACAATATCACTGAACGAATATGGAATTTAACAATGCTGGCTCCGTCAGTGTCTGCAGGTTGTAAGGAGATCTAGTTTCACCTCGGTATCATTGTGTTTTTTCTCAAATAGAACGGCAAGGTTGTTATGTTCCGGTTCTGATGTTACAATGGACTACATGTTAATAGTTCTATACGAATGGTTTGTAAATAAACACCTTTGTTATGCATTCAAACATCGTCTCTTCTATTTCGTAGGAGACCTTATTATATCAACCCGCTTAACCCGTAAAATTTCAACTCTGAAAAATATATACAAACTGAAATTGCTTGAATTAGTGTCCCGTGCTTTACCTGAAAATAATTATAACATTTATTAGTGTTGTTAATTTCAATCTTTTAGTAGGTACCTTAGCGCATTGAGCTCTGGCACTAATAATCAATCTATAAGTTAAGCAAGGAATAGTGAACAAAGTATTCACAAAAATAAACTATTTTTCATAGTAGTAAAAAAAATGTTACTGAAAGTTTGTATTGGTGTAAGAACAAAATCTCAATTGTTATGTATTATTTTAATTTTTAATATAATTAATTGTTTCAGGCGTTACTTTGCGGAACTCCATTATTGCTAACCAAGCATTAATCTACTTTACAACAGTCCGCGAACAAAACGCGTTTTTGTTCGCGGACTATTGCAAAGTAGATTAATGCTTGGTTTGTGTTTAATTTTACACATTTTCTTCCAAATACATCTATGTCATCAAGTTGACACAAGCTAACAAAATGCTTGTAGATGTTTGCCACAGGCGCTCCGCCGTCATCTAATAGAAAAGTCCGTAATTGACTCCCAACATTCGTGTTTTCCATTTCTCGATAAACATAATTACGATTTGCAAGAAATGTGGGTAGTATTCGTGCTTTCGCCTCGTACATGACACAGTGACATGTGCCGGGCAATTAGCTGGGCGATTGCAATTATAGAATTTTATGCAAGCCTTGCTTTGTAATGCCGCCAGATTGGATTTACATAATGGATAAAAAAAAAGTTAAAACGTTTATGAACAGATACGGCTGTTTAAACATTAAATTTCCATTTTAAAAGTCAGTAGGTACGAATTTCGAAAGATTTGAAAAAAATCGCGGCAATTTTTAGTTCGTAATGCTGTAAGACTATTAAATGTTTTCCATGACATTATTAAGAACTAAGCTGTGCGTAATTTTGTATTGGCTTTGATGTTTTTTTAAAGTAATCTATTACTTAGACTATGCAAAAAATATATGGTAAGTATAGAACGCCTCAAATCATGGTCACCTTAGTTATTTATGCGGTAAGGAATGTATGCAAGCTACTACATGATGTATGATATCAACAAAAACTCTTATAATGTTGACATTAATTACTTGACCCATGATTTATAGCTAGATATACACAATAAATAGGTCACGCAAACAAGTAAAGTAGGCACCTACCTTTTTGGACATTTATTACGTAAACAAATAAATATAAAAAACCGTATAAAATTATTTTGAAGTTACATATATATTCCGAGTGTAAGCAATGCAATCCTAGACAACTAAAGCCGACTACAAGAAAAGTGATTTTAAACAAATCTCAGGATAAATAAATATTAATAATAATAAATAAACGCGTCACATCCCCGCAGTAGGCTTACCTACCGCCGATTATTGCGGGTGGCGGACACACAGAGAAAACGACACATTTAACATCTATGAACCGCCTACAAATATTTATCTGCGAAATAAATATCTGTCCCGGCCGGGATTCGAACCCAGGACCCGTGGTTTAGCAGTCAGTATCACTCACCACCGCGCCACGGAGTCGTGTAAATAAAATAAAACAACACGGATCATTACAAAAACATATTCCCCCCTACCTTACTCAATTTACTAGTGTGCTAGAACCCTTCATATACCAAAATCAAAATTGAGTGACAACAAAGACACGAGAATTACTTACATGCAAATTCTCCTGAGTTTTGTGGGAAAACCGGCGACGAAGACAAAAGCGTGAAAGATGAAAGCGCGGATCTTTTTTTCGCAATCACTCGTGATTTCAACGTTCTCAGACCTTTACAATGGCGTCGTTTGTAAATAAAATGAGATTATGTTCGTAATAGTCGCTTCATAAGAACGAAAGTGTTGCGCCATCAGTCAAAAGAAGTTTTGAGTTAGTATTTAGATGAGTAGACGCAATTAATTAAGTTGGCCTCTCGCTTTCATCCAGCCGTGAGACTCGATGTGATGCGGTAAGTCGGCCGAAACGGGTTGTGTGTTTGTATGTAACACAACTTTGGGAAGTACTCTTACTTAAGAATAATTGCTTAACACGCCTCAATCGTAATTTCTTTCAGACGCATCCGAAAATGTTTACTATGTCAACTATTTTCTCATGCCATAACATATTATTTGGGTTATTTGTTCTTTGTTGTTTGATGTCATGTACGTGAATGGTACGTTGACAGCTAAGTAAATGACCTCTAACTCACTGTCTAGGGTCGATTTATATTGGTGTTCTTACATCCTATAGTAATGTTATGGATAACATAAGAAAATTTCATGCATATTAGTCATCATTCTCATCGGCAGCATATAGGATTCAGACCGGGTTGTTGATGGGTTGACGAAGCTGATTATGATGATGATTATATTATGATTATTATAAGGTGCTATGACACAAAGATCAAAATTTTAGAGAAACCTGAAAATTCTAAGTAATATTATATTTTTAAGATGTGTATACAATAGATAGAAGAACTAAAGTACTTATAAGTTGCATTTTATATTGTGTGCAAACTGAACAATCAGTGGTAGCTAATCGGATGGTCATTGTTGATGTACCTACTACCAAACTTAACAAACATTGTAATATAACTCCTTTTATTTTATTGTGTTATTTTGGAACAATTTTATCGTTCCTATCTTCCGAGCTAAGCAAACGGGTGATGTATACCTTCTGTTTCCTGATCAAGTGGTTATTTTTAATCTATAATTCAGTATACCAATACAAGGATAAAAAACGGTGAGCACCTTTTTACTTTGCTACATTTGAACCAAACCTAAACCTACGCGGCATTATTTTTTCTACTAATCGAATTTAGTTCCGACAAATAATTCGCCGGTTGAATAACCCAAAATTATGCGCACGACTTCCTGCGAACTGAACCAAATATAAATCATAATTAATATAATTAATACTTAAATCATAATCGTGCATTGAAACCGACTGATTCTAATGGTCGTACAAATGTGAGCAATTAATTTTGAACTAATTGCAAACAAGTAATAATAATAATCATCGTACCATTTGAGCCCCGGGTGATATAAAGTCACTTTTAATATACAATGGCCAGGCGATTATTAGAAACGTTAAATCTAAGTCGTGGCGTACAACCGTAAACAATATTGGCAATGGGGATAATAACTTTCGCTTGAGGGCTTTACTTTGAATTCTGGAACGCCAATTGAACGTTTAAAACGGTTAAGACATTTCATAAAACGATTTCACATTTACACACTTGCGATAGGATGCCTTGTGGCGTCAATTAAGAAGTGTCGCTTTATTAACTGCTGGATATAATAATATGTCAATTTCGAATACTTGACTCTTCTCACAGGTACGGAGGCCAGGACTACTCCACCACGCTGCTCTAGAGCGAATTGGTGGAAGGAAGGACCTAGTACATGGAGCAGTTCTAGAAGAGTGCCTTAAAGGTCAGCAACGCATGTGATGCCCCTAGTGTTGCACGTGTTCATAGGCGATTGTGACCACTTACCATTCTGTAGCTCGGTTTCATTATAACCTCTTCATGACTATAATGTCTGATGATTCTTTGTTTAACAACTTTTAATTTCATTTCTACAACTCACTTTTTTATATTGTCCATAACTTCAAGCCAAAATTTTCCAAAGGACTAATTGGACTTAACCATATAAAATTTCGTTAATTTTAATAACGAATAAGAATACAGAATCTTGTTAAATGTGGACCTTGAGAATAATTAACCAACAAACTCTATAGATTATGTAAACAAATACACAAAGAAATTATACATATGAGACATTCTATTGAATGTACTACCAATTACGCTATGATTCTAACAAAAGGTTTATAGTCAATATCAGTTGTCAATTATTTTATTTCATTGTTGTGATAAAGTACTTTTCCTAACTGCCTTTTCAGTAGAAAATTTTTATGATTCATTATGTACTATAATCAGCCTTATAATATGCCTTTGCGAATAGCAATGATAGTCTAATTATTGATTTTAGAGCAATGAGACTTTTATTTTCATTAATCTGAGTTGATGATGCATTGTTTATCAGTCATGGCAGTCATATTGACGATGCTATATTTTTGAATGTAGCAAAAGGTTTTAGCCGGTCGCGGTGACCCATTTACGTCCCATTGGTGGGCACAGGTCTCCCCAATAGTCACAGCTACGGGAGGTCTAGAGCATATTCCATCACGCTGCTCCAATGTGGATTGGTGACGGGGTGGCCGACCCAGTGTCGAATGTTGTCAAGCCACCCGAAGGTCTTCGACCAAGCCTAACGACTGTTTCCACCATTGAAAACAACACTACCGGCTTAACGGGCCCTCCGAAGCACGGTAGCGTCCATGAAATTTTGACACTATGGGGACCGCCATCAACATACCGACCGCGCCCGTCGTTGCTCAACTCTTTCGAGCCATTGGGCTATGGACGCTACGTGACCGCTTATGGGTGGCTTGTTTGTCTGTCTGTGTTTTGAAGAAGAAAAAAATTGATTTAAATTATCTTACATCGTACAACTTATCATGACAGAACCTAGAACTTTGTTTTAAACAAGTAACACGTTTAATTATACTCACTTGCTTTGATTCGACATTTGACTTGACCAAAATGACAGCATAGCACATGTTTGAGTTTACGTCGAAGTCCAGTTAGGTATGCGATCGACATTTTGTTAGCCTCTTATGGATTGCTGGGTTAAATGTTCTACGTTTGCCCTTTCACATATCTACTTGGAAATGTTTTGTACGATTTGAATACTTCTCTCTGTTCATAGTGATCACTCAATGACAAACGATTAACAAAAAAATTAAACCACAATTCTTTTCGTGTTATAGATTATGAAAACAAACCAATAGTTTGACAAATAAACGAAATACTAATCTTATATATATAATAATTATACTCTAAAAAATATTTTTTTAAAAAGCTTTTATAACTTTTTTTTTTATTTTCATGCATTGTCATAGGAACCTAATATGTGTGCCAAATTTCAGCTCGATAGCTTCAGTGGAAGTGGGAGAAATATTGATTGCAAGATTCCAGGACATACATACTTACATGAATGAATGAATACATACGAGTGAAGTTAAATAAAAGCTTTTAAAAATGTTATGTTGGTTTGTGTACGCTTCAAAAACTCAAAAAGTTCTGCACCGATCGAGCTGAAATTTTAGCATGATATATAATCCGCAATAAGGATTGTTTTTATCTAATTTTTGCATCAATTACATATCCGCGAAAAATATTGTATATCTACAAGTATTGCAAAATTAAATGACATGTATTCTTTGTTTTGTTTCTCATTTCGCAATCAATCACAATGTGCCACAGCGATGCGTGGCAGGGTACAGCTATTACAAAATAAATTCGAAACATTATTGTATAAAAGATACCTCCTACCATTTTTATGGATATTAAATGTATAGGTACCTACATACTTCTTGTTATTCCATAATATAACTAACAAAACTATTTTATTTTAAAACCTGATTGGAAGTCGATTGTAAGCAATATACTCGTACGAGTATATTACGCGGTATACATCACATAATTAACAAAAATATCAAGTAAGTACTATATCAATCTTCCATGTTAATTTTGATGTGAATCTAGTCTGCGTACTCGAAAACACTCGAGAGGTATGCGTACAAATGCCACGCTTACCCCGCCCGTAACAATATTTCAAATGTCAGAATCGTGATTTTTGCCGAGAAATGTTTTGCAAGAGCTACCGCGCCATACACAGAATCGTATGAATTGGTTCTTGGGCTTGATTCAGCTTGGGTCAAATCTTGTGCTCGAGCCTTGTTGTGACTCATACCTGATTACCGATTTAGGCTGATGCCCAAACTAATAAATATCTCTACACAATAAGGTAAGTATTTAATTCAGTTTGGAACACGTTCAGTTCAATACAACACATTTGTGTTGAAATTATGAAATTCAAATAAAGCATTTGTTAAGTTCGACTTACTTCGAGTATTTCTAGCGTCATATTATTGTATACGTAATATTTTATACAGCCAAGTAATAACTGGATGTGAGTGAAAAGTTGATTGGATATAATCACAAGAATGCAATACAACCAAGGTGAGCGAAGTTGTTGGATCGGCCGTTTTACGATGACAAGCATATCAAGCCATGTCAATGTTTAATGCAAATGTCCTCTGGACCCAGGTTTCTACTGGAACGTCAGCATTAGGGGCTACCCAGCTTGCTAATGCACTTATAATGGCAACATTATGTTATGAGGTAGAGAAAGTAGGCAGGGTCATTTAAATAAGACCTGCACCACTTCACTAATGCGGGGGCTTGGGTCATCCAACCTCGATAATGGTAAAATAATACTTTTACCTTTACGTTTCAGCGTCCAAATTATTTCAGTAGTAATGAATGTAATAAGTAATGATGACTCCGCGGTGGCGAGTGACCCTGAATGCTGGACCGCGTCGCAATGTGGCTTGCGCGTTTGAATAGATATGGGGGTACTCGTGTCACGTGCACTCCGGAGCACGAATTTAATTGATGTTAAATTTTGTGTCCGCCATCCGCAAAACAGGTCTAGGTCTTTTTGTGTTGTTTATCGAGTGGGAAACCTTGAATAGGTATCCGAACGTCGTGGGAGCGAGGCTGGGTTAAGTGGGTCTTTCACCCACTAAAACCCGCTCGGTGGCCTACTCCGGCGCTACAGGAGGGCTCAAGGATATCTTGTAGAACGCGCCGGTACCTCCGGCGCTGCGCCCAAGACGAGCTCTTCCCGGTTTACACAACGCTGTGAAGCAATAGACAGCGTCGTCTCTCCAGCACAGGATGGACGATCGAGATCCCACACTCACCGCCCGCAACCCCATAAGTCCCTTTTGAGTCGCCTTTTACGACAGGCAGGGGGTACCGTAGCACTATTCAGGTCACGAGCTACAGGGACAGGTCTAGGCCTACCGCAGGGGGTTAGCGTGTAAGCGTATATTTCTGGCACCTGGCGCGGCTACCTACATTGTATTTCTGTCGTCAGTGAATGTCAATTGAAAACCTCTCCTGTTTTCGGTAGTCGGTTAAAAATACACCTCGATACACTCAATTATTGAATAAATCGTGTTGTTTTAATTTTAAGAAAATTTTAATCGTTTATTTTGTATCTATTGTATCGATTAAATTACGTTTAATAGAAGTGAATGAATTTTCAAAGTTAATATGTTTCATCATAAATCTTATGTGCCTAATCAATATTCAGTTCTAATGTTATGAATCGACCTTTAATAGTGGGAATATTAAGTCATGAATAAAACCGAAGTGAACGAAATATAGAAACGTTCAATTTAATGCCGATCGAGCAGTTTCATGGTCTACATATCAAACCATTTGTGGTCGAGACCGTATCACGAAGCAATTGGTTTAGATTTGCATCACATGCTATCGGGTCAATCTTAGGCAAATTGTTGTTAATTTGATGTTTTATTTTGAAGATTTCATATTGAAAGACGTCTTTAATAATAGCGCGTTGGTCATTACAATCTAGGACCTGGATCCCAGGTTCGAACCTTCTGGGGACAGATGTTTTTTTAAAATAGATATAAGATAGCAAATGCGCATGCAGCAGCCGCCATCTATTTCCACCCATGACAAGCGTTACAGACCCTGTCTATCACAGATGGGTTTCTACACTCATGAGATTCCAACGTGTAACCAAAATCCACAATTTTTTAGCCAGAGCACAATTGTTAAAAACAATTATTAAACCGAAGAATGAAGTCGAACCAGGGCGCAATCTAAATAGAATTAAAGTAGATAACTACATAATATTATTGTGTGCCTTAGTGTGAATTTACCGATTGATTTATCTTACAAAAAAAATTAAAAAAACGTATCTCTGATAACAATTAAATGTAATGTAATGCACTGTGTAAAATTAATGTTGTGATAGTAATAAAATGTCATCAGCATCATCATCACAACCCTTTCTTTTTCCCACTGTTGGGCACGGGTCTCCCCTTCCCCAGAACCAGCATCACCCATTCGCTGACTACTGTAAGAGACTATGAACAAAACTCAAATAGAGATTGGTCCTTGTCCGTCGTCGTATTGTCATCAAATAGAAAATGGTTGCTAAGAGGTTACTTGGTTTAGAAAATCTTGTAAATTTATTTTAGTCCAGTGAATCATGGTTGACCAACAAACAGATGGATATTAGCAATGAGTTACAAATTCAACGTTCACGAATATTTGAATTTGAAATCTAGCGCATATATGTTAGGTTAAGCGTTCGCCGTTCCACTTCATGATAATTCATAAAAAAAATTTACAGATTTATTACAAATGTATTACCAACGAATGTTATAATTATTAATTATTAATTATCGCATTTGTGTCTGGTTTAACAACTGTAAGCAAATTGCTGACTAAATAAATAAACAAATAAATGTATGATTCTATTATAAATAGGTTTCAACGCAACTTTATAATTTGTTTATAGACTGAAATAAATTTTAAACAACACAAATCGTTGCTATTGTAAAAATCAGTCTGCGCGGCCTGTCCTCACCCCCGAATGGATAGAAACTCGGAGGTAGCTCCGCCATAATTGAGGTTTCCCATTTAAAATCTATATATATAAAAGGAGAAGGTGACTGACTGACTGACTGACTGACATATCAACGCAGGGCCTAAACTATAAGGGCTAGAAACTTGAAATTTTGCACAGGGGTTCCTTTTATAACGTAGGGGAGCACTAAGAAAGGATTTTTTAAAAAAAATTCACCCCCTAAGGGGGTAAAACGGGGGTGCAAAGTTAGTATGAAACTTTGCCAATTTTGAAGTTAGTGAATGTCTAATTCCACGCGAGCGAAGCTGCGGGCGTCCACTAGTTTATTATAATTGGATCTGAAATTTTTAATTTATTATTATTTATCTAAGAGCACAAAAACATTATTTAATAATAATTCATAACTATTGATGATTTTATTTTGATACAACATGAAAGACATATTTTTATTCTGGACTAATTGAATAAATTAGATGTAATCTTACCAAAATTATTAAATGTGCAGTTCTTATTAATTTTGTGCCTTCTTCCACATTTGAGTACCATCCGCATGTCATGTCATTATTTAAGATATATATGTATATTTACATAGAAGAAATAGTAACAAGGGCCTTGTGTTTTTCACTTCAATCCAATTTTTTTATAAGTAGTAAATTTATGTCTAAACCCCAAAATTGCTCATAAATTTACCGCTAACTTACGGTTTCGGTTGTTTATTTTTAACGGATGCTCCTTGACTTTTACCGTTGATATTAGCATCTTAATGCAAATAGGGATAAGTACGGTTTCGAAACGATATAGTCTATATTTTAGTCACGAACGTAAAAGAATACGATTTTTTTTTTATTACAAAGGCCTTGAATATATTGTTAGTTAATGATGGATTATTAAACGTTTCAAAACTTTCGGAGTCGTTGTCTCCGTGGCGCGATGATGAGAGACGCTGACTGCAAAACCGCGGGTCCCGGATTCGAATCCCGGCGGGGCCAGATATTTATTTCGCAGATACATATAACTATTTGTACTCGGATCATGGATGTTCAATTGTTTTTAATGATTTTATATTAATGTATTAAGCTAACACCCTGTAATAGTAGGTAATAAATATTACGTGCATTAGAAAAAATGTTTTTTTCTTTACAATATTTAGGGCAAGACTATGTATAAACTTACCCAAGTAACTCCCTTAGAATTATTAATGTAATACTATATATTATTATTATGTTTTTAAATCTAAACTACGGTACACGCACTATCGAAAATTGCAAATGAAAATTATTAAGTACCCAGTATTACTCAATAAGTTTCGCTTGTATCAATTACGAGTAACAATACTAGTACATTTCACAGTTAAATTATTATTAGTTATTTCTCAAATCAATCATTGAAAGCGCTTAGGAAATTTCGTGCACCGCAGAAAACAATTTCGGTTAAAATAAATCACTTAGGTGCTGGTACGGAACATTAAGCACCTATTTATTAACAAATCCATTTATTTAACTCAACAACACAGTTATAATGACGGTGGGTAGTTGCGTAATGAATAACATTCTATGGATATAAGATAGCAAGATAGCAAGATAGCAGGCCAATATCCGCATTGGAGAAGCTTGGTGGAGTATGCTATAGCATATGTCTCGCAGCTGTGACTATGGGGAAGACCCGTGCCCAATGGGACGTCTGTTGCAAGTAAGACATCAAGCGAACACACACCAGCCGATGATAGCCTATGAAAAAAGTTATACGAACTTCTTATTGAGGTTATTGTCAATGACAGGCTGTCTGTTGCCGCTGTGTTCGGCAGCTGGGCAGTATCGATGTGGCCATTTATGTAAATAAATAGGAAATGACCAGCCATTCCAGCGGAATTCATGGCTACCGAGAAACACTTTCAGTGCGTTATTTATCGAGCATACCGAGATGTTGACGGCCGAGAGATTTATTGGAGACCATTGAACACTCGTTGAAGCGTAGTGTGACGCTTTCTATACGCGGTGCACGGAACACTTTGTTGTGCGTTTGTGGAACGCAGATATTTATGTGTTCCATCTATCAGATAGACAATATGTCTACAGAAACGCTGAATCTTTCGGTCAAGGTTTCAAATTCAAGTCTAAGTTCAGACTCGAGGAGTTTCTTATCCATTCCACCACCACAACTCTTTCTTTGTCCCAATGTTCAACCAACGGGTCTCCTCTCAGAATGGGAGGGTTTAGGCCTTAGTCCACCACGCTAGCCAAGTGCGGATTGAAAGCACAATTCAGGTACATTCAGGTTTCCTCACGATGTGACCTTTACCGTTATAGCAAGTGACATTTATTTTCTTAAATCGCACATAACTTAGAAAAGTCATTGGTGCGTGCCGCTTGGGTTTGAACTTGGGCCGCTCGAGTGAGAGAAGAGTTCGATAGCCACTGGGCCGTCACCGCTATCTATCTTCTCTCTTATCCTCTAGCACCACATATTACTACGTTTTATGCTCGCAGACGCGAATTTTGCACGCGCATGTCTCCTCTCAGACCGGGATAAGACACAGCGTAAAGGACGCCACGCCGGAAAAATGTGTATTGGTACAGCTCGCGGCACGAATGTTTAGTTCTGAATGTAATCCGGAGGGGATAGCTGCGCATGGGGTGTCAGTGAGTAGGACTTAAAACAGTTGGCAAACCAATCAACGCTTTCGACTCGACCCGCTCGCCCTGCGACAAACGACTTTGATGCCCGTACGTATTGACCACACCAATGAAAACGGAGTGCAAACTGCATTCTCATTCTTCCTGTACCACCGTACCTGTATCAAATTATTTAATTGTAAATTTTGAAATGAGTAACCGAATTTGTCTTTTTGCCGTGTTCTTCTAGGTAGCATCAACTTTGTAAACCGGCGGTAGATAAAAAATATAATGACCTTCATGAAGCGTATACAAATACAGTAACAAATAAATTAATTTGAATCTGAATCTTCACAATGATTTCCTTCTTCATTAATCACTATTTCTGTTAATTCGTAAACTTACCGTAGCTTCCTGCGTCTATGACTGTCGCATCTTCAAGGATACCTTATTCACCTTTATTCAAATTTGTTGCACTATGCCATATCAGCCACGCATTGAATTCAATTTAAGTTTTTCAAGTTTTTAGCTCGAAAATCTATCAATAATCCATCCGATCATCAGTCTCCATCGGCCGATGCGTCCGATTTATAAAGTGAAGTGAAAAGATGTTTTCTTATGACCGACTTTACAGATAACCATTTTTTTTTTTTCAGTTACAGAAGTTCAGTATATTATTTACCCGACCCTGGGCCCGCACCCAGATCCAACCCTCTAGCTCTGCGATGGCGAAACCTGGAGACCAACGAGGCAGTACTGACAGCGAGGTAAAACTTTCGTAGTAATTGTGTTAGGCGCATGGGAAGGAATGTAATACGACGTCTTACGCTTACAGGAAAGGGAGAATGCACCGGATCCACGGTCCACTGTGCATGCAAGCTTGACACGTGATACTGGAGGATACGATCACCTTGAAGTATGATCCGATCGACGTAACGTAGCGAAGTTGCATCAGATCGATTTCAAAAAGGCGGAACATTCTGCCTTGAACTTAACTAACACTAATCCCAGTCCCTCTCTACTTTGATGAGCGGTTCAAAATAATTTCCCACGACCGCTGGAGCGTTACTATTGTTACTCAAATTGTTAATTTCATTTACTATTTCAAAGTTCTTAACTGCTTTAAAGTAGTACCTACTTCTATGAGCTTGGAATTTCCAGACAAAATATATTTCTTCTGTCACATGACAGGTTTGATAGTGAAATTACTTACACAAATAGACGCACTGAATATAAATATTAATCCAGAGAATGAGTTATAACTCTCCCTATATATAAGTTATACTCTATGGTAATAACTTTGCCAAGTTTCATTTGAATCCGTCCACGGGTTTTCACGTGATGCGTGCACAGACAAACAGACAGACAACATTTTTATTTAATACATTTTTGGATTCTTACTCGTTAATATACCTAATTAAATTGAATTGAAATTTTGAAAAAATATTCAATTACAACAAAACACTCCTCTTCAGTTTCATTATAGTATAGATTTACTTTAATTCGTTAAACTGTCTATAACAGAATATGTATATTTACGTAGGATATCTTGTATTACACAAAGTCTATAAAACGTTGTATTGTAGTAAACGTGCTATTTCATTTACACCAATATCCACAGACTAAAAATTAACCACGGCTACAAGCTAAACTTCATTGTATTTATTGTAAATGTACCCCAAAAACGTGCTATTAGCCATAATATTCTCACATACTGTCAATATGATAATAGAAGAGCAAATAGCTCACGTTTCAACCTCATCATATCACATTTAATTAATGCACGTATACAATCTACAGTATTCACATATGTGAGGCTTGGTACATTATGTTTCACGAATTAGTCGAAGTGATTGACAAGTTGTAGCAACGCCTACTCTAAAGTCTTCCACGTAATTTTTAGATCAGGTATGTTTTATTTTAAATAATTTTTTGAAATTGCCACACTGACGGCAGCCCCACTCCAAATCATCCATCTGTCATGGCCGCGTTCAGTGTCTCGGTCCAGATTTCTCTCATTCAGCGTTTACGTGCTCAAGTCTTCACACGCCTTAGGGAGAAAGTTAAAAATAATTTATTACAAGTTTTTTATATAGCCCTCGTGGGTTTTTATATTATTATAACTATATAACTATCCGGCAATGTTGTTCGCGGATGTCGCAGATATTCCATACTTATACAAGTATGATGACGACAAACCCCTGGCGGGTCCATGCTGCCCTTTTGGGTATTTATTTATAAACCTCTTTGGTTTTGCCATACAGCCCTTTTGGGTATTTATATAAACCTCTTTGGTTGTGTTATCTGCATATGTCGCAGATGTGCCATACTTATACAAGTATGAGTACGATGAACCCATGACGGATTCATCCCGGCCGGGCCCGGGCTCTGTGCTGCCAGCGGCCGCGTCCCCAGGGACGGCTAGCCTCTCGCGAGCCGGAGGAGGCCCTGGCGGGTGTCGAGGAGGCCGCAGCGGAGCAGCCAGCGCCAGCCCCTGCCGACCCAGCAGAGGCCACGCCCAAAGGCGTTGAAAATTTGCTATACTGAAGGTACTGAAATTTAAAATTAATTTGGTCACTGCGACTCATAAGGATGTCGCCACTCGCTGGCAATCTATACTTTAAAAGGGTAAACCCTTTTAATCGATAAACCAAAGGTTTTTCAAGGATAAAATTTTATCCGAGTACACATTACCCAAAAATTGTTTTTTGCCGCCACCAAACCTTGACCCAGAGGCCAAGGTGCCTCTTTGTTGATATTTAAACAAATGGGGATTGCTTTAGCCGTTTTAGTGCACGCCGATTCATTTATACTCAGAATAAAAATGCCTGTCGCCTTTGCGATGCTCATTTTACGAAACTAATACTAGATATGCCTTAATCACATCCGTTCTAGTCTTAAATCCTAGAGATATCATAGAAAAATATAACAGAAAATAAGAAATGTTAAATCTACCCACAGTCGGACTAACTCTTTTGCAATTTAAACTCCAAAATCCTTACATCGAAAGCCGTAGGCCAACAACCACGATGTAGGGCGCTATCAGCCAGCAGCGATGCTGTCGACTTTACCAGCGGGCCTGCGCCAGCCGAACAGGACTGTCCACCGCCAGGAGCCGTCGCCGCCGGAGCCGTCGCCACCGGAGCCGTCGCCGCCGGAGCCGTCGCCGCTGGAGCCGTCGCCGCCGCAGCTAAACTGCGCCGACCCTGTCGCAGGTATGATGACTACGAGGTATGATGACTTACGATATGCTGGCAGACTTCGGATTTTATATCAATAATCCAGTAATACTGGATGGGATATAAGGTTATGAAATACCATTTTCCACTAATACCTACTCTTTTACAAACTTTATTTTGAAGTGTTTACTATAAATCAAAGCAAGAAGCAATTGTTTACCATAATGCTTTAGATCGCTTGTTAAAAATGGGTTCATATCAAGCGCATTTATAGTAGGTCTTAACCGAATGGTGATATACGATTCATATTAAATATTTAATCTAATATTTAATTTATTGTAGTAGATCACTTGAAAATGGAAAATTATTGGCTTCAAAATTATTAATAATAATTTACTTTATGGCTTCGATATACTTTAGACTGCTATTTTATATATTTTTAACTGTTCATACATTTTATACTACTATATAAATACCTGAGATTCAAGTATCTATAACGGTATCCTCGATCCATTCGTTAACATCCGGAATGTGTGACGCAAATCAGTAATGGAATATACACATAATTAATTTATTGTTTTTTGTATAATATAACCTCTGTTTTAAACAGTGATGACATATTCAATAGATCTCTTTAGCAATTTTTTAGAATGTCTGATTTATCGCTTAAATTCTAGAAGTCTCGGATTTATAATTAACTTAAATTCGAAAAAAGTTACTTACAACCAAGATTAATTTCTGGGTTTCATGTATATAATTAAAAACATAAAGCATCATTCGTACTTAATCATCTCACGAACAAAAACATTCAATATTTCAAAAATGTCAATTGAGAGACGGTGTTATTATACTGTATACAGTAATCATATACAGTATTATTAGTTATACACCAAATCGTTGGAATACCATATTTATTTTGTTACTCAGCAATCCAATTGAATTCTTATAAATAAATCATTTTTATTACAAAAACATTGCACACTGATATTTTAGAGATTAAATAACTGCCGTCTTTTTTGTATACCCTAATTGTAATTTGTTGTTGTAACATGTTCTTTATCGGTGTACAAATAAAGAGTGTTTGTATTTTATTGTATTGATAACATAATGTTAGTCAAATTCGCTGTTATGATTTTCAAAATAAATTTTGATGCGTCAATAAATGGACGTGGTTCATTCTCGAATGACAAACAATATTTTAGTTATTGAAAGAATAAGGAAAAATCACTACACATTAATGAATTGGAACTAAAGGCAGTTTAGTGTTTGCAAACAATTTTTATAAGTGTGATCACACATTATTACGATTGGTTAACGTTACATACAAATTTAATGATATTATTACCACTTTACAGCTTAATGCATAAATCGAATGGGGTCGCTACAGTACCCTCATTTTAATAAGTAGTTAATATTTTTCGAGAAATTATGATATTATTACGACTTTACAGCTTAATGCATAAATCGAATGGGGTCGCTACAGTACCCTCATTTTAATAAGTAGTTAATATTTTTCGAGAGATAAGTATGGCAATGAATACAAATGTCACAAAATATATTTGCATCATATATACGAGTAGAAACCGAGGCCGATTGTATAATTCTTTAAAAGTTTGAAAATATGGTGGAACACACAACACAGTTTTTGCATTCCTGATATAACTAACACGCGCAGACCACAGCACTTAATGTTCTTAATGTTAATGTTCTACATAATGTTCTTACATGTCCCGGATGCGTCCTGCATCCTGGAGCCTCCGCTGTTGGTGCATTCCGTTTAAAATGAGAGGATTTGACAAAGCTTCTGCTTTAGTTTTAAGAATGTTGCAATAACTGATACACGATAAAGCTTGTGATAGTATGTACCATACTGGCCATCTCAACCCATGTTTTCTATCATTATCATTATCATTATGGGTCTAATTAATATCTTTCTCCAGACTGCCCCATAAACTTCACAAATTGCCTAGTGGTGCCGCGAGTTATAATAATATGGTACTCTTATATAAATAAAAATGCTCAGATTCCCTTGGTTTTTATTTGGTGTACTTAATTACAAACATTATGGATTTGTAAAATCTTGTTTTTAGTAAACATGTCTATAGTTATATGAGGTTATTATTCTCTACTTAAACAATAATTAAAAAAAAAAAAAAAAAAAATATTACTTTCAATATTAACTTTCACAAATTTGAATTAACTTAAATCTTCAAACTAGCTAAACTATAATTACAAAATTAAACAAAAATAAAGTTTCATTTGGAACACTATTATGAAAACATTAGCTTTGTTTGCGTTAGTCGCAGCGCATCGGATACATAGGTAAAAATAGCAGGAATTTTCCAGCTATTTTACTTACCTTGAATCACTTAACAATTAAATTAGATAAGTTTGTTAGAATTATTGTCGGTAATTGTCATTAATAAAAACGTCAAACATCCATATGAAATTATTAAAACGTAGATACAATTTCTGACATAACCATAACCTCCAAACCAAATACATAGGTACCAACCTCTTTTGAAACTTCCATATTTTGTTGTACGTCCGGTGCCTAAAGAGAAACCTTTATTAGTACCACAAGTATCTTATGCAATACTAATAAACGTTTTATAAGTGTTAAACAACTTTTTATTAGATTATCAGCATAGAATAATTTTAATGAAAATAGACCTTTATTATTGCCACAAATACCTTACAATCGTTTTATATACATACTCCATATTATTATATGTTATTTTATTATTAGCATAAAGATTAAATCAATGTACCTACATATTAAAGAAATTTCTAAACAGTGGTTATAGACACAACACCCGACATGCTGCAGTTCGTATCTGGTTCTCAGTATCGATAGCATTCGAAACACTGCAGACTGGAGTGATTCCTCTTGTATAATTGCTAAATTATTGTAACATAGATACGTATTGTACACCATTCGAAATAATTTGCAATTGATTCTGTCTGCAGGAAATGATCTATAATGAAGAGAAAACTCAGTTAATTAACTACATTACATTATTTTATATTTTTGTAGTAAAAATTTTTAACATAAATCAAAAACAAAATTGGTCAATTTACACTAGTGTTATTTACATCACTTTTGTATTATATTACTACCGAAAAAAAAAAAAAAAAAAAAGGACAAACTACCTACCTTTTGTTAACTTTGTTAATAAAGTAACATACCACAAGGTATTTAATTTCTTTATAAGATAGGTTTCATATTTCTGAAATCTGTCTCTAAACAGCTACAACTTGTCAATCACTTCGACTAATTCGTGAAACATAATTTACAATCAAACGAGCATAGTAATGTTCGATTGTAATTATGTGAACGATTTAGTCGAAGTGATTAATAATCTCCCTCCCTTATATCCGATATGGTCTAGTGGCTAGGATACCTGGCTCTCACCCAGGAGGCTCGGGTTCGATTCCCGGTATCGGAACCACATAGTGCATTATGTAACCCACCCATGAAATATGAAACAAACATATTATGATCTAAACTAAATGAGAGAAATCTGGACCGAGACACTGAACGCGGCCATGACAGATGGATGATTTGGAGTGGGGCTGCCGTCAGTGTGGCAATTTCAAAAAATTATTTAAAATAAAACATACCTGATCTAAAAATTACGTGGAAGACTTTAGAGTAGGCGTTGCTACAACTTGTCAATCACTTCGACTAAATCGTTCACATAATTACAATCGAACATTACTATGCTCGTTTGATTGTAAATTATGAGTAGGTACCTACCTACTTCATATTAATGGACGACTATCGTATTAAAATTTTCATTCATATGCTCCGTTTTGTCTGTACAGGTAACACTGACGAGCTTTGATTTAATAAAATTCTTAAGGAATAGTTACGCTCACGAAACATGTATTTCATCGATATGTACACCCAGGTACGCACCCGTTAAGTTTAAATGGAATACGGAATAAAAAATTCGATATTCAACCACCAATAATCCTTACGAATGTATAAATGAGAAAATTTGTTTGTTGGTTTGTTGCTTAGTCCTTCTTCTTCGCCTGAATGAAATGATGATCGACATAATTTTTTGCATAGCGCCAACTGAATATCTATATATATAAAAGGAGAAGGTGACTGACTGACTGACATATCAACGCAGGGCCTAAACTATAAGGGTTAGAAAGTTGAAATTTTGCACAGGGGTTCCTTTTATAACGTAGGGGAGCACTAAAAAAGGCTTTTTGAAAATTCACCCCCTAAGGTAACGTTTTACCTGCAAAGTTAGTATGAAACTTTGCCGTTTTTGAAGTCAAGTGGGCAACCCGAACGCGGACAGACGTCGTTAATGGGTCTAATTCTACGCGAGCGAAGCTGCGGGCGTCCATTAGTCCTGTATAAATCCATCCATCAAATTTTAAAACCTGCGCCTATTCCCTCTAAAACCAGTAGATTTCTGTCATCTCCTGTGCTATAGAGGAGACCTGTTAACGACTATCATTAAGGTAGTGATACTCGTATGCAGCTCTGTTTATAAAAACAAGCAAGTTGGACTGTTAACTTTGAATTAGTTCACGTATCATATGTACAGTTTGCAACACAAGTTTCTCCGGCGCTTGTTATTTGACGCTAATCTAACAGTTGTCACCGTTGCGCAAGACAGACAATGGCGTATACATTTTTTGTTTCTGTCATGTTATTTTTTACGTAGGTGGCGAACGTGTTATTCGAAACATTTACGACACCGAATCGGCTTTCGATTTGTTATCGCCCGCTATTTCATTGAGACCCCGTATTTGGTTCTTGGATTGTGTCGATATGCTGTAAAGGGTTTTTATTGTGTGTTTTCAGGAAACCAGGAATTTTAAGATTATGTGCACATCAAGTAATGAACTAAACTCGGATGGTACCTACCTAGGAATCGAAATGAACTCCAAAAACGCCCGCTGAACTCTCTCTGTTAAACAAGACCTTAAATAAAGCTTAGAAAGACAATGTGTATTCCAAATTCATGGAAGTTCTGCAGAGATAAAACACCTGCTTATATTAAATTTGTATCTGAATAATTTAATTGATACTATTTTACCAATTTAATTTTACCTTATCCCATTTCAATGAAATCAATCGATTTCATTGAAATGGGATAAGGTAAAATTAGTGTGATAGCATCTAATTTAACAGCGATATTGCATTAGCAATCCTCATCAAAGATAACGACTACCTTAGGCTTTTGCTATTAACTTATGATGACGACGCTATGACGAATTATACCTAACACATGCTTCGTTACTGCTATTTTCACCATGGCCTACTCAAAGTTTAATGGGAAAATATGTAGGTACCTACTATGGTGAAAATGTTAACATCATCAATCGGCGTGGACTAATCATTTATTCTATAGAAATTTTATTTATTAGTAGTAACTAAAAAAACTAACAGTAAGTAAACAAAACATAATTAACTTAACATCATCATCCAACAGCCGTAGAAGAATTTTTCTCTCTCTCTAATTGCATAGAGAAAATTAGAATTAGTTAACAAAAGGCCGTAACGCGTCTCGAGATCTGCAGCAGAACAAAGTCATAAACTCTTGTATTCTTAATTCGAAATCTGGCAAATTCTCGGTCTAAAGAAATAAGGCTACTCTGCCTACCTGTGAGTATAAAAACGTATAAGAGTGAAAGTGAAAAGAAATTATTTCTACTGAAATAGAAATAATCAAAACAGAAGCTTGATTTAAATCAAATCTAAACGTTCAATTAACCTGTCCAAATGATATGAAAACCAGCATTTAGACGCGTCGACGAGTTTCCGATCGCGTGATCAGTAAACAGCTGTACAGAAATCGTATCAGAACTCTTCGAAAGACCTGCAATCACTGACGCGAATTCCAGATCAATTCAAAGATGAGCTATTAAGGTTATAATGAAGGTTATTATTGCTGCCTTAGGCACTTGTTGCACTTATACGATGTACTATGAACTAATTAAACATCATTCCAATATTCATCATAAGATCTTTTGATACGTATTAAATTTTATTGTACACATTTTATGTCTATTTAATGATAAAATGTTTAAAAAAATTATGTAAGATACCGCTTGCCTAAAAAAAAGGAAAAAAATAGCTCTGTCAACATAACTTACCTACTGAATAGTAGGTAAGTTATGTTGACAGAGCTATTTTTTTCCTTTCCTTTATATTTATTTATATAATAATTAAAGGACCAGTCCACGGGAGGGCACTGGTGTTCCGTTAAACGAGTTCCCCAGGAACCTTCTGTAGGCACCAGGCTTTCGCAAATTAGGTTTTTATACTAAGCTAAATACTGTACTTATCCTAAAAGTTGTAACAACATGGTAAGACAGTTTCTTTACTTCTAGACGCCTCACGTCACGTATCGTGTTTTCATCATCGCTAAAGGGCCGATCCAAATTACTGGCACACGAGAGAAGCAAGGACGCAAATGAGAAAGTTTAGCTTGTAATCTAAAATCACTTTTAACACCATGTAATAGAATCTGTATTGTAATGATTGGTCGTGGGAAGATTTAGCCGAATGTTTGTAGCACGGATGAGTTTTTGGAGTATCGATTGTGTAGAACGATTGCAACATCGCGTTTTTTGCCTGTAGGTACCATTGTTTTGATTATTAACCATTACATGTTTTAAAATAAAAGTAAATAAGACGCTTTGTACAAAGAATATGTTTTGATGGTATATAATCACAATAAAAAACATTCAAATTCATAATTCGAACACCAAAATTAGAACAATAATAAATGGCAACAAATAAAAAAAACTCATAAAACAATCTTCAAACTTCACCAATACCTATAGTATTAAGTCCGTGCCAATACCAATAAACAACAACTTTCAATTCACGGAACGTATGGAGTAGACTGAACACCATGACAAACATTCCACTTTTAAACAAATATAGTTTTGAAACATTCTACCGTTGAAACTAAATTTAAAAAAATAGCGGTTGCAGATGTTGCCTCAATGCGACAAGAATGGTGAAATTCACAGCAATGACCTTTGCACGTAATTGGTTGGCTGCGGAGTTAGAACCGTGCCATTGCCGACAAGCGATAAGTGAGCAAAAAACTTCTGTTCGAGACCTAACAGAATTACTTCATTGTAATTTGAATCTATTTAAATTGCGGTAACCCCTACCACTAGACAATAAATGGTCACAATAAGCTTTGTCTACTCTAATAAGACATTCGATAGAACTGCGTCATCGTCATCGCGAATAGAGAAGGGATGGTAATTGGTACGATATAAATAATTGGGTGAAAAAAAACAAAGTAACTGTTTGTCACAAATTACTTCCGCATCACTATCTAGGCTACTAGAAGTAATTACTTTGTTTAAAGTTACCCCATCTGGGTTTTCGTATCCAAGACTTTCAGATCTGGCATAAAAAACAATAAGTCAGCAAACGTTTCAATTCAACCCCAAGAAAGCCGAAAAAAAAAATTAAAATAGTATTTGCACCATAGTTGGCTCCATCAATAAAATAGCTTTCGACTAATGCAAATTCTTAAACAAGCTTAAGCATAGCTACAATTAACAAAACAACTAAAGAAGTTTTAAGTCAATATAATAAATTGATCTCTTTTGATGTCGCAAATTTAAAGTGACTATTTTATAAAACCTTACACTTTCACAGACTGATAGTTGCTTGCAACTTTTTGTCTTTCTCGCTCAGATCAAATATGCATGAGAGGGACGACGTGCCGTCTTCGATCGTATTAAAGTCTAGAAAGCTGATAAGGATTTGCGATAAAAGCATTTGGGCGCTTCGTTCCTTTGAAAATGAGATAAAAGAATGTCATAGAATAATAACATCTAATTAATTTATAATAGGTGCTACAACTAGACAGCTGTCTAAATATATAATCTCAGAAGAATAACTTCAGGGCTACGTTCTTTTACCTCGCCCGACGACGGGCGTTCACACCAAGCCGAGCGACGGTGGAGCGACGTTCGTCATCCGACGTTTTCGAACGACATTGCATAATTATCACTGTCAAAATAGACATTATTGTCATTTTTTGTTTACATTATGTACAATAGTCGTTTCGATTGAATTGTGGAACCCTTTTTTCGTAGAATGAACCTAAATCCGTAAAAGAAGACCAGTTATATGCTGCCAAATGGATCGCCAGATCGTCAGAATTGTTTTGGTGCCTTTACTATTGTTGTGTCCTTCACAACATTAGCCTGAGCCATACTGATCTCAATATTCAAGAGTATGTTGATGAGGGCATGCTTCATCTCCACCAGACCTAAGACAACAGTGACACAAGCAATGTAGAAGTTGATTGGAATATTGCGAGATGAAATAGCTGCAACACTATTTTCTCAGAGGGGTTTACCCTAAGAACTGTAGTTTTTAGAATTATAAAGGTATATAATGGAGTGTTGTAGTTTTGATTGTTTTGAAGAATTATTTTGGCTCCATGTGCAGGCCAGGTCCATGGTACCATATTGACCGAAGTTACATAGCTATGTCAAATTTTAGCTCAATTGGATGCCAGCAAGTGCTTAGAAAATGGATTGCAAATTGTGAATTGGAAAATCATGCCATCAAAGCAAGTTACATAAAAGCTTATAAAAATCCTGTTAATGTACTAAAATGTGACTTTAATTGATGTACCTGAGTGAAGAACACTTCATTGAATAAACAATAATCTGAATGAAATTGTTTCCATTTTGAAAATTAGATTTTATTATGTACATTGTACCCCATGTACTTAATACAAACATAAAAATCACAGGGTAATTTTTACTGCCATATATTAAATTTAAAGCTATTTATTTAATGTGTCCTTCAGGATAAAAAGTACCCTATTTCCTATTCCAGGGTCTTGAGTTCCATACAATGCATGCATGTATAAATGCATACTTTTTGACTTTTTTACATTTTTCATTAAGATGTAACAAAATTAAAACCACGTTATATATCATCACAGTTTTATTAAAATCCATCCGTTTAGTGTAAAATACATAGAATACACGTTATTGTACACACAAAGTAATTACAAAAACACAATATTGAATTATCGAAGAGATTACAAAAGGTACAACCGGCCTTGATCGTCGTAATATTAACTGGCCATTTTGAGTAACAATATTCATTGTTTCCATCAAGGACGTTGAACTACTATTTCAACGTCCTTGGTTTCCATTTTGATTCGATTCAACGATGAATATAATGAAGATAGATTAATATATTTACACGAAACACTGTTTAACGCGAATGAAAACTTAAAATAATATTATTATCCTGAAAAATCTAAAAATGTTTATATAAAAGAAGTGCCAAATGTCAAAATAGAAGCTTTAATATGACAGTTGACAATATGTTAAAACGTCAGGGTGACTTTCACCCACCTATTTCGTGGGGTGACCGGTGCGTCGTCGGGCGACATTTACGAACGGCTACTAGTGATCGTCGAGCGATCACCCGATGGTTTTAGAACGCGGATAATGTCATCGAGCGTCGTCGGGCGAGGTAAAAGAACGTAGCCCAGCATATTATAATCCTTGATAAGTCAACGTTGACAATAGTTAAGTGGTTGATTTATATTCGGAGAAAATCTGTCTCGGAGTCTGGGAGCTAAAATGCTTGGTTATTTGAACAGTATTTCAAATTTTTCAGAGCAATTTGGAGCTAGTAAAATCAAAAACAGATGTCATTACCTTTTGATAAAGTGAGAAGCACTTTTCTCCTCTTTTTTGATTTATCATAAATTTCTCCAAACCAACCATACTTTACATAACTCGTAAAATTTTTATTAAAATTTAGAGGTTTCAAAATTATAAAAACGAAAAGGAATACTTATTAAAGGCAACCAAGTTGTGTTCAAAAATTCGAAGTTCGCAGAAATCTTAGACAATTTAATGGTTAGGTCACTTGCCCCAGGTCACTATCTGACCGAGACCTCTAGCGTTATATAATGTGTTATCGGTTGTACTCTGCCGGCGAAAGCTGCAGGTGTGTGTGACATGGCAGGCGGTCGAATCTCCATTTTCACCGTGACGGACCGGTTACAAATGATTGTAAATGAATAAATAATAATACGTGATGTATGAGAATTATTCTTGCCTTGGACTTGAAGATGCTAGATGAGGCATGTTCATGAAAAATACAAGAAACAGTTGTTTTTATACCGACGATATAATTTGAAGATTATAAAAAAATAATAAATAAAATAAACCTAAATACATACATACCTAAGTACTGTCTCATTCCAAGAGAAGGTGAAGAGACCCGTGCCCAGTGTGGACAGATATTTTGTACTCAGGTCATGGATGTTAAAATTTTGTGAATATGTATTCTCGCTATCTGTAGCTCGTACCTAATCGTAATGTTGGGACAACATAAAAAAATGCGGATAAGTCAATGGACAAGTCGTAACTGGGCATGCTCAACCATGGAAGCATGGCGCCGCAACTGCTCAGTAATATGAGAACTGGATTTTCTCGGGTTACTTGAAAAAGACTGTGAGAAACTCAGAGAAGAACCCACTGAATAGAAGCCTTTCGTAATAGGTTCACGAAATCTGGATGAGACCAATTAATTGATATACACAGTAGACACGGATATACCCGATACATTTATCACCTGTGGATAGTTTACGAGTCTAAAAAAGAAACATAATAACAAGACTCGCGGTATTATAGAATACAATATTGTGCCAATTTGATTCCGTCTTTTCTCATTTGAGTTAAGAAATTCAATGGCAGGTACCTCAGACAGAGCTCGCAAAAATTTTCCATAGTTTATACTTACATTTTATAATACAAATAGGATGTATAATTTAAATAATTTTGTATCGATGCACACGTGACCTTTCCGTATAAATTAGTGCTGAATAAATCATGAGTCTCCGACCAGGGCCGCTGGTCAGATTATATTTTACACACAGAGACGTGTTTTACCGCGAACGATGCACCCAGTTGTATTATGCCACGATGTTTAAAATAACACCACAGTTTATGGAATAATTTAATGATTTTATATTTTTATGCTCCTTAATTATGCCTGGTGCATGGATTTAAAAGTACCTACTAAAGGTACCGTACCATAACAACTCTTTGGTATTGATGTAATGTTAAAATGAGTAATATTATTTGTCAAAGGCAATACTTTCACAAATAGTATAATATAATTCTTTAACATGAAAACAACTATCTAATTATTGTTTTTCTTTTTCTGCCTCATGTCGTGCAGTAACTCTAATTATTTTACTAATGCAATCAGTCAGTTAACTACTAATACTTTGACCACTAGTTAACCTTTAAAAATGGTCGGTCACGCCATATTTTTTTGAATGAAATTTAACGACTATTTTTAAAAGATTCGAAGCAATTGCGCTCCATTTGATTGTCACAAATAAGAAGATAGAAACTGTCTATCAAACAAGATCAATAATGCATCACAGGATTGATACAAAGGATAATTTGAATTAGTAAATACAAGATACGGATAACTGAAATCGTTCATATAGTTTATCGGTTACGTATCGCAGTACGACAAATGATAGTATAATCCTAATGGTCTTGACATTTCGATAAGCTGACGAAACGAGTCACTGCCCACAGAGATGGACATTTAATTATTTTCAATTACATGTATAGTGTAAATGACCATAAAATTTATATGAAATATTCTAGTGTCTGAGTGAGTCATCCGAGATAGACAAAGAAGATTTATTGCGTGTAGAAAAATAATTTAACTTTAAATGTTTCTTAAATCCAATATACGGATTTGATGAAGTATTTTAATGAATAACCTTATTGACCGCTATAACTTTAATATGTAGGAAGGGATAGAATTTATATTTAGAATATTATAAATATACCTAAAAAATGTTCATATCACTGACATCAAAATTAGCAAAATCTGCCATATCAGCTTTAACATGCCATTCATATTTAGACTAAAACTTTGGGTCATTAACTCTTCCAGTCCCTTTCTGAAATCTAGCTCTGATAATCTGATCCTAAACAAATCCTTATTAAGGATCTTAAACATAATAGATCTGAAAATTTAACAGGAAGAGAATTAAGAGAGAATTAAAATCCAGCTAAAAGTAAAGAAAAATTTATTACAAAGCCAGAAAAAGGAGTACTTATTCCTGACATCATGTACACTTCAAATCGAAACCGGAAAGAACACTGCAATTATGTAAATGATTCGGTGACCATCTGTTGACTCAATGCCAGATGGCTTGCCAGTCAACAGAATAAAAATTATGCAAAATACTGCAAAACATGTAGAAGCTAAACATCTCAAACATACCTTAGTATCTGTCAGGCTCTATTTCATAATATCTGAAAAAGAAAAAAACAACAGTTCAGTTTAGAATTACTAACTATTCAAATGTTCTTTAAAGGATTTTATTTAAAACCGAACACCCAGAATAAATGAAAAGAGTTTTGTTATTTTATTTTATGTTAGCATGAAAATGTAACAACAGTTATAATTTCGAACTTTAGCTACAGAACCCATCATTCGGAGCTAAATTAAGTAACGTAATACAACATATTACTTCAATCGAAAGTGAAAATAACGAAAGTAAGAGGCGATAACCAGTCTGATCACTTTTGACAAAATAACTGATGGACGATGACATCACTATCATCAGCTTTATTATGTAGAAAATAAGGCTCAAAATCATTGAACCGTTGTATCACGGATGCCATCTGTCACGAAGGTGTGGCTAACATGATAGATATTACCACTTTTATAATAATAACCGTTCATAATATTCTTAGATAATTGTAAATCTGTTTATTTATAATAATACATAACACGCAAAGATAATTCCAATAATAAATAGTGTGTTGATTGCCTTATTTACAAAATAAATTCAACCCTGCAAGTTGCAACCAGTGCACACTAAATTACATTCACCTCAATATCCATGTATCTACTTGGATCTATAATGTGGGGTAAATAGTAATTAAGTTGAAGTACCTTCAATACAGACAACGTTACCAAATTCTAATTTAAACGTAACCAGTGAAGTAGCAGTAGATGAAAAAGGAATAAAATGTCAATTACGCAAGCAAATCAATTTTCATCCGTACAATGACTCCGGATTTATATAAATTACAAGCGATAGCGATTAATGTCGCCACAAGGCAAATATAAGCAACTTTATTACAGAACAGTGGAAGCAGATACTACAATATTAAACATTGCTTTGTTCACGTTTTGTTAGTTATTAACACATCATGAAGTATTTTTTTTAAATAAAACAAATACCCAAAACTATTATAATCAGGATAACATATGCTAAGGATACGTGTTAATATAGACATAATAATAGTCAGCATAATAACTTTTATTTGAACATATTGTAAAACGTGATTTAACTTATTTCAGCACTAAATTTAAAAAAAAAAACAATTCAATTGTCTTAAGCCTTCTAGCACCAATTAAACAAACTAAATGAACTAAAACCTAAGCCAATTAAAAAAACTATTTAACTAAAGGCAATCAGTACCAAAATTTCATACGATACTGTTTTAACAAAATTATTACTAAACTGGCTTATTATAACTTAATTTTAAACTCTTCCATTTATCAATAATGTTAGTACTTCATGCAAACACAATAGCTTACGTTCCACGCGCTTTTTATACATGATGAAAAAATACGTTTAATATATAGTACATAATATTAAACGTATTATATTTTTACGTACATATTCACAGGAGAACGAAGAGCTGGCAGCTACCTCGGACAAAGAATTAGCCTAGCTGTTCAAAGGGGGACCGCTGCCAATATCTTCGGAACCTTGCCTAAGGGGGAGTCCCCTTTTAATAATATGTATTAGTTATTATTTTATATTTTTTAAGGTTTTTTTGTTTTAGGTTAATTAATAAGTAAATTTATATAATATAGCTGTACCCTGCCACGCCTCGCACGAGATACAAAACAAAGAATACATGTCATTTAAGTTTAATATTGCAATACTTGTGGATATACAATATTTTTCGCGGATATGTGACTGATGTAAAAATTAGATAAAAACAATCCTTGATGCGGATTATAACATGCTAAAATTTCAGCTCGATCGGTGCAGAACTTTTTGAGTTTTTGAAGCGTACACAAACCAACATAACATTTTTATATATATATAATATGTATATTGTTATGTATTTATATTTACATGTACACGTATTTTTTCATCACTCATGACTTGTACCAAACACGACATACGGATGACCGCGGGCGTGATCAATGCATGGCGTTGAACTCTTACTAGACGCTCAGTGAATATTAAAGCGCGCGTAATAATTATCATTCCCATACAACGCTTGGTTATCTGTATGGCTGAATATAGTATTATGGATTTACTTCTCTGTGGTGAATAGTGAAATTATGAGAGTAAAATAATAATTGAAAACATCTAATGATAAGATACCTAAATAGTATTACCGTTATACCATTTGACCTTTAATTTCTTGAAACCCAAATAGCTTACAATAGTCATTGATTTGAACCTACCCGCTTGGATTTCAACTAAGACTCTTTCTAGAGACATAATTTCAGTTAATGGTCTACCAACGCCGACCACCACAGACGGACGAAACAAGCGCAAATAAACTGAAACCCTTTCTAAACGTCAACAGTTCTCAAACACTTTTCTTAGCATTTTGATATATTTGGCAAATTCAACGAACCGCTCGGATTTAATTATAATTATATTTTATTATAATTGCTTTAGACTTAGAGCTATCAAATACATACAATTATCTTTCATAGCCAGTCCTGTGATTTACTTAAAACATAAGAACCAAAGTTAGCATGGTTTTACTTCGATATGTTTCATTATTTTAAAATTACGCCAGTAATCTCTTGTTGGATTGCATAACATTATGTTAATATTAACAATAATTGTTATAGTTAACCGTTAATCGTTATCTGGGAGATAAAATGTAATTACGATTGTGTAACTAGCAAGTGAACAGTGCATGCATTTGCATGTAGACCGTTGTAGATAGGTATAGTAATATTACTAATCTAAGGTATAGTAGTCGAAAAGCTAAGAAGCTACTCACTTAGCGACCGTTTGACGAAAAATAGAGACTTGTCTTCTTAAAAAAATCAAGAACAAACTTATTTAAATTCCCATTGGATTGGATTGGATTGGATACAGAAAAGAAAATTTATTTTATGATTAAATTTGCCTCGGTATCGTAACTATTTAATTAAACAAAGTTCTTACAGATTAGAACTTTTTTACCCCTGGGATAATATTAATATGGAACTGTTAAGAATTCTAGTTGTAAAACAAACATTTGGCTTCAGTTACTAGAATAGGTTTTAATATTAAAGTTAGATACATACTATAAATTATATTATATTATTCCTTCATTCTGTTCCATAATAATATGTCCTGTCAGCCTATCTTAATATGGCTATCAACCCTCACATCGAGCGTGGCCTTACAAACCTTGTTTTCAATATGGCTTCATTGAATCAAAGAAAGAAAGAAAGAAAGGACACAACATTGAACCAATGTTCAAGATTAACCCAACCACTAAGAAAATCTAAAAACAGATGTTCAAACATTATGGTACCATCATAAACACATTATGCCATGCATGACACATAGTCACCCCGATTTCTATTGGCCCCACACGACGGCTGTTGAATATCCTTTATTTGTCCCCGTCGCGTAGAATATTACGAGTCATTGTTTTCGTTACAACTTTTTAGATTTTAAAAGGCTTTTTTGAAATAATTAATTCTGGCCTTGACACATTACAAAGTAGAAGTGACAGTATTTATACAGACAGTTATTTCTATTTTTACAGACCCTTGTCACAGTACAGAGAGAGGCTCTTTTTAAATAAGTGAAGCGTGGTAATTGAAACTAGAATTGTGCCTGGCCATTTAATATTCTCATGTGCGCTTTCACAATGATTGATTGTATTCTGTAACCATATATGATGAAGACCATGTAATAAATGTGTTTGAAGTCTGTTTTTTTAAATTTTTAAATAATTCTTAGTTGCTCATTCCCGTAGCTCAGGACCGGAATAGTATTACGGTAATCCCTGCTTGTAGGCGAGTGAAACAAGGCTGAAGTTGGGAACAAGAGTGAGAGCTCGAACCGTCCGCAGTGAGTGGCTCCACAACGCTTTAATAGGGATTGACGAATAAACGTCTTACCTTGTAGATACTGTGATGGAAATAGCGCTTGAGGGCAATGGTTCTAACAGAGATCCCAAAGTACTAAGTACCGATAAGGCCACGGAGCGGATTTTAATGTTCGAATAGCCCAAATATCCCGGCGATCCCACTTATATCAGCATACCTTTTAAAGGCAGCGTTAAACAAAACAAAGGTCTGTAGTCTCACGTCGCAGACAGTAAGGTTTATAATGAAAGTGGCAAACTACAATTTCAATAACAATTTACTGATATAATCGAATGGGCCGTTGCATTGCGGAAACATGGAGCAAGCTGGCGAGTCGAACGGGTTTGACCTCGACTCTTGTAACTGGACCGAAATAACGACAGGTTCGCTTTATATTAGATATCAATAAATAACAAATATTTTAAAGCAGTCATGGTTGCGGGTCTCCAAACATATATGTATAATCAACCAATCTATACTGTTTTAATTTAATTAGGACTGCGAAAATGGAATTTGAGAAAATCTCAAACATTTAGTATCACTCTTAAAAATTTTAGGGACGTTATTGGTTTGTTGGTCTGTTGGTTTGCCCTTCTCCCCTCCTCCACGGAATGATAATTATATTCCTTGCGGATCGCCCAACGGCGTAAACCGTGTGTGTTTATTAACACAATCACACCGTGTCCATTGGCACGGGAGAACAGCCCGGGTAGAGAGGTTCGTCCTAGAGTCCCGAAGTCCCTTTAGCCGAAAGGCGAAAGGTAGTCCCTCATGCATGCATGCATGGAATGATATATCGAAGTGATTTGCATAGATATAGATATTGTACCTATAATTATGTCTAGAAGTGTCATATAGGATACTTTTTATCCCGGCAAATTGCATGGTTCCCGTGAAAAGGACATAACACTGATTGATTTACAATCGGCTATCTCGTATTATGATCATCGGCTACGGGTGCAACTAGATTTTCATTAGTGTTAATATTTGGTGTAGCTTGCCTTTGATAAAGGCTATGCTTATTATATTGTAAAACAACTCTGTATAGTAGAGGTAGCTCTGGACGTAAAACTATTATTAGAAATTGTAGCATTGATCCACAAAACATAAACTAGATGGAGGTGTGCCTTTTTCTGAATCACGTTATCAACTGTACCTGTGTAACATACATTAATATCTCAGTACGCCCTAGTAAACTAGCTCTATTTCTATGGGTTACAGACTAATATTAATTGAATACCCTTGGCGTAACACTTGGCGGTACGGCGGACGTCACACTATTTTTCGTATGTGTACTACGCGTTCATTTCATCGATTTATAAGACGTTATCACGTCTAAAATAAATTAGTTACGTAGCTTGTCCTTAACTTAAAAATTCGATCCAGTAGTATTGACTCAAGTGTTTGTGTCATTCTCGTAAGAATAACAACTGGTATTGCTCAAATATATTTACTAACCTATAAATATGGATGACTGAAGCATTGTGATCTGCAACGAAGAATGACAGACGTGAGTGGAATGACTATTGTATTTCATTGGGTTTTTACTTTATCACCAATGTTTTGATACACCCGAAATTAATATCGGCTCCCATCGTAAATAGTGCCTGGTTGGTTTAGTGGCCGCAAGCGGATTTCCGAGCTTAGCAAAGTATTTGGTTTTTCCAAATATGAATTCAAAGTAGTGGCTAGGAGTCTGGAATTGTACCGGTGTATGTATGGCAATAGAATCTCCATCTCAGGGGACATGGGGGCACATTTTATGTTATGTTTGTTATTATGACGATATGAAAAAAAAACAAGCAGGATTTATAGCACATCGAAATAATGGAATTTTCCGAATTGAACTAAAAGTGATCTCAGACAACCTTGGGTTTAACAAAAATGATTATGTCATAAGTTTAACATTTTCAAGTTGCAACTGCGCACACATCTAACAAACAACATTATGTCGACAATAAACAAAGACGATTTCTCAATTATTATTTATTTTCATGATAGCTACAATACAACGCAACGGCGTCCCTTTAATGGTCACAGGATTTCCCATAGCCACGGCTTATGGAGGTCTAGAGCGTATGCTACGCTGCTGCTGCGACGTGGAGGAATTAGTGGCCAACCCAGTGTCAAATCTTCTTAACAAAGCTTAACGGTTGCTTTTTACAATTGAACAACCGCAACTCATGGTTTAACGTGCCCTCAAAAGCACGGAAACGCTCATGAAATTTTGACGCTTGCTCACCCACCCACATGCCGACCGCAACTTACGATGCTGAACTTGGTCACGTACGGTCGAAGAAGCGATATGAGCGCTTCAATATGTAAAAGTATTTTCATAACAGATGACGTTAAACACTGATGCGCTCGACCCTAAAGTTTAAACCCGAACCCGTCCAATAAGAGGGCGATAATTGAACCACTCGGCTATCACCGCAGCTCAATAGGTCATAAATACGTCGGTTCGGTACATGCGGCGAACACTTTCGTTCGCTGTTTAACCAAATTTAATCCGCGTTTGAGCATTTCACGAGCTTTCTATTCTACAGGTGTGCGTCTCGAATGAATAAACGGGTGTTTGTCTAGCAAGCTTACTGTTTCATAATGATCGGTATGGGATTTTGACGACTCCGTGGCTCGGTGGTGACCCTGACTGACTAATCCCAGGTCCCATGTTTGAATACAGCAGATATTTAGAATAGAATAGAATGAATTTTTATTTCTAAAATAGTAACAGCAACAGCAAACAACCACACTGATTTTCATTTTGTGCTCAGGTCGTGGATGTTAGATTGTGACCAAATAAAAAAATGCGGGCGTCCACTAGTAAGTATGTATATAAACCACAATTGTACCCATTACAAAACTGTGAAACACTGATATACCAATGCCTGCTAAGCTCCTATTATAAGGTCTACTTGCGTCTCATTACGTGAATTAAACTGATAAGTTTTAATAGCTGTCCCCTAACTAGTTCTGTAAATAAATGTTGTGGCTATTAATACCAATCTGATTCGTATATCGCAAATCAACAGGTTATAGCCGGAAGCTATGCTAGGTGTCAATCTATAATACCAAATGTTTACTTATAATATCTAACATAAACTTAGCATTGTGTCTGTATGTTTAAATACTTTCGTATAAATATTATTCTTTTTTTTTAATCTATTAAAAAAAGGGGCTTTGTCGCATACGCGAACATGCCGCCCTGGATGGAGAAATCACATACTTAGTACTAAAATTATAAAAAAGAATTATAGTTTTCAAATATTATTCAGCCAAATGTTGCTCAAAATTTGCTATAAGCCCGAAGGTCTTCGATTAGGCTCAATGATTATTTTTACCATTGAAAACAACCAGGGCCAGCAGGGTAGCGCTCATGTAATAGCAACTAGCGGTCACCCATCCATCAGCATAGCAACAAAGTATTCAATCGTAATTTGAACTGAAGTAAAACCAGTAGGCAAGTGTTGCGTTTGTTTGCATTGATTGCACGTTACGTTATCCGTCACTTTAGGTTTCATAACTTGCTTCGTTAATCGAATGATACCTAATTGGTCAGCGTCAGTGTTATCACAGTAAACTAACACTAGACCGGGCCGTGCTAGTCGGATTTCAGATTAATAGATCGATATGACAGCTAGTACTTTCTCTACACCGGTTTTTTTAGATAAGGATTTATATGACGTGAATAAGATCTTTATTATCGCATTGCAATTCAGTTAATAATAATATCAATAGGATTATGTAAGACATTCTAAGTCCAGTATAATAAGACATTAAGACTAAAGAGACCGTTATTTAGATTCCAGCCTTTACTCCTATGACAATATTTCCTATGTTAATTGTAAACTGTTTTAATCTTAATTTTTTTTTCACCTACCGCAACTTTTCCCCACTCAACCAGGGTTTGACTGGTAGAAAATGCTTTAAGGCATTAAGTCCGCCCATTGTATGTCTCTTAAGAGGTGTCAATACATATGTATAAATAAGTAAATAAATTTCTAAAGCAATTTTTTTTTGTTATGGAAACAAACAACAACAAAAAAACGTGCAATAGTATTTTATAGTATTTTTTTTTGTTGTTGTTTGTTTCCATTCCATCCATTTCCATCCAAAACTGGATATTATTACGTTAAATTGTAGCGTTAGTTTCATTTGGGCACTAAGAAGATAAGTAAATTAAGGCTGTTCCAGACGAAAGGCTACTTGAACCAATGACAAACTTGCCTGCCTAATACTGTTACATAAAAACAACTCGGGTTCCAAATAAGGCTAGCGTAAAACTACTATTAAAGTATAATATTTATTCATTGGCATCAATTAACAAGTATTAATTGATACCGACAAATCGTTTTCACCCATCGGCTAGCAAACAGCGCAATTATATTCGTAGATTGATACCGGAAACCGAAACTGCAAGCCTGTGATTACCTATTCTTTACATGGGCCAAGATTAATGAATGAACAACAAAAAACAAATATTTCGTTTAAGGTGAAAGTTGTGTTCACCACCCATCCGCTGCCGCCCATGAAAACTGTGACAAACTGAACAAGACTTATATAGGTACTGGGATGGTTAATAAGTAGGTATTACTTACGTGAACTTTATTTGGTCTTCAACTTAAATTTGAACAAAGACCTTTTGAAATTGAATTGATTTGCGTCCATGACTGACAACTGGCAATGCGGTTGCGGGTGGTTGCGGGATACTGCCACAAACTCAACCGCACTGTGCTTACAAAGGACTGTACCCGCATTGGAGGTTGCCTTTAAGTAAACACATCGTATGCAGGAGATTTAACAAAATATGCTAAAGAGTTTACAGGTCAAACCATCCGCTGCTGCTGATGCGATCACATAATATCATCCCATTAATATTTTATTTATTTACACATAATTTATTCAAGTTCAAGTTAGTTGTAACGTGGTAGCCGCCAACACAATCTCACCCTGCAAAGGACCGTGCCCGCATTGAAGGTCGCCTACAAAACCTCATCGTGTGGAGGAGGCTTAACATAAATTAATACCTTTAGAAATTACATATTACGGATTAACACAAGATTTGCAATGGCTAACCATTTGTCGTAATGAAAACATTTGCATAATCGCATTAAGTAGTAATAAACCAGTAATAATATACACTTTTTCTGTGTTTACAATTTTCTTGTTATCAACGTTTTTGTTACCCTCCATTCGACCTTTTCGCTTATTTATTAATACACTGTGATGGTCACTAGGTATGGTGAATACAAAAACCCCATAGAACATTATTATCATAATTACGTCTTCATTGAGTTGGACGGTTGTAACAATTTTAATTTGCGTCGTTGACGTGTTATCAACTTAATATTAAATATCATATTATAAATTTTTTTATTTAGTATTAACTTAATTTATTATCTACTATACATTTAATATCTAACTTTAGGTAATTGATAAATCATAATATTTGTGAAGCAAAAATGTTGTACCCCTTTTTATGAAAATTAAGTGGACGGAGGTGTATACAATTTGATCACTTAGATTTCAAATGAAAAAGGAGTGCAGAAAAAAAACATTGTCTTAGATTAAGTCTATGATTAAAGAGATATTTATAGTATTCGATTAAACCTTAATAACGTTCAAACCTAATATTTAAAATCTAAATTAAGTCCTCCCTTCATTAATATCCTAATATTTAAACATTATATTTTTTTATTTTTTTGAAGTTTAATTTATTGACAATATCACACTTATTAAGGCGGCACTATTAACAAATCTTATTTAACATGCATCTTCAATGATGAATGACACGACATGAATTTCAAGTTGACAAAACCCATATTCCGCCCGCCCCAGGAATCAAACCCTCGGTACCTCAATATCAGCAGTCGCGCATTCGACCATTAGACAAACGAGGCAGGTTTACATCGTCATTAAAAAGTATTCATAGCGTTGTATCATTTGCAAATCATGTTACGTACTAACTTTGAAACGACTAATCTTTTGTAACTCTTGTTAAAGTAAGTCAAAGTTCGACTAAATTTCTTTAGTGAGTGAGTAGGTATTTTTGTTACATAATGTTAATATGTAAGTGACACTAATGCGCTTTACATATGAAACGTGGTGGTTTAGCTTTGCAAAGTTAGTTTTTGTGCTATACAGACAAAGGATAAGTATGTTAACATTTTAAGCGTTTCTTAATCTTTCTTTCACTTTTTGGAAGGTCGCGGCTTGTGGTAGATGTCTGGTAGAAATCCTCACATAAGGTTGTTTGTTTCCATTCCATCCATTTCCATCCAAAACTGGATATTATTACGTTAAATTGTAGCGTTAGTTTCATTTGGGCACTAAGAAGATAAGTAAATTAAGGCTGTTCCAGACGAAAGGCTACTTGAACCAATGACAAACTTGCCTGCCTAATACTGTTACATAAAAACAACTCGGGTTCCAAATAAGGCTAGCGTAAAACTACTATTAAAGTATAATATTTATTCATTGGCATCAATTAACAAGTATTAATTGATACCGACAAATCGTTTTCACCCATCGGCTAGCAAACAGCGCAATTATATTCGTAGATTGATACCGGAAACCGAAACTGCAAGCCTGTGATTACCTATTCTTTACATGGGCCAAGATTAATGAATGAACAACAAAAAACAAATATTTCGTTTAAGGTGAAAGTTGTGTTCACCACCCATCCGCTGCCGCCCATGAAAACTGTGACAAACTGAACAAGACTTATATAGGTACTGGGATGGTTAATAAGTAGGTATTACTTACGTGAACTTTATTTGGTCTTCAACTTAAATTTGAACAAAGACCTTTTGAAATTGAATTGATTTGCGTCCATGACTGACAACTGGCAATGCGGTTGCGGGTGGTTGCGGGATACTGCCACAAACTCAACCGCACTGTGCTTACAAAGGACTGTACCCGCATTGGAGGTTGCCTTTAAGTAAACACATCGTATGCAGGAGATTTAACAAAATATGCTAAAGAGTTTACAGGTCAAACCATCCGCTGCTGCTGATGCGATCACATAATATCATCCCATTAATATTTTATTTATTTACACATAATTTATTCAAGTTCAAGTTAGTTGTAACGTGGTAGCCGCCAACACAATCTCACCCTGCAAAGGACCGTGCCCGCATTGAAGGTCGCCTACAAAACCTCATCGTGTGGAGGAGGCTTAACATAAATTAATACCTTTAGAAATTACATATTACGGATTAACACAAGATTTGCAATGGCTAACCATTTGTCGTAATGAAAACATTTGCATAATCGCATTAAGTAGTAATAAACCAGTAATAATATACACTTTTTCTGTGTTTACAATTTTCTTGTTATCAACGTTTTTGTTACCCTCCATTCGACCTTTTCGCTTATTTATTAATACACTGTGATGGTCACTAGGTATGGTGAATACAAAAACCCCATAGAACATTATTATCATAATTACGTCTTCATTGAGTTGGACGGTTGTAACAATTTTAATTTGCGTCGTTGACGTGTTATCAACTTAATATTAAATATCATATTATAAATTTTTTTATTTAGTATTAACTTAATTTATTATCTACACTACTATACATTTAATATCTAACTTTAGGTAATTGATAAATCATAATATTTGTGAAGCAAAAATGTTGTACCCCTTTTTATGAAAATTAAGTGGACGGAGGTGTATACAATTTGATCACTTAGATTTCAAATGAAAAAGGAGTGCAGAAAAAAAACATTGTCTTAGATTAAGTCTATGATTAAAGAGATATTTATAGTATTCGATTAAACCTTAATAACGTTCAAACCTAATATTTAAAATCTAAATTAAGTCCTCCCTTCATTAATATCCTAATATTTAAACATTATATTTTTTTATTTTTTTGAAGTTTAATTTATTGACAATATCACACTTATTAAGGCGGCACTATTAACAAATCTTATTTAACATGCATCTTCAATGATGAATGACACGACATGAATTTCAAGTTGACAAAACCCATATTCCGCCCGCCCCAGGAATCAAACCCTCGGTACCTCAATATCAGCAGTCGCGCATTCGACCATTAGACAAACGAGGCAGGTTTACATCGTCATTAAAAAGTATTCATAGCGTTGTATCATTTGCAAATCATGTTACGTACTAACTTTGAAACGACTAATCTTTTGTAACTCTTGTTAAAGTAAGTCAAAGTTCGACTAAATTTCTTTAGTGAGTGAGTAGGTATTTTTGTTACATAATGTTAATATGTAAGTGACACTAATGCGCTTTACATATGAAACGTGGTGGTTTAGCTTTGCAAAGTTAGTTTTTGTGCTATACAGACAAAGGATAAGTATGTTAACATTTTAAGCGTTTCTTAATCTTTCTTTCACTTTTTGGAAGGTCGCGGCTTGTGGTAGATGTCTGGTAGAAATCCTCACATAAGGAATAACCGTTATGAGTCTCTCTCTATCTGATGCTCTAAGTTCATTTAATATCTATGTGTACACTAGAACACGAGTAACAAACGTTTTCTGTTTTTTCTAGTAGTACGATGACATCACAATCATGCCAAACAGAATTTAAAGCTTGAATTTAAATCGAATAAATAATACTAATTTTATAAAGCTGCAGAGCTTGATGGTTTTAATCCGCCTAACTAACAGTTATATAGCTAACTGTCGAATTTTATTTTATTTTACCATTAAGAAGCTCTTATCAGTCTAGGTCAAGATTATGCTATTTAAAACATACTGATGGGCCTTTACTCGGGCTGTATTATAAAGAGAGCTAATATTATAAAGAGGAAACATTTGTTCGTAATGTTTTCACACAAAAACTGCTGGACCGAATTCAAAAAATATTTCACCATTAAAAAGCTGCATCTTCACTTTGTGACATAGGCTATAATATTAATTACTAGGTGTAAACAAAACTATTGTTATGTCTAACACGCGACCGATGCTGCGGGCGCCCACTAGTAACAAAGTCTAAGGATATACTAAGGTAATGTTTATAGATATGAAATAGCATGCAATAAATATTATTAAGCATCTGTATCACACAAATTGTTTGTGGACTGGCGGCTTGACAGTCGGATGTAACTACATACTCCAAATCGATGGTACTACAAAAAAGGTACAAACAAACAATTGTGAGCCCACTCGCTATCACTCAGATGATACTAAAACATCCTAACAAGAGGCCGTGAGCAAACAGTCGCTAAAAGCAAACATGTCTGTAATGGGGAGAAAGCTGGTACCTTTTCTCACGACAAATGAGACATTCGTATGATTGAAGACTCGGAAATCGTCGTTGGGTAACCTAAGTGGACCTTGATATACACGAAGTTTTGACTAAGTACATACTTTACTATACCTAAATGTGGTTTTCGTTAAAATGAAGAAGAGGTGACTAGACTACCTTTCTGATGGATCTTCCTTAAACCTATCAAAAACCTACATTTGTATTTGAGACGCTTTCAGATCTTTACAATATAATAATAGAATAAATTCAAAAATCATGTTAAAATTATTATTATAGCAAAAACCGAAACACCGTGTAATAACAATGTCATTTACATCAGAAAAACTTGTGACAAGATATTTTATTTTTAATCAGTATTTAGAACACATAAGCACGTACATACTTTTTTAAACCTGTTTAATTTATATTTCAAATACTGGAATCTTGTATCCGGTATCCGGCGTAAGGTGGTAGAGGCGAAGGTTAATCTACGTTATTTTAAATTGAGGTAATTATATGGAACATACGGAATTAGTGATAATATCATGGCTATGGATTTATACGAGGGGCAAACCTTTTATTGGTTCACGGACATCGTGAGATCGCACCATATACCCCATATGGTGCTCTACTATCTAAAAATCCCTTATCAGCCGTCATGCCTTCCTCAGCGCTTCTGCAAGACCACGCGATAACCATTTCCTGAATCATAGCGAGATATACTAATATTGGGTCTAGGGTATCATCTGTCGGTGTAACAATTTTCATCTAAATACTTTGAGAGGTTTTCGTGTGATAAGAACATAGACAGCTATCTACACAATTAAACATTCCTGATACCACCCTTCTCAATTTTATAACATTGAGAAGGGTGGTATCAGGAAAATTGGTGTAACAGAATATGTTGTGATGAAACGTAAGCAAAACAATAGGAGCAAACATTCAGAGAATTCTTAGGACATTGCACCTGCACGTTTTTGATTTATTAACTGTGATATTTTAAAATCGGATGCATTTCAAATTGCGAAATTTTTATGAAGGGAACATTTATAAGGAATCCCCAGATAAAATTAATTATTTCTACTACTACTACTACTACTACATACTCGTAGTTGTTTTTTTTTTCGAATCGACTTATACTTATCATACAGATCTATAAGACGTCACCGAATAACTACTAAGTTGAGATTTGGTACTAAGCTCACATGCTCACCGCAAATGACCATAATTGGAGTGCAGGAATAGGAATTGAGTTTTTAACCCACATTGCTTCAAGCTCTTCAAGCTCTTACACCTACGAGTAAGTAAACACTTGAAAATCGCTGACTTTCTACGATCATCGTACAGTATTAAATAATCAGTGTTATATCATGTTAAGGAAATATTGATGGTGTCAAACGTGATACAGCACATTAAAGTAAAATTTATAAGTGTATATAATAAAATTATGTAAGTTGTATGTAAGGACAAATTTATACGATTGAGACATGTGAAAAATTAAGAAGATAATTCAAAAGGCTAGTCTGAGCTTGAGCGGTAATAATTTTGACTGCATAAAAATACAATTTACCTCAATGAAACTGTTAAACTGTGATGAACACATAGACATATTATCTATACATATATTATACTAAAATACTAGCGAGTCCGCTTCTGTATTTAATAAGATTTGAAAGACACCATCAGGGGATGAAGAATAATTGATACCGTTAACATGCACTGAATCCTGAATCCCTGAGACGGTTTTTTTTACTATTCATTCCGAAAAGAAAAATTTACAGTTGTAAAAGAAAAAGGTAGAAGTACCTTTCTTTGAAAAATATCGACAGCCCTTACTACGACTGGAACGCAGCATATAAGGTTCTATCACACACGTTAAAGCCTACTGCAGGCACTGGCACGGTTTTAATAATAATTATTTCTGCTCTTACAATAAGGTCTTTTTAGATATGTTTTTTGCTGGAGACATTACTATTGAGGCCCGAAGATGAAACTATTCGAACAGTGTGTATTTTCATGACTTACGGATTCTTGTCCTTTACCGTTGGCCTCATCCGTAAGCTCAAAGTCAATCAACTCATTATTGAGGGACCTATGTTCGGTATTTCACTACGAGACCGGATTCGTAATTATTAAATCCGTTGACAAACAAAGGCAACCGACATAGCTCAAATAAAACTGAAGCGGCAATGGGCAGGCCCATCTGGGCAGGTACAACTCTCTTCGGACCATAACCGTATGGTCCTTGACTGGAGGCCTCATAACCGTATGGTCCTTGACTGGAGGCCACGACTCGGAAAACAGAGTATTGGCCGCCCTACGCACCCTACCCTAGCGGGAAACCGCTACATTAAGAGGGCACACGATCGGGAGGAGTGGTGTCGATTGAGGGAGGCCTACGTCCAGCAGTGAAATCGAAAAGGCTGATGGATGGATGGATGTATGGATTTTTTCTTGCCAATACCAAATTTAGTTGTACCATATTCCCCATTTTGTCATCGTCATCTCAATCATTCATTGCGTGCAACCGTTCGTGTGTAGACACACTTATTCGAGATTTCTAGCGAGTGAAGTGTATCGAGAATATCGAGATCGATCTCGTTACAGAGTTTATTGAGGCGTGACGGAGAGGTCGATACCAGATCCGACGCTGGCCTGCATTTCAATAAAATTAAATAATAAATATTCATATTATTTGCTCACTGCAATTGCTCGTTCTATTTGCAATCTAATCAATGTACTATTTAGCACCATGGTTTGGCATTGGTAGGCGAGTGATTTAGTTAGTTTAGGTCTTTAACTCAAGCCATATGTGATTGTTAAATAAACGGACCTAGGACACAGTTTTGTCACACGGATATAGTGTGACAAAAACAACAACAACACAAAATTGACAAAATGCACGAGTGCCTTCCGATTGTCTGATCAGACTATCGGATCCGACTATCTGAGAGAAAAATCGGAAATGTATTCCCAGCCTAAACCATGCAATGCTTAAGTATCTTTTCCGTAGAGCTTTTTAAACCAGTTCACAATAACCTTGTAGGCTAGGCAAGCTTAGTAAGTTATCCGCGACATTGACACCTAACCCGCAGCCGGATCTGAAACTGGTACGTAAGGTTATCAGCGCAATCAGTCAACGCGGGTATTGCAGTAGCAACCTTGAGGTTTGTGGTAGAAACCGATCGGTTGCCGGCAGTGACACGATAGCCAAGTATGAATTAAAGCTGCATTTATTTGCAAAAAACTAAAACAACCGAAGAAAAATGGGACGACCACTGAAGTATGTGCTACCAAACACAAAAAGAATCATCAAAATTGATTAATTCTTAGCGGAAAAATCGCGTGGAACACATTTAAAAAAACCTTGACACACACGCACAGACGAATTAAGAACCTCTAGGCTAGACCTAAGAACTGGGTGTCCCTGATAGTTCTACCATACTCAGTTCTACCACAGCAGAACTCTACTTATTAGGTTCTACTTTATATAAAAAATGTAAGGTTCTGTCACATCCATAGATTTTAATATGCAAACCACGAATGCGTTCGTGACTTATGAATTACAAAATCATGAAATCTAAGGAAAGATAACATCTGGAAGAAGATAATAATTCCTTACACATAACGAGTAACTGGAAACGATTAAAATGAACCGGTCAGGTCCTTGACACTAAAACAAATCGTTTATACGCGTAGTTCTCGTTTTGACCACAGACAATATCTGTTATTGTCTGTGGCCAGATTGTCTGTGGTTGTAATGATAGCGATTATTGAAATAGGTACATGTTATAAATACCCAAAGGATAATTAACTTTATAAATATCCTTTGAATTTTACTTTTAGCACATCTCAGTCGGTCAACTTTTTCATGGGATCAGCTGATGGGTGCCGCAAGGTCGTTTGCTAAAAATCCATGAGCCTTGAGAGGAAATGAATATAGTCCTCCCTGAAATAAGAGTCTTAGCGATAGTCAAGACGATTGATTAATATGACTATATTACATATATAAATATATTTATTGGTGACTAGCACGCAGAAGAAAAAACACTTAAGGATGGCCGTATCCATTTCTCAAAGCCATTCAGGTCATTTTCGACTCCTAGTGTAATTGTTGCAGATAGACAGGAGAATTTCAAATGTCTCAAATGAAATGCGAAACCCAATCTGATGTAACAAAAATTATAATTAATAACTAAAACGTTAAAGTGTGCACTGCAATACAAATTCTTCAATATACAAATATTCAATTCTTCAATATTTTGCAGCGTGTTTCCATATTTTTCTCAAGTCCCAACACGTGTCACTGGGGGGTTTGGACACCGGGAAGATAACCTGGTAGTTTATGTTGGTATAAGTCTAAACAATTCACTGATACTCGTACCGTTTTAATCGTATAGTTAAGACTGTAAGACATCAGAGGATAATCGAAACATTTATTGGAGGAATGAGTCCTTAATCGCGATGAGAGTGTATTAATGTTAGTTTTAATCAAAGTATAGCAAAACCAGTCTCAATGCAATTTATTCAGAACATCATTCAATTTACTTCTGAGATTTACATCAATATGATGTAAATCTCAGTAACTAGTGAAATAAATCAGGTCTATAGATAGAGATAGAGTTACTTAGTCTATTCACGTTTAATATGTTTACATAAAATAACTATCCTGTAAAAAAAATTTTTTTTAAAAGCTTTTATAACTTGACCTTGAAACCTAATCGTGGTCAAAGTTCATTACAAGACTTTACCACAAGTGCAAACACGACTATGATACGATATTCCATCATGAAGTTCCAGTTAATATCTTCCGGCTCCATCATCAGATCAGTTTGACAGTACCATATTATTGCATTGTCATCGGAACCTAATATGTGTGCCAAATGTCAGCTCGATAGCTTCAGTGGAAGTGGGGAAAATATTGATTGCAAGATTCCAGGACATACATACATGAATGAATGAATACATACGAGTGAAGTTAAGTAAAAGCTTTTAAAATAGGAGTTGTGCTTTAATAATTTAAGGATTGATAATTCATCCTTCCTTCAATTTACTTTATTATACAATCCATCATTAATAAACAGATTAACACAACTAAACAGATGCAAAAGAATTTAAATGATGAATGAATTAAAAAGATGGACGACGCTAAAGGTACCTACAACTGAGAGATAGTTACGGGCACTGAGGTTACGGGTAACAAACTGTTGCAACATTCTTCTGTACTTTGAAGTACATTCTAGAATCCGTCACACCTGCGGTCAATGACCCGGCACGAAATCTAACAATTTTCCGCTCGAAGCGACTCCTCTTGAACATCTGTCGCTTGCATTTCTAGAAACGAATCTTGCGTTCCGCGTGGTCTTTATTACTGTCGATAAATTTATTTTTCTCTGCATTGAAAAAGAGGTTTGAATCTTTTGTTAAACGTAAATTGAACATAGACGTGCTTACGAGTATATTGATAAATTGGCAAAGTTCGCAACACTGTTGTAAATACTGTATGCTCGTTTGCAATCTAATTATCGTATCGTATCCATAAAAATATTTTAATAAATAGTTGATATTGATATACATATAGCGGTGACAGTCCAGTGGCTATCGAACTCGGATGTAGGAGTCCGGGTTCAAATCCAAGCGGCAAGCACAAACGATTTTTGTAAGAAATCCGCGTTTAAAGAAATTTTATATGACCGGTTGTAGTGGAAGAAAACATCGTGAAACTACATACCTAAGAGTTCTCATTTGTATTCTCGAAGGCATGTGATGTCTGCCATCACTTGGTGAGCGTGGTGGAAAATGCCTAACCCCTCCCATTCCGAGAGGAGATCCGTGCCCAACAGTGGGCCAAAGAAAGATGCTGGTGCTGAAGATATATAAGTTTGGTGCTCGTATAAAATGAACCTATAGTAGACAGCCGAGACGAAGCTAAGTCACCTTTAAAGAAATATTGCAAAGGTAAAAGGAGTCAAATCCATTTATATATGGAGGAAATTTAAGGAACTAATTCAATGCAAACATGAATTATCATAAATGAATGTTTGTATTTTAAAATAAATAATTAAGATTGTTTTGGGTACCATGATATCAGCTTAATTTGACACGAGTTCCACTTTATGCAATAGCAAAATTTAAGGCAAACCGCAACCAACGCCACGGTTTGCCAAATTTACAATCGAAAGCGCGCCAAATAGTTATTTAATGACAGCTAGGCCCGTCATGTGTGTTAGGGTTAATGTTTAACTTGACAAAACGGTAAAAATGTAAACTAAAAGTTCATCGAAAATTATTTCAAAAAAAATACTTTTCTGAAGTATGCCAAGACATACCTAATCGTTGTATTCAAATCCGTCGGTCATTTTTTAAGACGTACGATTACTCTATGGTAGATGTTATTATACTTTTTGGTTATTTTCTTAACTTCCGCAGGCAATAACGTATTAATTTAATGTTTTGATACGTTATTGTCTACGGAAGTTAAAACAAGGCTCACCGACGGAGTTTGCAGGGTAAACAAGTTGAAGTTGCAATGGACAAGTCACGTCGTTCGAAGGACTGATAACCGGCGGGGATGAAAAGTCCTTGAATGGAGGCCACGGCTTGGAAAAAGGAGCACAGCTCGTCCTTCGACTAACAGAAGGTACAGAATCGGTCAGAGTGGTGTCGTTTAGGGGAGACTAGCAGTGGACCACGAAAAGCTGATGGATAGAGATGGTGTAAGATAAACAATGGGGCAAGACAAATAAATTCTACAGTTCGCATTTCTATTTTTATTTATTTATATATTCATTTATTATGTAGACGACAAACATAAAACAAAAAACCAGATTAAATAATTATGATGTACATAAAGTCCTGCTTATTCCATAATGAAATGTCATCCAGCAGACCTGCATTGATTTAATGTAAAATTTGCGTGCAACAATAAAAATTAAATAAAGATAATCAAAATAGGATACTTTATACTCTGTATTCTGTATCGGTAACAACCAACAATAATGTTATGTAACTTTATGAGTTACTTAAAAGTGTTAATCTTGCTTCATGTGTTAGTATTACCCATAGATTTATTACTAAATAATAAATCTATGGTATTACCCCACCTCAGTATACTAGCAATCCCTTAACTAAATGAAAGATGTGGCCTGTTGAGAAATACCTTGTAAGCTACTTAGGCATGTACATTATACAAAAAGTTAATAGAATAAGGCGTACCTGATGACATTCCTGATAGCTTGAGAATTTTAAACATAAGTAGATATGGTATAGCTGTAATATGAATTGAAGCCAGTAGCTCTAAGCATGTATCGAGAAAGATATGGTAATACATATTGCTGGGATGACCACTTACCATTAGATGACCCACATGAGCAAGATTTCGAGTGCCCGTTGTCTATGGTAGAAAAAACGATGATATTGCAGTCTAAAACTAAATATAGGGGCTGGTTATGTTTACAAAATCGTAAATGAGACAAATTTTTATCCTGATAAATAAACTCTACTAAGGTTTTCTAGGATTTTATTTATCCATTAGAACAATTGCAAACAAAACACTAAAACCCTAAGTAATCGTAGAAGCTTAGATAAATCACTGAGTGACACACAAAGATACAACATCTGGGTAGGAATATACAGTAAGCAAGTAACAAACCAGATGTGTTTATAAATCACTTTCCTTCTATAAAGACTAAAAACAACAACACAACATCTATTGTTCAAAACAATATTTAACAATTTGTATTGAAAAGAGTTAGTACTGGTTTTTATGTTCATCGATTAACTTGATCAATGCATATATTTAGGTACTCAATATAATAATATTTTAATGTATCAAAATCTAAATTGCATAACCAGCATCTTATTATACTGCGACATTGGAACAGTATACTGTATCACAATGTACGGTAGTATGACGGATTGTTGCCAAGGCAAATAGAATAATTGCAGTTTGTAACAATTACGACAAAAAATTCACGTTTGTCTGACAATGTTTATAATTTATATTTTTTTAAATAACTGAAAACGAAACGTTCCATGACCGGAGCGAATCGGAGAAAAGTCAGCTCATTTTACGCTTCAAGCGATATTTAACTGTACGCAAAAATATTGAAACTATTGAGAAAAAATACAAAACTTTATCATTTCTTGTTCAAAGTCACTGTTTACGATTTGGTAGAAGTACGTCATGTTTTCTGATGATTTTGAAAAAGAGTATGACATCAACAAATAGTGAGAAAACTACTGGATTTAACACTCTTGCTATATGCGATGCTATAATAATAAATATTCTATTGTCTTTGTCCGCGATCTAATTAAAGTTAGCAAGGCACTTAGAAATACCGATTCTTCTATTTCAGCTGGCTAGTCTTATTAAAAATTTAAAAATACAACCGTATAAATGTATTTGACTGACTTTAGCTCTTAATACTACATAAAGAATTTCTAGACCAGATATTAAAGGGTATGTATGACAATGACACTTGTATCTACTCGAAGACCCGAAGTTTTAGGTAGCGCCGCGTACATACTCGTATTATGTTTAAGTCCTATGTGGTGGGTAAAAAATTGGTTAAAATCTGTTAAAATTTACTCCGTTTTCTGTCGACAATCGCCTGTATCTAACTGGAGATCTTTAAAGGTAGTTTAATAATAAACAAAAACGTATTTATGATATTTTCTTCACATCATATAATTACCTTAGCCAAGCTCGTCCATACAGCGGTTTCTTGCGAGGAATGCCTGTAACTCGAGCTGAAACCTTATACGTTACTCGAATGTCCGTCCGCAGAACTATTTCACACGTATACTTTACATGGCAATGCCGTTTCAGCCAGCAATGATATACAACTTGTTGTTATTGTATATCAATGTATAATTTAATAGAAATCTAGACGAGTTGTTTGTTCATCGCTGGGTTTTGAAATTAGTGAGATATTACGTTTCAATCGAGATTGATTAAGTTGGCAATACCAGTGGCAATAGTTATTGCAGTATTTTCTTACACAGATAGAAATAATATTATTGAGGAACGTTATATTGTCTATAATAATAATGTAGAGAACAACTAGATATTCACAGACATAAATGATATCTTCTCCTTTAATTTTAATGCTCGACATTTAGGTGGTGTAACATAATCACATAATATCGTGCCTGATGTTCCCTGAATGGGTAGGCAGATTTATAATATACCCGCTTTTCACCTAGTGTTTAGACTACTGGACGCCCGCAGCTTCGCTCGCATGGAATTAGACATAACAATAGTTTCGTTTACACCTAGTAATATTATATTGCCTATGTCACTCAGTGAAGATGCAGCTTTCTAATGGTGAAAGAATTTTTGAAATCGGTCCAGTCGTTTTTGTGTGAAAACATTACAAACAAATCTTTCCGCTTTATAATATTAGTACCTATACGAGTAGATTATAAATGGGCTATTCGAGATCTATCACATGAGACCATGGGACTAAACTTATCTGATGAAAAGTGGGTGAACTACAACACACGTCCGCCTAGGTACCAATTCTGGGAAAAAGAGAAATCTCTTATTTATTATTTCTCTACTCTTAGTTATATTTATTATCATACTGTTGCAGTATTTTGGATGCAAATAAATATTAATTTTATTTAATTCTGTATTATAATAGGCTTTGTTCCTATTGTCAAATGTAGTGTCGACAAAATTTAAAGTACTTACATTTGTTACTAAAATGCTATATGTATTTGCCGTGGAGCACAAACAGAACAATGACATATATAATTATGCATTTACGAGTATCATATCACTGGCATGGGTCACTTGCCATTTTCTTGAGCCATAAATAAATTTATAAATTTCAGGCGTGCAAAGACAGCCGTTAGAATTGGACATGACACCCAATAATACTTTAATAAGACACTCACGTTACTTCAATAAGACAGAAAAGCTCTGGAATTTATACTTCGGTCGTCTCGATAAAGAGGCAGAGTTCTAACTGTAACATTAATACTTATGATTGCAGCCTACAATTCACAATAGTATTTTATGGCAGGAATTTTATTTAAAGTAGTGTACGGGCATAGGAGTCCATTGTAAAATCTGGAATCGTGTCACGGGCGATTATCGCTTGTGCAACACCACATCAGCCGGTACTAACGCCTTTGTCATTCGCATAGTCGACGCAGGCCATTATAAACTAATTGGACACTAACGTGAATGTACGAGTGAACACGCAGACTAACTTCTCGGATACGGCATTCTTAAGTATCGTTAATGTTATGTAATGTTGTTAAGTGAAGTAACTACAATAAAAACATATTTTTATCGTATTAAAAACATATTTTTATCGTATTGTTATTGCTCGCCAACTGGTCATGAAATGCATATTTTATTACACTTTAGGAGTTACTTGCAGACCATTTACTGTTAAGTTTATATTGTAATGTATAATAGATTCAATTTATTGCAATAAAGATTTCTCCGTGTTTTCTAACACATTTTTGAACATGGAACTCGATTCAAACGCGAGCATCCATTGGAAAATATGTAGCTGTTTCTCGAAATTCAAATGTGCAACCGAAATGCTCACTGGAAACTAGGTAGCAAGGCCGCATCCATAAATAGATGTTTATAGATTTACAATAGCGTTGGTTTCTTCTCTATAAATGCTAAAAGAAATCTTTGCTCACACGCAACGTTTTCACATGTCTTGTTTTTACTATAAACGCTTGTACAGCGAGCACCTCAGAATGTTAACATAGCCTACGCATTCTCAACAGTAATGATCTGAATATATGTGGCTGGGTGTACCGACTCGTAGTGTCAGTTGGGTTTTTGCATACTTTTTGCTATACCTCTACTATTTTAACGCAGTTACTTGAACATTGATGCATTGAGGGTGTTGAGAAACGTTTTGCTTAAATCTTCATTGAAAACGTGATTCTTTTTACTGTGCAGTATTGCTATCTGTTTCGCGTCAGCAGTCTTTAACTTAAGACATTAAGACAATAAAAATACCTATGCGTGTATTCATATAAGTCCACAGCAACAACGTATTCTATATAATAAGTTCAGACTACACTGACCTTGTTGTACATATTATATATTATAATGAAAAAAAATAGTTCATTTTCACAGGGAACCTGAAATGCTGGAAGTGTGGATCTGCGCGAGAGATGAGAGAGTCGGAGGCATTATTCGATAACAAAATGGAAATCATAGTTAATGTATTTGATTCCGCCGAATGCGTTTGTGGACACTGTCAATCATGATCATTTAATAAAAAATAAAAAATAAATTAATCAATTTGCTGTTCTCTTTTCAGTTATTTATTACGCAATCGGGTTCTTTGTTTTTTTCAATAATTTTAATTTGTGTAAAATCATATTTATTATTCTTCACTCCATTCACTTTGACTGAAACACAACTGAAACACATTGAAAGTTTCTATTATAATTCATATTTTTACATGTATATACTAATCTCGTAAATACCTAAAGTATATAATATTGTGCGTAGTTCTTTTATGTAGTACTACACGAATTATATTATATTAAATTATGATTCGTTTGACAACTCATTAAAGTTCATAATCCCGTAACGATTAAATGTCAATTCATTAGTGCATAGGAACAGTTATTCCCGGGTCAAGTAAGGACAACGGTCTGGTTAAAATCCAGCGCCAAGCTGTTTTTTTTTTTTCGTTAAACATTAAAGCGAAATTATTAATTAAATTCAAAGTTTTTGAACAGGGCTTCTAGATCAAGTCACGTGTTCCATTATGCAGCAGCAGTATGTATTGTTTTCACACACGCTTATGAGTTTTTTTTGAATGGATATAAGATAGGAAACGAGCTTGCAGCACCACTCATCCGCTGCCGCACATGACAACTGTGACTGACGTTGAACACGACTCAAATAGGAACTGGGATAGTTAGTCCAGTTAGCAGGATGTTAGTATTAATATACATTTATATTAGTATTTCTATGCACGGTATTTCGCTACGCGACCGAATTAGAATTGATGCAAAGCTCACCGACATAGTTCGGGGGAAGAAAAGTCCTCGATTGGAGACCTCAACTTAGAAAAAGGAGCACAGGCCGCCCATCGACAAGGTGGACGGACGACCTGAAGAAGGCAGCGGATTCAGAAGGCACACCGGTCGGAGTGGCGTTAGGAAAGGCCTATGTCTAGCAGTAGATCTCCAAAGGCTGATGATGATGATGATCATGATGATGATTCACATTTGAGAAAAAATATAATAATTAAGCTAACATAAATTTAAAAAAAGGAAAATCAGTAGCTAACATTGATACATTATTTAATAAAAATAACACTTATCTTTTTCATGATCGCCTGTGTACAAAAAATAAAACTAAATATCAACATTGCAGGTTAGTTAACCCTTTTAAATATTAATATATATAATATTCCCGGATAATATTTCCCTTATCATTGCATAATCATCATTTAAAAATAATGTGAAAGATGTATTCAAATATTTAATTAGTAGGTACCTAACACTCCATAGAAAGCTATCTTACTTTCGAAAATTCAACTACGAGCTACCTTGTGACATAACCGATCAATCGTAGAGACGAATAGTGAACACCGTATTCATATAGAGAATTACAACTAGTAGTGAAACGATAGTAGCGAAAACCCGTGTTTTTAATGTTCGTAAGGAGAATTACGTCTTGTGAAACGATAGAAATGGTAATGGCAACGAAACAAGCGTTTTGCTCGTAAAACCATGTAGGAAGAAGTATTACGGGTTATCGATGGTAACATGTCGAATTGGGCTGATTTCCTCTTACTTATTTATAGCTGCATAATAATATGACGGTAGAGTACGTGAATTACACAAGAAAGTTTACAAACATGTTTTTATTAGTTTTGTATGTGTGTATGTAGGGTATCCGAATCTATGAACGTGATTTTGCCAAGTATAAAACGTCGCTCGGATTTATTTGAAACTTTGCAGTCTTCTCAATGACCGATGACAATTAAAAAAATAATTACCTAAATAGTTTTCAAAGTTTTACATAAAACATATGGGATTGTGATGGGATTGCGGTTTTCGTATTGAATACAATTATTATCATACCAAAAACATATTTTTACCCTAGTAATTAACTTAACTAAACAACTACATTTAAAGAAAGTTAAAAAATTCAAGAAGATTTTACATATTATATGCTTGAAAAAGATCTGTATAGAACCTTGACAGTTAGTTACCCACAGATAATATTTATCGGTCGATTTAACACTCTTTTCTCTTTTTTTAATAAGTACGCCAATTTTACCTGTGTTAAACCAAGTTTAAATTATTTAGGTTTAAGTAATGTCTGCATTATGTACGACCTGAAGAAAACAGCGGGAAACCGTTGGATTCAGAGGGTGCAGGATCTCGGAGGAGTGGCGACGATTGAGGGAGGCCTATGTCCAGCAGTGGACCCTAAAGGGCTGAATGTCTGTATTATGTCTAGTTTTCTGATGTTCAATTAATCAATGTTACATCATTAAATGTTGTTAATGTCTAAAACAAGTCTTAGAGATCCAGATGCTAACAGATAACTGTAAGGGATATTTTCATATTGCCAACCACTGAGCAGTCAGACATTATCATTAAAAAGTTTGGCGAAATGATTAACTTTAAAGTTAAACAGATGTATCGAATCACATAAGGACATTAGTGGCAACTTATGGCCACGCCAGCCATCACAGTCAATTAAAAATGTACATTCACGACACGTTAAATGCACGGTAAACAAAAGTTAAGCACATGTAACAAGGTCGTCAGGACATCACGTAAGCCTCAGACAATTTCCATACAAATTACGGTCACTTTCGAAACCCTATTGAAAATCAGCCCAGTAAAATATTTTCGGCTATTGTCTCACAACAATCGCCATTTCGTACGTACCACTTCGACCAGCGAAAAAATCAAAATACGCGTTGCATCATTTGCTTAGTCACGACTTTATTCAACTTTATCTTACCGTCTTTAATATGGACTTGTGCCACCACAGATATGGAATCGCAGCTTGTTTAGACGTAAACAACAATAAAATCCATTTATTTATGCTTATGCTAGAAATGTCGCTGCGAGAAGGTAAATTTAATTTTGTTTCTAACTATGAGTGTTAAAATTTCATATTAAATATTAAATATATTAATTAAATCAACTGTTTGAAATAATCTTATTTTAAACCTAGTATTTTATAAATGTAAAGCTTAGCAAGGGTACCTATAAATTGATTGTATTTATGTTATTACGGTATAACGTTTTTTGTGTAATTAATTTCGAGGCAATTCACATGTTAAGATAGACAAAGCATAGTGATTGTCATCATTATGCTGTTTTACCTTACCTTTGTGTTTTACATACAATTTTCGAACGTATTGTTTACCAGAGTTATTGTTTTAAACATTGAAAGATATCAACTCACAACCTAAATATCCTCAGGCTAAACAAATAACTCGTTTTTGAACTAAAGTGCAAATGTAAAACATTTTATACACTGCAAACAGGTTTTATTGAGTTTGCAAAAAAACCACAACGAAAATAATAATATATTGTTCACGATAAAAATTTTAATTATCAATTCTAATTCTACTCTATGCATGAATTACTTATTATTTTTGTGCGCACGAAATTGCATATCAAAAATTCTATCTTCATTTATGTGGCAACGGAATAAAATAAAATTGTCATTCGATATTCGAAAATTAAAGTTGCAATCTATTTTTGTGGTGGAACATAAAAAGTGTATTTGGAGGCGAGATAATTGAGCCAATAGCATCGGTGAATGCGGCGAGGCTGCAGCGAGGTCGGCGTGACGGCCGCTGTCCAGTAGACTTATCAAGTTCTACTGTGTTTATTTCATTAAACTATTTATGTAAGAAAACATTTTTATAGATTTTTTTATTGGAACGAAATGGTGTAAGTCCAGTATGATTTTCATGGTTTTCGGTTTTAGTTCGAATGTCTTTAGTGTAGGTAATGATGGTACTTGCTTGCAGAATTACGTGTAGGTACAGCTCCTTGAATTATAAATTATGAAAAAAAAATGGCCTAATATAATTATTTTGGTAGGTACCAAAATAATTATATTAATCGCTTCAACTTGAAATACTATTTTTGTATCTAATTATAAAAATATGTATGTAAAATTGCAATTTTAGAAAAGTGAGTTGAACTTGATCGAAACTTAAAAATTAAACAGACATCTTGAATTTTGAAAAATATTTCTCGTTCGTTCGATTTTAAATGCAATAAATTAAGTAAATTTATTAATCATTAATGTTATTAAAGTTAATAACATTAATGATATTCATTTTGATTGATATAATCATTGAAGTCTTCTACAAAATATTGAAGTTCTTACATTTTCTTAACTATCAAAATATTGAAGATCTTACATTTTCTTAACTTACCAAAATATTGAATCACGGTTAGGATTTACCATTTTCTTGCAAGGATATAAAAGCTTTATTTAAAAAATCTTTACGACTTCAGCCCGTGTTGTTTCGAGACCTTGGAGGTCCACTTAGGGGACCGAACACTCTGAACTAGTTTATGTGAATCTTTTATTGCATTCGCTACTTTGATGTCATCTTGACCTTTCAAAAGCTGTTATTTAATAAAATTAAAACCAAATAGTTACCCGTGTGTGTAAACCAGTATTTACATGCAGTATAAGTACAATTAAAATAATAAATATTCTAAAATATGTATTTTAAAATGCACAATTTAAGATATGTATAATGTAGGTACGTGTAAATGCCTACATATTTATTTATTTATTTATTTAGATCTTTAATGTCAACCTTAATAAAGGGTTTAACAAAGGGCGGATATAATGCCGGAAGGCATTCTCTGCCATCTCTGTATATGTAGATAGATAAAAATTGTAAAGATTAACATTGAAGAATATCATTAATTAATACGGTTTATTTTTTAAGCTGATGTTTTTTTGTGGTGTGCTAAAAGCTTATTTTCTTACAATTTCTTTGTCTTCTAACCAAAGGTTGTAATAAGGAGCTTCTGAGGGACTGTCTTTGCTGTCTTACTTTCTATTTCTTTTTTTTTACTTTTCTTTTTTTTCCACTGTCTATTGTCTACCACTGTCTGTATCATGTTTTACCTCTATTCCTTGTTTGGTGGAGTACAATAAAGTTGGTACAGTTTGATAATTTACAAAAGGACGGAGGTAAGCCGCGTATGCTCATTTAAATTATTTTTTAAACTTCTAGACAAACAAAACTTCCTCATTTTAGTCTGTGCTGAAAATTGTATCGCCAACATTGTCTCAGCGTGACAACAACATCCTCGCTCCAATTAACCTATTCTCGTGTGGGCAGATGGTAAGGTACTGACCGCGTGGGTGGTTCCATACTCGACATTCGAGCCACAGGTTGCACGCACTCGTTTTTTGAATAAATAAATATGACTGGCAGACATTGACTTAGTTATAAGTCAATGCTGGCAGACGACTTTTTATTCAGTTATACTAGAGTACGAGAGAGGCTTGATCTCTTGATCGGGAAAAGTATTCGATATTGGGTGTTTTGGCTTTGAATTTCCCAGTAGTATCGAGTTTGGGTTGTGTCATTACTGGTAAAAAGTGGGTATACCTGTACCAAACCTTGCAGGGAAATGGATATGATGATAAATGTTACGAGTATATTATATTTTTAACAATTAATTTTGGTATTTTTGTAGGCAATTGTAGTACTTTTTTTACTGCTGTTTATTTTTTTATGTTAATAAGTTAATTTTACATTTTATAGCTTTATATTTTAACTATCATTTTACTCAGGAAAAAGAAATTTACGTATACCAATATACCTTCAACAAACAGCACTTTACTCAATTAACCCCTATTACCTGTCACTTGAAACTTTAACAGTAAGTTCGAATTTCGCAGTAGCTTGAAGTTGAAACTAGAACACCAGTCACAGAGCTCCAGTTATACGTAATAACTATTTAAACTCGAACAATATTTTACCTTAATTGGTTCGTTGCTGTCAAAGTTGTTAATTTCGAGTCAATTTATTAAATCAAAAGATCAATAACATGGGGAGTTTTTTTTTTTTCTTTATCCTCGTGGATCGAGTGGAAACCACAGGAAGGCATAAATGCTACAAATGAGACAGTGTATTAATAATATAAAAAATAGGGTTGTTTCTGGATGACATTTATTTTGTTATTACTTAGTTTTAAATTTTAGGTTATTTTTAGATTTATATTTTCTTGGACTGTTAAATTATAATTAACTTTGGTGTCAATATATAAATGATAAACTCTGTTTGTTGGTTTGTCTTTCTTCTCCGCCTCAACTGAATGATTTTTTTGCAAAAATTTAGTGCCTAGTAGTGGGCCTGAAGAGTGACATGGGCTACTTTAAATCCTGGAAAATGTACAAATCTGTAACCGTAACCAAACCCGTAGAAATTTACAAATACCTGTATTAATCATTTGATTTTAATCGATTTTATGTTGATGTGTTGGTCAACGGGAACAGCTAAATTTTGATTAGTGCTAATTCGTGACATGTAAAAAAAAATTTTTTATTTTTACATGTCACGAAATTTAATGAAATTTTGATTCAAATGGTTCGAATTTATTACCCGGACAAATTCGGTAGCATTTTACTCCAAAAGCAATGGCAGAAAATCCGACTACGTTAAAAACATAACTTAACATCACCCCTGTATTTCTCCGAAGGGGTAGGCAGAGTGGTACACACCCACATTTCACCAGTTATGTTTAGGTCCCATATGGAAGGTGGTGACCTATTACCATACACCGGGCACAAATCAAGCTACCGGGCATTTCAAGTTAAAAAAATCTAATAGTTATTGCCCGACCGGGATAGAATCCAGGACCTTAGCAGTCGGGCTTGCGACCACTAGACCAATAAGGCCATACCAAATGACATTCAATCTTTACATGTTTAATCCTTTCCACTTCACTACTCTCATTTCTTTGGCCGGCAATGACCGTCGACTTCGACAGTCGATGAGACTCGGAAAGATAACGAACACTTTAGAATCGTCATGTTATTTGACGAACGTTTTCATCACAGTTTTCTTTCTCCGGATAGCGACTCTGCGACGCCATATTGCAACTATGTTGCAGACTGCAATAAAGTTGGGAAACGATTCTGATGAACCGGATGTTGATTGCTGTGACACTTCTACTGCATGGTTTGTTAGTTTGTATGTGCTGTGACTTGTGGTAAAAATAATACTGTACAATACATGGAGCCTAGCGAAAAAAATCTCTGATACCTACTTGTTCACTCTGCTTTGTTGAATGTTTCCTTTGATATGAGGAGTATGAGCCCAATTTTATCTCAACAATATCACAAAAATTGTTGAGATAAAATTGGGCTCAATTTATAAGAAAGGGCCGCTCTGTGTGGGTTGTTAGGTAGGTACCTACTTAAAATCTGTTTGCTTGTGGTATTATCTTACTAATTAGTCTCGCCGGGAGAATCCAATATTCCAGAGCTAGTAGGTTTCAAATATAGTTCACTGACTGCCGACTGGCAAATTGCTCATTGGTACCTCACACACTTTCAAAAATTCAAGTACTTTATTTTCATATTTGCGGGTAATTATTCTGTTTCCTATATACACACTATGTATATGTACACTATATTAAGTATGGCATGGCGTATATTTTTTTGCCACTAACTACCTACGAGTACCTTGGTACTCGGTACCTACCCTCGTACTAGGTACCTACTCAGTAACTGTTCCGGTTGTAGGTATACTTAAAACGCGTGATACTTTTTAACTTTGCTATCATGTTTTGAGGTCTGGCAAGTACGAAGTCTATAATATATAATCTTGTGGTTTTGGTTAAGTCTTGCAAGCGCGCAATTTGCGATGTACCTATTTTTAAATGTAGCTTTGTATCGAAATATGACTTTGTTATGACAAAATCTTTAAAACAAATATAAGATAGGCGTATGTAGGTATCTGTCTGTTTAAATACTATTTTCTATTTTGAATATATTTGCTTTTCACATTCCAATGGTCTGGGCGGATAGCACGAACGAGAAAAAGAGAAAACGGAGATAAGCAAAGCCATAATATAGATTACTGATCACCCTTTTCTTAGGTTTTCGAATGGTACAGGATAGTTTAGTCCGGACACAAAACAATAAAACAAACATTGCGACATGAATGTCACCAGCGGGCGCGATACATTAAAAAACAAAGGCGAAAGATTTAAATAAACCTTTTAGACGACCGTAAAAGCTACTTTTAGTCAGCCTTTACATGTTCGCATAATTAAAAAGCATATTCCGCGAAAGGTCAAGAACGATCGAGACATGTGTTGGCATTTGGCATTTAAATGCGGATTTTGATGAACTTTTTTTGTCTATCGCTATTCGCTATCACATTGGAAGCTAAATAATATGTAGCTCGAGAATGCTATAATTATTATACCAATTATAAAATCAGTCGTAAACTACTAGTCTATGACTGTTTTTATAATTGTCTATAACTACTTATGTCTATGATATTGGTAATAACATTGTGTGTGCATGTGAATTTATCTCCAAATATTTCGTGATACTGTATTACTCGTAGTATGGTATAATTTGGCTGGGTACCATACCTACGCAATTACAATTGAGCAATAGACCAAATTTATATGGTTTTAAGAGCTGCTACTTTGATACTAGAATAATCTTTTAATGCTTTGAGATCTTCTTCTCCTTTGTCTTATGTTCCTAAAGATACCCTAAGCTAACGACCAAGTAAGGTGAGTACGAACATAGCAAAAAAAATCTTTGACAATTGTATTTTTTTTTGTCATCATTTGTAAGGTCAAATAACCAAGCCCTAATGGCTTGGTTATTTGAGGCGTAGGCTGAAAGTTTAAATTTCAGCGGCATATAACAAGAGTCTCCCTTGACATTATTACCTTATAACAACATAACACGTTAGGGTTATCACGAAAGATATGCCGTGACAAGGTTCTTATCACCTTTCTTATCGTCTAGTAGCTTTTACACCTATGTTTGTACTATAAAACTTATAATACTCTCCCTTCCTTTGTTTTGATAACACGTTTTATAGACACGATAAGAGTTATCGTTACTAATATTTTAAATAGACACGCAAAGATGACGTGCCTTAATAAACTTTAGACTACAGTGATGTTTACAGGGGACCGTGTATTATTTTAGTGATAACTTTTTGTCTCGCGTTGGTGTAGGTCCATTGTTGATGTATTACGTATTGGGCTGGTAGAAAATATCATAGGATATTGATATATCTGACATATCACAATGTGGATTTAATCCAGTGTCTGAGCAGTTATCGGGCATTCAAGTTAGAAAATCCCTTTAGTTGTTGCCTAACCATGGGATCGAACCCAAGACCTAGCTTAGCAGTCGCATTACGCGCCCATTACGCCATCGAGACATTTATGCAAGGAAAAGCTCAGAACTAGTAATAGTTTTCGTAGATATTTTGAAAATAAGTTCTCTAAAATTACATGAAGAATACAAATCTAAAAACAATGTAATTAAAGTCTGTATTTATTACTAGTGGACGCCCGCAGCTTCGCTCGCGTTACACATTCACTAACTTCAAAAACGGCAAAGCTTCATACTAACTTTGCACCCCCGTTTTACCCCCTTAGGGGATGAATTTTCAATTTTTTCTCGCCGTAAAAACCATCCTTGAACTTCAACGAACATTTTAAAAAAAGAATTGTCCAAATTGGTCCAGGCGTTGTTGAGTTATGCGCTTACCAACACATTTTGCGATTCATTTTTATTATATAGATTAGTAAGTATTAGTTACTGGTAAGGTAGTATTAGTATGTATAATCCAGTATGTATAAAGTAAGTTGAAGAACCAAAAGTTGCTTCAGTTAATGTCGCATCGGCGTCGGTGAATTCTTCTCGTCATAAATCACGGGACTTAAAGTAAGTGAAGTTTAACTAAGTTTACATAAAGTCTTTAGGAGTGTTGTCCTGGGGCTGTCATTTATCTGTTCGTAAATAAAAGTCAGGTTACCTTGTAAAATTATATAACTAGCTGTGTGATCTACTATCCAACTTCCAACTTGTAAATAAAATTTGGATAAAATATAATTTGTATTACAGTTACCTAAACTTCTAGTCGTTATTGAATAAATTCAAGTATTAGGTTAATTATGCGTGAATTTTTCAGAATTGAATTTTAAGTAGGTACCCACTAACCAGCTAAAGGCAGAATAATTTCTTGTATCTTCAATATTGTATAATTTCTTGGAGCTTTGAGTAATTGAGTAACAAACAAGGCTTTTCCTTGTCGGATTTGTTATTTGATTTAATGACTACGTTCAACAAGGTTTTTATTAACTTGGTTTTTAGGGTTCCGTACCCAAAGGGTAAAACGGGATCCTATTATTAAAAAGTCTTCGCTGTCCGTCTGTCACCAGGCTTTATCTCATGAACCGTGATAGTTACATAGTTGAAATTTTCAATTCAATGATCAATAGCTAATCCATTGCCATTTATTGATTAGTTTAGAATAGCATTATACTTGTATCTCTTTTCTTTAAGTAGTTTATAGTTACCTAGACTTCCGTTAAGCGTGTCTTATCACCTCATAGCGAAATAAATTATTTGACTTTGACTTTGACTTTGACTTCACATTTCTGTTGTCGCTATAACAAGAAATAATTAAAAATAGAAAAAATATAAATGTAAGGAGGCTTCCATACAACAGACATGCTTTTTTTTGCCGTTTGTATAGATAATGGTACGGAACCCTTCGTGCGCTAGTCCGACTCGCACTTGGCCGGTTCTTAATTATGCCTCCGTTGGATGAGGCTTCTTTAAAGTTTGATCTTTTTATCTTGTCAATATCAGTTGGTAATTTGATCAGCCAAGTTTTGTCGCAGAATACGCATTTAGTTTTGTGTGACCTAAGCTCTAATGTTAATCGAATACAAGTCCATTTATCTTTTAGAAATGGTAATGATAATTTAACATTTAAATCTAGTTTTTTTTAACAGATAACCTTAAACAGTGCATTTATTAGGTATTTGATATGGTTTCAAACTTTTATCTTTTCTTTCTTCCTTAACTTTTCAAATAGTGTTTCTTACAATATCAACAAAAAAATTCCAGAAACTGTCAGGCCCGTTGGCGCAATCGGTACTGACCCTGCCTATTGCGCCAAGGGTCGTGTGTTCGAATCCCACTAATATTCGTGTGACGAACTCTTGTATTTGTCTGGATGTTAATATTATCTATTTAAGTATGTATTTATAAATATCTATGTATGTATATCAGTCTCTGACACCCATATCACAGGTTCGCGCCTACTTTGGGGTCAGATGGCCGTGTGTGAGAATGTCCAAGATATTTTATTTATTTATGTAGGTACAAGCTTACCGAGGTCTAGTATAGCAGGATGCGTAAAAGCATTTCCCAGCGATAAATACACTTCCAAGAATGTTCAGTTCAGTCTTCATAGGTCACCATATGTTATCAATGTTACAAAAGATAAAGCAGGAAAATACAGGGGTCTAGGCAACGAATATTATTTTGTCCCATTCGGTGTCGAGACCCTTGGTCCGTGGGGTCCTAGCGCTATAAGGCTTTTTAATGAAATAGCAAAAAGGTTAGTCGACATCACAGGAGACCGAAGAGCTGCAGCTACCTCGGACAAAGAATTAGCCTAGCTATTCAAAGGGGGAACGCTGCCAGTATCTTCGGAACCTTGCCTAAGGGGACTCCTTTTAATAATATGTATTAGTTATTATTTTATATTTTTTAAGTTTTTTTAGTTTTAGGTTAATTTTAAAGTAATTATAGTTAGAAATTATTATGTTTAATAAATAAATGTTACATTATATTATGTCATGATATGTGAAGCGTGCATGTGTGGCAGCATGGTGGAGTATATTCTAGACCTCCCTCAGCTGCATAAGACCCTTGCCATCAGTGGGACGTCTATGGGTCGCAGCGATGTCATGATATGAAACAGTTCGTACATAATTATTACTGAAATTATCAAAGCTTACAAAATCCAAAGATTTTGTATTTTTCACTGTCTCTAGTAATAACATTACACTGATAGTAACAAGATTGTCGCTGTAACTCGTTTCGAATCGATGTCGTCACTCGCATCACTCGATTGCGCACTTTTCGACTTATGCGCAGGTTTCTGTGGATTAATAACATTTTGCAACGACCTGTAACATTTTGGTCGTTACAAAATAATTACTTTTTCGTTTTGTTTGTTAAGTACTTACATGACATTTTTATTACAGCTATTTGATAAATTTGTATGAAACTGTAACTTTATGATGAATTTTTTTTACCTCTTTTGTATTTATATCATAAGATCCTTACTAATATATGAATGTTAAAAAGTGTGTATTTTGGTTTGATAGTTTCACAAAACAGTCCTTGATGGTAGAGGTAATTCTGCACGTAAAAAGTTTGCGAATAAAGGTCACCTATCAACAAACGGACTGCGCCCGTCGTTGCTTAACTCTGGCGATCACATAGAATCGACGCGAGCCATCCGGCCATGGACACATCAAAGGAAGGAAAAAGCATACTATTACATAATATTGATGCTTTCTAGATTCAACATTGTGTACCTAGCACTATCTGATTCGGATTTACAAAGTACTTAAGTTTACGGTTTCTTCGTGTTAGCCACTCTCGGCTCCCGGACACAGACGGACAAGGCCGTATCGTACACGTTTTCCTAACAAAATAAAAAGTGGCACATCACACGGTGCATTCGATATCTTTATACCTACCTACGTCCGCATCTCTCATTATGCAAAACGGAGCCATTGAGGCAAGCGTTTGTAATACAGTGGGAATCAGTTTATGTTGAGACCGCTATTCCTAGATTCCGTATTACAAGACGTAGTAACGTTGGTAAGTATCAGATTATCAGACACTGTTGCAGTCAGTAAGCATGACCAGTTAAAACTGCAAGGAAATTTATTAATTGGTTCATTTATTAACACTTCGTATTCATGTTAGAGAAATTAAGTACCTATTCCAAAAGAAATGTTCTGCACATAGAATAGTTAAAGCTAGTTTAAAGATATAGATAGATATCGGGAGGTACGTGCAGACATAAAAGTTCATCTGAGCGAAGGAGATATCAGATTCTTGAAAAGAGAAGGTATTAATAAAGCAAATTTATAGTGATGTTCAAGTCATATCGTTAACTAGTTTGGCAGAATTTGACCACGAAATTGACTAACTGTAACATATCCGCTGTATTGATGTATAACGATCGAGAAAACCGCTATAACCTAACGTTCACGAAGTAATAGATAGCTTACCTAGGAACCTACCTATACCGTCTAGTGTCTGTTGTGAAATGTACAATAAACGCAAACTTAGAACTGGCTTACAACTGGAACACCCAAAGGTTTGTTGTTTACACACTTACCTACGGCTCTGTAAGCCTACCCACAAAACATTACATCAGGAAACATATTCTTTTTGTAATCTAGACACTATATGATTAATTCGGCAGAAGTAATTTTTCGGCATCCTAAGATGTTATACCGACTTGGAAAATTATTACGTAATCTATTCTTGTCAGGACAAAATTACTAGAAAGCGTCTCCTGTACATACTAAAAACTCAGTACAATGAACGCTCCGGTCAACCTAACAAAACAAAGAGTAATTCAAATTTCAAACGAAATAAAAAAGCTAACGCATCCTTGCTTACTGTTTACTAAACAGAAGATCCAAACTCATTTTAAAAGTAAATTTATTCCGAGCAAAGCCTTAGGACTCGAGATGAGTCACAGACCTTTTCACTTGGTGCATTGTTCATTCTGGACGCAAACCTGTTCTTAAACGGTTTTCCCGGACAATTTTGTTCAGACTCGAAAAAATTCACCCTTGAATATTCATAGTAACGTTAAAGTTAATGAATTATGGACGAACTAGGAGTTATGTATTCGGTTTTTATAGACGTCGCGACTTTGTGTAGAAACGGGTTCTTGACCACTAATTTTGCTGATAAATATGTACAAGCAAGTATAGACAGCGTAGACCAATTAAATTTTAACTTTCCCCGGGAAACTGACAAGAAATATTAAATCCAACAAGAAAACTAACAGAAAACCGACTGCGACGACCGTATATGACATTTTTATCACACGGTATGCTAGAACGACCCCGAGACCATCAAATGTAAGTCGTAAGTTCATCACACTAAGGCTTTCTCCGCATGCAACTTATTATAACAACAAAAACCATAACTGTAAATACACGCTTACCTCTGCTTAGGCAAGTCCGTTAAATTAAAATTCCGGCACACTTCTTTAAAAACACTAACACTTCGAATTTAGCGAGTCGATCGAGCGTCGGATCAGATCTCTGCACCGTTACACGTCATATGTGTGTCAAATGGAGAGAAAAAACGAGATTTAGGTACACTTAACAGTCGAGCACGCACAGTGGAGTTCACAACAAAAAGTTTTGACTGGTTCGAAACGCACTTGTGTCACTTTGGGAAAACTTTTGAGTGAACGGTTGCACGGCGGTGCGCGGTTGCGCGCGCGTCGGTTGCCAGAGCAGCGATAGCGCAAGCGTCGGTCGTGTGCTTGCCTCTCTCTCGTCGGGGCGACTGGCTGCCTGCCCTCACCTTCGCTCGCGCGGCCGCCCGTTTCGCAATCGGCGATACAGCCTCAACGCGGTTTCCTCGCAGACTATCTAGTTGCATGGCAACTGGAAAACCGTATTGCTGTAAAAATTGTGGGCTCGCGTGTAAGGGCATGTTGTTCAGTGGGATATAAATATACTTATATTCACAATTCAACTCAGCTTAAATAAACGTACCTAATACAGCCACATAAATTAGCTGGATGAACGTATGCTATGACTACATTCTCTTCATGAATTAATCAACTTATCCCAAACGCCCAACAAGATCTTTTAAAACTAATCAACTTTCATTTTTTATTTTCGCAAAAAATGGCTGGAGGAAAATTTCCTAAAGTTACGACAGTGTTTTACATTAGTTAAAATATGTCACATACTAACACTATTGTGTTAGTATGTGACATCTTATCTTATCCATATGGATACCTACCTAAATTCTGAAATAAATGATGATAATTATTATTAATATTATTATTATTTACAGCGGATTCATAGAACAATGACCAAAACATAACCAGATCATAAGACAAGCGCGACTGGATATCGAACCTGAGACTTCCTCCAAGTTCAACCTACTGAGCTACTTTCGACCTCACCAAAAGAATGATAGGAAAGAAATCGACGACGTTATTCGTCAATTGCATGTCAATGGTTTTGCTACTTTGCGATTAACCATCGTAGCGTCTACTTACCCTGAGGATGCCTTGTTTTGAGGCGAAACACGTGTGGGTGTGTGTATGGTGGTGTGGGTATTCATTTATCGCATGTGCATGTTTTCCTGCGTGGGAGGGAGGGAGGTGCTACGTGCATGAAAGCATACATACATCACCATACGTTTTTTGTTCGCGGATTGTTGCAAAGTAGATTAATTCTTGTTTTGTAATAATGTGAAATATTAAAGGTATCAGTACCTAAGGCAGAAGTCGGAAGTTATGACAATAAACTCCTATAATTGTGATAAAATAAGTTTATTTTTGTGTTGGACTAGTTCCTATTTTGCAATGAAAGGCTTTTCGATCCAGTACTGTATAGGGACTGGGTGGTAGTACCTACTGACGTAACGCCAAGATGTATGCCTTGAAACATTTTGCTGCTGGTAGTTTTGCCGCGGCAGCTCAGTGGAGCATTCCCATTACTTATGGGAAGGTCGTTCGAAACCAATCTGCAGTTAATTTTTTCAAGTCATTTATAATATATCTATATATCATAATTTCAACAAATTTGAATAAACGCTTACCTACATGCTCACATCCCTAGGATTCCCAGTGAAGGCATAAGAAAGTATGTCCAACTCGTCCACTCGCAACAGTACTATGGGTCAATCGCACCGACACGGCATAAAGGAGTTAATCCTTTACCTTTTGGGTTGAGCTCTTTTTAGTTTACCACCCCATTCGGTGACGCCGTAAAGTTCTGTATGACCATACAGTATTAAAATTAAAAATAATATTTGCGCAATAAATATATGCGTCGGCTGGTATTCGACCCCGGAACCTGCAGCTCGACAGTCATAACCACTTTTAATGGATAATGAAATCTGATCGGACCCTTTGGTGGGGGAGATCCGAATGCATCAATCCACTATCAAAGTAACTATCACTACTCTCCTACGCACAAAAACGTGGAATCATTATGCAACGTAAACGTTTGGTAAGCAAAGTACCTACCAGTAAGCGAAAGCTCGAAGTTTGTTAAATCGAGCATGTTTGTTGACTTGTATGAAGAAACATAGCAATTTTTATTCAATCAGATTGCCATGAAATTCAAAGTTATTATGTCCGTTCTCAAAGTAATTTTTCTTTCAAGTATGGTGCAATATTAGTAATTGCCAGCTAGTTAAGGCAGATTTTTCTAAATGTATCGTATCGTCAAATAATACAGATTTCTATTACATGGGTTCCAACTTTCTAGGTAATTCAATCAATGTTCTTCAAGGGTTGCATTTTTTTAATAATTTCCTACTATCATAAATTCATTTCTCATTGTTTTGACATAACGAATAGAGTATTTTATTCTTTCATTTCCATTCTATGGTTATGACACTCAATAATACTCAATACACGTAACTACAAAAAATAATGCTCCACACCATAATGGCATACCCAAAAGTAAATCAGGCCAAACATCGCCCTCACTTACAATTTCCCACAAAGAAGTTAACAACTTTAGGTGGAAGATCACCGGCGGATGTTACATTCTTACATGTGATTGCAAGTTAAATTACAAGCTGAGTGAGCTCGATGAGATTTAAATAGCATTTTACGTAATCGCCATTACTTATTAGCGTGAGCAACACTCTTTATGGACAGGGTTGCCAGGTAATTTGGCCGTACTTGGACATTCCAATTTCACAACTTTTATTTATTTATAAACGCTTAATAAATGTTTAATAACACGAATTTGAGAGAAGTACAACAAGCGGGCTTAATGCTGAACTATATTTTATGTGATTTTTTTAAACAAACTCTGAAATTATTAAGTTTATACTTCACTTATCTATTGCAATTTAGTAAAATAAATTTAGTTTAAGTTTACACAACACCCATCCGTTGCAACTGTAAATAGAACTCCGATAGGGAATGGGATAGTCAGTAGTACGGTTAAAGGAGGATGTTACTAAGTTAGTTTCTACTAACTTAATATTAGTTAGTCAAGTTTGCTAGTGGGTATTTTACCTATAAGGACTGCTAATTACAATAATCATCCGTGTTAATCACTGTAATAGTCCTGCAAATAATTAATAGTTAGAGTCTTCTGAGTCAGTCACAGATGTCTTGCTATCCGTGGCGACTTATACATTATTATAATAATTATAACAGATTATTTCCAAGAGTTAAATACTTATTGCAAATCAATAGCCCTTCAGGCTTTCTACTCTTAAATTAGTGTCTAGGATTCTAATCTATTCTTAGATTTTTAGATCTAGATTATCTATTAAAAAAGTTATCATAGGTTCTATTGCTAATTGTAGTTTTGTGTGGCGTTATTTGCTACAGAAATAATTTTTATCCAAGCATACTTCGTTTCAACGTTCTTGGTTACCCTATTTATAGGCAATGTTGACGTATGCATGTTTGTGATGAAAGGACACGTTTATCTTTCCATACAACTTGGGCCATGAGATGTACCTCGGGAACGAAAATTGATATTTGGAGAAAAAAATGCGTTATTTTATTTAAAAAATAAATTAGATTTTTTACTGCATTTGTACCACCTAAAATTAACTTTAAAAGATAATTTATGTATTGCAACACTGCAAGTTATGGCAATCTAATTCAATCTATCATAACATAGCGTTTCGGTTGTTACTAAATCTGTAATTACTCTATACCCATATATAAAATATACAATAAGCGCATTGTATTAATAAACTACCATAAGAAACAGAATCATAGTATCCTATATTGATTTAAATATTCTATTAATTACCATTAAAGGCTAATTTTTTCTTGAAATCGTTTTTAAACTAGTAATCTATCTATATATATAAAAGGAGAAGGTGACTGACTGACTGACTGACTGACTGACTGACTGACTGACATATCAACGCAGGGCCTAAACTATAAGGGCTAGAAACTTGAAATTTTGCACAGGGGTTCCTTTTATAACGTAGGGGAGCACTAAGAAAGGATTTTTGAAAATTCACCCCCTAAGGGGGTAAAACGGGGGTGCAAAGTTAGTATGAAACTTTGCCGTTTTTGTAGTCGTTAGACGGGTAGACGTCGTTAATGGGTCTAATTCTACGCGAGCGAAGCTGCGGGCGTCCACTAGTCTATATATATAAAATGAGAAGGTGACTGACTGACTGACTGACTGACTGACTGACTGACATATCAACGCAGGGCCTAAACTATAAGGGCTAGAAACTTGAAATTTTGCACAGGGGTTCCTTTTATAACGTAGGGGAGCACTAAGAAAGGATTTTTGAAAATTCACCCCCTAGGGGGGTAAAACGGGGGTGCAAATTGAGTATGAAACTTTGCCGTTTTTGAAGTTAGTAGAATGTCTAATTCCACGCGAGCGAAGCTGCGGGCGTCCACTATAATTTGTAAATTGAATACAGGTTAATAGACCTATAGGCCCCGTGCGTATCGCGATGCGCCTACTGTTGCGCCATCTCGCGGAACAGTGGTGACAATACGTAGATGCCCAGCTGACTGGCGCCTTCCCAAGTAGCATATGATTCATACGCACTCCGAGGTCATTATTAATCGAAAATAATTAACATAACATAACGTTAATTAACGTTATGACCACGACGATAATCCAATGTGGTTTTCAATCAATCTTCTTACATTTTTTTCGTGGAAAATCAACAACAAACAAAAAAAATTAGGAATCCAACCCTTCCGAGTGAAGGTGTTGCCGCTTATTATTGAATTGAATTTTAGGTAAAAAACTATTTGAAAGCAGGCATGTCTCCAACGTGAGAGAAATCATCGATGTAGATGGTAAACGTATCATCGAGGGAAAAGTTTTACCACAAACTAGGGTAACAAACCCTCCGTACGCTGTTACGTTGAAGGTATATGAAAAAAAATTTTTTTATTGTAAATTGTATTATTAAGATCTGATGCAAACGACACTAAATCATGAATTTTTACAGTTACTTGTATAAGGATAACAACTCGTTGAAGCAAATATGCAGAATCGTACAGTCAAACTAAATAAGTATTTTTAGAGTAATTTTCAATTCTAGTTTCATAGGAATTTCACTAGCCTCTTGCACTAATAAATTAATGCTTTGCTCTTTCGTTTTCCTCAAAGCATGATGTATGGCACTGATGGTGTGGTCCTTGTGTGATTAAAAACATAATTTTTGTGTTGTTTTGTTCATAGCTATAAATTAATGAACCATTCGATATTTTTTTGTATCCTGTGAACACTGAATATTTCATAGGATCAATTTCTTTATCGCTTGGCTTTTTAACTCTCACACTATTTTATTGTTATAATAATAAGAATGCATTTTTATAGTTGAATGGGGACCGCACAATATCCACGACGCAGTGTGGCTGCAAGGCCGGCTTATCGCTTCGAGGGTGTAAGCACGTCGCTGCTGTTGCCATTTTCATCAAAATCAAAATTATCGTTGCATATACAACGATAATTTTGAGAAATCTATATATATAAAAGGAGAAGGTGACTGACTGACTGACTGACTGACTGACTGACTGACTGACTGACATATCAACGCAGGGCCTAAACTATAAGGGTTAGAAACTTGAAATTTTGCACAGGGCTTCCTTTTATAACGTAGGGGAGCACTAAGAAAGGATTTTTGAAAATTCACCCCCTAAGGGGGTAAAACGGGGGTGCAAAGTTAGTATGAAACTTTGCTGTTTTTGAAGTCTTTAGACGGGTAGACGTCGTTAATGGGTCTAATTATACGCGAGCGAAGCTGCGGGCGTCCACTATAAATAAATAAATGTAATATTGAGTAAAATTTACTCACACTCGTCTCACAGCTTGTATCCACTTTTTCCTTCGGTCAATTTCATGACTTTTTCTCGGAAACGAGTAAAATTTTAATTGCCGACTATTTTGTTCGGAGTTGTTGCACCCAATAACACAACAATATCTTTTGGCAGGCATTATTTTCCGATATTTTTAGGTATTTTCACAAGTTCAATCCGTGTGCACGAGCTCACTCCGAACGACTGTTGTCACCACATGGCCGCACGGGCATCTACTAACTTTCCGATTGAGCCGCGAGGGCGGCGCCACATGCGATGCGCACGGGGCCTATAATGTGTGACTGACGTCTGTCACTAAAACTGAAGTTGGCAAATGACATAAACAGTGCAGAGTAGTTACTACGTAGTATCCCTTATTAGTTTGTGGTTACTACTATGTGAAGTTTTGTGGTACGAAATTTTGTATTTTTTATTATTTTATTACAAGCTAACTATAAGGATTCTAAAAATAATTGATCGACCATTAGTTATAGTATATTGTAAGGAATTTTTACCAATACTTTGTACCTCGGTACATCGTTTGGCCCAAAATTGATCGTCTCCTTTAATTACAATAATTGACTTTATACGGCGTTTTGTTCGTAATTTGTAATTAAGTCGATACTGTGAGATGCATGTGGTGTAATTTTAATAAAACACCATATTTATTAGGCATTTGTTCACTTCTCCTAAGTAATACGGTACTTGGTACAGGTAAATAATGATTTTCTTCTCACAGTCTAACTTAGTAATCTATATATATAAAAGGAGAAGGTGACTGACTGACTGACTGACTGACTGACTGACTGACTGACATATCAACGCAGGGCCTAAACTATAAGAGCTAGAAACTTGAAATTTTGCACAGGGGTTCCTTTTATAACGTAGGGGAGCACTAAGAAAGGATTTTTGAAAATTCACCCCCGAAGGGGGTAAAACGGGGGTGCAAAGTTAGTATGAAACTGCCGTTTTTGAAGTAAGTAAATGTCTAATTCCACGCGAGCGAAGCTGCGGGCGTCCACTAATCTGATATATTCCAAGGTATGATGGTATATTCTGAGCTATGAACGTTTTTTAAGATTCTATAATAATAGGTTGATGAGACGTTTTTGAAGCCGTGCGGTTGCCTTCGACTCACTGGAAGTCTGAGATGATTCCGTGGAGTTTTTGAAGTCGTTAGACGGGTAGACGTCGTTAATGGTCTAATTCTACGCGAGCGAAGCTGCGGGCGTCCACTAGTTCAAAATATTTGCCATGAAAATTTTTAATTAGATCAAAACACAAGTTAGTTTAAAGCAAAGATATAATATTTAAATTAGTAATTATTTTCTAAATAAGCGATGGAAAACTAAAACTTAATGTAAAATACATAGTATTCTTTTTAAAATAGAATAAGTCGTCGATATTCATTACATGCCAGCCTTTATGTAGGTCAGTACGTCAGAAGTTTAGATTGGATCTAAAAGACAATATTTTTCGTGTAGATGGAATACAAAATTTTTGTCTATTACAAATTACTGCTTACTGTCTATTTTATATTTTCTACATAATACCAAATTTTTGACTTATTTTGGCGTCTAGGTCGATTATAATCCCGGTTTTGCTATTAATATAACATTCATGAGATCAACAGCTTCGAGACACCTCAAGTATGTTGCACAGGCTGCACTCATGTTGAATATCATTAATTACTACCTAGGTACTAACTGTTAATTAATACGTATCTACTTTTGTATAGATAACATCTTCGATATCATAAAAAGTATTGACTGGCGGGAAAATTAAATGTAGAATGTTACAAAGCAAGTCCTAGATATAACGCTGCTTATGTATGTAGCTGGTTTTTCATTTAGCTTTTTACGAACATTGATGTGCAATAAACGGCCTATTGTGGGGTCGCGTGACCGGTTCCCTCCGCTTGGTTCAAAGCCTCCAGAAGCCCTATTCTCGAATCGTTCTTCACGCCTCGAGCGCTCGACTGCACCTAATTTGCGTAGAATACAAAAAAATCGTACTATTTTGTCTTTAGCATGAGCATTTTTTTTTAAACGCTCATAGACTTGACCTGTGCGGGTAGCGGACACGCTGTAATCAACAAAAAAATTTATATCCATAACCCGAGTTCAAATATTTATCTGTGAAATTAATATCTGCCCCGGCCGGGATTCGAATCGTTGCATTTACTCGTAAGTCACTCAAAAATTCCTAATTATAACCACTGTCGATCGAGATATGAATTGTAATTTTTCACTCGACACAAGTCGACTGATTCAAAAATACAGTTTCAGTTAGATTGCCCTCCATGTATATGATTGTTGTTCCTTTGCTAATGTTTGATAATGTCTCAATAATAGCGCAAAAGTTACATTTGACATTCGTTTGTTGTTGGATAATTTCGTCATAACATAACACATGTCATTTTTGTACATTTGGCATCAAGCTCAACCTATTTTGTACTTTGTTGACGGTAAGATTCTAAACAGTCGTAAAATTCCATCAACCTACAGTTTATATTATTTAGATTCAGTGGCAGAATCTCGCTAAATTATTTTCAGTCGGTCATATTTAGATTCAGTTGTAGGTTGATTGTATATCACAACCTACAATGGCTACATTCATTATTTTTAGTTAAAGTCATACAATTTCACCAACTGGTTTTTAGCAAGAATCATGAGCTAAACTATTAAAGTTGCAGTAGGTATAACTTTAACATCTACAAACCTGACTCTCGGATCGTTCATCCACTTTGCAATACTTGACTGACAAAAAAATTATACTTAATTCCACCAACTGTATTTGAAAGGCTTTATAATTTGTGGTATAGGGGTATACACTATTACATCTGCATACCCAACCAACCATCGATGGTAATGGTCAAAGGCCGACACTGGCATTCAACCAAGTCATCCTCGCTCTGTAGTAAAGGTAAACGTAAACCTAAACCTTCAACCACTAATAATTACAAAGGTGTCCGCAATGTACGTTCCTTCCTAGCTCGTCCGTTCTCCCAAGCCATTGTTTGAACAACTGTGCATAGAGGAAGTATCAATAAACAATGGAATGCGTTTTTCTTAAGAAACACGTTTCCACGCGAGTACGTACATGTATTTGGCTCGAACGAAGAGAGGTTATCATTAAAAAAGAATGTAATATGCCATGGTTTTCACCAATCGACATGTTGAACATTTTAATTGCGATACTTTACGGCCTGAGTTTTTCTGGCAGTCGAATTGGGGTGTTGTAACGGTTGTTACAGTAATCTGTAGTCTCAGAAACGCAAACTCTACAGATTAAATTCAACACAGACACTTATAACTCTTGTTATATCTTTCTTACTGTACCTTCGACTGTGATTTTGACAAATCTTGTAGTTTACCTAGTTTTTTCAGCCTATTATTTTTTTATTTATTAAATATTTATAGTAGGTACCTATAAAATATTAGGAACAAAAGGCGGACTTAATGCTTAAAGCATTATGCGCCAGTCAACCTTTGGGCAGTAATAAAACAAAGAATGCGGTATTCTAATTATAATTTTTTTTTTTTAAATCATTAATAGAAAAAGTCAAATGAAAGTTTCATTCATCTCATGTCAAAAATCATTCTAATTTTGGAAATTAAAAAAAATATCATTACCTAGTCCTAACTTTTATTCCGTTGGTCGAGTTTGATGTTAACATGGTTTCTGTGCAAGAACACAGCCCTGGCCGGGATTCGAACCGGGACTGGGACCAGGGTTCGACAGTCAGGGTCATTCACAACCGCACCACGGACTCATCTAATATTTGCGTTCACAATTTGCGTTCTACCAGTTATCCCCGAGTCATCCACAAGAGGAATGTCACTTATGGGTCATATGCCCATCCATTAATTAGCCTATCAAATTCTACTGCCTCTCCTCACCGGTGCCACTGCAACAGGTCCTATGCTCTCTGAATCCAGTAGTTTGCGGCTCTACTTTTCAGGTTATCACTGCACCTGGTCAGAAGGCGGCCAGTATTCGGTTTTCCGATTCATGGTCTCCATTCGAGGACTTTCCTACCACGAGGAAGCTATTTTGATACCATTTCGGTATAACCCTTACACTAGCCCATAAAACAAAAAGTAATAAGTAATGTCTATTTTCTTTGTACGTAGTACGAGCATATTTAATGTGTATGGGGGGGACAGTAACTGGGTCGTCAGATTGTACGCACCGCCGCCGCGCATCCGCCTACAGTAACGACGTTGGACCGTTTTAAACAACTTTAACCAGTTTTTTTATGTTTTCTTGGAAGCGTACAGCCCTATGGCTATCGAACTCGCCTCTTACTCGAGCGGTCCGGTTTCAAATCCAAGCGGCACGCACAAATGACTTTTCTAAGTAATGTGCGATTTATGAAATTAAGTGTCACCTACTGTAAAGGTGAAGATCGCGAGAATGTTCTCAAAGGCATATGAAGTCTGCCAATCCGCATTTGGTCAGCGTGATAGACTAAGGTCCATTACCATTCCGAGAGGAGAACAGTGGGAGAATGAAAGGGTGGTGATGTGGTACTGCTCTGTGGACAGCTACTATAACCTACCTATAATCATAATCATTGACTACAAGGCCCGTAGTAGTACCACCGCCCGCCACGGTTGGTACCTGCCTAGTACAGTCCTCTACAAAAATTATCTTTTCTTATAAAATTATTATGTCGACATTCAAAACCAAAAGTGTAAATGTTAACAAGGATAATATAATTTTAATCTTACTACTACTAATAATACTACTACTATGTACCTGTTTTACAGTCGAATGAAGTTTCCAAGTGTTTGGCCAACCATGTGTGGTAAGGACCTCGTGGTATACTGTTTATTCTGAAAAGGTTCGGATTTAAAAAGCGTGACTGTAAAATTACGAGCGTGAAGCATTTCTATTGAAGACCAAGTGACTGTGAAAACCCTTTGTTTTATCGAAATTGCATGATCCTCTGAGAAATACTTGCTTACAGATTCATATTCATTTGCAGACATGGACTAACGATACCCAACATACCGACTAGAAATATACAATGGTAGGGTGGGGCACGTCGATAAGTTTAGGTGGTAGAAACTATATGGAACCTCTATGGGTTCTGTATAGATTTTGCCCGGAGCAATACCACCGCCCGCCATAGTACAATAAAGAAGTTCAGAAGGGCAGTTCATAGATAGTGGCAGTCGTGTGAGAACCGCGCTGTCTTTGATGCGTAAATAAAACTAATACAACTACTTCTATACCTTGTTGTAAATTGTTATAATTTTTAATTGTTTTGCGAATTAAATTTACTTATTTAATAATTCATGTTCACACTTCAGTTAGGACATAGGTACAGTATATAACACAGGAAGAAAATGGTACCACTTGTGACCTTTTTTTTTCGTTTCGTCTAAAGAGGAACTAAGTAAGGGAGTTATTTAGACGTTGCATGCATAGGCTAGTCAAGTAGGCAGGCACCTTACATTTAAATTCAATATGTATTATTAACTTAGTGGTTGGTAGGTAGGACTATGGGCTGTCACATTTTGGGGCAGGGACTAAGGGAAGTAAATAGTCTAGGTAGTGAGCCAGTAATGAGTCTTGATTAAGTCTAAAAACCATTAGTAGTATATTCTATTGAAATGATAAACTGAACTAGTCATTATGGTATAACACAGACCTCGCTTAAAGTGTCCGCCGCGGACGTACACGGATGCAAACATCTCCATTAATACGGGCGGCACGGTCACGACAACGTGATTATGTCTTATTACCGTGCCTTAAAGTAAGAGTAGCAAACTACAAATTAATACTATTGTCTGTTTAGTTCATCAAAATATAGTAAACTTGTGCTAGACGATAGTATGTTGCAATTTATATCATTTGTTTTTTTTTTTATATGCATTACCATCATTTTAATACTTAAAGCAAAATATTTATACTACCAAACTTTTACGAAAAATATGTGAATGGAGGTGTATGAAATTTGGCACACTTTAAGTTTAAATAGAAATGGAGTGAAGAGACATTTTTATATTACATGTTTCACCTGGACCTGCATTTATGTAGAACAGGCACATAATATCCTCGAAAGCATATTATGAAGTCTGCCAATCCGCACTTTGCTAGCGTGGTGGACAAAGGCCAAACCCTCCGTTCTGAGAGAAGACCCGTACCTAACAGCGGGACAAAGAAAGGATTGTGGTGGTGGTGGGACATGGACAAAACTGTTCATTGGTGTGAACTACTCCAAAATGTGGAACGTGTTAGTGATAAGGTTTATTCTACGAATGTATATCTGTAAAATTCCGTTAAGTAAAGAATCTACTTTTTACCCGACTGCGCCAAAAGAAAGATTACTATACAACACGTTTAATATGTCGTTGTGAGGCAGTGGAGACAGACATCTATCTATATATATAAAACAAAGTCGTGTTAGTTAATAACAGCTGAAGAATGGATTTTTATGATCTTAGATTTGATAGAATCGTCTTCCGAATACCAGAATAACTATTAATACATCTGAAAAGTGAATGGGTTTTTTTTTAAATTCACTTTTTCATACACTTTAGTATGGGACGGGTTTTTAGAGGATATCTCGAGAATGGATTGACCAATTCTTATGATTTTTTGATTTGTCGGTATTATCTACGCCCCGAATAGTACAACAAGTATTATCACATCGGATTTTCATGATATTTTTGTACAGAAATAACTTTAAAAAGCCTAATCCACGCTGACGAAGTATGAGGGCGTAACGAAATTCGCTGGAACAGCTAATATTATAAAAATAATATGACAGCCAGTATAGCCACTGCCATTCACCGAACACAGTCTACCAATTTGGTATCTCAGTGCTCAGTTACATAATAATAAAAACATTTTACTTTTTTGCTTCCAATTGGTTCGATCATCTGCACCTTTCATTGGTTGATTGACCAACATTACCGGAACCTTTACTAATTTCTCTTGTCTCTCTCTTCAACTAGATAAAACAACTCAAAGGGTTTTTACAACTTTTTTTTGTTTACTACTTTGTTGTTATTAGAAGTTACATCATTTAAGACGGAATAACAAGTATTCTTTCGTAATTCATATCGTAAATAATAATATTTACCTACTTGTTCATATTTCCATATAGGTACATACTACAATTTGGAAACTGGAAACGGTTATGTAAATTTTGAACTTAATTCCAAAATTCAGTAGGTACAATGGGTACAAAAGGTATGTGAATTAGATATAATTTTCATTAACTATTGGAATAATACCTACTGGTAAAATATTTTTTTATGATTTTCACTATCAATATTATCATATTCTGATAAAGATTAATGTCTTCTGAACACATTCATCGTGCATTCCCAGTGTTTCCTGTACGATACATTATATTTAATTTTTCAAGCTGGCTCGTACCAGCACCCAAATCTGGTTTACCGAAATTGCTGCTACGGTACCGTACCGATCGCAATCACCATCGACGCACAGATTCGTTCCAGTACGGCAGAAAATTATTTTAATCGCTTAACCCGGTTTTAATAGCGGGAGTCATTCATCGCGAATCGCCACTAATAAAAAACGATAATCAATTTCGCTTCGAGAAAGAGAGTTAGTCTAATTTGTGGCTAATTGAGAACTACAACTAGATAGTGTTCAACAATTCATAACTCATGGGCATGAGTTATGAATTTTAACACTTTTACTGGAACATAGATTAATTCAGATTTTTCTTATAAAATAATATTTAGGCTCGTCGTGAATGCTAATGTTTTATAGATCACATACTTATCCTTTGATACAAGCACGTGCACACAAATATTATATTTAATCATAAACGTACGTAGGTACTGTCGTAGTTACTGTCTATAGAGCTACTGTTCGTTCTAAAGATTTAACGAATGAAGACCACTTCTCCTGATAAAATAAAAAAGGCAGTAGAACATTATAAGTAGGAATTAATTATTTTATAACAGATTTATGGTCGTAGAGGCATAGAAACAAGTAAACTAGAAAGTGTCCAATCGTTGATTAGCTAAGATTAAAGCAGTCAAACGTTTCGATATTTAATTTTTCTACGTGTATTATCCATCTACGTGCGTTTAAACCGACAATTATACCACGTCTTATATTGACCAACTTCATAATTTACGCATATTATCACCATTTATTTATATGGCAGCACGTAGCAGTGGGCAGACAGAAGGCTATCTATGATTTTTAGGTCAATAGTATTATTGATACATATATCTGAAAACAATATGCTAGAATGTCGGTTGGTAGTTAAATCTAATAATTTAAAACGCTACACAATCACGCCCCTGCGGTAGGCGTATGCCATAGTAAGTATTATTCCATTGCTAATGCTGTGTTCATAATGAGATGATCTTCTACATTGAGGAGCTCGTCTGGGTATCAGTGTTTTCAAACACAGATCCTGGAGTCATAATTATGCACCGAGATAGGCCACCAAGGCGGTTTTAGTAGGTAAGTGAAAATTTCACAAGAGGTTTTTTGCTCGTAAAACGATAAAAAAATATATGTATCATGAAAAAATGAATAAAATTTGTAAAATTATTCAGATATTATGTTCTTATCTTAGCTTTTTCAACACACTTTTAACACTAATAATAATGTTGTCATTGGTGATGCTGTCAAGGCCCTTTGGGCCAACAATTATTTTCAATACAAAAAATGGGTCGGAGGCTAAGTGCTTTGGCACGATCGACGTACCTACTTAAGGCAAGATGGCCGAGGGAAATCTCACCCTCCACACAAAATGTCAAACACAGCAACCAAAAGCCTTCACGCCAACGCGGACACTAATTGGCTGTTTTTATCCGATAACAATGTTATGCCAGGCAGTCTCTAAACATGACATCCTCATCAATTTGCAGGCCAATGTTAACTCCGAAACAATGAAACCAAGCATGGAATGGTTAGCGCACATGACATCACGGTGTTATACAGCGAAAAAAAAAATTATAAAGAAACTTCGATTGAATAGTTCAATGATCCGAAATCTGCACACCTTCAAATAAGTTCAATGAGTATGTTTTAAAAGCCTGTTAGATGAGCAAAAGTTGTATATTCTAAGAGAAGACTGTTAATAACGTAAGTAACTTAGATTAAGTTAACGAAATAACTACAGTCCATCTAAAATTAATAGATACAGCTATTCTACCTTTCCTAACTATGCATAATAAATTTTTTCGCAACGCTCATTCTCTACAAATGAGAAAAACAATCGCTAAATAATTCGTTCCTTTTTTGTTACTTTGTTCTTAGAATATAGCCATTTTAGGTTCTCATTGCTTTCTAATCAAGTAACAAATCGGTCTCTTTAAGAATATAACGAATATTTTGTTAAAAATTGCTCGAACTAGCGACGACTTAGTAATATTATCACGAAATTCTTTTATAAACAAATATTACGAAGCCAACGATGAAAGCGTTGCGAATTGATTACTAAATGGAAGAATGAATAGGAAAGTGGATAGCCGGATTATTATAAAGGAATAAAACTTTTTTATGATAGTAACAAAACGAATTGTTCACTACTCGATTTAAGCATTTGTGGCTGCAACGATGTAATCGTGCAGGTAATTAATGGTGCATTTTGAAAAGCAGCGTGGTACACCTTCGCATAAATCCATAGATCCTATTTCTTCAATTACTCCGAATCTTATTATTATTACTCTGAATCATGACATGTACATCATTTGCTATTATTATGGGCCCAAAATATTCAAGTATGATATATTCAATCGTTAGCACATTTAACAGTAAATTTGTAATTGAAAAAGGGTCTATCGGTGGACTGAACTCCTTTCTTTATAAACGTTTTGTTTGTATATTATTGATTTACTATCTGAATTTAAATGCGATGTAGTTAATGAATGTAGGTATTCACTTTCACTATCCCTGCTGTGTATCTGCGGTGACTACCAAGCCCGGCCCAGGTCGAACACGAACAAAAGTCTTTTCTTGAATGAAACACCGTGAAGAAACCTGCATGCTTGATAGTTCTCTGTAATGTTGTGTAAACAGATCAAGTCATACCAATCTGAAATCAATGATTGTTTAGTTTCAATCTATTTTAATTCACGGCCTAGTCCCTCCCATTCAAAGAGGAGATCCTTACCAACAGTGGTAAAATGAAAGGGTTGCATTTACTTAATATTTATCTATTGATATATCTTACTGAAATCACTATATACCGATTAATACTGATTGCTCTAATTTCCTTTATTAACATGCCTCGTATTCATAATAATATGATTATTTACGGCTGGGTATCAGCTGAATGAGCAGTAGACACATACGCAGACAGAAAATTGCATCCTGATAGTACTGATGCGGGGTTCCCTGTTGCGTTTGATATACTCGTATACCTCGTATACCTATGTCTCACAAGTACGTACTTTACTTGCCGGTGATTTATTTCCTTAATAACATATGTTAAATTAAATTAAAATTAGGCAGAAAAGTAATTATGTGGCTCGGTACTAAATACCACGACATGGTATTTAATTAATCTAAGGCATTAATAAGTTGAGCAATAAGAGTGATTAAAAGTGCAAAGTAAATGAAACTTGTGTTCTTAAAATCTGCTACGAAAAGAACAAGCACACCGCCTAAAGGTGGTTAGAAGATTTGCCATCGTGGCTGAAGGGTCCCCCTCATCACCCTGGATCTTTTATTTGGGTAGTTCATGGTACCGAATTCAACAATGTAATAAAATATGCCGACAAATGTGTTACAACTATGTTTGACTCTGTCTCCGTGTCTACATCATAAGCATGAATTTAAACAAATGCATCGAGTAAGTTTTGTATTTGTGGGAGTTGAAATTAGATAGTAACTATTTAGTAATCTGTGGTATACATGCAGTGGTACAAAGCAAATAGCTGAGCCAGCTCCAATTGCCATTGCACGCGTACCTATTTGGTCTGTATCTTTTGTATCTTTATATGTAAATGTAGATATTTGTAGTCACTAATTTTTTTATTATAATTTTTAATTAGGTAATACTGGCTGGACGCATATTGTTTTAAAATAGGTTGGTGAGGTAACAGGCATAAAGTACAAGGTGTGCTCGATGAAGCTGGAACAGGGCACAGGCAAATGAAATTGGCCGCCATTGGCAATTAACCAAAACGTGTCACCGTAGCGTCGGCGGCTGGGTCGCACCTAATTAACCACTTAAGATTGACAATGCATGCATTGTGAAGATTGTTTATTCTGAGAATGCATTCATTATATCTTTAGGTTTTATATTATTACTAGTTATTTTTTTCTGAGTATTTCATAGAAAACCATGCTGAATCTGGGTCAGAATACTTAGATCCTAACAATATATTCACCAGTAAACATTGCATGATTTCTTTGATTGATTAGGTTCTTAGGTAGGTTAGGTAGGTATTATGATTTTTTTATTATGATCGATGCAGAAGAACATAATATCTATAATGCGATGAATTCAAACCATAGGACTCGAAATGCAATAGACAAGGAACTGCAACAGCCACTAACAGCGGTCTTATCACAGAATACATTATTTGTTTTCTCTTATTCCTGAAAATTTGTGCTACAGCAGATACAAAGTTGAAAATCATTATATTCGTCAACAGACCCTTGATTTTGACAATGTGATAAAAATCATGTTTTCTTTAGATAGGACCAGAATAGGACTGTGTTTTATTAGATATCTGCTTGGGTATTTATTATAGTCAAACCAACACGATGATGGCTACGTTATATGTTAGAAACTGTTAAATAAACTTCATCAACAGTATCAACGGTGATTTTCATTAAACTTATTCTAGTATATTTATTATATATATTTCTATTTGCAGAAAGAAACAATTTTTTACAATCAAGTAACCATTACACCTCAGAGAATCAAAGTTATTAGTATTTTTATTACGAATTCCGAAAGTGTTCAGTGTGTCAGATTATTTTAATTGCATCAAGAGATTTTCAAAAATATATCTATGTTACAATACTTAAGTAGAATTTTTTTAAGGAGGTAGTTTTGTAAAACATTTTTTCTTTATTGTTTTCTCTTCTGTTTTTTTTCTGGTGCAATAAATTATATTAACACACTCAGTCAAAATGAGAAAATCCGCTCACCTCTAAGCTGGCAGTCTTTAAAGTGTCCGTGGAAGCACATCTAACCCACGAGACAAATTGTAGGTGTGATTACATGTTGTTAAAGCTGGCTTGATCGCCTCAGTGCACCGCGATTGACTGGGGTCGCAGGCGATGTCCTTGTCCGCCTCCGTTTAAAAAAAACATTGCCATAAACTCCGTCCTATAAAAAAAATGTCCCGTTCGGAAGTACAGCGTGAAATAAATTTGAAATCTCTGTGTTCCATTTTCCAAATTTAAATTGTGAACGTGTTTTTTATAGCTAATTGTGTATGTAAAAATAGAAATGAATGTGAACAGTCACTTAAAAGTAAAGTAGATTTAAGTGAAAGTGATTAATAGGATTTATAATTTAGAAAAATCGTAAGTAGACTTACATTATTTTATTCAACCTAATTACCACGCATTCCCACAAATACACATAGTAAAATATCGTTAGCGATAAACTGATAATTCTTCTTCGCTTCAGTGATTGGTTTACTTTAACTTTTAGATCTCTTCCTCACTTTTAGATGATTATTATTTTATTACTACTAACTAACACTCTTCAGCGACTCATACGCCAGATTCGGCCGATACCTCGTTAAAGAGTTAAAAAAAAGACATAAAATTGATTTGGATATGAAATACTTACCAGAAAACTAAAATTTCATTTCTGTTTCAACTTGTGTGCAGTAATGATCTAAAATCTAAGTAGGTACACTATTTCTTTTACTTAATTTTTTGTACGCTATAAATAAATTATTGGTTCACATTGCTAAATTCGATACAAAATATTCAAATTTGCTGGACAGATCATCTGAACGGGCGTCCAAATCCTCTTTGTCAGACGGCTGCGGTTACTTAAGCCAATTTATCTTTTCAAAACAACCACCGATGCTTGACCTCTCATATTTCTTCAAAATAGTACCCTGCCCCAAATACAAGCAAAAAAGTCGCAACAAGACGGATCAAGTTACATTGGCTACTTTATAGCTCTCACACAGTAGTGTGTGTACACACTGATTCCATATTTCCGCTCCATACCCTATTCGGTAACATAATTTACGATTTAGGACCCTGTGTTGTTGACTCAAGGGTCAAAGTAGTTTTGCAAGCTTTAGTCGCTAAAGCGGAAGAGGATTTTGTGAGGAAACCGTTTCATTCAATTTATATCGAAATCTCTTTGTAATAATACTAGATACTTACCAAGATAAGGCTGCATGTGATACTTATAATCTGCACTTTATATTTTTTTATGAAAGAGTAGTAAAAAATATCGTGCGTGGATCAAAGCCATTAGGTATATGCTCACAATTTATTAATGCTTATTTTAAAATAACTGAAAGTATGTAATAACGAACTCTCAAGTAAAATTGGAAAATAGCATCTGGTAAGTATTTTAATTCACTTTATTTTTACTTAGGAAATAATTAAATATTTTCTATAAAATTACTTGCTTGATATCTGTACAATAAATCACCCATAAGCCTCTAACTAGTTAATTGGTATTGCACCGAAATTAACCTCCCACAGCTGTGTCTGTGGGAGAGACCTGTGCCCAGCAGTGGGATATCTATGGTGGAATTTCCAGCCACGGTTCTACGAAGGCATTTTCCTCAACAATCGGGACCATTAATGTGTTCAACCCTCTCAATTAATGAATGTATCATTTTACAGATAAATGACATTAATCGAGAAGAATGGGAATGATGCGGCGCAGAAGAACAGCCATCCTTGTCATTACTTTGATTTTATATGGAATAGCTGATGTCAGGAGTAGTTTACCCGTCGATCTGACATCTGAAGAAAAAGGTAAATTATGTATGTACAAAACGGGCATTTTGTAGTTATAGTGGTGCCGCGTTGATTAGAGCGCTCCCACTACCGATAGGAAGGTCGTGGGTTCAAATCCAACCAGCGGATAATTTTTCAAGGTTTTAATTTGAATTGTATCGCAAAACACAAGTTCCATCCATCCATCCATTCATCAGCCTTTCTGGGTCCACTGCTGGACATAGGCCTCCCTCAATCGTCGCCACTCCTCCCGATCCTGCGCCCTCTGAATCCAACGGTTAAACACAAGTTAGTGTAAAAATATTACTTATATTTAATTGAGTTTATAGCAGCGTTATTTTAAAATAACTCAATACCGATTTAGTTATGTAACTTGAAAACTTGTTGTTCAATGTTGATTTGCATCATTATAACAGTCCTCCAGTGTTTAGGGTCTAATAAGGTACAAAGTCCTCCAACACACAATTTATTAGGGAAAACTGTTAGAACTATAACAAATACCAACTAACTAAATGTCACATACAATCCTTACTCTTAAAATAGTCCTCATACCTTCCAACAAATGTTGCTGCTGCAGCTAACCGGCTAGTGTTTAAAACTAATAATTAGTTTTATTCAACACCTTTTGAGTGTTATTCAAAGTTTCTCACAGTGTGGCAGCGGGCTGCATGCACGTGTGCTACTCGTATCTTATTCATAATCATAAAGTTTGTTTCTTGGGTCAAGCATAATTCAAGTTTCAATTTTCATGTGTTATTTACTTTGAATACATACATCAAAAGGACTTGAAATAGAATAGAATAGAATAGAAAATATTTATTGGGTACAGAAAATACAACAACAAAAAAATACAATAACATTTGAAGGAACTTATAAACTAAAATAATGAAGTAACAGTCATTTCTATTCAGCTAACTACATTAGCATGCAAATATTACATGTTTTTAGGTAACGTAATAATAAGGTAACATACTCGTTTACCGTATATTTTTCCAGTAGTATTCCCAACAACACTCAGCAACACAATGACGTCACCACCGTCCAGTGCGACGACAGTGAACATTTCCACGTCGACCTTCGCCACCGTCATACCGGCGATCCCGCCCAGCGACAGAGACCGCTTCCTCACCTTCGCCGAGTCTGGTCATGACAGGACCTTCATGTTCGCTAAGGACAATACCTATATACAACTGGACGGTGATATTATTCAACGCTTTCAGTTAAGGTGAGTGAAGTACGTAGCGTCCATAGCCCAATGGCGAGCGTCGATTCAATGTGGTCGAAAGAGCTAAGTAACGACGGCAGCGGTCGGTTTGTGGATGGGTGACCGCTAGTGCATCATGGATGCACGTAAGGCCGTCGGTCCCGATTGTTTTCAATGGTGGAAACAGTCGCAAAGCCTTGTCGAAGACCTTTGGTTGGCTTGAGAACATTCGACACTGGATTGGCCACTAACCCCTCCACCTTTTTTTTTTTTATGGATACAGGATAGCAAACGAGCTTGCAGCACCACCCATCCGCTGCCACCCATGACAACTGTGACTGACTTTGAACAAGACTCAATTAGGGACTGGGATGGTTAGTCCAATTAGTTGAGAAAGTTAATTAGAACATTAGTTGGTCAGTTCGTTAGTAGGTATAAGGACTAGGGACTGTTAGTGATAGTTAGTCCTGTTAGTTGGTGTTAGTAATAGTCCAGTTAGTACTTGTTAGTAGGAGTCTCGTTCTAAGTCAGTCACAGATGTGTTGCTACCCTTGAGGACTAAGATGGTCGCCTCTAAAGAAGTGTAACCGGAATCCACACCTTTCCAACCGGACCACAATTGCTTTAAAAACAATTATTACACGGCAGAAATGGTACTAGGTACCGTGGCGGGCGGTGGTACTGCCCCGGGCGAACTCTATATGGAACCAATTAGCTTTCATATAAAACCTATTTGGTTCCCTATAGGCTCTACCACCTCCGCATTGGAGCAGCGTGGTGGAATATGCTCTAGACTTCCAGCAGCTGCGTCTGTTGGGGAGATCCGTGCCCAGCAGTGGGACGTCTATGGGTCGCAGCGAGTGTGTGAAGAGCGGCGACAGGCGGTTATCACACTCGACGGGTCTGAGTTCAAATCCAAACGGCACCAATAACATTTCAAGTTTAAGATATTAAATTTAACGGTACAGGAAAATATCGTGATGACCCAAAGTGATGAGTTAAACTTGAACATAACATCTGGATTCAGAACGCACAGGATCGGGAGAATTGGCACCTATTAAGGGAGGCTTATGTCCAGCAGTGGACTTTAAAAGGCTGATCGATGTATGGATGTACCTTACCTATTTTATATATTTTTCAGGTTATGCAGAGAAATTTCATTCAAATTTCGCACAAGGCTTCCACATGGTCTTCTGGTATACCATAATGTAAAAAATCCAGTTTTTAAAATGCAACCGTATGCTTTATATGTTATAGTAGAAAAGGGGGAACTGAAAGGTACGTTTATTGACTAATTAATGATGACTGATAATGGTAGCGTCCATAGCCCATTGGCTCGAATCGATTCAATGTGATCGAAGGAGTTAAGCAAGGACGGGCGCGGTCGGTTGATGGATTGTATCTTAGCTTAGCGTAGCATTATATGAGCTTAAGCTAAATAATAATATTATTAGTAAATCATTCAATGTTATCTGAAATGTTATACGTAACGTATGTAATATATTTTTATTTACAGTTGTACATGTATTTGGAAAACATTTAACTTCAGTTACTGTGGGCAGAGCCTTAAATAGAGACCAGTGGCATAGTGTAGTGGTTACTATCGATGTTCACGGAGCTAGACTTATAGCCAAAGTGGATAACTTAAAGGAGGAGGTGTATCTTAAAGTAAGTTAATATTTAACAATACTATTCAGTTTAGTTTAAATTTTTATAAATTTTCGAAGATTTTATATAAAAAATCCTTTCTTTTCCAGGGGTTAAGTTTCGATACCAACTACGGAATTACAGATAATCTTACTTCAGTCATTCTTATTGGAGGTAAAACATACGATAGTAGATAAATCAATTTGCGTCTAATCTATATTTTAATTAAAATAAACTTTGAATCTGAATTTTATCATCAATGCGATGCAGAAATAGTAGGTACTTTTTATTGACTGCAAGTCAGCAACAAGACCAAAATGCAGTTCTATTGTTCCTTTCAAAAGTACGAGTGCATCTTAAGTTTGAGTACTTTGAGTTAGTTTATTGCTGGGATCTCGTAGATTTTGTACAATAGGTTCTTGAAAGAAATTAATTTGATACTTAAAAGATTTAATAATATACAATACTATTTATTTTAGAAATTTTTGTTGAGTTGTTTTCAATAGCAAAAACAATCGTTGAGTCTTGTCACATGTTTGGCAACTGACTCCTCCACCAATTCGCATATATATGCTCTAGTAGACCTCCCACTTAATTTCCATAACCTTTTACACCTTTTAGGCTTAAGCTCAGAAGAGAAACTGCACGGAGTGAAATACATAATAGAGTCTTTCGTGGGCTGCATCAGCGACATGGTCCTAGGCTCGGGAAAGGCTGCCTCCGACCTCTTGCCAATCGTGCCTCTGATAGCCACTAAACACGAGAACGTTAAGAAAGGCTGCATAGACAAATGCAAGACAGTCGAAAACCTTTGCTTCGAAGGTTCTAGATGCATCAACGAATATAATGGGTATAGGTGCGATTGTTTCGGGACCTTGTATGAAGAGCCGCTATGCGATGTATACAGTATGTATTTTTTTTTGTATCGTTTCATCAAATTAAAATTTCTATTTCAGTCTTATAAGTATATTCACTTCCTCACTCCTCCTATGATGAGTTTACCTATTATATCACGAATCATGGACATCCTCACACACGGCCATCCGACCCCAAACTAGGCAGATCCTGCACTATGGGTGTCAAAGACTGATATACGAGTACATACTCGTACATATATTTTTGACATCCAGACAGAATAAACACAAGTATTCGTCACACGAATCTTTGTCCTGAGTGGGATTCTGACTCACGACGCCTGGCGCAGAAGGCAGGGTCACTACCGATTGCGCCAACGGACTACAATCGAAAATTTAAAATAATGATTTTGGATGTTTCTAATTTTTTGTTTTTTATTTACTATAATTTGAATTATTTATATTTGTAACGTCCATCAACCATCATTATCCCCAAGAGGTCAATGGTTGGCACTGAAATGTTAGAGATATATATATACAGATACTCATGTTTTCGATACGTATCATGCTGATTCCTCGTCCCTACATCGGGGAATTTATTATTCCATCGAAATAAATATGAGAAACGTTATTGCTTTCGACTGTTTATTGTGTACAACGTAACTGCTTTACTCGGACTTAAAAGCAATCAGATGTTAATGGTAGGAAATAGAAACTTGCAGTTTACGGTGCAATTAGCGACAATGCTAACTTTCATCTCAAGCGAGCTTGTCTTGTTGGACCATCACAGACAGACGTGGAGACTTCTCAATGTATTGAATATTGATTAATGGAAAATTTCATTACGATTGCTCTCAGCACCAGTTACTATAAGTTTTAATTTGTGTCGATAAAATAATACGAATTGCGAAATACGTCATCCTTTTAAATATAAATAGGTAACCATAAGATTTTATGCAGTTGTTAAAATGCTCAATTGGTAAATTCTCATCCATGTAAAGTCTGGGTTCTCCCGACTGTCTTTAAATTCTGAGAAAATATATAAGTTGCAAGAACTAGTAGTAGATACGTAGATAGATACTTCCTTCACCCGCGTTAAAAACAGCCTATACGAGTAGCTCTCGAAGATAATTTAGCTTACTACGTATAAAATCATTTTTAGAAATACATAGTAGTTTCAGAGATTCGTTTTTTTAAATAATATTATTAGCTTTTGCCCACAGCTTCGCCTGCGGAAAAAATAAAAATAACGGTCATAAAGATATATAAAATAATTAGGGCTGACTTACTGAAATCCAAATATTCAAACTTGCAACTTTCCTATTTATAATATTAGTAGGAGTCTATATCGCAAACGAATATATTCCACAATGGTTGAAAACAAACCACTGCAATATATTGTATACAACATCCATAAATTGTCGCCCAAGCAGGAGCAGGCATAAGCTAATTGTTTTAATTGAATGTGATACTTTACTCACTAACGAACTGACCAAGTAATGTTCTAATAAACTCTCTCTGATAACTGGATAAACTATCCTAGTCTCTATTAGAGTCTCGTTCAAAGTCAGTCACAGTTGTCATGGAGGGCAGCGAAGGGTGGTGCTGCAAGCTCGGTTGCTATCTTATATCCATAAAAAAGATATGAGACCGCTGACATAAAAATTGCAATCGGTAGTGAATGTGGTTGCAATTATAATGACATCACCTCAATCGAAACCGGAAACCCTAAAGTTATACAACGGTCATGAGATGCCGATACCAGAGTACTTAACAACTAATGGTTATGTAAACTAAGAGAATCCGAATGATTTTGTGCAACCGATAAAATAGGAAATTAAGATTAATTGCGTACTTTTTTTGGACTTAATTTGGGTGGACTAGTTTTTGCCCGCAGCTCCGTCCGCGGAAAAAGAAAAGAATTGATATTATGGTCCAAGAACAAAACTTATTATTCTAAAATCATGAGAGCTATGCAAACGTTTTTACATAATATCAATCATATCTTTGAAATTTATTAAAAAGACAACTAAGTAACTTTTTATAATTAAGAATTCTAAAGCTTATTAAAAAACATAGAATATATAAAAGGCGCTCAATCTTGTCAACTTGCCACTCATTTTATTAATCCCGTCCTTACTTTCACAAATAATACACTGCATTGACGGTTACATCGTTGCATTTACTTAGACAGCACTTATAATTAATTTTATTACATTAAACTAATTTTATTTTACTAGTGATTAATTAATTTTATTAAACGACAACTTCTTTTTACCTATTTCCAAAATACTATAAAAGCTTGGTTTTAGCAGACTGAACGAAAATATACCTATTATTCACTAACTATTATGCTTAAACTGCCTAAGTCTCGTTTCCATGTTATATTTTAAATATGATTGATGCTTTCGGAATAATAATAATTTTTATTTTAGATAGGTATAAAATTATTACGAGTTATTTTATTTTAAGGTGACGTCACTAATCAATTAATTGGTTTGCAGCGGCGACAATATTAACTTTGCGTGGGTCCAGTTACGTGTCTTATCGGGTTTACGATTGGAAAGACCGGGTCCACTCGACCAATACGCGAGTCAGTTTGCATTTTAAGGTAAATTTCATTAAAAATTCAATTTCACTAAGTAGGTATTTTTACGTAATGGCATTCAATTTAAATAAGGTAGGCACTGTTATACTAGGTTGGATACACCTAAGTAAACGTTCGCAACGGTAATGTTGATAATTTATAGTTATTAATGTTGGCAGTTAGGCAACAGTTGGTTACGCAAAAAAATTATTATTCCAAATTATAAAACCTATATTTACACAGATTTTTGATTGGATCATAATACATTATCTTCAACCTTTATCAATTAAATAATGTAACATAAATCGTTACGATAAGAAATCGTTCTACATGTAATTATTTATTTTCATTATGATATTGTATAATACATTTAATATAAGATAGCGTTCAATGCCCAATATGCGTAACATGCACCAAAATAAGAACGTTCGACCTTTCGAAAACAATAAAAGGAAATTATTTAGTATCGAGGTCACAATCTAAATGCCAACTTGCATGCGCTCCCGCAAAAGGAACAAGAGGGTTTGTCGGTAAACTTGTAATTGCGTTGCAGACACGATTCGACGACTCAGCACTATTTTACGCTAGCGGACAAATCGACGACAAACACCATTACATTGCGCTATCGATACACGAAGAAAAAGTCGCTGTACAAATTGACTTAGGCGACGGTCCGGTCGAGGATTACTTAGGCGAGAGAGTCAATAACAATCGCTGGCACAACATTACGGTTATTTTACAAGAGAAAACTGTGTTCGTATACCTTGATAACGCGAGTGCGAAGTACGAAGTGCCGGGGGATGCCAGATACCTTTGTATTGACCCAGAAATTTACATCTGCGGCGGTCCGGATTTATACAAAATGAAAGGATTGAAATCCTTCAACAACTTCGCTGGGAACCTTAAATATGTTTACTACAACGACGTGTCGATACTGTATGAACTTAAACAGAATAACCCAAAAGTTCACTACATTGGGGTACTAGATCCCTTGTTTGAAGAAGTGGATATCGAGGTTATACCTATAACGTATCCGTTCGCGACCTCGCATATATGGTGGCCTTTGAACCAGACTAACAGCATCAATTTGATTTTTGACTTCAAAACGAGCAAGAATATGGCAGTTCTGGCCTACAGCCAGATCACGTCGGGGCAAGGCTACTGGGAGGTGAGTTTGCGTAACGTAAAATATACCCGTATTTAGCAATGTCCTTTAGCACGATATGTAACGTTTAAGGAACCCGCTTAAACCTGGTCAGACAATGAATTACGAGTGATTATACAAAACTTTATGTAAACGCTCTTAACTTGCATGAAGTTATTTACATATTATCGGAAATTGAAATTTATTTGCTTTGATGTTTTCCTGGTTATATTTGCGGTTGCGATAACGGTTTTATTAATCCTAGTAACATTTCTTGGCAGAAAGAACAAACAAGAAACAAAGAAGATACATAAATCGCAGTCTTTGTTCAGATCACAATAAAATTAACATAAGTATAAAAGAAATTATATCCTCTCACTATAGATTTACGAACACCTATTTGAGAAGTGTAGAGAGTATTATTGTTATCGCGTGCTAGGCTCCACTGGACCATATGATTTGCCAGAACTCTCAAATTAGCAAAGTTAATTATCCGTCTAATGATCAAAATTATCTCGGAGGAATTTCTTTCTTTTTGTTTATTTCAATGCACCAGAGGTTACTCGTAAATTAGCATATAATAAAATAGTGGCATGAGCACTTTATACATAATTTTATAACAGACTGTTTGTTACCCGCGACATCACCTTGTAAAAAATAGCCTTTAGCTTCCTTGTCAAAGAATGTTTAGTTCTTCATCAGTAGTTTTAGAGATTATCCCCACTTAAACTTTATATCTTTATAATATAGGCATAATAGGATAGATAAGCATCTGAGTTACTCAATGGACTGTGACGTAGGATTTTAAAGAAGATACAAAATACATGAAGCCTGTCGACGCATTGTCGACGTTAATCATTTACCTGTATCCTTGTTCGTTGGGAATTTACTGGAAGTTTAAGGAAATATTTTCTTCTATGTGTATTTCTATATTAGTATTTTTCACTATGAAATAAAATATATTTTTTTTTAAATTTAAGGTAAGGATGGTGAAAGAGGAAATAAGGTTTGAATTGGTCCCTGACGTGGGCAAGAATGTGACCGTTCTCAAATCGGTAAAGTTTAACGTGAGCAACGACTGGCACACAGTGGAGTTAGACTACAGGAAGGGCAGGATCAAACTCACTGTAGACTACCACAACAAACATGCGCAAATGTTCGGTAAGTAAACATTTTATGAGAATGAAATACCAAATTCCATATATCCACTCTAAGTATTCTGAAGTCAGTTCGTTAGAGGGTATGAGGAATGGGGAATGTTAGTGATAGTTAATCCCGTTAGTTGTTTGTTAGTAATTGTTAATAAGAGTCACATTACAAGTCACCAGGACATAGATGGTTGCCTCTGAAGAAGTTTAACCGGAAATCACACATTTCCAACCTGACCACAATTGCTTTAGAAATAATTATTAGGTACACGGTAGAAATGGTACTAAGTACTGTGGCAGGCGGTAGTCCTGCCCCGGGCGAACTCTTTATTGAGCAAAATAAGTTTCATATTAAACCTACCTCAAGTATATTTATATTTTCAGGCTTAGATTTTCAATTGCAAGATAAAATTGTCATAGGAAGTGGTTTAAAATCCGCAAATTTAGGTTTAATTGGATGCATGAGGAACATTAAGATCAATGGACTCCTTATAGAACCTAGGTGAGTAACAATTACTCGGGAAACTGTTAATTTTCAAAAAATTATTCTTTATATTCAAAAGCGATTTGTGTGAACTGCCGGGAATTCTAATGACACTTTACCACAGAACAATTAGAAAAAGCAGGTCACTGAGATGACTAGAGTTTCGTCACAACTGCATTTACTTGACACTCAACCAGTAATAAACTGTATTTAATATTTAAATTATATTTTTCATTCTCTTCATCTCCAGAAAACAAATTTGTTTCGTTCGTTTAGTAAAAATAGGCTCTAATCGTTTCTTTTTGTAACCTTTCTTGAGTCAAATTTAAAGCAGCCATTTCATATGCGTTAAACATCTGACTTATATATTATATGTGGCGCGGTGTGGACCCTGACTAGCGAACCGCGGGTCCCAAGCTCGAATCCCGGCCGGGACATTTATTTATAGCAGATACAAAATTCTACTCGGTCATAGATGTTTAATTGTGAAGTTTTCTGTGCGTTCACTCGCTTTACAAGTCTAGGCCTACCGTTGGGATGTGAGTAAGAATTTTATTTATGTATCTAGGTTTGTGATCAACACTGAACGTGTTGTGGGCGAGGTGGCTATTGACGACTGTCGCTATGTGGACCCTTGTACTCGCCCCAACACCTGTGAACACGGCGGCATCTGCTCTATCAGAGAAGACAGGGTCATCTGCAACTGTGATAATACCGGTAAGGCCATTATCTATATAATAAAAATGAATCGCAAAATGTGTTGGTAAGCGCATAACTCAACAACGCCTGGACCGATTTGGACAATTCTTTTTTTAAAATGTTCGTTGAAGTTCAAGGATGGTTTTTACGGCGAGAAAAATTTGAAAATTCATCCCCTAAGGGGGTAAAACGGGGGTGCAAAGTTAGTATGAAGCTTTGCCGTTTTTGAAGTTAGTGAATGTGTAACGCGAGCGAAGCTGCGGGCGTCCACTAGTTGAATATAAATTCTTACCGTTTGGTTATTTCTATACCAATAGCGATAACGTCACAACGTTTTAAGTGTTAATACGGCGGCATCAGCTCCATGAGAAAATATACCTCAAGTTATGAATGATACGTTAAAGTCATAGTAACATGTTGTGAAAAATCGTAACAACAAAAAACGAGTAGGTTGGTCTATCTTAACTTATGAGTAAAGTTCGTCGTTGATATAATTTATAATAGAATAATATTACTTTGCCACTAACTGTCGCAGTAAGATTCAACTTACCCTCAGAATACTTCGTTTGGGTACGAAACACGTGTTGGCGGTGGATCATATGTTGGTGTATAATATCTTCATTCTATGTGCATGCTTTCATATGAGGGCAGGGAGGTAGGCATAAGGTATATACATACCATCATACGCCTTAATCGCGGTTTGTTGCGAAGTAAATTAAAACTAAGTAATTAAAAAATAATTTCCGATAAGTAACGCCTAATACAACTAACTAGAATAATATTATTCTTATAGGATACATCGGTGAAAACTGTCACTTTGCAACATTCAGAAAAACCTGTGAAGAGCTTGCTCTATTAGGTTATACAAGAAACGATGTGTACCTCATAGACATCGATGGAAACGGGAAATTCCCTCCAGCGCACGTCAAGTGTGAGTTCCAGATAGAAGCTGATTCTTCTACCACTGTTGTAGAGCATAATCTTCCCAGTCAAGTTGTAAGTATTGTACTAACTGTTAACTTACCATTCTTCATCGTTTCGTTAATGTAATATTTAATGTAAGCTAAATAGGATGTTCCTCCAGTGCCTTCCTACTCTGCTTTTAAATTACTTTTTATTATATTATATTACTTATTAGTACATTTTTGTTCTACCTACTCGTATGAAAATTAAAATTAGTCTCTCGGTAAGTGACTTTCTTTCAAAATTTATCTTATTTTTCAGATAAGGTAATTTGGTCTATTACAAAAAAAAGTCACATACACATAGTGTGTATTTTATTGTATCTCTGAAAGTGATGGATGCTTAATTTATTATCTTGATGTCTTGTAAAATTATTTCAGAAATGTTTTATGATTATACCACCTTTTTCTGCAACATTGTTCTGTGGACCTCTGTTATAATTTTTCTTTCATTTGGTGTACTCAATATTATTTTGTATTTTATTTAATTTTATAGTGAATAAGTGCATACTGCAAATTGAAAAACAAAAAGACTTTGATGATGATGATAATTATGATGGTGATTTATTTAGTGAGTTTAGTTATTGATTAATTTAATTATGACAAAGGTTTTAATAAAGCATTTTCAATATTCCAGGACGTTAGATCATCGCTGGGCCAAGACTTCAGCTTTAAGATCAAGTACCGAGAGTTCACGGCAGAGATGCTTCAAGAGCTGATCTCACACTCACTGTTCTGCCGCCAGTACATCAAATACGATTGCAACATGGCGCCTCTGGAGCTACACAGCGCCACTTGGTTCATATCCTCCTCTAACGATACTGTTGACTTCTTGGGGAATGTTAAACGGTGAGTTACAAACGAAAGGCTCCGGAATTGGCTATAGAAGTATCTCCCTCGTATCGACACTAAAGTCTTGAGTACGATATATTACTAAAGGAGGGCTAACAAATTAGAAAAATAAGTAACACATGATGTGCAGAGTAATGCAGAGAAATACAATGATGACAATTTTTTTGACTGCCAAAACAATATAAAACTAAACTTTACGCCAAAATTACTGAATTATCTATTATTAAACCTATTCACAATTCACCATGGGAAATCAGTGCAGTGCAACCTACACGACCCCAATAGAAGTTTTTATATTTCTATCATTTCACTTTGAGAATGTTCCATCATGATCTTCCAATAGTTACTAGATTGCCTAGGTTAAATAATCAAAGGTTTCAATTTGTCAATATAAGTTGTAGAGTCAACTTACTCCACTACTTAACCTGAGCTTATTTATTGCTGAGAGATTTATTTACATTTCCTTGCAGCGGATATTGCCCGTGTGGCGTCAACGCGACATGTGTGAACCCAACCCAATCCTGCAACTGCGACGCCAACGAGAACAAATGGCATTCCGACGAGGGCACGTATGTCAACCCGAACAGTTTGGGCATCACTGAGATGTTCTTCCTGCAGCAGAAAGACCTGACTGAGGAGGCTCAGGGCAGGATCACGCTGGGGCCGTTGGAGTGTGTCGAGACAAGCAAGTATCAATTTTAACCTATGCAGTCTCACTGGATGACTAAGTTGCGTTGGCTCTGAGTGATATTTTAGGGCCATCGCTATACTATATATTATTATGCTACAGTTATCGTAACTATATATTATTATGTAATATCTATGTCAATGTTGTTTTTTCCTAAATGTTATTCTTTGGGATTCTTTTCAAACCCCTAAAGGGCCGTGAAATGTCATCGTTATGTTGATGGTCACCTTTTTGCCAACTTTGTGCCAAGCGGCATGCACTAACGACTTCTGTGCGCGTTTAGAAGTTATGTACGTTTTAAGAAATTAAATGTCACCTGCTCTAACGGTGATGGAAACATCGTAAGGAAACCTCCAGGCCTGAGAGTCCTCGAAGGCATGGGAAGTCTGCCAATCCGGATTTGGCACAGCGTGGTTGGACTAAAGCCTACCCATTACAAAACGAGACCAGTGCGCAACATTGGGACAAAGAAAGTGTTGTAAAAAATAAAATTCCACAGATACACAACGGTACGTGGTGACATTTACGACATCGCAGTCGTATATAGAAGTGCCCGGTTGGAGGAAGGGAGACATAGCGTTCAGTTTCAGGACAACTGGAACGAGCGCTATATTACTATTCCAACCTCCGATACGACCAAACTATCCCTCTTTTATGGTTGCTTTGACTAGTGGTAAGTTAATCTCATATTTAATAGAAAGAAAATAATGAAAAAACTGATTTATTTCATCAAGCAGTCAAAAGACTACTTACACAGAAGTAATAATAAAATGAAAAGCTATTGTTATTTCTTTAATCTGCAAGCCAACAGCGTGCGATTTCAGACTTTTTGTCCAAACTGAACGCAAAATATCTGTTTTCGTCTGTGATCGTCTCTTATCAGTCTTGTTCAATGTCTATCACTGTTTTCATACGTGGCATCGGATAGATTGTTCTGCATGCTCGTTTTCTAACTTGTCCTTGATATTCCGCATCAGATCACGAGTTAACATTTAACTTCACCCTCAACACGGGAACTACGCGTAAACTAGTGATAAACTCCAAACGTAAGCTGAACGGCGGTGAATGGCACAAGATCTGGATAGACTACAATTTCTACCACGTCCGATTCATGCTCAACACGGAGTATCAAATGCTGAATCTCCTGCTGGAGGAAGAGTTCGGACCGTTTGAGGGGTCCATGTTCATTGGCGGTGCTACTGCGTGAGTTGCCATATTATTTCTTCCACTTTTCTACCATTATTTTTGTATATCTTCTTTTCCATTCAGATTATTAGGTTTTTATTGGTAGTTTTATATAAATAAATGTTTTTGTTGCAATTTCTACTTACTAAGTATATTATTATATAACTCAATCCAACTGAAGATAAGCGCTTATGGCTTTGTACCATAACATAATTGAATAGATTGACGCCAGGGTGTCATTAGCAAGTATGGCAATGTTAAGTAATATTCAGAGGCTCGCCCCACGTCAGACGATACCTCTGCGCTTTTAGGGTCTGAGCTAGACTGTGATGCCGGTCCGTATACGTGATGGAAATGCAGGTATCTCCAGCAAAACTTTCAATAGCTGTGGGATTTATGGATTTTACCTAACTGAATCACCAAATTATGAGAAGTTTTTCTTTTTCTTTCATACCTAATTACCAGTAGGTACTTTCTGTTCAAAAGGGAAACTTATGATCAATGAAGTAAATTATCCAATTAACTGTGAATGTTTAAAAAGAAATAAGAGTTCCTTGTAATAGCGGCGTAAAGTCTGCCAACCTATAATTATCTTCAATTAAAACGGTTATATACTTTCAAATTTAGAAAAGAATTTATTATTTAAATGTTTTGGAGTTAAATTAACATAAATATACTGTTTCATTCCAGTGAGCATCTCAAAAAGTCAGCAGTGAACCAAGGACTAATAGGATGTTTCAGGGGCTTAGTCGTGAACGGCGAAATCCTCGACATATACAGTTACATGTCTGTCCATCTGTCGGAAATCATTAAAGACTGTAAGCCGTCCTGCGTGCCAAACCCATGTCAAAACAAAGCCATTTGCAAAGAACTTTGGTCTACTTACGAATGTATTTGCAAAAACCCGTGGGCCCATCTGGGCATGCATTGTGAGGAAAGTAAGTATTTTGACTGTTTACTAATATAAACATGACAGTACGATGTAGCCAAGGCAGAAATATAAACAAGGTACCAAAATATTAAAACGTCAAGCTATTACTTTGTATCCTTTTATTAAAAAACAGTTTAAAAAAAGAAATTATGGTCAAATTTCGACCACTCGACGACCACTAGTTTCATTTAACGAGGTTCACATTAGCGATAAAGGATCTAATTTATTGATATTAAGTACGGTCAGAGACGCTTAATGCACATTGACTCGAGTTTATAGCATAATAATTACCCGTAGAAACCAGTTAGACTACTGTAATTATTTAGAGAGACAAAGAAACACAAAGCAAAATTTACCTCCGACGACTGACATTATAATAAGTCTTAAAACTTTTTCTTAGAAAATAAATAGCACGTACACCTTAACTGCGCGATTATAAATTTACATAACAAAAGCGTTAAATCTCAGAATGGGGTTTAAACACGCAGTTTAAAACAGTAAAACCCGGGAAATTTAAAAAACTATTTCTTTTAAAAGATGTCATTTCGTGAGCATTTTACAACAAACATATAAAAATCCTTTCAACGTAGCAATATAAAACGTTAGATAACATCTTTCTATGCATTTCTGTGTTTTATTAGTCACATTACGTAATATCGCGCTGCAGCAAACAATTTTAAGATTTGCACCTTAATGTATCCTCAAACGTGGAAACTGCTTGGAATGATTACATGTTTACCGCCATTATAGAAATGTTGTAAAAGTAAAATTTATACATATTTCATGAAATAATAAAAAAAAAATCACAATGGTACGATCATAAAACCAGTCAATGCCGTCATTTTATTCACAGATATAAACGAAAAAGCTTTAACATTCCAAACTAGGGAAGCATATTTGAAAAAGAATTACTTAGTCGACAATGAAACGGAGGCTGAAAAGGTGAGACTTAAAAACATGATGACTGAAAACGTATTAATGAACCTACGAACATACGACGACAATGCTTTAGTGTTGTATGCCAACGACAATTTGAACAACTTCATACATTTGTTCATACACAATGGGACGGAAATAATCTATCTATTCAATCATGAAGATGAAATAGTACAAATGAACGTTACGTACGAGAAAATAAACAAAGGGGAGAGTGTGCAGATTGCAATCATCAGGACGGAAAATAGCACTACTTTGCATGTCAACGATAAGAATACAACGATCGACAAAGTGGCGAAATTACTATCTATGTACACAAATAAGCCGTGGGTTAACTCTGATTTAGGTAAGTTAATTTGTCGCTCAAATCTTCTATTAAACAATTTACTTGCATACTTACTGGCAAAAAGCCAAACAGATTTACTAATATCTATGCATGAAATTATCAGTCGAATTAAAAAAAATACTAGTTTAAATTAACTTTTACATAAGACCTAAACATAATTTGTGATAAATTGGTGTACATACCACTACCTGTCCCGTAAAGGGAGTAGACGAGTAAGAGGTAAGGTAAATTAATGTTAATTCAAACTTTACATCGTATACCTTCTTATTCGAAGAGGTGATCCGTCCACAACGGCCGCCCGCGCCTCCAACGGACTACTTCCAAATGAATCTCGGCGGATACGACCCTTACTCACTGCACTTGGCGCAAAGAGCCACGGTCTTCCCTCAGGGAGGATACGTCGGCTGCGTTAGAGGGTTCAAGATAGCTGATCATGTCGTCGATCTCTCTCGGAAGGCCCGACAGAATATTGATCAAGGTAATAATACCATGCTATGAACGCTTGGCTGCCCCATGCTAGTTATCACTATAGTAACTTTTCATTTGGTACCTCTTGCTAAAACTTGCTAAAAACCCACTCTTCCTAGCTTCGTAAGTTGAACTAAAAGTGTTATAATCTGCATATTGAATATTCTCGTCACTCATCATTCTGCAGACCTAACAGGCGTCCTACCAGAGTGTAACATGAAGTGCGATTCGGAGCCGTGTAAGAACGGAGGCGTTTGCACTGAAGACTTCACGAATCAGGAGAGCAGCTGCGACTGCGAGCTCACCAGCTACTTCGGAGAGAACTGCATGGAGGAGAAGGGGGCTGACTTCAATGGCGAGAGCATTCTTGAGAGGAAGTTCGTGCTCTCTGGCCCTGTCACCAATGTGAGTGTAGCTGCCGCTATGTCAGTATGTATTCCGTGCTTCATGGACAGTAATAGCAAGCTGGTCTAAATCAATTTCATTATAAGAAGTTATCCGTGACAAGACGAGCTCACCAACTAATTTGGAGAGATTTGCATAGAGCTGATTTCAACAGCCAGAGCATGCTTGAGTTGTAGTTCATACTGTCTGGGCCTGTTATCAATGTGAGAGTCAGCGTAGGTTCAGCGTAGCGTGATCTTAATCCTTATTTTATAGTGCATAGCTTTAATGCTCTCACAGCTTGTTTTCAGTATCGTTGCTACCGTATAATCCATAGGCGCCACAATGTTGAGCACGAGTCTCTAACACAATAGCTGAGGGAGGTGTAGAGAAGGTCTGCTTCAATGCGGATTGGTGTAGGGGTTAGTGGCCAAACCAATGCCGAATGTAAGCCACTCGAAGGTCTTCTACAAGGCTTAATTTTTTTTTTAAATGCAGTACAACCGACAACTGAACGATCCCTTCAAAGCAAATCCACATACTGACTGCGCTAAATTAGTAACAGTGTTGGTTTATGATGATGTTGTTGTTGTTGATGTTTCAAATAAGCTCTTTTCTGATAGAAATCTTATACTTAGTAGGAATTATTATTAATTTTCAGGTCAAACTCAAACTGGCGTTTTCAAGCAACGACCTTCGCCAGAAGAACACAGTTCTGCTCCTGGTCCAGACAGAAAACAAGTAGTATTCAGTTTTTTTTTTTAAATAATAACAGTATCAGAGAAATAAGTCATACAACACACACCATAACACATTATTTTCCCACGCTGGGCACGGGTCTCGGAATGGGAGGGCTTTGCTTAACCACGCTGGCCAAGTGCAGTTTGGCAGACTTCACATGGCTTCGGGAAAATTTTGGAGAACTGTCAGGGCATATAGGCTTCCCACAATGTTTTCTTCACCGTTACAGCAGGTAACATTTAGTTTCTTAAATTGCACAATTTGCACATAGAACATAAGAAAGTCATTGGTACCTGCCACTTGGATTTGAAACCGCAACCCTTGAGTGAGAGGTAAGTTCTATAGCCACTGGGCCGTCACCGTTGTTATCAGAGAAATAATACCATCTTATTCTACGTTAGTTGAAGGATCTCCTTTTTATAGATCACCGTCTCATAAGACTGTGGTTCAAAGTCGGACATAGATACATTGCTAGTATGAGCTCTGAATAATCTGATAGCTCCATTAAATTGTAACCCTAGTGTAAAACTAAAATAAAATGAAAAATTTTGCGACACGAAAATATGTACTTTACGTAGGTACTTGAAAAATATACAACTTATGCATACTATCCTACGATACTTCCAGGCGCAGTTACTACCTTCTTGTAGCCATAACCCAAGATGGCTACCTCAAGTTCGAAGAAGATCGAGAGGAGGAAGCCTATGGGGCCGAAGTGAAGAACAGAAATTTCCTAAATGGTAATTCTTGGTTACTAAAAAAACTAGCTACACGGACCGACATGAAAGTCTTGCTCTGAAAAAATTTGCATGCCTATACTAGGCAAATGTGAGCAACTTTATAAAAATGTAACCACCTATTTAACCTATCCACATTTATGCAAATAAATACTTCTATTTCTATTTCTATGTATAACATCATGCCTATATTTCTCCGATGGATAGACAGACGTGTGTAGTACAACCATTTTTCACCAGTTACGTTTAGGTCCTAAGTTTAGAAATACTTTACTCAATTATAATTCACTGTCCAGTTAGCAGTACGAAAGTGTATCTAGCTCCTTCATTGCGCAGAAGTCGAAATTAAGGTATCGTCTGGAGCGGGCCGAGCGAGTTGTCAGCCGTATTATGTCCCCTGCACTGTTACCCAATGCGCACCAATCCCCTTTAGATTTTGTTCACAGCTAAACTTTCGTACCGCTAGCTGTACGACCCATTAGCATGGGTCTATTCTTGCAACTGAAAAGGCTTAGAGCATAGTCCACCCCGCAACTCCAGTGCGCATTTCCGGAGGGGCTAGTTTTGAACAGGGAACCGCCATGAAACTATGATCGTTCTCATTATATTTCCTGAGGGCCTCTGCTATTCGTCCACTCTATAATTATTTTTTAATCTATCGCTATGTACGCTATACATAATATGCATTAGTAAATTACCCAACGTAATTCTCAAAGAGGACATAACTTACAGTAACTTAAATTTCTTTTCAAGAGTTTTCAAAAAAAATTTGCTTTTTCAAACGTTTTTATTTATAGCCGAAGTTTTAGTCAAAGTTTAGAGACAAAAAGATGAGGAAGTGATGTTAAGGGCAGTCAAAAGTTTCCCTTAATGGCGTGGGTTTAATTTAACTGTTGTTGATATTTCACTTGGTTTTATTTATTGTCTTTAGTATTCCTTGCAATTATTTGCCTGATGTTTTTCACGGATACATAAAAGTTATAGTTAAGTACCTATCAAAACATTGATTCATCGAGTAAAAAATACCTTCGTGACACAAGTAATAGTAGTTCAATGATGTAGTTATCTTAAATTCTGCGTTCGCAACTGGCATGTTTCAGTTTCAGTTTCGTTGGCATAACATTTTTTTTTTATGCATACTAGATAGCAAACGTGCTTGCAGCCCCACTCATCTGCTGCCACCCATGACAACTGTCTTTAAACAGCACTCAATTATGAATTATTCCAGTTAGCTGAGAAAGTTAATTAAAACATTAGTTGGTCACTTCGGTAGTGGGTATTCGGACTGGGGACTGTTAGTGATAGTTAATCCTGTTATTTTGTGTTAATAGTCCAGTTAGTTAGTAACAGTCTCATTACAAGTCAGTCACAGGTGTGTTGCTACCCTTGAGGACAAAGATGGTCGCCACTAAAGAAGTGTAACCCGAACACAGCATTCCAACTGGACCAAAACAGCACAAATTATTAATAGTGCTTTAATTATTACACGGTAGAAATAGTACTTGGTACCGTGGTGGGCGATGGTACTGCCCCTAGCGAACTCTATGTGGAACAAAATAGTTTTTATATAAAACCTATTGGTTTCCTATAGGCTTGAAATTTAAATTTACAGAACTTTATACATCTTGTTATGCTAAAAAGTTTGATTTGGTTTGATTTGATTTGATTTGAACATATCAAGTACTGACAACAAAACTAAGCTTTGAAAGCGCAATAAACCTTTCCGAACGAACATACTAACAATTGACAAAAAAGAAATTAAACTGAAATCCATGATTCAGGCGCCCGCCACACAGTATACTACACGAGGATAGGCCACGAGGCAACCCTGCTGATAGACCGCATAGAAATTCCTCTGGAGAAGCTACCTCCGCAAGACCTGTGGAAGGTGTTCGACGTCGGGTCCAACGAGCTGCAGATAGGCGGCCTCAATACCACGGATCCTAGGTTGAAGATCTATAAAGGCTATAACGGATGCCTTTCAAGTGAGTATTCATCGCGAAATTTTAGCGCTAAACGAAATCCGGAGGTATCAGTGTGAGGGACATTATACGACTAAGGAACCAATCATCGCTTACTAGCTCGCCTCGCGCCGGACGATACTTCAATTTCGACTTTTGCGCATTTAAGGTTAGAGCTAGACTTTGAGGCTGGTCTCTGTACCTTATATAAGGCAGCTTCTGTTACCTTTTAAATAATCTAACTCTTCTTCGGTACAATGGCGTAATTATCTATAATTTCAGTATCACGCACCAATAAATTTGCTCAGTTTTTTATATACGGTACCCTTCGACGGTACCTGACTCTGACTCTGTTACCTTTTATATAATGAATCTTCTTCGGCAAAATGTCAGTTTTAAGCGCTTAAAAAATTTAGAATGCCTCGAGCCTTAGAGTATATATTCTAAGCCTTGAGGGAACTGCAACACGTTGCTTCAGTACGAATTGGCAGAGGGGCTAGTAACCAACCTGATAGTAGGAGGTTTTTAGAACGCAAATATCAAAGCAAATATAGTCAAATAACTTTTCTTTAATATAGGACATTTATCAAGTTTTCTAGGTATTGGTGTATGTAGTAGGTATATTATTTTCTCTGTGGTTTTAATCATCTGACCGATCTCTATTATTATTTTGCAGATATTTTAGTAGAAATAAACAACTACACGATGAAGCCCTTGGAAGAATACATGCTGTTCACGCGCTCCGACTCTGAGAAAGTGAACGCAGTAAATGCCCAGGGGGTGAGAAGCGCTCAGTGCTCGGCGGACTTCGACGAGGCTTGGCCCGAACACGACCAGCTGGGGTCGGCCCACAATGGAAGCTTTCTCATTGTAAGTCCCTAGAAAGTATTCCAAGCATAAACTTTCATCGCTAAAAAATAACGGGATAACCCTGCTCTTCCTTATAGTAGGGGAGCCCAAGAGGGGATTTTGCGGGATACTCAAGCGCGTAAGTTTAATATACAGTGGGATACCTTGTACCCGGTTAAGTACCTCCACCAAATATGAGCCCCATATATAAATGGGGCCGTCAAGGATAAAGGATCAGATTAGTAAAAAAAAAAAATTTGTCATCAGAAATTCTTGAGCGCGTTAGATTAAGGTAGGGTGAGTTAATTACATGCTAAAAAGTGTATATTCCACTAATCTTACAATTTGAGAGTAACGTAAAGAAAGGGGAGGGCTACAACTTTGTAGCCCATATTCCACTAATCTTACAATTTGAGAGTAACTTTGTAGCCCTCCCCTTTCTTTACGTTACTCTCAAATTGTAAGATTAGTGGAATATACACTTTTTAGCATGTAATTAACTCACCCTACCTTAATCTAACGCGCTCAAGAATTTCTGATGACAAATTTTTTTTTTTTACTAATCTGATCCTTTATCCTTGACGGCCCCATTTATATATGGGGCTCATATTTGGTGGAGGTACTTAACCGGGTACAAGGTATCCCACTGTATATTAAACTTACGCGCTTGAGTATCCCGCAAAATCCCCTCTTGGGCTCCCCTACTATTAAGGGTTGTAGCTTTACAACCCATAGAATTTGACCATAAGAAGAAGTGACCTGAAAGGCTGATGGATGGTTGAATAAATTAATCATATCACGCTGTTATTGCTAAGTGAGGTCTAGTTTTTGATTTCTTTGTCTTTTTATTGTACCACAAACAAAATGTACAATGGCGAGCTTTTCCTTGTAGGAAAGCCTGAGCATCTACCTACTGCTTGATACATTGATATAATATAAATAGCTTAGCAAACGAAACAGATCATTAGTGTTCTCAAACTAGATAATAATTAATAAAACCTCACAACAAATAATAATTAACATCTCCAGTCCATCTCAGTGCCTGAAGTCGAAAGTGTTTAAGCAATGTGTTGATAGTGATGACTACGGAGCAAGCTACGCTTGGTATTTCGCTACGCAAACGAATCGGGAATGATGAAATCCGTAGTCGAACAAATCTAACTGACATAGTTCGCAGGGTTAGTCAGTTGAAGTGACAATGAGAAAGTCACGTCCTTTGAAGGACTGATAACCGGTGGGGAAGAAAATTCCTCGAATGGAGAACAGGACTCAAAAAAAGAGCACAGGTCGCCCTTCGATAATGTGGACTGACAACTTGAAGAAGACGGCGGGAAACCGCTGGATACAGATGACTCAGCACCGGTCAAAGTGGTAGTAATTTAGATAAGGTCTATTTTCCAGCAGTAGACCTCAAAAGGCTGATTTTATTTTATTTTTATTTTATTTTGATGGATGGATGGATGGATGGAACCACGTTTTACTGATCACGTGATGCATATAAATGTCAAGTCAATTTCGTTCAAATCCAAGGAACTATAGACAAGACAAACAGGTATACCACCACAGGTATACAACTAAGTATCCAAAACCAAATTCGTACTCAAACGACTGTACAATTAGCGGCAATATGTGAACTCAGCTCTCTGACCTTGAATGCGCAGAAGTGGACCTGTCGTAAGCGCTAATTGGTTCGTCAGCCCTATACCACATAAGCAGCTATCCCTTCCGAATTTCGTTCAGAGCTACACTTTCATGCTATCGGTCTAGAGTCTAGTCGAATAAATGAAAGTTTTTGTTTCAGAGTGTCGACAAAACGTGGGTGGAAGATCCCCCTTCGCGCATCTCATACGACACCAGCTACCAGCAGCCGGACACTGAGGAAGAAAACACCGACAAAATGTTCATCACTCTGATAGTCGTATTTATATCTGGCCTCTCCTATTGTGGTTATCACGTAAGTATTACTCGAGAGATTACTATTTTTACTATCTCGCTCGGTAGGTGGTCGCAAACACGTTATAGTACAGAACTAAAATATTTCGTATCTATACGTTAGTATAATGTTATCCACACACTGTTAAGCTAAAGGTCCTGGGTTCAATATCCGGGGTCAGGCATAGCTTGGAATCTTTATTTGCGCCCGGTGTATGGCGTAAGGGTGTAAGGACATGGGACCAAATCTGACTGTTGAAAAGTAGATATATCTGTTACACACCCTCGCCTAACCCTTCGTAGAAATACGGGCGCGTTTTATGATGAGTTATTAACTAATGGAAACCATTACCTATAAACATAGACAACAGATGTCTCGCCTTAAAGAACCCAACGGTTATTATACTTTTAAGTGACCACAAAAAATTTACCTACTTCTAATTTTTTTACTCTTCAAACATAATTGAATTAAATCTATTATTATTAGTATTAATTATTTCTTCTAATTCTACATCAATCTTATCGTTGAATTTCAGATGTGGCGAACTCAAAAGGCTTACAAATTCCGCATAGAAAAAGAGACCGATGAGAACATTATGAAAAGTAAGGAGAAAGCTACCAAATTGCAGGAACCATCGGTTTCATTTTTGCAGGTACAAAATTAGTTTTAACTCTTCTTATACTGGCTGCAACCCATTAACGTCCCACTGCAAGGCATAGCAACTCACAACATAGAAACCCTCCACGCTTCTGCAGAACCTAATTTGGCGTAAGATTGGTGTAGTTATTTGTGTCAGGCGCGAGTAAGGCGTATATAAGAGTGTATATTATTTTCATACCTATTTCATGGACGGTTAGTTGCCAAGCCAACCCAATTCGTGGGTTTTTTGGGTCGCCCGAACCCTCCGACATTACTTAAACCCTGATATCTTTGATAACAAGTAAACCGGCGGATTATTGACACCTCAAAAACACGAAAGTGCTTACTTAGCCCTTACTTACTTACCCTAGCGTTCACCCATGCAACTGTTCTTGTTCATAAATTATTCAGCGTCTTAAAATAAAACAGAGTTGTAATTAAGTTCATAAACACACTTCTCTACACTCTTAATCTACAATATTATACTTGCAGCTCAATAAAGAAGCCGGCGAAAACAAAGACGAAGAGAAATCCAACGGAATCGTAATCGATGTCATTCCGACTATCATAGTGGAGGCAAACGAAGACAAGCCGCCGAGTAGAAGAGGCTCGTTGAGATTCAGAGGCAAATAATCTAAAATTACTTATAGGATTTTTACTCTCTAGATTAAAGATTACTCGAGATGGTAAATGGACAGACCAATATGGTGGATGGTAGATGGGTACAGATCCAGCTAGTAGATACGGCTTTTACTTCAGGTTTTTACTACTGCAAAAATGTCAAAGAAATTCTGAACAGATTTCTTACAGGTGCCAAACATGAGTACATTGATCGCAAGTCCGTATTTGAGCAGATCGAACAACTTCCAATTCGGGCTCCCAATGCATTTTTTACACTACACTAGTCACTGCAATGAGAAATACAGCCTAATAATTACGTATAATTTGAATTAAATGGCGTACCTACGCCGGATTAGCTAATCTGATACATGCGCATCGCGCATTAGTCTTGTTCATATTAAACTTGATGGTTTGGCCAATTTCTATGGGTAATCGAGGCTAAATAATTGCTTAATTCCGCCAATTTTTCTAACTATCTCTTCTTCATTTAAATGGCTTTCTTATTAGAAGTAACTCCCCGATTCCACATAAAGTCTGACAAACCTTCCAAAGACTTCCACCTTCTTGCATTTCACTTCATTCTTCTTTCTGGATGCCAAATAACGTTTCCTTACATACACAGACATGGTGGACAAATCATGGGAACCTCTGGAAGAGAAAGACGAAATGCTAGAGAACGAGGAAGAAAGCGATAAAATTTCCTCCATCGAGGAAATTGACGAAGACACTAACGATGAAGAGGAAACTGAAGGAGAGGATTCTAAGGAGAATAATAAGGTTGTCAGTGTTATTTTTTTATCGATTTGACACCATTTGACTTTGAGAAATGTACCTACGATCGAATGTTTTCGACGTATCCAATTATGATACGAAATAGACATTTACTGGGGAATATCTTGCTTAATACGATAAATATAACTACGTATATTTCGCATATTTATAACAAATAAATGCATGCCTGTTTTTACTAACGTACCTTATCTTTATTATCTTTTTAGATATCAAACGCAAACATTGAAAACCTCAACCAGGAGCCCAAACTCTCAAGAGAGACATCTGTGAGGTTCCAAATTGGAGAAGACCCTTCAGTAGAATTAACTTCAAGTGCGTAGTACACGTTAATAATAAAATAAATTATGTTTTACAACCAAAACGGGTATATTAACACCTCATAGACCTCCTTCATTAAAATCCTCCTCTTTAATGATACGATGATTCAGTCCAAATGAATTGTTCTGTACCTAAGCTAATTAAGTACATAGGTATGTAAAATCTAGTGGTCCCAATAAAACATTCTTATTCTATTCTTATTCTTAAGCGAGCGATATCGTATTAGTACCTATATTATTATTTTTGACGATCTATCTATCTGCCACTGTTTCCCATGCGCTCGGAGACAGCATCCGTAGAACGTGCGCTAGCAAGGCGGTGAATCATTCTCCAGGAGCTCTTTTTGATCGAATGGATGCAAGTCCGGTATTGCCACTATTGCCAGCGATCCCTGTAATAATAAGAGATTAGTTCTGTCGTCTCGGCTATTATTGAGTAGTTTTGAGTCGGCGACGAATATGGGACGAGGGATAAGCAAGTGGTGGTTTGGAGGTAAATGTCTGTGTAGAAGTATATAGATAATTTTTAAACGTTCTCGAAGGTATGTGAAGTCTGCCAATCCGCACTTGGCCAGCGTGGTGGACTAAGGCCTAATCCCTCCCATTCTGAGAGGAGACCCGTGCCCAACAGTGGGACGTCTATGGGTCGCAGCGAAATGGAGAAGGGCCTCCTGCGCCCAAGCATCTGCCACTGTTCCGATGCGCTCGGAGACAGCCTCCGTTCGATCTACCCTTTTTGTACGAGTTTGTGTCACGTGACAGAAAGGGATGGTCTTAGTCGACAGGTTTGTTTTGCCTATTTGCGGACTTTACATGCAGATAGATCTAAGTTCTACATATTACTAATCTAAGGCAAATGGTACCTTTGTAAAAAACGGTTCTGCAAAAGACTTTTTCAAGGGTTAATAAAATTAAATCTGAAATTGATTTCATAATCCTAGTGTACAAAAATCAAAAACTATTCCACTTACATATTTAAGCCGCCAGTACTTTGCTCAAAAGAATGACTTGTTGTTATGACTAGTTCCAATAAGTATTGTGTTGAATATCAACATACCGGAAGTCCTTCCTTCCATTAGAGCTGTCAAAACGCTGGAGGACCGCAAGGTCCTGTCCAACTCTATTTGTCCAACACAGACAGGAATTACGGGGAGCACTTTGGGAACAGTGGGTGGCGATTTCGTGACGCTGTGAAGCAGAGCGGTAAGATAACCATTATATTCTTAATGTGAAATAACCGGTAACCATGGATCACGTGACGAGTGTGAATTAAACGGTTCCTTATTGCAAAGAATTGATGACATAATTTTATTCGAAGTAGGAGTACCTACCTTATTGTTTGGTGGTATTTCATTCTTCTCGGGCTCGGTTATGGAGGGAAGGGAAACCTTGAATCCCAAACGTCTCAGCACAAGGCAAAGGCTTCGCCGCCAGTCTCTGCCAACCTAAATGAAGACGTGAGTAAGTTTATTATGAGAGTAACGGCGTGAATTTATAAAAATTTCGGTCAGAATGTTTCTATTATTTAGTATAAAAGTACAGAAGACATGATATGAAACCGGCTGCTGACTTTAATAGCATTAAACATACATACAAATGATCTTTAATTGTTATGAAGCTATTTCATTAGACACTAGAGGAATTTGTAGCAGAGTCTGCTACCGACAGCGGTACAAAGTTCCAGTCTGCTAAGCAGACTGGAACGCAGGCGAGAACGGTAGTTGATGCAATATGGGCATACAGGACTTTTGCATGGTCATACAAACCTTTACGGCGTCACTGAATATGGTGGTAATTTTGAAAAAGCTCAAATCAAAAGGTAAAGGATTAACTCCTTCAAGTGTGTGGGTGCGATTGATCTAAGTTGGTCGTTCGAAAGTTCCTTGTCCGCTGGCGGGGACGGTGTACATGTGGATGGTGTATTTTGTATCTGATTACTTTTTATGGAGTCACTCTGAAGTTTGTAAGCAATAATGATTGCTCGTGGTTTTCTCGGGGTCTTCTAGCACATGTATAGGTCGTCTTTATCGAATTGGTACCACCAATTTATTCGTGTATTATAATTGGTACTTACTAGTTTTTTTTATTTTCAAAGTTTTATGGGTACTAATTTCAGTAGTCTGTGAATAACTTATGTTATCTTTATATAAGAATTCTGCATACTCTATGGTTTAATATTGATTTGATTGTCAGTTTTGATTTCGGAAGGGGATTGTGTCAGCATCAGCATTATTGCTGAATTTTACTAATATGGACGAAATAGAGAAACAGAAATCACAGGCTTTACCATCCCAGTTGCTGATAACAACAATATGTCACCCAATGGAATATGCAAAAGTCCTAATTCAGCTCGGTTACGAGCCGATGGCACCCCGCAGGTCCACCACACTCTTCGGACGCCCTGCAATGATATTACCTAACGTGTTTCAGTACATTAAATACATCAAAAAGTCTGACGGGTTCTTCGGCTGCTACAAGGGGCTTTCGGCAAGAGTACTCGGATTAGTCGCCTCTAGTCAACTTACTTCTAAAGTAATTTATGCCTGCGGTATGGACCTCCCTGAATTCAATGACCCTCCGAATATCGTCACGGACGACGAGCCTAAACTTGAAGATTACTACAAACTAGGACGCCGAGACATGATAATGCATACAGCGTCTGTCGTCGTATCGTATCCCTTCCATGTAGTGTCCGTCAGAATGATGGCTTCGTTCATCGGCAAGGAGGAAGAGTACAGTTCATTGTTGGGTGCTATAGTTTCCATCTACCGAGATGATGGAATTCTAGGGTTCTTCCACGGTATAGTACCCAAGCTCCTTGGAGATTTGACCTGCCTAGTAGCAACTGGGGTTCTTGCTTACTATGTCAACAAGTATCTGGTTAAAACTAAGGATTTAAGATACTATACTGTGCCTTTGCTCACATTCATAACAAGTACAGTAACATACCCGCTAGTTGTTGTATCAACGTGTATGGCCGTGGCAGGGAGTAGCCTAAAGGCTGGCAACCCTCCTGAGATGCCCCACTATCCCTCGTGGCAAGTGTGCTGGAAAGAGCTGCTCAGAACAAAGCAACACAAACGTGGCTCATCACTAATCTTTAGGTACTACATTGCTCCAATCTCGGCTATGCAGTAAATACACAATATTTAAATACTGTTGCATTTAACTTTGTCTTTATTGCTAAGTGTTATTCCACTATCACCAAAGTAGAAATTTAACTTGTAGAGAATATAATGTGACACGTGTACAATGTTTATGTAAATATCTAGAGTAAAATGGTGAATTATGTGGATATTCCTTTTACTATGTTGTTGAGTAAAAGATGTGATTATTATAATATAATAAAATATTTTGTTTGCCTTCACAAATTTATTTATTTTGATTTACATTAGTACACTGTTTTATTAGTTTATCATAGATTTAACCTTGCTAATGTTTGTGCTTTAATAAAATCATCCACAATATCTTTTTTTAGAGTAGCAACTGCTCGTCTATATATAGCAGGAGTGGTGTGTGCAGTGCCATTTTTAGTTTCAAATTCTATGTAATCTAACCATATTTGAGTATTGTCTTGTCCATGGTGTTGAATGAGACATTCATAACACTTTCGGATGTTCTTCATGCTTGGCTTTTCCTGATCCTGTTCTATGCTAATCATGGTGTTATGAACCTCAACTTGTGTTGGTGGAACTCTTATAAAAGTTTCATACAGTTCTCTTGCAGCTTTTAAACCATTGTGCTTATACATTTTTTTCAGAAGTTTTGGCTTCAAAGATAGAAATGCAATATTATGACATTGTTCAAACTGTTTCTGGCAGTTCTTCAGCTGAAAAACATATCAAAACCATTATTTTAATTTCAAATAAACAAAATCACAAATGAAAACAATTTAATATATTAAACCAAGAACTTTTCAAGATTTCAATGTATCAACTTACAATAACACTGGACTCTACATTATCCAACATAACATTCCAAAGATGCAATGATTCATCTGTTTTTAGCACTTTGCTGGCTTCTTGCAAAATCAACAACATTTTGCTCTCATTCGCTCTATTTAGTAATAATTTTTCTTCCCATACATTTACCGCATGTGGATTCTTGTCAAGAGCAGAGTCAAGAATCTTAAACAGACAATACAATAATCATGTAAAATAAACCTACTATTAAGACATTATTATATTTAAAAAATAATAAAACTTATTTAATAAATATATAATAAAACTTTTTTATAAAAAAAATGTTAAAACATAAGCCTAGATTACCTCCAAAAGTTCATCCTCAGACATTTCATCATCTAATTTAAACATTGAAATACCAAAGCCATACATGTCATTACTTAGTAACCCGATTTCATTTCCAAAATTCCAGGCATGTTTCACTGCATAAATCTTTTGCAAATCTGTACACAGGCTTTCAGTCAATCCCAGTAAATTATGGATGTACTTTGTGCATAATTTTTCATTACGAAACTAGAAAGAGAAAAAATTTTGGAAAAACAAATTTAGATTATAGAACAAATAAATTATTAATCATATAATACCTTTCTCAATGCCTCCTCATAGACACTTAAATAATTATTAATTTCTTTTGGCAAATTATTTTCAATATCTACAAATTCTTCAATCTCTGTCCAATGATCTCCCTAGAAAAAGAAAGTTAATAAATGTATAATACTCAAAACCTTATCCAATTGTTTAAAAATGTGTTTTTTAAAATTTCATACCTCTAATTCCTTTTGAGCAATATAACACCAAACTTCCTCTTGCTCTCGTTTGGACCATATATCTGCTTTTATATCATTTGTAATGGACTCTTCAGAAGCATACTTTATTGACAAATCACATACATTAAACAAATAGGACATGTTTTGAACATTCTTCATTCCGTTCCTCCAAACTACTTCTGCTCTTTTCATGAATTTTTCCTATGAATGTAGTAGTCACAATGTTAGTACCATTAAAATCGTTAAGATATAGATTGAATCATGCTTCTAGCTTAGGTATATATAGGTATTAATATAATAATGTATTTAAATTAGGACCACACCAAAATCTCACATAATTAAATGGTCTCATTCCTACCAGTTGTTCAAAGTTCTCAATCTTATCAACTATGATTGGCATGAAGCATCATTTATTTTAGAGATAATTTTTTTAATCTTATCCTACTTGTAATTGAAATTATTTACTTGGTTTATCAAGTCCTCACAAAAATGTTGTAGTTAAATAGCGTAGCATAGCCTTGCATTCCTTTACTTCTAGGTGAGAGGTACTGGGAAATTGGTTTGAATTTTACAATCAATAAACATAACACTCAGTGATCATACTACAAAATACTTGTAACTGTTCGTTGATTTAGCAGTATCTGTAGTCATGTCTGCTATATAAAATTTATATACATATAAAACTACATTCATAATAAACAAATAAACCTATTAAAGCTGTATAGTGTTTTGCCATTTCTGAATTGAGTATGAATAAGATGACAAAACTTTGTTTTTATGAATAGGTTACCTTTTCTTCTGCATCCTCTGCCCTGAAAGCCATCAAGAGTTCAGTTTCGAACAGCTCAATGTACAGTATTTCTGACTCAGGGTGACGATGGATACCTTTCAGTAGGAAACTTCTAGCATTCTCCAGGTTATCTTGCTCCTTGCTTTCCCATTTACTGGCTAGTTGCCAAACTTTGGGCTTGTCTCCATGTATCTGATTATTGTAAAATTAACAGTGTAAAGTGAGTCAAGGCCGTCAAAGGTTATAAAACATTAACATTATTAGGAAATTAAATGCCACCTGCTATTATGGTGAAGGAAAACATTGTGAGGAAATCTGCATCTCTGAGAGTTCTGGATAATGTTTCCAATATAATATAATATATATATATATATATATATATATCCTACCTATTATATTTGACAATATAATAGGTAGGTTAAGCTATTCATCCAATGATCAATAGCTAATCCTATTTAACATTACATGTTAGAGCATTTCAAGTAAATAAATTAATAGTTGCTTTATATTAATCAATTTAGAATAGCATTAGTTATATCTTTTTCTTTTGGTAGTTTGTAGTTACCTAGACTTTCGTTAAGCATGTCCAATCACCTCATAGCAAAATTAATTATTTGACTTTGAAAGGCATTTGAAGACTTCCAAACTAGTCATGAGTCCAACCAGTACAGAGAAGAAATCAGAGCTCGACAGTGTAACAAAGAAAGTAATACAAGAAATCCTATTTCGATTAATACTATGTAGCATTACATGGGTAGTTTTGCTGAGTACTTTTTATAAGCTATTCTCTTTTTTTTCTATACTCTTCGGTGCGGTTCTACATCTCATACAAGAAATCCAATGTCAACCAAGACCTATCACAGTAAAATTGGGTACAGTCATCATCATTTCAAATTTAAAAAAATCATTTAATGTACTTGTTTAAAGTAGGTAAGGATTTTAACATAAGGTGGTTGGGGCCCACCTTTTAAGTTTTATTGAAACATGTATTACCTGGGGACCCTGCTCTTCCATAACTTACATCAAAATACGTATAGTACCTACTATGTGTGTTTGTGTGTATGTGCATATGTTTTATTTATAGAATTACTGCATATTATATTTACTGTTCTTCTTACACTGTTATCTACGTCCTCATAATTTAGAGTTTAACCCTCTAGTCAATACTTTTTTTGCTTTCAGACCAAAATAACATTATCTATACCTGTAACATTTGAGCGATAATATTGGATACAGCGTGATCGAAGCCCACACTCATACAAAACTTGATGTATTCAAAATAAATTTCTAAATCATCCTTGAACCTCATAATGAACTGCTTGAATACTTTATTTAAACGTTTGGCAATTGCATATTCAATGTCATGTTTCTTCTCTGTTAGTTTAGCGTGCTTCCGTCTGATAGCTATGTCTTCTAGTAAAGCCAGCTCGTAAGCTATGTAGTGGACAAAGTCATCCTTTGCTTTTAGTCTTCTTTGAATCCTGTATTCGAACTCTTTACGTTTACGTGATATTTCTCTGAAAGGAACGAGAATAGAAGTCAAAGTTACTGGTTTAATCTCTAGTTTGGATATCTGGTGTAGTTGTTAAATAGGAAAATAGTACTTATTAAACTAACTTTATTTCATCCTCCTCATATAAGTTGGTTCTTCGCATCTGCTCCAACTCATTTATCATATTCTCAATACGCTGATTTACTTGTTCCGCCATCTTCGGTTTTATAGTCTCACTTAAAAAATTAAATTATACAGATGGATTTTCAATTAAAATTTGTTTTCAATTCAAAACGACTTTTTGAGGTTATGTTCACGTTCGATTGACAGTATTTAACAGTGACACTTTATAATTACAAACATCAGCTGCAGATCTTTTGAACTATTTTACCACAGACTAAGTATAGAAACATTTGGAGATTTCTTTATGAAATCTTGTTTTATGAGAGTAATAAATCTATGGTTTTATGTATGTACGGATTAAAGACGGAATTTTCGAAAGGATTTTTGCTGATCTCTCAACTGACCTTTACAGCGTCACCAAACAGGGTGGTGAGCTTCAATAGCTTAGCTTTGAAAGATAGGTCTTGCCCTGAGTAGCGGGTGGCGGGCACATACAGAAAACAACACAATTTGTCATCCATGACAAGAGTACACATTTATCTAAATAAATATTTGCACCGGCAAGAATTCTAACCTGGGACTCACGGTTCGCTAGGGTCACTCCACCGCGCCACGAAGCGGTATTATAAATAGACAATGCCAAAGATATCCTCTTTGAGTTAGTTCTCTACATGCAATATTACATTAAATATTTGAAATAAAACTCAATTCATTGAATTTTAACTATTTTATTAATAATTTATAAAATGTACAAAGAGCAACTTCCAAACGATAATACCACACAACGATTTCTATTATACTCATAGAAATCATAATAACCTAAGTCAGGCCCCTTTTTCTTACATGTCCAATTTAGATAACAATCTATTTTTGTTCTAACCTGTAATTGAAGAAGGCAGACACAAAATAAATAAAAAAAGTTTTTATAACTTTTTTTATTTTCGTGCATTATCATCGGAACTAATATGTGTGACAAATTTCAAAATTTCAGCTCGATAGCTTCAGTGAGTGGGTGAAATATTGATTGCAAGATTCCATATACATACATACATACGATTTAAATATGTAGTCAATTAATTAATAATTTCCGATTAATTTTGTTTACCAATAAAATTATTATCATTAAATATGGAGTGAACTCATGTTTACTTTGTTTTTTGTCACTAGTAGAATCTTCGAAAACGAACAAACAAACCCAATTAGGATTACCAAAATGTGTAATGAAAAAATAGTTTCATTTTGAAATATTGACTTCATTTTTACACTGCCACTTCATTAGTTCATTACATTACACCTAGATGACTTATTAAACTTGAAAGGTATTGTATTTATGTATGTAATAAAACATACATTGCTGCACCTATTACCGTGCCAGGGATAATGGATCTCACCTCTTAGAAGACCTGGCCTTTATTACTGAAGGTACTACTACGGTAACTACTCGCATCACGCTGCTTCAGTGCGGATTGGTTAATGGCCAACCCGTTTGTCGGATGATTTTAGGTGGGTTGAAAGCTTCTGGCTTAATAACTTTTATCTTGTTATAATAACCAACTTCTTAACATTACAAAATTTTTTTGCCACTACATCCCTTCACCTCAGGCATGCAGTAAATGATTTACAAAACTTTTTACTAAATTATCCAAGTTAAATTCTAATACTAAATATAACTAGACATTTTTAGCTATTCATATAACTATGTTGATACTGATTGCACAAGAATCTTGTTTGAATAATAAATGATTTATGATTCTGAGTCTGATTATTATTGTCGAACAATTGCAAGTTGTCTGAATTTAAATCACACTTATTTTATTATTACAAGTCAAAAGGTGCTGCAGATGTAATAAGCTCACATAATAGTATGTTTAAATGTGATTCAATTCCAACAAACGTGACCCCTAAATTGTGCAAAAACGACAGAGAACAGCATTATACCAACATTGATCAACATTGTTATAAAGGTACATGTGGACATGTTGTATTGGATTACAAAGTAGATGTTATTTGTTCACATGCTGAACAACATCAAAAAAATCCTGACTCTTAAATTGATTTCTCATCATCACCTCGCTGTGAATTTAGTCACTTTCCCATCACCATGATCTATCAAACCCCTGCCTTTGAAACAATTCAGCCACGTTTTAGAGAACAGTTTAAAGCTTTCTCTCTCTTCATCAGTTTTTAGCACGGGGGTCACATTTATCTCGGGAACACATCGACCGAAGTCCACCGCTGGCAACCACACTTGGAAATCTGAGTCTGGTGAGTATTTGAATATATCATGGCAACCCTCGAGGTTGATTTGGGGTACAGGAGGTTGACGCTGGAGTAGTTTCTTGAGGGTTATAAAGGTGATTTGGTTGTCTTTGAGCGTTATTGACTGAATATGTTTAGCGCGACCAAGGGACCTGAAAAGGTATAAATATATAAATACGTTTTTGTTGATAAAGATAACAAACTAGCATACAGTATCGACCATCCACTGCCGCCCTCATGATGCCCGACTTACCCTAAAGAGGACTCGTAAGTCTGATGGTACCCTTGAGGAATAAGACGGTTGCCTCTATTGAAGTGAAAAAAGTGAACAAGTATCAAAGATCAAAAAACAACAATTCTGCATAGAACTGATATAGGTACCATTTGTAACCTGCAAGGTTCTATATGGTAACCGTTATCCATGATATTTCAAAAAAGAGTATGACTGAATTACTTCACAGAATAACACAGCTCAAGAAAAACTGCATGTACATATGTACTTATGTGAAAAAATTAGTAATTTTTATTGCTGCAACCCAAACTGAAAAATACTTTTTTTAACACTAAAAATGTTTATGTAATTTTACTCCCAAACATACCTGAATATTCTCATAAACTGCCCATCCACCAATTTACAATTCGACAGACTGAATCTTCTTATCTTCAAATCCTTGGCCGTATCTAAGAAACCAGAGATACATCCCACTATATTTCCCTCCACACCAACACTATCTAATTCTAAATCCACCAGAACATTTGGATTTAATGCGGTCATCAAACGGCTTATCATAGGTTGCTTCAGGTCATTATTGCTCAAATCTATGGTTTCTAGGTTATCAAACTGGATATTATCTGTTTCATACACAACATCACTCGTGATCCCACAGCGGTTTAACCTTAACACCTTTAACTTTACATGAAGACTCAACTTCATAATAGTTCTAAATCCCTCATCGGATATGTTATTTCCACTCAAGTCTATATCTTCTAACGCTTGACATACAGGTCTGGTAGCTTTGTCGAATGCTGCAGCTAGTAACTTGATTCCTTCGCTTGTGATATCATTGGAACTCAAATCAAGCTGATTCAAGTGCTTTATAGTGCACATACACTCTGTCAAGTACTTCATGGCGTCGTCTCGAATGTTGTTGTTGGGTATGAGAATGGCTGTGATGTGTGTTTGGTGGGTGAGGGCGCGGAATAGCGGGCGGACTTGGGAGGGCGATAGGGTTTGAGCTCCTAACGCGATACGGTGTGTCGTATGACTCCTTCCGATTGCTTGCTGGATTTCTTCGGATGGGGCTGAAAGGAAACAGGAATTCATTTGACCGACACAATATTTTAATTGTATATATATTGTGTATATATTGTATTTTATTTGTATATATTGTATTCTATTTGTATATAGTATGTATAATTTTGTGTATATCTTTTATACTTATAATAACTCTCACTGTAAATATCAACGGTATAGTAAACTGCCTACCTATTTACATCTTTTCACCAACGCCCATGGTTGACTGGTAGATAATGCCATTAGGCATTAAGTCCGCCATATTGTAATACACAATAAAAGGTTAAATAAATAAAAATAAATAAAAATATGATAAGACTCTTAATCCGTTAACACACAGTTTACAATAAATGCTCAACTCTCAACGCTTCGCTCAGGACTGACTCGTTGGTCTAGTCGCAAGCACGAATGCTAAGCTGAGGCCTGGGTTCGATTCCCGGGTCAGGAAAATTGGGTTTTTCTAATATGATAATTCTCAGAAGTAGCTTATTCTGCATTTGTGCCCGGCTTATGTATGGCAATAGGCTCGCCACCTATTACTTTAAACCTAACATTACTGGCGAAATGTTGGTGTACACATCTATAATATGCCTATCCGTTCTGGGAAATTCAAGCGTGATTATTCGTCGTGAGTGGTCAAATATAAATAATGAAATGAATTTATTTTGAACAAGAAAGATCTATAATTTGTTAGCACAATAATGTATAGTTTCCAGACTATTGTTATCTATACGACTAGTGGACGCCCGCAGCTTCGCTCGCGTAGAGTTGGACCCATTAACGACGTCTGCCCGCGTACGGGTTGCTCACTTGACATCAAAAACGGCAAAGTTTCATACTAACTTTGCACCCCTGTTTTACCCCCTTAGGGGGTGAATTTTCAAAAATCCTTTCTTAGTGCTCCCCTACGTTATAAAAGGAACCCCTATGCAAAATTTCAAGTTTCTAGCCCTTATAGTTTAGGCCCTGCGTTGATATGTCAGTCAGTCAGTCAGTCAGTCACCTTCTCCTTTTATACATATAGATTGTTACAATTTGGACAGAAGTGTTACACCGCTTAGGATTTTAAGCGGTGACAGTACAGTGGATATCCACTCGTCTCTCACTCGAGCGGTCCGTGTTCAAATCCAAGCTGCACCCACAAATGACTTTACTAGGTTGTGTGTTAAGAAATTGTAAGAGTGGGACGAAGAAAATGTTAGGTCGTTAAACTACTTACGAAGTCCCAAGGCCTCGCAGCACTCCAAGTAGCGTTCCTCTGCAGGGGAGGCCTTCCAGTTGCTGATGCAGGTGCGCAGCTCGGGGGAGGCCAGCACCAGGCTGAGGGGGTCGTCCTCCGAGAGCAGGGCGCCGTCTGACGTCATCAGGCTGAACTCCGGACGGACGCCGGTTAATCTGCACAATGGAGGTATAAGGGCCGATTCGACCAAACATAGACTTACACGCGCGTAACTATACCAGGGATATTTTATTACTGAACGAAGTGCCCGCCGCGAGCACGTTCACTCCTGAAGATGATCATCGTAATAGATCGAAACTAGTCGGACTATTTTCGACTTAAATCACACGTGAGTAAGCCGGTAACTTCAACTATGAATATACCAGGGATAATTTTAGTAGCGAGCTGTCAATCATGTGTTAATTTTGCTTTGACATGACAGCTTCTTCTGACGTATGATAGAACATAAAAATCGCGTAGGCGATCATATGGCGACTTATTCTAAGGATAAATTTATTCTCGTTTGGTCGAATCCGCCCTAAATGTTTTATTTCCGGACGCCAATTAATCGGTATGGATGTTTTATTTTAAGACTTCAGAATTACCAGGAATGTAGTAGGTAAATTTTATTTGAAACAAATTAATGCTTGCACGCTGCGACCCATAGACGTCCCACTGCTGGGCACGGGTCTCCCCCACAGACACTTCTGCGGGAGGTCTAGAGGTTACTCCACCACGCTGCTCCAATGCGGATTGGTGGAGGGGTTAGTGGCCAACCCAGTGTCGAATGTTCTCAAGCCACCCGAAGGTCTTCGACAAGGCTTAACGACTGTTTCCAACATTGAAAACATCCGGGACCGACGGCTTTACGTGCCCTCCGAAGCACGGTAGCGTCCATGAAATTTTCTGCCACTAGCGGTCACCCATCCACAAACCGACCGGGCCCGTCGTTGCTTAACTCTTTCGATCACATTGAATCGAACCGAGCCATTGGGCTATGGACGCTACAATGCTTGCACATTACACATTAAATCTTAATGACTTATTAAAAATATACAAAAATCAAACAAACAAAATTTAACAAAACACTGGTAACCCTGTAGATTCAAAAAGAGTGGTCCAGTGCTGCAAAATCAAAATCAACTAATCTACGTTATAAACACACTATCTTGTAACTAGCTAACTAAATGCTCTATCATGCAATGCAATATCTAATTTGATGTGAGGTAATCATATTGCAATTTACAATTTGTGTACAGAAACCTAAAAACGTATTATTGTTGAACTTACTTGTAATATCTCGCTTTAACCTCCTCAACAAGCCAGCTTATAGTCAACTTGTTAATAGTATCAATCTTCAATGATATGAGCAACACTTTATCTTGCACTTGCACTTTAACTGACGCGGGCGGAACAATCTGAGTTTGTATGGGCCGGCCATTTTTAGATGCCTGAACAATATTTATTGGCTGCATCACATTTATCGGTTGCACGATATTAGGATTAATGTTCTGTACGATACTAAAACCATCATTTGAATAGTAACCGATGTTCTCGCCTGACGATTTTCTTGATAATCTGACTGGAGTCATCCTATCTCGTCTTACACTCGCTTCATTATCACTACCACTATTACTGGATTGGTCTAATTCCTTCTTCCTCTGAAAGCCGGCTCTTAATAAAGTGCTCTGGCATTTCCATCGACGTTTCATGTTCGTTCTAGTATCTCGAGGCCTAGACAGATTCCTCGATTCAACCACATTTTGTGGACAAACATTTTCGTTTATCAAGTTTTCTGAGTCTGAACTGTAATCAGTCAAATCAACGGTAACCCGGGGTTTCTTATTTGATTTAAGTATACTGTTAGTATCATGCAATGGTCCTATTTTGTTGATATTTTCAACACTCTCTTTGACCATTTCACTTGCAGACTTCCTTATCACTATGGAGGTTAGTGGATCGCTCAGTTTGCGTTTCTTGGTCTTATTCATTATCCCCATATCATCGTCTAACCAATCGTCGTCTATTTCAGTAGGATCTAGTAAAGCTGGTTTCTGCTTTTTCTTCGCTTCAGCCTCTGAGACATCACTAGTTCTGTTTCTTAAAGCAGATATTGCACTTCTGTATTCGTTCACACTGGAATCTTTGCTGTTATCTTTCTTCTGATTCTTATCATAATCACTGTCAAAGGAATATTCAGAATCATCTGATTGGAAGGCCATTTGGTGTTTGACAATGTTTTGCGACTCATCTATTTCATTGTCACTGTCATCGTCTATTATGTTTCTTCTTTTAAACCCTGAAGACTCTAAATCTCTATTTGCACTCGTCATCTTAGAAGTACTCGGAGGCGTTTTATCTTTAGTGGGGTTCACCGGAGATTTAGATTTATTTAAGACACCATCAGTACCACCTGTTTTATCGAGCATGTTTTGTATTTTGTTGCAAATGTTGTTGTATAATGTTTCCTCATCTCTGGTCAGGATAGTTCCTGCCCGCCATTTTTGCAAAGCTTGTAAAGGGGTTTCTCCAAAGTCAGTCTTTAAAGACGGCATTGCGCCTCTCTCCAATAGTAGCTGTACAATTTCTAAGTGACCATTACCTGCGGCGTCATACAGAGGTGTAATACCTGAAAAAAAGGAAAATAAAGATGAGCAATAATTAAATTTATTTATTTGATTACCCTGTTTACCCAGCAGCGGTTTGAAGCTTCTAAAGCCGTTCTGATTCTCAGATCACCCACCTACTTCTCAAGTCACTCAACTTCTCATCTCATCAATCTTCATGTTAAGCTGTCGGTCCCTGTTGATTTCAATGGTAAAAACAAACGTTAGGCCTTGTCGAAGACCCTCGGAAGACCATCGATAATGGGATTACAAGTAACCCCTCCACCGCATTGGCCTGGTGGAGTAAGCCCTAGACCTCCCGAAACTTTAAGTTAGACCCGTGCTTATAATAAACTAGCTTTTACCCGCGGCTCCGCCCGCGTGGTCAAAGGGAATTAACTGGATGAATAGTGACAGTTCCACGATTAAAAGATACTAAGGCAAATGAATTTTACTAACGCCATCTTTTAACAACATCCGGAACGAAATATCTAGCAAATAACAAAACATCGATATCTTCCCATGGGGATGTTTTACCACGGTAAAAAGTAGCCTACGTCACTCTCCACCATCCTCACTATCTCCACACACAAAAACCATACAATATAATAGCTTCGTTGCGACGTGAAAGCCGGACAAACAAACACACTTTCACATTTATAATGTTAAGTATGGATTAAACGTCTTTGGGTTGCAACTCACCATCGCAGTTAGCCCCTCCCCGGTCGTTGACGCCGGCCCCGCTGTTGAGCAGCATGCAGACCACCTCCGGGTGGCCGTGGATGCAGGCCTCGTGCAGCGGCAGCCAGCCCGCGTTGTCGCGCACGTTCACCGGATGCCCCTTGGCTATGAGACGCTCCACTAGGAGCTTGTTGCCCGATATACATGCCTGGACATAGAGAACAATAAATAATAAGAAGAAATAATAAATTGAGAACCAAATAGGTTTTATATGAAACCTAATTTTCTTTTCTTATCTTATAAAATAAAGAAAAACGGAGAAACACGTATTCAATCGTTTTAAATAATACAATCTTTGCTGCAAATTTCAAATGAATCAGATAATATTTGAAAAAAAATCCATACAAACTTACATCCTGTATTCCTGTAGAACATCTTTACTTTTCGGGATGTATATAATGTGTATAATGTGTATCTAAGATATTAGATCCGTCTCAAGGATTTAGTGGATGTTTGTACCAAGTTGTATTAAAATCGGTGTGGTAGTAGGTAGTTTTGATTCCATCGACATACACACATAGGGACACAGAATGACAAAAAATTTGAAAAAAAATGTTTTCGGAATCTGTATCGATTACTTTTCAACACCTGTTAATTTTTTTCGAGATTTTTCTACGTACAGACGCGGACTCATTATTTATTTCAAAAATTATTCGAAAAAAAAGGGGGTAGTAAGTATTAATATAGTTAGGACTACTCACGACGTGCAGCTGTGTCTCTCCTTTCATATTCTTCTTGACAGCGAACCCTTTGCCTCGTCGTCTCGTCTCTCTGTTTTTAGCAGTAGTATCCTCTTCATTGGTGTCTGATAAGTCTGCAAATCATACCAAAACAAGTTTATGTTGTATACATCGCTCGTAACAATAATTATTATTAAGTTGTATCGTTCATACATGATATCTTGTGATAAATAGCAGATGACACTAGCAGGATATAACTAAGGTATAACTAAGGTACTATTTTGTATTTTTGTAAGATCTAAATTATATTTTAGAGTTGGCATTAAATTTTTGCGTGCATAAATTGGGCGGTTTATATTGAGCACAGGGCACTAGCTACTATGTGGTTTTCGACTTGCTTATGGTTTGTTGCCCGAAGCTAATGACAGGATTGACAGGCCACGTGACCATGGGCGACCAACCAAAACACAATTAATTAATAATTGGTTTTATTTATACAATTCCTTGAGAGCAATAAGTTTAAAATTGTTTTGGGAAATTAAATTAAATGTCACGTGCTCGAAGGCATATGAAATATGCATATCCGCCATAACATAACACCTCTCTTCGAGAAGAGATCCGAGTTCAACAGTGGAACAAAGAAAGGGTTGTGGTGGTGTTGGGCTACAACATGTTTTTTTTTTAAATTGGACATTTGAGGAGATACATAGGTGTCTCATTGTCCTACTTGCAGAATCTGCACTCTTTGGAGAGACTTGGGCCTATGTAGGCTAACCTTAAAATCTACTTCTTGTCAAAGTCCCAACTCATCCAACCAACACACAAACTCACCTGTGAGGTCATCAAGGCATATATCGTCTCCTATACGGGGGGTATCCTCATCTTCATCCCCAGCTCCGTTAGAGCTTTGCTCGTCCTCTGATTGCTCCAGGTCATCAAACTTATCATGTCCTAGAGCTCTAAGCTCCTGTTTAGTTGCCTCCATCTTGTCAAGTTCATAGTACTTGTCCTGGTACCAGAGCAATTCCTTGAGGATTCTGATTTCATACTTCTTATTATTACAAAGACGTGCCTGAAATATGTGATCCTCTTGTTATATTACAGTGACAAGCTGTGAGAGCCCAGTGGCTAGCGAACTCCCCCCTCAATTAAGGGTTATGAGTTCAAATCCAAGCTATTCCTAACTTAGAAAAACCATTGGTGCACGCCACCAATAACTACATATATGTAAATTATACTGTAAAAATTTTTTTTTTTAAAAAGCTTTTATAACTTGACCTTGAAACCTAATCGTGGTCAAAGTTCATTACAAGACTTTACCACAAGTGCAAACACGACTATGATACGATATTCCATCATGAAGTTCCAGTTAATATCTTCCGGCTCCATCGTCAGATCAGTTCGACAGTACCATATTATTGCATTGTCATCGGAACCTAATATGTGTGCCAAATTTCAGCTCGATAGCTTCAGTGGAAGTGGGTGAAATATTGATTGCAAGATTCCAGGACATACATACATGAATACATACGAGTGAAGTTAAATAAAAGCTTTTAATTATGTGCATTTTAAGAAATGTGGCAGAAAATAGCACAACCACCCGTTGTTTTAAACCGTCCCAAGGCCTCCGACATTGCTTAGCGACTGTTATCTATATATATAAAAGGAGAAGCTGACTGACTGACTGACATATCAATGCAGGGCCTAAACTATAAGGGTTAGAAACTTGAAATTTTGCACAGGGGTTCCTTTTATAACGAAGGGGAGCACTAAGAAAGGATTTTTGAAAATTTAGGTACTATTTATTTTTATTTATTAAGGGGGAAAAACGGGGGTGCAAAGTTAGTATGAAATTTTGCCATTTTTGAAGTTAGTGAATGTCTAATTCCACTCGAGCGAAGCTGCGGGCGTCCACTAGTCTCACAATAACATCGGGACCGACGACTTAATTGACGTGCCCTACGAATCACGACAGCATTCAAGAATATTTGCCGCTAGCGGGGACCCATCAGAACACTATAATTTTTATTTAATTAAGAGCTTTATTGTCAATATCTTATTTAAGGCATTGATTAATCAAGTAAAAAAGAGGTAGGTATACTTCATATCCTTCACAGCAAATCTGTTCACATGAATAAATAAATACACGCTAAACATGAGCACGTAGTAGTAGGTAGCGTACATAGCCCAATGGCTCGCGTCGATTCAATGTGATCGAAAGATTTAAGCAACGACGGGCGCAGTCGGTTTGTGGATGGGTGACCGCTAGTGGCAAACATTTCATGGCCGCTACCGTGCTTCGGAGGGCACGTAAAGCCGTCGGTCCCGGTTGTTTTCAATGCTGGAAACAGTCGTTAAGCCTTGTCGAAGACATCCGGGTGGCTTGAGGACATTCTACTCTGGGTTGGCCACTAACCCCTCCACCAATCCGCATTGGAGCAGTGTGGTGAAGTATGCTCTAGATCTCCCGCAGCAGTGTCTGTGGGGGAGACCCGTGCCCAACAGTGGGACGTGAGCATCACCGCTAAATTTTCCATGTTGAAATTTGCTAAAACTGTCATTAAAAATTTTTTTTTTTAAAAAAGCTTTTTAAAACTTTTTTTTTATTTTCATGCATTGTCATCGGAACCAAATATGTGTGCCAAATTTCAGCTCGATAGCTTCAGTGGAAGTGGGTGAAATATTGATTGCAAGATTCCAGGACATACATACTTACATTAATACATGTATATGAGTGAAGTTAAATAAAAGCTTTTAAAAAATTGTTAAATACTCACTGCATTCCGTGCATCATGACATGCCTTCTCGACTTGGTCGTAGGGTTTTTTAGCCCAGAAACACACCTTGGCGATGCTGGCAAGGGTTGTGTAAGCCTCTTTTGGCACATCCTTTATCAGCTCATATTCCTTGTAGTAGTATGTTAGGGCTTCGTGATACGAACCCAGGTCTTTGTATGTTTGGTATAAACTGAAATAGAAATAGCACAATGGTTTGATGGTAGAGAATGTATGCATAAAGCCAGGTAGTTCCGCTTTGTTATTTCATTGTGGTTTAATACAATCTATATATATATAAGGAGAAGCTGACTGACTGACTGACTGACATATCAACGCAGGGTCTAAACTATTAGGGTTAGCAAATTGAAATTTTGCACAGGGGTTCCTATTATAACGTAGGAGAGCACAAAAAAAAGGATTTTTGAAAATTCAGCGCCTAAGACGGGGGTGCAAAGTTAGTATGAAACTTTGCCGTTTTTGAAGTGTGGACCATCCGAACGCGGGCAGACATCGTTAATAGGTCTAATTCTACGCGAGCGAAGCTGCGGGCGTCCACTAGTCTTATATATAAGCCTTAGGGTGATGACAAAAGAGCGTAATTTTTCTGTTTTGAGATGCCTAATTTCGTTCGCGTAATTTCTGCTGCTTCGGTTTCATAGAAATTTAATGTGCCATAGTTCTCCATAGCCCATGTCAGTCCCTAAATCCACCACAATAGACCCAATATACTTTCAATTCCTTTAATAGCTCCTGTTCATCTGCGGGGCCCACCTTCCACAATCCATACACGTCCACTGCTAGTCACAACTGTGGAACGCCTAAAGCATAGTCCACCACTGCTCCAATGCGGATTGGTGGAGAAAAATGTGTCATCATCATCATCACAACCCTTTCTTTGCCCCACTGTTGGGAATGTGTCCACTCAGAATGGTTGGGATTAGGCCTTAGTCCACCACGCTGGCCAAGTGCGGATTGGCAGACTTCAAATGTGTACCTGACATAAATAGGAATCAGCTTCTTTCCGCAATCCCCTGCCAACTCAGCGTGGTCTAACATCTTTAGGTAGAAGTCGGCGGCGCTGGAATAGTTCTTCAAGTAGCAAGCGCCGTCACCAAGCTTCTCATAGTGCTTCTTGAATGTGCTGTGGTCTGATGGGTTCGTGGATATCAACAGGTCTTCTGTGTAACACATCGCTGCAACTGATATTTATAAAAATAGAATTACAGTGTAAACTCTTTATAACGTCGTTCGTTATAACGATAAACTCTCTATAACGTAGAAATTAGTACAATTTGGTTGGTTTACCATAAAACCCATACATTAATTCACTCTCTATAACGCATCAGCCATTCTCTATTACGAATAAATATCTTCATATTTAGACATCAACTACATATTAAAACAAAACAAAACTAATCTTTTGAGGTGCCGCAATTTCTAAGAAAGATACCTGAGGTCAAAAACAGCTATCTAGCTTTTGTTATTGTTAATTGCCTTAACACGTGTGCTATTCATAGATTACATTGGCTGTAGGAAATTTGGTCTCAATTATTAAATGCACCATCGTCACCTATCGTGTATTAGCAGTCGTAAACCAACACGTCAGGCAAAGTTAACAGAATATAAGTGTTTAGAATAATTTATCTATTGTATTGATAGTAATAAAATTAGAAATAATTGTAATTAGTTACATTTGGTATACTTTTTCTCTTCTCTCCCTATAACGAAAACTCTTTATAACGAAAGAAAATGCTCGGTCCCTTGAAATTCGTTATAAAGAGTTTACACTGTATTGTATAATTTTTAATTTTGAAACTTCTTTAGGCGCATGAGGGTAAAATTTTTTACGGATGAATCGCGTCACGCAGCATGCAACATTCGTGACGAAGAAGAGGATGGGCGATTAAAACCGATTGAGAAAGAGTGAGAAAGGGCGAGCGTAGCATGAAGCAGATAGCCATGGAGTGAGAGAGCTATAGTGTGAAAGATTGAGAGAGAGAGAGAGTAAGGGAGATCGAGAAAAAATACACGCTATAGGTTTGTGTATTAGTTTAGTAGTTCAGTTAGCCAAAAAAGGTTCACTTCTGACGTACTTCTGTGTACTTTGTACGCACGCACTTTTTTAAATATTTTGTTGTGTTATTACTATCAATTTAGTTATAGTTTAATTATACACACGTGCCGCTGGGGTTTGAACCCTGACCGCTCGAGTGAGAGACGAGTTCGATAGCCACTGCGCTGTCGCCGCTAGTCAATATAACTCACCACTGTGCAATGTTCACATACATTATAACTATATATTTAGTTCTGTGTACTCTTAAAATATAATAACTATTCAAAGAGAACTTACCAACTCTAAGACTAGCTTCGATTTGCTCTCTCTCCTCTTCATCAGGAGTCTTCAGTTTCCAAGCTTTCAGGAGGACCTGTTTTGCACTTTGGTAGTCAGACATCTTACAAAGGATGTCTGCTTTTGCTGACAGAGCTTGACACATTTTCAACACCTGAAATGTTGTTAAAACATCATAACAATTTTATTGTTATGTATTTTATTAATAATCTATATATATAAAAGGAGAAGGTGACTGACTGACTGACTGACTGACTGACTGACTGACTGACTGACATATCAACGCAGGGCCTAAACTATAAGGGCTAGAATCTTGAAATTTTGCACAGGGGTTCCTCTTATAACGTAGGGGAGCACTAAGAAAGGATTTTTGAAAATTCACCCCCTAAGGGGGTAAAACGGGGGTGCAAAGTTAGTATGAAACTTTGCCGTTTTTCAAGTCAAGTGGGCAACCCGAACGCGGGCAGACGTCGTTAATGGGTCTAATTTTACGCGAGCGAAGCTGCGGGCGTCCACTAGTTTGTAATAATTTAATAACTTAATTAACTTTCTCAGCTATCTGGACTAACCATCCCAGTCCCTGTTTGAGTCTTGTTCAAAGTCAGTCACAGTTGTCATAGGCGGCAGCAGATGTGGTGGTGCTGCAAGCTCGTTTGCTATCTTATATCCATAGAAAAAAATTGTTTGTGAATTGGTGTCCCTCAGATTTGAACCTAAAGGCCCTCGTGAGAGGCGTGTTCGATAGCCACTGGGCTGTTGCCGAAGTTTAGTTTTCACAAGTGAACAAATATGGATTATTCACCCATACCTCTCCAAAAATGCTCATCTACTTTTTATCTACTTGAACAACAATAACTGGCTCATTCTCATAAGCGCTTAAATAATATGTATTATCTATGGCGCGGTAACCCTGACCGCCAAAACGCGGGTCTAGGGTTCAAATTCCGGCCAGGGCAGAAATTAATTTCACAGATAAATATTTCTACTCGGCTAGGGGATATTAAATTTGTAGTTTTCTATGTGTCTGCCACCTGCATCACAATCCTAGGCTAGTGTGTAGCGTTTGTTTATTTAAGTACAGAAAACCAAAGCTGGTTAACATAATAAAAGAACTAATAATGATAAGTTAGCAGTTCTACTATAGGTATATAAGATACATACCCCCGCCACATTCTATTCTCTGTCCCACTGTTGGGCACGGGTATCTTCTCGAATGTGAGGAGTTGTGCCGTAGTTGACAGTGCTGACCAAGTGCAGATTGACAGACTTAACATAGAAGAATATGAATTTTAGGCATGCAGGTTTCCACACGATATATTCTTCACTGTTACACCAGTGATTTCTTAAAACACACATAGCTTAGAAAAGTCAATGGTGCAGCTGGGATTTGAATCCCTCTCGACTGAGAGGTGACTCTGAACTCCACTGGGCTGTTACTGTGGAAAGATACTGTAATTACCTTATCCTCTAATCTGCTTGCGACTTCCAGAGCCTTGTTCAAACAGCTAAGCGCCTTAGCATAGTCCTTCATCTTATTACTGTACAACAGGCTTTCCGTCATATAGCAGTTATGAAGCACCTCATAAAGATCCTGATTGGAACAAATGGATATAGCCTTGCTTATGCAGTCAACAGCTTTGTCCAAGTTGCCCAGGTGTTCCTGTGCCACACCTATGTTGAGAAGTAATCGAGCTCTCATATCCATCAATTCTCTCTTGTTGATTTTGCCATTTAACCTGCAAATATGGTTGAATAATAAAACAAAGGTAGTGAACATATATGTACAGAAAACAACAGAATTATTTATACATCCATGACCATGGATAGAGTGGTGAAATGTATATGCCAGGTTGTCTCTACATGCTTTTTTAAGGATTTTAGATATCAATTGAATTTGAATGCTCTATGAACCATAAAAAATCGTTAAAAACTTTATGGGGGAGCTTAATTCAAATTTGGCTTAGCTACTGAATCAAAATGATACATTGGAAAATGCAGGTCAATACTGAATGCGCAAGTTGAAATATATCACCAATTGATTTAACTGGCTGAAAACAACAAAAAAATTTTTTTTTACAATATCCCAACACGGATTGAAACATCCACCTAAAAAACAATTGATACATGGCACAAATAGTACTTGATTATTGCAATATTTTTACTGCTCTGGGTACTCAGTAACTCGAAATAGAACCCATATTCATTGAACCACCTAGATTTAACAAGAATGAATATCAGTTTTGTTTTAGGCATTTAATGCAGTATCAAAATAAAAGAGAACTTTTGCTAACATACTTCTCACACAGCACAAGACTCTTCATAAATGCCTTTTCTGCGGCAGTAAGTGATGTCTTTGCTTCCGTGTCCTCATTGGAGCTCTGTCCTCTCAGCAAATATATCCGACCGAGTGTTGCCATTGCTCTCTGTTCCTCAACCAGATTATTTAGTTCTTTAGCTACAGCTGTGAAATATAATCAATGGAGTCTACAGTACATAATAGTCCAGATAGCATTAAACTGATCAACAAGGTATACAATTGACCCTAATTTCAGCGTATCTGGATTCGAATCCCACTCAGGACAAACTTTCATATAACGAACACTTTTGTTTGTTCTGTATGAATGTAAATGTCTATATATAAGTTTGTAGTTATGTCTATATGTTGAAAACTGTGACTGACTTTAAACAAGACTTAAATAGGGTCTGGGATGGATAGTCCAATTAGCAGAAAGTTAATAAAAATAGTAGTTGGACAGCCAGAACCTCTGCAAGAGCTGTTCTGAGTCTATAAATATTTTAACTGTACCATGTCAATATATGAAAATATGTATGTACACAAAAATCATAATTTGTTTGTAAACGAGAGAGTAGAAGCCCTTGGTATGAAGTATCTCCAGCTCCACTTTAAGTTAAATATAATGTACTTGTTTCAAATTATTAACTGTGAAAAGAGTAACAAGTTTCTTGGCATTTTCTTCTCAGTAGTGTCAACTTTCTGATCCGGCAGTAGATAAAAAATGTAATGATCTTCATTAAGAGTATGCAAATGAATCTGAATCTGAATCCAAATGGGTTGGCCACTGATCCATTGGACGGACTGACTGCATGTCTTCTCAGTTGTGAAAAAAGACCCGTGCCCTACAGTGGACCGTTGATTGGGATCAGCTAGTTAAGTCGGTAATAGAACTAAATTCGAATGATACATGATTAAATTCATACCTAAATGCCTTTCTTCACACTTCAGAGCTTTTCCGAACTCCGCCAACAACATGTGCATTTCGCCCATCATTCGGTTGGCAGTGCCCCAATCCATCCGTTGCCCAAGCTCCTTGTATATTGACGCCTCATTTTTATACTCTTCAAGAGCGTCGCAGTATCGAGCGTGTTTGTAGTAGTACGAAGCTAGATCATCACAAGCTTCCGCCAAGGCACGCCTATTACTACCATTCAAAGCTTTCTTCTTCTTTCGCAGTAATTCTGGAAAACAAAGTCGTGTAACAAAATAATAAGGTGGTATCTTCATAGAAGTAAAAGAATAAATTTAGCAATCGTATTCAACCCACTTTCTTCTTCCATTTTATGTGCATAAATAATTGAAAATACTTTAGTAGTTGTGGAATATGAAGTATTTGCAATTTGCCTAAAAAATAAATTATTTCTCTGAAAAACTAAAAACTTTTTAGCGCTTTTTGATGAATTACCATATCCTATCCTACCACAATTGACATTGACATGACAGTTTTTTTTTCTTCTGTTTTGGCATTGGCGCATGCATGATACGCTCGGCCAACGACGACATGACAGTAGATTGGACTTTCTTCCACAGAGTTCAAGTAACTGGAGCTGTGGCACGAGAAAAATGTTAGTAAAAGCACAGAATACATGTAAAGGTACAAACCTACTGGTGATCAAAATTCTCAGATGACCACGAGGAGGTTCTTCCTCCCAAAGGTAACTTATAAGTAACTATTGACTATCCACGTAAACGTTTTTTATGCATAAAACATAGCAAACGAGTACGCCACCAACGGAAACGTGCTAAGCGGAGACTCAAACTGGATTGCGTCTCTGTCTAATCCAGCGTTTCCCATTAACCGGGTCGCAACCCAGTACCGTGTCATCAAAATTTAAATACTGGGTTGCAACATTCCCGCTTTCTTATAATAATACCTGCTATCGATCGACGCATCGTCAATAATGCCTTTTGCCACAACTGTATTATGATACTGGGTTTTCAACACTAGTATCTTAAAAATAAATAAAGAAACCAACTTGAAGTGGAACCTGATCTTCGTCATTTTCCGCAAACATGGATTCTTTGGTAAAAAATATGTACCAGCTCCATACTTCGCATAAAATTTTTGTAAAACATTTTTTCTTATAATAAACTGTGTATTATTTTTCGTAATGGAACCAGCTTGGGTTTAAAAGGCAAGTATAATGAGGGTCAGGGGCGGTGTGAAAATTACCGGGTCATGGCAAAACAATGTTTGGGAATTACTGTTTAATCATTTTTAGAGCATCAGTGTCAATCAGTCAGTCAATCTTGTTTTATTATAATATATATGGATAAGAACAAGAAATTGGAATTTCGGCGAAATTCCATACAAATTAGAACAAAACCTTGACAAACGTCATTAGGTCAAAACAGTAGTTGTCTGACTGACAGTATTTCTACCTAGTCTGTGTATTTGTGATCGCCGCCACAGATTTATAACGCCGCCACAGAGTACATTTTGATCGCCGCCGTGATCGGCTTTAGGTCGGGTCGGCTAAAGTCGGCTTCGAAATCTTCGAATTCGAAGAAATAGTTATTAGAAAAGCAGTGAATTGCTGAATGAGTGCTATTTATTTATGAACTTTATTTGTATAATCCAATCTTAAGGATGTATAATATGTAGTTATTTCATATAAAATCACGTTATTATCACAACAAAACCAATATCAATCAATCGGGTCCAGCTGTTGTGTTGAGACTTGGCCACGGTGTTTTTGAAGATCGAGTGAGTACTGTGAACTGTGTTACAGTTTTTTGTTATATGTAAATAGTTAAGTTAACGTAAGATAACGCAGGATAACGAACATGGTAGTCTTCTCTTATCTATTTAAATCTACAGCACTGCTTGTTTGCTGATAACTCTCAAGATTTTATTACCATGTAAATACGGTATACCGCTAAAATTATGATCTCGAGTATAACAGATGAAAGCCTGGCAACCATTGATATTTCCAAAGACTGGTAGGTTCCAATTTCTGTCCCTGTAGTTAGTCGTGCGTGATTTGTCGACTCAAAGTTGAACTGGGAAAATACTGTGTTGGGTGCAGCGCTACAGGTCACCGACATTCTAAAAGATATCCTGGAGCCCTCCTGTAGCACTAAGGTCAATCTCAATCATTTCTTTAAAAAAATATCTATGCAATGCGGGTAACCTTTCATAAAGACCTGCATACAGCCATTCACCACTGGTTCACAGGTTTACTAGTGCTTAGCTTTATTGGCAGTAATTTAGTGATGATGTTATGATAGTGCCTTGTAAGTTGAAGTTGAATATGAATTTATAAAGCATTACTCAACTGCTGTATAACTTGGGTTACATTGGTACAGTTATTAGTAATTGTTGGTTTTTTGGTTTATTCATAAAATGTTTTTACTTTTACATTAGCTATTCATAACATACAACGTTAATAATAAGCCAATTAAAAAGTAATTAAATATAGACTTCTCAAGGCCTTGACTTTTACCCAACAGTTGAATCTTGCATTTTATTAGCAATCATATAAATACCCAAGCCTTGGGACATTATCATACAAAAAATGCATAAGCTGGTAAGTATTATGATGTATCAACCCAAAGTTGAAAATATATAACTGAAATGAAATTGCATAACAATATAAAGTAATACCTAAAGCAGGATATGTGCTGTTGACTATTGGGGTCTAAAAGGCCAATGGATGGATGGAAAACCTAAATATTAATAACTTTGTTGGCTTAATACTGTAGTAGTATATTCAGCAAGGTACCCTTTTTTGATAATAATAAGACATTTTGAAAATTTTCTGGTAGATACATAATTTGGAGGGCACATTAAAACGTTGTTCCAGTTATTCAATAGCTATTGGGGTTGACTACTAAATCCTCCCACACTACATTGGAGCATCGAGTGTATACATCATTCGAAAAATACGTACGTTACGCGTGTTGCGTTAACATCGATCGTACGTGCGTAGGTACTGTGAGATACGGAATGATATCTACGTATTATATATCTACATGTCTCCCTGCATTTGCTAAGTCGACATTCCTATTCGAGCGTGCGACATCCCGGCGCCGAGTAAGGCGCCTACATTTCGACCTTCCCCATTGTAATGCAAAGATCAAGTGGACCTGAATTTTTATCGTTACCACGAAATTGTAAAGATTCGACGCCCGACACGCATTTTAAAAAGACTGTAATCTACATGATATGTTGAATTCGCTTCCCTCAATGTATGATTACAAATTAAAGGTTGGCACTTGCTATGCATGTTATGTTACCGTTCAATTCCTGACAATTGTATGTTACCGTTCACTGACGCTGCTCTAATGCGGATTAGTGGAGGGGTTAGTGGCCAACCCAGTGTCGAATGTTCTCAAGTCACCCGAAAGTCTTCGACAAGGCTTAAAGACTGTTACCAGCATTGAAAACAACCGGGACCGACGGCTTTACGTGCCCTCCGAAGCACGGTAGCGTCCATGAAATTTTGCCACTAGCGGTCACCCATCCACAAACCGACCGCGCCCGTCGTCACTTAACTCTTTCGATCACATTGAATCGACGCGAGCCATTGGGCCATGCACGCTATTATTGACTTGCTTAATCTATGTATATTGGCTGCACAAATTAAACAGGTCACGCAAATAGGACAGAGAGTAAAGTTAAATTCAATTAATCACACACAAAGCGTCGATAACAATTATGAATGTACTGTATTAAATCAAACGGATCATATCAATGCACATGAGAGCAAGCATGCCTAATGCGATGCAAATAATGTACCGATTGTATTTCTATTTTCTTCATGCTCATACCGTTACCACTAGCGGTGAAGTATTAGCATGAACCGTCGGTGTTCTGGAGTACTAACGGAGCTGCATCCCAAAAAACGGGTCATATATGGGTCAGCCTAGACAAGTATTTAAAATATTTTCATTTGGGTCAATTCAAGTCGCCGACTCTGACTGTCATTAGCAACAATTTGAGTTATCGTTTCAATAAAGCTAAGCTTCTAAATTACTTAGGACAGTTCAAAGGAATTCAGTGTGCTAATGTTGAGTTTGCTATACAGTACATAATTGTAAGCATTTTAATCCTACATTTTGAGAGGAGACTTTCCGTTCGCAATTCTTAAAAAACTCAAAAGACCTCCATTCTTCTGCTGTTCTGCTATATAGCCAGATACCCAATTTCCCAAAACTGGCAACCAAATACGAAAATAATATTGCATCGGGACATTTCGAATTTCGAAAAGACGGGTTGCACTCCGGGAGTGCCGGCAGAAGTGAAAACTTGATTATTAACGTTGAGCATGTTTGATATTTTGGAATGGTTAGGGAATAATTTTGCACCAATTGCTTTATCAGTATAAAAGTACTATCATTTATGTGGTAGAATACAATATTCATTTATTGCGCTATCGTACACAAACATGACAATTTATATTACATTAAAAATTTAACACTTTAAAACTATTGCAATTATTTTACATTAAAAAGTTTATCTCTCCGAAAAATCAACTTTCATCCATAATTTCAACGACTTTTTCCTGCCTAAACGAAACAGTAGGCCCAGGCATACATTTTCGCCGCGCCGTAGAGAGGGGATAGCTGTCTACTCTCCATCCGTCTTAAGCGTGTCACACATTACGCAGATGCGGTAATATTTTATCTGCGTATAAAAACTTAACTGATCTGAAAGTATCACACACTTCGCAGATACGATAATATACGAAATTATACATTATTGTTTTTGGTGCAGATCATATTATACAGTATGATGAATTCTGATACAAATGCCATTAATATGGCAGTATGATGAATTCTGATACAAATGCCATTAATATGGCAATGATTTCACGTTTATGGATACAAGATAGCAAACGAGCTTGCAGCACCACCCATCCGCTGCCGCCCATGACAACTGTGACTGACTTTGAACAACACTCAATTAGGGACTGGGATGGTTAGTCAAATTAGTTGAGAGAGTTAATTAGAACATTAGTTGGTCAGTGCGTTAGTAGTAGTTCGTATGAGGACTGGGGACTGTTAGTGATAGTTAGTCCTGTTAGTTGGTGTTAGTAATAGTCCAGTTAATACTTGTTAGTAGGAGTCTCGTTCTAAGTTAGTCACAGATGTGTTGCTACCCTTGAGGACTAAGATGGTGGCCTCTAAAGAAGTGTAACCGGAAACCACACCTTTCCATTCGGACCATAATTGCTTTAAAAACAATTACTACACGGCAGAAATGGGCGGTGGTACTGCCCAGGGCGAATTCTATATGAAACCAATTAGGTTTCATATAAAACCTATTTGGTTCCCTATAGGCTCTACCACCTACAATTCTAGATCAACCTCCGTCTCAGTGCAAAACAACCTGTATAAAATCTGTTGCATCGGCAGATGTTATTTGCCCATATTTTGATATATGTCGGTGCCTACAGATGCTTGACGGTAAAATATAAGTGATCTGCGTAGTGTGTGTTGCTCCTTGAGTTTAGTATAGAGACCGATATGGACAGATATGCGCTCAGATACAGATATCTTACCGCATCTGCGTAGTGTGTGACACGCTTTACGCTTTTTCGATCAGGTCACGTGTCCTGACGCGAGTTTAAGATTTTATACCCATTACAGAAAAAGTGCTCAACGCCGCTAAAGAAGTTTTCACTTCAAAATGTTACAAAACCGATTTTCGATGTCACCGTGTAATATCCGCGGCACGAGGGTTGATATTCCAATGCGGCAATATCGCGATATCTCTTTTCCAGTAAGTAATACAAATAACGCTGGAGAAGCGGCGGTTTGAGTTCTGCCACACCTGTGACGGACTGCCGTACACGATACGAAAAATCTACGCCATCGAACCGGCAAAACTAGGGCAAGAAATCACAAGGAACGCCCGAACATTTTACCAAGATATTTCACGATTTTCAATTTATACCAGAATCCAGCTGAACTAGTCTTATCGGATCGAATGCGAAACGTACGGGCGCTATTGCAATGCAACGGTGGTTTCGAATTAATTTACTGTGTGGCCAGGCGTGCGTCGGTTTGTTTCGCTTGATCTGAATTTCTATTATATTTCTCCACCTAATGCCGTTTAATATCGTTCAGTAATTATTCAGTTTAAGTGGTTAATACTGCGCCAGTATGGAAATAATAGATGCACTTGCTTGTTCCACTGTTAAAGGAGTATTCATTTTTCTTTAATCGAGTCAGATTAGAAAAATAAATGCTTTTTTATTTCAGTCTTTGGAGACTCCTATGGTGAAATCGAGCCGTAGAAGTCTAACAGAGATTGCATTACTATTTAAAAAATTTAAATTTTATCTTGAATTTATTATAATATCTCACCATAGATATAGTACCTATATAATAATATGCTAAACAGTTGCAACTTATTCCGCGGAATCGTATAGAGCTTATCATTAAGTGTGTGGTCGGATGGATCAATTCGGAGTTGGTTGTTAGTTCTCGGAACTGCGCGTTCCGTTCGGTTACATGCACTTGCTTGCATTTATTTTGAAGGTGTTCGGACGGGGTATCATGATTCCGGTTCTAATTAAAGCGATGATTCACAGCGCGAGATGCTAATTTAATTGAAGCTATACTGTTTCTCTGGAAGCTGATTCTTTCGATATTTCACGGACGTTACAAGTTTAAAAAAATAATTACTTAAATAGAGCCTAACGAACAAGGTGGCTACTGTTTTACTGTACTGTTTTTTTGTTTTACTACCCTCTCAATCCATGTCGATGGTTCTTATAAAGCCTACTATGTGACTCAATATTTAATACAAAATGTTCTTTGAGATAGAAATAGATGCCCCATCGTCTTGGACCGAAACTGCTACTTGTTTTGGCAAGAAACATGCTCATAATTTCCTTATTGTAAGATATAATATAGCACGGATAAACTTTCCTTCCGGTCCATATTGTTTTGTTGGCGAGCATTGATCCCTTCTTTTCTCGAAGAAAGTAGTTAGAAAATATATTATTTATTCTTATTATGGCGTGTTCTGGAACTTTCCATAAGCTATAACATGATCGGTTGCTGTCAATCGGATATGTGATTGCCAACTCTCAGAGGACTGACCTTTATATATAAAGTCTAGCTATTCTGAAGTAATACTTCTAAGCATCTTCTAAGTATTTAGTCTAAAAAAATGGTTAAAGCTAGGAACTTTACTTGCTCTGCGTAGGTACTAATGGCATAACCCAAAATGTCAGTGAAAAAATAAGTTACAACCAACAAATTTCCAGCCCTGGCATTTCGGTGTGCACTTAAAAACCAAATTTATGGCAGTGTAACCGGGGTTATCTTCCTCAGTGCCGCGTTATGGTGACCTATTTCCTTCCATAGCGTAATCTGAACATTAATATCGTGAAATAAATGATGCTAGCACGGACGTTTACCATAGCGCAATACTTGTTCAATATGCTAGAGTTGAATGACAAGCACGCTATTTTTTTAATCAGTAGATAAGACGATGGTTTTCTTGCCTGAAATATAAAAATTTCTTGCCTTTTTTCTTTCGACTTTTTTATTTCTACATTTTCTTGTTAAAGTGTCACAGATCTATCTAGTATTGCAAGAACAAGAGGTACTACGAATAGTTTGCTAATTTGTAAATTGTTGTTTCAAAAGTTGTGTTGTCATACTCGTAACATCAAGCCTATATTTCCCCGAAAGGTTTGACAGAAGTGTAGTATACCCGTCATATTGATTCCATTTATAGGTGGTGAGTCTATTGCCATACTTAAAGGTGTACACACAAAGGTACATTTCCAGTATCCGAGCTACTCATGGGGATTTCAAGTATGAAAAACACAATTATATTTAGCCTGACCAGGGAGTCAAACCCAGGACCTCAAGTTCACCAGTCGCTCTTGCGACCACTAAACCGATGAGGCAGTCCAGTCAAAACATGTTAAGAAAGTTAATCATGTCTTATAAATGGTATGAGATTATTTTTCTTAGAAGAAAGCTCTAGTCTTCAGTTGTCTGACTGAAAAGGTTCATACAATCCTAAAACCTCGTCTGCAACTAAGACAGTGAAAATACGCTTTCTCACGCGTAATGGTCCTTAGACAGAATTAGACCGACGTTTACACAGTAACAGCAGACGTATGGTGTGACGATATAGTTTGTTAAGCAATTTATGAAGCTCCGAGGCGCTCGTTACCGCTTTTATTTCTGGTCGACAAATATAGATACGTTAATGCTCAAAAATACTGTACTACACGATTTATTACTTCAAAAGAAACTGTTAACAAGTCTCGAGAGATGTTTATGTTGCTTGGCTATTTTTGACGAGTGGTTTGAAATTGTTCTCCTTTTAGAGTTCGGAAAGGTAATATACAAATGATATTTATGAAACTGTAAGTAGATGTAGTATTAACTACATAAGTACATCTATTAATATGTAAAACTGGTTCAAGTGCCTTGCGTCGAGGATAGTGCCAATGCGCGGATTTACCATAGAAAAAGCGTGCGTATCTCCACTAGACCTAGTTTTACAGAAGGGTAGTATTTAGTGACATTGTAAACTTTAAATGTATAACTATGGACTGATAACGACGAAACGATGGTTAATATAAAATATTGTGCTGCTTGAGCCTTCTCATGTCAATTTTCTCTTATATTTCCATCTCATTAAAAGTTACCCAAGGCCAATTTGTATAGACAATACTGTAATATCTTAGGAAGACTATATTTGAAAAGTTATAGAAGTTGATAACGCTATTCGTAATTCTCAAGCTGTAAGATATAATTTAGAATGCGAATTTCGTTTTGGAAACCTCAAATACAAGATGTAGGCCATCTTGTATTTGAGGTTTCCTTAATAACATTCGTATCCAAGCCAACGTTAAACCCTAAAATAAGTCCAAAGTTAGCGTCAAGCAGTCGATACTCCAATGTCTGAAGGTCCTAAAATAACGCGACGGAGCGATGGCCGGAAAGGCTGAAACCGGTAAAATATACATGCCTATTTCCTTTTACTTGTTCTTCTCAATAAATCCCTCCTACACAACTCCGTACAATTTGACCTTATGTTCGATCAGAAGTCTGCCAGTCCGCAGGCCAAGTGCGGACTGGCAGACTTCACATGCCTTCGAGAACATTATGATGAACTCTCAGGCATACAGGTTTCGGCACGATGTGTCCTTCACCGTTACAGCAGTGACATTTAATTTCTTAAATCGTAGGTACATAACTTAGAAAAGTCATTAGTGCGTGCCGCTTGGGTTTGAACACCAATCTTACAAACATACATAATGAATAAAAAAAAACATTTTTCAGATCAATGAATTGAGTAGGTACCTTACTTTATTTACCTCATGTTTAATATGTAGTTTACTTTTAGTACCTATAAAAGCATTGACAGCTAAACTGGGTATCGAAACCAAAACACATTAGTAATAGTATAAATCTGAATACTTTCAGAATGCTTCAAGGATCTAGGCCATGCCATGCCTATTATAACAGAGCCGAGTTAGTGTCAAACAGTCCGAGCTCGAATGTCTGAAGGTCCTAAAATATCGTAACGGAGCAACGGCCTGAAGCCGAAAACGGTAAGGTATCGTCCTCATCTATTATGCATTCAGGGGGCACCAATAGGAGCTCGAGAGGAACGATCGTTACCGGCAGAAGTGGAACAGTGGGATAATTTTGGAAGGGCAAACTAGCTTGATTAAAAATCGATTAAAAGCTCCTAAAATATCACAGCGGGCATTGGTCGAAGTTGCTGAATGATACAGAAATATCGCAATTGAAAAACGATTCGTTATACAAATTTAGCATTAGCATCGCGCTGTTGGAGACTTGGAGGATTTTGTTTCGCAAGAGAATGAATGACCTAATCGATATATTTTTTTAAAATGTTTATAGGGAGTATTAGGTAAGAGAAATATATCATCATACAGTTAACATAAATGTTTGAATATGTTTCAATGTAGTACTGAGTTCTGATTAAACCTACCAGTCATCTACCAGTAGACAACTTACTTATTCATTGCCCAATTAATTGCCCAATTGGATTTGAATTCGTCATCAACCGGCCGTCACAGTAATAGTCTAATTTATTTTAATCTTTAATCATGTACAGTGTCATGGTTGGTCCATTTCATTCTTACTTTAGTTAAAGAGTGTTTCCTTACAACAGCTCTCTCATGGCTTAGCATGTTCTACCATACTGTTCCAGAATGTTCATGACAATTGTTCAAACAAGGAGCAACAAAACACTTCAACTTTACTATAATAGATACAGATTTATTATGTTATTGTTCTTTGGTTAGTGTGCCGATGCAACGATCGACACCAGACATGTAATGTGTCTATGATCAAGACCCTGTTGAATATTAACTACCAACGATGTTCTTGAGAAGGCTGATTTTAATCTGGAAGAGACAATCCGCCAGCAAGAAAGGAACAGACCATAATGCCTCAACGCCAACGCCGAATGCGTGCGTGGGCAGACTCGCCGAACAAGTCATTATAATATGTAATGACGGACCTTACTTCCACAGTACTATGGGAACAAATCTAGCATGACTCATACTTACTCGAATTTACGTCCCTACTTATTTATTACGGCTATAAATTACTATCTAGAATGGACGAATTAAATAAAATTATATTCAATTAAAAATTCTGGGAACCCTAATAGACGATACTAAACTCTGCGTAAAACAGAACATAAAACGCTTTCGCTCTACTTACTAGTCGCCAGTTGAAGTGATAGGTTTTCTCTCCTTTTCTCTGTTTCCAGTCAAGTTTCGAACCTTCGTTAGAGGAGTCATTATTATTCTCCATCGGTTATCAGGCCGTCGTAGATGTCCCATAAATTGCTAATTATTTTCTAATCTCAAATCCTGTCACCATTATTTTAGACTATTATATAATTTTTGCACATAGCGCAATACGCACTGTAGATCCCATTCATATTGTAAATACTACCGATAGTAATGTTAGTAGATCACTATCAAATGTTATGTTAGGCGAGAACAGCTATCCGCATTTCCAATCAGTAAGAAGTTAGCTGGATCTTACTCAGCGGCGGGCATTTATCATCCCGAAATGGAACATTGCGTTGCATTGCGACGTTTCAGCCTCTCAGCCATATTAGGCGACATGAGAACTCGATAATCTATGTTCTCACGCGGCGTACCAATACAACATTTGAATATTTCTGCTCTTTATGAATAACTGAACTCTATTGAAAAGTTAACTAGTTTAACTTACGAAGTAACTACGCTGAAAATACTCTTATACAAATTAAAGCTTTAGGCAAATCATCCAGCATACAGCTAATGTATAAAAGATTTCATAGAAGATTTTAAAGAATTAAAAGAACCTAAAATAAACTGGCTCTATTTTTAAAACCTTGGAGAATAGGCGTTGAAGACAGCCATCCGCTACCTATTTATGGAACATCTCCAAATTATATTTGTTGACACGACAATCCCATTAGCCGTTGTATATTAATTTAACGTCTCTAAACACGTCACTCAAGTAAATATATTAATTGAAATTAACAACTTTAATTATTTTTAAACTGTACCTACCTAATTATCTCGCCTTTAGTCTTTTTATCAACAGATTGAACCAAAGGCCCGATCAGTAGTGGAAAACATTTATTGAACGTCCATATAATATAGGAGTTTACAAGACAATCGGTTGCGGTCTTTGTGTTGTAGTTTCAATGTAGGGCAAAATTCAAGACCTGATTTTTAGGCGACTAAATGATTAATCGGCTGGAGCAAAATATACAATAGACTAGATCTCAGTCATGCAGTGGATCGGAAAGTTCCATTTTTCCTGTCTTCCATTAGGAAAGTTTATAATAACATGGAACTACTTAACACTATGTTGTACATTTTTTAATCTCAGAAAGCGCTCCAATCATACCTCAATATTAGTCTAAGTAGCTACATCTGTCTAAATATTTCGAAGCATAATATAGAGGTCACAGTTTGATTCAGCATCGGAAATATATCCGAAGCGCCGGAAACAATCGGAACGCTGGGCGTTACAGCAAAATTGGAGCTCTGACATTCCCATATAGTGCAGTGTATTTGTTGAAAACGGGACTACGATGTACAACTATGTTTACTACTGTCTACACTATATAGATATTAAATTCGTAGGGATAATTTGTAACTTAATTACGCTTAACCGCAACTTTTGGATCCATTGCTAGATCTTAATCACCATTCGCTGCGACCCATAGACGTCCCACTGCTGGGCACGGGTCTCCCCCACAGACGCAGCTGCGGGAGGTCTAGAGCATACTCCACCACGCTGCTCCAATGCGGAGTTACTCACCATTAAGGGTGGACAATAAATAGCAACTAACAGCGAAGATAGCTTGATCTTTATCTTTACTGTAAGTTTTATTCTTAACAGTCGCTAAACTAAATCGTCGCCAGGCCTCCCGATCCTGCGCCCTCTGAAACCAACGGTAATGAACTCTGATACTTCTTACTATATATTAGAATAAGGGGTATTTAGGATGTGGACACAAAATAAGTGTGTGGTGAGATCATCTGGTGGACTGATCTGATAAGCAAGCGAGTAACCGCTGGATTTAAAGGGCACAGCACCATGAGGAGTGCCACCGATAACGGGTGGCAAATGTCCAGCAGTAGACTTCAATAGGCTGTTGGATAGATTGATAGAAGTGTCATAAAAATGGTTTCGCACTCAAAATACAATACTGGAAGTTTTAAGAGGATAGTTTATGTTAAAAACCGAATACAGCTAGAAATTCCGCGCTCCACTCGTACGAAGCAGGCGTAAAGTGGAACGCTCTCGTAATCGTGACGTCATTGGTGCGCGGGCTTCAAAAATATTTTCGCAAATTAAAAGAGGAGTTAGTTGAGGGTTTTCGATGCAGTTTTTCCTATGTATATTCTTTTGAAACTCAAGTTGTGCAGTTGAAGTACGTGTGTTTTTAGTTAGCTAACCTGGTTTGACTAGAGGTCGACGTGATATCTACTTGACTACCTGCATCTGAAACAGGCATGAAGTATCCTTCCTCTTCCATTTTCTCCTGTATACTCTTCATCCACGAAGAGTACACAGAGAGAAAATTTGATAGTTTATTTCTAAGGATGCAAGCTTCTTCACATGAAATTTAGTTCCTTATTTAGGTTGAATAGAGATCGGGTATTGTTCGTATCCGTAGTTCATGGTCCACATGCGCTCAACGAGTTTGTGTCTTATTTGTCGCATAACGAACACATTAACTTAACTATTAGCGTTTGTATATATAATTATGTACAAGTTGTTATAATTAGGTTCATCCAACGTTGTTTTCGACTGTATTTGATCACTTACAAAACCACCAATGCTAGCGCACAGCAATGCACAGCAATTTACATATACGCTGTTTAGGAATGATGTAAATCATTGACCAGTTTAAACCTGCAGTATTGCTATGTAGATGAGATCACTTTACACTAGCCACCATTGTATTAAATATCTCACGCTCGCGACTGTCACGAATGAAGTAAATGTATAAAATTGAAAAATGAGAGTTGCTTAAGGCACCACCAAAAACTTTTTCTTGCTTAATTTAAATCGTTATATATCCTAAATTGTTTATTGAAAATGAAAAATGATGATTAGAACTTTAAAATTATTTTTCAATAGCTATGCTTTATTTATAACTGTTTCATTGCTCTGAGAGCTATTCAAAGATACCCCACGTGATATAGTTGGTTGATTTTGTTTTTGTTTTTATTTTGACACTGTGGCGTCTGGTTGTCGCTGTATTCTTGGTTACTGTCATGTCTTTAGTGACACTCGTAAGGTTAAGACGCATCGTTGGACGTAAGAAACATCAAAATCATCTTACACGTTTGGTCTCTAGAACAAGAAGGAACAAACATACATACTGTTAATAAACACAATAGTTACCCTTCATCGTTTCGTCGAGCAGTGGTTAACATTTGTCAGGTAGGTCTGCTAATCTACTTAGGTTCATCTTGTTAATTGCCAAATATTTTCATGAGAACTAAATTGTGTATCGAACCGATTTATGGCCTAATAATTTTCATGTGGTTGACTGCAACGCCGTGGTAACCTTGTTATGTTTCAATACTAAATTTTCAAACAGTGAAGCGTTTTCATTCCCGTCTATGTGAATTTTGGACAGTTCCGCATCAGATGATAATTTATTTATACTACTCACCCTATGGGGATCTGAAAATTGATGTTATTATTGGTATGGTTATTGGTATGGTATGATTTAGTTAGGTCACATGAATCTCGCGTAGATTGTACTGTACTCTACGTCCAAAAACAAAGCCAGGGCAGGGTTGCCACACCTCCTTTATCTGTTCTGTGGTTGCCACCACATAGATATTTTTTTTATGAAGTTTTAAATACATATTTCATATTTTAGGTATGATACTCGGAGAACCTTATATGTTTATTCTTGTGCTGTCTTTAAAAAAATCAATAGATAGTTTTTTTCACGCCATCACATATTAATTTAATCGGAATTTCATCAAAACATTTCATGTTCCCTGTGTGTGATTCGTCATCTCTAGATATTTTTTCTTGAACGTCGTATTTGATTTCACCACTAAGATTCACTCAGTTTAATTACTCAATAATATTTATAACACGCTCTTTATGATCTTATCTGGATATAAATAGTGCAGAACTGTCTCCAACTGTGCAATTCTTAATCCAAGACGCATTCATTTAAAAAGCAAACTCGTGTTGCGTGAAATGAAACCAACGTTTTATTTCGCAGTTTTGTTCAATTAGTTATGGTGTATTTCGTTATTTTTTTCGAAAACAGTGACCTTAATTAGACTTATCTTAAGGCTGAAGCGAATTGTTGAAACAATTTGTTTTATGTTCACATTTTTTACTGAAAAAAAATCTTAAACCCTGTAAAGACTATTTGGTTACTTGACATCATCTCACCATGAATAGGCGATAATTTTGTTTTGAAAACAGTTTATACGCTTGCTTAGATGCGGGTTAATATAGTAAGTTCATAAGGTAATAACCGTTACCTATTGCTTGAGCAAGGTACTCGAAATAGTTTAATTAATGATGCTGTAGATGTCTCGATTAACTGAAGTGTCGGTTTATTATTTCAATTTGTCATTCAGTTTCTTATTATTATTATCTGTCAAAGAAATGATCCACCTTTACATACATAAAGGTCTCATTCATGAAACATGGAAGAAGAAGGGAACTCCCCTTTCCTCCTACATGGTCTCATTGCTTTGAGTTATACATTAATTTGTTTTGTTATTTTGTTGTCGCAATGAAATTATGATATAATAATAAAGATTGATATTGCCCACATTATTTTGAAAAATTTCGGAGCTTATTTTAAGTACCCAATTCCAATTGTGGAAAATTTTCATTGATTTTATGAATAATCCTATGTTTACCGTTATCGTTAAATAAGTTTAAGTTAAATTGTTACTCTAAAATAACTGCATGCGATTCAGTACGATTGATTGGACATGAATTTTTCCACTACCGAATCCAACTCCAACCAGTATACTCGTAAATTATTTCGATAATACAACAACACCACCTCTATTCATCATCGTAGGTACTTTCACCTTGTTTATGACATCGGGTGTCACAATGCTTGAAGTGCGTCGTAATTCACCGGCATAACTGGTTTCAATGTTCTATTCATAGTGTTGCTAACTGTATTCAGTCAGCAATAATATTAATCTGATTGCCTCAACTTGTTTACGGTATTTAGGTAACATACCTGACATTGCACCGAGCTTAAAACCGGTGAATGTGTTATGGATACTAGTTACGAGAGATGTGCGCTAGATATCATCAACACTCACTGGTGTGAGGAGAAGTAACATCAGATTTATTGAAGCATCAGAGGAACCAACAGGTTAATTCTCTCTGAACGTTTCCTTATTATTATGTTTTCTTCAGTTTTAACTTTAACCTCTGTAGTACTACTACTATACTACTCTGTTCAGTAATTCATCATCATTAATATTGTCGCTGTCCCATTGTCGTAAGGTTGGACGCTGTACTAACATGAAATATTTCGAAGCTTTTTCTTAATAGGCACAGGTAGAATACAGTTTAATGTTTATTGTAGAATTAAATCGCTACTAGTTTATCAGTTATATGTAACGGTCCCGTCTGCAATGTATATTGTTATACAACAAAAGAGGTTTGACCTACTTCTCCCCCTTTAAGGATCCAATTTCGTGTAACTTCCCCAGTAGTTGCCACGGCACAAAAGACAATGGCCACCAGTGCTTCATTATATGGTTTCTTTTGTACCATCTTTTTATTATTAGTGGAACGAATAAAAATAAATCGTGTTTGGATGTTTGGATAAGCAAAACGTTTCAAATATTTTCTCTAAAGAATGAAGCAAGTGGACAGTTGAGTTTTAAAAAGAAATTGTAATTATACTCAATAATGTATACTCGTTATGATACATACATACTTAATTTATTTTGAAATCGTTATATCTTTCCACTACGTATTTCCAACCCTTGCAATGTTAGTCAGTCCGGGTCCTTCGGAATGGCAGGTTAGCCCATAGCAACCAACCAGGACATGTGCAGATCGGAAGACTTTACATGATTAAATTACCTATGATTTTTCTAACACCGTTACAGCAGGTGACATCAAACTGTCTAAAATTCAAACAAATTAGCGCGTGTCGCTCGGTTTTGAACCCGGAGTTGTATTCCAAAATTTGCTACCGCCTGAACTATAGGACAAAAGGAAAACAGTGAAAACTAGCGCTGTAGTTTAACCGACGCGGGTCGCTGGTACTGAAACTGAAACTTTGTTTTGTTCGTTTGTGTATATTTTTCTAGTTATTAATATATGTTTACCTATGTGAATGTGCGTAAAATAAATTAAATAATTTATTGCAGTTAGAGCGAAATAAAGTTCATTTATCTTCTTCTTTATGCTAGTTGTTCCTCATGGTGTTTCAACTCTTGATCTTCTTATTTATGCCATTTATTCGTCATTGTGTTTCAGCTCTTGATTAGTTCGTCAATCGAATAACTGCACCAGGTACATACGTACATAAACGGCTTTTTTTTCATCCGTCTTAAGAAAAAGAGGGCTAAGTAATGAATTGATATCTTGAATTGACCCATTCGATTTTGTTCGCCTTTGTCAGCATTTTTAGCCACGCTATGAGTAGTTTCACTACGAGTAGAAATCTCAATTGGATCCACTCATTTATTATTTCAATGACTTGACTGAATCACGATGTAGGTAGCGAGACGCGCCAGTGAGAGTCTGTTCACTTCTAGAAGTCGGTCAATGAGTCAAAGTTATAAACTATGTTGTATTGATGACTAGTAACAAAAAAAAGGTAGTATATCTTATTTTGTGTGACGATGTGGAAACCATAATAACGCTTGCTACCCTATTTTGTATCGTAACGTTAAAATTTCAATACAATTTAATGTAATTACTGATTAAAAGGATTAACGACATACATGTATTATTGCTTTACGTACTAGAAATTAACAACTTTAGCTTTATTCACTCAGGCACAGGTAGGACTTTAGTGTTAATCAAAATGTGATTTTATGTGGGTTTTTTTTAAGTAAGTAGTTAAAAATCACGTAAATACCTAATCACCGAGCATAGCTATCTCCATAGAGCTATGAGAGACTTTGAGCTTGCAAATGAGACTGACGACGTTAAAGGCCGACGCCTCATTCATTTACTTAAAATAATTATATTTCAAGTAGTTGAATGAAAAATAAATTAAATTATCTTGTGTAGAATTTGTTAAACGAAGATTTTTTTCTCATAAAATTTGTTCCTTAAAAAAAACATATTTTTATTTTGTAACAGAACTCGCCATACTATTTTTAATAATGTGACAAACTGTCCCTTTTAGTTTTGCATAATGTTTAAATATTTATGCGGCCATGAGGAGACCGTTTGTCAGCGGTTTACTCCTTTTCTTATTGAGAGCGCTCTATCGTAATCAACTTCATAATGGCGGGAACACTGCCAGAGGTTGTGGAGGAAGACTTCTAGGTCAAGGGGCTAGTTTAATACTGTATTTTTCATATAGTTCATTTCACCATTCAATTAAAAGAAGTTTAAACACACCCAGCCATTGCCGTCCATAGCGATGACAAACCTCAATAAAATGTATGAACCAAGGAACTCAGATTGTTATGTTATCATAGATAGTAGTTTCCGAAGAAGTTTATCTTACTCGTAGTGAAATATTAGTTTTATGAGTTGGTTTGTTTTCATTCAATAAGTAATCACAAGATTAATTAACTATTGAACCTTGGCTGTCTGCTTGGTAAATGAGGAACATTCAGTAGTTAGATTTATATATTACAATTCCACTTCGCTCAGAGAACCATTTTTCTCATGTCTCGCCTAGTTTCGCGAGATTGTTTCACGCCAGTCTCATATATTTTCTTTTTATTAGACCCATAAAACTTCAATTAAAATAAAATCCAACATCAGGGTTTTATTGAACAATTTATTCGTTGTCATCAACCGAATTAAAAGAGATGAAAAATATAAAATATATATGTATAAGTTATGTTATTTTCATTGGATCAGATGTGATGTGTCTGTTTGGCATTTAAAATTATTTGATTAATAATTGTAAAGTACCACTGGCAACCCTAATTTTCTCTGTTTATTGATTATTGTGTCAGACTTTCTTGTACAATCTCCGAAATAAATAAATCAAATATCCCCCTACAGAGATAATGAAACAGCTTGGTTCTAAGACCGCTTTTGTCTTTGAACCAGATTGAGTGTTGCATTAATTCCGGTCTAGACTGTCTTTTGCCTGATGCAATGGCGCTTTCCACCTCCCTCGCCCTGATCATTGGTTCCATGCGATTATATTGTTAAATTGATCAATGGCTGAATATAGTTTATGGATGTGTTGTAGTTATTATTTTTGTAGTAGGTATTAATATTGTAATTTTGATCAAATATATTTAAAAGTCAATAATACATATGCATTTTTACATTATGTTTATTCATAGTGTTATCAATACTTTCAATTTGAATAGACTGGCAGTTTACGGCCGATGCGAGATAAATCAATACGCAAACCAATCCCTTTGTGAAAACCTATTATGTGTTGATTGATAAAGCGCAGGTGTCTGCATTTCAGTATTCCGTCTCTATTTGATGTGTGAAAGCCTTTATAAAATCGTAATATTTGTTGATTATTACTGTGTTAACTGACAGTTAGTTTCATGATTAAGTCCTTCCATAGTTAATTGTAATTAACTAGATAGGTAGGAGTTCGACTGGAAAACTACCTAGAATTCTGACGTGTAATATTTGTTTTTAAAGCAATTTTGTTCCGGCTAGAAATGTTTCCCCCAAACTCGCCCAAACTCGATGGGGTTGTGTCGTTTTATTGCGGAGCTCCTATAGCCACCTTCCAGCATCAGATCAGCTCCATGTCATCATAATATTGCATTGTCACGCAATATACATATGCATGCGAAATTTCAGCTCAATCGGAAACCGGGAAATGGGTCAAATTTTACTTGTAAGATTTAATCACAGACAACGGGTCAGGTGAAACTATGTAAAAGCTTGTAAAAATATTAAGAGATTCGGGGGCTTGTCTGTTATGTGACGTTTTGTATGTAAACAATGGCCTTGCACGATGTCAACATACTTGATGTACCAGGCTCACATAAGACGGCAGCAGGTGGAGATGAAGTTGTGCCCCGAGCGTTGCTCACTAGGTCAACAGGTTCACTGGAGTGCTGCCTCGGAGTTAGAACCTCTCAGCCACTTAGAAAATATATGTATTAGGTTCTAACATAGCGTGGCATGAGCAACGAAGCTTAGTTAATGGTTAAAGCAAGGTTCGCAAAAAAATTAGGTATACATAAGTGATGTTTCTAATACACTCATTTGCATGCCTGCAGTCGCAGGTACGCTGGAAATATATTTCTTAACGATACTTTTGTAATTTTTTTTTAAATATTTTGCTTAAAATAAGTCCAAACCAAATAGAATAGCGAACATAGACCAATGGACCAAGAACTGAAAAAAGTGTTTTTTGAAAATATTGTTTGTCTGTCTGTCTGTCTGTATGTCTGTCTGTCTGTCTGTCTGAAAACATTTTATCCGAAGGGATACCTTGAAAATAAGGAAGGTTCTATGTTTCTACTGGGTAGAGTTCCAGTAATGTTCATGATGAGAATAAGTACGAACAATAAACCAAGCTGCGGCAATGTCAAGTCCACACGAGCGAAGTTCGCGTTTAGTAAGTTCGTCCCTAGTAGGAACTAACTTACTAAATATTGGTTAGGACGCGTATTGTTTGTGAGAGCCGTTGCAGTATAAAATTAATTCAATTTGAATAAGCTATATTTTTGAACAAATATTTTAAGGTGTACGTCTTTCTTTACATCATTGTTTAGATTTGCAGGCTTCTTAATAAGCTGCAGGCGTCCATCAACGGATGTTCAAGTGATCTATTGTCTAGTACGCGTTTGTCTTTGTGACTGTCTGAGAATTCTGTATGCAAGTACGAGTATCTTACATTTAAATTGCTATTTTGAACACTCGTTTCCTTTAAAACTATTAGCTCCTCAAGAATATTTGTATAAAAATAATGTATCTCGCATTAACTAAATATAAAACAGCAGGAATAGTTCAGATACAAATATTCCTTGGTAGCAACGTAGGTAGCAACAACCGTCACGATTTGTTACATACTTGATTACTCAGTATGCGTTGATTTTTCGTAAGAAAAATCAGTGTAGAAAATATAGCGCCAATTGGCCAGGCCAGCCCTAATTTTTGTTTATATTTGGCTGTTTTCGACTTAATCACGTGTTGGTACGTATCGTGTGTTCGTATCTGTGGATCGAAAAGAAAAACTGGTCTAAATTTTAAGTGTGTCGATAGTTCATAAAAAATTAATTAAGAATCAATAGTTAATTTTGCTCGGGCATGCAACGATCGCCGGCCGTATTGATTTTTGTTATTTGCATCCCGTCTGCGATCCTGTACATCTGCGGCTATTGTTGAACGGATGTCCAATTATGTGGTTTCTTTCATTTATTTATTGCTTTTTCGGCCAACGTTGTGCTGTAACGATCAAAATTGATTTCTCTCTTCACATCCAGAAACAACCGCGTTTCATGCGCTACGGGTTGGAGGATCTGATTTCATTACCAATCTCCCCCTTTTGTTTGTTAGCTAATTAAAAGTCTTTCGCGAAACTGTGGCTGGGTTAAGTCAGGCTGAAAACTTTCGCCGTAGTGGAATTAGAAAGTCGAAAACATTCTCATAAATTTAAGGAAGACCCTATAGAAATTTAAATTACTGACAACTGAACAAGTATACATATAACAATGTCTTTTCATGCATTCTATGAAACTATGATTTCCATGAAAAGGTTTTCAATCAAATATAAATTTTGATAAATGTTATTCCATTCCAATCATTTCAGAATGGTTAAGTCTTTTGTTGATAATGTTGATTTGATGGAAGTCAAATACACGAAAATTAATAAGACTTGAAAACATTAAACGTATTTGTAACTGGAGCTCGGATAATAAAGTTACTATTTCAGAGCTTACCTGACATACCTTTCCGTTGTCTGGAAATAGCGTGCACGAACAGTATTTGGGTCGCGTCAATTCCGTTTATAATTATCATCGTCTCTGCATCAGTTCATCTCCTATAAAGTCTGCATTATTCAGCCTTTTATTGTTACACTTTTAATATTATGATGTAATTTAGGTTAAAAATCTGGTATTATTTACACACGTATTTTCTTAAAAACCTTATGGTACCTACTTTTTCCTGGCATGTGAGTTGTTAACTATATATTTCAACAAAAAAAAAACAATAGTATACATGTATGTATTCAATACGAATTAAATAAATAAGTTAGTAATAGCATAGAAGAAGTAATGTTGTTCGTGGTAATAGTCATTTATTTGTTAATAATTAATGTATTTACAAATACATATATTTACAAATTACGTAAGCTGAACCCAATACGTCGGTGATAGAGTATCAAGGAATTTTCATTAAAACGTAAGCAGTATATGAGCCTAATATGAGCGGTGCGGTAACCCTACCCTAATCTCCAAAGCTTTACTTTGATAGTATCGTCGCACGTCTTGGACAAATTGAGTAATTACCGGCCGAGATTACTCCTTAATTTGAGGGGCGGAACATATCGATCACCTTGTTAGCATCACCCATTTGTTCATGTCTTCGGTTTAGTGGGACCTAGATAGTCTATTAATTTTCACGACACATGTACCTACTTAAATTCACATCAAAGTTTGAAAGTAAGTTCATTGAAATTGATATAAATTAAGGTTATTATTTATTATTGATTGATTAAAGTACAGTAGCGGTATTATATATTCTAAATTTAAATTATGTGGTTATATTACATTGATATCGAATACGAATACTTTTTTCGGCTATATTTGACGTCGTATTTGACTTTAAATTCCTTTCTGAATCCAGGTCTGTGGGAATGCTTCATTATTTTGAAAATCTAGGACATTCGGAGTAATCAAGTGGAGCATATCTTCCTTCAGGTATATCAAATCAAATTTCATCCTGGTAAACCTAAATATAACGAAGCTATGATGGGGAATCAAATGAGATACGAATGAAGTAGCGACAACAAATAATATTCAGAATTAGTTACTATTAATTTTAATACCGAGCATTAAGTGCCTTAATACCATGCTAAATAATTGCTGGACTAAATTGTAACGTGAGAGATACTTATGTTTGAGAATGCTAAGAAAATCGGGCTAAATGCAGTCCCATACGAAGAAGACGTTGGAAAATGATCAGCTGAGAGATTTATGTCGAACATCGTTAGCGGGATTTATGAGCTCTTTAAGTACATATTTGGGATATTTTCATTAAATAAGCTCATGTGTATAAAATTTTTATACATTAATTTTATCATGTAAGTACCAGCGACGACGTTATCAGTTAATATTGGATTTGTAAAATGTTAATGATTTTTAGTCGTGTTTATATGTAGTTTGATGTGTTCAGTTAGAACAACTTCTAATACATATTAATTCAATAACAGTGCCTTAAGTTAACGCTATAAAGTAATAAAGGTACGGCCCTATGTAATTGATATAATTTTCATCGCCTTCACGTTCCGAAATTCTTGGTTGAATTGTCTGAAAGGGTGCAATATTTCAACATAGTATCCAATCTGCAGCTGATTAAATATATTATGTGTATAGGTATACTAAGATCTTAATCCTTTCAAAATTTACCAAATTTCTCATAAATCATGTCCATATGGTGTTTTGTCTAGACGACTAAATATTTTAGAAGTCTTTGATTAATTGAGCATTGACCTGTGTCTGTCATATTTCAAAGCAACTTATTTTCGCAAAGAGAAAGCTCGCAAATGTTAATTAGAGATATCTGAGGTGGGACTGGGATAATAACTAATAAGTTTATAACTATACTGAATTATTTTGCATTAGCTCTGATATAAAAAGAGCTGGACCGAAAAGTTTCAAGAAAATAGCATATTCCACATAGCATAAATAGCATTTATTAATGATTATTATTGACCTCAGTGTTGGGGACAAGTGCCAATTGGTCAATAAGCTTCCGTTCTATTAAAGGTCACTCTCAAGGTTGTTTTTGAATAATTGATTGATTATTTGGTTGTACCTACATATTTCGTATCAGTTGTTTTTATTTATTCCACACCTCCATTTTTGGATGAGTAACATATATGATGCATACGAATCTTTAAAATATATTGACGAGCGAACGAAAAGTAAGACGAAAAATACAGTTGTGAATTTTTTAGAAGTGCCTCAAGACAGGCCTCAAGAGAGCGTTCATACAGAAGAACTTCTACAGATCTTCTGTATATACATGTTTTTGCTGAAAGAGATTAATAAAAATCGCAACTATAAAAACGCTTAAATGAATAAATAAGAATTAATTTAATTATATTAAAAAATAAATTTATTAATTTTACATTGTTAACAAGTCAGGGTAGTGACTTTGTGTGCCAGTATGAATAACATACAAACACTGATAATTAGTTCAAGCCTAGACTGTAGACAGGCGAGTTATGGAGCTAATTAAAAAAATAATGCTGTTGTCTCAGGTGTAGGGTCTGAGAGGGTGCGTCAAGTGGTGCATTGTTGCTTAGAAGGCCATTGACGAGTTTGACGGCACATTGAGGTCCCTGTGTGCTTCCTGTATATTAGCTCTATGCATATTTTTTTTTTAATAATACCTTTGCCACTGTTTTACTTTATTTAAGGCATGTTTTTTATTTCTCTGATCGAAAATAAGGAAGTCTTGCCATTGGACGGAGAGCTGGCACCAATTTTTCGGTAGGTATTTGAGGCAAGCTGAAAACTTGTCCAACGCCTCTCCTATTATACCCCAACACGGAACTGCAGACCTGGCTGGTGAGTAGCGGGGCTAAATCAACCCCTGAATTTAAAAAAATTTAAAAAATTTATTTCCAAAAATATATTTGAGGCAATATGTAATTTTTATAAGTTGTAGTCCAATGTTTACAGAATATAAAAAAAAAATAAGCCAGACGATTTAGTTGGGGTTTTAATATTGCCAGATACGTACAAAAATATTTTGAAAAAAATATAAAAAATGTATTTGAGGCAACTTGAAATTTTAACTGAACACATCTGGTAAAAAGTAGCAAAATTATACTTCAAAATATTAGCACGTGGATTAACGAAAATATTAATATTTGTTGTTTAATTTTGAAGTTTTGATTACAATTCTGTTAAAACAATTTAAATAGGTTATTTATAAATTACTTAGTTGGTATGTGAAAGGCTTATTCTTGTTCTTCTATTCCAGTAGTTCTATTAGAAATTGTTAATGCATTGTCGCGCCAAGTTTAATCCGTAAATGTTGTCGCTGCTACAAGTTTCAAATGCGATACGCTATATCAAATATTATCTAGTCGCAGCGTCCATAGCCCAATGGCTCGCGTCGATTCAATGTGATCCAAAGAGTTAAGCAACGACGGGCGCGGTCGGTTTGTGGATGGGTGACCGCTAGTGGCAAAATTTCATGGATGCTACCGTGCTTCGGAGGGCACGTAAAGCCGTCGGTCCCGGTTGTTTTCAATGTTGGAAACAGTCGTTAAGCCTTGTCGAAGACCTTCGGGTGGCTTGAGAACATTCGACACCGGGTTGGCCACTAACCCCTCCACCAATCCGCATTAGAGTAGCGTGGTGGAGAGTGCTCTAGACCTCCCGCAGCTGCGTCTGTGGGGGAGACCCGTGCCCAGCAGTGGGACGTCTATGGGTCGCAGCAGCAGCAAGAACGCAGACAGCTACCGATAAACGCTCTCTCTCATTCTACAGCTTGTCCATAGCGCTACGCACTCGCACCTATACATAATTTGTTAGATCACCTGGCAGGTACAAAGCCCCACCAAAATGATCTGTCTTTTTGAGAATCCTATTTTTTAATTATAAATAATACCCTGTTAAAATTTCAAGTTGCCTCAAATACATTTTTTATGTTTTTTTCAAAATATTTTTGCACGTATCTGGCAATATTAAAACCCCAACTAAATCGTCTGGCTTATTTTTTTTTATATTCTGTAAACATTGGACTACAACTTATAAAAATTAAATATTGCCTCAAATACATTTTCGGAAATAATTTTTTTGAATTTTTTTAAATTCAGGGTTTGATTTAGCCCCGCTACTCACCAGCCAGGTCTGCATTTCCGTGTTGGGGTATTATAGGAGAGGTATATGACAAGTTTTCAGCTTGCCTCAAATACCTACCGAAAAATTGGTGCCAGCTCTTGGACCACATCATCAATATATTATGAAATGTAAAATGTAGACATGTTTATTTTTTTATTTTATTTATACAACTACATATATTGAGTTAAACTAACATATCTACAAACCTTTTTTTACTCGTTCAAGAGAGATCATTGCTTGCAAATATTTCACTAGTATGCGACTCGTTTATTACAGAAAACCAGTTGCTCTCACTTTGTTACTACCACCAAGTTATTACTTCCATCCATATAAAAAACTAGATACAGACATAATAAAAGACAGAAAGAAACTACGCAATAATCCCGTGTACACTTGTCCCCAAGGTCTGGGGCATAGCTCTCCACCTGCGGCTAACCACCGCATCGGCTGGTATCGATATCTTCGCGGTACGATTACGAGTTACGACGACTGCTAATCGCGCTTCACTACCTTACAATTGAATATATCCGGTTTCAATGATCTCTGCTTAATAGATAAAAGTGAACTACAGTTTTTCAAGTTTGAGTGGTCTGTATGTACGAGTATGCCTTAAAACTGTAGTATCTCACATTGTTATTAATACCTCGATTTAATGTATCGTATCTATGAAGTAAATAAATATTACATTATTAAGTAACGAGTCTCTGCAATTTTAAATCGAAAACGACCACCAGCAGGCGGCATCAGACGTGTAGGTACCTAAATAGATAGAGGCTCGAAAAACTTTTCAGCTATTATAGAATAGATTTTTTCTATAGGCTAAGGACTAAACAGGAGAAACAATGCATGCTAGCCCGCGTGCGCGTACGCACGTCATGTGGTGCTATTGTTTGTGCAGACGAAGTGCGTCGACATATGTAGCGTCGAGCTATGAACATCAGCCGTATGAGTTTGAGGTAATAGCTCACAAAATAAATGTCTAACCTTTAAGAGCCCTTTCAGCTGATCGATAGATCCGTATATCATGACGTCGCGTCCTTTAGAAGCAATTTAATTCTTGATTCATAGCAAAAGTTATTTTGATTCGGTGGTTTTATTTACAAGAACAAGACAGGAACAAGACAGGAAAGGATCATATATGGAATAATACCGCTAATATGGAATTTTGTCGTATGTCTTGCCGGAATAAGGTTAGATTTCGTATTTGGGGTACTATTCCATATTTGGTTACTTTTCCCTACAATTTTGCGGATTTCGTGCCGCGGTGGTTAGGGACCCTGACGTGCCGCGAATCAAGGCCGGGCAGGTATTTATTTGGAGATAAATATTTGTATCAGGCTGTTAAATATATATAATTATAATTTTCTGTGTGTATACGGATCACTTTCGGTATGTATGGAACGCGATACGTGTAATACACATCTTATGGCTCCGTAGATACTGCTGGGCGAATTACTGCTGAGCAAAAGTAACGTTAAGTTTTTGCACTAGCTCTAATTTTAAGAATTTGGATATCCTCTATTCCTAATTTAAGTTAAGCGATGATTAAAATAAGTCTGATGATTAAAATTGATGTATGTTCTTAATGGTGGTTTGTCTAATTGACGATAAGAAATCAAGAGGAGGTAGTAAGGTTAATATTTTCAGCAACAGAACTGCGTTACCCACTAAAATTGTCTTACCATTCTTGTCCCTTGTATTTTCAAGACGAAGATCTCCTGGGAGATCAAAGGAAAGGGTCTTTTAGAAAAATATAAATATTTATGATATTACCCTTTTCAAGGTATGGAACCCTAAAAACTTACCACAAGTGTGCACGTGCAAAGTGTCGCTTTGTCAGGTGCAGGGGCACTTGTCATCGTCCACTGACGCATCCCTTGTCATTTGCAGACTAACCGAAACAAAGACTCACTACCACTCACGAGGCACTATATGAACTACGATAATATTCGCATATATAAAATTCCAAATTTGTAATTTTGATATCTACGAGTTTCCTACTTTGAACTTTTTACACATGACAAGTGATGTTTTTCATACATTTATTTAGACTAGTGGTCGCCGAGTGGTCGCCCACCCAAACTTTTATTCTGGACTTGGCAACATTTTTCTTGTCTAAGATTTTTGTATCAATTTAGGTTAAGGCTCACACTCATTCTCAAATTGCACGTGAACTTAAACGAACCGAAAGCTATTTGAATTCCTAAAATATTTAAATGTACCCTAATGACGTTGACGTTTTTGTAGCTATTTCTGTATGTTTAGAAGTCGTTAGCTGCTATTTATAGAGTAGGACTCGTGGTTGAAAGTTTTATGGTAGACAAAAATGCATCCGACCTATACATACCTCTGTATTATATTCCTGCTGTCCCATATGCTTTGGTATTATTTTTTCGGACCTCGTTGCAGTAAAGGCAAAAAGTGTGGCTTCTTTTCAAACAACAAAAACTTGAGAAACATAAGGGCAAGCCCGGACGCCATGTCTTCGCCAGTTGCGGTATGCCGTTACATAAATGTCGTTCCTACTACATCTGCCGAGTTGGCGTCAGAATGCAGTCGGCAGCCCCGCATACTTCCCTTGGGGGAGACTTGAGCACGTGCTATCTTTGTAACCGTATAACAGCGTAAACTGTTATTATTTTCCAGGAACAACATTCTATCCACACGTTCAGTGCCGCGAAGTGAAATTAAAAATTCGACAACCCTTCGTCTAAACAAGCTCTTCATATTCCTTCCATAACTGAAGTAATTACCTGGCTTCATCACAACCAATATACCCTGCTCCAAAGCGATATGCCCCGTTTAAAAAAGGTACACTCCTTACGCTCAAAGATGGCTCAATCTCAAGCACACTTGCGTTCGTGTTAGCAGTCGTATCGTAGAGTCTTATTAGTTTCTTTGCAAATGAAAAGGAACGAGCTTCCTCGTTAAATCACAGCACAACCCTTTTCTAGACGGTTTCTTCCGTAAAAGACATGCACAATAGCCTCAATTTACAAGTCAAAGTAACGTTTTATATTTCTTCGCGGCGATTACAGAGAACAGAAAATGTTTAACTGGAATACCTAGGATGACACGCAATTTTTACAGTAGGTACGATATCCTCATCTTGCACCAGTTGCACCAGTATCGTGAGATTTTGTGAATAGTTCCTTCCTTGAAATGGATCATTTACTTAAAACGTTTATCAATAAACATTCTTAGTTGTTTTCAGTTTCAAGAATGGGTTAAAAGAGGACCATAATGGGTTCATCGACCTCTGTTCATGATGGCCGACACGTGATCGAAGGTCTGTATAAATCAGCGCCTTCTTGACTTCCTTTTAAGATACATATTAAATTTCTTCATTATAATTCTACTTTCCCTCGTAGGTCCTGCATATCCTCTACAGCATCGATGCTAACGTTTGCTAGTCTAAATTCGTAACGTTTTAAATCCAGTTTGGCTGCAAAACACTACCAACTGCAGACAGTTGGTGATGATTCAGAAATCATCTCCATTCGCGCTTGTTATGTGTGTTTAACTCATTGTAGTTTTTGCGTAATATAAAAACACATTATTAAACGTCGCTAAAGCATTGAACTGAACGCGTAAAAAGTTGAGGACAAGAGTGAAAAAATATACCTCTCCGTTCGTATGCGCTTTTGTCTGAAAGTGTAGGGAGTTTATCGCTATAGACTGCCCTATCTACGGTAGGCGTCTGGTTTAGTGGCCTCTTATGACACCTCGGCATCACGTCGAGCAAGGGATTGTACTCCGCTTTCTTCACAAAGGACGCTATTACGTCTTCGATACGGATGTATTACAGTAAAAGTTCGTTATAGAATACCACTTTCTCGTACCTAGATATGTATTTCTGTTTCTATCTAGATATAACTTTTTCAAGCTAACAGCTGACATCAGAGATTGCTGTTTTGATTTAAGAGTAATTTTGGTGGTGACACGCTAGCGATGGGATATTTTATGAATCCATATTTTTTCTTCTGTGATCAAAGTACTGCAATTGGCGTAAAATTATCATCTTTTCCTAAGCTTACTAAGTTGGAAAAAGTGTTTATTTATTTTTATTTCAGTCACGCATGTTTTATTGTATTTATTTTTCACCTAATGATTGAGTGTATTGTATCATGAATTCTGCAGATCGCTTTTTGGAATTGTATTGATTAAACATTATCAAATGTTCTTTAAACAAATTAGTTTACATTAAAAGTTTATTATAATTTACGTTATTTATAAAAAATGTTAATTACACGAATCATTTTTTTTTGGTCAATACCTTAAAATTTACTGATTTTCTGAACAGGATATCAAATGGACGAAGCTTAAATTTGTTTCATAATTGAATCCTATCAATACTTGTTTAAAATACTTTGAGTAAAAATACCAATAGTTTATTACTATTTACTTCTACTGTTGATATTGTTAAAATTGATAAGAGGTTGATTCGGATAATCAGATATTGAAATGAAATTCTGAATCATTAATTATTCTTTAGCATGCTAAATAATTGATTCGTCTAAATGGCTAGAGCATTAATTAAATTCAATAACATGAAATCCTTTTGGCGTATAATTTAAGACCGCCAGTCTAAAGTGGTTACATCGACGAACAAGTTGCGTTGATTTCAATTGCTAAATTATAAGCTTAACTGGCTAAACAGTTAACTTGTCACTTACCGTCTCGGGTCCCGACAAGATTCTGGTTAATTTAATAAACTGACTCCATAAATGGATGCCTCTGGGCCGTGTTTGCGCTGCGTAACGAAATTATTGCACAATACTGTACAGATTATGCACTTGGTGAAACAGGAGATGCAATAAATTATACCGACAATGTTTTATTTTTCTTGAAAGTACTTATACTCGTAACAATACATTGCGTAAAATATATTATGTTAAGTATGTTTGCTTGTTGCATAATATTATAAATAAGTTTGTTATTATTAAGGTAGCAACAAATAGTTTGATTTGAGATGGGATTGAAATTATTCCTTAATTGTTCCAAACGCAACGATTCAATATTTTTGAATTATTTTAAATAACGTTAAAAAGTGCTTAAAACTGCGACTCATCTATCCATCCATCAGCCTTTTAAAGTCCACTGCTGGATATAGACCTCCCTCAATCGACACCACTCCCCTGATCCTGTGCCCTCTGAATCCAGCGGTTTCCCGCTGTCTTCTTCAGGTCATCAGTCCACCTCGTCCGGGGCAGCCAATCCAGTCTTCCAAGTCGTGGTCTCTACTCAAGGACTTTCCTTACCCATCGGTTATCATTCCGTCGAACGACATGTCATGCCATCAGCGCAAACTCTTCGAGATATCTCTTTTGACTGCGATTTTGTGTGGGTTTTTCAGTAATATTAAACAAATAAACATATTACAATACAAAAAGAGCATCTAGGAGAATCTGAGATTCCGACTTCCGAGAGACAATAATAATTTTTCATCAAGACACATTTTCGGAGGTCCGCACACGCCGATAGAACATAAATCAATCTGCGCTTGCTTACCAAGTGTCGCCCTGTCGCTTGGAAACACAAATACCGAATTTGGGCATATTTGAATTATTGCCTGCGGCACGATTGATCCCATAAAATGTTGTCTTTTTGTTGTTTATTTTTAATATGATTTCGTGCATCACTAAAAATACTTGCAATAATTGCTGCGAGATTTGAGCTTACGGTCGCTGAAATAAAATGAACCACTAAATAATAAATAAAAATACATATCAGGGACACACACACGGCCATCTGACCCCAAACTAGGCGCCTAGCCTAGGAGCTTGTACTATGGTTGTCAGAGACTGATACACATACAAAGATATTTTTAAATACATAGGTACTTAAATAGATAATACATATTAACTTAATGGATATTTGATTAAAAATAATTTAAAAAAAAAGATATGTTAACATACCCCAGAACAGGTATATTATTCCCAAAATTGTGTATCCTCATGGCACCATAATATCATATGCTGAGATTTCCCTTCTGTTCAGTTAATGATAGTCGAGTACGTGTTTTCCCCTAAAACATGAGACGAAACTGGGACTTAGCTAATTTATAGCCGCTTCGGTACCATTCCATCTGCGTCAGTTGCTCTAACGACATAATGGCCGTGACTCAATATCGTTGAATGATTTACGTCTATTGTCTTTTATACTTTTTGTCATTTATTTGGGCCCACATCATTACTGGAGTGTATTTCTGTCCAGAATAGTAGCTCAGCTGCTGATCAAGTTTCATCAAGAGACTATCCTCTAGTATTATTTCTATAATATCTTTGGCAGTCTATACACTCTAACAGATCACAGTAAAAAGTTGATGAAGAAAATTCGCACTGTTAGCGTCTTCGAGAAGTTGGTCATCAATCAAGTTTCATCAAGAGACTATCCTCTAGTATTATTTCTATAATATCTTTGGCAGTCTACACTCTAACTGATCACAGTAAAAAGTTGATGAAGAAAATTCCCACTGTTAGCGTCTTCGAGAAGTTGGTCATCAATCAAGTTTCATCAAGAGACTATCCTCTAGTATTATTTCTATAATATCTTTGGCAGTCAATACACTCTAACTGATCACAGTAAAAAGTTGATGAAGAAAATTCGCACTGTTAGCGTCTTCGAGAAGTTGGATTAGACCTCGTAGAACCTCAGGAAATGCTTACTAGGCTTGCATTCTCTTAAGATTTTATGCGAATGGACGTAAGCAGGACATTTAATACTTGGTTCAATGCACTTTATTAAATCTGCGGTTGTGCCTATGTACTCGTACCTAGTTCTTTTTGTTCATAAAAAGCTTTCTTTTCTAAATTATTATCTAATAAATATTTTATCCTGGTTTGGTTGAAGTGGTCAGTGGTCTTATATAAAAATATATTGATAAGAATAAGAATTTCAATTCTTAACCCCTAAAACATATTGGATAGTGTAAATATACAATTCAAAATAAATCGTTAAAGCTCGTGATCATCTTTTAGTTAAATGACGCATTGCATCGTAAATTATTTACATCGAGTATGGATTTGTCAAAGTAATTAGTTCATTACACATCGTCTGAAAACTCATTTCTGGACTGGTCGCTCTGATTTTACGCTGCTTTTACGAATCAACGACAGTGTGCTCATTAAAACGGTATGCTCGCGCATGTTTTTTTTACTGGACCGATATTTTTTATTGCAAGCAAGATGCGTTTAACTTTAGCAACCTGGTTGGGCCAGACTGAAGTCTTTTCTGAAGAGAGTACAGAGTTACGCATAACTAGTCCGTTGTAGCTACTCGTAAAACCTTCCAATGTTAATAAGTCATCAAAACAGAAACTATCAATTTAATAAGAAGATGGCGTAAAGTAGGATTATAAACATAAATAGCATACGACTCTCCTAGTTCGTGAAACAAATGGTAATTACAGAGGGTGAAGCATTCGCCGTTTTCGGATATATTTAGCGTCCCAGCAAAGCATTAGTAGGGGAGAAATCGGGTTTATTTTAATAAAACATCTTGAGCTTTTGAGTTGGTGTGGGTTCCATTTTGCAATTCCTACTACATATTATGTTTCGGTAATATTAGTAAATAAAACAGAATTGAATTAACTTCAATACTCTGCCCAGTCGCTTTAATTGTACTTGTTTTGACGTGGTATTTTTCCGAATGTGTAGACAGAAATGAAGAAAAAAACGTTGTTTTTCCATTAAACTCAAGTAAGAACATATTAATTACGTCTATTGCTGTCTAGTTAGTCTCTTTATTTGTTTATTGTTTTCTATCCCATACTTTTTATTTTAGTCACTCGTCTCATGAGTTACTTTCCGAAAATGCATATAATGGTCAAAATTACCTCGTGACAGTATTTATTTTAAAATCCTTTTTTTTTTATGGATACGAGCTTGCAGCACCACCCATCCGCCGATGACAACTTCACTACTTACTAATTCAAAGCCCAGATAGTTTTAGTACTTAAATTCTGCTTGTGTTTTTATCTCTCTACCACTCGGCTATTCATTACGAGCGACATGTGCTTCTTAATTACGTAACGCGTAACGAAACAGTCTTCTGTTTTTGTTTACTTTGGCACGAGTCATGGATGGGCCTGTAACGCGCGAGATATCGTTCCTTCAACATCCGTCAAGGATCCAACGCTTATTAAGTCTTATGAATTAACGATTATGGTTTAATGCAGAAGACGTCTCATATGTCTCGGCGGAAGCGTTCATAAAAAGGCGTTCTGTATATTTAGCATTGACTGAATATTTTATTTAAATTTGATACAATTCGCTTCGGTGGTATAGAAGGTAAATTTTTTGACTTTGAGCTAAATATGAGCAAGCTTTATTTAGTGTCGTGATATTTATTACAAATACTAAAACTGATAAACATGATATTGCTCTTACATTTCTAGAGCTTTTAATTTAGACACATATTTAGATCTAAATTCCTACGTACTACGTACGTATGTCAAAATATAATATTTTTCTCAAGAAAGTATTAAATTTGGATTTTTTCAATGAGAAAGATTCACACTAATAATTGCTTGTATACGTTGTTTTATATTTGTTATTGTCCACCTTTTTCAATACTCGTGAACCTACCTGATTCGTAATAGGTAAATCTATATAACTCTACTAATGCTATTGACCAAATTCCCAACCCAAACGTTATTTGAATGTTTTTCGCTGGTACTGAATGGAGCGATCCCAAACATTACGCATAATGTTATCTGACCATTTTGGTAGTTCTATCTTTACCGAGCGACCCTCTCCCTTGTCATGCTCGCACGATTTTTGTTTCGCGTTCATTTCGATCCCTTACCTCATTGTTTGTTGTTATTAGCGTTATTGTCAACACATGCCATCTTTTTTTCAGTGGGTCCTATTTTAATCACTGACAGGTTGTTTGGGTATGTATTGGTTTGTCTTTTTAAATTAAAAAAAAATAGCTTTAAGGTACATATATCGTCCATGGTATTTAGAAATTTAGTTTGCTATTAATTATTGTTTTAGTCAATAATCAATAAACGTCGCATCACTGAGTATTCTTGTTGCGTTGTTGTTGCTAAGTGTGTTAGTAGATTATGTTAAATTGTCTCGTGTAATCGTCCTCTTTCTTTCGATTTAAAGTCGCGTCAATTCGTCCTAGTATCATCAGCGTTGATTGAACATTGGTTATCATATCAAAGTGTGACTAGCGGCTGGTTCGACGCCTCCGAGCGTTCGGCGCGCGTCCCCTACTGCGCTCCCCCGCTCCGACCCCCTACAAGCCCCTGACTGATGCAGTCTCCATTCTAACGTCGGGGCAGGCGCACGTCGCTAAACCGGAAAAGCTTCTCGAGTTCGAGCTTTGTCTATGATTAATAATGAAGTGTAATCTGTTTTCTAATATTTTAATATAATACCACCACATTTAAATAAGTGCTTGTGATTCAGTTGTGCCTTTTATCGCCGAACGGTCAATGTAAACGGTTTAATTAGTGGCAGTATCTTTTATTTACTTGTGACTGTGTTTACATCTTTTGCCGGGATGTCTCTGACATTATAGGATCTTTGTCAATTAAAAGGTATGTTGTGATGCATTATATTCCTTGGTTAAGTTTAAAATCATTTACCTCATTAAATAATGCACACTATCCAATACATGGGCCATTACCCATTTATTTTACAGCATTTATTTTCCTGCTTTTACTTAAATTGACATAGGCGTATAAAATCTAATGCGATGCTATTTGCTGAAGAACAATAAGTCTTATTATATTACAAATTAAACAATGGCTTCATGTTTAATCTTTATCGTGTATATCTATATTGTTTCATGCCGTCTGCGATGGCATAAATATTTAATTATCCCACGAAAGCATAGGGGATCGCGAGTTGGAACGAGACGGGTATACCCATGACATGACCCATACATTTGAGGGGCTGCCAGCCCAGCCTGTGGCTACAATAGAGTGATTTCCGTGAGAATATTGTTTTTCGGTTTATACACTAGGCTCAGCTCAGTATGGTCATTGAATGGATCGCTTATGATAAGAAAAAACCAAGATTTTCAACAACATTGGCCAGTGGCGCTTTCTCTCGAAACAATGCTTCCGATTCACACAAACATCCAGCGGATCAGAGAGCGTGAGCTATTATATTACACTTTCTTCATTTTAAGTTTTTTTTAGAAATCATACTTTCAATGATATTTAACACATTTATGTAAGAATCGGTTTATGTAACGTGAATTGAATTTATAACACTTATGTATGAGAGAAACGTTACAATTCTGGTCAGGCTATCTACAAATAATTGCGTATAATATGAAACGGAGTTTATTTAAAAAAAATTAAAGAAATAATTTATTCATAACGTACGTAATTGGTGATAGGTGATACGTTTATAGGTACTTATCTTTTTACTCCCCGTGAAGTGATTAACAAGTAGGACCTTGGACATACAAGTCTCAACATGTTTGTGCCTTTAAAAAATCTAAATTGTGGTGCCTACTGTATATTGAAATTTTAATCTTATCTGCGCTGTGCGAGTTCTTTTCGACCCGCATTTCAACAACTTCTTGAACATGTAAGAATATCTACTTGGTTTTATTTGTGACTAATAAAATAAAAGCATGTTAATAATCCAGCGCTCTAATCCAAAGAAAATGTATTTGTCTCCGGTCACGTAAAATTCTCAGTTCTATTCTATGCATTTTCCAGATTCCAAAAAATCAGGTCGATCGTATCATCGATATCAAGTTGAAGGAATGGATATAAGGATTCCTACACCAACAAAAGCATTTTGACATTTATAAAATTGTTAGGTAAGTATGTATTTAAAACATCGCAAGCTTGGACGGACGATGATTGATCCCTAGACTCGCCAATGTGTTGCTAAAAGCTTTGGCGAAGTAATAAATAGAGAATTATAGAGTAATGGTACATACACTTTACTAAATATAAGGAGAAGTTATAACAACAACCCAAAAATAGTAGTAGTAATATGTATATCTACTTAAACTTACATAATATTTAGCACCATCCGACCGTTTGGGAAACTTGTACGTGATTTAATGAAAACCACATGTTTCCTATACAAAGCAAAACCAAAGTATGTGGACGATGAGACCGTTAATCAGAAAGCATAGTACTTTCCATTTCAACTATAAAATTGGAAGAGAAATTCAAATAATGAATGCTAATAATTTGGTCGCAAACAAAAAGGCAACGTACACTGATAAGTAAACAAAAGATTTTTATTCATGCTAAGGAAGAGAAAAGATATAACAAATAAACACAGATTCAACAGCGAATCCAGACAAAACAGAAAACAGGAAGAAGGAAATGATTGGGTGTTAATTATAACCAAATCGTTTTCGTGTAGTCCAATAATGTAGGTAATCTCAGTAATCTCAATGGTACGTTAATACATTTCTCGTGTAGAGCTATTAGCGTTATCGCGAATTATGATCGATGTTGGTGACGCGAATGAAGGTAGGTAAGAATGAATGGTTAATTTTGATATGAAACAAAAGCAGATACGCTATGCACGAGGCCTTATCTAACTACGTTTGTCCTTCCTTTTTCCACGTATATACGAGATCCACGTGTTTATGAAAACGTCTACATAATAATAAACGTTTCACACAGCCAGTGTATAAGGACCTACCGATCGATAAAATTCAGAAATCGCGGCACAGTAAGCGGGAGTGGTATGTCACAGCACTTCCCAGAAGTGAGGGGAGAACACACGCACGCAACGAAACAAAAATATTTGTTTTACAGGAAAAAGGAGCATTTTTAAATTAAATCGATGTACATTTTATAATTTGAAGCTAAAAAAAAACACGACCTAGAAGGAGATATTTTAGCGGTCTAGACTTTAAAAATAGCAGGTAAAGCAGGTGAAATAAACTTTTTACGGTGAAAAGATAAGTTAGTACCTACTAACGCTTTGGGGATAAACCTGCGAAGGTGCTTCAAATTTTTCTTATTATAAAATAAAGCTATACTAATATTATAAAGAGGAAACATTTTGTTTTTAATGTTTTCTTTCACACAAAAACTACTGGACCGATTTCAAATATTCTTTCGCCATTAGAAAGCTGCATCTTCACTGAGTGACATAGGCTATATAATATTACTAAGTATAAACGAATCTATTGTTATGTCTAATTCCACGCGAGCGAAGCTGCGGGCGTCTACTAGTCTACCAATATGTACTTGAAAAGCCCCTTAACTAGGGTTCATAACATACAGGACAGGAGATTCATTGCCATTTTGTCATTTTGTAGACAAAGACGACGATAAAGTAATAAATAATAATCTTCTGTATTATAACAGTAATGTAGCTTCATCGAGCCTATATGGAATTGCTCGTCAAAGTGACAGTGACCTGAATGACCCACTTTGCGGGGAAACGGGCCCGTTTAAAGGACATAAAGGACATCATCACACCGGTTTGTTATACTAACGGTACCCATAGCCGTTCAAGATGGTTTCGTCCGCTCACTGGGACGCGTAACACTGATTTAATATTTACGAGGGTTTCTAAACTTCCCACATCCATCTTGTAGTAAAATCAACGTTTGCCACCTATGACTTTCTGACGCAAACTTGGTTACAGTTAAACGATTACAGATACAGACAGATTTAATAGCTGGAAATATAATATAGTATTAGAGTAGGTACAGCATAAATAATTAGTAAATTATTTTGTAGTATACTCAAGATTCTGAGCTTGATTATTTTATAACTCTTTGGAGAATAATCTATGGCAATATTGTTCCAAATTCATAGGCTAAGTAGTTAAGTACATTCGGTACCATGTTTAACTAGATATTATTACGCCGTTAACTACGAGTAGATGCACAAACTCAGCTGAGCCACGGATATTTGTTGTTTAAAGTACCGTACTAGCAATTGAAGGGATCGTCATAAATTAATTTTAAATGCAATAACAATGATATTAACTCGGGAAACGGATTGCCTTTGTAGTTGATATCAAGGAATGTGTTAGTAATCTATCACGGCATTAATTTGCCTTATTGTCAGAGCAATATCTCATAACTCGTGTTGTCGTGTGGAACAAGTGGGAGTTCTAGTTCTTAGTGGGATTTTGGTTATTCGATACATTCGGAGTTTATATATTAGTGTTGTTCAAGTACTTATTCTTATAAATTAATCGGAATTGTTATGCCAAAAATCATAAAAAGTAAAAATACTTCCTTATTATACTTTCCCAATATACTTTTTTGGGTTGTCGGACTATCCTTACTTATATGTATTTGTGTTTTTATTTCATGCTGGGATAGAGCAATGATTATGTACCGACAAGTTTTATACATAATCATAGATTTGAAGGGTTGGAGAGTAACATAAACTTCCTTTAATAATATTTATAGGAATTAAGACCAAAACAAAAAAGACAAAAACTAGGAATAATAAGCGGATAGAGTCATTTTAAAAGTCCTCTGACAGTCGTGCGTGACATATAAATTGGAACTGGCTCCAAGACTTCACTAGTCACAGCTATTGTAGAGGACGCTGACCCACTCTGTCTCTCAGTTCCGATTTACGACCAGCGCTGACATCACTTATCAACGACACACTGTTACTATATGTATAACATCACACACTTAGTAAACACACATTGAAGAACTGCCAGCCTGTATGTGAGATGAGAACTAAGAAGAAAATTGAAACTAAGATATTTTTATGAATCAGATATTGTCGTGGATTTGCACCGACAAATTTCTACTAATTGAGTTATTGATCGCAATACTACTACTAATTCATTCATTCAATTCATCAACGAAAAAAAAAAACAAAATATAAGTTGTATTTGTAGTAGGTACTATCTTCTTTTAAAACGTCTTATATCTATGAGTACCTACAACTTTACACTATCGTCACTATTAAGTATTCTATGCTATCGTATACAAGAAGAGCAATACAATCTCGACGTCATTGCTTAATCAATATCCCCCTCTAATTAATATACATTCCATAGATTAAATTTGCCACAGAAAGACTCTAAAACAATAATTGAGACAGGAAAGGAGAAGAAAATTATTTTTTTAATGCAAACGTTCTTAAACCAGCTCTTGTCGGTAAGTAACACTTTCTTTTTCTATTATTTCATTAAAGGTTTTCTCGCTGTTGTTTTGCACATTTAACTCTAATTATTTCCGGTTACAGACGTTCATTAGCGAACTTGAAAATTTCATTTTTGCTTAATACACATTCAGGACGGAATCTAAAATGTGCTTTCAACAAAGGCTTTGCTGGCTCTGCTTTTATTTTTAGTATAACGAAAGTTACGAGTAGTTCGTAATTTTAATACGCACCAAAAGAGTGGATATAGGTTCTCTCATCTCAACACTGCCTAAAGGAATACTAAAGAATGATCATAATCATTGAAATATACTGTTTGTACAACGATTTAAACACTATCTTGTTTAATTTGAATATGAATGTGTTTAATTTTATATAGGGACTGAGAAATTGGTCAAGTCCAACGCATCAAATTTAATCGATTGTAGTAATGGATTTTATCGTCTTTATTTATTTGACATACAAACTTCGTAATGACCTAAAACGGTTTCATATGATGTTTAGATTAAATATCAGTACAATTTATTGCTCATATGACCCGAACATACAAGTATTGTTACTAGACGTACGCTGTAATAACTTTATTGATTGAATCAGAAATATTTATCCAATTGAGTTTAATTAATTACTTTCTATAACTTTGTTGTAATTTAACGATAAGGAATATTTTTATTATTTTAAATTCCACATACATTGATCAAACTTGGACAAAGTCTACCCCTAAATAACAAGCCTATTGTTATAGTTTAAACCGAATTTTATTTTATTTTTATTTTTTTTCCCTATTCAAATATAGGTACATGTTTTCAGACACGTAGCAGACTTAATTGTTGAACCGTTCACTCGTGCGTATGTGGGCGTCCAGATTTGTTATTTTGTGGATTTTACTTCTATTCGTATTTTTGTGTTCAATCATTATAATTGGCGAACCATATTTGAAGTTTCGAGAGCTAATTCACGCCTTATATGTTTACCTTTATAAATCTGAATGGGCAATACACTTATTTATTTTGACTGTGGCCAATTTTATTTAATAACAAGAACACAGGTGGTGGTGTTTCACTGCGTATGTGTTATACGCAATGAAACACCACCACCACAACCCTTTCTTTTTCTCACCATTGGCACGGGTCTCCTCTCAGAATGGGAGGGCTTAGGCCTTACTCCACCACGCTGGCCATGTGCGGATTAGCAGACTTTACATGCTTTCGAGAACATTATGAAGAACTCTTAGGCATGCGGGTTTCCTCAAGATGTGTCCTTCACCGTTACAGCAAGTGAAATTTAATTTCTTAAGTCACACATTCACACTATTTGATGATACCTTTATTTTCTTCTCATTAAGTTCTCAGATAAGTCTTCAGTCTTCTGATTTACCACCAGAAGTTTTAAACAAAACATTTTAGGCTAAAGTTAGAATTTACTCTCAGGATATAAAATATACAGAAGTAGACAATGTTGACCCAACAAAATTTTGTTGAGATTGAGGACTGCGGTACAGAAGCAAGCTATAGTTACAACCTGTAGAGGCATAGACGTCCCACTTTTGGCCATGGATCTCTCACAGCCAGATGTTCCAATGCGGATTGGTTAGGGGTTAGTGGCCAACCCAATGTCGAATGTTTTCAAGACTGAGGTCTTTGAAACGGCTTAACAATTGTTTTTACAATTGAAAAGCTACACGGACCGACGGCTTAACGTCCTAAGCACGGAAACGCCCTTGACATTTTGTCTCTAGCGGTCAGTGGTGACCCATCCCCAAATACGCTTGATGCTTAACTGAGTTGACGATGCTATCTAGGCTATGGACGCTGCAATTAAGCAAGCTATATCATACCATACATATATGAGGTATGTGGTCTTCCTACTACACAAATGAAGCAAGTGAAGAATCTTAGATATTTGGGGTCAGTTGCCGCCGGAAACACGAAATTCACGTTCCCAAATTAGTTATCCATTAACATATTGCATTCCATCTCAGCTCAGGTATTCTTAATTAATACTCGGAAATGAGCTTGAAGGCTTCGAACAATCGGATCTAAGGCCAATGACCCGTGTAGGTATAGTTGTTGTCATTAATATTTATAGGTTGTATTAATATTATTAATTATGTGTCTAGCACCGCAGTAGCAAAAGGAGAAACAACTCCTGTTGACATTTTGTTATATCTGCTTATGTGATGTATGTTTTAAATGACAGTAAATTATTCTTATTCTTTTTTCGTTGTAAAGTATTTGTATCTGTTGTGAAATGTAACGTAGTTGATGAATTTTTTAATGAAAAGAAACGTACGCTACATAGCATACGTTCGGGTAGACTCTTGGGTGTTTCATGTTTCCCAATCCGGCCTAGCCCATATGTTTCCATTCAGTTCAAATGTTCGCTAATTAACTAAAAGATAACTAAAAGATAAGATTGTGTTCCTTTCTAGTTTATACTTTCAGAAATGAGGAGGTAAATATTGTTTATATGTATGTGCTACCACGCCTTTAGAGTGATGAAGTTAAAAGATACCTATGATAGTTACCACTACTTTAAGAACTTTATCTTTTTCGCGTCAACTAAATGATACCTAACGCTTTGTTTAGGTTTAGGTTTAAAGAATTTATTCTCATAAAAAACATAAGTTCCATTTACAATGAGATACAAAGAAAAACATAATAGTAAGTAAGTGTTTGCCTCTAATGCCTTTACATAAAATGTTTACAATGCACTTCTCTAATTTCTTAACATAGTCACTACATGTTGTTTTAATTTTTTTTTAAACATATTTATGCTGTCGCACTTCTTTATATGATTAGGTAAATTGTTATAAAGTAGGACTCCATCAAACATTATCCTCTTCTTACCGTAATTAGTTCGTACAGAAGGTAGTGCAATTTTATATTTGTTTCTTAAATTATATTTAAATACTCTTTTATTTAATTTTATATTCGATTTAGTGGAATCAGTAGTAATTTTTCTTATGTGGACGCAGGTATAATATGTATATAGTTGATGTATATTGAATATTTTGGTTTTCTATCTATATATATAAAAGGAGAAGGTGACTGACTGACTGACTGACTGACTGACTGACTGACTGACTGACATATCAACGCAGGGCCTAAACTATAAGGGCTAGAAACTTGAAATTTTGCACAGGGGTTCCTTTTATAACGTAGGGGAGCACTAAGAAAGGATTTTTGAAAATTCACCCCCTAAGGGGGTAAAACGGGGGTGCAAAGTTAGTAGGTATAAAAGTTTTTCGTATATACTACCTACATTATTTCAATGAAATTTTGTATTTAGGTTATGTTACGTCTAATTCCACGCGAGCGAAGCTGCGGGCGTCCACTAGTTTTGTATAATTGTATGGTAGGAGTAAGGTAAGGATAGTGAAATAGTAATTTTATAATTTTATTTTGAGTTCTTTGTACCGGATTTAAGTTTGTTGCAGCAGCCGATCCCCATATTTCTATTAAATATTATAAATGCGATTTAACTAGACAGTTATATACAGGGTTATTGGTAATTCGACGTATTCCCGTTAGGAGGTGATAGGGGTGACTATTTGTGATAATTTTAACCCCCATATGCATTATGCAAAAGTGAACCATTTTCGAGTTATCAAGCTTTTCAGCTTTTTTCAAAATAGGTCAGAAATGCAACATCAAAAATTTATTAAAAAAAAAGTATCAACTAAAATCCATTTTATTCTTCTGATTTATAAAAACGATTAAACAATGGTTATTTATCAATATTAAAACTACAATTATCGGTCCAACTTTAAAAATGCGAGACGATTAACGATATTACTTCAATATTTTTTGAGATTTTTGTCAACTAAAATACCCTAAAAACAAAAAAAAATTATATCAAACTTGGCTTGCAGATTATTTTAAAAACATAACCTTTTCTTAGCTTTCCAACAAGGCATAACAACTATGAACCTATTTAAAAAAAACTGAGAAAAACCGATCACAAAGGAAGCAAGCGGAAATTTGTATTCAAACTAAACTTTAGGTCGTTCTTTAAAATTTCATAAAAATTAATTAAAAACAATGCCCAGTGTAAATAAAACAAAAAATATAAATATAAAATTAAGTTTAGAACCAGTAAAAGTTTAGTAATAATAACAATTAATAATAAGTAACAATTATGACATATTGTAATTTAGCCTAATTAAAGTTCTTGCTCAAGGGACTTGTACGTACGCGTACGCAAAGTAATTTGACTACTTCGGTAGTTAAGTTACTCCTCAGAAAAATAATGAGACTTTGCGTACGCGTACGTACAAGTCCCTTGAGCAAGAACTTTAATTAGGCTAAATTACAAAGTGTCTCAATTGTTACTTATTATTAATTGTTATTATTACTAAACTTTTACTGGTTCTAAACTTAATTTTATATTTATATTTTTTGTTTTATTTACATTGGGCATTGTTTTTAATTACTTTTTTTGAAATTTTAAAGAACGACCATAAGTTTAGTTCGAATACGAATTTCCGCCTGCTTCCTTTGTGATCGGTTTTTCTCAGTTTTTTTAAAATAAGTTCATAGTTGTTATGCCTTGTTGGAAAGCTAAGAAAACGGTTATGTTTTTAAAATAATCTGCAAGCTAAGTTTGATATAAGTTTTTTTTGTTTTTAAGGCATTTTAGTGGACAAAAATCTCAAAAAATATTGAAGTAATATCGTTAATCGTCTCGCATTTTTAAAGTTGGACGGATAATTGTAGTTTTAATATTTATAAAAAACCATTGTTTAATCGTTTTTATAAATCAGAAGAAAAAAATAGATTTTAATTGATACTTTTTTTTTAATAAATGTTTGATGTTGCATTTCTGACCTATTTTGAAAAAAGCTGAAAAGCTTGATAACTCGAAAATGGTTCACTTTTGCATAATGCATATGGGGGTTAAAATTATCACAAATAGTCACCCCTATCACCTCCTAACGGGAATACGTCGAATTACCAATAACCCTGTATAATTGGACGTACCTTCTTTGGGATACAATTTGACACTTTACGTAAAGCTCCAAGTAATGAAGATAACTTTTTCTTTAGGTGCTCAATGTGTGGCTTCCAACTTAGTTTATCATCTATCCATAGGCCAAGATATTTTTCACAGTTTGATCTTAATATTTTTTCGTCATTTATAGTAAGAGGTGTAAATTCAGGTTTATTTTTTGCAGCAAAAATCATAAATGTTTGAACTAACCATCCAATGTCAATCCATTTTTAGAAGACATGTATCAGGATTACCAGGGTATCCCAACGCTTAGGCTATTAGTTGATATGAAATGCATACATGTTAAAACATCTTAGGTTGACTTTTTGTTTTCCTGAATCTGGAATATTAAATCGATGTAACAAATAATATATAATAATATATTAAATCGAACGCTTTATTAACAATTTATTTACCTACTGACGAAGAAAAATAATATAACGATTACATGTACTCCTATTAAGGATATTCCATAGTCATCAGCATCATCCAAAACTTATGTCTTAACTAGCAGTACCCGCGACTCTGTCCGCGTAGTAATCGGGTTTTAAATTGCAAAGAACACGGCACGAAATACAAAAGATAAATAGTGTAGTTCCAAAATAAAAACTGGATGTAAAGTACAAATCCTTACTAAAATTTCAATGAGAAAGTGTGCTTGTTGGCTTTTACTCCTTCTCCTCCTCAACGAAATGATGGATCAATGTGATTTTTTGGATAGGTATACTATACGGCCTGAGAGTGACTTAAGGTACTTTTTATCCCGGAAAATCTCGTAAAATTGACAAAAAAAAATTCGTTTGATTTTGAATCGATAATTAAGTATCGATCAATGTGCCCGGTATATGGCAATAGGCTTACCACCCATTACATGGGACCCATACATAAATGTTGATAAGAGGGGAAATAAAGTTTACACTTCGGGGAAATACAGGCGAGATGTTATGTTATGTTATGCATAAGTTTTTACTTTACAACAATCCGCGACTAAGGTGTATGATGGTGTATGCTTTCATGCCTAAAGCACCTCCCTCCCTCCCACATAAGAACATGCGCATCGATATGTACGACTGGCGGATATCGTTCATGAATACGAAAAATTATATACGCCACACAGCTTCAGAAGAACTAATATAACGCCCAGATTGAAACCGACAAACTTTATCTCAGTCATTGCTTAGCGCAAAAGTGGTTTTGGTCATTATGTATTTGATACTTTCTACGGTATTACAAACTTCCATATTACATTTATATGGGCAATAAAAGTCTTAGTCAATACCGGAGAATAAGGAGCAACCCATCTATTGTCCACAGTAACTTGATGGCCACGCATCCTTACTGCAGCTATATGTTACTCGAAAATCACGCTGAGAATGAGTTTCAGCAGCACGTAATAGCATTAATCAGTATTTAATTATTTTATTTATTATTAATCAGCATTTAATCGTAGCGTCCATAGCCCAGTGGCTCGCTTCGATTCAATGTGATCGAAAGTGTTAAGCAATGACGGGCGCGGTCGGTTTGTGGATAGGTGACCGCTAGTGGCAAAAATTTCATGGGCGCTACCGTGCTTCGGAGGGCACGTAAAGCCGTCGGTCCCGGTTGTTTTCAATGCTGGAAACAGTCGTTAAGCCTTGTCGAAGACCTTCGGGTGGCTTGAGAACATTCGACACTGGGTTGGCCACTAACCCCTCCACCAATCCGCATTGGAGCAGCGTGGTGGAGTATGCTCTAGCTAGACCTCCCGCAGAAGTGTCTGTGGGAGAGACCCGTGCCCAGCAGTGGGACGTCTATATGGGTCGCAGCGACGAATCGTAGCTCACGCTCTTCCTCTGTCTCTTGAGACCTTTGAAGTATCTTTCTTTTAGCATCTCTAGAATTTTGAGAAAGGCTTGTTTGTTTTCGTGAAGGCATATTTGCTTTCTAAGAGCTTAATTAAAACTGAAAAGAATGTCGGAATATACAAATTCAACTTATTTTAGTTTCCAAACAGGTATCAGTCGAGTAAAATTTGGTGTGTATCACATGAAATATTCAGTTATCGACAAAATCGTAAGGAAAAATCAAAATGCCATCTAGTGAAAATTAGTGAATAGTTTGGTGGTTGAAAATACTTTCTTCGGGTTTTATGCACTATATGAGATTGGTAAATTTATTTTATGAGACTTACTAACTAATTAATTAAAAATACTAACATTTTTTATCAATCAGTTGATAGGTTTTCATTTTTACGTGAGGACTGTATAGAATCCGTGCAAACCTTACTCATTACATAACTCCTTTTTTTACCATTTCTAGGGTGAAAATTAGTAAATGCTGAATTTGTTTTGGAGAAAATAATATCTTCATCTAATTATAATCAAATACGATACGAAAATACCTACGATTACTCCGAGAGCGTGTTTTGTAAAATTGAAAATATTTACATTATTTCGTGTTTTTTTTCTTTTCTTTACATTAAACAAAAAAACTGGTATACGCGTATTCTTTTAATTTTTGTAAATAATATTTGTTGCAAATTTGAAATGAATTAGTTGAGATTTAAAAAAAAATCCATACAAACTTTCGATCTATATCCCATGGGAACCTCTTTTTTTTCTGGGAATAAAAATAGCCTATATGTTAACCAGGACTATGAGTAATAACTTTACCAAGTTACATCCTAATCCATTCACGGGTTTTCTTGTGATGCCCGGACAGACAGACAGACAGACAATATTTTCAAAAATCACATTTCTGAGTTCTAAAGCGTTATTATAATGCCCCTGAATTGAAATTTTTAAAAAAAATTCAATGTACAGAAAAAGTTGCTCTTCAGATTTATTATAGTATAGATAACCTCATTACAATTTGATGCCTTAAAACATTTTTGAGATGTGTTTTATTTTGTGGTTTTTCTACTAAAAACCGCACGATTGACTTGTTGCGCAGCATCGTAATTACCCAGTGTTGCACAATTCAAGTTCAAAGACCCTAAATGGAGACGTTTTTATGTCAACAAACAGGCCGACAGTAATCTCGTGTCGTGTGATGAAACGCAGGCGGTCGCTGACGAATGTGCAAGATACGGTGTCGCGTCGGTGGTGGGTACCACTTCCTGGCCGGTAGCGTTAGTTTTGTCTGATTATGAGTTAGTTTTGTCTGATCGCTTTACCTTATATAAATATACCGGTTTACCGTGTCTATATTATGCGAAGCTGACCACTTAACATCAGGCCTGTATGCCTGTCCATAGGTTACAGTAGCTATTATTATCCCGTATGTTTCATCTTTACCACAGATTAGATAGCAAACGAAGTGCTCACTGCACTTCGTTTGCTGCATACATCAAATCCATGAATCATTTATAGCTAAGCTAATTATCCGCTGAATAGTTTTATGTATCAACATCAAACACGTATTAGCTCGAATTACATTTAAATCGTAATTGTAAACGTCATTCCAATCAGCATGTGCATCGTTATTGTTTATTAAGTAGGATCATTGACAGGCGGACGTAGAGCGCCGGTAACTCGTTGCGAAACCAGCAAGCTTCCACGAACACTCCTGTCCTGACCCTCCGTACGCCGTCAGCATAGGTAATCTTGACTAATGCATTCTACAGTACTAAGGTACTTACAGTACACGAAAGAGAATACTCTTTCAAATTCGTTTGCTTAAATTATTAGTCGGAATTCACACAACGCAACGGTTCGCTTTAAACTTTTATGGTTATAGAATGAAATTTTGCGCCTAAAGTTTACTTTTAACTACTGAACAATGTTATTGACAGTTAAATAACAGTATTCAACCACCAGCTCTAGACCTCCCGCAGAAGTGTCTGTGGGAGAGACCCGTGCCCAGCAGTGGGACGTCTATGGGTCGCAGCGATTCAACCACTATAATCAATAAATTTAACGTGTTGAAATGTAAGAAGAATTTATTGCGTAAGGCGACGGTATAAATATATTCGCTTTTCGAAACGGGGTCATCAACTCCATCAGATCTCTTTAGTTAGATTATACATATTTGGGCGCTTTGGATTTCTTTGTGACAGGATCTACTCGGTGTGAAGAGATTCGATTGTCGAGTGTCAATCACAAAGATGAGCCGAGCCATGGTTCGTCATTACTGATAACTGCTATAAATTTTGCACAGATCATTAACTACAAAGTAATCAATGGTAACTACAAGTTAACCTTGTACGTCGTTGTATTATGTGTGCCGTCCATTTACGGTTGAATTATGTATGAAATGGACAGTAAACCACGAATAACGTATGCCATGTGTGTGAGTATAAAAACAGTTTATCTCATCGGATGGAATATTTCATAATATGAACTCGTAATGTTATTTCAATCGCTTGAGACTTCTGGTGTCGATAATTTGTCAAGAATTTCGAAGACGTTCACACGAAATCGACTAGAGTCACGTACTTGTTTGTACGTGATAACGTAATGTGTATTGATTGATCGTGAATATGTAATAATGTCACTGGTCTACTGCTGAGTATAAACTGAGATAAGTGCTGGAAGAAATGCACCTATGCAATCGCTCGACAAGTGCTAGCTTTAACACGCCTTTATAAAACAAAACATTGCCAAGGAAACCTTGACCACGTTGCCGTTGTTGATGTGATGTTGTTACTCAAGCTAATAGTAGTTCACTGTAAATACAAAAAAATATATTACGAAAAGTCAGAAAATGCCTAAAATTCAAACACTTGTCTGAATCAAATTGTATGAAATTCGATAAAGTTAAACGAATTGTTTTTAATTTTTGTGTTATTTATAATCAAATACTAATAAATAATGTGGTATTCATTGCATTGTAAGTTTAGATAGTAAGACTGTGGTGTGTAAAGTGGTATTAAAATTAATGGGAGTTGGCAAAAATTTGTGTTGGTACAATAGTCCGTTCTACGGAAGGTTCAACGTAATTGAACATGTTACGCTATTACGAGTAAGTGATAATAAAACGTTTCAATGCGGAAAATCTGAAGGCGCTCATCATAAATTGAGGCACGTGACGTCACGCCCAGTGCCTCTGATGATAATATACTCCATCACTAAGATCGGAACGGAAGTGTCGCTTCCTATAGGTAGTGCACGACGCGAGATTACAGATATTTAGCTTGTTGATAGCTGCCTATTTCTCTTGGAACTCGGAGCAATTACGGAACGCAATAACAAACGTGATCGTGTACCAATGAGCAACATTATGACTGTCTTCATACACATTGAAAAATCAGTGGCCATCTTGCCATTAGTGGCTGGTCAAGGACTTGCGATTGTTGACTACTTACTGATTGAAATCTGACTTCTAAGAAGCTATACTTAAAATAATAACCTTTTGATTCCTTCTTGTCTTGATCTTTGTAATAATTATGGGAGAATAAATCGCAAGGCATAGAATGAATAGCAAAGACGTTGTAAATAAGAAGTATTTTTTTACGACGACGAGCCTGAAAATTTTCTACTTTGCCATTGAAATTATATTCTCAGAGCTTAGTATAAAACATGGCAAATATGTTTATTAGTCAATGATAATGGCGTTATTAAGGTTTCACGGCGCAGTCGAGCTAAGTGCTTCCTCTTCCATGCATGTTTCATCTTAAACTTTAGACGCTTAAGATAAATAATTGATAGTTGTCCGCGTCTTCTCGTTAAAGTACTCCGTTTTTTTCTGAACCGGTTTTAAGAAGTAGACAAATCTTAAAAGGTCTATTTATCGCACGATGGTTGATAATGACAATTGTTTCACTTTGTTGCAGTGTTTTACGAAAAAATGCAGTCTAGGAATTCGCTTATTGCTTGCACTTTGTAAATGATAGATTATTAAATTGACTGTAGCACTTATGGTATCTTCAACAAGGCTAGTAAGCGGCTACTGAACTCTTCAACACAAAAGCAGAACTTGTAGAGCCAATAAAATAAATGTATAGCTGGGCAATTTGAGCATAACGATTAAATTTTAAACTGATCTTATTGAGGAGATACGAATATACTTGTAAAAAATTACAAACGTATGTTGCAATGCTCTTCAAAGTTATTTTGTCAATGTACATTAACTCAATGTTTAAATTACTTGAGGGCATGTCTTGCTAAAAATATTTAACTCCTGAACCTAAACAAACAGGTTGGGTCAGTGTTTCTGAGAAATTTTAAAGAGTTTATTGGCTCCTACAGCTGCCTATCCTATGCATGCGTCATCCTCTGTTTATCGACACAGGTACTGCTACTAACTAATGAGTTCACGGTATTTTTACCTTGATGTTTTAACGTTAACCTACTTAGTAGATGTTTTGTTAGAAAGCGGGAATGTTGGCAGCAATCATACAGTTGTTTATGCTTAGTAGGAATACATCTTCTTGTAGTGAAATTATCGAATATTCACGTTCAATCATACGTTTATCATCCAATACCATTTACACTTATATTACTACTGATGCCTCTACTTTTGACATAAATACACGGCTTTTATCAATACTAACCATAACTGACAAATTACTACTATTCACTAGAAGTGATTAGTTGTTCATGAGAGACGGGTATCTACTCGTAGCACCCGATTAAGTTTAATTAACGCACCAGTTAGTCCATTAGTTAATCCGATTCAAGATTGCCCTGGGGTGGTATAACACGTAAGGTACTTGTCGTATTTAAGTATAGTAAGGATGCTACAAATATTTGTGTAATGCTACAATTATATTATTTGATTCTTATCTAGGCTCAGTCTCAATAATAATATTTTCGTTTTGCTTTGCCATTAGTAGATAGTAACAGAATTAATAAACTTGACTGCACCTAATTATCTAGCCCTACAAAATTATAAGCATTTCGTTAGATAATTCTACTAAAGCAAAGAAACAATACTTTTTTCATTCTTTTCAACGAGAATATGACGGTAACTATTAGCTAATTTAATCGTAATTTGAATGAACTAACTTTTTTGCTTTCTCCCCTCACAGTGAGACGATTTGCTGGATCACGACATGACTGTTCTAATTTCTAGTAAAACCAAGAATCTAGTAGATGGACCGAAACCTATGGCCAATAAGGATTCTATATTTAGGATCGCGTTATTTTAGGCAGCGATAAAGACTTGAAAACGTGAAGTCTTTATCCGTATCGATGAATATTCCGACTTACTAAACTTGACTGGTTAAGTTTGTGACCGATGTAAAATAATACAGAAGTCCGTTCATTAGCAATACATATTTAAAAACTGTTATGGCATAGTTATGACAATAACTAAAATAACGTTCTTGTTTTTCAAAATTCTATGAGAAAACTTGCAGTGCTGAGTACCTACTGATATTGTTACATAAATAACTACATATTTACTACATGTCAATTACTATTACTACATGTCAATTACTAGTAAAACACAATAAATCTGTGTCCTGAAAACAGATTTCGGTAGAAATAAACTATTATTGTAGCGTTCATAGCCAAATAGGCTTGTGTCGATTCAATGCGATCGACAGAGCTAAGCAACGATGGGCTCAGTCGGTTTGTGGATGGGTGACCGCTTGTGGTTCATGGGCTTCGGAGAGCATGTTAAGCCGTCGGTTGTTTTCAATGGTGAAATAGTTAACTCTTGTCGAAGACCTTCAGTGGCTTGAGAACATTCGACACTGGGTTGGCCACTAACCCCACTATTGGTGGAGACCAATCCGCATTGGAGTAGCATAGTGGAGTGTGCTCTAGCAGATTTGATGTGGAGGAGAACCGAGCCCAGCAGTGGGACTTCTAAAGAAATCTAAGCTATCCTTAAATCACATTGCAATTTAAGTATAGTAAATTCCATCGACTCCTACAATCTTCGCCAACAATGCCACGATATTTCAATAATGCGAATGAAAACCAGTGTCCCAGGTGCTTCATAACATCCCTTGATTCCTTTCAAAGTTCTGAACCATGCAAAAGTATCGTGCCAAACATTTTCTTCGACATTTACAACTTCCATTTTCGTACTTAGCTTCATCTTATAATTTAAAACTTATTTCGTACTTAGATATCCTTTGTAATTGGAATTTGGTTCATATTTCGAAGATATTATTATTACTTATTATTTCTGTTGTATTTAAAATCTCTGAGTCATACCTACAAGATGTGATCATCAATTGAAAAGTTATAGCTCACTGAGTACTGACTGAAGTTTACGATGCGTGACATTGCTGCTTTGTTTGAAGATTATGAACCCATTAAATTGTTGGTACTTTATGTTTTCACCACAGGACATAATAAACAAAGAAATTTAAATAGATATAAAGTTTTGTTAGACAGCGGTGAGACTAAATTTATAGAAGGTAGCCAGGACTGCCGCGACTGTTTCGCGTAATATATGTGTTACATATAAAATTCCATAAATAAATTAATCATGGTAAGTAAACTTATTACTTATTACTGTTTAATGAGCCTTTCAATTGTTATCATTAATGAGATTTTAATAATTTCCTGGGATCCATATTTAATAAATAATTGTCCGCATTTAGCCAAATAGGGCATTCCATATATAAAATATATGTTAAGAGGGACCTACTTGTAATTATTTTAAATAGAAGCGTTTAATGTTTCAATAACATTGTCACGCTATTTGATGACTGTCCCATAACCATTCAAAATTTGTTAGAGAAATACGTGTTTACCGAAAGCGTTCCGTGGATTATGACATTAAGCCTCATTCCACTGAATGAATGTCGTCACGGCAATGGTAGTAGAAAATAGAAGACCATTATGTCTCCAAAGATTTAACTACCGGATCTCGGTAGCGTAAAATAAAACCGTTACTCGTCACAATGTAATCTCACGCTTTCGTCGAGTTCAAAATAAAATAATCTGCCCAAATGGGTTGTAGACTAGAGGGCTTACTGTATATCATTGGTGAGAGACATCAAAGGGTTTGAAACTATCCCGGTTTAGGGAGTGACTGCCGAAATTTGTTCATTACTTAACAAACTCTGTTATGATTGAAATGTGAAACGTTGCGTTTGAAGTGTTCCTATTCATGGAGCTGAGTTACAGAAATAGATTAAGCTGGTTGAAACAAAATAATGTGATTTAATGGTTGACGAGAAGGGTACTTGTTAGTGGCACTACCCGCAGATGTAGAAATAAAGGATACTCCGAGCGACATAAGTAAAGTATAACGTCTGATGTAATTAACTTTACAACCCAAAGCATCTATTAACCATACGCATCAACGGTAATAAAGACTAATTCGAATAACATTCGGAAATGTTGCTTATAACTTGTAAGCTATAAAGACGTCTCAACGGTACCTTGATAAAACATTGAAGTGGAAATAGCAGTGTCCGAAGTTAGTGGTGCGCTGACCCCGTCGAGTAGCCGTATAATGGAACGTAAGCTCATGTTTAAACCATTTCTTACTGTTGATTCACAATTTGCTTTGAATTAAACTGTCTGATTTTTGTTGTAAGAAATCATCATGTTAACTGCCACCCGATAATTCGGAGAAGAGACGAGTGCGATCGCAAACATCGTAACGTTCGAAACGAATGATTTCTTTTAGTGACTCACCGATGAAAACGGTGGACAAAAGAACATATAAATAACACAGTTTAACGGATATCGGGACTTCTTGAATGGATAAGAGGGGATTATGATAAGTAAGTATCTGGATACTTACAACAACAACAAACAACAACTTATAACAAAATACCCTAAAATAGTAAAACTGAAGTAGTAGAAATGTGTAGAGACCTTTTCATGTCTTGATGAACTCTTGAGAACATGTTTTAACTGTGAAGCTCCAGGACCTAGATAGATCCCAGTGTCGGAAAGGTATTATTGAGTTTTGCTGAATTCGCATTAGTAGGTACCGAAACCGTCGTCTGGTTTGGATTTGTGCCCGTTGTATTGCAATGCAACAGGCTCACCACTCCTAAATACCTCAATACGATTAAATTCTTGAAAATACTTCTATAAATGATAATTATAGCTAATTAATTTGAAAATTTACCTTTGACTTGTTTAAAAGTTTTGATTCTCCTTTTTCTGTACTTTAACTTTTGCCACAAGTTTCCACCGCCAGGCTTACGCCCATTTTACCTTTGGTTTATTTCAAAGAGAAGCATGAACAACTAGGGAAAATTATGCCATTCTGTACAGGCTTTAACAGATCTTAACCCAGTAACCTATTAAGCTTGAAAAATTCAAAAGGCCCCAACAACCTACTAACAGCACGGAAAACTGCGGTAGCCATTCCACTGGCTCTAGTGTCTCTAAGGGCCATTATTTTTAATTATTTAACATCAGGAATCGCGACGTGCTTTCGATATATTTTCTTTTTGCGTCGTCATACTTGTAAATTTTGACTAGCTATAATTTTACCTTGTACTTTTTTAGGTTGATTTTTATCTCTAATATTTTGTTACATTAACGTTACACACACTATCATTGATTTGTTTGCGCAGACACACACATGATTATACCTTAATAACTTTCTAACATAAAATAAATTATGGTCCATATTCGACCACTCGGCGACCACTAGTCTAATCTTAAAATTGCTACAATCTATTCAATTCCTAAGCCTGGCAAGCTAACATTCTGGTTCAATGGGTAATGTAATTACAAGTCAGAATAGCCTTCGGGGTGCCATCGTGTCTCGGATGGCTCACTACGCCACTTATAGAACCGCATCTTACATGCAAATACAGCGATAAGTGGCCACTGAACCTGTTCTTTATCTTTCGTTGAGTTCAATAGGCACGGCCATGTCCACTGCGATTGGGGACGGTTCATAAATCATTTATGGTTGGTGGTCTTCGTCTTATTGCTGGAGCTCGTTGGTTTTGGTTTGGCTTCAGGCTGATCTACGCGACGCGTCCTGCGATACATAAGAGACTAAAAAAAAAGTTAATATTCACGTTTATGTATTTTATGCTATTCTGTAATATCGCAAGCAATCTTTGAATTATTTATGCGAATGAGATAGGAACAAAATTAGAGTGACGACATTGGCTACATCAACCTATCAGCGAATTTGTTAAAAAATATGTCTCTTGCATGACTAGATAAATTCAGAAAACTTAATATAGTACCTAGTATAGTAGCCTATACCATGTTTATATCGTTTCGGTTTTCCTGTCGCATCGCAAGTCGCTGCCTACTGTAGCTACTGCCTTAGAGATAATTATTTACGACTGAATACTGGGTACTTGGCGCGTTCGTCACTGTTTGTTTGAGTAGTTGATCCTTTCCGTGGGTAGGTTTACAAATAAATATGTTCTCGGGTATGTTACACACTCGGGGTTGTTTGTAAGCTTGTACATTCTGAAAATTTCAAGTGTTTACCTATAACGGTTCTTAAGATAGAGAAATCTAAGAATGACCTATAAAAACCCAAATTTCTATGATTTTTTTAAGGTATGGGGGTGTATATTGTTTGTATGTTAATGCGGCCTTTTGATAGCGGCCACAGTAAAACACATTCTGTGAAAATTTCAGTACCTACTACCTATTTCCGTTCAAGAGATAGATCCCTACTGACGGACAGCGGAGGCCTATTAATAGGGTTCCGTTTTTCACCATTTTGGTTCGGAACCCTATAAAAGAAAACCCTTTTCTTTAATGTTGGTAGGAAAGTAGAACAAAAGAGCATCACTTATGTGGAAACATAACATCTTCCAGTAATTTACTGCTAAAGTTCTTAATGCAATCCTTATAAACTCTAATAAAACCCCTCGAGTTTTCCGAACATTGCCTTCACAAGCTCAAACTTAATTTGCGTTTTCTATAACATCGCGTAAAAGGTTTACGTATAAAGTTTCCTGCGCACACTCTGGAAGAAGTTGTGTGTGTTAACAGAGTAAGTAAATTCTAATTTAATCTCTAAAAATAGAGAGAGAAAAACAATGCTTCTAGTAGGCGTTCAGATTTTGATAATAGATAACAATAGTAAAAATAATAACATCTGATTATTAGTCTTTAAAATAATTTTTGTTGTTTCGTATCCCAGATTCACAGGTGTTTTCAAAAAGACATAATTTCAAATATCTCGAAAATGGTCGACATTTTCATTTCAGGGGTCTTAAGGAGTCATTAGGTTGGTGTGGTTACATACCCCTAAATTATTGCCGAAAATTTGTTCAATGAAATTCCACCAGTTTTCAAAACAATTTCTATGTTATAATTTATTATAATTTTTTATTTATTATTTAATAAGAATTTAGAGCGTGATATAAACTGGTAAACACTATATATATATATATATATAACTTACGTTGGAGTTCTTTGCTGAAATTTGTTTTCTTTATTTGAAGTACTAGCTTTTGCCCGCGGCTCCGCCCGCGTGGTCAAAGGGAATTAACAATGACTTTTTTATCATACATGACACATCTGTGGTACACCAGTCTGTTCTGTGTCCATTACTGTGTCTATTGATAAATATTCTGTCGTATCTCCTGCTACTTCACTCAATATGTGTGAATTTATTTTGTTTACAATATCGTTTTTAGGTGCTAGATCAATATCTATGTCAAAGGGGGATTCCCTTTGACATAGATATTGATCTTCATATATATATTGTTTTGTAAACCTGGGTAAACACTTGCAATCAGTTCTGAATTACTCTGTACTAAATTACAAAAAATTTCCGTTAGTGTCACACAGCCCTCGGCATCAGTTTCCAGAAACGCCCATCACCAATTTTCAAGAGTATTTCAGCATAGTTTCCAGCATTCATGTCATTGTACAGATGCACCCTCATATTTGTTGTGAGACTGATTTTTTTCTTAGAGTTCCATAGAGTAGACGACCTAAGTTATTATTATTTTAAGCCAAAACAACAACAGTCGACAAAACCAATTCAATAAGCGAACCAAAACCAAAATCAAAGCGTGTCCTTTACCATATTAATTTTAAACCAAAACAACAATTTATCCAGCGCGAATTCTAAATTCAATTCAATTTATTAGTTACCTATGACTTAATTAATTTACATGTATCATTTGTTAGCGTGATTCAGAACTTGCAAATGAATTTAACTAACGCCATCTATTAACAACAACCGGAACTAAATATCTAGCAAATAACAAAACATCGATATCTTCCCATGGGAATGTTTTACCGGGGTAAAAAGTAGCCTACGTCACTCTCCACCCTCCTCACTATCTCCACACACAAAAACCATTCCATTTCATAGCTTCGTTGCGACGTGAAAGCCGGACAAACAAACAAACAAATAAATAAATAAACAAACACACTTTCACATTTATAATATTAGTATGGATTTCGTGTGAACACAGGCTCGTAGTTTTAAGTGTTGAATTGTTGTCTGCCTGTTAGCAGTATAGGACAGTTGACTGCAGCTGATATCTGTGTCTCGCCTCTCACTCGAGCAGACCGTTCAAATCCTAGCGGCACGCTATATAATAACTTATCTAAGTTATCTGCGATTTAAGAAATGAAATTTCACCTGCTGTAACGGTGAACGCAACATCTTGAGGAAACCAGCATGCCTGCCTATCCGCATTTGGCCAGCGCGGCAGCGTTAGGGCGAAGGCCTAACCCCTCTCTTTCCATGAGGGGGGGTCATTGAGCACGGGTTTCCTCTTTCCATGAGGAAACCCGTGCTCAACAGTGGGAAAAAGAAAGGATTGTGGTGATAGATGGTGGTGGATCTCTGCTGGACTGTGTGACGGTGGATATCAGTAGCATGCGACTAACCATCCAGTATTAGTTTTAAATATATCTGTGGCTTTTTACTGGCCTTTGGGATTTAGTTTTATCTACATATTTACCTGCTAATTCATAACTTGTTATTTGCAGGTACGAATCATGTGACTACCAGTTTAATATAGGTAAGGTTATTCAAGTCTGATGCAGTTCGATAGTGAACATGGAGTTGTGGAATATGGATATTGAACTTCTGATCTGGCTATGCAATCCGCCAAATCTATTCTAATTCACAGCTTTAATTGCCGACCTCACTGTACATATAAACCTCTCGACACTGTTCTGTTCGGAGAAATGTCTGGAATATCATGTAGATGATACGAGAGGGCTCTGCATACACCGGACCTGTTTTACTACCTATTATAATAGTCATATTTCTCATTGTTAGGTCTCGGCCAAAACAGATGTACAACTTACCTACATAGAAATCTAACCAAAAATGTTATAAATGTGTTAAAGCTCTAGGATTTGTCGAGTAAACTAGTTTCAAATTTGTAGAATAATAATACTCAGTTCAGTACATAATTATACTTTCATAGAAATATTTTATCGTTACGTTATGTATGTGCATGTCAATTATGTCCGTTTGGGTCGTTCCGTTTGAATTAAACAAAACGCCCTTTTTATTTAAAGATTTTATTAAAGAATATTTTCTCCCATTTGTATTGTTGTATCACTTGCAATTGAAATTAATTTAGTGATCATCTTCTAATTTTTTGAAATATATTTAATATTAACTTTGCCATACATTTGTTTCGTGCTTGTATCAATATACCGATAACTTATTACTTACGTTTACCTTTTCAAAGCAGCTTTTTCAAAGTTGGGTTTTTATAATATTTTTTTATTGGCTTGGCAACTGTGATACGAAGGCAAAACTTTTCTAAGCCATTGGCCTCGACCAAAAATAAGTAACTTTTAGCCAATGGCGTGCTTAAAGTTCAAGCCCTTTGGACAGCTGCTCGAAAGTCACGAGAAAAAATGCGGCCGTAAACTTTCACGGGTAATAGTCGTGAATAAGCCATATTTAAGTATATAATATGTTTATGGCACTAGTTTTATCTTAGGACAATTTCTATCAACCAATGAAAGTTTGTGAAACATTAGCGTAGATAATAGATAATCTACGCTACACAACCTTTTTGTATTTCGATATGCTATATAATATATAAATTGGTCTATGTGTAGCTATTGATATATCAAATTGCTAATTATGATCCTAATTATGGCTCGCAAAACGCAATAAAAATATGAACGTTGAAACTACAGAAAAGGGTCATGTTACGAAATTGAATGTGTCCCTTGACAGTCAATATTCCCATTTATTTCATGATACACATGCGATACATGACTTTGAAAAGTGTCACCTTCCATAAACATGAAATTATTTTTCGCATGGATGTATTATTCACCTCACATCCTTCAAAAATGGCGGCAAATTATATTTGACAACCCAGACCCGTGAGCACAATATACGATTCCCACGTCTCTCTCTACATCCATTTCTGACTTGTTATATTTTAAGCAATTTTGTTCCGTTAGATAACAGACATCCACATTAATTTAAAGATCACAATTTATTTTTTACTTAATTTGATTAAAGTCTTCAATCACAACTACTAGCAGGACTATAACTAACACAAACATACAAAGTGGAATCGTATTTACGAGGTAGTTTCCAGCCGAATAATTTACCTCAAGGATCTATTTATCCTTAACAAATACTAACCAACTAAGTTTATTTTATCTTTTGGTACGGTTTGTACATACTAATGCAGAATTTTCCATAGATATAATGGGCTGCAGCGTGGATTGCTGCTCGTTAGCTATTCTCCGAAAAAAAAATATACGCAGTTTTTTAGTACTCCATCCAAGGTTGTTTACGACAATCTGTATGCCGTTTAAAAGGTTGTTGTTATTCAATTTACATGGCTACCCCTGCGTGACGCGTTAGCTGAACTGAACGTGGTGGATCATCGACCTCATTTCCCTGGTTAACTCAAGCCTACGCACTCCTTCTATAAAGGACTTTGACCTTTATTATTTATGGTATAATAACTCCGAAGCGCCACATACTCATTTTATTGGTTCACCACGAAGAATATTAACGAGGGCGTTGGCTAATGGCCCCCGTTTAGGATATTCGTCGAGATATTTCGATGGTTATCGTTTTTGGTAGCTTCTCTGTTTGTTTTTCAATAACCGTAACTGTTTATCTATTCGTCTATTAGGGTTCTTATCATAAGATACAATTTCGTTTAAAATGAAACCTCATGTTAAAAATATTTTACCAAATAATTTTAAAATTACTTCTATATACCTATCGAATGTGATAAATACCCAACACTAGTTTAAAAAGCTGAGAAGCTAGTCGAAGTGGAGGCTAAGGACCTTATCGCAATGAATAAGCAAAATTAGCTTTCAAGTCATTGTTTTTACTTAGTTACGAGTATACCTACAACTAGAAATGTTGTTTCAAATTAATTTCTTCTGTCATTCTGTTTTAAACACGGGAATAGCCGCTGAAAGGACTGTGTTAAACTATTTAGTTAAGATAGTAATCTTGACGTCTCTGTGAGTGTTAATATTTTAATTCAAATTCCTAAGCAGAACCAAATATAGTTCGCCATTCCTCGGAGCAAGAGAGGTGGTAATGACTTATCGATGGTCATAACGGCCTAAGAATCGGCCCGTGGGCTGCCCGTAGGGCGACACCTTGGGAATTGATTGTAGTAATTACGCAACGGCCTCCCGTGTGGTTCTCTTATGGGACCAGGTTTATCGCGTCATTTATGCGCTCGCTTACCCCTTATTAGGATATGAAAGAATAAAGATCGACGGCGTGTAACGCTTAGGGGGAAAAAAATTTGCGAACATTCGGCCCAGCCCCAGCTGTGATTAAACGGTAATATTTCTGACCTAAGTATGTAACGCGCCCACCGATAAATTAGTAGGTACATAGTGTTTGTAGCGTCCAATGGCTCGCGTCGATTCAATGTGATCGAACGAGTTAAGCAACGACGGGCGCGGTCGGTTTGTGGATGGGTGACCGCTAGTGACAAAATTTCATGGGCGCTACCGTGCTTCGGAGGGCACTTAAAGCGGTCGGTCCCGGTTGTTTTCAATGTTGGAAACAGTCGTTAAGCCTTGCCGAAGACCTTAGACGGCTTGAGAACATTCGACACTTGGTTAGCCACTAACCCCTCCACCGCATTGGAGGAGCGTGGTGGAGTATGCTCTAGTCCTCCCGCAGCAGTGTCTGTGGGGGAGACCCGTGCCCAGCAGCGGGACGTCTATGGGTCGCAGCGAGCGAGTGTTTTTACTAACGAGTGCCAAAAGATGTTTAATAGACACTAGAGGTAGCGATACTGCGGTCGAACGACTGTTTGATTGGCTGGATAAAGACTTATTTTAGTGTACGTTTTCACCCATTTAGATCAAAAAGATATCAATGAAGACAATGGTGTAGAAGTAGAACCTTAGCTAGACATGTTTAGCGACATGGTAAATGTAATTATTTGGAACACCACAATAACATTCTGTCAAAGTTCACAGAATAACTTATAACGTATTTCTATTTCACTATAACATCATTACACCTTTACTGATTTGGCTGTGTTGATTTTTCCTTATTGAATTTTATCGTAAATTAATCACGAAATAAATATGTCATCCAAAAACAGAGCTTGTAGCATTGTATAGCGAGGCTAATTTTGGAGCGAAATAGCTGCCAGCCCTCCAGTCACCTGAGACAATTTTAATTATTAATTTTTAATTATTTTTAGTTTAATTTCTCCATGGTGTCTTCTTTGGTGTACAAATAAAGAGTATTTGTATTGTATTGTATTGTATCTACATTAAATAAAAAGATTAGTAATAAAATTTAAAGTCAAATTGATCAAAATTAATACCAAATCAGATTAGTGTTGCCTTATGAGATTTAATATAATCGTCGTAAGATCAATAAAATTAAAAATTAAAAATGAAGTAAAGCTGATACAATTTTGTTTGTGTCAAGTTATTTATGGTCACAGTCAGTTTGTGTTAGTGTCATAAACAACTCCTAGTGTTTTAAATTCGTTTATTATTCCGATTTTTGGAGCGATTACGTAACTATTGACTGCATTATAATCCCAACCTTGGATGGCCGGAATTCTCACGTCCATTTGCATTGCACATAAAGCTGGGTTGTGGGACTTGCCCTCTATAGCTTAGCCGTGCAAAGGACATTGTGTTTAAAATCAATTGCTGTTATTACGCTACCAATCAACGTCAGTAGAGCAGAGTTCCCACGTCGTTTCCACTTTGCTGGTCGGTTTGGATAATCACGTACTAAAAGTTAGGGTCTGCTTTAAATTTAAATATTATGCTGGTCACACTTTATTTTTAAATTAACAGGGGTTGACGGCAGAAGTGATTGATGGAATGTAGATTTGATTGCTTAGTCTTAATAATAACGAATACACGTCATAGGGTTACAGTTTTGCACAACGTATGTTGTATTATCAATCACTCGAAAATCTCTACCTACGGGTTACTAATAGATAGGTATACTAGGAAATAAAAATCAATTTACTTTTAATGTTATACAAATAAAAATCACGGGACACCTTACACCAATAAGCCGCAACTGCCGCAAGCCCCATTGTAGCTACCGATTCAACTGAAAATACTCGGTCATTAAATGGAATTTTTTTTATGGATACAAGATGCTTCATCATCTGATCAAACGAGCTTGCAGCACCACCTATCCGCTGCCGCCCATGACAACTGTGACTGACTTTGAACAAAGTTCAAATAGGTTAGTCCAGTTAGCTACGAGATATAATAAGAACATTAGTTGGTCAGTTCGTTAGTGGGAATGAAGACTGGGTACTGTTAGTGATAGTTAGTCCTCTCAGTTGCGTGTTAGTGATAGTCCAGTTAGTAATTGTTAGTATGTCTCGTTCCAAGTCAAGTCACAAATGTGTGTGCTACCCTTGAGGACTAAAATTGTCTCTTCTAAAAGAACCACACCTTTCTAACTGGACCACAATTGTTTTAAATCTAATTATCACTCGGTACACATTAGTACTAGGTACCGTAGCGGGCGGTTGTTCTGCCCCGGGCGAACTCTATATGAAACAAAATCGGTTTCTTAACGAACCTATTTTGTTCCCTATAGGCTCTATCACCTTAAGTTGGTTATGCTTACTTGGTTGTTTTTAATTTTAAGTAATCTATATATTAGTAATAACGCTTTATTTAAGTACTACGTGTTATGCATTGGTCAAGTTTTTTACAGGCTCTTCAAAAAATAATTTAATTTAAAAGCATTGCTGTTGTATAAATATGTTATTTTGAAATATTAGCATTTTTTTCTACTCCATGCAATTTCATTTTAAATTGAATGTACACGAGTTTCTAAAGGAAAAGGAAGAACACTATCAGTGTACAACTGGACATAACGCCGGAGGCGGCACTTCAGACGAAATGGCCGACGGCTGGTGAACTACGGAGTGACGATTTCAAAGTTCGGCTATGCTACGAGTATGACGGAGCTTGGGAAATATGCCCGTCGAGAACTCCGCCGCTTTTAAAAATGGCACGAATAACGCTCCAGACGAAAAACTGGATGCACTAAAAATCACTTGCCTCTAGGCATGTTTAGGTTGCTGTGATTTTACTGGCATTCCTTTTGGAGAAGAATTTAGCTCGACAGCATTCTGTGTGTTTTTGCTATGGGTGCCACCATTTCTCTGTGTTCAGTAGGTGCTACTAGTGCTAGTGCTTTAATAAATCTTTTATCAAACATTCATAATTATCTTAGTCAAAATCATCAAATCATCAAAATTCGCTAATATATTGATGAAGCCCTCACGTAATTATTAATTTACCAACTTCCAATATAGATATTAGTTACATTCCATTGATCAGTATAATATTATGTTCATCCAAGTAGATGTCAAATGTCACTTTGTCCCATGATACTACGAAGAATATGACAATTGTTCGACATTTGGGTCTTATACGGTCGAAACTGTCGACCAATAGAAGTCCCTTGACGCAATTTCTATAGCGGTGAAACCGAGAAAAATAGGGTAGTACCTATATATGATTCAAGTGTCAGCCCCAATGCCATCAGTTACGTCGGTTACTTCAATTGGTCGGGATGAAGTTAGCGAGCAGCATTAGCCTTGAATGCCCATTGGGACCCGTTGACCGAATCGACCTGCCACGCACATCGACCACCCCCGATCACGTACTACGTCTTGCAATCTTTCCGCGTAATTTGAGATATTGTACTGTGGGCTCGGTATATATACCGGAGTATCCAGGAGCATTTGTGTGTGTCTAACTGATATAATGACTAAATAAAGGAGAAATCTTTGGTATGCGTTCTTTATTTTCATTATGTAATCTAGTTAAATTGTTGATGAATAGATTTGAGATTCTGAATATTTATATTTAATTCCTTACTTAATAAAACATACGGACTAGAACCTGGGGCATAAAAGTTTCGGATGACGCCATCATTTTATCAACGTTTAAGTTGATTCAAGTAACCGATGACTCACTTCTACGGTATTGGTCAATATTTGGAACACCTGTCCACTTGATACAGAAAAAATCTGGGCTAATCGCATGTGTAAGAATGTCGTTGCGGCTTCTCGGTCCATACCTTGTGTGATGATCACGTTCCATATAACAATAAAGGCAACACACAGTGCCTTATTAACTGATATTGTTATTTAATATTTATGATTTATGTCACACACTGAAATGTTAACAATTTGTAGCAAACATTTTGGAGTAGAGAAACAAGTTCAATATTTAAGTACGATCTCACATGTTAACAGAAAACTAACTATTTCACACTTTAAAACATTTCAAAGAGGCAGCTTTGATTTATAATAGAGATAAGGTTTCAGGTGGGTAGGTACATAAACGAAATTTCACGGGAAATATTTTCCGTCTGAACTGTTAACAGATGTATCAAATATTTTAAGCATCGCGGCATCGCCGAGAATTCAGAGGCTTTCTTTGCGAATTTTCAATGTAAATTTTATTACTTCTGTGATCTCCCTTAACATATTTAACTTACATTACATTTTCAAGATACCAAGCCAATATATTTAATAATCTAGCGGGAATATCGCGGCAGACGGAAAATATTTTCCGTTCCATCGCAATTTCAACATTATAGGTGTTTAGTTTTGTAAATTTCCATTTTATGTAAATAGTGAAACTTTAAAAATTATGTCTTACTTTTTTTTCTGTTCAACATTGAATAAAAATGATTTCATGATCAGTTTTAAATACTAAAAATGGCAACTTTATACTCTACAGAGACATATTTGAGTTATTTTTGTAGAAGCGATAAGATTTCAGGTTGGGAACATAAATGGAATTTTGCGAAAGAAATTACAGACGTGGGAAATATTTTTCTGAAACATCGCTACGTGAGAATTTCAGAAGTTCTGTTCACCGTTTCGTATATTTTATCGTATAAAATCCACGTTAAATTTTCGGTAATAGTCTTTTAAATATATTACCTAAAAATATTATGACCTAAAGGTGTAATCGTACCGTAGGCAATTATATTATGTCATCCATTTTACATTTTCACTATACTGATCTGGAAAGACTTCTTTAAGGTGAAGTTTTTGTCGTTCATTTTCAGTCCGTTGTAAAGTAACCGGAAAAATCAAGGGTAGGTATATAATATTTATGTACTCTGGCACAGTCAAGGTAAAGCTATGCATGTTTCACTGATGAGGTCTTAATTTTTTACTGTTCAAACATTTAAAAAATTCATGTGTACAGTGAGTTCATCTTTAGTGAGTAGTATACATATAATATTTACTTCCACATCATGATTATCTGTATTTATTAGTAGTCAGCTGAAATCGTTGAATTTGAAAATAAAATTAGATTCCGTTTACGGATGATACATTTCTAGTTTCGTTCTTTTTGCGTTACTCATACACGTTCACCCAGTCGCAGTCGCCATCTTAATCCATACTAATGCATCGAGTTAAATATACGTCAGCAATTCAACTCCAAGTTCAGGGACCTAGTAATGTATCGGCCGTGCCATTGAGTCTAGTGTGCTCGCTTCGCCACTTAAGTCTTCAATTGTAGCAGTAAGTCTTTTGCAAGTGTTAAGCATTAAATTATAGCAGCATGCACTTTTTACCGTGATTTTCATAATGTTATGACTGACTTAACAGACTTTTTTGATTGCTGTTGTTTCTTCTGGTGTTCCGTAATCTCTGTAACGTTTATGACTTTTTCATGTACCTTATGAAAACGAAGTATGATATCAGTCTAATTAAAACCGAAGAATTTAGAAGAATTCGACTAAGAAGTATGTTAGGTACCGGTCTACTAATATACATATCTTATGTGTTACTACCAACAAAAAATTCAATCTTCTGTTTTTGCGGAAACGGAATTTGGTTAAAAAATAATCATGACTAGCTCAACGCAAGTTTATGGCAAAAATTAATAATGCCGCAGCATCACCGCAAACAGTCTCTATGCTCGAGCCTTTGACGATGTGAGACTAAAATGGTTTCGTCCGTGCCTCTGTGTTGAATTTCGGCGACCTGCATTTTTGAAATACTCCAGTGAATATATTTAATATATTTAATATTTTTAGCTTTTGATATTGGTGTTAATAACAAAATGTATCTTTATATCTCGAGCTTTTTGTCTTCATTCCGTTTTCCTAATTGTTCCGGGAAAGGTCTCATTGCTCAGACAGAGGAGGCGCGCCGTTGGCGCAATCGGATTGACCCTGCCTTCTTCGTCAGAGGTCATGGTTCGGGGACAAACATTTGTGTGACAAACACAAATGTTTGTCCCCGTTTTTTTTTTTTTTTAGGGACTGGGATGGTTAGTCCAATTAGTTCAGAGAGTTATTTAGAACATTAGTTGGTCAGTTCGTTAGTAGGTATGAGGACTGGGGACTGTTAGTGATAGTTAGTCCTGTTAGTTGGTGTTAGTAATAGTCCAGTTAGTACTTGTTAGTAGGAGTCTCGAGTCTCGTTCTAAGTCAGTCACAGATGTGTTGCTACCCTTGAGGACTAAGATGGTCGCCTCTAAAGAAGTGTAACCGGAATCCACACCTTTCCAACCGGACCACAATTGCTTTAAAAACAATTATTACACGGCAGAAATGGTACTAGGTACCGTGGCGGGCGGTGGTACTGCCCCGGGCGAACTCTATATGGAACCAATTAGCTTTCATATAAAACCTATTTGGTTCCCTATAGGCTCTACCACCTAAAATTGGTTGAGGACTAAGATGGTCGCCTCTAAAGAAGTGTAACCGGAATCCACACCTTTCCAACCGGACCACAATTGCTTTAAAAACAATTATTACACGGCAGAAATGGTACTAGGTACCGTGGCGGGCGGTGGTACTGCCCCGGGCGAACTCTATATAGAACCAATTAGCTTTCATATAAAACTATTTGGTTCCCTATAGGCTCTACCACCTGCCTAGTTTGGGATCAGATGGCCGTATGTGAGTTTGTCCATGATATTTATTTATTTAATTACTGCACGCTCTGCATACTACTTTTATGCGTTTTCGAATACTTGTTGCGTTTGTTTCCCTTCCACTTTCTAATGATACTAATTGAGTCCTAATAAAAGCAGTCATCTGCGTAAGGCCTTTTTTAGACGGCAGTGCCACAGTATAGAGAGACGTATAGAGAGGGGGGATAGTGGCCTGTGTCGTCGAGTGGTGTAATTGAGCGTTGTATAGCGCCTGCCTCCCGCCCAGGCCCGGCGCGCCACTGGGCAGGAATGCCATGTTGAAACGAATCGCTAAAGCTAATTCATTTCCAACAGTTCAGTAACTGCCCGATTTTCCATGTGAAGCATTTTTGTCGTACCCGATACTAACTTGTTTTTGTAATTTTTGTTTTAATAGAAAATATACATGCTTTAAGAAATTAAATGAAATCTGCCAATCCACACTTGGCCAGCGTGGTGGACTAAGGCCTAATCCCTTCCATTCTCAGAGGAGACCCGTGCCCAACAGTAGGACAAAGAAAGGGTTGTGATGATACATACTTACGCAATTTGCTTAGGAATGTGCTAATCGTACCTATATTATTTTTTGTAGATACCCACAATGTGTAATTTTGTACCATCGCGTTGTGGCAAGTCGATAAGTTGATAGCATTAAATATTATAACAGCTTTAGACCGTTTAACCTGTTGACATACTTAATCACCATCTAGCTAGATTGAGTTACAAGTGATCGAGTTACAAAACATGGTCAATAACTGGTAGATATTCACAGTAAACGTTATCCAACACCGTTTGTCAGAAACTTTTACATAATATAATTTTAGTGTATATAGATTGGAATACGTGTCATGCACAGTTAATATTTGTCTCCGTCCATAATTTTGCTGCATTTGAACAATTCCCTATTCCGTGGAAAAACTGTATCTAAGTATTGTATGCATGTGTAAAAATTTTATAGTTACAACGCGTGCCATATAGTATACAGAGACCTACATTTGTGTTTTTGCCTTTTATACTTTTGGAGTGTATTAAAAAGTCTGACACGGTTTTTGTGCGTTGCATACATATTTCGGCGCATAAAAATGAAAATCTTGATCTCTTTGTGCTGTCTATCACCTTTCAATACCAATGTTGATGAGATACCTAACAGTGGACCCAGCGTTTGATGAATATAGGTGTACTGTGGTTACCATGTCATCGTCAGGAATGAGGTGTATTTAATCAACATACATTATATATATATAGTATACAGGAACTTGCTTAGCTGCAACCCATAGATGTCCCATAGTTGTGCGTTGCATACATATTTCGGCGCATAAAAATGAAAATCTTGATCTCTTTGTGCTGTCTATCACCTTTCAATACCAATGTTGATGAGATACCTAACAGTGGACCCAGCGTTTGATGAATATAGGTGTACTGTGGTTACCATGTCATCGTCAGGAATGAGGTGTATTTAATCAACATACATTATATATATATAGTATACAGGAACTTGCTTAGCTGCAACCCATAGATGTCCCACTGCTAGGCACGGGTCTCGCCCACAGACAAATCTGCGGGGGGGGGGGGGTCTTGGATTGGTGGAGGGGTTAGTGGCCAACCCAGTGTCGAATGTTCTCAAGCTACCTTCGACAAGCCTTTTAACGTTCCCTCCGAAGCACGGTAGCGCCCATGAAATGTCGCCACTAGCGACCCACCCATCCATTCATAAACTGACTGCGGCCGTCGTTGCTTAACTCTGTCGATCACATTGAATCGACGCGACCCATTGGAAAAAGAAACCTTCTACATATCTATTATTATGTGACGATATATTTGATACCTGTGCCTTAATAACACGTACTCGTATGTATGAGTAAGTACCTATATAGTCCGACCACCGTGAGTGTCGGGTCACGTTTCATGTGTCTAGTTCTGGAGATGTTTTAATTCTAAGGCGAAATAAAATTTAAATATGTATAAATAATTTTTGAAATTTAAATATAAATCTTAACTACTTACTTAAAACATAATTAGTGATATTACTTCTTAACCTAAGGGCATAACGTATTTCATTGGATTTTTCAATGTAACATTTTGCTTCTTACGTTTTCTCTCTTCATATTTGAAAAATTTAATTAGAATTTAAATGAGAATTGAGTAAGGTTACGACATAACGCAGTATCAGGCTAAAAATCTTATTTACGCTGACAAAGTCACAACAAAAATTATTGAGACCATTATTGAGGAGGATCGCAGCTAGTTTTTAATATTTCTGAAATCAATTTTGTGAGTAAATAATACAATTAATCAAAAAAACTTGGGTACAATAAGTACACACGGTCGACCAAACGCTTCTCTCCAGCGTTCAACAAAACACATATCAAAACCAAAATAGACGTACGCACGACACTGTTTATTTTCATAGCCAACTTCATAACGAGCCATTTAAAAAAGGTTCCACCCACCGCACGTCACAACTTCTTAAGCTTTACACACAAAGCGCGCTATGATTTTCCCGGTGTTTCCTTCCGAGCTGGGCCGTGGAGTGATTGAGGGCGCGACAAGCTGCTTTTCTCTGGTTACATTAGCGCCATTACGGTTTCAACTCGTGCCGGCTTATCGTCGCTTCCTCGCCCTCACTCAGGTCCGAGGCCGCGAAGTACATTTCACGAGTCCGCTGGTCTCCTTAGATCAGTCCGCTGAAGTGTACGTTGATTCGACGTGGATTGATCTAGAGTCCTCACCAACTCGCATCGAAGTTAACTGACCGAAATTAGCTCGGGCTGACAAAGCTTGAAAAATATTGCCGTTGGTAACAAATTTTTAATAATTGAGATTGAGCTCTGCCGAATTTCACACCAAGTTACAGACCCTTTTTACCTCGTTATCTAGTTTTTAATCTAAAATGGGATTCAAAGCAAACGTTTGCATGATATCTGCGCATTGGAAAAAGGCTTGAAGCGAAAAATTTATAAAACAGATACCTTTAGCCAGAGGTTAAAATAACTAAGAGATATCTCTGATATTCCCCTTAAGTATAACCATCCTTTCTGTGGTTTAGTGTTCTCGAACAATTTTCCTCTCAAAACATAGTCTAAACTAAACGATGAAGAAAATGCGTTTATTATAACCGGTGTTCCGGAATAGCGCTTTATTTCACACTTCAAATCTTCCAGACACCCCTCCACTGAACGCCTTTTGAACCCAGCGGTAATGTCTGTGTTCCTGTATACCTGAAATAATGTTGTTTAATAGTTACATTAACTTAGGAAAGGCTGATTCGTTTCACCAGTCATTCCTAATAAATTTTTATTCGACACAATTAACACACACACATTATTTTAACAAATTACCTATTAGATTGAAGATTAGATTTGATGTTTTTGTTTGTTGTTTATTTAATGATCATATTTTATCTCGGAAATATTTCTCCATAATATTGAAATACGTAACATTCATGTGCACTATTCATAATTAGTTTTTTTTGCTATTGAGTTAATTACTTATTTTTTGCTCACAAATTAATTCTATTTTATTAAATTTATATATTCCTGTGTTGTGATTCTAAGGTTATTTTTTACATATTTTATACTTCTAGTACCTTCTCTGTGGTGTGTTGTTAGTTAAAGACGGTTGGTTACGGCAATTTATCGGTTACGCTCCGATAGTTTCGGTATAGCAATTCAATTGATATACGGTGAACAGTGAGCACACGTGTAAGTGCTTTAGCTGGTAAAGAGTGATTGCTGATTACACTTTTTTACACGTTCGTGCTAATGTGTAATACGAAATTACGTTCGTAATCCCTGGTAAAAACTGTGGAAGGAATCCGTTATAAATAACCGCCAAGTGTCGAATCACAGAAATAACCGAGTCAGTAAAATCGATTACATTTTGTTCAGGAATGCAGACATTCAAGACGTTCCGAAAGTGTAAAGATCTCAGAGAAGCATTCGATATCGTTTGACTTTCAATAAGTACAAGCCTCGCAGATATAATTTACCGACTCGTTTAACACGTTCTAAGAACTAACCCGATATTACTAAAATCGTCGATTCGCTAATACACGTAGAAACGTGTCAAATTTCTATTAAAACAAAAAGCTTTACTCGAGTCAGATTGTAAACGCCACAGCACGTAATTCGATTAGTAAGACGCTGTTAAATCGCATTTTTTTCAAAGTTTTAGCCAAGGACAGGTCTATGGTAAAATAAAATCTATATTACTGACGTGTGACTCACACTCACATCACGACTCACGCCTAGCCGTGCGTGACCCTTCCAGCCTACCATGAACCGCCTCATTGTTTCCGACATTACTTGCTGCAACAGAGGCTATCGGTCACGGATTCTCTATAATCAGCTTTGTTTTACCATTATCATTACTGTTTGTATCTTCATTTGAACCGCTCTGTCCATTATCATTATCATTACCTGCTCACGTATATTCTACCTCGAATTAGGCACTGCTTTTTGGATTTCTTTCAACATCTTTTATTAGTCATACAAACAATACTTTTAAAACCTGTTGAGTGTACAAACCAGCGAAAGTTATTTTATGCAACACAATGAGGATTTGTTCTTTAACATATGAAAAAGGTGTTCCGAACTGGAGCATAAAATGTTTTCAACGGGTCTCTCGAGTGCAACAATAGTATTTTATGTGTTCGGCTATACAAATTGTACGGCTGCTGTTTTGGAGTGTACTTCAAATAAAAATGCTGAATTACGTTTCAGCGGGGGTTGGGGATTAAGATGTGACGCTATATAAAGCTTTTTAGTCATTAGAGTGGCAGGGGTATAATGTAATATGATACAATAGGAATTCGTATGGGTTTAAGTCATACCTTGCGGTTGCCGTGAGTGGGGTTGCAGAGGAAATTACGAGTATTTTGTCGTTTGTACTGACGTATTTGCTTACAGTTACAAACGTGTATGATTTAAAAATATCTTAAATTAGTCAGATTTAATTAGTAGTATTTATTTGAAAATATTCGCCATGTCATTTCATATTGAATTGTCGTTTGATTTGTACTTGAGAGGTTAATTTAATATTAATATTTTATAACTATTGTCATACTGTAATTTATAATTACTTGTGCGACTTGTGTATAAGTTTTGCGTGTCATAAACATACGAGTATGTATGTGGTAAAATAAAAAGTTAATGGCACGGTTGAAAAGCTTGACCGGAAACTTTAATGTTATGGTAGCCATTTTAAATTATAACTTGGTGAAAAAACAGGTGTGTAAAGTTTCACTTATTAACTACCTATATTATACTGGTACCAACAAGTTTATTTGTTAAGAACATAAGCCTATTTTCTGAGCTCGCTTGTACCTAGTAGTTTGTAAAGTAGGTGTAGTCTCAATATAGATTCATACTTTTTATAAGGTGATCAACCCTTTTCCGTGTACATATACCGTCTTTACTCCTAATAAGTGTTAAATGTTTCGCACCCCCGAAACAAACAATGCTCACGCTTATCGTAGCAAGTCAAGCACCGCATAAAATTCTTTTATCAAAGAACTCTCGCTTATTATAAAATATTGTAATATTTCACCACCACGTAAAACTGTAATAAACTATGCTTCCACACGAAAATACCTAATTAGTGAACGCCACTTTTTTACGTTTGATAACACATTTACTTTTTCGGTCATAAATCAAAACTGTACCTACCTAAGCTTATGGATGATAAATTTTGTAATTAAGTTGTCTGTAGGTATGGCGTGACTAAGGAACACAATGCTAGGTAATCATGAATAATTTCAAAGTTCTGTCCCTTCATCCTTAAATGATCAGTCTTATAATTCTTGTTCCTGAAACTGATGATAAAAGAACGATGCAAGACCAGCCTAAGCTATTCTAGAACCGATGTTCAGTGAAGAATCAGTTCAGAAAAGAATCAAGGTTGAGACCTTAAACCAAAATAAACCATGCTGGAAGAATTTACACGCCTTATAGAGAATTATATAGAACTTCTAACCAAGCAGTCTTTCCCAGATGCTTCTTCTTCTCAGGTGACCTTTAATCGATTAAAGCTCACGTAATTTAGCCACTGTGTGCTCAAAACATTGTTTTATATTAGGCATACTGTCAGCACGAAATTTAATCAGACAATGGCACAATTGTACGCAAACTCGATCAGAAATGTTCGTATAACACATTTCTGATCGAGTTTGCGTACCATTAGCGAGCCGCTATTCAGCAGAAATTTGAGTAGCTAGTTTATTATCCATATTCCGGTACATTGACTCAAAGCGCACTCACACATTTAGCTAGTTAGCTGCAACACATGGACGTCTCACTGCTGGGCATAGGTCTCCCCCACAGTTTTAACGATTGTTTTTACCATTGAAAACGAATAGGACCGACGGCTTAGCGTGCCCTCTCAACTTAACCTCCGGTCACCCATCCACAAACCGTCCGCGCCTGTCGATGCTTAACCTAAACTGTCGATCACATTGAATCGACGCGAGTCGGTGGGCTATGGACGCTACTCATATATAGGACATAGGATGTCTTTTTTAAAAATTTCCATTGCTAGAAAAATAATTTCGTAAATAATTATAGTAAACTTACACACTCACTCATAGACAAAGGGAATGTTTTTTCAGTGTTAATGGACATATACTCCTAAAGAATATTTATTTATTTATTTATTTATTTAAATTAGGCACACCAACATATGATACACGAAACAGTATAAAAAAAAAACAGTACAAATAAATCTTGCAGTCGTGTACATACAGTTACAGGTGAGCACAACATTCACATTGTTTGTTACGCGACTAATAATAGCGCTAAGAATAGGGTGAAAATCAGCAGCCATGGTTCTGTCTGTACTGTACCATGCGGTAGGCTGAGCATAGTCCTACTTTGTTCTAAATTTATCCGTATCTGTGTTAAAACTATACGTAAATGTGTAATTCATTGAGACGAAACAAAGAGTTCTTCGTTTTCTTCTTCTAAAACAGCTACATTGAAACTCCCTTCTCGAATAGGTACAAAATTTCTTTCGAAAATGAAAATCAATAAGCATTTACCAGGTTAAACCGAGTAAATAACCAAAGGCAGTCAGGGAACGCTGTACTAACGTATCATAGAAATTTATCGGAAAATTTAATGGCTAGAAAAAAGTCTAGGTATCTGAAAAACGCTCGAGCGCTCGCTATTGTCTGATACCATCGACGTGTTCCTTACAAACATAAAATATTCACCAACTTGGTGCTGAAGTAACAGAAAATAGTGTCCTATTTCTTTTCTGGGAGTAATGACCAAGGGAGACGTCTTGCGATACGCTCTCCCATAACGTCCTCCCTTGTAACGTCTCTGTGAACCGAATGTTCCGTACAAATTAAATACATTTGATATTTTTATGAAATATTATGAGTACCTAGCTATATAGGTATCATATACAATACAATACAATATAAAAATACTTTATTGCACCAAAAAGTAAGACACAGGATATAAAAAAATTATAGGTGAAACAATTGGCAGTGCTTAGATTGATCTCTTCCAGACAACCAACTATATATGGATATATGGATCGAAGAGAAAAAATAAAGTAGGGAACCAGCGTACAATTAAATACATAAGGTATTACACAATGTCACGAAATAAATACAAATACGTGACCACAAGATTTTTAAGATTTTCAAGGTTTTTAATAAATAATTAATAATTGACATATATATACTAATATTATGATGTGTCTTCACACATAATAAAGTAAAATAAAATATACACATACGTAGAAAAATGATAAAAGCAGGAGAAAATAAATACCTATGTATTATATCCAAACATATGTATTTTAAAGCAAAGTACAACGCCACGTCTAGCGACTGTCTTGTCTGTGTAGGTACGCGATGAACTCTGAACTACTGAACGTATTTTCATGAATTTGTCACCAATATATAGAGTGATTCATGAGGATGGTTTAGGTGTATAATTTGTCGAGGTAAATTGGCTGAAATATGACTAGGTATACATACTTGTCGAAAGTGTCGAAAAAAGTCAAACCGCCCGGGAGTTACGTACAGCAGTGTCTGATTGATGGATGGATTGTAACTTCCAAGAATGGATAGAGAAATTTTGAAGCTATTTTTAACGCGGGCGAAGTCGCGCCCAACAGCTAGTAACCAATAATTATAGACTCACCACGTTCGAAACGTAATGTGCAGTGTTTAAACTATTCAATGTTTCCGTTTAATAAACATAGAGCAGATAATAACAGGCACAAGACTTTCAGGAATGTATTTGTCTTTCTCGGTACGCAACCCTAAAACCACTAAAAGTTGTTACCTCAGTACGCAGTTAGTCTCACCCAAATGAGTTCACCTTATTACTCGATAAATTGAGGACGTAACTTCCTCAACCGAAGTATTTTAGGAGCAAAAGATTTTTCTTTTGATGTTTCAGGACATTCTCAAGCGAGAAAATTTCAGCTTGAACGTTTTTTAGCTTTGTTAGTAACCTTGCACGATAGTCAAGACCTGAGAAAGGACACAGGCTACGTTTTAATTGGAAAAAAGTGTTGTAAAGGGTTGAAAAGGGGGATGAAAGTATGTCAGAACTAGAAGCATAAAGTTTTAATTTTAGGTTGTTGATTAGATATACCTAAATAAATATGGCATTCAAAGTTTGTAAAAATGTTACCCCTATGGGTATAATAAACATAGGGGATAACACATTTACGGATTCATTACAAATTTGTGGAGCTAAATTGAACGCGCTATTATTATGTCTAATTCCAAGCGAGCGAAGCTGCGGGCATCCACTAGTTACCTATAAATGCGTGACATGTAAGTATGTGTATGTTATGTAACATACAGTATGTAGAGTTCGTTACTATAGATTTACTGTAGATTTTTTAGATACGGATAGATGTCCGAATGGTTCGAAGCGGACATTTGGAGCAACTGACAATTCTTGTCTCATTTATTATTATCGTTTCATAATAAATTTGACTGCGTCGTTGTTCATCTCGTGGCCGCGACTGCTAAGCTCCTGGGTTCAATTCCCGGGCCGAGCAACAACTATTGGGTTTTTCTAATTTAAAATGCCCGGTAGCAGCTAGGAGTCTGGATTTGTGCCCGTTATATGGCGAAAGGCTCACCATCACATGGGGAAATACAGGCGTTATTTTAATCCTGTTATGATTTTAAATTTAATTTGTTATCACCAGGGTTTTACGTAATCAGCGAGCTTAAGGCTTAGGTAGGTACCATATAGGTATTACAACGCTCTTTCTTCCGGCGCTCAAGCTTACCTACATGTAAAGGTGAGTGACTTCCTTACCGCTCTAATATCTTAAGTGGATTACAAAGATATTCTATATTCACTATATTTATTCCGTAAATATTTTACCTTAGTGTATGTTTATTATTGTTTTGGCATGTATCTATTAACATATTATTACAGCATGTGAAGAACCGAAGTCTTGTAGTACACACAGAGGATTGTATTGTATATACTGAGCCCCTTAGCTTAGCTGCAGCCTGCAACCCATAGACGTCCCACTGCTGGGGCCCCTTATTCATAACAAATTAATAGATAAACTTATTAAAGATATGGAGTGTTCTGTCACTTCCATTCAAATTCGAATTGAGTTTGAATAAAGAAGATAAAATAGCTAGAATACGTTTATTATTTTTTATGAATAACTGGGATGGTACTTACCTTCCTACCTTCTGTACTGTACGGTAGAGTGCTATACAAATCAATTTTTTTTTAATAAATCCTATAAATATCTACTTATAGGTACCTAGTATTTAAAATACGCGGGAAATAAAACACCGATAACGTAATGATCCATCTTATTAAAAACAACATCACAATATTCGTAGGTACGCAATTAGTACGCAGCTTCGTAAATACTCGATCCCTTGTACATTCATAGTAATAAAACGCTGTTTTATTAATAACTGGTGACTTCGAATTATATTAGCAAGATTATTTATTTTCCTTATACGACGAGAACACTCCCAATATTCAATATTGAAATCCAATATTATGACATGTGAAAGTTGTTACGTAAATATAGAAAAATATTGAGGTCGCGAATACTGTATCGATGTGAAATAGAAACAAACAACATTCTGACTTACGCATATCACCACAACCCTTTTTAGTCCCACCGTTTCCACGGCACGGGTCTCCTCTCAGAATGGGAGGGATTAGGCCTTAGTCCACCACGCTGGCCAAGTGCGGATTATGTCAATCCGCAATATCTGTATCCTTTAATCGCAATCCTTCACTTACGCATACAATTTTCCTAATATGACTTGAAACGGAAGGACGTAGAACCAGAATGTGTCTTATTGATGCGTCTTAGCAATAATACATCACCTGCTGTTACGGTACGGTGAAAGTTGCACAAAATTCGGCGGCATCACAGAAATTATATTTATATTATATACCTATTTATATTTTGGGCACACGGTCATCTGACCCCAAAGTAGGCGCGAGCCTGTAATATGGGTATCAGAGACTGATATACATACATAGATATTTTAAGTACATACTTAAATAGATAATATTAACATCCAGACACAGAACGAATACAAGTATTCGTCACACGAATATTTGTCCTGATTGGAATTCTAACCCACGACCCCTGGCGCAACAGACAGGGTCACTACCGATTGCGCCAACGGGCCTGTCAATTAGCCAGTATAGGCGTTTACCTACCTTCTGATTACGGGAAGATAACCGTGATCAACAATAGTTAATCATGGTTGGTGTAATTGTATATTGGTCAACATAAGGCCCGAATAATCGGACGTAAACGCTATGTATTCGCTACAAACATGCATTGTGTGGTCGGGAAGCCCTGGTATCGATCGCACGCCTGTCCCGGCACTCCCGGCAGGAGGGCGCTCGCTGCACATGACCTTGCGTGAATTCCGATTGTGGCTCACATGACTTACGATAAATGGTTTTTCTTGCAGGTACGTACCAGACACGAGCGCACGCAGGTGTGTTTTGAAGCCAGCTGACAACTTACCTGATGGTAGGTGGTCGGCGATCGCAGATGGTAGGTTGCAAGTACTTTTGTCCAATTAAGCGATTATCGTCGTATGTAGCGTCCATAGCCCAATGGCTCGCGTCGATTCATGTGATCGAAAGAGTTAAGAAACGACGGGCGCGGTCGGATGGGTGACCGCTAGTGGCAAAATTTCATGGACGATACCGTGCTACGAAGGGGACGTTAAGCCGTCGGTCCTGGTTGTTTTCAATGGTGGTAACAGCCGTTAAGCCTTGTTGAAGACCTTCGGGTGGCTTGAGAATATTCGAAACTGGGTTGGCCACTAACCCCTCCACCAATCCGCATTGAAGTGTAAGTTATGTCCCAAGCAGCGTCGTGGAGTATGCTCTAGACTGCAGCTGTGTCTTTGGGGGAGACCCGTGCCGTAGTTTCACAATTCGTGTGTTTTAAGTGTTCTATTATTGCACGGTGCAAAATTAATAGAAGAACTTCACCAGTAACGATACACACCGACAGTAATATCGTCTCGGTTAGTCTGTGTTTCACTACACTGTGAAGCTGTATGTGGTTGAATTTCGAATGTAAATTTCAGCCGCGATGCCCTTTTTGGGCAGTGCATAGGTACATACGCAATCATGCACCGGGAGCGAGTAGGAAAGCCCTGGCGTATCGATTGAAAGCCGCAAAGTTACGCGCGTATCCTTATACTGCCTGTTATAATAACTTGCTCGATGTACAAAAATTTAATTAAGTAATTCAATATTTGAATAATTTTCGTACCATGGAATCGCTGAATTAATGCCACGTATACATCTAAAAAGAAAGAAAGAAAGAAAGAAATAACTTTATTCGCCAGTACATAAGTTATATCTTCCGCAGGATCCGTGGGAGTGATATCACGGAGGCCACGCTTTGACAAATATACGAGTGTATGTAATTTTGTACATTAGACCAATAAACTACGTTCTCTACTTCGTACGTTCTACGTTGTTTGAATATGATTTTTCTACGTTTTATTATGATTAATGCTATGAGTCGTTGGCCATAGAATTTAAATTTCACACATAATTTGTGTTTTACAGTTGTTAACATATTCGCGAACGCATGTTGTGTGGTCGATGGGATTGTGGAATGGAAACCATAAGCTCCATCGATCGACCAAACCTTGCAAGCCATGGCCTGTGGCGGCGGAGGGGCGTGCGGTTGGGTAAACATTAACACATTTGCCATACTTTGGGGGTGTATTTATGCCTATATGAGATGTATTAGGTAGGCACTTTAGGTCGAAGACTAAAATTAACCTATACGATTATTCGCCAAAAGTTACCCATGACTTATTTCTAGATTTAGATTATGTGCAATTTAAGAAATTAAATGTAAGTGACCTTTAATTATTGTATAATTAGCTATAACGGTGAAGGACACATCGTAAGGAAACCTACATGCCTGCGAGTTCATCATAATGTTCTCGAAGGCATGTGAAGTTTGCAAATCCGCACTTGGCCAGCGTGGTGGACTAAGGCCTAATACCTCCCATTCTGAGAGGAGCCCCGTGCCTAACAGTGGGACAAAGAAAGGGTTGTGATAATGATGAAAAATACGATTATTAATTTATTACAGGCCGAAGCTTGGAGCCACTTGGCTTAAAAAGGTAGGTGTAAGAGTTATGTATGAGACAAGTAGGTAGGTGGGACCGCCAAGTGGTTACGGTTCAAGATAAACTTAACTTCATTAATTCTTTAACAAACATCTTAATATGTATATCTTCGGCCTCTCTGAGAGAGCTTAGAGTGTCTGTTCTGTGTCCACTGTCCACTGTTACACTGTCCACACGATCATAATATTTATTAAAAATTAACTCCTTTTTTTATCATAAACCTCTTTATACGGAGCTAGATCTTGGTCTATAACAAACAATACATGACATGAAGATGGGGTAACCAGCATTCTTCATCTTTCGGGAACTGCCTTCTGTTCGCTCCGCTTAACTTGACTTAACATTGTCTTTATCGACTATCAATACTGAAGTTGATCACATCAACCACCGGGCGAACATAGCTGCGTGAGGAAAGGTGTCTACAACTAAGCTATGCATGCCTGCGCCTCGGCTCTTACATAAAGGAACCACTACGCATTCTTCTACGAGGTCACTGCATTCGACGCAACACGCGCCAGGCTTTCAGAGTGCATGTGCGACAACGGGGCACGCCTCGCTTCAGAGCAATGTCTTAGGCTCAAGGATTTCTTTCAAGTAGGTAGGTAGCTCTCAGCTCACTAGTCTTAAGGGAATGAGCTTTGGTATCTAAGTTCGGTTGTAGGGTACTGTATTTAAGTCTGTATAGCCCTATCAGCTTATATCTGAAGAGAGTAATCTGGCCGTGGCTGCACAGATAGCTGCGAAAATGAAACGAATGTAACTAAGCTCCTGTTGTCATTTTGTTCAAAGTTTCATACTAACTTTGCACCCCCGTTTTACTCCCTTAGTGAATTTTCAAAAATCCTTTCTTAGTGCTCGCCTACGTTATAAAAGGAACCCATGTGCAAAATTTCAAGTTTCTAACCCTTATAGTTTAGGCCCTGCGTTGATATGCCAGGGATATGAACCCCAACCAGACGTCTCGTGTCACGCGGAATCAACCACTCCCCTATCGCCGCTCGAGTAATGGTATACATACATACCTCACAAATAAGACGCTGCCATCACAAGCAGACGCGCTTTGTCTCCTGAGCTTATTAACGTAGTGAACGGCGAGGATTTTGTATTCACATTGCGTTCAGTTTTTACGACACACCATCTGATTTTTATGAAAAACTCGGTACGAAGGTCCGTGAACTTGAATCGCTAAAGAGCTCGTTTCTTAGGAACATACGGCTGGCTGTAAGTTTAATAGACGCATGCGCATGGGTGGGCTTTTCGTAATATCTGGACCATAAACCTTTCCAGAACAGAATTTGCCATTTAAGTTCCTAATACGGTGCAGTGCACCTGAGATAGAGGCATTATTTATATTTAAAACTTAAGATATTATTAAGGCAACTGGCAAGTTTATTAATTTAATATACATAGTAAGTACCTCATTCAATGTCACAGACATGCTTAATGAGTTTGCACGGATGTGTTCTAATCCTCATATACTGCTGTGCATGTACCTATATTTTTAAAAGCTTTTATTTAACTTCACTCGTATGTATGTATGTATGTCCTGGAATCTTGCAATCAATATTTCACCCACTTCCACTGAAGCTATCGAGCTGAAATTGGCACACATATTTGGTTCCGATGACAATGCACGAAAATAAAAAAAAAGTTATTAAAAGATTTTTTTTTAAATTTAATAATTCAACTTATTTAATTTAAACTCAACTCTATTGGTCTGCAAATCTACTGCTTGATTTATTCAGAAAAAATCTAGAATAAAATGAAAAATATTGACAAAGAATGAAGTCTTCAGAATGTCTAAGTAAACAGACCCGTTGGTAACAAGTCTTCCAACTGCCTGTAACTATTGTCTGTTCAGCTTTTAAACTTCACCAGTTTAGCCAGATAGCTAGACAGTTGGTAGGTACTCGTACTTACGTACATACAAGGTGCTTGTTCATATAGACTTACCGAACCGCTCAGAACTAGTTTTAACCGTCCTAAACTGGTTTTATTTAAGTTATTTTGTGTACGTGACTGGTGAATCCTGGAGCATATAACTTCACTAGTATTCAGACAATGGATAGTGCGATTGTCAGAATAGTTTCCTCGCCAATGTAAGGATGCTTTCTAAAATATTTCTCCAATATTTCTCATATCTGCTGACCTCATTTTTCTTCAGCAATACACTATAAGCACACTCCGAAAGTTGCATGTTGAATGTAAAAAGTCTCCTTCACTCATACAAAAACAAAGTTACACACACTACATACATAGTTATTACTATGGCATTCGGTTCCGGTTCAATTTCTTTAATGGAACCCTGTTTTAATCGCTGCAACTGAATAGTTTCAGTAAACTGTCCAGATTTGTCCCAGTTTACTTGGACGAGTTAGCGTGAATGAGTTACTTGGATTTTGTGAATAGGCGTGTAAGGTGCAGAATTGATTGTAGGGCTTGTCATCGCGTGATGCATTTATAAATCGAATGTTTTGAATGCTAACAAAACGTAAACGTGGACGTAAACATTCAAAACAGAGGAAGTAGGTTAACCAAATACAATATACTCAACCATGCCAAGGGAAATGAGCTTTCCAAATAAAATGTATTTGAATACATCGCTTCCGTTTGCGCATTGCATATGATAATTTGGCAATAGGAAGATTTTGTCTAAACCATTTACCAGCTAAGTATAAGTATACTAAGTTTAACATGAAATATTTGGAAATAAATAGACTTGACTTTATGTGATGTGGTGTGGGCATTCACTGCAATGAGTTATTCTAAACAGCCCTATATTTAGACATTTGAGATTCTAAATGCGTTCAAAGATCAATGAAGAATCTTTTTGTATGATGAATTAGTAAAGGGTCGTCATGTTCTTGATTTTGTCATCGAAATAACAGTCATTAAACAATTAATACAAACTTCTGCTGCCTTTAAGTGGTAGAAGTAATATTAGTAGACACTTATATCTGATTCATTAATTAATTCATTACTTATATCTGTGTACAATGTTGGTACAAATGGGCGAGATTCAATTTGTTTTCATCAAATATAATCATCCATCCATCAGCCTTTTGAGGTCCACTGCTGGACATAGGCCTCTCCTAAATGACACAACTCCGACCGCTCCTGTGCCTTTTGAAACCAGCGATTTCCCGCTGTCTTCTTCAGGTCGTCTGTCCACCTTGTCGAAGGGCTACCTGTACTCCTTTTTCCGAGTTGTGTCTCCCAAGCTCAAAGTCACTCAACGCGGTATTTCGCTACGAGACCGAATCAGGAATGATGAAATCCGTAGACGAACAAAGCCTACCGACGTAGTTCGAAGAGTTAGTAAGTTGAAGAAGGAATGGGCCACGTCGTTCGAGGGACTGATAACCGGTGGGGAAGAAAAGTCCTCGAATGGAGCCCACAAATATAATATGTATTTAAAAAATATATACACAATATATACAAATATATATACATACATAAAACAGTATTGTTTTATATATGTATAAGATATTGTATAAAGATAAATATATAGTCAAATATACAAACGTATAGGTACTCTACGATCGGAATGAAATGAAATGAATGGTACGAAAAGTTGTTCTAGTGGATGTTAGGGATGAAAATCCACCTCCAACGTCGGTTGAAAGTAAAAGTAAAAACAACTGACTAAACAAATAAAGTTGGATTGGAACCCTCACCCCAACTAACGGATTATAATCGCTCTGTTAGAGTTGTGCAGTAAGAATTTAAGGTAGGTTTGATTCACTAGGCTTTTATTACTGAAATAATGTTTTAATACAGAGATAAAAAAATAAAGTGAGAGAAATTAAGTTTTCAGATCAAATTCAGACTTCTAGATCTATTTGCTAATGAAATAAATCTGAATCTGTACTATCTCAAGCTCAAGACTATTACATTACAGAGGTACTCGTACATACGACCTCCCTCTAGCTATATTTACTACTAGACGCTATTTAACGTCGAATTAAGGATTTTCTGTAATTAATTTACGTTGTTGAATCTGTAAGATATTTTATCTTCTGTGATCGAAGGTATTATTTCACAGTTTGTTATAGCCTTTAGTCTTCGTGTGCGTTTATAAATCTGGTAACACTCAAGAATATTTTGTACTCGAATCATTGTAATAATTATTTTTATCCTTGGTTAACTACATAATTATCTCCATAATTTTTAAGAAAAAAACATTCGTTGTTAGATGTTGAACAAAAAGTGTTTGGAGCATCGTTTTTCCGTAGGAACTTCTCTTATTCTCTTGCTTTCTTTTTGTTTCTTTTCCACTTTCCATACTCTCTTTACTTTTCAAGTGAATGGTTTAGAACCATTTACCCATTTGGAAGGCAGGTCGGTAAAAGTCGAGTGAACTTGAAAACGCATCACTCCGCAGCAAATTAATTTACAACTACGTAAAATTGCGATTTGACGATGTGTTTAAACAGGAATAACCTCTGTGTGAGCCTAATTATGTTGGTGATTACCGTATTAAAAAACAAAGACAACCCTGAGACTCGACAGAACATAACAGATCTGCTGCAATAGTAAAGAATCGTATCAGTATCTACATAGGTATCTAATAATTTGACTTTCACTTGTGTGAAATGATGTAACATTTCACTCAAGCGGTTTTATTAAATTGTTAAATTAGGTTGAATTACGAAGTTACCCGCACACGATAAACACTGCATGGGGGTGAGATTGGAAAGGCAATTGCAAAATGTTGGCAAATACGAATTCGTGGACAGCGGAAAAGTGGATACATGCGGGCTTGTTGTCGTCCTGCGACCGTTGCATGTATCTGAAGGTGGAGGGAGCATCCCCAATTGAGAATAAGTTACATGTTTTAAATTATTATAGACTAGTGGACGCCCCCGCAGCTTCGCTCGCGTGGAATTAGACATTAACTAACTACAAAAACGGCAAAGTTTCATACTAACTTTGCACCCCCGTTTTACCCCCTGAGGGGGTGAATTTTCAAAAATCCTTTCTTAGTGCTCCCCTACGTTATAAAAGGAACCCCTGTTAAAAATTTCAAGTTTCTAGCCCTTATAGTTTAGGCCCTGCGTTGATATGTCAGTCAGTCAGTCAGTCACCTTCTCCTTTTATATATATAGATTACTTATGGTTTTTACCAGTACACATAAATAAGCGCAAATTTCATTTACGAGTACAAAATGTTTGAAACAAAAAACATCAACGAATCCGTAGTGTATTTTGCAGTGACAGTGACCACGTGATCAATCTCAGCTTGTGGCAGATGTTTTAAGTAAACATAGGAATCTCAAGACTCCTGTAAATATTCTGTGAGTTTCCGTCATTCGGCACACAGTTTATTAATTAAAGGACAAGGAAGGAAATAATTGTCTACGTCTTGCACCATATTGACACAGAGAGTCAGGCAGAATGAATACAAAACATCATTATTAGATAGGAGAAAACAATAACAGTGATAAAATTAGTCGAACAATGTAGGTGACATCATTGTTCCGAATGGGATATCAGCTACGCTAAAACCATGAGGCTAGACTCTTATGCTAATAGAAATTACACTTACAGTAATACGTAATAAATAGCTATTCTTATAATGTACGAGTCAGATGGTTTTTAGTTTTATGCAAACCGCATCGATTTCCGTTAATCACTTAGGGAAATCGGATTTCCGTTCGGTCTGGAGTTTTATTACTTGGAAATCTGTAGGCATCGAATTAATCCTTTGTAATTACTTCTGTTAGTCAAAAAGATTTTATCTATCTTGAAAGCAGCTTTTTCTGAAATTCCCTAGCTATTACCATAGTGTAAAAATTACAAAAAAGTGGTCAACCGATCGCATCCGATTCTGATGACGTGTTAAGCTGCACCGCACCGGTTTCTGCCGGTAGTTTATTAAATATCTTGAATAGTAGCAGTAGAAATGAAATTTCGTACAATCTATCATCGGGTTTCCCAAGGGGACCTTCTTATTTTCTAAGATAAAGTAGCATGTAACCATCTCAAATGTCCAATGCATGACTGTACTCAGTATCATCGCAATTGCATCGCAATTTATGGCAGAGCATAAAATATAATACAAACATTGTTTTATTTATATTACACTAGTGGACGCCCGCAGCTTCGCTCGCGTGGAATTAGTCATAATAATATATGTTTATTTTACACCCTTACAAAATGTTTACAAACTTCGAATGCCATATTTATTTATATCTAATCAACAGCCTATGATATAAATGTTATGCTTCTAGTTCTGAAAATGACAAAACATTCATAGAACCTTTCAACCCCCTTTTCAACCCTTTACAACACTTTTTTCCAAATAAAAAGTAAGCCTATGTCCTTTCTCAGGCTCTAGACTATCTGTGTACCAAATTTCATTTAAATCGGTTCAGTAGTTTTGTGTGCGTGAAAGCGACACAGACAGACAGACAGAGTTACTTTCGCATTTATAATATTAGTATGGATATTCGTTTATATATTCTGATACATATACATACCTACATACATACATATTGATGCCTTAAGATATAAAATTATAGTAGCCATTTTATGCATAAACTAGGGTGAACAGTGATTTATTGTCACCCGCGAAATGCTTGCGAGATACCCGCACCGTTACCGCGTGAGATTGGGTAACAAACTGGCCATATGTCTCATCCTGTGCACACGACCCTTTGTGCCTGATCCCCGCGAAGCAGATAAACAAGATTAAGTGCTTAAACACTTAAAGGCTCCGCGCAACGGTGCGTTTTTAGCGCGTTTGCGTTGTCACCACCTTAATGGGTTTTATCACAGCCCTTTTTAGAGGCAGGATCCGAGAGATGAGAGTGAGCCATTGCTTATACTCCAGGCCTGTGCATCGGTTCAGTCAATATAATATTTTTCTTGCAGAAGACATAATTATTAATAGCTACAGGAAGGCGGACCTCTTCTCAGAATTGGATCATATTAAGTGTAATAGGAGTCTAGTGTAATAGGAGAACAATCGACTACGCATTTGTCATCAGAACATCATCATCTCATATGCTAATTTTTAGACTTCACAGGTCTTTCAACGAGAATCTTTCAGCCTTTTAGAGAAACGTGTGTCAAGCAGATTTTGTTATGTCCGCTTAGAAAGCTCATCGGCTTGTAATTTGAACCCTGCGCCAAGAAATTGTACCTACCTGAATAAGAAATTAACGCCCTGACTAAAGAAATGGTCTTCATCTGCTCTGACTTTCGACCAAATCGACTGTTACTGCAACCTGCTTTATCTATAAATCCGGTTGCATAAAATTCTTGTGATTACAATATGCTAAAACATATATTTGCGATAAATAGCGAAATGGTAACTCATATGGTTTTATCACTCCTAAGTAGCACTGTAACGATAATTGCTTCGCATTTAGAGGGATGTTATGGGTTACTGCCCCCTTTATATTCTAGAGAAGTACCCAATTTATGTCAGTGGAGTCGGGGAATACAAATGCAATTAGCTCCAGCTCCAGACCAATATTGAGATTCGATTACTTAATTTTACATAATAATAAGATTATAGGTAAGTCCAGGATTAGGTTAGGTGCCACAATATAAACGTGGTATGTATAAAAATTACAAAAAACTCGCAGCTGTTGATACTATTTTTTTTAAATATTATTGTTTTCTAGAATACTTAATTTTTAAAATTAATCATGTAGGTAGGTATATTTGAAGTGAAAATTCCGTTAATAAAACTAAAACAAATCTCGCAACACTGTTATTACTTCATATTCTTTTGGTTACTTCATAAGATTAAATTGGAAACCTTATAGCTGTCTAATAACTTCCACATTTTCCGACATTCAACTAATCTGCTGTGAAGTAACTTAGCAAAAGGAGAATATCCGAGAATATCTTTAAGTCGGCTCAGTATGAGAGTAATGTATTGCAGATAATATACGTGTCTATAAAAAGATACAAGATATGAGGTATGAAATACATGAAACTTGGGCATCATAAGTCTCGCGCTACGGATACATAGTTTTGTATTCCAGTCACAAAGCCAAAAGCACAATAACCGAACCCGGTACGAGCAATTGAAATTTGCATGACGATAAAGAGGGATGTTTTGTTCATCCACCCGTGATCCCGATACTGTAGGATGCGTGGGCAAAAAGTTATTGTCAGAGACAACAGAGGTGAGGTAATATTCACAATTTCGACGTGAAACGCTTAGTGTTGTTAGGGATATAAGTTAAACTTATTTCACTTGATTGCACTGGCCTATGGACTATTGTCGTGGAAAAGAACGGGACTTTAGAGCGTGTTATTAAAATGCTTTTTATAATGCCTCTCATTTATAATAAGGCTACAAATAAAATTTTGAGCAGATGCCAGTTATTAGACGTTGAAGTCCAGTATAGAATTCGAAGTGAAAAGAAAGTCACTATACAGCATGATATTGTTTTATTGGTTCACCAAAGCTTCAAGTAATCTGTATTTTTTTTACATTGTATTCCCAATAAGGAATACAAAAGGAAATAAAATAAACATTTTATTTATTCTATAGATCTTTTATAAATACAATCGACATGAAATAAAATAAACATCAACCGTCCATTTTGGGAACGTATCGGCAGGCATCTCCAAAGGTATCCCGGAGTGCTTGTCCGAGCGGTCATCGGATATTGCGCAAATAGAGAGGGTTAAAGGGAAACGTTACTAACTTTAGGGATATATATTTTGGTTTTGGGTAATGAATATTTAGAAGGAGAATAAGATTACTCTATCTGTTTACACTGTTTATATTGAAGTAGAATTCGTTGCTTTCGATGACCTTACGGATAATTTCTACATAGGTAACTTAGCGTAGCGAGTCTATCCAAATTTGAATATAGAAGAAGCATCAAGAAGGTTCCCATAGCGATCGTTTCCGGCGGAAAGCGTCTCATGATACTAACTTGGTATGCCATCGGAGCGTGTATTGGTTTTAATTATAATCACGGCTTCAAACACTTGTAACTTTACATTTCCTGCATAATCAGTCTGTTGCTTTATAGCCTTCCTATTTCATTGTGTGTTCACTCGCTTTGATGGTTTCACGGTCACCATCCGTACTTTTGTGTCAGACAGACTGTGTGCTAATCGCATAATTATGTACGTTTACGAATTACGTCTCCGTTTGATATGCATCGCGCCGAGTGCCTCAGATAATAATATGTTGAATAACTTACGAGTGATTCCGTGTTTGTATTCAAGTTTAATAAAAGGTTAATAATTAATAATCCAGTTTAACAATTACACAGTATTAGCTCCTTGTGAATGTTGTAAAAAAATTGATAAAAACTAAGTACATATAAGAAAATCTTGTTTTACACACTAATAAATTTACTGCCTAGTAGTGGACCGCAGCTTGGATCGCGTGGATTAAGACAACAATATTTTCGTTTACACCTAGTTGCCACCCTTCTCAAAGACACTACCGATCGAAATTTGTACTTGAAACTTAATTCCTGGGAAAATCACCGGGATAAAATGTACCTACATATCCTATATTTTTGTTCATTCAACTATAAACATTTGTTGTAAATATAAAGCAATTCTATTGAAATTTAAGAAAAACCTATTCAAACAAACTTCCATCTCGTATCCTAATACTAGTTCCCGGAAAATAATGAGGATCCCCTCATTATTTTCCGGGAACTAGTATTAGGAAAATAGTATTAAGTTGGTCAAAATGCGTCAACAGGTTTTCATGTTACGTCTAAACAATAATTACTTGACTTTACTTAGAACTTTTTTACCCCTTTGTGTATTGAATATATGAAACGCTGAATTTGTATTGTAGAACACACATTGATGTATAATTCGTAATACATACATTTGGAAAAAATATTTTCAGAATCTGTATTGATAGATTACCATCCCTAACCTAACCCCTGTTATTTTTAAAATAAAACATTTATTCAATTTACAGACGCGGACTCGCTAGAGTTTTATTTTATGTAAAGATTGAGACACAAAACTATATCAAAGTAAAGCTCTCATTATTCTAATTTTCAAGATAACTGTGTAAAAGATCCTCACAACATATTTACTAACAAAAATACATACTTGTATGTTAGAAAATAATTGCTTTTTCAAATTTTCCAGCGTTTCCTTTTGATCTTGTTTCTTATTGTACTAAAGAATTTCCAGCAAGTCACGTTTAACGTTTTAGGATTTTGCAAGTAAGTGCTCCTAAATCTCTTGTTCTCTGACAAGAGAGGACAAACAAAATCAGTTGCTTGTTGAATGCTTAATTTGAAGGTTCAACTCTTTATTTAAACGTTATTATTAAGTCACTTTATTGTTTGTCTGTCTTTCGTTGCGTTTAGAATCTTGCAACTTGAATATCAAGCACATCCTCATTAGCTATCCGGCAAAAAATTCAGGGTAGATTACAACAATGCATTCAAAATCCATCATCCCAATATATATTATATTCGAGAAAAATAATTCATGGTCTCATGTGTTTTGTACTTGAATGACATATTTACAATAACAATAATCGGTTACTCTGAGGTACGGGTCTCTGCCACAAGCTCAGCTGAAATATATCTAAAGCATCCTCCGGCTCCACCACGCTGCTAAAGTGAGAATTTGTAGATTCAATTTTAGCACGACTTTTTTACCACACTTTTGCCATATTATATATTACTTTTTACTGTTATAATATTGGTAAAAGTGTTTAAGATTAACAAATATTTATTATTTTCACTTTAAACATGAGGTTACTGATTTAAATCAGTGTACGAGTATGGCTGTATCGCAGCTTTTATTCATATGGCTGCAACACGCCCCTAATTAAGCAGAGTATTTCAAACAAACGCTCCCGTGGAGTCAGCGAATGCGTTAATCACAACAACATTCACTAGCGAGGCATTGTCCTGCCGCAGCTGCGCGCGACGCCTCTCAGACGTCTTCCAAATACAAATCATTGTCAAGTTCAACAGAAACGACGTGTGGGGACTAACTAACTACTTAACTACTACTCGTATACCATTACATACCATTCATAACCGTTCTATTTATTGTTCTTCGAATCGTGAATAGAACTTGAAACTCGTCTAATTGAACCCCATTATTCTAATTCGATCATTTTCCGCTTCTAGTCAGTTCGGTGTTACAGTAACATCCTCCATTTGTGGTCTGGACACCTGTCTCGTATGATGTTACCATAGATACGTGACAAATGTGGTTAACGATACATCATCCTATACACGTTGTCTATATTATGTAACGTTAGCTTCCTGTTTCTAACATTGACTCTAACATCTTTTTTAATGTACATATATAGTTTGCATATGGATATGTTCTGGTTTTTCGAAATATTCTATTTCTACCGTAATTTATACTTCTAATTTGTCAAAGCTTATTATCCTTAATTCCATCAAAATATTTAGTTTGCAGTTATGCCAAATTCTCTCAAACAATTCGTACGCACAGGCTGATATAAGAGTATTAAGGAGTTTACTCGAGTCGTCTATGTTGGATGAAAGAAACCCAATTACATTATATAATTATACTCTTCGGATGTCTTTTGTTCTTTCACTGTGTTTGTTCCGAGTTTCCCCATTACCCCAAGTTTTCCGTGATGATTTATGGAAATAATCTCCATTGTTACGTTACTAACGGTCCGTGAATGAACAGATTTCGTATTTGTCTTTCAAAATTAAATGAATCGACGCGTAAAATTGTGGTTATATTCACATTTTCTTTGTGATTCTAGTTCAACTTTTTACTTGCAACTAGTTTTCTAATACATATTTAAAGATTTTACATCTGGCGATTTTTCTATACTGTTCTCTTATACTTCGCTTCCCTCAAATTAATAAATAATACTATAAAAGCAGATTTCTCACACATTTGTTATAATAAAAAATCATGTTTGGTTTGATATCCAGCCCACTAAAATAGAATGGCTTTAATTATATACTACGCGATGTGCAACATAATTTTAAGCCCTTTCTCAGTTTCGACGTCGAGCCATGGTTCTCGTGAGGGTTCAGGAACTGCGTCGAGTTGGTGGTGTTATTGATTGGTTGCAACAGGTGGTTGGGGTCCCCCCTCCCCCCTGCGCCCCGCCTTCACTTTCGTCTTCGTGAATTTGGTTTGAGTGACCCTCAATTCAAATGTTTGAAAATTTCGCCCTCAGATGGCGGAGCGCTCTGAGTTGTTTACAAATGGCAGCAAAGTCTGTTAAAGTACTTGTGCGGAGAGGTGTTTTGTTTGCAGTGTAGATTTTAATTAATTTAGTCGCAGTCTTGACGAATTTTTGAACATACAACCTCCATTAGGACAAGTAACTGCAACATAATACATAATTTAGTCGTATTGTATGTCGGTAATGACAGCCCAGTAGCTATTGAACTAGCCTCTCACTCGAGCGGTCCGGGCTCAATACCCAAGCGGCACGCACCAATGACATTTCTAAGTTATATTCGATTTGAGAAACTAAATATCACTTGCTATAACGGTGAAGGACACATCGTGAGGAAACTTGCATACCTAAAAGTTCATCATAATGTTCTCGAAGGCATGTGAAGTCTTTCAATCCGCACTTGGCCAGCGTGGTGGACTAACGCCTAATCCCTCCCATTTTGAGAGGACACCCATGCCCAACAGTGGAACAAAGAATGGATTGTGATGATGATGATTGTATGTCGGGAGATAGCTATAGTTTATTATCAAGAAACAATAGTATAATAAAGTATTCCGACATTAGGGTTGGCAACGTAAGTTATCAACAAACTGGGACCCTGGTGCACAATGGCTCAAGCCTACTCGGTTGTGGGTAGGGACCACAGAGTGCTGTTCAGTAGGCCGCTACTAATTTGAAGTTAACCCAAAGAAGAAACTAATGCCGTGAACAACAATTAAGTAAGAGATATTTTACAAATCAAATCCCTGCATAATATTTCAGTTTTGATTTTGGTGTCTGTATTAGAAACATCCCTCAGCTGACCCTTTTAATTTAGGAATCCGAATATCCTAGTTTTGATCCCGTCCCAGTACAATTTACTCTTAAATCAATGCAGTCCACTTTCGTACTGTGATATCGTGAATTTGCAGCTGGAGGCCCGGATTAATGTGTCCGACTATCGGACGAAAAGAGCTTATATTTGATTCAAACTTCAACGGACGCTCATTTAATACGTTAATTCAGTTAAGCTTTTGCTAATCTATATATATAAAAGGAGAAGGTGACTGACTGACTGACTGACTGACATATCAACGCAGGGCCTAAACCATAAGGGCTAGAAACTTGAAATTTTGCACAGGGGTTCCTTTTATAACGTAGGGGAGCACTAAGAAAGGATTTTTGAAAATTCACCCCCTAAGGGGATAAAACGGGGGTGCAAAGTTAGTATGAAAATTTGCCGTTTTTGAAGTCGTTAGACGGGTAGACGTCGTTAATGGGTCTAATTCTACGCGAGCGAAGCTGCGGGCGTCCACTAGTGTCGTTATATTTAATAATTTGATCCAATAGTGTCTCCTTAAACGCGTTTTAGTAAATTAAATATCACCTACAGCAACAATACTTAAATGACTGCCTGTACATTAATTAAGCACTCTTTTGGGATAAGTAAATTTAAAAAAAAAGCATAACCTTCCATTGCTTAAAAGATACTTTTACCATTAATATAGCATGTTTATGGTTATAATTACAGATTTTTTTTAGAGCAAGCGAAACAACATAAACATGATTATGGTGAATCATGTTCACCTACATAATGTATAGCAATCAAGTTTACTTTACATAGGTTACATTTCTAATAACTTGATCAAAATAAGCTATTAACATCGTTACATTTTGAGTTTATCTGGTTTAGTGGGCTGCTGATAAGCCAGTTACTAAATACATATTTACCGTCCTACCCGCTTGATGTCAAGACGGGCGGTCGTCATCGGTTGCTGGAAGCGGATCGTTTGCTTATATACGGGCGCTACTGGACCCTATACCTTTCATTGTTACATTCTTGTGGATCATACATTATGTTGTATTCAACGACTAGTAGACGCCCGCAGCTTCGCTTTCGTAGAAATAGTTCCTGTCCTTCTCAATAAAAAATCCGGAAAAACTCTACCCATTGAAGTTCAACTAGAAAAGGTATTAACGTAATAAGAGTCCATCCATCCGTCCACCTAATCCAATACAATATGTACATTACATACTCTAATAACTACATCGTTTAAAATAACTAAAATCTCGCTTTTGCAGATAGCCGAGCTAAAATGTTTTTTTATTTATTAATCCTTTGGCACCGGTCCTTGATAAGTGGGCGAAAATCTTTTCAAAGATTCCGTCACATACATACACACCTAAGTACATACTCGTACATAGTAGTAAAAGCGTATTGAAAATAAAACTACCTACCCTAAACCTATTTAATAAACCTTTATGAGACAAATACACAAATTATTAAAAGTTTGATTTGCTTACTTCGACTAAAATAAGCACTGACGTAACGTAATGTCGTCTCTGTTAATGTTTAGAATTTTGGTATTCATTTATTGTTCGAGGAAATTTGAGGCGAAAGTTGGATGTAGTTTTAATGAGTAAGCTGAGACAGAAATGTGCACTGACTTGTCCTACTGCGGATGGATTACAGACACAATTATAAGTTTGGGATACCTACTGAAAAAAGTTTTCGACTTCTTAGACCAAACAAAGGTGTAGTTTTTCTCGTTTTAAACGAAAAATAGCCTTGGAATTTAAACATCTACGAAAAATAATAAAGGTAATTTACAAAATGTCATATCCGAAACGTGTTCGTGATAGAAGAAAAAAAGACATTATAAAATAATGTTAAGTTATAAATATGTAATAATGATGATATTGGCAAACACGATATGATATTGGCAATAATAGAGCCAGTAAAATTAGTGGAAATTGTGTTAGGTGACGATGCTGATGAACAAAATCAGCAAAATTATACTTCGCGTCATTCTGAGGTGGTGCAGCATGTTCCTTAGTTAGTAAAACGATGAAGTTTTGTATTTATCCGGCGACGCTACCAGGGCGAGGGTGAGAATTCATTCTCCGCGAAATAATTCACAAATTGCAACTTGCGCTCCTTTCAGCTTCGTTTTGTTTCAAACAGAGTGACAATGTAGGGTGACGAGATTATTTATGACACCGGATGCGGTTTCATAATTGTTTGCTCGGTTCGTCACTTTTGGTATGTTTTCAAACGACAAATTGTAACAGCCCTTGTTATTGAAGTCGCCCGCGTTCTTAGACGGTAGGTGATTCTTACCTTGTTCGTAAGACTTTGGTAAATTACAAATTAACTTTTAATAATATAAAAAAAATTGAATGAACGAGCGATAAGGAAACGAAACCAATAAACGTTTTTTGATGTGACTGACTAACGAGCAAGTCATACGCAGTAAAGTTACATAGGACATATCAACATATCAACGGACATTATGTACATACAACTAGCTTGTTACAATTCTCACAAGAGTTTACACGAGCAAGCAAGAACACCTAACGCTTACGTGCTCAAGCATAATGTCAATTCCCCGTAAGGCCCAGTTATACAGAACACACGTAATCCAGAAACCGAACAGCATTGTGTTGTTAGTCGACATTTGTCAATAATCGGTCCGCGTGAGGAATAGGCTACATGGCGACATCCGGTCCTCTTCACAATGAATGGACGTTAATAGACTATTCAACGTGTGAATTCCTCAATGTAGCCAGAGGTTCTGTAAGCTATATTAAAATTACCGGTCCAATTTCCGTCACCAAACGAGGTTGATAATGTCTAAGTAATCGAATTGGGGATTACCTCCGAATTCAATTTAGTATTTATCAAACGTAGCTTTATTAAACGAATATCATTTACTATTTTTCAACGTCCAACATAGTTCTTCAACGAATATTGTTACCAACGTAAAATTGGTTTAAATACTGGACAACCTCATTATCCTAGTTTATTTTTATTTCGTAAGGTCGTAACACCCTAAGCCTATGCTTTTTTTTTTTTAATAAAATTTAATTGCCATTTTTTTAGTATTTTGGAAAGTTTTTCAAATTCTTTAATTTCTTTGCAACAAGCGCCGCGGAGGTTTTCTGTCTTGCTGTGTTTTTGTTCGCCTTATTTCGAATACTTAAAATAGGCCAAATTCCCATTTAAGTCAAGTATTCCGAACAAGTTGTTATCGTTTTTTATCAGCATGGTTTGATAGTTAAATAGGTGTTGGTAAATGCTTTGCCAATTTCAGTTACCACAATAAAAAGTTTTCTAGTATTCAGTTAAAATTATAATCCCAAAACACATCCTAATCCGAAATCCACAAAGTCGTTGCGTTTATAGTCGTGACCTAAAAATATTTGATTACTACTCAAGATACTCATTTACAGAATTCTATCAAACTTGCATTGATTTATAATTTTTTTATAACATTTCATTTTATTTTATTTCAAATTTCATTCTAGTTTTATTAATCTAATTAAATTCAAGAAACCGCCGGGATTTAGACTTGACGTACCTTATGTTACCACAAAGCGTGTAATACATTTTAGATCCCGCACTGTAGTCCCAGAGGACAAAATCTCTTGGAAATCAGGGGAGTTTTCTGAATCTTTAATACGTCACATAAATTTAAAAAAAACTCACATTACCCTTCTCTATATGACAGTTTTTATGGGCCATAACTCATTTTCATTAAGTATCTCCTCTCTGGCCCCTATTACATGGAGGAGTTTCTTAATTTCCAGAAAGTTCCTAATTGATTTAATAAATTGATAAGTAGTATGCAAAGCTTTTATAAAAATGATCTTAATATATGAGTATTGTTTTATTACAACAAGTTGATTAAATTATTGATCTCTCTGATGCTTCAAGTCTCCTCGTGCTCATATTATATGTAATTATTCTTCTCCGTCTAATCATTTCCTACTACGTGAATGATATCATTGTTATAATCAGTGTATTTTGTCTACTGTAGAATGCATATTAACCATGATTACCTTATCTTTATCAGTTACTAGTGGACGCCCGCAGCTTCGCTCGCGTGGAATTAGACATTCACTAACTTCAAAAACGGCAAAGTTTCATACTAACTTTGCACCCCCGTTTGACCCCCTTAGGGGGTGAATTTTCAAAAATCCTTTCTTAGTGCTCCCCTACGTTATAAAAGGAACCCCTGTGCAAAATTTCAAGTTTCTAGCCCTTATAGTTTAGGCCCTGCGTTGATATGTCAGTCAGTCAGTCAGTCAGTCAGTCAGTCAGTCAGTCAGTCAGTCACCCTCTCCTTTTATATATATAGATAAATAACTCATTTTTTTTCAAGGTTTTTTATTTCATCTTTCTAGATTTGATTCGTTAGTGGTGTCTTTTACTGCTAATGAATTTAAAATTATGCTACATTATAGCACCTGTGTTCATGTGTCGTTAAATTTAGTAGCATTCCATATGCTACAATAATTTGAATCTTTTGTTCTGGAAATTTACTAGGATTTACTAAGACTATTTATTTCCAAATTAGTATGGCAGTCAACAACTAGTTCTGTTCTGAATAATTTCAAGGATTTTCATCCTCTGTCAATATACAATCTGAATTTATACAGGGACAAACAAGCTTAATCACAGTGCTCTTGTTTACTAGGTACTGAACAAAATTTACTTAATATAGAAATAACTAAGTAAACAACAAAACTTCTACTGCATCAAACACCGAGTCCTAACTAAATAGCCCTTTCAAAACCTATTGTGGTAACAAAATTCCTTAATATGTGTTGTGTAACTGAAATACCAATGTAGCCGGATAATTTCCTTGTTTTGTAAATATTCTGTCACAGATCCTACTCGTTTGCTATCTTGAAGGTATCCACAAAAAAAAATTGATTCCACTCTAATAAAATCTTTGCAAATCTTAGCAATAACCTCCTGTCCTCTTAAAAATATTTTAGGAGGTCACGACTGAGTAGACATCAAAACATGGAATAAATTGACTTAAAACAAGAAATTAAACAGGGCACAAACAACCCTGCGGTCTGGCTGGTCTTGGCACGGTCCTGCGGGAACAGAGAACGCTAGAGTGCTACTCTTAATTTGTTTCCTAAAATTGCTCTAGCCCGCGCGGTTTTCTCCGCAAATTCACAAGTACCTAATTTAAATCGAAACTGACAAATCTTCATACAGACTTCTCATAGGTGGCTGCAACCTTCGATCCATTAGCGGCCCTCTCCAGGAAATCGGTTTCTCTCATAATTGAAAAGGCCTAAAACTAGTGGCCAACCCGATTATCGTTTTTCTTGTTTTGAATACCCTCAAAGCAGCAATTGGTAGACCAGTAAAACGGACATTCATCCTCATTTCAACTTCTTTATAGTAGACATAATGATATATTTCGGGTTTCCACACTTTCTATCCCTAATGCCGAAGAAGCCGACTAACTGACATAAACCACGTCAACCAGTTTCTTCTTTTATATAGAGAGATGAGTTATGGCACGAAAAACGAGGTCTATATCCTCAGTGGAATGACACAAGCGAATTACTTATACAGTTTAGCGTTTGACCGAGTTGTTTTGGTGTTCTGTGAATTGGGGATATGCTCTCATACATATTTAGGACTTGCGCGATTGTGACAAGTTTTGGCATCGAATAATTGGTAGATTGTTGCTGACTGAAGTTGCACTAATAAAATTCCCGTTCTTCGATATACAGGCAGATGATATATCTAGTTCATGTACATAGCTACAACCCATAGACGTTCCTCTGTTGGGTACGGTTTGTACTGATTGGCACTCCCACAGCCACAGCTGCGGAGGTCTAGAGCATAGAGCATAGGTGGAGTGGTTAGCGGCCAACCCAGTGTCAAATCTCTCAAACCACCCGAATGTGTTTGACTTGTAAAAACAATCGTTAAGCTAGGCCAATTGAATGAATAGAAATTGAAAACAACCGGGGCCGACGGCTTAACGTGTCCTCCGAAGCACGGAAGCGCCCATGAATTTTGTGTATGATAAAAGTCTCACCCCTTCTACATGAAATGCACTAACATCCACGGTGACAAGTAGTCTTTTATCTTTAAATCGAAGTGGGTGTAGGTCACCTCTGCTTATCCCTTCGGAGAAATATATGCCTGACACTATGTTATATGATAGTGAAGTAGGAGGCATGCGTCCATACCTATCGCAGCAATGGTAAAACTAACCATCGGAATGCAGTTTGGTATCTACTAGTTTCCAAGAAAGCGCCTTCCCCGCCACTCTGCTATCTACTGCTCCCGATAGTCCCGTCCGATGGCGCGATCACGCATCGCCGGTTATCTCGACGCCCGATGCCGTGGGAACCCGCAGATAACGATGGTACAACCTAACAGGATAGGACAGGACACGGCTCGATAAGGCGCGATGAATCTAATTAAATGTTACGGACCAGCGCTTGCCTTCACACCGCTGCATAGTGCACTATTGTCCATAAGGGTAACCGCACACCATCGCACGACCAACTTTAGCGTGATACACACATAGAGTTAGCGCGAGTCGTGTTCTTCGCGTAACACCCAATACATACTCCCAACCAGCGCCCGTTCTATGTGTGTATTGCGCTTTAGACCCGCCGTACTCCCGTTCCGATACTCCCGACCCGCGCCCGACCTGCATCCGCTCTATGTGTGTATTGCGCTTTAGACCCGCCGTACTCCCGTCCCGATACTCCCGACCCGCGCCCGACCTGCATCCGCTCTATGTGTGTATTGCGCTTTAGACCCGCCGTACTCCCGTCCCGATACTCCCGACCCGCGCCCGACCTGCATCCGCTCTATGTGTGTATTGCGCTTTAGACCCGCCGTACTCCCGTCCCGATACTCCCGACCCGCGCCCGACCTGCATCCGCTCTATGTGTGTATTGCGCTTTATACCCGCCGCACTCCCGACCCACGCCCGACCTGCACCCGCTCTATGTGTGTATTGCGCTTTAGACCCGCCGTACTCCCGTACCGATACTCTCGACCCGCGCCAGTCCTACGTCTGCTCTGCGTGTATTGCGCTTTATCACCGACTCAACGTACCAAATAATGAAAGGAAAACTGTTTTATTGTAAAGATTAAAATGCCAAGTAAATGAGAAGCTTACCCTTTGTATTCCTGATAAGCAAATCCCGCGTGAACCACAAACTCAATCCATAAAGTCGGTCGGTTTTATCATAAAGGCAAAATTCTAAGCTTGATCGAAGAAGCTTGAGTTAAAAACATGGTTACTTATAGTTAAAACCCGCGTTCTTCCGAGGAGTTCGTAAAATAAATAACGTCTTAGAATAATTTCATGAAGCTCATCATGGAGTTGTTGATACTTTGTATTGTAATTGGTACCAATGCTACTCGCAGTGAAGTTTGTCTAAAAACTTTATGTAATTTTATTGTCCTGTTCAAAATAAAGTTTTATTTCTTTCTATTGGCCAAACATCTGCAGCTAATGCTCTCTGTTTGGGAACACCTATAACAAGCAGTACACTTTCAAAGGCTAATTGAATGGATGTGAAAGTAAAATGGACGTAAAATACTCAGTTTCGGCCCTTGATAAAGGTTTTGTTCTATTTGGCAATCAAGGCTCCATTATACTCCCACGCTGGCAATAACGCGATAAATAAAACACGTTTCGGTGTAAAAATGGCATCACCTGAGGGTGCAATCTGTATGCGGGCTACATGTTAACTTCATTTTGATAATTACTCTAAAAAAAATTTTTTTTTAAAAAGCTTTTATAACTTTTTTTTTTATTTTCATGCATTGTCTCGGAACGAAATATGTGTGCCAAATTTCAGCTCGATAGCTTCAGTGGAAGTGGGTGAAATATTGATTGCAAGATTCCAGGACATACATACATAGATACATACGAGTGAAGTTAAATAAAAGCTTTTAAAATATAAGCTGTTTATATTATGATTTTATAATATATAAGTACCTAATAATAATAAATCAGTCGTAAGCCAGCCGTAAACTATATCCCCCGAACTGATGCCCCATACGCAACTATCCCCTCCGGATTTCGTTCAGATCTAAACTTTGGTGCCGCGGGGAATACCCAAACAAATGTTGTTAGACTTGATGATTGTGATAATATCTGTGATGATGATGCTGATGATTGTTCTTTTGTCTCCAGGTGCAGCTTGGCGCGGCGTAGCGGGCGGGCCGCGCCATGGGCAACAAGTGCTGCAGCCGCCGCCACGACCCGGATAGACCTTTAGGTATAAATAGCTACAACCCATTGACGTCCCACTGTTGGGCACGCGTCTCCCCCACAGACACAGCTGCGAGAGATCTAGAGCATACTCTACTTGCTGGAGGGGTTAGTGGCCAACCCAAAGGGCTTCGATAAGGCTTAGCGATTGTTTTTACTATTGAAATGAACCGGGAACGACGGCTTATCGTGCCATTCGAAGTACGGTAGCGCCCGTAAAATTTTTGCAACTAGCGGTCACATTTTCCCAAAACAACCGCGCCCGTCGTTGCTTAACTCGGTCGTTCACATAACAATCGCTACGTAGGTATAGTTATAACAATTCGTAACTACTTACATGTGCTACTAGCCTTTGCGGTCTTGCAGAAGCTGTCTTTGTCACATTAGTATTTATATATTTTATAAATAATAATTATACCGTTAAAAATTTTTTTTTTAAAAAGCTTTTTAAATATTTTTTTTATTTTCATGCATTGTCATCGGAACCAAATATGTGTGCCAAATTTCAGCTCGATAGCTTCAGTGGAAGTGGGTGAAATATTGATTGCAAAATTCCAGGACATACATACTTACATGAATGAATGAATACATACGAGTGAAGTTAAATAAAAGCTTTTAAAATGTTAGTAAAATGCGTCACTCAAATGCCCAACGAGTGTTTGGTAGTTGGTTACAACCTCCCCTCTCTAGCCCCGCGAACTCCACATTGCTCTATCTAGATGTGATGGCCGAATGTAGGAAAAAAAATACTTATAAGGTAATAACATAAATGGCGGTGACAGTGGTTAGTTTTAAGAAATTGTATGTCAATTGCTGTTGAAGAAAAACATTTTAAGGAAACCTGCATACCTTATAGTTAACCATAATTTACAAATACAAATACAAATACAAATTCATTTATTGCCACAAAATACAAGACACAAAACAAAAGACATATGGACAAAAACACATAGAAATCTCAATTTACACAAAAATAAAAAATAAAAATATATCCTAAACAAACATAAAACTTGTACTTGATTTTGGGCAAAAGGAGGTGTCTCAGCATTATCTGAATAGGGCTTATGACCCATACAGTGCTGTTTTTCAGACACACCCTTCTCCCTTAGATGGTAGGCGGGAGTTCTCCCCGATACTGTGCGTGCCCACGTGTGCGGTGTGTGTGTGTGTGTGTGTGTGTATGTGTGTGTGTGTGTGTGTATTTGAGTGTGTGCGTGTGTATGTATGTGTATGTGTGTGTTTAAGTTTGTGTAAACGAGAGTGTGCGTACATGCGTGCGTGTTTATGTGTATTATGAGAATAAATAAATAAATGTGTGAATATGAGATTAAATAAATAAATAAATAAATAAATAAATAAATAAATAAATAATTACTTTACATCTCTACTTCTCAACGAAAAAGTCCTTTAGGTCAAGAAACTTCCAGTAGGCGTGTTTCAATTTTTCCGCAGCAAGTTGTCTCTTTAATAAGGCTTCTTTGTACTTCGTTTTAAAGCACCCATTACTCATTTCCTTTTTTAGCGGAGGTGGTAAATCGTTCCAAATTTTTGCGGCGGAAAACTTGAAACACCCCCTGTACCGCGCTGTTTTATGAACAGGCATCTTCAACAGAAGTAGATGTTTGTGACGTATCTGACGCTGTGACATGTTTTTGACCCAAAGCAGCTTTTCGAAAAGATATTCCGGCTTCTTGTTCCAAATAATTTTTTGTACTGTGCAAGCATAGTGTAGTTCTCTCCTACCACTCATATTTAACATGCCTTTGCTGTTTAAGTGGGGAGTGATATATTCTTGTCTGGGCACATTGAAGCAGAAGCGAATACAGGCATTTTGAACTCTCTGTATCGCCCTTGCAGCGCTAGCAGTTATTCTTGGGCCATACACAGAGCTACAGTAATTGAACTGAGACAGCACCAGCGCATCACAAAGAAGTACACGCACCTCTTCCCTAATTTTAGATCTGATTTTATACAGCGTTTTCAGTTTGAAAAATGCCGTTCTAATTTTGTTATTGACATGTTCAGTATATTTTTGTTCCCCATCTATAATGATACCTAAACTACGCGCAGAGGAAACACGATCAAGAACAACATCATCGATTTTTATACGGAGTCCACAAGCCTCGACTGCACTAATTTGTGATTTCGTACCTAGGATCATCATCTGAGATTTATTAGGATTTAGAACAAGATGATTATTCACAGACCAGGCAGAGATATTCCTAAGATCATCATTTACTTTACTAATTGCTTCAGATGTATTTTTGCTGTCGAAAGAGAAGTAAAGTTGAGTATCGTCTGCATAAAGGTGGTACTTGCAGTGCTTTATGTGATTGTGTAGGTCAGCTGTAAATAATGTAAATAGAATTGGACTTAGTAGCGAGCCTTGAGGTACGCCTCTTTCCAATGATCTTAATGATGATAATCTCTGATCGCCATGTTTTCCTTCAGTTACGACCATTTGCTGTCTGTCTGTAAGGAACGACTTAAACCATCCACAGGTGTTGCTTGAGAAACCGTGCTGCTGTAGTTTGGCCAAGAGAATCTCAGAGTCTACACAATCAAAGGCGCGGGTGTAGTCTAGCAATACCATTATGCTACTTAGCCCCATATCGGATGCCTCCGTAAGATCGTCTGTAACATGAAGGAGTGCAGTTTCAGTCCCATGTCCTCTCCGAAAACCTGATTGGAACTTAGGGATGATATTGTTACTTTCTACAAATCGTAAAACTTGACTAAGCACTACTCTTTCCAAAATTTTAGATAAAACAGGCAGAATCGAAATAGGACGAAGGTCTTTAAGCTGGGTAACAGTCGGTTTTTTAGGTATTGGCCTCACTAGAGCCCTCCTCCAACAGGAAGGAAATGTGCTGTCTTCTATGGACTTGTTAATTATTCTAGTTATAATAGGAAGAGTCGAGTCTAAGGTCAATTTTATCATGTCAATGTTTACTCCATCGATACCTGACGCTTTTGTCTTGATGTTATTTATGATTTTTCTAATTTCTATTTCCGTCGTAGGTTTCAGGTCCAGTGTGTTACCATGCGATGGTTTGCCAATATTAACGTTCCCTTTATCCTGGTTTGTTCTAAAGTTACATGGTAAGGTTAAAAAATAATTGTTGATTTTTTCTGGATCATTTAAGTGGTTAGGGACTATGCTTTCGGATGTGTTTTTTTATTTATTAAATATTTGTGCACATACACGATAAGACATATTCAAACACATTATTATGTTTCGCATGTGAAGTATGCCAATTATCAGTGACTGGAGCCAGTCGCGCATAAATGGTGATGCATTTGGCCGAAATATCATGAAGGTGGTTTAGATTACATAAGCTGTTAGGTTTAAAATTATACCGTTAAAAATTTTTTTTTTTAAAAAGCTTTTTAAAACTTTTTTTTTATTTTCATGCATTGTAATCGGAACCAAATATGTGTGCCAAATTTCAGCTCGATAGCTTCAGTGGAAGTGGGTGAAATATTGATTGCAAGATTCCAGGACATACATACATGAATTAATGAATACATACGAGTGAAGTTAAATAAAAGCTTTTAAAAAGAAAACACCTAAGCTACCCTGTAAGTAGATTTAATTCAAACACTCAATAGACAAAACCCACGGCCACTAAAACATTTGCATTTGTAACACCTGCATAATCCTCTTTGGAGAGTGCAAGAGGATTAAACTACAGGACAAGGGACCCTACATGAATGGACTATACGTATTCTACAGATACACTGAATGCGAGCAAAGTGCTAAACACAAGCGTGACGTCACTCCCTAAATTGATTTACGGCCTGTTACAATTTTCAAGCATGTACCATGAATAAGATCTATCATCGTAAAGAGGAACTTGAATCTAAATAATGTATTTGAATTATGTCACTGGAGCAGTATGGTTGATAGCGCTCTAGGCCTTTTTAGGTGTGAGGAATCTGTAGTTAGTCGCTAAAAGCTTGCAACCAGAGAGTAATTAGTGAGCGTTATCATTCAACGATACGTTTATTATGTATTCTGTGACGATACGAAAGTTGAACTATTCTATCACCCTTTCAAGATGTAAAACTACACAAAATCTTTAGCAGAACACAGGCATGTAATGCAAAATAAATTTAATAATAGATACTGAATGTGTAAAATTTCATAAACGATGAAACTTGGAATTCAAAGATTTCCAAACAATCAATTGTAACGCGTTCCATGAAGAAAACCATTGCAGGCATACTATAGTGTCGATCTTAGGGTCGACTCACACTGGCGCAGAGTCGAAGCGACGCGACGCGTCATGTTTTTCCGCCTAGAGCATATTCATCTCTATTGTTTATTATTAAAGCACAGCTCGACTCCAGCCCGCTCGACTCCAGCCGCGCGAATGCGCGCGTCAACGCGCGTCGACGCGCGCTTCCATATTTACATAGCAGAAATTTGTACTTAAATAATAGAACAATAGAGATGAATATGCTGTAGGCGGAAAAACATGACGCGTCGCGTCGCTTCGACTCTGCGCCAGTGTGAGTCGATCTTAGCATAGTGTTTGGACGCAGCCACTTAGCTTCAATTTGGATCCGTGTCTAGCTCGATCGCTTCAATACGTGTATTGAGGTCAGTTTGCTACAAGAATCATTTCGTGAAATCGGCAATTATGTATCTATTACAATTGATTTTTATGGATCGGAGAAAACGTTTTTTTACAGTCAATGTGAAATTAGTATCAACCAATCACATGAAACTTCTCTCTCTCAGAGAGAACTCTTCAGCCCACATTAGTCCTCTGTCAGGTATAACGCTGACAATGCTATCGAACAGCTACTATCCATTCAAAAGTAAAATTTTACTCTCGTTCCTTGTTTTTCTTATAGCGGACACACATAAAAAATAAACAAAATTTTTCTAACTACAATAAAAAATATTTATCTGGCAAATAACTATGTATAAACTAATATGCAAATACTAGCTGACCCCGCAAACGTTGTTCTGCCATATGAAATGACAAAGTCATTCACGTCAATGAACAACGGTTAAAATAAAAATACTAAAATCGTGTTTTAAAAACATTTTCCAGTGGACCAAATTGTGAATCTAAACCATTCTCGAATCCCCTTGAACACACAAAAAAAATTTCATCAACATCTATCCAGCTGTTTTCCTAAAACTCATCCTCGAGTTCACTGTCATACACACGCACGTAGCTACTACCCTCATGATCTATATATAGTTGTCCCCAACATTTTTCATTTGTTATAACAAGCTCTGTTTGTTGGCATAAACCTTTATTCCTCCCGCAAAACTTTTTTCCATAACTCATTGGCTGTCAGTGAGTAGAAAATAGACCATAAAAAAGAACCATTTACTTAGGTCCGGTCAAGTGTGAAACACGACATCAATATCGAGTCAAGAATAACTTAGCCTCCATTGTAAGATTGACCTATTAATGTCTTGTATAATAGTATATAATAGAAAGAATACCAAGAACAATAGATAGATTGAATAATTCAAGTATTTTTAACGCTCCAAATTGATCAGGGACCAATTGGCTCAATGTGTGTCAGAAAAATTTGTATCTGTGGAAAAATAAAATTTACTGAAATGAAAGGAATGATATCATAACTTAAATTTATTTAAGAGCAAGTTAGTTAAAAAATTTATTATACACCCAGTTGGTAGTTAAGATAACCTATTGTGCAAATAGTTAATTTGGTTATGGATTCGTCTTAAACAAGCCGGTCCAATTAATTTTGACTGGAAGGTTTCAACTCCCCGGAGAAGACCGGTGGTTTTGGAATTTGGTGGTTAAACAGACGAAAACAAATTATAAGTTTTATAATTACTTCCAGAAAGAAGGAGGTAGGAAATCAGACGAAAATCGAATGGACTCGGATTTTAACGTTTGTTTTTATGTACTTGGGTCACCCGCATTACAAGAGTATATATTGCCTGGACGTGAGAGTTATAGTTATTATTATTTTTAGGGTTGCGTACCCAAAGAGTAACACACGGAACCCTATTAATGCCTCCGCTGGATGTGTCACAGTGTTCAATCTATTGAAAGGTAATAGGTATCTACCTACCAGAAATGTTAAAAAACAAAGGGGACGCCTTTTACTGCGGCCGCTATCACAAGAAATAATAAAAAAGTTAGATCGCAAATAAGGTCACCATGCAAGTAAAGTAACCTTATTTTTTCGCCCAGCGCCAAAGCCTCTATCGTAAGGAATAATAAAAATATATTATTAACACGAAATGATCTAGGTTATTTTAGGTACGTAGGCACGGAAGGTACGGAACCCCAGGCATGCGAGTCCGACTTTCACTTTACTTAAATAATAGTATTCCCGTCTCGTATCCTTACATAATTAATACACTACTACATTACAGCATTTGTTGAAAGAGACGATGTGTCACCTGCTGGACTGTGTAAGCCAGTATAGCATGTGGTGATCGTCCAATCCCGAATGTCAATCTCAGCCGACCCCCTCAGGAAATAAGACGCGTGCATGTATTAATGTATGAGAGCAATGCTCCAGTACAGAGCCAGCATGTCCCGGACAAGACGGCGCCGGTTCTGCTTCATTAGGGAGCACTTCAACTAACGGGGTGGATCGGCTCGGGCGAACAGGGTTTTATATTGTTTGCAGCGGTTTTTGGGGACATGACCTCAATCTGATATAGATAGAGTACTGGAAAAGCAGATTTACATAGAGATAAATCTAACGTTTCATGGAAATGGATGACCTAAGTTAAATTGGGATTAGATTATAAGTCTGTAGGAGTTATTTCGCCAAAACAATTATTTCAAATCTAATTGTGGTAAAATAGATTTTTGAAATGACGTTTTGCTGTCTAGTAATTTTTATTAGAGCAATTTATGTTCAGGTATAATAGTTCCTAACTATTGAACAGTTTTTGAATTGAATTGATGCCCAATATCAGTTTCATATCAATTTGATGACAGAACGAGCGATTTAATTTCGTGAAAAAAGCTCTACATACTTACACATGGGCTGAACCAAAGATTAGGGAACGAAAGGGGCTGAACTGCGTAATAATAGGAGAGTTAGCTAAATACGGAACTTAAGTGGAAAATTTCCTGATTACATAACCGAAAATAATTATTTGAATAATTAGTTAAAACCTTGTGGAAAACAAGACATAAATAACGCGAACAATGTGTTTAATTGGGCTCTTGAATTTTGTTGATGAGCTGATTATATTAATTGAATGATGGTAAAAAATTGATTATTTCTCGAGGAATGCAGTTACTTCATGACGTTACGTTATTTTGATGAAACGAATACATAATTTACCTTTCAAACGAGGTAGTGATGTAACCAGACTGTGTTTTAAAACTGAACGGACTTAGCCCGGTTTAACATTAAAAAAAGTAATGTAATTACAATTTGACGGTTCAATTGATTACAGTGAATTATTACTGCCAAAAGATTACTTTGTATGTATTGCATTGTGATGGTAGTTTACGATTAAGCGGTTTAATGAGTAACGCCTCTGGTGTCTCACGTGACCATAGGCGACGGTGACCACTTACGATCAAGTAGACCGTATTTCTGTCTTAATTATAAAAAATAACATAACATCACGCATGTGTCGCTTGAGGGTAGGTTGTACGTGTAGGTGAGGTTGGTGTGTAGTACATTGCATCAGTACAAGAGGCCTTTAAATAATCCCTAGCAGTTTTAATTTACTAAAGATTTGATAGAAGGCCGAGAAACATAGGTTCTCTCTTTGTTTGTTACAAAGAATAAAACGTATTGGAGCAGATCCGTGCCGGGTATGATTAATCAACATTTACAGAAGAATTCCAATTGAATTGAAACTAATTGTTTTACTCGTTATTCGATGTCGAATTGAAGATCTAGTGTTTCCTTAATCAACTTTCTCACGATATAAAGATTTTCATTAGGTATAGGCATTGAAACATATTACGAAATTAGTAGTTTTTTTAAGTTATTTTCAAAGTTATTGCTTCATATTAAAAAAGAATTTCTCTTTCCCTAAAAAATTACTTCCCCAAAGATCTTCAACTAATTGGTTCTGGTCATACACCTTAAGGCCATCGAACGATCTGGTGTTAAAAAGCTCGACCGATCGATTAAACCGGTTTCATATGTCGGATCCATAGAAAATGTGGCCCTTTAGCAAAGCCATTCATAAGATTTTTGACCACCGATGGTACAGATTACTAAATAATTACTTCGTAATGTATGGTCTTACTCAATTTTTCAATGTAGGTATACCATACTCGTTCCTGTTAGTGATTAACATTAAACAATTTCTGATGCCATCCCATATCTGCTCATTTCAGTGTATCCAGCGTACAAGAAGAACGAAGCTGGCTTCACAGCGTGCCCCTCGCTGGAGACGCGGTATACAGGCGAGCCAAACAACAGGGCGGTCTCCCGTCGACCAGCAGATATAGTGCGAACCAGAAATCCAGGAACATGTGAGTATCTGTATCTTATGTATGTACTCGTATATATCTATTCATTCAATGATCAATAGCTAATCCTTTGCCTTATATAGATCAGTTAGTAGTTTAAGTAGTTTTTAGTTAGGTACCTAGACTTTCGTTAAGCGTGTCTAATCACCTCATAGCGAAATAAATTACTTGACTTTGACTTTGACTATGCTTATCATATTATGCTCATCCCAGTCCCAGTCTTGCTCAAAGTTAGTCATGGGCGGTAGCGGATGGGTGGTGCTGCAAGCTCGTTATATCTTATATCCATAAAAAAAACTTATCGGCATGGCTATTCTGAATAAGAGTGCAGACGTAAGAAGTCCAAAATTACCTCTTCTGCTTGTTTCCGAATAACGGGGCAATCAGTGATTTTTATTTTAATGAAATTTCGGACTCTCATGTTTGTGATGAAATTATTTTAAGTAATAATATTGATAAAGCGTTATTTACGCTAGAAGATACCAAAAGAGCGAAATCTGTTGGAAAATCATCAAAAGTCGGGGGCGGCGTCTTATACACCATACTGCACACTACAGCTATAAAAGCTAGATATTAACTCATCTTCTGTAATTCCAGGCATATCAAACGGTGGACGTCGAGTGGTGAAGGCGCTGTGCCCGTACACGGCGCGTGCGGAATCGGACATCTCGTTCCGGAAAGGCGACCGGATGGAAGTGCTGTCGGACGCGGAGCCGGACTGGTGGCGCGTTCTTCACCTCACCACCCGGCGCGAGGGGCTCGTGCCCGCCAACTTCGTGGCCGAGGAGAGCTCGGTGGAGTGCGAGGAGTGAGTGCTGCTTTACTGACTACTAGTGGACGCCCGCAGCTTCACTCGCGTGGAATAATAACAATAGTTTCATTTACACAGTAATATTATATAGCCTATGTCACTCAGTGAAGATGCAGCTTTTTAATGGTGAAAGAATTTTTGAAATCGGTCCAGTAGTTTTTGTGTGAAAACAATACAAACAAATCTTTCCTCTTTACAATATTAGTATAGACTAGGACTAGACAGTACTAGACGGATATTAGCGTACGTAAGACTGACACGTAGCGATCATAGCTTAATGTCGATTCTATGTGATTGAAAGAGTTAAGCGACGACGGGTGCGGTCGTTTTGTGGGTGGTTGACCGCTAGTGGCAAAATGTCATGGGCGCTACCGTGCTTCAAAGGGCACGTTAAGTCGTCGGTCCCCGTTGTTTTCAATAGTAAAGATCAATCGTTAAGCCTTGTTAAGACCTTCAGGTGACATGAGAACATTCGACACTGGGTTGACATGCGTAAACTCGTATAACGCATTTATTTCATTTCGATTTAAGTCGTTTAGTCTTTTAGGAAGCCTACGGACTATATTAATGCTTTCTAAATTTGTAATTCTTTTTGAGAAATAAATATTCTTAAACCTCAAATTTTAATAATTATTTTATTTAGTTTGTTGGTTATTAAGTTTAAACAGGGTTTAGAATATATTTCTAGGATCAATAGAGAAAGCAAATACTTCCTACTTATGTCTTGTTTATATTCAAAGGTCACGTCATCATCATCATAGAACTCTAAACCCAGGAGAGTGAGTTCAAATGATTGATTTAAAGCTTATTCCCCAGGAATTACGGTGTCTAATTATCCAGTAAAATATCAACAAGACCAATAACTTTATCCTATACATTTATTGTACGTTTTGACTCTACCTTTTATAGAGCCAAATAATAGATAAATATGTATAATAAAATTGTAGTAAATGTTTTAATTTCAATATTACTCATGCAATTGGACCTATAACCTTTATTTAGTGTCAACCCAGTAAATTTTTATGAAAACATTGTCTTAGCATCCTGTTTTCTTTACCTACCTGTGTTCTCGCCAAATTCTCTGAGATAAGACTTAGTGATAGATACGAATATGGTAAAGTTACAATTTGTATTTGGTAACATTACTGGCCATAATTTTGTAGTAAGTACTCAAGTAATTAACCAAGCCGATACGGATTATGACGATAAAAATATTTATAATTCGAAAAAATCGAGATATGACTTTTGAAATTTGGCGGGAATGCAAACTTAAATGTCAAATTAACTCTTATGAAAAGTGCATTGATGCACCCAGGTAAATTAAGCTCCAAACAACCTTAACGTGTTCGGTGACGGTACCTAAGTACATTAGTTATGTATCTTACATTAAAGCGAACATTGGATGCCTAATGCGTTCACTAATGAACAGAACTTACTAAAAGTTAGTGTTTTCTAAATAGCTACTGGCAGCTCTTTGAAATACAGCAGGCGAGGACCAAAGTCTATACTGGATCTGGGGCCAGGATATCTTTGAGCAAGGTCAAGGGATGAACCAGCGCACTCTTACCATTTGTGTTATACAATTTTACTCAATAAACGTCGACGAACATGTGCGTTTTAGGCTGTGATGTACCTACAATGCATAAGCTCCAGTAAGAAAAAATTCTCCTAATGGATTGGAATCTCACGCCTTATTTCCAAAGAGTTAATAATTAAATTAAATTTAACTAAATCCCAACATTCCTTGGAAAAATAGACTCGGATATAACCCACAAAATACTTATTGTTTTATCTATCATCATCACAACCCTTTGTTTGTCCCTTTGTTGGACACGGGTTTCCTCTCAGAATGGAAGGGGTTACCTTTTCGACTACTGTAAATAAGACTACATCTGTGAGAGCACATTATTCATGGAATTATTTGAATCTTCACAATCTGTAACTGCTTAAGGCGTCGGTGCTACCATCGCAGCCGCAGTGAGTTGCGAAATTATAGAGCCGGCCGCCAAATTCCCGTAATAGGCCTGTGCTGCTACAGCAGTGGTGCCCGCTCCGATGCCAGCAGCGCCGAAGCCCAACATTGGCGCCACAAGCGGCGTAACGACGCCCCCCGTCAAGTAAATCGCGGCGCCGCCGACTGCGTTTACGACTAAATAAATAAATAAAATCTTTATCTTAATGTTTCAGCTGGTTCTTCCCCCACGTGTCCCGCAAGGAAGCGGACAAGCTGCTCCTGGCCGAGAGCAACCCCCGCGGCACGTTCCTCGTGCGCCCCGCGGAGCACAACCCGCACGGGTTCAGCCTCAGCGTCAAGGACTGGGAGGAGGGCCGCGGCTACCACGTGAAGCACTACAAGATCAAGCCGCTCGACAACGGCGGTTTCTACATAGCGACGAACCAGACCTTCCCTAGCCTGCCAGCGTTAGTCATGTCCTACACCAGTGAGTTCAAACCAAAAATTAATCCTTACCTTACCTTTAACCTTACCTTCATGCACGCAGCACCTCCCCCCACACAGGAAAACATGCGATCAATGAATACACACACCATCACACACACTACAAGATCAAACCGCTCGACAACGGCGGTTTCTACATCGCGACTAACCAGACCTTCCCGAGCCTGCCAGCGTTAGTCATGTCGTACACCAGTGAGTTCAAACCGAAAATTAATCCTTACCTTACCTTTAACATTACCTTCATGCACGCAGCACCTTCCTCCCACACAGGAAAACATGCGATCAATGAATACACACACCATCACACACACTACAAGATCAAACCGCTCGACAACGGCTGTTTCTACATAGCGACGAACCAGACCTTCCCTAGCCTGCCAGCGTTAGTCATGTCCTATACGAGTGAGTTCAAACCGAAAATTAATCTACTTTGCAACTAATCCGCGAACGAAAATGTATGGTGATGTATGTATACCTTCATGCACGCAGCACCTCCCTCCCACACAGGAAAACATGCGATCAATGAATACACACACCATCACACACACTACAAGATCAAACCGCTCGACAACGGTGGTTTCTACATAGCGACGAACCAGACCTTCCCTAGCCTGCCAGCGTTAGTCATGTCCTATACGAGTGAGTTCAAACCGAAAATTAATCTACTTTGCAACTAATCCGCGAACAAAAATGTATGGTGATGTATGTATACCAACTCCCTCCCCCCACACAGGAAAACATGCACATGCGATCAATTAATACACATTGGTGTGTGTATTAATTGATCGCATGTGCACGTGTTTCGCCCCAAAACAAGGCATCCTCAGGGCAAGTAGACTACGACGGACTACTAACCTACTTACTAGTGGACGCCCGCAGCTTCGCTCGCGTGGAATTTGACATAACAAAAGTTTCGTTTACACCTAGTAATATTAGCTAGCCTATGTCACTCAGTGCAGATGCAGCTTTCTAATGGTGAAAGTTTTTTTTTTAAATCAGTCCAGTAGTTTTTGTGTGAAAACATTACAAACAAATCTTTCCTCTTTATAATATTAGTATAGATAGTATAGACAACATAGTACGGTCGAATATAATTTATTCTTTTATTTATAAAGATATTTCTATATTTCGTCAGAAATATAGAAATATCAATATATATATATATATATAGTGATATTCGATCGTCAGACAAGAAACACATATCAGAAAATCTATTAAACAATACTAATTTAACTTGGCTACACGATTTAGGGGTCGCTGTACTAAGTTTTGCGTGCCAATTCGTTACACGCAACAATTATAGTTCTAAGAACACTCATGTTAATCCTTGACCTTTAGGAATTGGAAAAACCAATGGTTATTTGAATATAATTATTATATTTAAGTTCACTCCACGGCGAAGAAAAACGCGAGAATACTATTTATTTTATAGAAATATTTTATAGAAGCGATTGCCATTGCCCTGCGAACGTACGGGCAAGGCAATGCCCTCTAACAAACCTTGGTCTATAGATCTATACCAAGACCTTAAACTTAGCACATCAATTTATACAAAGTACTAGCAAAAGTCACATAAAAGTAGATAGTTTTGTATGTATATAAAACTTGTAGCGTCCAGAGAGAGAGAGATTGTATCGTCGTCGATTGTATGAGATCGACTGAGTTAAGCAACGAAGGGCGCGGTTAGTTTGTGGATGGGTTACCGCTAGTGGCAAAATTTAATGCACGCTACCGTGCTTCGAAGGGCACGTCCCGGTTGTTTTCAATAGTAATAACAATCGTTAAGCTTTGTCGAATACTGAATGGTGGCTTGAGCACATTCGACACTCGGTTTGCCACTAACCCCTCCACCAATCGCCATTGGATCAGCGTGGTAAAGTATGCTCTAGACCTGCCACAGCTGTGTCTATTAAGGAGACCCGTGCCCAGCTGTAGGTCGTCTATAGCATGCAAGCATGTTTTGTATAACTTTTCGTCACAACCCTTTCTTTGTCCCACTGTTGGGCTCGGGTCTCCTCTCAGAATGGGAGGGATTAGGCCTTAGTCCACCACGCTGGCCATGTGCGGATTGGCAGACTTCGCATACATTCGAGAACGTTATGATGAACTCTCAGGCATGCAGGTTTCCTCACGATGCGTCCTTCACCGTTATAGCAAGTGACATTTAATTTCTTAAATCGCACATAACTTTGAAAAGTCATTGGTGCGTGCCGCTGGGGTTTGAACCCGGACCGCTCGAGTGTGAGGCGAGTTCGTTAGCCACTGGGCTGTCACTGCTTATATAACTTTAGTAACCTAAATTTTATGACAGGCCCGTTGGCGCAATCGGTAGTGACCCTGTCTGTTGCGCCAAAGGTCGTGGGTTCGAATCCCACTCAGGACAAATATTCGTGTGACGAACACTTGTATTTGTTCTGTGTCTGGATGTCAATATTATCTATTTAAGTATGTATTTAAAAATATCTATGTATGTATATCAGTCTCTGACACCCATAACACAGGCTCGCGCCTACTTTGGGGTCAGATGGCCGTGTGTGAAAATGTCCAAGATAATTATTTATTTATTTATCTCCTCACAGAGAACGCGCTGGGCCTGTGCCACGTGCTGGCGCGAGCGTGCCCCAAGCCCGAGCCGCAAATGTGGGACCTCGGGCCCGAGCTGCGGGACAAGTGGGAGATCCCGCGCAGCCAGATACAGCTGCTGAAGAAACTGGGCCAGGGGAACTTCGGCGAGGTGTACTACGGCAAGTGGTGCAATAACATCGAGGTGAGGCTAACGAGTACCGCTGATAGTGCAAACCATTCACATATGTACTAGTGAACGCCCGCAGCTTCGCTCGCGTGGAATTAGACATTCTCTAACTTCAAAATCGGCAAAGTTTCATACTAACTTTGCACCCCCATTTTACCCCCTTAGGGGGTGAATTTTCAAAAATCCTTTCTTAGTGCTCCCCTACGTTATAAAAAGAACCCCTGTGCAAAATTTCAAGTTTCTAACCCTTATAGTTTAGGCCCTGCGTTGATATGTCAGTCAGTCAGTCAGTCAGTCAGTCAGTCAGTCAGTCAGTCAGTCAGTCAGTCAGTCACCTTCTCCTTTTATATATATAGATTACTGCGTACATAGCTCACGCGCCCTACTAGTGGCCACAGCGCTCGCTGCGACCCATAGACTTCAGTGGGACGTCTATGGGTGCCGTCCGTCCGTCTCCCCCACAGACGCAGCTGCGGGAGGTTTAGAGCATACTCCACCACGCTGCTCCAATGCGGATTGGTAGAGGGGTTAGTGGCCAACCCAGTGTCGAATGTTCTGATGCCACCCGAAGGTCTTCGACAAGGCTTAACGATTGTTTCCAGCATTGAAAACAACCGGGACCGACGGCTTCACGTGCCCTCCGAAGCACGGTAGCGTCCATGAAATTTTGCCACTAGCGGTCACCCATCCACAAACCGACCGCGTCCGTCGTTGTTTAACTCTTTCGATCACATTGAATCGACGCGAGCCATTGGGCTATGGACGCTACACAGCGCGCTGGCCTTAAAAAGATTACTTCAGGTTAGAGACTGTAGAGTGTACCTGTCTGTTTTGTTAGTCATAATAATGAATAAAACCGTCAGGGGGGAATGAGTTAGTAACGCGACCAATCCAGATAGAGAGCTTGTTTCCTTAAATCCGAATTCCCTCGCGCAGGACCGTCCACAGCGCCGTGCAAAGTGGAAAGGTTAGTTTGTAAGTAATATAAGGTTTATATCTAAAAATGATGTGAATTGGGTGCTCATAAAAGGATAGAGACAGTCCTACATAAGGAATGTTAGAATATGGGAACTACCAAAACACCCCAACAAACTTCATAGTTGAAGTCCGGCTTACTCTCGTTTAATTAAAGTCGGAAAATCGGAGTAAGTAACTTCAACTATGAATATAGACACTCGCGAATCATTCAGTAATAAATGTGGATTCATTCATACCAAAAAATGATTACTCTAAATTTCAGGTTGCTGTTAAAACCCTCAGAGAGGGCACAATGTCCACGCAAGCGTTTCTTCAAGAGGCAGCTATCATGAAGAAATTCCGGCACAAAAGACTGGTCGCTCTATACGCGGTATGCTCTACGCAAGAGCCAGTCTACATAGTTCAAGAATACATGTCTAAGGGATCCTTGCTGGAATTCCTTAGAAATGGCGAAGGAAAATCCCTCCATTTCGAAGATCTAGTCTACATAGCGGCGCAAGTTGCCTCCGGGATGGAATATCTCGAATCGAAACTGCTTATACACAGAGACTTGGCTGCTAGGAACGTTCTCATCGGCGAGAACAACGTTGCGAAGATATGCGACTTCGGCCTAGCGAGAGTCATAGAGGACAACGAGTACTGTCCGAAGCAAGGATCCCGGTTCCCTGTCAAATGGACCGCCCCAGAAGCCATCATTTATGGACGTTTTAGCATCAAAAGCGATGTTTGGTCTTACGGGATCCTTATAATGGAACTGTTCACCTACGGCCAAGTCCCCTATCCCGGTCTCCATGGGAAAGAAGTGATAGAACAAGTGGAAAGGGGCTACCGTATGCCCAAGCCAGTAGGACACTATATCCCAGACGACATTTATAGACTCATGCTCCAATGTTGGGACGCAATACCCGAAAAAAGACCCACGTTCGAATTCCTAAACCACTATTTCGAATCCTTCACAGTGACCAGTGAGATACCGTACAGAGAAGTGCAAGACTAGTGCTGTGATATAGTGACGTAGTTTTTTCTACTGGCAACAATGTGTTGCAACTTTTTGTTGAGTGACGCTTTTATGCGAAAAAACATTTTTATACGGCCAATATTTAACTAAGCGCAAATATTACGGAAAGGAATCAATTACAAATAACGTTTTGACGTGTATAAATTTGTATAAACGATATTCTTTCCCGTTGAAAAATCATGATGAATCAACGGACTTTATCAATTGATACCGAAGATTTTTGGAGATTAATGTTTTTGTATGTCTTGTTAACGCTTTGGTGTAATATTTAGAATGCATTGCATTGCGTGCTTCTGTTATGGTCACATCAGCAAAGAGTTGGGAGAATCAATAGTTATATTAAATTTTGAAGAGAGTGTTATACATTTAATTGTGAAGAAATAGCGTTACTGTAGACAAATGGACGATTGCGATCGAAATGAGAGTAAAATGTGATTAATTTGAGAGAATTGTGTAAGGTCCTTTAAGTGGTTCATTTTTATATTGGTTAACCGTTTAATGCAAATCATGCGTTTTGGAATCATGTATGTGGAAAATCATTTCAATAGGGTCATTATTGTGGCAAAACACAAGGGGGAATTATTAAACTATTCTAGTTTGATATATTTTTTCAATATGATTAAATCAAGCTTACGCCTGATAACGACAGATATTATTCTTTTCTAATTTTATTATCTTGAAATCAATGTCGTTGTTTTCAGGTTGGTTAAAAGCTGTCAATTAACATCCCTAAAGACATGATTATTTACTTAATATTTTACATTGATCCAGTTATTCGAAGTGGAATAAATATTGTGACGTTATAATTTGAATCATGTATGTATACAGTTAGTCCAGCAACTAGTATTGCTTGGGATAGACCAGATGTAATTTTAAACAACAGGTATTTCAGTTAAAACTGAGAGTTATGTTATTAGCGTTTTGTTAACAATAGTTAACATGGTATGAGTGTGGTATCGGTAATAATATTCCATTATTTATAACCACACTCACTAATGATATTACCAAAATATCAACGCGATATTAATTCGTGAACACCTACATCGACAGGCTACCCAGCCATAATTCATTCGAGGCCGATAAGTATGTTTTTTATTATATATTACAAAAAAAGCAGTTTATCGAAACATTTTGTCCTTTGTCTGCAGTTATTTACTTACAACAATTAAATCAATTTCAACGACCTATTGCAAACTTCTAAGGCGGGAACTAAGTACGTGTGTATTCCTACATGTGTATTCGTACATTATTCTTGCGTGTTCGTACGAAAATGCGCGAAAGAAGTGATCACAGCATCTAATTATTACATTTCATTTCTACACTTTTATTTTCCTATTTATAAGCATCGGTAGCTCATAAAAATGCATAATGATTATTATTTCGCATTTTGTACAGTTCTCTATGACATAAGCAATAAGATTCAAAATCGAAGATCTTACACAATATTTTCATATTCTTATGTGAAATGTGATATTTTTTCATCACAAGATTTAAATTGAAGATTCGAGGTCCCTTACCGTTTTCTTAGTATGTACGAAAAAACCGTAGGTTACATACATTGATAGTGATATCAAACCAGTTTGATATTTTTATAAAAACAAATAATCAAAAATACACAAAAACCATCGCAGTTATTAACTTATTTGAGCTTAAAATAGCTCAAATATTTTTAAATAGATTTATAAGTTGATGACAGATTTAAATAATCCTTAAACGACATAAGGGCAAGACTAAAATACATGTAATCAAATAATCTTGATTTTTGTGTTGTTTTTCAATAATTATGAAGCAAAATCAGTGCATTTTGCAAAAGAGCAAAAGATTACAGCGTATGATTGTAAGATGACCAAATAGTTTGTTTACATTTAAGCTTAAAGCCATTCTGGCAAAGAAACTTTTTATTTTGATCTCAACATATTGTTAGAGTGTTTTACTTTTATTACAAGCGGTATGTACATTTATGTAATTAGTCTATGGCACCGGTCAATTTGGCGGTAGGGCTTGGTCACAGAGTACATCTAAGAAATACGAAACAGGTACGAAACTATCGCTAATGTATCAATTTTCCTAATATCGAAAGGCATTGGACATTATCGTACTTATGGTAAATAAATAAGTACATTCAAGATTACCATTTTAAAAAATCCTCGTAAGCGCATATAAAAAAAATTACCTTTTGATTTTAAAATACATATATTATGTGCAAACTATAATTTTCTTATAATTATTTGTATACATACCGCCAACTCCTGCGTCCAAATAGAATAAAAAGCATCTTTGTTTTTATGCCTATTACAAGAATCGAAATAATATATACATACTTATACATATTTTTAACATCATAAAATGGCGACGGTGTTCGTTGGGTTTCGCGCGCAAATTGCACAACAAGTTATGATAGCCAAGGAAGGTCAGTTTGAGACTAAATAATTATTTTAATCCAATTGCGTAAAATAAGGTGCTAAGAAATTAGAAATCTTGTCGCCATTTTGGAATCTGTATTTTTCCAAATAACAACAAAATTTTCATCTTTATTTTTTATTTCATTACCTTTCAAGGTAATTTTGTTTATGGAAAAAGTTGGTAGGTAAGTGGTGGTAATTTGCACTTTAATTGAAATTTTAGGTTTTATTTACCATTTAATAATTAGATACTAATTGCAAAGATAATTTGTTTCACAAAATGACAAAAACCATTAAATGAATTGTTATTTGATTAGGCTCCTTTGCAAAATCTGTAAATACAACGCACTTAATCATTTAATTGTAAGGCAGTATAAGGTTAATTTATACTGAAAGAACGTACCTAATAATATTACGAATAATGTTTGTGACCTATGACTGTATTTTTGTATTACCTAAAATTAAAATGCTCCAAATCATTTGACGATATTCAGCAGATTTGAATATAATCAAAATTATGTAACATACCAACATTTATGTAAACATTTTAACAATCTATACTTGCGGGTTGCTAGGGATTAGCAATGGTGGGATGTTAAGGATCGATATATGAAGTGTAATTATGTAGATATTTTATATGCGCCCTATGACAGAGTTGAGGCCTTGTATTAATGACCATTTTGTTAGTTCAGGTAAAAGGAACAGAATTTTTCAAAGTCACCATATAAAAAATAATCAGTGGTAATCGTCAGATTATAAATAAATCGTAATTATAACCTTATTAGAGTAACCATCCCTTATAGGGCCTATGACCTATGTCACTTGGCTCCAGGAGGCCAGAATTACATTACCTACATTAAAAATATATTACCTTAAACCTGTTCTACATAATATATGTCCGACCAAAACATAATAATTATTGGTTGTCTGTAAAGTCGGTTTACAGACAACCAATAATTGTTGCCCGTAAAGCGTGATAACGTCCTAAATAAACATCTTTTCACTTCACTGACAGAAGACAGAATTCATGTAGGTTGTGTGCTGCCGCTATTTGTATTCTACTCGGACGCATCGGCCGATGGAGTTGAAGAGAGATGGATGCGTCACAAGCCAAACGCTTAGGCCGATCGTGCCTCTCTATCGCTTGTTCCGCGCTCTCGCTTAGGCGGGACGTAAGCATGAGTCACGCTTTTCGAGCGTGCAGCCTGCGTTCATCTATACTTTATATACAAATATTATAAAGAGGAAACATTTGTTTGTAATGTTTTCACACAAAAACTACTGGACCGATTTCAAAAATTCTTTCACTATTAGAAAGCTGCATCTTCACTGAGTGAAATAGGCTATATAAAATTACTAGGTGTACTTAGTATAGTTTCGTTTAACTATTATTATGTCTAATTCCACGCGAGCGAAGCTGCGGGCGTACGATATCACGTCAAAAACAAATAGAATTTAAACATCTCACCTGTTTCTAGCCATGCAATTAAATCTGCAATATAGCTACAACAAACCTATTTTGAATTGATGCTGACAATCGTGTATCAATTGTACCATTAAGTTAGTTCCCAAAAACATTTGCAAGGGGGCCAACTATCTACACACTATTGACAAATAACCTAGCTTTAGGACCATATACCAAAGAGTTATTGTAAAATAAAAGCAAAAGATAGTTTAAGAGGAGCATATTTAATTTCTAGTGTAGACCTTGTGACCTGTGTACTGTTAATTTGACCAATATTGACTCGTGTATTCCGATTTGTATTATATTATGCACGGGAATGTGATAAGTATGGAAATACTTTAGAAATAGCTTGTTTGTGGATACTTAAATATTTAACGCCTGATATAATAAACTGATATAGAAGGATTGAATACATGTGATGTTATTATTTTATCGGAAACAGGAACTGTCTTTGGGTAGATTCCTTTTCTCATATACTGGTAGATATACTGACAATCCTATTGATACCCTCGATAGACTATGTTGATGTTACTTTAGAAATAAAATCTCAGAACTATCAAGAAAAAGTTAAAACATACGTAAAAACCACGAAAGACCAATGTTGTAAAAAATAAACGCAGTAATATTCCATACTTATTACATTTCTATGTGTCCCTATAACTCTCGACTAATAACGACTGATCAGGTATCACGAAAGCATACATTTTCTCTGATTCTTTTGTCGCCTCAGAAGTAATCTATGCTTTAATCCCGTAATCATCTTCATCGTCATAGTTAATGTATAAAATCAATGGAAAATAGTGTCTTAATAACATTCCAAGTATTCAAACACTTAAATTTGGACACTTTTGTATGAAAATGATTAGATTTGTAAGATTTTGTACATACAATGAAATAAATGTCATTGATATAAAAATTCATTTTATTTCAATTCAATACCTTCCTAGTATTTACATTTATGTATTAATTAAAATATTTTGTATAGGTTATACTTAATTATTTACAGAATTGACTATATATAGATAGATAATAAATAATCCTTTTACTTAGTTTTAGTCACAGATTAAAACAGATTTAGAAACATTGATTTTATTTGGCTGAATATTGGTTGGACTTAATTCTATTACAGTATGTTATTACATCAAGTAAAATCTTCGAAAGATTCACACCATCCCCAGGAAACGTATGTTCGGGATAAAAGATATTAGCTCAAATTTCAATTATCATGTGTGTAGCTTGAGAAATGACGAAGTTTCATACTAACTTCAACCCCCTTTTCAACCCCTTCTTTTTTAATACATACTTTATTAGTGGATTTAAGAAGTGTTAGTGTTACATTATAAAAAGAACTATGTACTGTAAAAATCGTATTTCTTGGACCAGCGGTTTAGGATGTGCGTTGATTTAAGACCAATCAAGTAGTAATCAGTCAGGATTTTTTTATATGTTTAGATCATCAGATAATGAAAAATAAGTACTGTTTTGTTGATCACTCACCAAATATAAACATTATTTGACCTAAACATTTAATCTGCTGTCATCATCATGGATCAAACCGATAAAATAATCACAAATGTGATTACAGAGTTAAATAAATAAATAAATTTTACCTATTTTTTTTGTCGCGAGCAATCATTTTATACTAACTATAGATAGATGCTTTCTCCATAGAATTCAGTAAAAATGTGCGCATAAATCTCAGAACACATAAAAAAAAAAATCTACCGTCTAGTCGACAAAACAACAAAACAGACAACAAAAACAGTCTCAACAACAAAACGGCTCTCGACAACTTTCTAAAATCTACCGCGAAATGTTGCTAGCTCGGGATGATCACAAAATATAAACTATTTTAGAATGATGAAGGAATAGTCATTATATGAATATTTTGTGTAGCGTTCCGCGAACAACAGTATTAAACTACTCTAATTAAGTGTAGTAGTTGTGGCATTTTGTGGCTTCATTCCGTTGCGCTTGCGGTTTCCGGATTTTTCTGTATTCTGAAATATACAAATGAACATGGTTTTGCCATTGCCTGCGCGACGCAAGCTCAAAAACGTCAAAAAACGTCCACAATTGGAACGTTTTTACAGCGCCTATGGCTGATCCGCTTCTTTCGGGAGAATATTATATAATAAATAAATATCTTGGACATTTTCACACACGGCCATCTGACCCCAAAGTAGGCGCGAGCCTGTGTTATGGGTGTCAGAGACTGATATACATACATAGATATTTTTAAATACATACTTAAATAGATAATATTGACATCCAGACACAGAACATATACAAGTGTTCGTCACACGAATATTTGTCCTGAGTGGGATTCGAACCCACGACCTTTGGCGCAACAGACAGGGTCACTACCGATTGCGCCAACGGGCCTGTCGAAATGTGCGGATTTTTCTGTATTCTGAATGATACAAATGAACATGGTTTTATGCACATTGCCTGCGCGTCGCAAGCACAAAAACGTCAAAAAACGTCCACAATCGGAACGTTTTTACAGCGCCTATGGCTGATCCGCTTCTTTCGGGAGAACATTCTTTTCTTTTTTAGCAAAATTTCTATTAATTTTTCTGTTTGTTTTTTTTTTTGACACCTACCACCAGCTCTAACAATCACACTAGGTTGACTGGTAGAAAATGCCTTGGGGCATTAAGTCCGCCTTTTGTAAAATCTTTTCTTCGGATTTTTCAATAAAGCCTTAAATAATAATAAATAATAATAACATTCGGACAATACTACACGGTGTCGGCATACATCTTGGTCTTCATCTGCAAGTAGCGATACTCCGAGCGGTAGAGTGTGTCGACCAGGCCCCAGCAGCGCAGCAGCGGGCCGGGCACGCCGCGGCGCGACTTGCTGTAGTGGTTCAGGTATATCGCGACCACCACCAGCATACCATATCTACACGGTGTCGGCATACATCTTGGTCTTCATCTGCAAGTAGCGATACTCCGAGCGGTAGAGTGTGTCGACCAGGCCCCAGCAGCGCAGCAGCGGGCCGGGCACGCCGCGGCGCGACTTGCTGTAGTGGTTCAGGTATATCGCGACCACCACCAGCATACCATATCTACACGGTGTCGGCATACATCTTGGTCTTCATCTGCAAGTAGCGATACTCCGAGCGGTAGAGTGTGTCGACCAGGCCCCAGCAGCGCAGCAGCGGGCCGGGCACGCCGCGGCGCGACTTGCTGTAGTGGTTCAGGTATATCGCGACCACCACCAGCATACCATATCTACACGGTGTCGGCATACATCTTGGTCTTCATCTGCAAGTAGCGATACTCCGAGCGGTAGAATGTGTCGACGAAGCCCCAGCAGCGCAGCAGCGGGCCGGGCACGCCGCGGCGCGACTTGCTGTAGTGGTTCAGGTATATCGCGACCACCACCAGCATACCATATCTACACGGTGTCGGCATACATCTTGGTCTTCATCTGCAAGTAGCGATACTCCGAGCGGTAGAGTGTGTCGACCAGGCCCCAGCAGCGCAGCAGCGGGCCGGGCACGCCGCGGCGCGACTTGCTGTAGTGGTTCAGGTATATCGCGACCACCACCAGCATACCATATCTACACGGTGTCGGCATACATCTTGGTCTTCATCTGCAAGTAGCGATACTCCGAGCGGTAGAGTGTGTCGACCAGGCCCCAGCAGCGCAGCAGCGGGCCGGGCACGCCGCGGCGCGACTTGCTGTAGTGGTTCAGGTATATCGCGACCACCACCAGCATACCATATCTACACGGTGTCGGCATACATCTTGGTCTTCATCTGCAAGTAGCGATACTCCGAGCGGTAGAGTGTGTCGACCAGGCCCCAGCAGCGCAGCAGCGGGCCGGGCACGCCGCGGCGCGACTTGCTGTAGTGGTTCAGGTATATCGCGACCACCACCAGCATACCATATCTACACGGTGTCGGCATACATCTTGGTCTTCATCTGCAAGTAGCGATACTCCGAGCGGTAGAGTGTGTCGACCAGGCCCCAGCAGCGCAGCAGCGGGCCGGGCACGCCGCGGCGCGACTTGCTGTAGTGGTTCAGGTATATCGCGACCACCACCAGCATACCATATCTACACGGTGTCGGCATACATCTTGGTCTTCATCTGCAAGTAGCGATACTCCGAGCGGTAGAGTGTGTCGACCAGGCCCCAGCAGCGCAGCAGCGGGCCGGGCACGCCGCGGCGCGACTTGCTGTAGTGGTTCAGGTATATCGCGACCACCACCAGCATACCATATCTACACGGTGTCGGCATACATCTTGGTCTTCATCTGCAAGTAGCGATACTCCGAGCGGTAGAGTGTGTCGACCAGGCCCCAGCAGCGCAGCAGCGGGCCGGGCACGCCGCGGCGCGACTTGCTGTAGTGGTTCAGGTATATCGCGACCACCACCAGCATACCATATCTACACGGTGTCGGCATACATCTTGGTCTTCATCTGCAAGTAGCGATACTCCGAGCGGTAGAGTGTGTCGACCAGGCCCCAGCAGCGCAGCAGCGGGCCGGGCACGCCGCGGCGCGACTTGCTGTAGTGGTTCAGGTATATCGCGACCACCACCAGCATACCATATCTACACGGTGTCGGCATACATCTTGGTCTTCATCTGCAAGTAGCGATACTCCGAGCGGTAGAGTGTGTCGACCAGGCCCCAGCAGCGCAGCAGCGGGCCGGGCACGCCGCGGCGCGACTTGCTGTAGTGGTTCAGGTATATCGCGACCACCACCAGCATACCATATCTACACGGTGTCGGCATACATCTTGGTCTTCATCTGCAAGTAGCGATACTCCGAGCGGTAGAGTGTGTCGACCAGGCCCCAGCAGCGCAGCAGCGGGCCGGGCACGCCGCGGCGCGACTTGCTGTAGTGGTTCAGGTATATCGCGACCACCACCAGCATACCATATCTACACGGTGTCGGCATACATCTTGGTCTTCATCTGCAAGTAGCGATACTCCGAGCGGTAGAGTGTGTCGACCAGGCCCCAGCAGCGCAGCAGCGGGCCGGGCACGCCGCGGCGCGACTTGCTGTAGTGGTTCAGGTATATCGCGACCACCACCAGCATACCATATCTACACGGTGTCGGCATACATCTTGGTCTTCATCTGCAAGTAGCGATACTCCGAGCGGTAGAGTGTGTCGACCAGGCCCCAGCAGCGCAGCAGCGGGCCGGGCACGCCGCGGCGCGACTTGCTGTAGTGGTTCAGGTATATCGCGACCACCACCAGCATACCATATCTACACGGTGTCGGCATACATCTTGGTCTTCATCTGCAAGTAGCGATACTCCGAGCGGTAGAGTGTGTCGACCAGGCCCCAGCAGCGCAGCAGCGGGCCGGGCACGCCGCGGCGCGACTTGCTGTAGTGGTTCAGGTATATCGCGACCACCACCAGCATACCATATCTACACGGTGTCGGCATACATCTTGGTCTTCATCTGCAAGTAGCGATACTCCGAGCGGTAGAGTGTGTCGACCAGGCCCCAGCAGCGCAGCAGCGGGCCGGGCACGCCGCGGCGCGACTTGCTGTAGTGGTTCAGGTATATCGCGACCACCACCAGCATACCATATCTACACGGTGTCGGCATACATCTTGGTCTTCATCTGCAAGTAGCGATACTCCGAGCGGTAGAGTGTGTCGACCAGGCCCCAGCAGCGCAGCAGCGGGCCGGGCACGCCGCGGCGCGACTTGCTGTAGTGGTTCAGGTATATCGCGACCACCACCAGCATACCATATCTACACGGTGTCGGCATACATCTTGGTCTTCATCTGCAAGTAGCGATACTCCGAGCGGTAGAGTGTGTCGACCAGGCCCCAGCAGCGCAGCAGCGGGCCGGGCACGCCGCGGCGCGACTTGCTGTAGTGGTTCAGGTATATCGCGACCACCACCAGCATACCGGACCACGCGTATCTGGAAATTATTAATTTAAAAATTATACCTACCGTTAAAAATTTGTTTAAAAAAAAAACTTTTTATAACTTTTTTTTATTTTCGTGCATTGTCATCGGAACCAAGTATGTGTGTCAAATTTCAGCTCGATAGCTTCATTGGAAGTGGGTGAAATATTGATTGCAAGATTCCAGGACATACATAATGTACATACATACATACATAGATACATACGAGTGAAGTTAAATAAAAGCTTTTAATTTTAAAATATGTGCAATGTGCTACAACCCATTGACGTCCCACTGCTGCAGACAGAGCATACTTCACCACGCTGCTCTAATGCGGATTGGTGGAGAGGTTAGTGGCCAACCCAGTGTCCACGACAGACAACGCGCTCGCACCGCGCAAGACGATACCTTAATTTCGACTTATGCGCATCATCATTATCATCCATCAGCCTTTTAAAGTCCACTGCTGGACATAGGCCTATAAAATAAAAAGTTAAGGAACTTTTTATTTTATTACACATACACACAACTACATTAAATGCTAGCGAACACCTTACGCATATATTATATATGTGTATGATACACATTATTAATAAATTCACACATTCACAAACTTACATTAATACTAGCTGACCCCGCAAACGTTGTTCTGCCATATGAAATTTCAAAGTGACGCGACGCTTCACGTCAATGAACGACGGTTAAAAATAAAAATACTAAAATAGTGTTTAAAAATCATTTTCCAGTGAACCAAATTGTGAATCTAAACCGTTCTCGAAAAATTTTATCAACATCTATCCAGCCGTTTAGGAGGAGTTCACTGTCATACACACGTACACAAGAAATATATAATATATCTATATATATAAAAGAAGAAGGTGACTGACTGACTGACATATCAACGCAGGGCCTAAACTATAAGGGTTAGAAACTTGAAATTTTGCACAGGGGTTCCTTTTATAGCGTAGGGGAGCGCTAAGAAAGGATTTTTGAAAATTCACCCCCTAAGGGAATAAAACGGGGTTGCAAAGTTAGTAGTATGAAACTTTGCCGTTTTTGAAGTTAAGTGGCCAACCCGAACGCGGGCAGACGTCGTTAATGGGTCTAATTATACGCGAGCGAAGCTGCGGGGCGTCCACTAGTTAAGATATATAATAAGTAAAACAATTGAATTATTAAGAAGCACTGACTGGAAGACGAATGGTTTGCTGAAGAGCAGGAACGATATGGCGATCGAGAGCGCCTTGCGCATGGTGGTGACCGTCACCGCCGCGGCCGCGCCGCTCAGCCGCACCAGCGACAGCACCGCCTGCAGCCCCAGGTACCCGCTCACGCTCAGCAGCAGGATGTTGCTGTACATGCTCTCGTACTCCTGTCCACGACAACCTTCATTATTCTAGGTAAGTAGGTTGCAGCTCGAAATAGATGTGGACATGCGAGTAGAGACCCCAAACTGGAGCTCCCTGCTGGCTGGGAAACGTTCGGGGCCTAAGTTCGCCGGCTTCTGTATCGGAGTCATGCAAGCTGTAGCGCAACTCAATAAATAAGGACGTCCGAATCACACTTAATAGATTTAAAGTGTCCGTCACCATGTAAAATATCATAATATTTCAAAATATAACATAATATACCCCATTATATATACATAAATATATACCTATATATATAAATAATGTACATAATATACCGTTATAAAAAAAAAAGAACATACATTAGACAAATGCCATATTAATAAATCAAATTTAAGCTATATTTTGTGATAAATAGATAAGATACTTAATTATTAATTGTACTTAATATAAACAAATTATTAAATTTAAGGACCCCGAAATATAACATGGGGGGGTTTGAATTATTACAAACTAATAAAAAAAAAAATTATTCTAGGTGGTAGAGCCTATAGGGAACCAAATAGGTTTTATATGAGACCTAATTGGTTTCTTATAGACTTCGCCCGGGGCAGGACCACCGCCCGCCACGGTACCTAGCACCATTTCTGCCGTGTAGTAATTGTTTTTAAAGCAATTATGGTCCGGTTGGAAAGGTGTGGCTTCCGGTTACACTTCTTTAGAGGCGACCATCTTAGTCCTCAAGAGTAGCAACACATCTGTGACTAATTTAGAACGAGACTCCTACTAACAAGTACTAACTGGACTATTACTAACACCAACTAACAGGACTAACTATCACTAACAGTCCCTAATTGAGTCTTGTTCAAAGTGAGTCACAGTTGTCATGGGTGGCAGCGGATGGGTGGTGCTGCAAGCTCGTTTGCTATCCTGTATCCATAAAAATAAAAAAACAGTTATTTTGACGGGCCCGTTGGCGTAATCGGAAGTGACCCTGTCTGTTGCGCCAGGGGTCGTGGGTTCGAATCCCACTCAGGACCAATAATCGTGTGACGAACACTTGTACTTTTTCTGTGTCTGGATGTTAATATTATCTATTTAAGTATGTACTTAAAAATATCTATGTACGTATATCAGTCTCTGACACCCATATCGCAGGCTCGCGCCTACTTTGGGGTCAGATGGCCGTGTGTGAGAATGTCCAAGATATTTAGATATTTATTTCTTAAATCAAAACTTACTGACTGACTTTACAGGTTACCCTAATAGGTTAGCGTTAAATCTACGTACAAGTTACAAGCACAAATCAAAATAAATTAACGAAACAAAACAAGCCCACTACATCAATAAATAATTTTAAATTACAAAACCATTAAGATAACATGCATACGTCACATTACATACGTAACATAATTGCATACATACGAGTATATAATGAATACAAGACTAGGGCGTGTACCTATCAATTGAACTTCCCCTGTCACCATAGTTCTGCTTTTAAGGGGAGTTTTAAATACAGTGCTACGAAGTGTTGGAATAACCTGCCTCCCCCCATGCGTTCTGTAAAATCCGTACAAAGTTTTAAATTTAATTATAAAATCTATTTATTGCAAAAACAAAAAGAATTTGCCTGACTCCAACTACTTCGTTTTTATTTTTTATTTACAGTTTAGATATTTATTTTATAATAATTATTTTTGCTTGTTTCCTATTCATTTATATATTAAACTTGGTGCATCAAAACATGCAAGGCTTACTAGGCAAAGAACACGAGTTAGAACTTTTTTTAGGAAATTATAATATTGATGTAATTTGCATTACAGAGCATTGGCTGAAAGATTGCCAAATTGTTTTCAATTTTGCCAAGCACCAAGTTGCGAGTTCGTTCAGTAGGAAGACAGCGATACACGGTGGCTCTTTAATCATTTTAAAAAAGGACCTGACATTTAAGGTCCGTAAAGATATTGTGAGCCTTTCCATTGAACGAACTATAGAGATAGCCTGTGTAGAGTTAACGCATTGTATTATAGTAAGTATCTATAGACCACCTAGTGCATGTTATGAAGAATTTGAATTAGTTTTGGAACAATTATTATTAAAAGTATCAGGAAAAAAAGACAAGGACATAATAGTGTGTGGAGATTTTAATATTAATTTATTGGACAATACATCTTTAAGTGTTAAATTTCTATCTTTATTCAAATGTAATAATCTTATTAACCAGTTCTTAGAACCAACTCGAATAACAGATACCACAGCAACATGTATTGATAACATTTTCACAGATGGAACACCTGTCTACTCGGGTATTATCCATAAACTCAGTTCTGATCACAGTGGTCAGTTGGTTTCTTTTAAGTATAATAAGGATAAACAGGTTAGTAAGAGCAGTGTGGTCGTTCCTGTGACTAAAAAACGAATGGAGAGGTTTAGAAACATGATTACGGACCGGATTACAATACCATTGAATGAAACTGTAAATGAGCAATATAGCTTATTATGTTTTCATATAAATAACGCCTATAAATCTGTATTTACTGCAAAAAAAATCTCTCCAAAGAATTGTAAATCGTTCAATGATTGGGCGACTACGGGAATCTTTAGAAGTAGGCAAAAGTTATATGACCTTTTACATGAGAAGTCATATAATACAAGTAAAGCTTTTAGCGACTATGTAAGAAATTACTCTAAAATATTTAAGGTAGTATGTTCCACGGCCAAGTCGATTCACATAAGAAACAAGATTAGAAATAGCTGTAATAAAATTAAAATGACTTGGAATATTATTAATGCGGAAACTGGAAGAGTCAGAAAACGCGATGGTGTCAGTGAGCTTTTCATTGACAATTCTTATATTAAAACCGATAAACAGATAGCATCAGCATTTGAAAAGTACTTTGCTGACGTTCCAGTTTTAACCACTAAATCACTGAGGTCTTCTCCCGACGTCGCCGAATCGTTGCTCAAGAAAAATGTAAATGCATGCAAGGGTAATTTTTCTTTCCGACCCACAGACGCCAATGAGATTATCAAAATGTTTAAATCATTAGAAATTAAGAACACCACAGATCTTTGGGGTATATCGGTTAAACTTATAAGTACAATTATAGATGTAATAGCACCCCACCTAGCTTTAATATTTAACAACTGTATTAAAAGTGGAGAGTTTCCTGACCTAATGAAGCAAAGCAAAGTAATACCTTTATTCAAGTCCGGAAATAGCACAGATCCAACTAACTATAGGCCGATTTCCATTTTACCGGCTTGTAGTAAGATATTTGAGAAAATAATTCTCCAGCAACTTCTTAGCTACTTTGCAAGTAATAAACTCCTACATAACAAACAGTTTGGCTTCACAAAAGGCCGTTCAACAACTGATGCGGGAGTTGAATTATTTACTGATATTATCAATGCTTGGGAGAATTCATTGGATGCTCTGGGCATATTCTGTGATTTGTCCAAGGCATTTGACAATTTCTTTGCGAACTAAAATTAGATATGGGAAAGATAATTACCTTTGCCGATGATACTGTCTTACTATTTTCATCACCAACCTGGTCACAAACATATGAAAAAGCGCAGAACGGTCTGAACACAGTCATTCAATTTCTTAATAGTTATATTCTTACCTTAAACATACGCAAGACTGTCTGCATTCCTTTCTCCATGCGAAATACCGACATACAAGAGGCAAATAAATAAATACGCTATAAGAGTACACCAATGTCAAAGAGGGCCCAGTTCTAACTGTTCATGTCAGGTTATTGAAAACACCACATCCACAAAGTATTTGGGAGTTATCATTGATAACAAATTAGGTTTTGAGGAACACATATTGGCTATTTCAAATAGAATTAGGAAACTTATTTATATTTTTAAAAACCTAAGACATATTGCTGATACCAAAATTCTAAAAACTGTTTATTTTGCACTTTGCCAATCACTAGTAAATTACTGTATAACTTCATGGGGGGGTACATATAAGACTACAATGATAACACTAGAAAGGGCCCAGAGGGCAATCCTAAAGGTGATGACATTCAAGCCACTGCGTTTCTCCACAGAATCACTATACAATGATTGCCAAGTGCTGTCAGTACGTAAACTATTTATTTTACAAACTATAATAAAACAACATGCGTCTACAGCCCGTAAACATGACATTCAACATAGAAGAAGGAATGATCGAGTATACGATGTACCGCGTCTTAGAAGTATTTTTGCTCAGAAGTTCTATTGTTTTTTGGGACCCTACTTATATAATAAAATAAGCCGATATGAAAACCTTAATGAAATGACCAAATTCAAATTAAAAATGACAGTAAAAAATTGGCTTATTACTAAAACTTATCTTGAGGTCGAAGATTTACTCGCAGTAACTAAATAGTCCTTACCTAACACAAATTCTAGAACACACACACGCACAACACACTACATACACACACGCACACACACACACACACACACACACACACACACACATATTTTATGCATTCAATTGTACATTCTATTCACGTTCGCACAACTTAACCTCAATATATTCTAACTTAAACAAAGCAATTCATACATATTCTACATTTACCTAAACACACAATACTTACCCTGCATGAAATAAAACTGTACACTATTAAAAAACACAATTAATACACATAAAGGGTTGAAGAGCTGGTACCTGAAATACAGGCTTGATCCTAGTTCGGGTACCAGACAGCTATGATATACCTAAGTTTCAATCAATGTATGTAATTAATACCGTGTACAGCTGTTCAATAAATAAATATTATTATTAAAAAAAAAAAAAAAAAAATTGTGTACAGCATGAAACCTTAATCAGGAAACTCAATCACTATGGCATTAAAAATACCGCACTGAATCTTCTGATTTCTTATCTCAGCGAAAGAACTCAGAAAGTCGAAGTAAGCGGTACAAGATCGTCTGGGTCTTTAGTACAGATGGGGGTCCCACAAGGATCGATTCTGGGTCCGTTCCTGTTTTTAATATATATTAACGATCTACCTTATATGGTAGAGAATAATAACGAGATTGTATTGTTTGCAGATGACACCTCATTAATTTTCAAATTAAACAGGCAACAAACTAACTATGACGATGTAAACAATGCTCTCTCTGAAGTAGTGCATTGGTTTAGCGTAAATAACCTACTCTTAAATAGCAATAAAACCAATTGCATACAATTTTCAGCACCTAAGGTGAAACAAGTAGATAAGCAACCGGAACTAAATGGTGAAAAACTGAACTTAGTTAGCTCGACTGTTTTCCTTGGAATCACCATTGATGCGAAGTTGCAGTGGGGACCCCATATCTGTCGACTGGCGGATAGACTAAGTTCTGCAGCTTACGCGGTTAAAAGGATACGCTGTTTGGCGGATGTCGATACCGCTAGATTGGTATATTTTAGTTACTTTCACAGTGTAATGTCCTATGGCATTTTACTCTGGGGTAATGCAGCTGATACTAATATTATTTTTATTTTGCAGAAGAGGGCTATCCGTTATACAGGGTTATTGGTAATTCGACGTATTCCCGTTAGGAGGTGATAGGGGTGACAATATGTGATAATTTTAACCCTCATATGCATTATGCAAAAGTGAACCATTTTCGAGTTATCAAGCTTCTCAGCTTTTTTCAAAATAGGTCAGAAATGCAACATGAAAATTTATTAAAAAAAAAGTATCTATTAAAATCTATTTTTTTCTTCTGATTTATAAAAACGATTAAACAATGGTTATTTATCAACATTAAAACTACAATTATCGGTCCAACTTTAAAAATGCGAGACGATTAACGATATTACTTCAATATTTTTTGAGATTTTTGTCCACTAAAATGCCTTAAAAACAAAAAAAACTTATATCAAACTTGGCTTGCAGATTATTTTAAAAACATAACCGTTTTCTTAGCTTTCCAACAAGGCATAACAACTATGAACTTATTTTTAAAAAAACTGAGAAAAACCGATCACAAAGGAAGCAGGCGGAAATTTGTATTCGAACTAAACTTAAGGTCGTTCTTTAAAATTTCAAAAAAAGTAATTAAAAACAATGCCCAATTATAAAACAAACAATATAAATATAAAATTAAATTTAGAACCAGTAAAAGTTTACTAATAATAACAATTAATAATAAGTAACAATTAAGACATTTTGTAATTTAGCCTAATTAAAGTTCTTGCTCGAAGGGGCTTCCCCTATTGCGTACGCAGTCTCATTCTTTTTCTGAGGTGTAACTTAACTACCGAAGTGTTCAAATTATTCCGAATCACATTTGTAGGACATCCGTCTTGCTAGTACATATATCACGTTTTGCCTTATAGCATTTGTTAAAAAAATTCGTAAGCGAGCAAAATTGGTTCATCGATAAATTCTTGCACATATTGCACATAATGCAGAATAATTTGACTACTTCGGTAGTTAAGTTACACCTCAGAAAAGGAATGAGACTGCGTACGCAATAGGGGAAGTCCCTTCGAGCAAGAACTTTAATTAGGCTAAATTACAAAATGTCATAATTGTTACTTATTATTAATTGTTATTATTACTAAACTTTTACTGGTTCTAAATTTAATTTTATATTTATATTGTTTATTTTATTTACATTGGGCATTGTTTTTAATTACTTTTTTTGAAATTTTAAAGAACGACCTTAAGTTTAGTTCGAATACAAATTTCCGCCTGCTTCCTTTGTGATCGGTTTTTCTCAGTTTTTTTAAAAATAAGTTCATAGTTCTTATGCCTTGTTGGAAAGCTAAGAAAACGGTTATGTTTTTAAAATAATCTGCAAGCCAAGTTTGATATAAGTTCATTTTGTTTTTAAGGCATTTTAGTGGACAAAAATCTCAAAAAATATTGAAGTAATATCGTTAATCGTCTCGCATTTTTAAAGTTGGACCGATAGTTGTAGTTTTAATGTTGATAAATAACCATTGTTTAATCGTTTTTATAAATCAGAAGAAAAAAATAGATTTTATTTGATACTTCTTTTTTAATAAATTTTTGATGTTGCATTTCTGACCTATTTTGAAAAAAGCTGAAAAGCTTGATAACTCGAAAATGGTTCACTTTTGCATAATGCATATGGGGGTTAAAATTATCACAAATTGTCACCCCTATCACCTCCTAACGGGAATACGTCGAATTACCAATAACCCTGTATATACAAAATGAAAAGTAGAGACTCCCTTAGAGAAAAATTTAAGGAAATAAACATCCTAACCCTTGCATCGCAGTACATCTATGAGAATATTATGTATATTCGTAAAAATAGGCATCAGTTTGTAAGTCGTAGTGACCTAAATGCCTTACGCAATGTAACACTAAGGAACGGCCACAAATTAGCGTTTCCTAAATGCCGGCTTAGTAAGAAAAGTCGTTCCTTCATAGGAATGTCTATTCTAATATTCAATAAAGTCCCGGCTGCGGTTCAGTCTCTGCCTTTACAAAGGTTTAAAAAAACCATCAAACAAACATTATGTCGAAAAGCTTATTATAATATTCAGGAGTATTTGGATGATATAAAGGCATGGGACTGAATTAAACTCTGACAGGCTATCACTATGCTTCTGTATTAATTATACTAAAAATTGTAAGCAGGTGGCATATGGGGTGATTCTTGGCATACACGATTGGCTGTCTCGTGTCTGACTTAATCATGTCATGGTCATACTGTGCATTTTTCTGTAAAAATTAATTTGAATTTTAAAGGAGTACCGAGAGTTTTTTCCTCCGGCTTTTTTCTCTCTCGGCCTACACTAGGGCATAGGATAAGAATATTGTAAATTCTTCCTAAAGCCGATGACCATATAGATAGTCTATCGTGACTTAGAGCTTAGCTTAGTGGTAGGTAATTATTGTAAATTTATCTTAAGGCAAGTTAGACACCTGTGTAGGATTAGCTATTCATTCAATAATCAATAGCTAATCCTTTGCCTTATATAGATCAGTTAGTAGTTTAAGTAGTTTTTAGTTAGGTACCTAGACTTTCGTTAAGCGTGTCTAATCACCTCATAGCGAAATAAATTATTTGACTTTGACTTTGACTTTTGACTTATATTTTTTTTTTTTTTTAGTATATGTTAACTCATTATTATATAAACACAATGTATAAATATATAAGTAAGTATGTAAAAATAAATCATATATTCAATATATAGTAAGTATAAATGTATATTTAATATAATTTAAGATAAAATGGTGCTGTCCTCCTATCTACCTTCCACGGGCCGCACTGAAAATCAGCGTCATGGTGTTCATGACAATTATGCTGAGTGCGGACCCATTTTGTTCATGTACGAAAATGTGTGTTACCAATGTTGTGTTGTGTTTTTTTTAATTATGAGCAAATAAATTTCATTTCATTTCATTTCATTTCATTAATGTACATACAACGTATTTAATGACATAATGCACATTTTTTATAGTTTTTCGGATTAAGCTCCTGCCATTGGCGAACAAAATATATCAACAAACTGATCCCATGTGACTATTTAGGCATTATTTACTATTCAAAATTTGAATAGTAAATAATTAGTGTAGCATTGTGTATGAAGTTCATATGAACTTTACGATATCAGTGAATTATTTAATTGTCCTTTAGGGATTTACAGTAAATTCGATTTAACTAAAGTTTTTATTGATAACAATAGCTAGCATGAAAGTTCTATATAGGTATTTATTTATTATATTTATTTTACCTTTATTGAGCCAAAATACTACAAAGCAACGGCATTCTCTACCAGTCAACTATTAATATAATATTTCAGTCTAATATGTTATTATTTTTTGTATGTACTTAATGTATGTTGTATGTTGTTTTGGTGTACAATAAAGGAACTTGTCTGTCTGTCTGTCTATTACTTAAAATTAAACCTAGGAAGCTTACCTTAGAGCAGTAAGTGAAGCCATCCAACAACACGCCGCTAAAGCCAGTGATGACCAGCAGATAGCCACTGGCGATAGCGTACGAGTAGAAGACAACTTCGTTATTGGTGGCTTGAAACTGTCTCATGGCCTTCTCTTGGACGTTTCCGATGACGGCGTCGCACAACAACGCGAGCGATATCACTAGCACGCCTATCATGTCGAAGTTTGGCGAGGTCTTCGCGTCAGCTGGAAAAGATACACGTAAATGACTTATCGTTTTTTTTTGTAGCGTCCATAGCCCAATGGCTCGCTTCGATTCAAAGTGATCGAAAGTGTTAAGCAACGACGGGCGCGGTCGGTTTGTGGATGGGTGACCGCTAGTGGCAAAAATTTCATGGACGCTACCGTGCTTCGGAGGGCACGTAAAGCCGTCGGTCCCGGTTGTTTTCAATGCTGAAAACAGTCGTTAAGCCTTGTCGAAGACCTTCGGGTGGCTTGAGAACATTCGACACTGGGTTGGCCACTAACCCCTCCACCAATCCGCATTGGAGCAGCGTGGTGGAGTATGCTCTAGACCTCCCGCAGAAGTGTCTGTGGGGGAGACCCGTGCCCAGCAGTGGGACGTCTATGGGTCGCAGCGAAATGACTTATCGATTTAAGCGAATAAATGTCACTTGCTTTAAGGGTGAACAAAAGTTGTATTCAATCAATAACGTGCTATGGTTGATCGACCAAGTCGAACAACGGGCGCGGTCGGTACGTGGATGGGTAACCGCTAGTAGCAAAATTTATTTTCTAATTAACAGTGTATTTTCATCTCAATCAACCCAAGACTACCAAAGGCTGTATATTTTCATTACTTCACTTTTCTTTCTTTGTTTTCTTTTTTGCCAAGCGTGCTTTCTTTCTATTCTTTTTTTGCCAAGTCCTGCCTAAAAAGAGGTCGATTTATGTAGTAATTAATTTCCAATTCAAGAAACGCGAGAGTTTCTTGAATTGGTCGCTCGGCTCCAGATATTATTGAGATCGATAGTATTAAACTACCCTGGTTTCGCCCTGCAGTTGGATGGGTGTCTGCTAATGTCAACATTTTTCTTCATAGCCTACATGTCCATGCTTTGTAGCTTTGTAGGGCACGTTGAGCCATCGGTCCCGCTTGTAATCGCAAGGTCGTTAGCATGTTCGGAGGTCTTTGTTATAGACATTTCCGACAATCGGGTTAACCACAAACCCCTCCGCTAATCCATGAACTGGTTCTAAAAGTTTTCACTGTAGGAAGTAAGATGTTATATTTTTACAATATTTGTTTTCTAGCAGGCAAATAAAAGATTTATTGGGTGATTATGAATTGAAATTCTTAATATTAGCATGAAGTTTGGATTTGTGCCAGATATATGGCAATAGGCAAGGCACACCACCTATTACATGGAACCTAAACATAACTGGTAAAAATGGGTGTACACCACCACTGCCTATCCTTTCGATGATATACAGGCATGATGTTATATTATATTTTTATCAGTAAATCAATTACATACCTAAAGTGAACATGGTGAGCCCAATACACATCATAATAGCAGCAACATAGTCCAGGAAGTTATATCTCTTGTTCAGAATGATGACGCTGCCAATCATTACGGGGATAAGCTTACAGCTTTTGAATATTAACTGAGTTGGGTAATTTAGGTAACTCAGGGCCAGGTTAGAGAGTGACATTGTACCTAGAGTGAGTGCCGCTAAGATTGCGTATGTTCTCAATGGGACTCTGAAAAACACAACAAAATTACAAATATGTAACCCACTTATAATAAATTCATTCTCTTTAATTTTGAGAGAAAGTTATGAGCATACGCTAGCAAACAAGCATGCTGGACCACTCATCTGCTGCCGCCCATAATAACTGGTCTCTTTCTAAGTCAGTCATTGATAAGTTGCTAGTATTAAGTTGGTTTCTGTAGGAAATTGTAACCAGAAACCACACCTTTTAAACAGGAACACCACCACCACAAACATTTCTTTGTTGTATTGTTGACTTTACATGCCTTTGAGCACATTATGCTGAAATTTCAGACATGCCACTTTCCTCACAATGTTTGCCTTCACTAGACACAATGTGTTCCAATGAAGTATAACATTCAAGCACAATATTTAAACATTCATTACCATGAGCAAAAATGCTTTTTTTGGTACAGAGTGTAACTAAATATAATTTTGTATAATAATACTTCTGATACTTACTTTCGTTTAATAGGATTTCTTATTAAAGATTCCATAAAACTGAGAAGTGTTGTTATTAGAAACTGAACAAATGTTATGTACAAGCTGACTGGCTTTACTTCAGGAGCTGTGAATATCAACTCGAGGAAATATCCATATGCCAAGTAACAAATAAACACAAATGCAGAGCAACATATAAACTGCACAAGTGGACTGAATGATGTTAGATCAAAACATAGTATGTTGATCTCAGTTTTCTGGCTGTCTCTGCTATTTACATCATCAATCTTTATGATGGTTTCTTTGAAGGAACTCATGATTCAATGGTATGGTATCACAGTTTCTGAGTTGTCTATAACAAAGTATTAGTATTATTGTATGTTCATACTTATGAATCTAAAGATACTTTACACCTGAAAAAGATAATTAAGGTTTTAGAATAGTGGTCATAGTGAAATTTAAATAAAATTATGCATTTCCGCAGCATCTCCCATTGGCTACTACAGTGATTAATTTTAAACAGAAATCAGAACAGGGCTGCGAGAGTTTCAGTAGATTTTCAGTCAGTTATTATGTCAATAAAAGTTTTAGAAACATGACTGTTAGTTTTTTGGAGGGCTATAGAAGCAGGGAGGGTTGTGGCTGTAAGCTCTGTTTCACCTTTCACATATTCTTTTCTATTTATGGCAGGTGCAGCTATTTGTTAGTATTTTCTTATCTTTTAATGAAACAATAATTTCCGGTTAGCAACCAGTGTATGAGTTTATTAATTCACCATATATATTAAATAAAGATATAAAATACAGTATATATGTACTCTGTTGTATTAAACTTATTACCTGGTAATCAAAATAGAACCACAGCAAGTTAAGTTGTGATATGCATTGAGAAATGAAGTTTTAATTGTATTGTAATAAATTAAAGTTTAATTGTGTGTAATTAATTACCTGTATTCTTCAATTAAATTCGGTTTATTTGAACTGATCAGAGGACTTACCTACATCAGTAACGTATTATGATATTCTTAAAATTGGCTAGTTTAATAGTTAATTGTATATATTAATTCTTTATTCTTTCTTTCTCTCCACTCCACACACATATTTTTATATCCTTTCTTATTTAGATTTCTAAAAACACGTCCTCTCTATAAATATTAATGTTTACAATTAACTAAATAAAAGGAGAAAGTAAGTAAGTCTCATAAAATTAAATCGATGGAAAAGGAACTGAAGGACATTGATGGAATCAGATGGAATGACTGACTTGACTTGACTGACTCAGTCAAGACCATTGATAACAGAACTAAAGAGGATAGGCCCTATTTTGCCTATATATGTTTTCACTATAGAAATATCATGCAAGTATGAACAACAATAACAAAAATATAACTGTCTCATTCTTACACGTCACAATCTGTACTTGTAGAAAAAGTACAAGAGAGGTCACACATTCAATTCAATTAGTAAAATCTTACGTTGTACCACCAAAGGACCGCCTTGAAGCTGGTTTTGGACGCCATTTTAAAAAGACACCGGAAGCCTGGTGTCATCGAGTTGAGTCAAGTTAAGGAAGTTTTAACTAAATAGTCGTTTTTTAATTAGTTTTTCCTCCACATTTAAGAATACAAAACTTTTTTTAATTTTTTTACTTTAATTAAACGTTTAATCGATTTGGACAGTATAGACTATAAGAGTCTACTATGAACCAGGGGGCGGTTTTTTAGGCGGTTGATGGGTGGAGTTGACGCCATAATGTAGAGACAATCGGCTTCAAACCACGTGACCTTATTTCCCATCCTCTTTAGTTCTGTTATCAAAGGTCAAGACTCATTCATTTGACACATCAGTCATCCTCCCTGTGAGTATATTTATTCTGTGCTCTCAGCCTCTCAACCTTTGATAACGGAACTAAAGAGGATGGGAAATAAGGTCACGTGATTTGAAGCCGATTGTCTCTACAATATGGCGTAAACTCCACCCATCAACCGCCTAAAAAACCGCCCCCTGGTTCATATTAGACTCTTATAGTCTATACTGTCCAAATCGATTGAACGTTTAAATAAAGGAAAAAAATAAAAAATAGTTTTGTTTTCTTAAATGTGGAGGAAAAACTAATTAAAAAACGACTATCTAGTTATAACTTCCTCAACTTGACTCAACTCGATGACACCAGGCTTCCGGTGTCTTTTTAAAATGGCGTCCAAAACCAGCTTCAAGGCGGTCCTTTGGTGGTACAACGTAAGATTTTACTAATTGAATTGAATGTGTGACCTCTCTTGTACTTTTTCTACAAGTACAGATTGTGACGTGTAAGAATGAGACAGTTATATTTTTGTTATTGTTGTTCATATTTGCATGATATTTCTATAATGAAAACATATATAGGCAAAATAGGGCCTATCCTCTTTAGTTCTGTTATCAATGCTCTCAACTCATAGCGAGCGTTCCCGAATCGTCACAAAAAAAAAGTGTAGCTAGGAATACAAATGTTTTCTTCTGATGTTGCCAGTGTGAACACCGTAGGTTCACACTCTCTTTGTAGTGCCCCACACAAAGCCCTGCCGCAGAGGATGTTACCAACATAAAACCAAACATTGGAAAACCAAACATTTATTGTTGAAAAGTAGAAACCACAGATTAGATATACACCATATTATTAAATACTATACTTATAAATCTGTGAAATCGGCCCGACCGTACCACACATTGCCCTGCTTGCAGGGTTGGAGTGGAGAGATCGTGCGTCGGGCTGGCAGGATGACCCTGCCACCCTGCGGCACGTTAAGCAATTGAAAAATCGGCCCTGCTTGCACACACACGATACGATTGGCAGGGGCACTGCAAGCAGGGCTTTGTGTAACTTAACTTCATAGAAGTAATAAACTAATACTACTGATGTGATATACTCTTTGGTACGATCACAAACTACTGGAATAATAACGATTTGTAACGAAGCTACGTAGTATCCGTAATCCCTTATTAGTTTGTGGTCACTTTGGGTCACTTTGTGGTAGTATCTCTAGCTAGATTGTGAACGAAGCTTATAGCACTAAAGAATTTTTTTTGGTTTCCTTGGAAAATTTAAGTACACTTTAAATAAAAACTTTTGGTTTCACTAATTTTCATTTGGTAAATACACGCTATAGTACATAATTTAAATGAAGTCTACGTAGTATCTCTAGCTAGTTTGTGATGAAGTCTATTTTTTATATTTTTGGTTGGTAACTTCTTCTTGCGACAGGCAGGATTGTGTCAAATCAAGCTGTACTTGACTGGTTACTGTTCCGTGTGGTTATCAAACAAATAAGTGAAATTAGTTTCATTTTGATAAAAATCTGCTGCTTTTTGTGACTTAAAGCTAGCTAATGTTATGCATTGAGGTGCGAAAGAGTTTCACGTTCGTCAACAACGTCGTAACAGTTCAATTGGATCGTCGCGAATAACTGTTGTGTCGTCTTGCAGATCGCTTAATCAAGCTGAAAAACTGGATCTGCCACAATGATGGACTCGGACTCGTCCGGCGCCGACTTCTGTAGATTTTGCAGATCGGAAGCATCTTCAGACCGGCCGTTATTCCACCCTTGTATCTGCACGGGCTCAATAAAATGGATCCATCAGGAGTGTTTAGTACAATGGATGCGTTACTCGAGGAAGGAGATTTGCGAGCTTTGCGGACACAGGTTTTCGTTTATGCCGATTTATTCGCCCGATATGCCGCGGCGACTGCCTATTCGAGACGTGGTGGGTGGCTTGGTGACGTCGGTAGCTTCGGCCGTCAAGGACTGGCTGCATTACACTCTCGTGGCGCTCGCTTGGCTTGGAATAGTCCCACTCACGGCGTGTAGGACCTATAGATGTTTATTCTCCGGGTCATTGGACCCTGTGATATCCCTGCCCTTTGATATTGTCTCCGCTGAGAATCTGGCTAAGGATGTATTTTCCGGCTGCTTCGTTGTGACGTGTACCTTGTTCTCGTTCATTGGCCTGGTGTGGTTGAGAGAGCAGATCATGCATGGCGGTGGTCCTGACTGGATGGAAAGGGAAGTTCTGCCAGCCCTTGCAGAAGAGCTCCCTTTGCCTGATAATAACAATGATCATGTCCATGAGGGTGCAGGGGATGATGGAGGGGCTAGAGAAGATGCCAATGCTGAGGCCAATGAGGATCCGTTATTAGGAGATGAAGTAAACTGGAACCCAATGGAATGGGACCGTGCGGCCGCAGAGGAACTGACCTGGGCACGTCTTTTGGGCCTGGATGGCTCTATGGTGTTTCTAGAACATGTTTTCTGGGTTGTATCCTTGAACACCCTTTTCATTGTTGTATTTGCTTTCTGTCCATACCATATTGGCAAACTGGGAGCAGCATTGGCAGGGTTGACCGCGGAAGGTCCATTTGCTGGACCGTTGACTGCTGTGGCAGGATATATGCTGGTTGGAACAATTCTGGCAATACTTCATGGAATAGCATCATTGTTGAGACTTCGGAGTGCAAAGAAAGCACTGGGATTCTGCTATGTTGTTGTGAAAGTGGCTCTTCTTTCGGTTGTTGAGGTAAGTTCTACTAACATCCATGCAAATGATGTCATCACAGAACACCAATCCTATTATACATTAAATTAAATATGTAAACAATGATAACAAATGGCAGTGTCATGCAATGTGAAATGTATTTTATAATTAACTGGATTTATTTATTTAAGTGTATATTCAATTGTATTTGTATTTAAGTGTATTTGATGAACATTAATATATATCTTTAAATATCTAAAAAAATACATTAGGAAATAAGAAAGATATAATAAAATAAATAAGTTAAACAGACAAAAAATTCATCAGAGTTCAGTTGTAACTGGTCACCTTGCAAGATAACACAAACCAATTAAACAACTGCAACAAAAATAAAACAACATGTTTATTGTATATAGCAAATAAATGTAGTATCAACTCTTAAGTAATCACATTATGAAGCTCAGGAATATTCAGTACAATGCTCTTACATATTTATTTTTACAACTTTATTGATACCTCTAAAGAGATATAAAATGGGCAGACTTAATGCCTTATGGCATTTTCTACCAGTCAAACCGTGGTTGAGTGGGGATAACTTGCGGTAGGTGGAAATAAAAAAACTTAAAATTAAAACAGATTCCAATTAACTATATAAATAATAATAATCATCATCTTGGAGTACTCATAAGACCTCAGCTGTTAGTATAGATCTTGCAGTTATGATGCTATTAGTTGACAGGGTTAGGCTAGGATTCATGGCCACCCTTTTTAGAAGCCTTATCAGTTATTAGCCATTATTAGTATATTTGCATCCTCAATGATACCGACACACCCTTGTGGCATACAAGGGTGTGTCGGTACCAACCATGCTCTAACCAAGTTTTTTATAGTTATATAACAATTATGTGTAATAATTGTTTAAATAATTAATTTGTTTGTAATAATTGGTAGAAATGGTACATCTATATATATAAAAGGAGAAGGTGACTGACTGACTGACTGACTGACTGACTGACTGACTGACTGACTGACTGACTGACATATCAACGCAGGGCCTAAACTATAAGGGCTAGAAACTTGAAATTTTGCACAGGGGTTCCTTTTATAACGTAGGGGAGCACTAAGAAAGGATTTTTGAAAATTCACCCCCTAAGGGGGTAAAACGGGGGTGCAAAGTTTGTATGAAAATTTGCTGTTTTTGAAGTCGTTAGACGGGTAGACGTCGTTAATGGGTCTAATTCTACGCGAGCGAAGCTGCGAGTGTCCACTATATTATATAAAAGGAGAAGCTGACTGACTGACTGACTGACTGACATATCAACGCAGGGCCTAAACTATAAGGGTTAGAAACCTGAAATTTTGCACAGGGGTTCCTTTTATAACGTAGGGGAGCACTAAGAAAGGATTTTTGAAAATTCACCCCCTTAGGGGGTAAAACGGGGGTGCAAAGTTAGTATGAAACTTTGCCGTTTTTGAAGTTAGTAAATGTCTAATTTTAATTGATTAGGTAATTTAATTTATTTTATTATTTTATTTTATTTATTTGATTTATTATTTTATTTAAAACATTATTTTATCTATCTATATATATAAAAGTATCGTTAATGGGTCTAATTCTACGCGAGCGAAGCTGCGGGCGTCCACTATTCAGTATAAATTCTTAAAAAGTTATATTGACAAAACCCTTACTTTCAGATTGGTGTAATCCCATTGGTATGCGGATGGTGGTTGGATCTCTGTTCTCTATCCATGTTCGATGCTACCCTCAAAGACCGGGAGGCCAGTCTGATAGCTGCTCCTTGGACCCTGATGTTCATACACTGGCTCGTTGGAATGGTCTACGTCTATTACTTTGCTTCGTTCATACTTTTGCTGCGTGAAGTTCTAAGGCCAGGTGTGCTATGGTTCTTGAAGAATCTCAACGACCCTGATTTTAGTCCTGTTCAGGTGAGTCATGTAACAAATAGTTAACTAATATTATTATTTCTTAATTCCAGTTGGCCCATGGAAATTTTAAATTAAGACGTTGTACATAGTGCTTACACACACAGATATGCTAATGGCTCCCCAAGCCTAATGCCCGTCAAATAATATTAAGTACATAGATATGATAGATACAAACTTAAAAAAAATAGGGTCTTATTCATAACAAATTATTAAGCCTTTTATAGCTATAAAGTGTTTTGTCATATCTGTCACATTCTGAAATGAGGAAGATAAAACACTCTATAGCTAAAATAGGTTTATTAATTTGTTATGAATAAGGTAGCTAGTATTTAAGACATGTAACATACTTAAACTTTTGCATAGAAAACTGACTATCTTTGTTAAATTTTCATGCATAAATTTTTAAATTCACAATCAAAAATTATACAAGGATTGTCTGAGAACATACACTAATTATACATAAAGTATTGTAATACGCATATAACAAGCAAGTTGAAAAACATTTAATTTATGTGCATGTATTTATCAATTTTGAATTTTAAATACATATTTATTAATTTGACCTGTATTGTATTGAGACCCAAGAAATTCTTCACTACTACAATTTCTTTGCGTCTGACTATGAAGTTGTTTCAAAGTAATTAAAATATCATTGAATTCAAGTGCCAGTTTAAATCAGACACGTGGATTTAGTTACTGTATTTTTTATTTTTTAGAAATCAGTGTTGAATGATTTCGAAGCCACAAATGTCTTCGACAAGGCTAACAAATATTTTTTAATACAGTTGCTCAAAAAGTGGCGTATTACAGGGACGTATAGCGTTCGGGAAGTGAGCTATTACACACTCGTGCTTTTTCTTTACCATTTCCGAACTCGTGCGTTCTCTTTCCCAACTGTCAAAATAATGTCTATTAAAAAGAAAAAACGAACCACGAAGTTTTTACTAAAAAAAAATTCATAGAAGTTTTTATGATTCATGCAAATATTTCTAAAAAGAAGCTACTAATTTGTTTCAATATCAGATTTAATGTTTTGATTCAATGAGTTAGGTTAGGTTTCACTTCATTTCATCTCATTAAATTTCATGTCAATAAAAAAATTCTACTGAAGACCTGGCTGTATGGGCATAGTTCCCTTTGCCTACCCAGAATGGGTGAAGAAAACAAAAAAAAATCTCTGCAATACTCTGTATTCTTTTACGGTTGGCGCCATTTTCCAAAAATGTTCTTTGCGAGTTTAGTTTGTGTTTTTATTATTTTATTAAATTGCTTCATTTTTTCGCAACTGTATTAAAAATAGTTGTTCAGTACACGTGCGGAACCGTCATTGCAACTTGTTCCGACTGTCAACCCTCGCCTTCGGCTCGGGTAGACATTTGTCGGAACTCTTTGCAATGACAGGCTTTCCGCACTTGTAGCGAAATATACTATTACAATTGACTTAACGTGCTCTACAAAGCATCGTACGGAATTTTGCCTCTTTAGGACTCAAAAACGAATTAATGACAGTGAACTTAGGTTAGGTCGAAATTTCACCACTGAGCGACCATTAGTATAATCAGAATTTACAATGCTTGCTACAACCCATAGACAGCCCACTGCTGGGCACGTTTCTGCCCCATAAACACAACTGCGGGAGGTAACTATAGACTATTCTTCATCACTCTGGCTCCAATGCGGATTGGTGGAGGTGTTAATGTCGAATGTTCTAAATCCACCCGAAGGTCTTCTTCACGATTTTTTTTACCATTGAAAACAACCGGGACCGACGTAACCGAGTAACTTGCACTCCGAAGCACGGTAGTGCCCATGAAATTTTGCCACTAGCGCTCACCCATCCACAAACCGACCGCGCCCGTCGTTGCATAACTCAGTTCATCATATACAATCAACGCGAGCCATTGGTCTATTCACGCTACACAATAAACAATATTACAAACCAAGGATTAATCTACTTTGCGACTATCCGCGAATAAAAATGTATGGTGGTGTATACCTTCATGCACGCAGCGCAATCGCAAAGACAACTTTATATAAGACTAGTGGACGCCCGCAGCTTCGCTCGCGTGGAATTAGACATAATAATAGATTAAAAAGTAGCCCATGTCCTTCCTCAGGCTCTAGAGTCTAGACTATCTGTGTACCAAATTTCATTTAAATCGGTTCAGTAGTTTTGGCGTGAAAACGACACAGACAGACAGAGTTACTTTCGCATTTATAATATTAGTATGGATTAACCGTCGTGGAGTCTACTTACCCTGAGGATGCCTTGTTTTGGGGCTAAACACGCGTTGGTGTGTGTGTTGGTGTATGTTTTCACTAATCGCGTGTGCATGTTTCCTGTGTGGGAGGGAGGGAGATGCTGCGTGCATGAAGATACCTTCATGATGATGTATAGTATACACATCACCATACATTTTTGTTCGCGGATTGTAGATTAATCCTTGGTTGTAATAATGGAGTTCCGCCTGATCGCTGCGACCCACAGAAGTCCCACTGCTGGGCACGGGTCTCCCCCACAGACGCAGCTGCGGGAGATCTAGAGCATACTCCACCACGCTGCTCCAATGCGGATTGGTGGAGGGTTTAGTGACCAACCCAGTGTCGAATGTTTTCAAGCCACCCGAAGGTCTTCGACAAGGCTTAACGACTGTGTCCACCATTGAAAACAACCGGGACCGACGGCTTTACGTGCCTTCCGAAGCACGGTAGCGTCCATGAAATTTTGCCACTAGCGGTCACCCATCCACAAACCGACCGCGCCCGTCGTTGCTTAACACTTTCGATCACATTGAATCGAAGCGAGCCATTGGGCTATGGACGCTACAATACGCTAATGTACAATATGTTACAGGAAATGATCCACCTGTCCGTGTGGTCTCACCTCCGGCGGCTGGTGGTGTCGGCCATGATATTCGGCACCGCGGTGCTGTTCATGCTGTGGCTGCCGATCCGCGTGATCAAGAGCACGTTGCCCGGCTTCCTGCCGTACGCCGTGGTGGTGCACGCCGAGGCGCCCGTCAGTGAGCTCAGTCTGGAGCTGCTGTTGTTGCAGGTGAGCTATAATGAAGTAAGGTACAGGGTCAAGTATTATTGGGTTTTTCTATCTTGTAGTTCCTAGTTACAGCAAAAGTGACATTCGCTGCGACCCATAGACGTCCCACTGCTGGGCACGGGTCTCTCCCACAGACACTTCTGCGGGAGGTCTAGAGCATACTCCACCACGCTGCTCCAATGCGGATTGCGGATGCGGAAAGAAAACATAAATTTGTAAATTGTCCTGGGTTCGATCCTTGGGTCAAGTATTATTGGGATTTTCTATCTTGTAATTCCTAGTTATAGCAAAAGTGATATTTAAGAAAACATAAATTTGTAAATTGTCCTGGGTTCGATCCTTGGGTCAAGTATTATTGGGTTTTTCTATCTTGTAGTTCCTAGTTATAGCAAAAGTGACATTTAAGAACACATAAATTTGTAAATTGTCCTGTTTTCGATCCCCGGGTGAAGTATTATTGGGTTTTTCTATCTTGTAATTCCTAGTTATAGCAAAGTGACATTTAAGAAAACATAAATTTGTAAATTGTCCTGGGTTCGATCCCTGGGTCAATCTGGTCGGTCTGGGTGGAAAAACCCAATAATACTTTTATTGGGTTTTTCTATCTTGTAATTCCTAGTTATAACAAAGTGAAAAGGAATAAAACGTAAATTTGTAAATTGCCAATATTTGCATGCTACTTATTAGCTAAATGTGTGTTCAACTGTTCACCTACATAACACTACCATACCACATAACCAAATTGTACCACATTTAAAGCAAATAAATGAAGTATGAATTATAAGAAATAAAATTTCTCTTGCTATAATGATGAAGGACACATCGTGAGAAAACCAACCACATGTTTTAAATGTAACCGGTGAAAAGTGGTTGTATTCCATGGTCTGTTTACCCCTTCGGGGAAATAAAGGCGTGAATTTGTGTTATGTTTATGATATTGGAAAGCAGGGTGTGACACCCTGTCACCCTAGCGAGCGAGCGCGAGCAAAAGCGAGTCTTTTCTTTTCTTTAATCCTTCCACTTAAGCCTCTGCGACTTGATTCATAAACTAATCAGTCTCCAAAGATCCATTCCACCCATCCATCAGCCTTTCATAGTCCACTGCTGGATATAGGCCTCCCTCAATCGGTGCTACTCATCCCACTCCTGTGTCTTATGAATCCAGCAGTTACCCTTCCTCTTACCCTTTCGTATGACTTCCTTCATTGGGCTATGGACGCTACTCGTTGTAATGCGTATATAAAATTGCTCCAGGTGATTCTGCCAGCCCTATTGGAACAATCCCACACGCGCACGTGGCTGAAGGCGGGGCTGCGCGCGTGGTGCGCGTGCGCCGCGCGGCTGCTGGGGCTGCGCTCGTACCTGCTGGGCGAGGCGGCGCGCGACAGCGAGCCCAACCCGCCGCCGCACCCGCCGCACCAGCTGGGCGCCGCGCATCAGGTCAGCATAGAGCAAATTGCTCCAGGTGATCCTGCCAGCCCTATTGGAGCAATCCCACACGCGCACGTGGCTGAAGGCGGGGCTGCGCGCGTGGTGCGCGTGCGCCGCGCGCCTGCTGGGGCTGCGCTCGTACCTGCTGGGCGAGGCGGCGCGCGACAGCGAGCCCAACCCGCCGCCGCACCCGCCGCACCAGCTGGGCGCCGCGCATCAGGTCAGCATAGAGCAAATTGCTCCAGGTGATCCTGCCAGCCCTATTGGAGCAATCCCACACCCGCACGTGGCTGAAGGCGGGACTCCGCGCGTGGTGCGCGTGCGCCGCGCGCCTGCTGGGGCTGCGCTCGTACCTGCTGGGCGAGGCGGCGCGCGACAGCGAGCCCAACCCGCCGCCGCACCCGCCGCACCAGCTGGGCGCCGCGCATCAGGTCAGCATAGAGCAAATTGCTCCAGGTGATCCTGCCAGCCCTATTGGAGCAATCCCACACGCGCACGTGGCTGAAGGCGGGGCTGCGCGCGTGGTGCGCGTGCGCCGCGCGCCTGCTGGGGCTGCGCTCGTACCTGCTGGGCGAGGCGGCGCGCGACAGCGAGCCCAACCCGCCGCCGCACCCGCCGCACCAGCTGGGCGCCGCGCATCAGGTCAGCATACAGCAAATTAGCATAAACAAAACTGAAGGGTCTTCTAAACCATATAATTCTACTAATTCTATGTAATAATCTACATATATTCTATGTAATAATCTACATATAGTCTAATCTAAATATAAAAGGAGAAGGTGACTGACTGACTGACTGACTGACTGACTGACTGACTGACTGACTGACTGACTGACTGACTGACATATCAACGCAGGGCCTAAACTATAAGGGCTAGAAACTTGAAATTTTGCATAGGGGTTCCTTTTATAACGTAAGGGAGCACTAAGAAAGGATTTTTGAAAATTCACCCCCTAAGGGGGTAAAACGGGGGTGCAAAGTTAGTATGAAACTTTGCCGTTTTTGAAGTCGTTAGACGGGTAGACGTCGTTAATGGGTCTAATTCTACGCGAGCGAAGCTGCGGGCGTCCACTAGTATAGTCTAATTCTATGTAATAATCTACATATATATAATATGAGTATGTTTTGGTTGTGTTCACTCTGTTTTTTCTCCCTAGAATATTGCTGCCTACCAATCACTATCTCACCATCACCCTGGGTTGACTGGCAGAAAATGCCAATAGGCATTAAGTCCGTCCATTGTAACATCTTTTTTTGGTGTAACAATAAAGTATTAAATAAATAAATAAATAAATAATTGTATCAGGAGTTACTTTGTGGAAAACCATTGTTATAAAGTTAGTTTTAATCTACTTTGACGCAACCCGAGGGGGCGTATGATGTGATACTTTCATGCATATACGTGGGTCACTCTGGAAGTCCTTAGAAAATAAAAAGCGGATGATGTAGAAAGTTGACAATACTTTTATTGTTTTAATAAGTAGTCTCCGTCCCTCTTTATTCATCTTCGCATTCGATGGAACCACTGAGAAAAGCAGTGCAGCAATTCTTTCTTATGGCGCTTTTCTATGACATTTTCGAACGCACCAACCACATCATTAGGGCTTGTAAAGTGAATACCTCGAAGTTTATCTTTGGCTCTTGGGAATAATTGAAAGTCGCAGGGTGCCAGATCGGGACAATATGGCGGTTGATTCTCGACACCTGCCATAGTTAAATATTAAATTGTTCGTTTTGCGGAGTGCGCTGAAGCGTGTTGAAGGAGGATCCTGCTTCGTAGGCTCTGCTGTCAAACCTTTTCCAAGACAACAGGCAAACAACAATTAAAATACCAGTAGACCACTGTATTCGCATTGCATACGCGACGGACATTTGCGATTGTATTTTCAACATTGACATTCGGTTTTATACGGCCCGTCCGATACGCACGATGCGGTTCTGTGGCCATAAACTAATTTTATTTTATTTGAAGTTTGTTGTAATCATAGATTTAATACTAGAGAAAGATTGGCAATAGAAACATCAAAGCGAGACCAAAACTTAATCACACGAGTATACGTGTAATGTGCATGTGTGCTGTAAGCGGTTGTCAATATTACGTCAAACTCTATAGAATTGAGGTGAGAAATACTAGAAATTCACGTATTTGATAATATTTTATATTCAATTCCTATGCATTCAAAGCATTTATATATTGAAATGTCATATTATTAGCCATTCATTGTCTAAATCACACCAAATGTACGCTTTTAAACGTGAGATTTAGAAAAATAAGCAAAATTTGTTTCGTTCACAACTGACGTTGGGTCACTACAGGCCTATAGCGTGTACGCAAATGGTCTCGCCTATCTATCTCGCTCTCACATATGAGTATCTATGTTCTTTCTCTTTCGCATTGCCAATCTATGTAGTTAAATCTATGGTTGTAATATGGAAGTTTATTGTAATATTTCTTTAACGTGTAATTTTTCTTCCATCCCCGAACTTGCATAGTTGCGTGTGCAGGCGCTGATGTGGCGCGAGGGGCCGGCCGGCTTCGAGCCGTACGTGCGCGTCGCGTGGTTCCCGCTGCGCATGGCGGGCCTGCTGGTGCTGGTCGCGGTGTCGCTGGTGCTGGCCAGCGCGCTCACACTGGTGAGTGTCCAGTGTACAGCCGGGGCTGATGTGGCGCGAGGGGCCGGCCGGCTTCGAGCCGTACGTGCGCGTCGCGTGGTTCCCGCTGCGCATGGCGGGCCTGCTGGTGCTGGTCGCGGTGTCGCTGGTGCTGGCCAGCGCGCTCACACTGGTGAGTGTCCAGTGTACAGCCGGGGCTGATGTGGCGCGAGGGGCCGGCCGGCTTCGAGCCGTACGTGCGCGTCGCGTGGTTCCCGCTGCGCATGGCGGGCCTGCTGGTGCTGGTCGCGGTGTCGCTGGTGCTGGCCAGCGCGCTCACACTGGTGAGTGTCCAGTGTACAGCCGGGGCTGATGTGGCGCGAGGGGCCGGCCGGCTTCGAGCCGTACGTGCGCGTCGCGTGGTTCCCGCTGCGCATGGCGGGCCTGCTGGTGCTGGTCGCGGTGTCGCTGGTGCTGGCCAGCGCGCTCACACTGGTGAGTGTCCAGTGTACAGCCGGGGCTGATGTGGCGCGAGGGGCCGGCCGGCTTCGAGCCGTACGTGCGCGTCGCGTGGTTCCCGCTGCGCATGGCGGGCCTGCTGGTGCTGGTCGCGGTGTCGCTGGTGCTGGCCAGCGCGCTCACACTGGTGAGTGTCCAGTGTACAGCCGGGGCTGATGTGGCGCGAGGGGCCGGCCGGCTTCGAGCCGTACGTGCGCGTCGCGTGGTTCCCGCTGCGCATGGCGGGCCTGCTGGTGCTGGTCGCGGTGTCGCTGGTGCTGGCCAGCGCGCTCACACTGGTGAGTGTCCAGTGTACAGCCGGGGCTGATGTGGCGCGAGGGGCCGGCCGGCTTCGAGCCGTACGTGCGCGTCGCGTGGTTCCCGCTGCGCATGGCGGGCCTGCTGGTGCTGGTCGCGGTGTCGCTGGTGCTGGCCAGCGCGCTCACACTGGTGAGTGTCCAGTGTACAGCCGGGGCTGATGTGGCGCGAGGGGCCGGCCGGCTTCGAGCCGTACGTGCGCGTCGCGTGGTTCCCGCTGCGCATGGCGGGCCTGCTGGTGCTGGTCGCGGTGTCGCTGGTGCTGGCCAGCGCGCTCACACTGGTGAGTGTCCAGTGTACAGCCGGGGCTGATGTGGCGCGAGGGGCCGGCCGGCTTCGAGCCGTACGTGCGCGTCGCGTGGTTCCCGCTGCGCATGGCGGGCCTGCTGGTGCTGGTCGCGGTGTCGCTGGTGCTGGCCAGCGCGCTCACACTGGTGAGTGTCCAGTGTACAGCCGGGGCTGATGTGGCGCGAGGGGCCGGCCGGCTTCGAGCCGTACGTGCGCGTCGCGTGGTTCCCGCTGCGCATGGCGGGCCTGCTGGTGCTGGTCGCGGTGTCGCTGGTGCTGGCCAGCGCGCTCACACTGGTGAGTGTCCAGTGTACAGCCGGGGCTGATGTGGCGCGAGGGGCCGGCCGGCTTCGAGCCGTACGTGCGCGTCGCGTGGTTCCCGCTGCGCATGGCGGGCCTGCTGGTGCTGGTCGCGGTGTCGCTGGTGCTGGCCAGCGCGCTCACACTGGTGAGTGTCCAGTGTACAGCCGGGGCTGATGTGGCGCGAGGGGCCGGCCGGCTTCGAGCCGTACGTGCGCGTCGCGTGGTTCCCGCTGCGCATGGCGGGCCTGCTGGTGCTGGTCGCGGTGTCGCTGGTGCTGGCCAGCGCGCTCACACTGGTGAGTGTCCAGTGTACAGCCGGGGCTGATGTGGCGCGAGGGGCCGGCCGGCTTCGAGCCGTACGTGCGCGTCGCGTGGTTCCCGCTGCGCATGGCGGGCCTGCTGGTGCTGGTCGCGGTGTCGCTGGTGCTGGCCAGCGCGCTCACACTGGTGAGTGTCCAGTGTACAGCCGGGGCTGATGTGGCGCGAGGGGCCGGCCGGCTTCGAGCCGTACGTGCGCGTCGCGTGGTTCCCGCTGCGCATGGCGGGCCTGCTGGTGCTGGTCGCGGTGTCGCTGGTGCTGGCCAGCGCGCTCACACTGGTGAGTGTCCAGTGTACAGCCGGGGCTGATGTGGCGCGAGGGGCCGGCCGGCTTCGAGCCGTACGTGCGCGTCGCGTGGTTCCCGCTGCGCATGGCGGGCCTGCTGGTGCTGGTCGCGGTGTCGCTGGTGCTGGCCAGCGCGCTCACACTGGTGAGTGTCCAGTGTACAGCCGGGGCTGATGTGGCGCGAGGGGCCGGCCGGCTTCGAGCCGTACGTGCGCGTCGCGTGGTTCCCGCTGCGCATGGCGGGCCTGCTGGTGCTGGTCGCGGTGTCGCTGGTGCTGGCCAGCGCGCTCACACTGGTGAGTGTCCAGTGTACAGCCGGGGCTGATGTGGCGCGAGGGGCCGGCCGGCTTCGAGCCGTACGTGCGCGTCGCGTGGTTCCCGCTGCGCATGGCGGGCCTGCTGGTGCTGGTCGCGGTGTCGCTGGTGCTGGCCAGCGCGCTCACACTGGTGAGTGTCCAGTGTACAGCCGGGGCTGATGTGGCGCGAGGGGCCGGCCGGCTTCGAGCCGTACGTGCGCGTCGCGTGGTTCCCGCTGCGCATGGCGGGCCTGCTGGTGCTGGTCGCGGTGTCGCTGGTGCTGGCCAGCGCGCTCACACTGGTGAGGTGTACAGCTGTAACTAGTGTCGCGCGCCAAATGGTAAAAAAATATCTTGACGAAATCCCGCAGGCAGGTTGGTGCTTAGTCGGCGTCACCAGAGTATATTAATACAAGTAAACCAACTTCGACCCCGACTTTTCACGTAGGGCTGATTGTATTTTGATATTGATGTAGAATTAAACACAACTACACAACACAACATACGTGCACACTTGACTTACTTGAACTAGCTCATAGTTACGAGTAGAGATACAGTAGAGATACACAAACAAAGCTCAAATCTTGAGACCCATTGACAGCCTGCGATATAGATGTATCGCTTAACGACTATAGTCTGATATTCTTTCGTGTTAATTTGTGCATAACTTTAGAAATACATTGGTGCGTGCCTCGATAGTCAGCTGTCACAACTTTAAACGCACCTGAGATTGTAATTCATAATATCATAATATTAATTTGGAATCTTTCTTCAACAGTAACATCACATCATATATTTATGCAAAATAAATCATATTCTATTCTATTCTATTCTAAATAAGTAGATCTGTCCGTTTTGGTTCATCAGTATTTTGGTTCGTTATTTTTAAATACAATTTGAAATATGTTTGCATTTGAATATATTTTGTACATTACAGGTTATTCCAGTTCATATCGGGAGGAAAGTGATGGCTTTGTGGCTGCCGAAGGCCTCTGACGGCGTGCACGAGTTGTACACGGCTGCTTGTGGTCAGTGTCTACACGTTTTTTCTTCATTAATTCGCAGTAAAGATCATTTCGAGGTCAACAAATCTACTCTAAACCATCATTTAGAATTCATCGAAATCGGTCCATCCTTCGCGATTTTGCAGAACGAGAATCGAGTGCATTATAAATATGCCAAGTAGTCTTAAACGCCAAATATCGGTATAAAATATCGATTTTAGGGGATCAAAGTTAAACCATCACAGTTCAACGCAAGATTTTTTAATGTTGTGCAGTGTACAAAAATAGACTCGCGATCACAAGCAATGAAATCTATACTATAATAAAACTGAAGAGGATTCGAAAATTATCTTATCTGTCTGTATGTCTGTGCACGCATCATTTAAAATGCCATAGACGGATTTAGATGTAACTTGGCAAAAAGCTGCATCTTCACTGAGTCACATAGGCTACATAATATTTCCATAGATTTATTATACTAGATAGATTGCCAATGCGAAAGTGAAAGAATATAGATACTCATATGTTAGAGCGAGATAGATAGGCGAGACCATTTGCGTACACGCTATAGGCTTGTATTGCTCAACATAAGTTTTGGTCTCGCTTTGATGTTTCTATTGCCAATCTATCTCTTGTATAATAAATCTATGAATATTACTATGTGTAAACGAAACCATTGTTATGTCTAATTCCACGCGAGCGAAGCTGAGGGCGTCCACTAGTAGCTATATAAAACAACTAGTGGACGCCCGCAGCTTCGCTCGCGTAGAATTAGATCCATTAACGACGTCTACCCGCGTTCGGGTGCCCACTTGACTTCAAAAACGGCAGTTTCATACTAACTTTGCACCCCCGTTTTACCCCCTTAGGGGGTGAATTTTCAAAAATCCTTTCTTAGTGCTCCCCTACGTTATAAAAGGAACCCCTGTTCAAAATTTCAAGTTTCTAGCCCTTATAGTTTAGGCCCTGCGTTGATATGTCAGTCAGTCAGTCAGTCAGTCAGTCACCTTCTCCTTTTATATATATAGATATTAGTATGGATTTGCGGTCGACAGGCATGTACGTGTGCTGGGCGGCGGGCAGGGGCGGCGCGCTGGCCAACAACTGGGCGCGCGGCGGGCGCGCGGCGCTGGTGGCGCGCGCCGCGCTGTGGTCCCGCCGGGCGGCGCGCGCGGCGCTCGCGGCGCTGGCGCTGCTCGGCCTGGTGCCGCTCATGTTCGGCCTGCTGCTGGAGCTGGTGAGTTACGTGCTCATGTACGTGTGCCGGGCGGCGGGCAGGGGCGGCGCGCTGGCCAACAACTGGGCGCGCGGCGGGCGCGCGGCGCTGGTGGCGCGCGCCGCGCTGTGGTCCCGCCGGGCGGCGCGCGCGGCGCTCGCGGCGCTGGCGCTGCTCGGCCTGGTGCCGCTGATGTTCGGCCTGCTGCTGGAGCTGGTGAGTTACGTGCTCATGTACGTGTGCCGGGCGGCGGGCAGGGGCGGCGCGCTGGCCAACAACTGGGCGCGCGGCGGGCGCGCGGCGCTGGTGGCGCGCGCCGCGCTGTGGTCCCGCCGGGCGGCGCGCGCGGCGCTCGCGGCGCTGGCGCTGCTCGGCCTGGTGCCGCTGATGTTCGGCCTGCTGCTGGAGCTGGTGAGTTACGTGCTCATGTACGTGTGCCGGGCGGCGGGCAGGGGCGGCGCGCTGGCCAACAACTGGGCGCGCGGCGGGCGCGCGGCGCTGTCGGTTTGTGGATGGGTGACCGCTAGCGGCAAAATTTCATGGACGCTACCATGCTTCGGAGGGCACGTAATGCCGTCGGTCCCGGTTGTTTTCAATGCTGGAAACAGTCGTTAAGCCTTGTCGAAGACGTTCGGGTGGCTTGAGATCACTCGACACTGGGTTGGCCACTAACCCCTCCACCAATCCGCATTAAAGCAGCGTGATGGAATATGCACTATACTTCCCGCAGCTGTGTCTGTGCGGAAGACCTGTGCCCAAAAGTGGGACGTTTTTAGGGTTGTACCTTGTTTAAAGATCGGCATCAAAGTATAGCGCTAACCTTGAATTCTTAGAAATCGAAATTAAGATATCATCAGGCACGGGGCGAGCGAGTTGTCAGTCGTAAGCGCTGATTGGTTTGCCAACCGAGTTTTGTCCCCCGCACTGATACCACAAGCGCAGCTATCAACTCAAGATTTCGTTCAGCGCTTAGACTTTCGCGCCGCGAATTATACGCGTGCTGGTCAAGACCGACTAAAGCGTGTGTTGGACACAGCGATAGAGCCTAACTTGTGACAGGCGGATGTCCCTACAACACACTACACACGCTATTCGGGGAAATATGAGAGTAACTAGCTTTTACCCGCGGCTCCGCCCGCGTGGTCAAAGGGAATTAACAATGAATTGGTTATCATACATAGATAAGAACTTGAAAATGAATTTTACTAACGCCATCTATTAACAACATCCGGAACTAAATATCTAGCAAATAACAAAACATCGATCTTCCCATGGATGGGGTTGTTTTACCGCGGTAAAAAGTAGCCTACGTCACTCTCCACCCTCCTCACTATCTCCACACACAAAAACCATACCATATAATAGCTTCGTTGCGACGTGAAAGCCGGACAAACAAACAAACACACTTTCACATTTATAATATTAAGTATGGATGTTATGTTGTACCTTTATTTTCATCGGCAGGTCTTAGTGATCCCTCTAAGGGTGCCCCTCGAGCAGTCTCCCGTGCTGTTCGTATGGCAGGACTGGGCGTTAGGCGTCCTGTACACGAAGATCGTGTGCGCGCTGACAATGATGGGCCCCGACTGGAGCATGCGTCGCGCCATAGAGAAGGCGTACCGCGACGGCATCCGCGAAATGGACCTCAAGTGAGTATGCTCGGAGGTGGCAGTGGCCAGTGTTCGTGTGGCAGGACTGGGCGTTAGGCGTCCTGTACACGAAGATCGTGTGCGCGCTGACGATGATGGGCCCCGACTGGAGCATGCGTCGCGCCATAGAGAAGGCGTACCGCGACGGCATCCGCGAAATGGACCTCAAGTGAGTATGCTCGGAGGTGGCAGTGGCCAGTGTTCGTGTGGCAGGACTGGGCGTTAGGCGTCCTATACACGAAGATCGTGTGCGCGCTGACGATGATGGGCCCCGACTGGAGCATGCGTCGCGCCATAGAGAAGGCGTACCGCGACGGCATCCGCAAAATGGACCTCAAGTGAGTATGCTCGGAGGTGGCAGTGGCCAGTGTTCGTGTGGCAGGACTGGGCGTTAGGCGTCCTGTACACGAAGATCGTGTGCGCGCTGACGATGATGGGCCCCGACTGGAGCATGCGTCGCGCCATAGAGAAGGCGTACCGCGACGGCATCCGCGAAATGGACCTCAAGTGAGTATGCTCGGAGGTGGCAGTGGCCAGTGTTCGTGTGGCAGGACTGGGCGTTAGGCGTCCTATACACGAAGATCGTGTGCGCGCTGACGATGATGGGCCCCGACTGGAGCATGCGTCGCGCCATAGAGAAGGCGTACCGCGACGGCATCCGCGAAATGGACCTCAAGTGAGTATGCTCGGAGGTGGCAGTGGCCAGTGTTCGTGTGGCAGGACTGGGCGTTAGGCGTCCTGTACACGAAGATCGTGTGCGCGCTGACGATGATGGGCCCCGACTGGAGCATGCGTCGCGCCATAGAGAAGGCGTACCGCGACGGCATCCGCGAAATGGACCTCAAGTGAGTATGCTCGGAGGTCGCAGTGGCCAGTGTTCGTGTGGCAGGACTGGGCGTTAGGCGTCCTGTACACGAAGATCGTGTGCGCGCTGACGATGATGGGCCCCGACTGGAGCATGCGTCGCGCCATAGAGAAGGCGTACCGCGACGGGATCCGCGAAATGGACCTCAAGTGAGTATGCTCGGAGGTGGCAGTGGCCAGTGCTCGTGCCGCTCGAGCAGTCCCCCGTGCTGTTCGTGTGGCAGGACTGGGCGTTAGGCCCTGTACACGAAGATCGTGTGCGCGCTGACGATGATGGGCCCCGACTGGAGCATGCGTCGCGCCATAGAGAAGGCGTATCGCGATGGGATCCGCGAAATGGACCTCAAGTGAGTATGCTCGGTGGTGGCAGTGGCCAGTGTTCGTATGAGGACTGGGATTTGTATATTTATTAAATCTTTATTTTAAAAGCTTTTATTTAACTTCACTCGTATGTATGTATGTCCTGGAATCTTGCAATCAATATTTCACCCACTTCCAATGAAGCTATCGAGCTGAAATTTGGCACACATATTTGGTTCCGATGACAATGCACGAAAATAAAAATAAGTTATTATAAATAGTTATAAAAAGCTTTTTTTTTTTTTTTAAATTACCTATAAATATTTGGGACAAAAGGCGGACATACTTAAAGCATTCAGTGCCAGTCAAATTTTAGGCGGTGTAATTTAATGGGTCCCGACTGCAGAATGCGTCGCGCTGTACAAAAATACAATACAATACAATATAATTTATTGCACCAGAAAAAGAACAGAAGAGATAACAGTAAAGAAAAAAAGGTTTGCTAAATGCAAAAAAAAACAAATGTTTCGGTGAAAAAAATCTAACTGAACAAGAAGGTATTTTGCTGATTGAAAACTTATACAGGGTGTTTGATTAATCTAGTCTGATTGATGGCTCAACTTATATATTAAAGGTTTCCATTACATTCTTATAAATTAATTACTCTCATCCTCAGGTTTATTTTACGCGAAGTAGCGGCGCCGCTAGTCCGCTGGCTAGGGCTGGCACTGGCCGTGCCGTACGCGTTCGCGCACAGCGTCGCGCCGCTGGTGGTGTCGTCGCCGGCGCAGCGCAACCTGCTGGCGCGCCGGGTGTACCCCGCGCTGCTGTTGGTCGCCGTGGTCGCAGCCCTCGCAGTCTTCCAGGTCAGTTGGTGCGCTCGGATGACAGATGGCGCTGCTTGTTCAGTCCAAAATTATACTAGCTGTAGCGCACAGCATCGCGCCGCTAGTGGTGTCGTCGCCGGCGCAGCGCAACCTGCTGGCGCGCCGGGTGTACCCCGCGCTGCTGTTGGTCGCCGTGGTCGCAGCCCTCGCGGTCTTCCAGGTCAGTTGGTGCGCTCGGATAACAGATGGCGCTACTTGTTCAGTCCAAAATGATACACGCTGTAGCGCACAGCGTCGCGCCGCTAGTGGTGTCGTCGCCGGCGCAGCGCAACCTGCTGGCGCGCCGGGTGTACCCCGCGCTGCTGTTGGTCGCCGTGGTCGCAGCCCTCGCGGTCTTCCAGGTCAGTTGGTGCGCTCGGATAACAGATGGCGCTACTTGTTCAGTCCAAAATGATACACGCTGTAGCGCACAGCGTCGCGCCGCTAGTGGTGTCGTCGCCGGCGCAGCGCAACCTGCTGGCGCGCCGGGTGTACCCCGCGCTGCTGTTGGTCGCCGTGGTCGCAGCCCTCGCAGTCTTCCAGGTCAGTTGTTACGCTCGAATAACAGATGGCGCTACTGGTTCAGTCCAATATGATACACGCTGTAGCGCACAGCGTCGCGCCGCTAGTGGTGTCGTCGCCGGCGCAGCGCAACCTGCTGGCGCGCCGGGTGTACCCCGCGCTGCTGTTGGTCGCCGTGGTCGCAGCCCTCGCGGTCTTCCAGGTCAGTTGGTGCGCTCGGATAACAGATGGCGCTACTTGTTCAGTCCAAAATGATACACGCTGTAGCGCACAGCGTCGCGCCGCTAGTGGTGTCGTCGCCGGCGCAGCGCAACCTGCTGGCGCGCCGGGTGTACCCCGCGCTGCTGTTGGTCGCCGTGGTCGCAGCCCTCGCAGTCTTCCAGGTCAGTTGTTACGCTCGAATAACAGATGGCGCTACTGGTTCAGTCCAATATGATACACGCTGTAGCGCACAGCGTCGCGCCGCTAGTGGTGTCGTCGCCGGCGCAGCGCAACCTGCTGGCGCGCCGGGTGTACCCCGCGCTGCTGTTGGTCGCCGTGGTCGCAGCCCTGGCAGTCTTCCAGGTCAGTTGTTGCGCTCGGATAACAGAGGGCGCACCACAACCCTTTAATTGTCCCACTGTTGGGCACGGTTCTCCTCACCACGCGGGCCAAGTGCGGATTGGCAGACTTCACATGCCTTCGAGAACATTATATATAACTCCCGGGCATTGATTGACCCTTGACCGTTACAGCAAGTGACATTTAATTGCTTATATCACGCATAACTTAAAAAAGTCATTGGTGCGTGCCGCTTGAATTTGAACCCGGACCGCTCGAGTGAGAGGCGAGTTCGATAGCCTCTGGGCTGCCACCGCATAACTACTCTGCGAACTTTTTAATTAATGAAACAAACTTACTCGCATAATCTTCAAGTTGTGTTCAAATTAAAAAAAATAATTGTAAAAACAAAAATGTAAAAGGTTGTAGAATAAAATAACTTTTTTATTTTACATATTTTATTTATATACTAAATGTTATAGTGAAAACAGTTGTTAAATAGCTCATCAAGTTTCGCAGTTCAATCTTACGATTGGCATTGTAAAACTGACACATTTTATAAGGGTCTAAAATAATATTGAAACTCGTTTCATAGACCATTTAAGAATAAATTTTTCGCAATTAAACACCTGGTTAAAACCGAGGTTTAACATTAATATAATTATATGAATTTAATATTGTGTTATACATTGTTAGTACCCAGCTCTCACAGCGTATCGTGCATATATTGTAAACATTTATTTTATGACTGCAGAATTGCCATATATGTGGCTGGGGGTTGGATCTACAAGCACCAAGCAAAACCGAGTTTTAACATTAATATAATTATATGAATTTCATATTGTGTTGTGCATTGTTAGTATCCATTTTATTTATTTATTGAATCGCTTCATCCTTCCAGATTCGTCAGTTCCGCAAGCTGTACGAGCACATAAAGAACGACAAGTACCTGGTAGGCCAGCGGCTGGTCAACTACGACCACCGGCGGCACAAGCAGGCGGTGGCGGGCAACTGAGAGCGGTGATAGGGTAGTGACGCGTTGGTGACTTATCTGGACGCTTGCCGACATTACGCTGAGAGTTTGAGTAACTACAGCGGGGATTCAAAAAAAAAATTTGAGTTTGAGTATATTAGAGTACGGGGATTTTGAAAAAAAATAAAAAAAGTAGGGATAGGGTAGTGACGCGTTGGTGACTTATCTGGACGCTTGCTGACATTACGCTGAGAGTTTGAGTACCTACAGCGGGGATTAAAAAAAATTTGAGTTTGAGTATATTAGAGTACGGGGATTTTGAAAAAAAATAAAAAAAGTAGGGATAGGGTAGTGACGCGTTGGTGACTTATCTGGACGCTTGCTGACGTTACGCTGAGAGTTTGAGTACCTACAGCGGGGATTCAAAAAAAAATTGAGTTTGAGTATATTAGAGTACGGGGATTTTGAAAAAAAAATAAAAAAAGTAGGGATAGGGTAGTGACGCGTTGGTGACTTATCTGGACGCTTGCTGACATTACGCTGAGAGTTTGAGTAACTACAGCGGGGATTAAAAAAAAATTTGATTGAGCTGAGTTTGAGTATATTAGAGATTTTAAGTACGGGGATTTTGAAAAAAAAAAAACAAAAAAAGTAGGTAGAGTAAACATTTTGAGTAGACAGGAATTTTGAGAAAATAATTAAATACGCTGTGAGCTTGAGTACACTAGAGATTTTGAATGCTGCGACCCATAGACGTCCCACTGTTGGGCACGGGTCTCCCCCACAGACGCAGCTGCGGGAGGTCTAGAGCATACTCCACCACGCTGCTCCAATGCGGATTGGTTAGTGGCCAACCCAGTGTCGAATGTTTTTGAGCCACCCGAAGGTCTTCGACAAGGCTTAACGACTGTTTCCACCATTGAAAACAAACGGGACCGACGGCTTAACGTGCCCTCCGAAGCACGGTAGCGTCCATGAAATTTTGCAACTAGCGGTCACCCATCCACAAACCGACCGCGCCCGTCGTGCTTAACTCTTTCGATCACATTGAATCGATGCGAGCCATTGGGCTATGGACGCTACGACGGAGATTTTATATACAGCGGGGATTGTAATGGTTTTAAAAAAAGTACGCGTGACGTATTTGCATTTTAAAAAACTTACTTTATAGTGAAATAGGGTAGTGAGACGTTGGTGACTTATCTGGACACTTAATCAGGTAGGCGTGTCTGCTTTGTTAGGCTTAATTCATAAAATAACAGGCAGTCATACAAGACTGCGAAATAGCGTACGTTAAGTAGTTAAAGCAAAATTCCTTGGAATTAGTTGTGATATTTCCATTTGACGTGAAAATGTATAAAATGAGTGACGTTTGTAATCTTCATTTTTAACAAAGGATTTCAAAGTATAGGGGGATTTTTGAGTAGTGTAAGATTTTTTGTTATATATTATATGATTTCAGTAATGATTTATAATACAGCAATAGCTTTGAAAATGGCGAGGATTTTAAGTACAAGACAAATTTGAGTACAGTTAGTGAACATTATTAATTAGATCAACATCTTTATCGTGCTTACATTGTACTTGAATGTGAATGATGGGAACTTGTTAGATCTAACTTAAATTTCAATCGTCTCAAAATCATGCTGTCTTCTAACATGCACTTAATAACGTCATATTTTCCTTCGAAGTGTCTGATCTCCGTAGTACTCACAAAATTTTTTGAGCACAAAATGTTAGACAAAACTATTGTTTAATAGCTCATCAAGTTTCGCAGTTCACACTTACGATTGGCATTGTAAAACTGACACATTTTATAAGGGTCTAATATAATATTGAAACTCGTTTCATGGACCATTTAAGAATAATTATTTCGCAATTAAACACCTGGTTACAACATTATTGACATTAATATAATTATATGAATTTAATATTATGTTGTACATTGTTAGTACCCAGCTCTTACAGCGTATCGTGCATATATTGTAAAGATGTTTTATTTTATGACTGCAGAATTGCCATTTATGTGGCTGGGGGTTGGATCTACAAGCACATTTAAGGGTGCATTTCCACAGATGCAAATCTGCGGAACAAAGCGTTGTTTTCATTCAATGAAAAGCCCGCTCCGATCGTGTTTGCGGTAACGCACCTTAAAAATCCTATTGGTTCTACGCACACAATTGCGCGCGTGTTCATTCTTATTAAAACATATATGAGACTAGTGGACGCCCGCAGCTTCGCTCGCGTGGAATAAGACATAATAATATATGTTTTTTTTACACCCTTACAAAATTTTTACAAACTTTGAATGCCATATTTATTTATATCTAATCAACAGCCTATGATATAAATTTTATGCTTCTAGTTCTGAAAATTACAAAACTTTCATAGAACCTTTCAACCCCCTTTTCAACCCTTTACAACACTTTTTTCCAAATAAAAAGTAGTCTATGTCCTTTCTCAGGCTCTAGACTATCTGTGTACCAAATTTCATTTAAATCAGTTCAGTAGTTTTGGCGTGAAAGCGACACAGACAGACAGAGTTACTTTCGCATTTATAATATTAGTATGGATAACGTAGACCTAAAATTAAACATATAGGCCCCGAGATAAATAGATTAAATGTCTTGTAACACTTGCAGAACGTAAATAATGAGTGAATGTGACATAGACACTTTATCGCAGAAGATTAAAAATAAATATATTCGAGTGTGTATATTGAGAAAATTTTTAGTGGCACAGCATCTTAGATAGCATTGCTCTGTGCTCCGTGATCTATGGTAAATTGGTAGTGAGGATATATTATTATTCATAGATCTATCAAGTGAAAGGAGGAAGGTATGTTACCTTAATAATATGTTAGGAAGGTATGTTAGTTCAAAAAAGGCGCATTAAAACCTGTAAGAATACGTCATACGTCACTTACCGACGCGAAACTGAGCAAAAGGTGCACAAATTTCAACAGTGTTCTATTTTCAAAGCGTATTATGTATAACATACCTACCTTTTTACACTTTATACTCGTAGATGTTATTATTTTCATAGAGAAACGTAAGTCTATGAAGTAAGTTCTCAAGTAACCTCTTGTATGAAATTCGATGTAATTATTATCCGTTTTAATAAATTGTGGTATTAATATTACAGGCTAGATTTGTACCGTTTCAGCATCACAATATTTATAACAGCCTTCTCAAAACATATTACGTTTGACTCTAAAATATAATTTGTTATTTTTCTAGGTAAATTAATATCGCCACTTTTAATTCCACTTCTTATTTGAACGGATAATGTATTTGATTCGTTCTAAAATGTAGGCTTTCAAGTTTTCTGTATATATAGATTTATATGAACATGTTTTCAGTGATATATTTGTAATAGATGTCATTTATTTAGCTTTCTCTGACGTTCCTTGTTATTTAATGTATCTATAATTAGGTAAATAAACACCCTTTAATTAATTCCTTGAATTCGGCAAAATTATAAAGTATTTTTGGTAATATTGTAAGTAGCTACATAATGTTTTAAACTGTTGAAGATCTTCCATCGTGGTGTCGCCTATAAGTAAATATTACTTTTTTGATTGCTTGTCAACCTTTTTTACAGACACTCGTCTCGTAACTGGTTCCAGATCTGTCACAGATGTGTTGCTACCCTTAAGGAATCGCATGTTGAATAATGTAACCACATTTCTGGCCGGAACACAATTGATTTATTGCTGGGGCCACATTATCGCCCGAATATTCGTGTCGTGATTGCGATAAAAACATCGTAGAAGTGTAGCCACTCATCTCGCGATAAAACCCTTTGATGCGAAATACTAGGCCACAATTATCATGATTTTTTATGGGTATCAAACGAGCTTACCATCCGATAGCGACCCATCACATGATTGTCACGTAGATGTTAATCTATCTATATGTATATATAAAAATGTTATGTTGGTTTGTGTACGCTTCAAAAACTCAAAAAGTTCTGCACCGATCGAGCTGAAATTTTAGCATGATATATAATCCGCGTCAAGGATTGTTTTTATCTAATTTTTGCATCAGTCTTCATCCCCTAAAGGGGTAAAACGGGGGTGCAAAGTTAGTATGAAACTTTGCCGTTTTTGAAGTCATGTGAGCAACCCGAACGCGGGCAGACGTCGTTAATGGGTCTAATTCTACGCGAGCGAAGCTGCGGGCATAGTATGAAATAAATTTCAAAAGGGTTTTAAAGTAAAATAGAGCAAGATCCCAGTGCCGCCAGACGTTACTTATTTTCTCACAAACAATTTATATGCAATAAGCTAGTGTTAGTACATACTTTGAGCGTGTGCATACTCGCTAGCTTGGGTAGACGGCCAATTCATTGGTATCAGATGCTGAAAATCGAAAATTTCAGTACCAACTTTTCTTATTTTCTCATGGCTGATTTTCACATATGTTTTAGTTAGTTATGTTACAAATTAATAATAACTATTGCCGGACACCTTCCGTCGGCCCTTACCCTTGCCAGACGCCTTAAAGATCCAGAAAAAATGATGTAAGTTTACTTATTTTCTCAAGCTTGATTTTTATGCACGACACTTGGGGAACTATTTCAATACTGTTAGTCAGCAGCCAGACCAATTGGATGGGCCAAACATCCAGCCAGACACACATAAAGTGTCGCTAGTAGTCCGGTCAATTTAGAAAATTGAAATAAAGAAAATTCCGACAGTGCCAAATCTTCGTAGAGACCTTAGGTTTACCACAAGGAATAAAGTGTCAAAAGTCCCAATCAGTCCCGTGCGCCTAGGGACTTATTCGGGGCCCAAGGTCAAAATTTTAGGTATTTTGGATTTTTCTCGAAAACGGTAAGTTTTATCGAAAAAGTACCTTTGAGCAAAGTTGTAGATCTTAAAATTCTCTATAAAAATGGTCTCTATGATTTTTTCTCTAAGACCCACTATTTTCCAGATATTGCGCTTGTAAGAATCATGTTCTACATAGTATGCACACATATGCTACGTATATACATATTTAGGTACTCAAGCAAGCAAAAATGCCTACTCGTGTCTCTTTTATGTATACATTATACTATTCTAAGAAAATTTACTCTAAAATGACCGCCGGTCTCTTACCGAATCCCCTCTACTTGAATAACAGATATTTAACATTTGTAAAAAATACACGAAACAAAAAGCAAGTACAGCTATCTTGTCTTCCTCCAACATCGGCATCTGCTACTCAACATTTGTTTCGAGTATACTATCAAGTTCAGACATGGCAAGGCAATGAACTGAACCCTGAAGACTGGGGTTGGAAATTGATAAATAATGCTTTGGAACCGATTCGAACTTTACTGCCCCCTGCTCTCCTCTCTTGTATACGTAGCATATGTGTGCATACTATGTAGAACATGATTCTTACAAGCGCAATATCTGGAAAATAGTGGGTCTTAGAGAAAAAATCATAGAGACCATTTTTATAGAGAATTTCAAGATCTACAACTTTGCTCTAAGGTACTGTTTCGATAAAACTTACCGTTTTCGAGAAAAATCCAAAATACCTAAAATTTTGACCTTGGGCCCCGAATAAGTCCCTAAGCGCACGGGACTGATTGGGACATTTGACACTTTATTCCTTGTGGTAAACCTAAGGTCTCTACGAAGATTTGGCTCTGTCGGAATTTTCTTTATTTCAATTTTCTAAATTGACCGGACTACTAGCGACACTTTATGTGTGTCTGGCTGGATGTTTGGCCCATCCAATAGGTCTGGCTGCTGACTAACAGTGTTGAAATAGTTCCCCAAGTGTCGTGCATAAAAATCAAGCTTGAGAAAATAAGTAAACTTACATCATTTTTTCTGGATCTTTAAGGCGTCTGGCAAGGGTAAGGGCCGACGGAAGGTGTCTGGCAATAGTTATTATTAATTTGTAACATAACTAACTAAAACATATGTTAAAATCAGTACTGAGACTTTAATTTGTCACTCTCAATCGTACAAATAATGACCTCACGCTCTATACCTAGCGGCACTTTATATGTGTCTGGCTGGACGTTTGGCCCATCCGATTGGTCTGGCTGCTGACTAACAGTGTTGAAATAGTTCCCCAAGTGTCGTGCATAAAAATCAAGCTTGAGAAAATAAGTAAACTTACATCATTTTTTCTGGATCTTTAAGGCGTCTGGCAAGGGTAAGGGCCGACGGAAGGTGTCTGGCAATGGTTATTATTAATTTGTAACATAACTAACTTAAACATATGTTAAAATCAGTACTGAGACTTTAATTGGTCACTCTCAATCGTACAAATAATGACCTCACGCTCTATACCTAGCGGCACTTTATATGTGTCTGGCTGGACGTTTGGCCCATCCGATTGGTCTGGCTGCTGACTAACAGTGTTGAAATAGTTCCCCAAGTGTCGTGCATAAAAATCAAGCTTGAGAAAATAAGTAAACTTACATCATTTTTTCTGGATCTTTAAGGCGTCTGGCAAGGGTAAGGGCCGACGGAAGGTGTCTGGCAATAGTTATTATTAATTTGTAACATAACTAACTAAAACATATGTGAAAATCAGCCATGAGAAAATAAGAAAAGTTGGTACTGAAATTTTCGATTTTCAGCATCTGATACCAATGAATTGGCCGTCTACCCAAGCTAGCGAGTATGCACACGCTCAAAGTATGTACTAACACTAGCTTATCGCATATAAATTGTTTGTGAGAAAATAAGTAACGTCTGGCGGCACTGGGATCTTGAACCAAAACGTTTGCAATCGACCGTTGCCTTATGATGGAGTTGAAAGATTGAATTTTTTTAGAAGTTAGACATAGGATTCTGTTGGTGGGGACGGAAATACTTCGCTTATAACATCCACTGCTGATCGACAGACCCAAATCCAAATCCGCATGGTGGTGTTGCAGAATCGTCCACTCTCTCTCAAGACACAAGTTATTTTAGTCCTGCAATGGGGCACAATCTCTGAAAGATTTCTCAAGTCCTAAGATTTTAAATGTCAACTGAATATATAATTCTGAGCTTATAAAGTTAGCACAAGTTAGTGGCAGACTAGAACCCAGAATTTCACTATTGATCTGTTTTTGCTGACAGAATATTATATGTACTGTAAATATACAAATGTGCTTACAAGGAAACGATTTTATCATTCTATGTCATTACTTAGTAAGTTGCTGAGGATTTATTTATTTTGATTGGGCATAATTTTATCCGAAAAAACGTTGTGTTCTTCATTACATTTATATCTGTATCCATAAAATTATTATTAATTTAGTTTAATCTACACATGCTATTATAGTAATTAATCTTATATAATTTTTACGCAAAACTTTGTCGCTATGATGTGGTGCGCACAGACTATGCTACGTAAATTGAAAATTTGATGTTTCAATGGAAATATTGTTTTTTTTTTGGTTTAGTGTAATGTAGAATTTTAATTTATATAAAGCTTATTACAATTAAAATGATTTTTATGATTTTGGTAATTCCCAGTTGTGAAATTTTATTGTACATTAAAAATGTTATTTGAATTATAGTGGGTGTTTGAGTAATATATGTGATTTTATAAATTTATTTTATCCCTTGAAACCTATAAGGCATTTTAAATTTATGGCTTCGTTTTTAAGACATTTTCAGTGTCAAATTTCCGCTCATTAAGTATTGTGTACATATTTTTTTTATGGTGTATTTCTTCTCTAGCATAAAATTGTAAAATCGGTAAGAGAATACAATAAATATATGAATATTAATAAAGTGCTATTATTTTGTCCCAACGCCATCTCGCCGATTTTGATGCAGACTGTTACTGGTCGTGCTCTCCCCTCGGTCAAACAACCCATTCACTGTTGTTGGCGATTTTCCTATCGGAAATAGCGCACTTCGATGGCCAAGTGCGGATTGGCAGACGTATAACGACAGCAGCATGTATAATGCTTTCAAGATCTTTTTGGAGAACTGATAAATACCTATAGGTTTCATTCTCATTTACATCAGGTGGACCTTAATCAAATAAATAAATAATACTCGTAAATAGGCGTACCTACCACCTGTATGGTTATTTGAACGCATATCAGTTTTTTTTTAAACAAAGACGAGAAATGCTGTGTTTGATCACTACCACTTTGATAGGTAGGTAGGTACTTAAGATCGGTGTAGGAATACTGATTCTACAAGGATCGACGATACGATAAAATAAGGCAATAGGTACGTAGATACATCAAATATAATGACGACATACGAGTAGGTACTTATGACGGACGGAATCTTCTAATCAAGGCCCTTCCTATATCTACAATATTAGGTACGCGTTGCATGGGAGACTGGGACATACGGTCTGAATTCATATCGCTGAGAACTAAGTATCAGAGCAGCGTACATTGTAAGGCTTTTTAACACCGACAGACTTATGACTTTATATTTTGTACATACAAATGTATGCAGCCGATTAGACCGTTCGACGGCTGAGCAGAAAGAGATGTTGTTCGCGCTTTGTATAGGCACGGTTGGGTAGTTGACCGCTTAGTGAGGGTAGCGGCTTATAATACATAATATACGTTCCAAGATAGACTCTAACTCTAATGCTATTATGTACCTACCCACGACGTAGTTCTTTCTGACTATGTCAAAGTTCGCTAAATCAACGATTTACCTATATTGGTTAGTGTGAATGTCACCGAGGAGATTTTAAGTTGACATGTTGTTTTCAATATTTTATAGATGATTTGATTAGGTAAGTATTATGCTGGTAGTCGAATCATGCGAAAACCCCTAACTTTCCTCAAACAAGTCACGTTGCTTATAAAATAGACACGAGATCGTTTGTTTTGCAATAAATTCCATTCATTCTCGTATGTAGAGTTCCTGTTTTATTAAGTCCTTTATACAGTGTGAATATGAGACGAATGCCAGTTCTTCATAAATACTTGATCAGTGGTCAAGGTCAGGTGAACTATAAAGTTTGATTCTGTTTGTTGAGAATAACTTATATGAATTACTGCTCCAAATTATGTTTTTGGTGTTGCCGTTCGGGTTTAGTATTCGGTTCCTGACCAGAAATTCAACTTTCGAACCTAAAGACAAGACTAGAATCTAACTATCTACTAAAACTAGCCAATAGAACTAGTTTTACTTTCTTTAGAACTCTCAGGTTCATAATGATATTTTCGAACGACATTACAGCAGTTGACATCTAAATACACATAAGGTATGTAGTTGGTTTTCTTTTATGGATATAAGATAGAAAACGAGCATGCTGCACCATCATCCGCTGCCGTCCACAACACCTGTGAAATACTTTGAACACTATAGGGACTGGGATGGTTAGTCCAGGCGGTTTGGCAGAGTGTTATTTGAACGTTAGTTATTTCGTTAGTACCTAGTTGTGTCCCCCTCGTAGTACTACCCCTGTGTCCGTAGTCCGACTGGTACTTGGTGACCGGCCAGACCACGCACAGAACGAAAACCGCAAGCTAAATGGTGTCACTAAAGATGCATGCTATTATAATATATAGCGTTAAAATATATTTATACAGAAATACATAAAGTTTACCATATAGATTACACAGGATAAATACAATAGAACAAGTAAATAAATTTTAGATAAACAATTTATTAAAATAGTATAATATTTGTAACATCCACGAGAACTGTTGCCGACAAACTGTTCTGCAGTTTGACAGGAATGAATATTGTACCAATTTTGATTTAGCATAAGAATAAATAAAATAAAATAAAAAATGGTTACGAGGAATGGGTCTGATTGAGCATGAAAAGAGTTTGTTTTCGTTAATACTTTTAAAAAAAGTTAACTTACATCGCAATCTAATAAAACGCAAAGGCGAATAAGTATGTATTACGCGGGATATAAAGTTCTGTGATTTTAGAGACAATTCAAATGCGTTGATTGAGTCTGACGAAACGGGATACGCAAACGAACAGTTATTCCAGTATTGCTCTATAAAAATTCAATGTTTCGTCGGAGTTTATTGGCAGGGGCTTTTACGGGATATTTACGACCCACGAGGAATGCCTACGTTTTCAGTGTACCAGAACGATTATTTATAGATAAATTAAATAGTATAAAATTTAAATAGTATACCTACTATTAGCTGCTACCCTCACTAAGCGGTCAACTACCCGATCGTGCCTATAAAAAGCCATACGCGGCCAACAACATCTCTCTCTTTCTGCTCAGTCAGCTCAGTCGAAGGGTAAGGTAGTCGGTACTTGCGATATGTGTCGGTACCTACGCTACTTTGCTGTAAGTACGTTCCATATTTTATTTTATTTGGTGTATGTGATTCCGAAGCTGGGACTTGTTTGTACATGTTTTTATTTTATTTGACCTTCCCTTCTGCACGGACTACATACGATTTTTGTACCTATTTCACTGATATTTTTACATAACATGACATCAGACGCGTGTTTCCCCAAAGGGTAGAGACAGAGATGTAACATAAGTACGCCCACTTTACACTTCGGATGTAGGTAATAAGTGGTCAGTCTAATGCCATAAACTGGACCCAAATCCAGACTTCATGCCACTATAGGGAAATTCAAGTTAGAAACACCAAATAATACTTTGCCCTATCCGGGGATAGAACCCAGAACTTCAACTTATAAAAGAAAGATATTCGTATAAGAAACATTTCGTATTCATACATGAGAGGGATTCAAAATCGAGCCCCCCATTTAGGCCTATTCCCAAATTAGCATTACGTACTTACGTAGGTAGGTATGACTATTTGTTGCTAATTTATCTAAAGTTCGCTTTGTTAATCCCCTCATAAATATTTGTAAACAGTCTCGCATTCAAAATAATGACAAAAGTTCAACAGGATATAAAAACCAGGCCCAAATTCGAGATTCTCTCAGTTCTCTCTCGTAATTTCATTCGCACCTACATTTTTTTCTTTCTGTATTCATAAACGATAATTAGAACCCTTACAAAACTAAAGCGAAAATGAGTTCTGTTTCCAACACTTAAAGGTCTTTTCAATGTTGCGAGGAAAACTGTTCGTCACTGAAGTAATTTATTTTCTGCGTGATTAGCAATAACATCAGCAGAAAAAACTCAGTCGCAGTAATATTGGGGAACGCAATTACTCAACTCATTTTCGTGAAATAACCCTTAGTGGTTCGAGTGACGAGTAAAAGGACTGAGTAATAGAGATTTTTAATTATCTGTCAACGCTTGTCATTGTTAAAATTTCCACTACCTAGTTAATGGACTGTGATATCGCTTTGCTAAAACAGCTTTACCAGTAAAAATCATTCATGTAGTAGGTATACACGAATGATGTCAGCCGAACCTTAATTAAACCTTAATTTGAATAAATATTGTTATTAACAATTAATTAATTAAAATAAATTAACGTTAAGTGTTAGCGGCAATATAATATTTTTATCAAACTATGAGATTCATGCTATATGAAGTCAGCTCGCTGATAGACAGACGGGAGGACGAATATATGTAGGTTAGTAGGTAACATATGCCATAAGGCATTAAGTCCGCCCATTGTAATTCTCTTTAGAGGTGTCAATAAAGTTGAAAAACAAATAAATAATAAATAATGTTTCCTTTGGTAAACGCAATCATAAAAGTGATGAATAAAAATACATTATTTAATACAGTATTTTTGAACGGCAGTCGTTTACGAAAATCGCCAATGCGTATACGAATTTCATGTTGTCGCATGACTTTTCCTAGATAAAGTTTTAACAATAATTTAATTTAATTTAAATTTAAAATAACTTTTTAAAAGGTTTTTTGATATTTTAATAATATAAAGAACCCTTGGACTTGGCCGGATTTCAAACGGTTTTATTTAGCTTGCCCTGTTTAAATGTATTTTTATGTCAGAAATGTATTAAAATGAGTACGACCGGACCTACTCCAAGGCCCTTGTTAACAAATTGCCGTTATTCGTGTGTTTATGTAATAACTACTAATACAAATTTATGTAATTACTAACACACTCAAAATTCCTTGATTGCTTACGAATCAGGCCACGAATGTTAGAATAGCATTCATACAAAGTAGATCCAATACTAGATCCAATGAGAGATTACGTCGTAATCATAATATTTATAATACATATAACTTATATACAAATGACATAATTACATAACTACAAATTACAGGTGTAGCGTCCATAGCCCAATGGCTCGCGACGATTCAATGTCAGGCTCGGTTGGATTGTGTATGGGTGACCGCTAGTGGTAAAATTTCCTGGAGCGCCGTGCTTCGGAGGACACGTTAAACCATCGGTCCCGGTTGTTTTCAATGCTGGAAAAAGTCCTTAAGCCTTGTCCAAGACCTTCGGGTGGCTTGAGAACATTCGACACTGGGTTGGCCACTAACCCCTCAGCCAATCCGTATGGGTAGTACGAGTATGCTCTAGAGTCTAGAGCACTATTGACACACTGAGTGATACCTAATCATGTACTCGTCATTAATGTATTAATTATTTATGTACATATAGGGAAAGGAAAAAAATATTTCATTCAATTTCCTTAAAGGTAATATTTCCACATTTCTTCATTAAGCCGTTGGTCCTGGTGGTTTTCAATGGTGAAAACAGTCATTAGGCCTTGTCAAAGACCTTCGGGAGGCTTGCGAATATTCGACACTGGGACACATTAATCTCTCCACCAATCCGCATTGGAACAGCGTTGTGGAGTATCTTCTAGACCTCCCACAGATTTGTCTGTGGGGGAGACCCATGCCCAGCTAGAGCGTCTAGAGTCTAGACGCTAATTTTTCTGTGTAGGACACCCTTGCCCAGAAATGGGACCTTATGAGTTACAGACACATATTTGTAATACACATTACATAAATACACATTATATGTATAAATGTTAAATGTGTTAACCTATTTGACTCACACTGGAAAATTACCAATTTGATTAACATGCAAGGAAACCGAATTTAATTAAGAATTAAATTAATTTCGGTGTATTAAATTAATTATTTCATTAATTTTGAACTATGAATTTATGAAAACATTTAATTTACTACCATTTCTTTTAAATATCTAAATCAGATTACCTACTTTCGGCTCCTCCATACTAAAAAGCTCTTAATGTAGAGACGGTGGGCGGTAGACAGCAGGAGACTATTGCTGCGGTGACAATGCTAAGAAAATTAATAAGATAAAAAGTAAAGAAAAATGTCTTCATAGATCAACTATTATTTTATATCAACTCAATCTGGATTTGTATAATACTCGTAATCGTTAATAGTTTTTTTTTTTTAAGTCTTATTTTCATTGTTTTTATTTGAAACCATTCTGTCTGTAATATCAACGGCAGTGAGGCAGGATCAGTCAAGCTGTCATTTTCAGCTGTTACAACCTATCGGGAAAGAATGTCCAGAATTCGCATGGAGGGGCGCTTTTTCCTTACGTGATTTTCTATCACTGATAGTTCTAATTGCGCTGTATATTTTTTTACAGGACTGGTCCCACAGATTAGGGACGTCATGGTATCCGTAGCCAGAGCCTGTTTGGCGCCGGATTGAGTGTGGGCATTTGTTGAGCACATAATCTCACGTATCTGGGTTATATCGTGATGGTGTTATGCAGTCTTGTCTAGCAAAATAACTCGGTATATGTATCCGGTAAGGGCCACTGGTAATAACTTACGCGGCGGCAGATATAGAGGCGAGTTTCTGTGGTGCCATCCCAGCTGTGGCCATCGACGACGCGTTATAGTCGAGGGGACTATATTTAAATCGTTGCCACAAGTGATGTGTATATGTTATAAGTATTACTTGCGTATTAAGCAATGTTAGTCACCTTCTATATCATAGACGTCCCACAGCTGGGCATGGGTCTCCCCCACAGACAAATCTGTGGGAGGTCTAGAAGATACTCCACAACGCTGCTCCAATGCGGATTGGTGGAGAGATTAATGTGTCCCAGTGCCCAATATTCGCAAGCCTCCCGAAGGTCTTTGACAAGGCCTAATGACTGTTTTCACCATTGAAAACCACCAGGACCAACGGCTTAATGAAGAAATGTGGAAATATTACCTTTATGGAAATTGAATGAAATATTTTTTTTCCTTTCTCCTATATGTACATAAATAATAAAATTAATACATTAATGACGAGTACATGATTAGGTATCACTCAGTGTGTCAATAGTGCTCACAACAATTAATTGATAGTGAGTGACAAAATATACTATATAATAGAATTTATTGAATTAATTTAAAAGTACACTTCTCACGTCACTGCGATCGACAGCTCTATTTATATGTATATACATATATTTATTTACAAAGTTGGACTTAATCCTAATGCATGCTCTCCCAGTGAACCTTTGGGCGGTGGGAAAAGAATCGAAGGCGGCATTAAGATCTAAATAAAAAGAAAGAACAAATTATTAACATTTACAGCAGAAAGAGAATTTTGCCTGTAAATTAAATTGAACCTAACAATATACTTTCTCCAGACCATTTTCATTATAACAAATTCTCATCGCAGTAAGGTTTTAAAACGGGGAACATACTGTCAAATGCATTCAAGCGTACCGTTTGAGGGTTTCACGGACCGTCGCCCAAGGATTTAAATTACTTTTCATTTAAAGAGACACTAAGGAATATTGTATAATTTTGCTGTGGCAAGGCAGCACTGTTTTTGCAGTTTCATTATCTTTCCATGTTATTTTTAGAAATGCTAGCTTAAACTCTTTGCTGTAGATATTATGGTTCCGTGGATGACTCAGCATCTCAACAAATTACGGGCGCACGTGCCGTAGAATGTGAAGATCTAGCTAATACCTAAACACTACAATAATGGTAATGGGTCCATCCACAATTAAATACATAAGCAGTTTAATCATATAAGTAAGAATTCTTCTGCATTACCTACCTCAGAAGTCAATGTGGTTGAAAGTGATAGCAGTGATAGGTAAGACGCACAATCGTGCGACATTGGAGCATCAAATGTGTGTTAACATTAATAGCTCCAAGTCGTAGCTAGCAATCAAATAATGGCCAATAATCTACTTTTTCTTTTTGAAGATAAAAATGTATATCTAAAAACCACAGCACCGATTCTCTTCGACCATTAGTTTATATTCCATCGTTCACCGCAAAATTCTGAATTTACCGTTTCGGTACAAATGTAAAAATTATGTTGCCGCTGTATTTGGAGCTTAGAAACATCAAAGATGTAGACAAAATATTTGAGGAATATTAAACAAATAATGTTTGAGTCAAAAGGCTTCTTTAACTTTTCCTTTGCAAATTATATCCTTTGGAAATCGGGTTTTGTCAATATTATTATTTTATTGCCTAAAGTTTCGTCACATCACCATGTGAATTGAACTAGGTAGCTGTAGGTATTAGCTGACGACTTCGTGATAGGTACTTACCTATGTAACCTTTACCAAACATTTATCGTTCCAATAAACTTATTTATTTAAATAAACTTAGGTTTATTCGAAAGATTAATGACGTAAAATGTTTGGCCACATTTTTAGCATTTTTCAATCATTTTATTTTTCGAAACCGAATTTTTTTTTTAACCGAAAAATAAAATGATTGAATAGTATTATAATAAAAGTAGTAAGTAGTTATTTGATCATCAATCCGACATGGCTTAACGACTCACGACTATAGTGATACGGAAGCGATTAGCTCAACATGTGTTCATTCACACTGGCCGAGCACGCTCGCCTAGCCTCTTCTAGAATCTCATGTTCTGCTTGTCTTGACCTGCTTGTCGTACTGTCAAACAAGATTTTCCTTCACAGTTACAATATGGGCAAACCATAATAACAAATGTATATATACCTATCCATATTACATACTGGCGAATAATCGAGAAGAATTATGAAGTTTAAATTGGCCATGTTAAAATTTATTTTCCTACTCTAATTTTGGTCGGTTGATATACGAGTATCTACGGTATTTTTTTTTTTGTAATTGTGTTTGCCATTTGCTCAATCTTACTTTCCTGAAGAAGAACCGAACCGGTAGTAAAAATTTAATGACGTCAATTAATCGTCCTAAACAAATACCTCTACCACTAACAATGCCTGCCCCAGTCCTCATAGCCGCTAACGAACTGCCAAATAATGTAATATTATTCGTAACTCTCCCTGCTTACTTGACGAACCAATTTCCAAGTCCCTATTAGAACATTATTTAAAGTCAGTCACAGTTGTCATGGGCGGCAGCGAATGGGTCGTGCTGCAAGCTCGTTTGCTATCTTACATCCATAAAAAATTTAGTATGTTATTTGTCAAAATAAATAATAAAACATTATATTTTAATAAATACACTCCGGGATAGGCAAGCATGTACGTCATTCCCTGGATTAAAGGCATTGGGGGAGACATTGATCTTTGAGAGCTAAGAACTGAGCGAGCTTTGGGATTTAGAAGGACGAACTGATTACCTTGAAGGCTACGACAGGATTATTCTGGGATTAACTAGTTATTAGTAACTGATGAAATATTGATACGTGGTTAATGGCAATCTCAAGTGATCGATCAAGCATGTCATTTTCGAGTTACGAACTCCACATGGATACGAGTCGCAACGAATATATTGTGATCGTCTTAGAAAGGGGCACTTACTCTTACTAACATTTACTAAGACTAAAAATTTATTTATTTTACCACACATCAACAACACAAAAATACAAATATAAATGAAAACAGTAACTTACTGTGGAGCATAAAGGGACAGTACTCAGCCAGTTGCTAATTTTCAACACAACCCCAAGTTGCTGAGTTTGGTTAGGTGGAGCGTACTTAACTCACTAAACAAATAATACTAACTGGACTGTAACGAAGTTACAATTAGTCAACTAAAAATACTAATTCTCACCAATTTCGCTCCTATAACTACTTCTACAAGACTAATTCTCACTAACAATCTCGCTTCTATACCTACTTCTAATAGGTATTAATGAACTCCTGTTGTCCATTATACGAGTAATTATGTGTTTAAGTACCTATTGATATCGTGTGATTTGGTTTTAAATAAAATATTTATCGCCTCAGGACGTGGCCTCGATAGGTGAGCCACGTTTTCATAAGTAGCTATCGGTCAATAATGTTCAAGGTTTATTTTGCAAACAGACACCTGGTTCAGTTCACGTCTAGTTAGTTTAAATTTTAAACTTCACGATTTCTTCTCGACTAATATTCGCAAGTGTGTAATATGGATAGGTATTTAGATATACTCGTATGTTCATATAATATGTTATGTATTCTGATTGTGAAGGAAAACATCGAGAATTCTCCAGTATGTTCTCGATGGCATATGAATCCGCTCTTGTCCATTTGGGATTATGACTTTTCCTCTTCTTTTTCGAGGGGTGATTCGTGCGCAATAGTGTGCCACTACGACGCTTTCTTTGTCCCACTGCTGGGCACGGGTCTCCTCTCGAAATGGGAATAGATCTTAGCCCACCACGCTGGTGAAGTGCATATTTACAGATTTCATGTAGTTTTCCGACCGCACCCGACGTTGCTTCACTCGGTTTATTACATATAGCAAGCGCTTATAACCACAGTATATTTGCCTTATACTTTCTATTTACTGGTATCTACCAAGTAGTACATATTCACTGTTAGATATCTTATAATTATATTATGAATATTTGAAATTCATAGTTGGCCGTACAGGGTTGAAGCGGAGCCAAGCGCAACAGTTAACTGTTGCTTTGCCTTGTATGGTGTTTACCTATCCTTGTCTCGAGACGAATAAATTGTTACCGACCTAGCTCATCAAGTAAGAAAGCTGAAATGGCAATGGGCAGGCCACGTCGCTCGTAGGACAGACAACCAATGGTAAGAAAGGTCTTTTAAACTAACCTAACCAGGTGGACAGAAGATATGGAAAAGACCTGAAGGAATGGCACCGATTAAGGGAAGCCTATGTTCCTCTGCGGACTTCTAAAAATGTAATTCTAAATGTTGATGGATTAATGAAGGTTTATTGCAATAAGTATTCAAAGTGCAGAACTTAATTCTTGATAGGCGGTCGAAATGTATAGTTTTTTAAACGGTTTTATTTTGCTTGCCCTGTTTGTTTATTTATTTTAAATAATTAATCAGACATTTGCTACAAGTTTAAAGAATATTCGTAGGTATTCTGGATGGCAAATGTAATAAAGGACATGCATGGCAGTGGTGCTCCAAATCGTGCAATAAAACGTGTATGGCCAACACAACGCGACTCGAACACAATTAAACGCGTAATGACTGTCCAAACATGGTAATTCTCTCCAAACCGTTGTAATTTCACTCGCGATCTTCGTAGCTCGGCAGTGTCTGCTCGTAGCTGCTCGTAGACACCCGCGTAGCGCTTCGTAGCGCATCGACTACGAAAACCTACGATTTAAGCTTTTATCGAGTTCAGTGAATAAAGTTGAATAATCAACCCCGTGTAGTGGAAACGTGAACCGACTTATGTTTTTTTCGAAAAACAAAATTATCGCGTATAAAGTTGTTACGTCAAGTGTCACTTTTGAGGATACTTACACGATTTAAGATTATGTAACGTGGTTGGTGAAGTAATATTTGGGTTTAATTATTTATTTATTTATACAAATTTATTGATACCTCTAAAGAGATATACAATGGGCGGACTTAAAGCCTTATAGCATTTTCTACTAGTCAAACCTTCGATAGCTTTCGACTAAAGTTTTTATGTAAATAAACTCATACAAACTTGTTTATTATTCCTATAAAAAGCTGATATTGTATTCTTATATTTAATGTACATTAATAGCTTTATAACCCATTCAGTTGCATTAAGCATCAAGTTTTTTAAGGAAAAATACAAAAAAAAAAATGAGAGACTTTCTGAGTCTCGTTTAAAGTTTTTCACTGTTGTCATGGGCGACAGCGGATGGATGTTGGTAATTTTTTTTAATGGATATAAGATAGCAAACGAGCTTGCAGCACCACGCATCCGCTGCCACACATGACAACTGTAACTGACTTTGAACAAGACTCAAACAGGGCCTGGGATGATTATTCCAGTTAGCTGAGAGAGTTAATTAGAATATTAATTGGTCAGTTCGTTAGTGGGTATGAGGACTAGGGAATGTTAGTGATAGTTAGTCCCGTTACTTGGTGTTAGTAATTGTTAGTAAGAGTCTCGTTCCAAATCAGTCACCGATGTGTTGCTACCCTTGAGGACTATGATGGTCGCCTCTAAAGAAGTGTAACCAGAAACCACATCTTTCCAACCAGACCACAATTGTTTTAAAAACAATTACTACACCGTAGAAATGTTACTAGGTACCGTAACGGGCGGTGGTACTGCCCCGGGTGATGCTACTGGACCGGGCGACTGTATTATATTAATAATATTCCATAATACCCTCAATGATGCGGACAGGTAAGTTAGGTCCTTTCATTTATCATTTTAATTATGTATTCACTCATGCGTACAGATAAAGGTCAGAATGTATCCAAGCGATACATTCGATTAAATAACAACGGCACTTAAACTGATCATTTTCATTGTATCGTTATAGGAGTTCTATGTTTGAATCGCTCGCGGCCCGTCGACCGAAATTACGAGTCATATCTCGATCGACAGGGGAAATTCCGTATTTTTCAATCACTGAATGCAATGAGTGGTTTAACATGTTTTACTGTAATTCTGCACGATTGCCATGAATGTGGAGGTGGATGCACATTGTCTCTATGTGCATAATTTAAGGGTGTGTTATGTTAGATACAAAACTGCGGCGCGAAGCGTTGTTTTCATGCATTTGACATGATGATTCCGCTCTTTATACGTCAAATTAAACATTCAACTGGCAGGCCGATAGACTAAATTAAAAAGTACGATATTATTTCTAATTCGGTAACAATGAGTCGCGGTCGAGCGATTCAAATATGGAGCTCCAGGTGGGATTTCAACAAAGTTCATAATCTTATATAATATTGAACGGTAATAATATCTGCTTCAGAGAAACGTAAAGCTGACATCCAAATAAGTACTATTTTAGGCCTTCGGTATTACGACGTATTGTTTAAACCCCTCCACCACTTCACAATGGAGTAGCGTGGTATACTCCAGGCCATCACAGTTGTGAGTATCCCCTGCAAAAAAGTAACCCCACAAAGTTTTTCACAATTTCATAAAACCTGGCTTGACTGGTTTCATATGAATTTATTTCACATCTTACCTGCTTTCACCCGTAAATATAAGAAAAGTAAGAGAAAAGTAAGATAAAGTCTGAATATAAGGAAGATAAAATCTGAATTTGAATATACCTGAGCGGGCTATAGCCTGCTTCGTCTTATGAAGGGATAGATTTCCCAGTTGTATTCAGGGAATTGTGAGCTCCTACTCTGCGCGGATTTCACCAAGGGCACGCATGATCTCTATACGAAGCTTGAGTCATACGTGAACGAGTTATGAGCTGTTGATTTATTTATTTTATTTTACAACTTTGGAAGAATAATTATACTCATTTGTAGCCTGAGTAGTATGATTTAGTCCTTATATAAATATCCAGTAGGTAGTTAGGTGGGTGGAAAAGGCATATAAAAAGACGAACCTAGTGCGTATTTAGATATGATTACGTATGATAGATGATGATATGATATGATAGATATGATGATACTACTCTTGTTAACATTACACAATTTAGATTAGTATTATATTTCATATGTTTAAGTAGTTACCTAGACTTTCGGTAGGCGTGCCCAATCGCCTCATAGCGGAATAAATGATTTGACTTTGACTTGACTTTGTTCAAAAGGTTTTTGAAAACTTAATAAATATATTGTTCAAGGTTAATGCACTTCGGATTTTTTAATATCGTTTTGCTAACCAATTCTTTTGTGAGACATGTAGTAGCTAGTAGTACCATGTAAAAAAATAACTATGGTAAGTACTACCAGTAGGACGTTACATACGTATATTACGTTACGTTACATTACGTTACCTTGCGTTACCTATAAATGAATTATGTGCTCTCAACGCTGGGTAGTATATCAGTGCAAGTTGTGATCTTAGTCAACTGGATTGGGCTGGAGTACGATTAATATTAATTATTATTTGGACACAGTCATAGTAAGTCTTAAGTAAACCTTTTCCTTGTCATGTCACTAACGGAACAACTTGCTACTAATAGGGTTGTGGTTATAAAAATATCATTCGCCTTAATTAAGAAATATTGACAGATAGTGTACCTACTGTACTGTTTTATAGTCTCTACTAATCCGCATTGGTGCAGCGTGGTGGAGAGCTCTAGATTTTTTTCGTATTTTCTGTCGTATACTTTTTGTAACGGCGCCTTTTTTGGTTAGCTTACAACACGAGTAGAATTCTTAATTTACCCAACATACTCGTGGATTTTCTCGGGATTTGTACACCGGCTTTATAAATCTCAGACATTGGGAATCCAATATAAGACTGACGTAAGCGTGTTGTGACATAAAATAACATCGCGTTTACACACACTTTTCATGTTTTATGTTAGGTCCCATGTAATAAGCGGTGAGCCTATTGCCATATACCGGCCAAAAATCTAGATTCCGATCTACTGATATATTTAAAAAAAAAATACATTTCCTGCCACAGGGATCGAACCCAGTACTTTTAGATTAATAGTCGCGCCCCATTAGACCAACCAAGCAAATAATGAAATTAATGTTAAAATCAATTTTACGTTAAGTTTTTTTTATCAAAGTATGTATTTCTAAATCAACACGTTTTATATCGATTTCATTGAAATATATCTAGTTTCAAACACGTCCGCAATATACAAGACGTTCACCAGTACTTTTCCAATATCTCAGTCGCCTCGCGCCGGGAATTCCATTATTTTGTCACATACTGCCAGCTCGGCCGTGAAGTGGAACTTAAAGTTTTGATACCGCCTCTAAAAGCTATGATAGCCTAGTGATTCTATTCGACGTTTTACCCAAGAGGTCCACGTTCAATCCATACCAGTCCTCACTAATATCGCTGCGACCCATAGATGTCCCATTGCTGGGCACGGGTCTCCCCCACAGACACTGCTGCTGGAGGTCTAGAGCATACTCCACCACGCTGCTCCAATGCGGATTGGTGGAGGGGTTATTGGCCAACCCAGTGTCGAATGTTCGCAAGCCACCCGAAGGTCTTCGACTGTTTCCAGTATTGAAAACAACCGGGACCGACGGCTTTACGTGCCCTCCGAAGCACGGTAGCGTCCATGAAATTTTGCCACCAGCGGTCACCCATCCACAAACCGACCGCGCCCGTTGTTGCTTAACTCTTTCGATCACATTGAATCGACGCGAGCCATTGGGCTATGGACGCTATACTTACTCATATATCAATTGGTAAGTGTCTATACTGATTTTTAAATCCAATTAACTGTTTAAATAGTCCATAGCTAGATCTTTTTCGATGTTCGTCACACACACATGTCACACATGTCATTGATGACAGCAGAGTGGTGGTACGGCATGCTTTTTTTTCTGTATTATCCATTGATATATATGTGTATTATCTAGAAAAAAAATTCATGTGTAAAAAATTGTGAAATAAATAATATAATTCCGTATGATGGAGGTCTCTTATTAGTATGCCTGTTGGCCCTTGGGGCCTGACCTTACAGGGCAACGATGCGTTCATATTAAATTGTGTGTTAGTGGCCACTGAAATATTAAAGCGGCCGCTTAAAATGCGTGATGGCTCGCCATTGTCATGCACACGCCAGCGCTGAACGATTAATGTTTTAATAGATTACACCGTTTTTTATGTCTACTAATTTATTTAAGCTACCAACCATAAACAAACCGGATAAAACCCATAAACCGGACATAAAAATATCCTTTTGACAAACGTTTTTAAAAGTGACAGTATAATCTAATCTAAGTGACTTACCTATTTTGACATTTGCATACCACCTAGTGGTTAGAGTGAGGGACTGCCTTTAATTGTGACATCAAAATATACCACTTTAAGCATCAATGACTTTAAGGCACATCAATGATATATGATTATGATTAACCATAGACGTTCTACTGTTGAGCACCGGTCTCCCGCACAAGCACAGCTGCGGTAGGTCTAGAGCATACTCCACCACGCTCCTCCAATGCGAATTGGTTGGTGCCCAACTCAGTGTCGAATGTTCTCAAGTCACGCAAAAGTTTTCGACAAGCCTTAACGATTTTTATACCATTGAAAACAACCGGGCTTAATGTGCCCTCCGTAGCACTTAAGCGCACATGAAATTTTGCCACATGCTGCCCCGCTCGTCGTTGTTTAGCTCTGTCCATTACATAGAATCGACGCGATCCATGGAGCTATAGACGCTACAAAGCAACAAACATAATTTGTTCACATTTATTTCTTTAAACTTTATTGTACTTACCTATAACATACTATGGACAAATGGCGGACTAAATGCTTAAAGCATTCTCTGCCATTCAATGTACCTACTACCCTACTATGTAGTACGAATACCACCGTACAGGCCATTCTTTGTCTCATGGTTGGTTGTTCGGGACTCATATCTTGGAAGGGTTAGGTCATAATCCACGCTAGTCAAGTGTGAATTGGCAGTCTATCAGCCATGCAGGTTTCCTCGCATCAGAAGCATCCTTCAAGGAGGGCGAGTTCGATAGCCACAGGACTGACAGCGAATTTAATAGATTACAGTTTTTTTACGTACCTATGTGTTGTAACGCCACCACCCACAACCATTTAATGGCCCACACTTTGAGGAACTTTTCTAAAATTAATTGGTGTAGGCCCCTGGGATTCAACCAGACTGTCTCGAATGACAGCCATGAGAAATAAACAAAAAGCGTTATTTCGACGAATCCGTGGCGCTGTGGTGAGTGACCCTAACTGCCGGGTCCCTGTTTGATTTCCGATTAAGACGTATTTATTTTGCTGATAAATATTTATTCTCGAGCCCAAGTATTTTTAAATTGTGTTGCTTTCTGTGTTCGCTACCCGCGAAACAGACGCGTGAGATGTGTGAGAGCTATTCATTTTATTTTAGGATTAGTTACTTAAAAAAGGTTTAGGCGACACGGTTTTGAAATTAGCCCAAATATGATAAAGCTTTTACCTATGCTAAAATACCGGCCGAGCGCGTCACGTGTTCCGTGACGACATGTCGACGTGCGGTAGGCGGGACGAGGAGGGCGCACGCTATCGTGTCGTTAGCGCTCACGATGCGTGCGTTTTCCTTAATCCTTAATCTGCGATTTAATTTTTTTATCACTTCATCCATGTTGATTTACTGGTGGGTGTTCGTTCAAAGGCGCTGAGAAATATGCGTTGTAGTGGGTTGTTTCTGCTGTGCAATGCACATAACCTCCAAAACACCCACACCGAAAAACTAGCTAAATACATAGACCTTCAAATAGAACTAAAGTCACAGTGGAAAGTCAACCAGGTGAAAACTATTCCCATTATTATATCAACTACCGGCATTATACCCAAAACAATAAACACCAGCTTAAATATGCTCGACATAAATCCATCAATAGTCACAGTTTTCCAAAAAGAAACTATTTTAAATACGTGTAGAATAGTAAGAAAGTTCCTTTCGTTAGACATACTTGGCTTCGGCCCGTGCAACATTTCGGAGAGCAAAATTTTATTAAAAAATAAATAATAATAATAATGCATGTATTTATGTCTCGTTGGTCTAATGGACGCAAGCGCGACTACTACGCCTTATAACATGAAATTACCGGTAGCCGCTCGGAGTCTGGATTTGTGTCCGGTGTATTGGGCACAAGCTTACATGGGACCTAAACATAACTGGTGACAAATGGGCTTACACCTTTGCTTGCCCCTACGTGGAAATAAAGGTGTAGCGGTGACAGCCCAGTGGCTATCGAACTCGGCTCTCACTCCGGGTTCAATACCAAGTACCAATGAGCGAGTTTGACAAAGGCCTAATCCCTCCCATTCTGAGAGAAGACCCGAGCCCAACAATGGGACAAAGATGGTGGTGTGTGTGTTATTTTATGTTAGGTATGTTATATGTTTTCACTGTTTCAAGTGACCGATAAATACATTGTGTTGTTGTGTTTCGTAAGGTAAAGTAATTAAATAAAGCTATTAGGTTGCAGAATTTTCACCGTTGTAGCACATTAAATGTTATGAATAAATGTAACTGAATAACTAAATACATATTATGGTTATTTCGAATAGATTAACCAGAATAAAAACGAAATGTTTATGTCACTTTTGAAATTAGAAAACGCGGATTCTACGAATAAGGCATCCTACATACTTGTGCCTGTATGCGATCAACTGTGTAAAATCCAGTTGCGACTGTCGCTATAGCCATGAAATTAAACGCGATGAAGTTTGAGCTACGTTAAACATTTATGATAGTAAATTCCATGGTTACATAAGAATTATTTTTACCGTGTATTTTAATGATAATTAACCTTGTATAATGTATAACTCTGTACTATCGTATCTTCAACCACAATCTTTAAATTAAGATTTAATAGTTACATATACCTCTAAATGTACAGAGCTCTTTATGTTCAGTAACCAAGAAAAAACTTAATGTAAATAATGAATATTAAGATTAAAAAAAACTGTAAGTATACATTTCGAGACCGCTTATGTTCCGCAGGTTATTTCGGACGAATACGAATACAGACTATAACTGATGAAAGTACATACTTACTCATTGAGACAATTGATTTTATTTTACATAGTAATTAAAAATACGTTTGTTGTTTATTTTTATTCCAAACTGGTAGGTTAGTGTTTGAGAATCCTTAGCATTCTTGAAAATAAATTGTACGTAATAATTTTTCGCTGCGATAAAATGCCATCTGAATATCAGCTGACGAGCGCCGTCTTTTCTCTCATATTCGTTTTGTGTACGCACTGCATTTACATTATTATAAATGGATCATACTCGCTGTATATTGATCATACTTGATCATACTCATAATTAATTGTGTATTAATGGCTTCCTCAGGAATAAACTATAGTACACGAGTTACGATGGTTAGATTTTTTCTTGTTTTCAGAATAAGCCAATTTCCACTGAAAAAGGAAAGCCTATTTAATAATTCCGAGATTTCTCAGTTAATATTGTCTACTTTTGAATACATATTTACATCCCAAAAGATAAATCCCCTGTGCTCGCAATGAACCATTTATGGATAAGTAATTATTGTGATCTGTATTTCCAATGACTTTGTTTCAGAATGTAACATGCTACGATTAGGTAACAAAATTAATCTATCCCAAATTCATAATATGTAATTACAATATTTTGATACGTATTAAATCATCTACGAGTATGTTTTGATCTTTATGCTAGTTGCGTTGCTACTTCTACCCAGTAGATACTCTGACAATATATATAAATATACCCACTCCAAACATTTTTGTTTTGTTTTTCCGTGTGACTAGGATTTTTAATTTAGATTTACTCAAACATTTTCATTTTATTTTCTTTAGATTAAACCCTATCTCACTTTAGAGCAATTGACGTAGAATTAAATAAAAAAATTTAATCAACCACTCAACGTTTTATTACCCTCCAGCATTTTAAAGTATTCGTAATTAATAATTACAAGCAGAAATTAATGGAAATGTTTATTGCGATAATAATTTCGACAACATCTACCATTCGTTCTGTTCGTGAATTAGTTATTTAATTAACTCGTTTTTATTAAGTGGAGCAAAATCATTTTGGACTCAAATTATACGATAGTAGGCTACTCTAGAGTAGGTACTTTAGACCCGTTAGACCAGACTTTGTAAAGGCGCAGATTTAAGAAAATAAGATCGAAATTAATACATTTTTGAAGCGTCCATAGCCTATCCAATGGCTTACGTCGATTCTATGTGATCGACAGAGTTAAGCATCGACCGGAGCGGTCGTTTTGTTGATTGGTGACCGCTAGTTGCAAAATATCATGAACGTCAAGCCGTAGGTCCCGGTAACAATCGTTAAGTCTTGTCGAAGACCTTTAGGTAGCATACTGTGTGAGCCGTTAACCCCTCCATTTGTAGCAGCGCGGTGGAGTATGCTCTAGACCCGCAGCTGTGACTGTGGCGGAGACCCAACAGTGGGACGTCTATGGGTTGTAGCCTTAGTAATTAGTACCTAAGTCTTTGCTTGTGAAGGAAAGCAAATATTTACGAATTATTTGCCACTGTTAATGCACTGTTCTCTTTTCACAAATGAATTGATAATATATTATGATAATAGATTATGTATATATGTATATAGGATATGAATATCTATGAATTACCTATATATGTTTGATGCTATATTTTAATTTGTGTTTAAAGGTATTTGTATTATGTATTTATATGTATTCTACGTATGAATATATTTTTTGTATGTACTCAATTCAGTTAATTGTAATCTGATTCGAATTTAATTTTAAGTTTTTTTTCCTTTTTCCACCTACCGCAATTTTTCCCAACTAAACCAGGATTTGACTGGTAGAAAATGACATAGGACATTAAACCCGCCCATTGTATATCTCTTTAGAGGTGTCAATAAAGTTGTTTAAATAAATATGTACTAAATCCAATTTTATTTTACAATAAACCTTTCTTAACTAAGTATCGTATAGTGTTGAACGTAAACAACATCAGTAGAGCCTGGTGAAGCCAGTTACTTCAAAGTTTGTGCTTGTTTAGGAACACGCAGCCTTTCCAGTCTTAAGTAGTTGCAACATCTGTGACCAGCTTTTAATAACACAATGCATTTAGATGCATTATTTACCTATTTAATAAAGTGTACCATTAGGGCTTTTACAGAAATTTCCGTTAATTTTTTATTAAATTTAATTTAGTCACAGACTCTATAAGACTTTAAGTGTACGGACGGAGTTCAATCTGTATTGCCAAGTGAACAAGATGCGATTGTCGTAGCACTATCACAGAGAAAATAATATACTACGTAAAAGTATTATTCAATGAACTGGTTGATAGAATCAATTCTTGCTAACGTGATACTTATGAAACTCTAGCTCCAGTTCCCTCTCGCGTAGTAATTGCTTGTTGAGGAATACTCAATTGACAAAATTTCTGAAATGCAAGGTCAAAGCATATTCAGAGCTATTTAAATAAGTGGTAAAAGAGTAATGTACATGGTCAATGACGCATTGGTAACCCTCTGGTTGTTGTCTACCGTCCTAGTCAACGGTGACCTGACCAAATACAATCAGAACTTCGTTTGCTGTTTATATATCACTAGTGGACGCCCGCAGCTTCGCTCGCATGAAATTAGATATAACAATAGTTTCATTTACACCTAGTATTATCATATAGCCTATGTTACTCAGTATTGATGCAGCTTTGTAACAGTGAAAGAATTTTTGAAATCGGTCCAGTAGTATTTGTGTGAAAACATTACAAACAAATCTTTCGTCTTTATAATATTAGTATAGAACTTAGAATAGATAATTAACTGACAGATTAAACTCGTATTCTTCAAATATTTTTCGTTTAGTAATACTCATACGGGGTACGGCCTACTGCTGTTACACCTTTTCTTTTACCCCTCGCGTGACGAAGTTTTGATCATATGACGTCTAAGTATTATTCAATGAACCGTTTGATGGAATCGATTCTCGATAACGTGACACTTATGAAACGCAATCTCCAATCTCCGCTCGCGTAGTAATTGCTTGTCGTGTTTAGAGTTGGCGGCTACGATGGCGACGAGAATTATAAATTGTCAAAATACGCTAGAGCAAGGACAAAGTAGAAAGCGATATCGTATTAAAATATGCTGGTTCAAGCTGAAGATACATATTTGATTCACTTGAGATCACACAGCTTGAAAAACATTTTTGTCGAGGCTGGTCGTATTCACAGACTAAAACGGCTCTAATACTTATTTATGAGATTGAAAATTATTTATAAGTCATGCGTTAATTTAATTTTTAATAGATTCAATCTTAATTTTTGTAATCCTGCAACTTGTATTCGGTTGAAATAAACTTACTTAAAATTCACGTGGCACTTGAGGCTAGACGCAACGTAAGCATGGCCTGTTTCGATTTTCGAATTCGGTCAATTTACCTGATAATGTAAAATGAAGCAGTCTTGACTAAAAGCGAATCTTTGTTCCTAGTCGCGCCACAGCACGCGTGGTGGGAGAACGATCTCATCTCTCAGATCAGTTTACATTAGACTGTGTAATGGGTACGGATTTCGTTATTTTTTTTTTACTTTTCAGTTCATTGCGCGCAATATAAGGACCGTCGTATCCGACAAAACAAATATAAGGCAATGTTGATATAAAAGTTACAAAAGCACGAAATATGCACGGTCGCCCTTACGGAAGTGCCTAACTGCACTTTGTTAATAACTACTAAAGACACCAAACTTCATAGTAGGTACCTACATAGGGCCTAGGCAGACTGTACAGCTTATAATCAAGCCTTTAGTTTTATTGGTTTTATGAGTCTTGTTCCGGATCAGTGACGGTATCGTTGTTAGGTGGGTGTATACTACCTTCTATCCATAATAAAACGTAAAAAAATAAATGAACAAATAATTTTAACACGTTTGAAATATATTTTAAACTAGTAAAGTTTTGAATATGTATAATAGGATTTAGATTTTATCGGTCAGAGTAGTAGAAGGGCAAAACAATAAACATACTTTTCCATTTGTATATTAGTGTGCAAGTCTAAAATTAATTTACACATCTTACAAGCGTACGTCTTATCACAAATGTCTGCCTAGCAAGGCCAATATCGGGTAAGTGGATAAATCAGGTGCAAAGGGGAAATAAGGACTGACGTCACAACAGAGACATTGACCAGACAGCTCTAATTGTTTTATTTCACAGCCCTTGTGTTCCTTTGAGTGAAGCCTGGGTACAATAGAACAAACAGTTAATTTTAAGCCTTATCTCAACTAAAATACGGTTGAGAACTAGTCTCATGGTCTCTATGGAACCGTTATTATCCTCCGAACGCAATACCGCAGTGTAAATTCTGCTCAGAGATTGTATAGCTACAGTGTATGACTTGTTAGTTATACCATCATGGAAGGGAGCCACGAATGAAATTGGTTTAAGGATGAAGAGGATTTGTTTGGGAAAGGCTTTTGGGAGGAATATAATATATACACTCCGTTTTTTCTGACTTGTCCAGTTTAGTAATATTATATACTTAGCGTCGTTTTTATCGTAATTATGAAATAGGCATATAAGGCTAAAGGTAATTTTTGTTAACTATTAATTATTTTTACACCTATGTATTTCAATGAAAAGAAGTTCCAAGATTGGACAAATCATGAAAACTGAGTATTTGTTCGACTGGGATAAATATTATAATATGAGGTCGTGTGGCTGAGACTTTATCAACTGATCGATGGTGTTATCGGAGGCATTCGGGCGGCCTAATAATTTTAGACCACTAACCCCTCTGCCAATCTACACTGCAGCAGCGTGGAGGCCCAGTAGTGATATGACCCTGCAATGTACTCATGGGCTTCACTACTTGCTGTAAAAAGACTAGCGGCAATTCAATAACTGCAAGCAAACTTGTGTAAAACATAAAACAGAAATACTTTACCTCCGTCACCTCTAACTTTCCGATTACAGAGTTAAAACAAAAGAGCGCTCAGCAAACAGAGCAAGTGCACTGTTCCGCCAGAACGAGTTTATCGAAAACCGATTATGAGACTGGTCTGGGCGTCTTTGTTTTATTTATTTCCAGTGATTCCTAAATGCTTAAAAGAACGATTGAGATTAAGGTTTGATATAAATAACAATTACGTTTATATTATGACAACCGTGACGGACTTTAAATACTCTCTTCTCGGCTTTTTCCCAGTTTCATTTGGGGTCAGCCCTCCTAGTACTTCGGCGCCACACCGTGCGGTTGTGGGTTGTCTCTTTGGTCACATTAATAGTTTTTAGGTTCTAATCTTATATCCCTAAAAAAATGCATACAAAAAAAAACATAGGATCGTGTCACCGTCATAATTGATATTAAACAGTGCACTGTTAACAAATGAATTAGAAGTATTAAAAACAACTAATGTTATATATAACTAGCTTTTCCTATCATTCTCTGTTTGTTAGGTGGATTCTGGTTGGTGTTCGTGTTACCTTTGTACATCAAATTCCGTTCTCTTCTACTTTTTAATCTGAGATCCGTACCTACTCGCTAATTGTACACAAATCCTTCAGCCCCTTTCGATCGGCAAAATCTGCTCTGTTGTGCACAAAGTTCGTCTGAATTCTCAAATTCAAAATGTGCGAAATCCCTGAAATCCATACGGTCCATATCAAACATTTTGTTCCATTGTACAAGCCGATAAATTCCGACCGGAATTCCCGATCAGCGGAACAATAATCCGGACAAATGTAACAGGAAATCAATATACAGCACATTCGGATCGCACAAGTGATTACGACATGCATCGTTGCACAGGAACATCGATGTTTTGTGATTAGTGACTTTCATCGTCAGTACCGTGCAGTTAGTGGTAGAATCTATGCGACTCAACTGAAACGGTTTGAATTAACCATCCTTTTTTGAAGTGAAAACTTCTTTAGCCGCGTTGGGCACTTTTTGGTAGGGGAAGGGTAGCACTAGAAACGCATCTATGACTGCCTTAGAACGGAATTCTCACTGGATTACTAATACTAACTATATAAATTGATTGACCATTCTGTACATGGTATGTTCATCTTAAGACTAACCATCCCAGTCCTACCTATAAAGGTACAAGTCATGTTCAAAGTTTATCACACTTGTCACATGGTCCAGCGTATGGGAAGGGCTTTATCCATAAAAACAACTTATACACAAGAAACTAAACTTTAATTCTACGAGATTCTTAACAGAAAATTCCCAACAGAATATTATCGCGACGACTCTGCCGTTTTTTCGATTCCCAGCCGGTCTGATAATGTTTATTTTGCACATAAATGTTTACGATCGGGTCTTTTATACAATAATTGTATTATTATCTGTATTTCCGACACTCTAAGCACAGGAAATGAGAATCTAAAATTTTAAAGTGCAATTTATAAATATTTTACTTAATTAAAAGTCGTTTCAACCCTACGGTATGCGGAAACGTTTCAAAGGACCTATCTAACAGATTCCACTAGTCATAATATCGGTGTAATGTCACTTACATTGCTCAAGTTTTATCAAGTTCCTTGGTTAATGGCTTATGACCGATCTGCCATAAAACGGTGGCATAAACTTCGGCCATAAACGAAGCGCCAGCAACAGTTACCTCTAAGGGCGGATTCGACCAAACGAGAATAAATTTTATCCTTAGGATAAATCGCTAGTTATCCGAGAGTAAATCCATTTTGCGTTTTACCATCTACTATTCTAGGAATAGCGCGCTTATTCAGGCGTAATTCTTATACCCACCCTATGGCATGGAATAACAGCTAATCCAAGAATATTTTAATGGCGCCCGCTCGCCATATGATCGCCTACGCGATTTTTTGATTCTGTCATACGTCAGTAGAAGCTGTCATGTCAAAGCAAAATGAACACATTGATTGACAGCTTTCAGCTCGCTACTTTCACTATTCTACGCTCTAATACGACAATGTTCAGTTGACAGGATTTAAGCCTCCACAGCATACCGTTTCAGTGCAACATTGATTTGCCGGATAATATATCATTAATCATTAATTCTGCTATTCCCGTTTAGTTATTCCAAGTATAGTTAAACTTCAAATTGCGTCGAAAAACGACTTTCAGTTACTCGGAGTATAAAATCATTGAATAAAATTATCCCTGGTATAGTTACGCGCGTGTAAGTCTATGTTTGGTCGAATCCGCCCTAAATGTTACAATTTACTTTACGAGTGTTATTGGTACAATGATAAGGAAAGTCGTTTGAATATTAGATGCTCGTTGAATTGAATTTATTGGTAAAACAATTTTAAGGGTGGAATTTGTTTTATGAATAACCCGAAATTAATGAATAATTCTTTCTATGAGCCGTGAATTATTCCATATATTCATCACCTCTAATGTTTACTGAAATAACGTATATCTTAAATAAAATTGTTTCCGCGCACCGCTGCGATAACGAACGCCAGAATAAAGTAGAATTACATTGCAATTGTAATGGAAAATCCTAGGTAGAGTTTAATTAAACTAATTAAAAAAAGTGGCTTAGTTAGGGTTGCCATCTCCAAAATACGAAAGTCTGACTCGGCGCTGTAAAATTCCGGACATTTGGCCCTCGATCGGACCTTATCTTTCTAGCATTTTAAAATAGTTTTTAAAATTTAATAAAACCACAAAAGCAACAAATATTTAACACTTACTTTTTATTTCCTCCTCTTGTTCTCCTATGTGTACATAAATAAGCTGCTACCCATAGACGTCCCACCGCTGGGCACGGGTCTCCTCCACAGACACAGCTGCGGGAGGTCAAAAGCATACGCCACCACGCTGTTCCAATACGGATTGGTGGACGGGTAAATAGCCAACCCAGTGTCGATTGTTCTCAAGCCAGCCGAAGGTCTTCGACAGTGCTTAACGATTGTTTTTACCATTGAAAACAATTGGAACCGATGACTTAACGTACCCGTAAGCACCGTGGCGCCTATGAAATTTTGTCACTAGTGGTCACTCATCCACAAATCGACCGCGCCCGTCGGGCTATGGGCGCTACAAAGCAATTCAGAATATGATCAATGTCTGGTTTAATGCTAACAATCTTCCTAGTTTCCTATCATCCATCCCATGGTTACCTGCATTCGTTGCGCGGTTATGCGTACCTATTCTGCGTAAGCCAATAAGCCTTACAAAAACCGGATAGATCGGACATGTAAATATTTTGCCGGACAGGACCGATGACAACCCTAGGCTTAGTGCGAGACTGGATTTCGCAATCAGTGTTCAAAACGGTATTTGTGCAAACTCATACTATCTAACTGGTAAGCAGTAGGTACCTACTGGAACACAACGGACCGTGCTCGGTAAACGGACTCCCAACTTGTTACATGGAATCAGTAGATATGAGTTTGATGTCCATTAAGATGTTACCTTGAGGTCATTATATTGAATAGCTTTCCCCGCGGCTTTTCCCGCGTTAAATCGTTTTCTGTAAAGAATTATCTCTACCATCAAGGGATGGTTTAAAATATAATAAGTATAGCCTTTCTCAATGGCTGTACCAAATATTACCACCACTATTAAAATCCGAGATATCGACCCAATAGATTAAAAATCGAACGATTACTTCAGGGATGCGCCCAGTTCACGGAAACATTGCAATTTTTCGGGATAGATTGCCTATGTCACTCTCGATACTTTACACTACGAGTACATCTATGCAAAAAATCAAGTCGATTCATCAGAATGGGATTAGGCCTAAGTCTATCACGCTGGCCACTTGCGGATTGGCAGACAACCAACAAACACATTTTCCCATTTATATATTAGTATGGATAAATATTTGCTCTCAAAGTAGTTTGATGATATACAATGAACAGAAATTGCCATTAAAGCTTTTGTATGGAAAGGCTATTTACTATATTAATATAGCCTATTTAAGGCTATTTACGTCGTCAGTGCAGTGAAAAGAATCGTTGCCGCTAATTTTTGGAGCCAGAACCATTAATGTAGGACTTATTTAGAACTGGTTATTATTTTGTACTAAAGCTTCTTTGCAGTCATTACTGGTAAACGAGTAGGTACGGACCTGATATTATTATGTTTCTAGAGTTATTTTATGTGTGCATTCTGGTAAGAATGTTAGTTAAAGTTTCTAAAGTTAATTAAACTTCTATTATTTTTAATGGAAAATATTTATGATCATACTTTACCACCTGTGTAGATTTTCTTCTCACAATTTCTGAGGATTACGAAGTTTGAATTTTATTGTCAGAGTTACTGGAGTTTTGCGATCAGTTAGTGAATAGCATTTGCTTAAAAATTTAGACAGACTTGGCGCTAAGTGATCCACTGGGAGCTTAGTGTTGTAAGCTTTTATGTCTAAAGTTTAAGATACAAGATTTTATAAGATATTTATAAATATTTTTGGCTTTAGAAAATAATCATTCGACCGTAATTCTGTATCCTAGATTCAAGTTCAAATTTCAATATACTTGAATGCTCCTATGAGCATTTATTTTTGATTGGGCATTTTCAAATAAATGCCCGATGATTGGATCCAAGAGAGACATAAATAATTGACAGAGACATAATCATTGTCTACAAGATTCCGGCATACTACTTATTAATGGTGGATCAGGGGGCAAACACTCATTACAGAGACCATCACACACTACTCAAAACATTAATTCGCTATTCCAACCAAAGATTACGTCTCTACGATATTTTACGCTATCAACATTATGTTGAAGATAGCTAGAGATACCCGATTTTATTTTTATTTGAAATAGGCAATATCAACGAACTCCATAACCCTAAAAGTTTCTACGGTCCATTTAACCCTTCCAGGTAAACTTTCAGGGTGAATTATGGGAGACTTAGTTGCTTCGAACAATAACATTAGATGGAGATACTTGTTCAAACAGTTCAATATGCAAATCGAGTCTACCCGTTCGATAGATAGGAACCTTTTGAAAAGCTAAGGGTTGAACCATCCTCAACATATATTTTACAAAGAGCGTTTAGTATGAAAAGCAATCTTGACGATAATATAGTTTTGAGTAAACACTTTTCAGGGGTACTCACGAATAGATGCTATTTTGCTGTTGATAGTAAACTGAAAATTACTTACTCATGCAGGTGTAAATTACAATGTAGGTATGTCTTATATAACGTAGCGTGACGTACTCGTAACCTAATTCTAATTTTGTCTTATTAAAGAAGACAGTGCAGGTATTCTCAAGTGTAAAAGATGAAGTGCGAGCCAAAATGAGGAAACTCTGAATGTGACGATAAAAACAATGTGTACGAAGTGCTAGCAACGAGAACAATGTTGAATGGGACTACAGATCGCGGGGGTATATCCCTGCAGTCTTCGCCGGTGAAAGTGTCCCCTTCACCTGTGCGGGCGTCCCCAAGTCCTGTCAGAGCGCCTGCGTCGCCTCTAAAGTCTGCCTTGTCTGCCGGTAGACAGAGGTCGCCTCGGCGGTGTCAGTTCGCAGCGCCTTCAGAAGACCCGAGGGATAAGTGTGGGACATCGTGGCTGTGTCGGCGGGGAGCGGGGGCGGGCACGGATGACTCTGACTGTGGGTCGCCCGGACCGAGCGCCGCGCTGCCGCAGGGTTGCGAGGAGTCCGCGCCGCCACCAAAGAACTGCTTCAGACTGGTTATGTTAGGGTAAGTAACTTGAATTTAAAAATTTTATCATATTCATAGCCCTATGTCTCGTGACGATCTTATGTAATATACCGGTTAAGCACCGGGTTAAGCATAATCAGGCTCAGACAAATGTTTGTTCTGCGTGGGATTCGAACCCACGACCCCAGGCAGGGTCACTACCGATTACGCCAACGGGTCAGTCAAAATTATTTATAGTTATGTATTTAAAAGTAGGTAATCTATACTAATATTATAAAGAGGAAATATTTATTTGTAATGCTTTCACACAAAAACTACTAGACCGATTTCAAAATTCTTTCACCATTAGAAAGCTGCATCTTCACTGAGTGACACAAGCTATATAATAATAATTAAATTATATATTAAAACTAATTACTAGGTGTAAGCGAAGCTGCGGGCGTCCACTAGTATAATATAAATAAGTTGAAAATAGTAAGTAAGTATTATATACCACAATACTTACCTACTTTCTCAAGTCAAGTCCTAAGAATGTCAAGCTTATCCGAAGTTGCCGATTAGTTATATTTTATATAAGAGTCGACGTCTGAACATTTATATCCGACAATAAATGTTCAGACGCTAAATATAACCCAAACATCCGAACAATTTTTCTGAAAACTTTACCTTCTGTCGGCTTAAGCTTAGCTCGATAGCGCCATTTAGAATGGAAACAACATTTTATCTTGAGAGATTTCATTTTTAGCTGGTCAGACCTGTATTTGATTTTTAACTGGAATCAGAAGTCTAGATCATACAGGATAATTAAAATAGTTTTAAATTATTAGCCGATGTAAATTTGCTTTGAGATGTGAAACGGTGTATGAATGAATAAGTTTAACATTCTTCAGTCAATACAAGACAATTAATGTATTGTAAGTATTATCATCCTAATCATACACCTAAAGAAGGTATTGCACCACCGTATCACTCGTCAACACCTACGAAAAATACAATACAATATAGAAATATATCTGTGAAACTACAAAGCCCCGTAACAATCGGGAAGAAGTTCATTTTTACCTAATTTATTGCATAAGAGTTGAATCACTAACGTTCAACACAACAATAAAATTGCAAAATACATGACATGGATACGACACCGAAACAAGGGCGCCAATAGTCAATCTTCCGTGCAACCCTTGTTACGAATCACCTGCCGCATCCAGACAGATAATCTTCTCCGGGCACAAACAACAGCCGGCCCTGATAAGTGCTGCTTATAAATATATTAAAAAAAGGTTTTACCAAACTCTTAGCAACACCTGTTTCGGAGTGACGGGGCGTTTTAGCGATCCAACCACTTATTCCGAAGATTTAAATTTTTATATTCCAGCTTTTTGTTACAGTTTTATCAGGGACATGGTTCCAATTATTACCACTAGCGGTCACCCATGTCACCCAACACAACACAATAATCGATAAAAAATAATAATATTTAATTGGCTACTTGATGAAAAGGGGCCGCACTCAGCGTTGGCCGTAACTGTAGTAGACCACGACCGCTGGTTTTTAGTGCGACCCATTTTGACCCAGTTCGGACTAGTAGTATCACGTGCTGTGATGCATTGTACTTAAAAAAGAAGCACTGAACTTTGTACAGTCTTCATTTTGTAGTGGCAATAAACAGCTTCCAAGCTCTATGGAATCTCAAACTCATTGCAAACTCAATTAGATTTCGACTTTGTTTTTGACGAGCAAGTTTGTAGTTACAATTTCAACCCGATTGTGCAGTAGCTAAAATGAGTTCTAGAACTGAGAATCACTGTGCTAATGTTTATTCTGTCTCAGAAACTAATTATTGTTATTAATTCGACTGCACTGTAGGTAAATAGTCGCGAATACGGCAAATGTTAGAAGTGAAGCGTAGAATACGGCAAAAGGTTTTTTTTATGTGAAAACTTCTTTAGCGGCGTTGAGCACTTTTTCTGTAATGGGTATAAAATCTTAAACTCGCGTCAGGACACGTGACCTGATCGAAAAAGCGTAAGACGGATGGAGAGTAGACAGCTATCCCCTCTCTACGGCGCGGCGAAAATGTATGCCTGGGCCTACTGTTTCGACTAAAGGCAGGCTGCCTAAAGGCAGGAAAAAGTCGTTGAAATTATGGATGAAAGTTGATTTTTCGGAGAGATAAACTTTTTAATGTAAAATAATTGCAATAGTTTTAAAGTGTTAAATTTTTAATGTAATATAAATTGTCATGTTTGTGTACGATAGCGCAATAAATGAATATTGTATTCTACCACATAAATGATAGTACTTTTATACTGATAAAGCAATTGGTGCAAAATTATTCCCTAACCATTCCAAAATATCAAACATGCTCAACGTTAATAATCAAGTTTTCACTTCTGCCGGCACTCCCGTTTTTTGTTTTTTCTTCTTGAATATGCTTTTTTTCAATCTACTACTGTTTTTTTATAACTGTTTTTTTTGTTTGTTTTTTATTTATATTTTAATTCTGTATATCTGGGTATGTGAATAAAGATTTCTTATTCATATTCTTATTGTTTAGTGTGTAACGACTTGTATGTCTGTTTGCTATTTACTTAACTTAGAAAACACACAAACATGGTTTGGGGGTTGACTTCGATACTGTCACTGCCAGGTATATGAGAACCGATCCACATATTACTAAATAGTTACTACGTAACATAGGGCGCCGGTTAACTGCATACAAGTTTTCGATACCACCTGGGTTTCGTAGCTTCAAGCTATGTATCTACTGTGAATTGAGATCCTTTGATATTTAGATTCACAGGTCGAATGTGTAATTATGATTCATATGACCTGGAATGGGAGCTATGACGCTGATGATTCTAATTCTTCTTACAGTGGTTTGTGAACCTGTATGCGGTTCACTTGATGCAGTGATACCGCTACAGCTCAATAAAATAATATGACAGAACATGACATCACACCTTTTTTTCCCCCGAAGGGGTAGGCAGGTGTGTAGTACACCCACTTATCACCGGTTATGTTTAGGTCCAATATAGGTATAGTAGTGACATTGTATAAAAATATTGTCATTTTCAGAATTAAAAGCATAAAATGTATATTTTAGGCTGTTGATAAATAAATATGCCATTGAAAGTTAAGGGTGTAAATAAAACATAGGGGATAACATATTTACGGATTCATTACAAATTTGTGGAGCTCAAGTTAACGCGTTAAGAAGGATCTATTATTGTCTAATTTCACGCGAGCGAAGCTTCGGGCGTCCACTAGTATATTATATAGTAAAGTATCCTAGTTGAATTCCCTGTCCATATCGAGTGTAAAGCCTTAGAGATTTTACTGGCTAAGTATGTATAATTGGGTCATATTAAGAGAAAAAAAATTGTTATTAAATTATTCCTACTTCCATATTTTGATAAAATTTATTTCATTTTTTCAAGCAATCTACATTGTACATGGATTATTTACATAAGAAAAAACATTTATTTATATGTTTCCCTTAATGTTCTCGAAGGCATGTGAAGTCTGTCAATCCGCACATGGCCAGAATGGTGCTTGGTCCCGAGAGGGGATCCGTGTCCAACAGTGGGACAACGAAATGGCTGTGGGGAAGATACATAGTAGCTATGCTATGAGTATTATCCAATTTCAATATCATTTAATTAAGGCTGTCACAGCGCTAGGCACCATTTCATCATTACAGTGACAATGAGAACACGGTACACAGACGTGTACATTAGATGAGATACTGGTCGCTGATAATTGAAAGCGAAATTGATTAATTAACTAATTAAACACGGACATTTTAATATATATTCATATGGCTTAGCTATTTTGCATACTGAAGCGCTGAAAACTTTGTGAACTTTAACACAAGCTTGATTAGCTCAGACTTAAGGCAAATGTGATGGACAAAGTTGAGCAACATCTGACGTAGTTAGGATGATCATACACCTCTCTTCTCCCTTCATTCTTCATACTGAGCCTATTGCTCACTACACCGGTAACCAGTCCAGATTCCGAGCTGGATTTGTTCCAACTATCGGGCATTTCAAGTTAGAAAACTTAATAGTTATTGCCCGACCCGGATATCGAATCCAGGACTTGAGACAGGACGAACTTAGCAGTCGCGGTTACGACCACTAGACCAACGAGGCAGTCGAAATAAAGTAATTTCATTCATTCACAATTACTCTGATGCATAAGTTCACTTCCAGTGAAGCTGTGACAAGTTCACTGGAAGTTACTGGAAAAAGGAGTGTAAAAATAATATGAAACTATTTACTACTCCTACTACTACTACTATATGTACCTGTTATATTATCCTACATCTTTAACCGGCATAACCGAAAGTAAAATCGTAGTAGACTAGAAATTAATATGAAACTGTAATCACATAGGTATATTCTTAAATGAAACTATATACACACCCACCTATCGAATAATGAAAGTGAAATGTGCAATCCGGCGCGACATCAACTGAAAACCGCTGTAATCTATCAATTTCGCGGTTCGTCGATCAAAGTTGTGACGTAAACTACACAAATCGCTACGTATCTAGGTACCTACATACTCGTGTATATTATGAAGTGTTCCTGGCCGTTGAATTGTAGATATAACGCAATTTAGAAAATTTTATTTTAACAGTATATGGCATGAAAAGAAAAATGTGTAATCCACATTGACTTTATGTATTATCATAGAAAGGACAGTAGAATACTGTTAATTGGAAGTAAATTTTTGATTTACATTTAAAATAATCGATGTAATATATGTAATAAAAACTTCGGGGTTCGAATGAAAGAAGAAAAACGCATAATAATATTCTACCGACTTTAATTTACTTTACTTTGACTTTGAATACTTTACACAACAATAAAAAAAAAGTTACTATGTAATCAGAATCAGAACAGAATCGCAACTAGGAAATAAATTAAAATTTTTAATGTATGCTTAAATTTTTGTCTCCTACAAACAGTATCTTGCTGTTTACGTGTACTGTGCCGTTACTTAATGGCTGGTGGGCCCAGAAATATTTTAACAGTCTAATGACTTCCTCCGGTCACTCTTAACCAGCCCTTGGCTTCAGTTTCGCAGCATAACCAATTATAATTAATCAACGTCGGCGGAAGACGTGACAGGAATAAACGCGGAGTTTCGGATCCCCTCATCCTTAGTCTTCGCTCCTGGGAGTATTTACTTACAAACTTTTATAACAATATGCTATACTATAAGTTGGTATGAATTCTACCGCTTTCGGGGTTCCGTCTGCAAAGAATATGTACCTACTTATCTCCTTTGTCTATAGATACGTTGCCTTGACCATGATTGTCTGTCTGCAGATTTTTTTTAGTTTTACGAGGTAAAAACCAAAGGTGACCTTTCCGAGGATTTCTAATGTTGAAATCCGTAGACGAGCAAAAGTAACTGACATAGCTCGAAGAGTTAACGAATTAAAGTGGAAATGGGCAAGCTACTTGTCTCGACTGATTGATAAGCGATGCGTAAGAAAAATCCTCCAGTAGAGACCATAACTCATAAATCGGAGTATTGACCGCCATCCGACGAGGTAGACTGATGACCTAAAGAAGACAGCGGGAAACTGGTGGATTCAGTTGACACAAGATAGGGAGGAGAGGCATTTGAGGGAGGCCAGGCCAGTGCTGATGGATGAATGGATGGATGGAAACCAAAGGCACGCGGATATCGTGGGAGCGGAACATTTCTTGACCTGTGACGCATTAGTAGGTAAATAACAGATATTGGTGGAGATATACCAGGTTGTACCCGAGTGTCGGTAATTATTAGGCGGTCTAAAACGTGAGAATAACATTTGTTATTTAACTATTTTATCAGGGTATAACATTTGTATTATGATTTACTTCAAAATACGGAATCTCAACTATCAATCATCCTGCTGACCATAACCTAGTCAATAGAGAAGACACAGAGTGGAAGAATATCCACAATAATAGCCTAATAAATATTCTTTTATAGATCGAGATCGTAACAAGACTAGACCATCCGTCTATCCATCCATCCATGAGCCTTTTCTAGTCCACCGCTGGATATACGCACGCCTCCTTTTAATCGGTCAAATGTTTCTGAATTGTCATTTGCCCTTACACAACCACATACTTTTGAATCAAAGTTGAAATACTTAAATTACTTAATGGCAATAGGTAAACGAAAAATGCGTGTATTGACACTTCAGAGGAATTACTTTATTAAGAATTACTTTATTCCACACGAGAAAACTCTATAATACGAGTAAGTCTGTAATGTAACGTAACATCAGCTTATAAGCCGCAAAGTTATAAATTTGTTTGAACGTAGCGTAATGCGTTTTGTTTTGAACAAAAACAATTTATAGGCCATAAAACCAACGAATACAATATTTTTAAAATTGAGACACTAGGCTGGATTCCCAGCGTTATTATTAGTTATTAAAAATCATTGAATGATATTTCTTTATATTTATATTACTTAAGTATCTAATAACATGATTTTATTTTAATAATGAGACAATGTGGAAGGCTTTCAGTTTTGAAACTAATCCAATCGAATTCATTCAGTAAATATTGTATTCCGTGATTTGACTTGAACAATACCAAGGTAAGTACCAATACACTTTGATGTGAAAGATAATTTGAAAGATTTAAAAATTACTGTTAATTCTCTATTGCAGCCCTGAATTTAAATGTATTTATCTGTAGCATGGAATATACACCATAATATTATAATGGAAAAAGGATAGGATAGGAAATCGAATGAAGAAGTTTTTGTTTAAATTGAAATCTACTTATTTCCGGTCAAAACCTTCATTCACAATTCGATATTGGATGTACGAACGAACTTTATATAAATTCAAAACGTCTTTCAATTTCCCTTCGGCATTAAATTTACAAGTAAATAAGTCAGGTTTGGGTCCAGTTGTTTCCAATTTTATTTCGTTTGTAACACGAATTCAAGGCGAAAAATATCCAATTACAAAAAACTCGTTATTTCAGAGGATTTTTTGTTATTACTTATGATAATTCTGGACTATTTAATAATTAATAATATACAATAGTAAGCACAGAATACATACTATTTTTTTGTATTTTGAGCCGAAGAGTGACATATACAATTAATTTAATTATGGATATAAGATAGCAAACGAGCACTCAGCACCACCATGGTCATGACTGTTACAGACTATGAAGAAGAGTGGGACTAGGATGGTTAGTCCAGTTAGCAGATAGTTAATTAGAATATTCTGAACATTAGTTGGCCAGTTCGTTAATGCTTGCGACAAGTTACAAGCAATGTCGTTCCACTGCAGTGCTGGGCAGCAGTGTCTGTGTGTCCCGTGCCCAGCAGTGGAACGTCACTGGGTAGCAGCTTCCCGAGTGAACCTGATATAAATGTCTAGTAGTATTGTTACAAGCTATTACCCACCAAGCTATCACCCACTCAGGCGGGCTTCCGAGCGGAATGAGTTTACAGTTTAGTAATTAGCTCTTTTAGAAACTTTTTCATTCGAAGAAGCTGAACTTAGATTAAAAGGATATCTTACAGTATCACAATCAGTTGTAAAACTTACTGTTCCACCACTGATTTTTCGCAGTGCTTCTAACGAGTTTTCGCTGTTATGGATGTTTTCTGTTCTAACATGAAGCCATAAAAGAAATATGGCAAGATTTCGTCCAAGCAGGGCTGCCACACCATTGTCTCACTATTATATAAATGTATTTTTAGCACGCTTTTATTAGCTAGGTACCTATGTATGTATGTATGTATGTATGCAGGTATGCAGGTATCTTGTATGTATGTAATTGAATCTTTGAACGTGATTTTCGCCAACTTAAAAACCTTAAATTAATTTGAAACATTGCACACTTATCAAGGAAAGACAACAATGCATTATTTAAATAAATTAAAATTTTTAAAAAACAATAAATTTAAAATTTATAAAATTCAAAATTTTAGTTCGGCTATGTACAAGTGTTTTTTTTAGTTAGTTTATGTTAGTACGATTTTGTTATTAAAAACAAGTTGTGTTCTGGTCTATTTCAACCTTCAAGGAACATACCGAACTTAAGACACTTTTTACTCAAGTGTTTTACAATATAAAGAAAGGCCTCATTAAACAAACACTCGCAAAAAAATGACATTAAACACTTTAATGTCTTTGTACCTCAAGGTAAAATGTATGGGGGTACACATTTTTTCGCCTTGGGCAATGTATTGAAAGGAGATAAGTCTTTGGAATGGATCGAAATCCACTATACTAATTCTGACTAACTCCCTTATATAAACGATCAATGCAACTTTAGCAATTTGTATTAATTTTAATACGGTACGGAATACTTTTATATATTCCCAAAGGAGTTCCTGTAGACGAGGATAAAATTAATTTGCCATGATTTATTTGCCGAAGTCGCCGGGAGGCAAAAGGTCGGAATTCTAGTCAGTCCTAAATAAACAGTAGGCGCAGTAGCATTAAACTATATTATGTTTAATTTGGCGGTGGGTGTTATATGTGTCAAATGCACGTAGTTAGGGAGGACATTTTTAATTGTCATATTTTCACTACCCTAGACTTTATTACCCTGAATATTTATTATTTATATTTAATATCTTGGTGTATTTTTTGTTAAGTCAAAATTACGAACATACGTAAATAACATCGACATTTCATAGCTGCAATGTGGTAGGACCACTGGGCAACTGTCGTTAGGCCTTGCCAAAAGCATTTGAGCAGCTTAAAACTTCGAACACTGGGGCGATCGCTAACCCTTCCGTGACGTATGATCTAGACCTCTATACTTTCTAAATATCTGTCTCTCGTCATGGGCTGCAGCGGGCCAACAGACAATGCTATTCCTTTTTTATCTGTAGAATCAGAAAGGCAATCAGCGTAACTGAAAAAACAGACAGGGATACGAAATTCGAATTTTAAAATTTCAAATGTTCGATACATTCGAATTTCCGACATTTTATGAGATATCAGAGTGTAAAAGGTTTAGTATTCCTTACTGTAGCTATAAAGTGGGAATGCACGGAAACTAAAAAGATCATAAAACAGTCTCTTAATAACACTAATAGAAATGGAAATGGCGAAGCATTTTATGGCATGAAACAGGAAACGTTATTAGTCTTAGAATGAAAAGAAGAGAATAAAAACTTAACTGTTTTATCTTTATTATGCCTTTCTAATTATCGGCTATATAATAGGTTGATAGTGCTTGCTAGAGCAAACCTTTATTAGCTTTTATTAGCTCTAGCTAAGCTAATACATATATCAAAAACCATCTTATTATACAACGTAATCGAGATTGTGTTACGTTTTCACGAAAAAAATAGCAAACGAGCAAGAAATCAGGGAAGGTATATCATCATACCCACCGCTACCCCCGATTATTAATTTGTGATCATATTGTGATATGAACAGTAGTTGGTCTTTCCCGAGTAGAAATTAGCCAAGTACAGTATAACCTCTTTAAGTCGAACCTCGATATTATATATTCGTCGAAGTCATTCAAGACCCAAACCTCCATTACTCGAAATATCATCCCTCTATAAGTCAAGCCGTTTTGGTGCATACCTACTACTTTCACTCTATAACTCGAAAAAAATTTTACCTCGGTATCTCGAACATAACAAACCTTTACCTACAACTAGATTATTCAAAACTTATTACCTCTGTAGCTCGAAAAAATTTTTTGCCGACAATGTAGGAACACCATTGTTTCTTAGACAGTCATTTAGGATTTAGGAGTATACAATAAATAGGATAATCAATTCAGCTTGTAATCAGTTTGTCAGCCTTTGGGTACGGAACCTTGAAAACCTTTAAACTACATAAAATATTCTCGGCGCCCCGGAAGAGGAAAGGTTGAAACAGTTTTATCCGGGTTGAAACTTTTCTAGAGCAGAGCTTGGCTGCAGTAGCATCGAGTGTATTATTAGCTCCAACAATGCAACACCAGCTACACTTTTGCATATCTAAAGTTATTTTGAATTCACATTGTGAAATCATGTAAATTTATATTGAAATTTTACCTGCCAAGACTTGTTTAACGATTTCCGGTCTTACTTATAAACGTTACTTAATATTTAATCTATTGCTTAGCAACGGATTAACAAAAACCTCACTTATAAACACTACTTAGCGTTAAGAAGTCGTTAAGTAGGGTTTAAATAGCTGTCAAAATTAAACACTGCCGAGACATAGTTTAACTCTCGCTAAGCGGCAAGATGGCGGATTTCACATAAATCAGCTGTTCTATTGTGATGTCTGATCAATTTACTTGCGATTGTTTGTTAGTAAAAAAAATTATATTTGTGCATAAAACATGGATGGATTGGAAGATGTTCGTGATTTCCAAAACGACGTAGCTGATTTAAGCAGTTTCAGAGCTAGGAGGAGAAGAAAGACGAAGAATTACAGAGTTCGCTTTAATTCGCTACAAAGTTTATCGGATGAGGAATTTAAACTTAGATACCGATTTAGTAAAGAAAACATTAGTCGTATCATAGAAATAGTGAGACCTGATAACCAGGGCGATACTCGAGGTGGCAGCATTTCTGTAGAATTGCAAGTAATGTCAGTAATCAGATATTGGGCCCGTCATGAGGTAAATCGCCTAATTACTATTTTTTCAAGTTTTCATATATTTACTATAAAGGAGTATAATGAAGATTTTGTACCTTACTAATGTTTACTATATGTACCTAACTATATTTTCAGATTCAAGAGGACAACGCTGACATTCACGGCATGAGCCAGCAGACTCTGTCGCGCTTGTCCCGCAAAGTGGCGATAGCCTTGGCTTCGAAAAGCTCGCGTTATATCAAAATGCCGTCAAATATATCGGAAGAGATTAATGCGATCCGAAAATTTGAAGCCATTTGCGGGCTTCAGTTTCCATTCGTTTCAGAGATTAGCCGGAACTAACAGACAGACAGACAGACAAAAATTATATAAAATGTTATTTTGGTATATATACCGTGTATGCATACTTAGATGAATTTAGTAAAAAGATTACAAACAGACACTCCAATTTTATTTAGTTGTATAGATGACAATTTAATTAGAATACATTAATCATAATAAAACATTCATTTTATTTTAATTTTCTTATTTTAATCTGCCAATTCACGACACTGACAATGTCATAGATAATAGAATATGGAAAAAATAGAACTTTTAACAATTTCGTTCATTCAATATCGTTCTTTGTTCGTTTCTTAACTAAGTAACAGCTAATCAACGTTTATAAGTAATGAAAAGTTAAACGTGGATTAACTTCTTAAGAGCGGTTTAACTAAGCGGTGCCTAAGTATAGATTAGTGAGATTTTTATAAGTAAGACCGTTCAAGTACAAGCACTACTTAACTATGGAAGATCTTGAAGTTGATCGATTTTTAATGCAGGTGATATCTAAGTTTAATTTAAATGACACTATCACATACTTATGTTACTCTCATGTATCTTCAACTAAACAATTCCATCCATCCATCCATCTGTCAGCCTTTTTGGTATTAGTTTACCTACGAGTAAATAGCTTTTTTATAACGTATTATTAATTACACTCGTGTTTACACATTACTTATTATTACAGCAGTGATTTTAACTAACGCATTGATTAGAATTATAATCTTAAATTAATAAGTATAAAATAACCAAGCAAGCTACGAGTATGGTAAAATTAAATATCGAATCACTATACAAAAAATCTACCTAAATGTTGTTCCTGTTGTTCTCAGGTCAGCGCGCGTTGGCAAGACTTCACTGGTGTCTCGCTTCCTCGGCACAAAGTTCGAAGACAGCTACACCCCCACCATCGAGGATTTCCACCGCAAGCTGTACAGGATCCGTGGAGAGATCTACCAGCTCGACCTGCTGGACACTTCGGGGAACCATCCGTTTCCAGCCATGAGGAGATTATCTTTTCTTACAGGTTAGTGGAATCTAACCTGTAGTTTGTACATTTATTTTATTTAGTTTGTATATTTATTTATTTATTAACAGTCAACATTTTACAGCTTAGCCAAACGTAAATGTGAATTAGTATTCTATTTTTATTCCCTACTCCAGTCCTCATACCCACTAACGAAATAACCAACTAATGTTCTAAATAACCCTTCAACTAACTGGACTAACCATCCTTATCTGAGTCAGGTTATGTAAATACCACACAGTAAATTACTCGGTATTTTGTAAACTTGAAATAATGCCCAGTTAGTAAATTCGTGCGCTATTTGAATGTTTCGCTAAAGCCGGGTAGTTAGTTCGTTAGTAACTTTGTTTGCATTAATCCGATAAGCCAAATGAAATCCGGTCAATTTTGCACCTCGCATGCCATTTTTATGCCCAATTAGCTTTCCCCGCGGCTCCGCTCGCGTTTTTCGCGAAAAAATTACTTCTACCATCAAGGGATGGTTTAAAAGATAATAATTAATATTACTAATCAAAATCTAGAACTCACATTAGAAAGCAAATAAAACACCTTGTGAAAAGTCAAAAGTACCGACCTAAAATTGTCTCTGACTTGTGTTAGAGGAAAAAAAGGAAGGAACACAAAAAAAATACCTCCTGTTCCGTACAATAGTTGATAATTAGTTTTTAAACTACTTCAAATGTTATTTATAATGTAATTAGATGTATTTTCTGTGTAAGTAAATATTTTCTATTTTTTCAACAGTTCTTTCGTTAAAGAGACGATAAAATCTTGATTGGGTTATTTTTATGATATAGATACTTAGGTGGAGAGAGCCAATCGGCAAATGTAGGGTAGGAAGACCGAAAAGACGATGGGCTGACGATGTAACCGAATTTATAGGGAAGGACTGGCAATCTATCGCCAAGGACAGAGATGAGTGGAAAGGACTAGAGGAGGCCTTCACCCGAAGAGGGGTCCATGCCCAATAGCAAAATCTAAGTCTTACTAAAAATTAGAAAATAATTAATTAACTAACCAAACACTAACAAACAAATACCACATTTGAAATGGAATATAAGGATAAGGAAATAAATCAAATAAAGCCTTTTTTAATTTTTTAATATTTTATTTATAGATACTTAGGCTAAACTAGGAGGCAATGCAGGTGCTAAATCTTATACTAGTATCACTAATAACGCTTATTACAAGGCGCTTATCGTCTGTGGTTTTCGCTCTGATATGAATGGCTGGACGCAGACCAATTTACCAACAACTAGGGCATGCTAATTGCTTATATCGTCACAGCTCGTAAAGCTCTCGTCGAACGATCGAGAGACGTTTAAGCAGGGAAGGAGTTATCAGAACTAAGGCACTAGGGCTATATATAATGGTATTATATAATGTATATGTCGTATAAACAGAGTAAGCGGCATGCCAAATTTATGGAAATAAATTATCGCTCTAAAACTGAAAATTATCATCATTGCTCCGTTCTACTAACGGTTAAATTTTATAGGTGTTACAATTTGTTCATCGTCGTAGGGTTTAGGAGTAAATAATTATACCGTTAAAAAAGCTCGATAGCTTCAGTGGAAGTGGGTGAAATATTGATTGCAAGATTCCAGGACATACATACTTACAAGATACATACGAGTGAAGTTAAATAAAAGCTTTTAAAAAACACTGAAGAGTTAATCAATTAAAATCAACAAGATGTCAGCAGCGTTAACGGTTATTGCTGAGTATCAGAGTACCTAGAGTTTAGCAATTTTAGTATGAGTATGTGCTTTTCTGACGGTAATATACATATGTACCTCTTTTTCACTTGATAAATCATCATCATTAATTATATGCCTGAGTTCATAGTGATGCAAAGAAAACGTGCGACACTCAAATTTTACCATTGTGTTCAAACACGTATAATTTCCACAAATTGTTTCTTCAATTCATTTCTCTACAATTGAAATAAGTATCCAAGAAGTGCAAATAAAATAAAAGTTGAGTCAGTAGGTTTCGTATTTTTCGGACAAAAATAATTTCCGCTGACAATGTATAACCAGCGTCGGTTTGAACGCGTCTTAATTAAAGACCGTTTCCGTAGGTGTCGAGTTACCGTATATGCAATTACTTGCAACGGAACGCTATATCTTGTGGTGTTACATACCAATATTGAATAACAGCGTGCCAATATATAGTAAGCTTATATGATACTGACGTCGCTGTCTATAGAGCCATCATAGTTTTAAGGATGTCAACTTGCGATAATTCTACCTTAATTTTTCTAAAGAAATAGCAACTCTAGCACCATTCGCTGTCTCCCATGAAAACTGTAACAGGCTTTGATGACGACTCAATAAAGACTGAAATGGTTAGACCAGTTAGCAAAGAATGTTAATAAAAATCATACAAAACACAGTGCGCAACAGCCCAGTTGCTAGCGAAATTGAAAACAGCGAAGGAAAGCTCTTGAGGAAACCTGCATGTCCGAGAGTTCTCCATAATGTTCGCGAAGGCATGTGAATTACGAGAGGAGACCCGACCCAACAGTGGGATAAAGAAAGGGTTGTGATGGTTACAGACAGACCTTTCCTCCCCTTCCGCGGCGCTGTGGGCGCTCTTGCGTTGAGGGAATTCGGAATTAGGGGAGATACTCTCTGTGATGGTTAATAAGAATAGTCACAACTCATATACGTCCCACTGTTGGTCATGGATCTTCCCTATAGACACAGTTGCGGAAAGTCAGTCTAGATCATACTCCACAATGTAGTTAAATTCTGAGTAGTACCTCGAAGTCTGTATTGTGCCCAGTGGTATGGCAATAGGCTCACCACCTAATTACATTATTAGTTACATGAGACCTTAAAATACTCGTAGCTGGAGGATAGTGTCGTGTATACAGAGAACCTCTGCCTATCCCTTCGGATAATACAGGCGTGATTTTACGAAATATTATGTTATGTTTGACATTGTAGTGTGGTCAGGGGGAGCCCAATGTGAAACACATTTATGATCCAATTATTTACTTTATTACTTTAACAGTTATAGAGGTAACAATACAAGTTGCCGTCCGGTCGCAGACTGCCTGCAAGGCACCACTGCGCCGATGGGAACGTTATATGATACGTCCGTGCGAACGTGTCCTTACTCAGCACATTACACCTTCCATTTATTGGAAGAAAAAAAAAATGAAAACATACATTTTTTTTTGTTACCTAAAACTAACACATAAATGAAAGTTACATTTCAAAGAAATACAAACAAGAATGTCTTAGACACAGAAATACAATATGTTTAAAAGATCAGATTAAGGTTCTCATACAAAATGCTTACTTATCTAAACATTGAAACGCTTAGTTCTGTTCTTATGAACAGTGATATGTTTACCTTTAACGTTTATAATTACGTTCGGTGAATCGTCTCGTACTACAATATAAGGGCCGTTGTACACTGGTGACAATTTATTTCCTACTTCATTTTTTAATAAAATTAATTCGTTCTCTCTGTAAAAAATTTCATTTACCCTTTTGTCATATCTTTCCTTTCTGTTCTCCTTACTAAGTACTAAATTTTTCCTAGCGTCTAAATTAGCTTTTTGTAACCTATACTTTAATTCCTTAGAGTAATTATCAAAATTATAAATTGGATCAACTATATTACTATCTAAATTACTAGGCAATATGCACCTTCTACCAAACACTAACTCGTATGGTGTGTAACAAGTCTCAGAATGTACGGTATTATTATACGAAAAAGCCCAATATGGCAACCAACTGCTCCAAGAATATGGTTGGTTGTCTGTCTGAATCCTAAGAAATGAATTTAATCCTTTGTGTGAATTTTCTAGAGCTCCCACGCTTTCGTGATGATACGCGGTAGTTATTAACTGTTTTATATTAAGTAGTTTACAAACTTCACTCATAATTTTAGACACAAATTCTGTACCTCTATCTGATGCAATTTCCCTGGGTACTCCATAACGTAATATAAAATTTTCTGTGAATGTCCTTGCCACTGTAGTCGAATCTTTAGAGCGTAATGGGTAAACTTCAACGAACTTAGTTAATTCACACTGAAGGGTTAAAATATAACAGAAATCGTTATCATCTTTGTCTAAAGGACCTACGATGTCTAGGTATAATTTATCGAAACCGGTATGCGCTGTGGTTGTTATTGTCATGGGCTGTCTCGTATGATGATTCGTATGTTTTTGTTTCTGACACTTATCACACCGTCTTACGTACTCTCTCACATCCGCTTCCATACCTGACCAATAAAAGTACTTACGCATATTATTTACCATCCGTCGAACACCTGCATGTCCACTAGTGGGAAGTAAATGAAAATCATTAATTATAATACGTTTTTCATCATCGTCTAATATTTTCCTCACTCCACTTACAACATTAATACGCGGTCCGGACCACTTATTATTATTACTTATCATTTCTTTAAAGGCCTTTAACACTATACTATTTTCATGACACTTTAAAATCGTTAATTCATATATATTTTTATCTCTACATAATTGTACCAAATCCTTCACTAGTTCGTCTCGCGATTCTAATGATAAGGCGTTTGGATTTATATATATTGTCCTTTTAGGTAAAACAAAAATTAAATTTTTGTATGTGTTGTCAAGTAAATGTTTCGGGGTTTTTTGTAAATCATTTAAAGTAGCTACTTTTAACTCTTTTTTCCTTTCTTCAATATTTCCACCATATTCGGTTGATCATGCCGATCATGTGTAGAAATATCTGTATTTTGCTTCGAGTCGTTTGACTGCCCTTGCATTCTTCTCTTCATACCTCTCGTTAACACACACACAAGCTTATCATTCATCTCCCTTAATTCATCACTAGAAATTGTTATGCGCGACAATGCGTCTGCTACCACATTATCGCGTCCTCTCACATAAACAATACTGAAATCATACTCTTCCAAACACAGTCGAAATTTAGTCAAACGGCTTGAAGGGTTTGTCATACTAAATAGGTAAACAAGAGGCTTATGGTCCGTCTGTATGGTAAAGTGACGGCCATATAGATAGGGACGAAAGTACTTTACACTCCATACGATAGATAAAAGTTCCTTTTCGATTACGGGGTAGTTTTTCTCGGCTTTATTTAGACTACGACTTGCAAAAGCTACAGGTTTATTATTGCTGTTACAAAGGACTGAGCCTATGGCAAAAGATGATGCATCAGTTTTTAAAATAAAATCGTTGTTAGGTGATAAATCGGGATAATCTACAATTGGTGGTTTAATCAGACATTCTTTTAATTTACAAAATGAATTTTCACACTGCAAGGTCCACTTAAACTGAACATTTTTTCGACATAACTCGTTTAACGGTGTAGCTATGCTAGCAAAATTAGGGATAAATTTACGATAATAGTTAGCAAAGGCTACGAACCTCTTAACCTCATCAGCTGTTTTAGGAACTGGGAATTTTTCGATTATTTTTGTTTTTTCAGGATCCGGAAGTATACCTTGCTCGGATATGACATGTCCTAAATACAATATTTGTTTTTTCAAAAATTCACACTTATCGGGGTTTAACTTTAAATTACAAGTTCTCATACGCTCAAACACGCTTTGCAAATTTTTATTATGATCTTCGAGATTTCTGCCAAAAATAATTATATCGTCCATATATATCAAACATGCCTCGTAATTTAAACCAGATAACGCTACCGTCATGAGCCGTGAGAAGCAACTTGCACTTATTTTCAGGCCCATGGGAAGTCTCTTCATTTGGAACTGACCTTGACTCGTCGTGAATGCTGTACACTCCCTACTTGTACCTGGAGAAAGATTTGCTTGGTAATAACTTTGAGCTAAATCAAGGTGTGAAAAGTACACAGCACCCGACAAGGAGTCTAAGATATCCGTAATATTAGGCAGTGGGAATTTATCATCATGAATTACTTGGTTCAATTTCCTGTAGTCCACTACTAACCTCCACTTTTTATCACCACTATTATCGACCTTCTTTGGTACCAGTAAAACAGGGCTGGACCACTCACTGTTAGCTTTCTCAATAATATCGTTTTTTAACATATTTTCTACTTGTTTTTCGACTTCCTTCTTTTGGGAAAAAGGCATACGATATTGTTTGACATATATGGGCGATGCGTCTTTCTTTATTTTTATACTAGGTTCATATACGTTTGTTACTGTTAACTTATCGCCGGGCAAGTGAAATATATCGGAATATTTTGCGCATATATTTTCTATAGACGTTTGTTCCTCTTTGTTAAGATAAGTGTGTAATTTTAAAGAATTAAATATTTTTTTGACTCTATGTACTGTACTAGTATTTTCTTGAAATGAGCATAATTTATATTCATTAAAATCATGAGTATTCGGCTGGAATCGTTTAATCTGTACTTCATTTTCTGTCGTATTTAATATTCTTACTGGGATGTTACCATGTGTGGGCGTTGCTATGCAGCTACCTAGAAACACACCTGGTTGGAGTTCATTTCCGATGACGACGCACTCCGTCTTTCGCCGTGTGGGCAAGTATGTGATAACTTCGCATCTAGGTGGTATAACTAACGAACTAGATACGAATATTGGAATGTGAACTTGTTTTTCCCTGTTATAAATAGTTAAGAAGTTATTTGCGAAATTTATGTTGGCTGAAAACGAAGATAAAAAGTTTTGTCCTAATATTCCGTCGGTATTACACGGTAGATTTTTGAAAGCATAAAACTTTTGACGAAAAATTACACCATTATAATTTAAATTTAAATAAACATAACCGCAAGTTTGTATCGAGCCACCTATGCCTCGAATCGTTACCTGAGATTGATGAACCTTAATACCATGCCGCAATAGAAACAAATATTTAATTGCACAAATAGATGCACCCGTGTCGATCAAAAGTCTCGTACTCGTGTTATTTATAAGAAAATCAACATAATTAATTGTATCCATAGTAAAAACCCGCTCAGCGAAAAAAATTGCTAAAAGACTCACCTGTCTCCGCCGTGTCTCCTACCTCTGGTTGCTCCTTTTCCGCTTTCTCTGTCACAGCCTCTCCGCACGTAAAGGCTCTCCCTTGTCCACGACCTCGACCAGACGGATGCCGATAGTTTTGTCTTCCTCTGAAATTACTAGTCGGGCCTCTAAAGTTACGTCTAAAATAATTCCTTTGCTGACGATAGTGCAAATTATTTTGGTAAAAACCGTTAAAATTGTTATTATTCTGGTAACCACGTCCTTGATAATTAAAATAGTTCCTGCTCCTTCCGCGATAGAAACCTCTCACTCCTCTATTATTCCTAGTTTGTCCTCTACCTACATACGTCATCATACTCTCTCCTCTTACACTCTCCTCATCCTTCGCCGCTCTAACTGCATCTTTCAAATTCGAGTAGTTCCTAGCAGAGATGATAGTGCCCAGTCTTTTATTCCTTAACCCGTCGGCAAACTTTTTTTATGGCTAACGATTCATTAATCGGCCTTAAAACAGTATGTGCCTTGTTATTACCATCTGATTGAGATACAGTAAGATTCACAAATAGTTCCTCTATTTTATCAGAATATTCGTCTAAGGTCATTTCATTTTGAGACACATTATTAAGTTGCATCAAGAGGGACGTTGCTGACTTCTTCGCTAATAAATGACGTTTAATATCATTAATAAAAGACTCGATAGTTTCGTATTTAGTCGCTAATTTTAATTTCGCTGATTTATTTAATCTTGTTTTCATGACAAAAGAAATCAACAACATTTTACAATTTTGTTCGGTCCACATAGTGTCTAATAATTCAATCCCTTCAATTATTTTTTCTACTGTCTCCTCATTTCCGTCCATTACAGGAATTACATTACATGCACTTTTTAAATCAAATTTCGCCATTTCTGAAATTTTTCTAATATTACTGAAATTATCTGATTGTTTTTCCACTGAAAAATAGCCTAATATCGCACTGTAACACCTATCTGTCTTATCACATAAAATATCTAAAATATAGTTGTCTAAATAGGACTCTGAAGTCTCACCTAAGGAAGTAATACATTTTTTATAAGTGTCATATAAAAGCTTCGCAGAATTAAGTTTTTCTTGGCCCAATTTTCCAGTTTTCCTTTTTCCTAACTTTCTTATATCTATTCTTATTTTTTCTAAACTATCATATAATTTTTCAATTTCTATATCCATAAAACAAAATGCATAGTCGACCGAATAACGAATACCTAATAATTAATAATAAAATGTACCTTTTAGTCTGTTCTTCTCTTTTTTTTTTTTCACTCACTGCACATCACTACACATCACTACACTTCACTAACAGCCACCGCTGCAACTTCTCAGGCTTCCGGCTCCGGCTCTCGGTCGCGAGGCTCGTGGCGCCGTCCTGACCAACGTGCTCGAATGTTCTTCACCAGGTCTCCCCTTATTTCGCGTCGGATCCATTCACGGTGTACATCCTTATATTTCTTCCACAACAGTATGACCAGTCCCAATGTTATTAACACGACCAATATAAGGAATAAAATGTTGTTCTGGCTCAGCTGGTCCTTGTTTGTTTGCACACTGCCGCCGCCTCCGGCAGCATTTTGGGCAACTATAACTTCTTCTTTGGAGTATGATTTCCCCATGTTTCTTGTTATGTCTTCTTTCACCGATTAAAATTCTTCCTCCAGCTTCCGCCCAGAACCAACTAATGGCAGGGTCGCCATGTAGTGTGGTCAGGGGGAGCCCAATGTGAAACACATTTATGATCCAATTATTTACTTTATTACTTTAACAGTTATAGAGGTAACAATACAAGTTGCCGTCCGGTCGCAGACTGCCTGCAAGGCACCACTGCGCCGATGGGAACGTTATATGATACGTCCGTGCGAACGTGTCCTTACTCAGCACATTACAACATAAAACGAGTCCCATAGCCGTTTTATTATCACGAATGTATCACGAAAATTCAAAAGCCACTCCGGCAATATGAGTCAAGTTATTTATGAGTTTGAGAATGCTTGTTTAATACCCATGTGAAATAGATATCAGACCATAGAGTAAAAAATCTATAGAAGTGCTATGAAAAAAAAAGGTAAAGTCATCGTCGCACCGTCTCTCGTAAGTCTATTTATCTGCCTATTCCATACTTATCTTAATTTGAATAGATTGTAACTAAGCAATTGACAATGTTACGCTTAATTGGATGGACAACTGCAAGTGGCAAAACTTTCTTGTATTTAAGTCGTTCAGTATAAAAGTGAAAGTTTAGGAAAATGTTAAACTATGTATCTGTGATTTTATCACGTGATAACTACTAAACGGGTGATGAATCGTATGAAACGCAACGAACTGCTACTTATTGAACGAGAGCTAATATTAGGTCAATTAACACGCTCTGCGTTCTGGACTCGAATTGCACTCGAAGAGGTAGATACAAATAAATAAAATAAATAAATGAGTTGTTGGAATATTTATTTATTTATTTATTTATTTTGTCTACAACATGCTCACAGTAAACACCAGCCGCATATATGTGAAAGAATAAGTAAGTAACTGTATATTATTATAAAATTACACAAAAAAATATTTCAAGTACATAGTTAATATTAAATCAATTTCATATTAATTACTTAATATGGGTAATGGATGTTAGATGTCCGCCATCATGAAATCACATCCGAATGTTTTTTTATTTATTTATACCTATTATTTCGACAAATTCCGGTAAGGCCTCCTCTAAACGTTACTTGTTCTATGGCTATAATGTATTTGAGCCGCGGGCGATATTGTGATCGGCTTGGAGTGAGGTCGTGTGAACGCTCCCATTGAGGATGCATTTTATTGAACATCCATCCACTCTGATACGAAATAATGTACGTGTATCATAACACGATATTACGTAGCCTGTAAAAAGAAATGTGGGTAGGAAAATTTCTGGAAAATGGTACATATTATTCGAAAAAATGTGCTTGTTTACGAAGTTGACAGTAATCACACGTTAGATGCGATGAAGAACGCGGCATGAAAATGTTGTCTGGTCGCTGGTGACGCACTGGACGTGACTGACTTTCATATGGTTTATTCTAAAATCGCGTCCGCGGTTCGTGAATTGCGTATAACCATTGTTGGGAGCAATTATTTAGCTACATACACATGTATCATTTTAGCCAGGCGCGGCGCAGTTCTCCCACGCCGCGAATTAACGCGAGAGCACGTCAATGCATTTTTGACGCGAAATTCTATATATAAAAAAAACTCAGACTGTGCCTATGTGTAATGCCTTTTTTTTTTTAACGCTGGGAAATGCATTTACGCATCCTGCATCCTACGAAGCATGTATGTGGGACTCGCCGGCTTGGCCGGAATACCCACTAAAACCCAGCGACACCTTCAGCGTCAATATGAGACGACACGGGATCGCATGAGCATTACTACCGTGACGCCTCGACGCAACATCCACTTGCATTTTTATAATGGAGGGAGAAGATGCGCATAGCGCCCGCAAATTATTCGTTTCAATATATGTTTTTGTTAGTTTTCGTTTTAGACCCTATCCTACCTACCCTGGAGGTTAATTATCAAATGAGAAGAAATAATTTTAATATGGCATTTTATCCTCAAAATAAATATATCTATTAAACAAAAAAATATTATATTACAAATAGTGTTTGTACAAAAAGGTCTGCATAACAATGCAGGATAGGTAGGGCTGGCTGAATTTAGGTGTCCAGAACCTTCTGGACACTTAAAAATATTTCAAAGTTTATATAATAGCCTACGAACAGAACTAACAACATTGTCTAAAATCTAACATTCACGATGTAATTTAGCCCTTGACCGCCTGAAGCACTAACAGCTTCCTGCGTAACCAATTGAGTTTAATAATTCAGCCGGTAGATAAACTTGCCAAATTAATTTACCTCTGTTAATTCATTGCCACTTAACCTGCATTGCGATGATAGCTGTTTCAATTATGTAAATTTTACAGGTGCAAAGTTATACCACCACAACATCACGCTTGTATTTCCTCGAAAGGGTAGGCAGAAATATGTAGGTGCATCCACATATGCAATGTTTTTTCCATGTATTGGGCACAATTCCAGACACAGCTTTGAACTTCAAGTTTCAAGAATTTCAAGTTAGAAAAACCCAATAATATTATGCTAGACCCGAGAATTGAACCCAGATTCCTTGATTTATTTTACTAATCCTGGAAACAAACCAAACTAAACTAATTTGAATTTGTCTTACACTGTTTTTTACTAAAAACATCTATAAATACAAATTTGCGGTTATGTAATTACAAAAAAAATATATGAGGATTTTTTATAATTATTATTACGGTTTGTATTACCTGAGCGGTACGTTACGGCGGCACGACAAATTGAAAATTTAGCAGACTCGCTTATAAATGTGATTAGGGCTGCGGACACGAAATCCTAAGTGCTATTATACTCGTAGTATGCATACAGCTGAAGCGTTGCTTGATGCATTATCAACCCTATCAACCATTAGTTGAACTACTAATACAAACTTAGTTATACCACCACCACCACAACCCATTCTATGTTGGGACATAGAAATAACATTATGGCGAACTCTCAGGCATGCAGGTTTTCTCACGATGTTTTTTCCTTTACCTTCCAAGCAGGTTACAGTTAATTATTATTAAATTAAATAGGTACCTACGTGTTGGATAGCCACTATAGGTTGTCACGCTGTTAACGTATACAACTAGAAAACATCAAGAGTATATTATTATACATATACATTATAATTATTTAATGTAATCATCCGATCTATCAGGGGCAAAATTTCTTACGTACATACATATGTCACGTACGTATGGGCACGTTAAGCCGTCGTTACGCCTTCATAAGCCACCCACTTATGACAGTCTGGTTGATCATGATTATAACTAGTGGTCGCCCAGTGGAAATTTAAGTTTGAACGTAATTAAGGTTTCTCTATAATCATAGACTTAATCCAAATCAATGTTCTAAGCAAAAATGCTGAAGTTCGCCTTCGAACTCCTATTTTTTTTGTTCAAAGTGACATGTGACAAATATGCTGTCAAACGATTTTTTACGGACATCTTCTATATTAGTAAGGTCAACACATATGTATGTGATACATTCAGGGATTGGTAACACGTAAGCATTTGCATAATAATACGAAAACTGTCAAGCAGTTTTCGTATTATTATTTCGGTCTTGTCGACATTAATTTGATAACAATCTTTTTATTTTTGTTCATCGAGATTAGAAAACCCAAAGAATTTGCCAAATTCGAGCAATTTACTTCAAACTGAATTTTGTTTTTTTTTTATTGTAAAAAAAAACCAAAATGTTTTTACAAAGGGCGGAATAATTTTAGATTTTTAATCTTGTGACCTCTGACAATGTGTAAAGTAGGTAGCTAGAATTTCTATGTGCAAAACCTAACCGTCTAGACCCCGCGGTTCGGTAGTCAGGGTCAGTTAACACTACGGTGTGTAAAGTTTACAGTATTTGCTACTATATTTATGCAATTGATATTCAGAACATAGAATGATCCAGTTCTTATGCAGCACAGCGAACTTTATTTGGCGGCCCACAACGTACCGCCTTTTTTCGTTTTATAATGCGAGCGTAATGATTCGTGACTCGCAGTTTTTCCTCGTAGATTGAGTTTCCGCTAAAATTAAATTAACTTTTGGTGGCGAGATGAAATTTTTATTAAATTAAAAAACCCGCCTAGCAAGAATTTAGGGAGTTGGGCTGTTTTATTTAGGTATTAATTATTTATTATAACAAATAAATGTTAACAGGCTTATTATTAGATTTGTATGTATGTCTGTAGGTATGTATGTATTCTATTTAACGGAATATTTTAACGTGATTTTCGACGACTTCAAAAGTTTGGATTAAATTTAAACATTGCACACTTATCAAGGACCGATTAAAATGCAATATTTAAAAAATAAACCATTTTGGTTCAGTTATCTACAAAAGCGTGTTTTTCAGGTCTTATAAACGTTGTCGTTGTTTAAATTACTACTTATACTATTACTACTTAACTCAATACGTAGGCTAGTTTCATTCAAATCTTAATTAGTTTTCCTAAAAATTAATAGGTATACATTTTAGTAAAACGCAAGTAATTTATGGTCAATACACTTTGCATAGTATAATTGGAATTGGATAATTTGGAATTTCTCTAATACACTGTATTAGAGAAATTCCTTGCTTTTAATGCATCCTTGTCTCAGTAGCATCTTGAAAAAAAAGAAGAAATTTACGATAAACAAACAATTATATATAGGTGTATGTACTTACAAATTTAAAATTTCTCCGTTATGACTTTAGTTATTCGTTCTTTTCGTATGCGATGCGAAATGGTTTATAACGTTTAATTGTAGGCTTGGGAAAAGGAAAAATTTAACTTAAACACTGCGAATGAAATATTGACACATTCTATCATGATGTTAAATTGTGACTGAGACCATTTACCCTCAGTTAGCAAAAAATATATATCAATGTTTGTCCTCTTCATTTTGAACATAACATAACATCAAGCCTTTATTCCCTGAAGGGGTAGGCAGAGGTGTGTATTACATCCACTTTTCACCAGTTAACAGTAAATTAGAAAAGAAACACCCATACGAGCAGATTCTCTATATAATTTCGTACATTCTCTATATTATTTCATGTCGATAGGCTACGCTCCGGTCTGCATAACATTCAGCCAACTGGTAGTTTTTCTGCCCATTCACATCGGGTTTATTCGCTTTTGAGTGCTCTTTGAGACCATCGGATTCAAAAGATCGCCAATTACACGAACGAATGGCATAATATAATTTTGTAGTGAAGAAGGTATAGTAAATAAATAGTAAATATATAAATAGTAAAAAAAGTTTTTGTTAAATTTAACCATAAACACGGGTATCTTCTAATAATGGAACTAAAAGTTCGCTTTTTGCATATTATAACCCTATTCTCGACGCTGGTTTTGATACACCGTATTTGTTTCCAATTGTAAAAATGTCGTTGATCTTTGTCATAGACCATCTGATACCGATATCTGAGCACTAGCCCCTCGACCAATCCATATTGGAGCAACATGGTGGAGTATGTTCTAGACCTTGTCAGAGTCAGTACAACGTCTATGGGTGGTAGTTTTGATCTAGACACGAAACGTTAAGCTTAAACACTTTCTCTATCGCAGGAGATCTCTTCGTGCTGGTGTTCGCGATGGACAGTCGCGAGTCGTTCGAGGAGGTGATCCGCCTCCGGGAGCAGATCCTGGAGACCAAAGCCAACGCGACCAGCGGCAGCAGCCGGGGCAAGCGGCAGGCGCCCCGGGTGCCCATGGCGATAGCCGGGAACAAGTGCGACAGGGAGCTCAAGTAGGTGGCTTATTGACCCCAAGAATATTCGAGGAGGTTATCCGTCTAGGCCAGCGGCTATCCGTCTAGCGAGCTGATTCTGGAGACCATAGACAGCGCAACGAGTAGTTTACCTTCTAATATTCGTATCAACTTCTCAAACTAAGACCCATACTCACTTGTAAGTAAATTAATTATAGGAACATTGCACTGCAACATATTTGTATGATATAATATAAAATGATGGTATAGAAAATTACAAGCCTAGGTACTTAGTTATTTTGACGACTCTGTGGCGCGGTGACGAGTTGAGTGAAATATGGAACAGTTGGTTCAAATAGAACCGGACGATGAAATTTAATTAACTAAGAATTAATAGCAAAATTCGTCTGCATAGTCCGTCAGTCTCTCTCCATTACCTATTTAAATGCTTTCCCAGTGATATTTCTTTAAATTTTCTAGATCGCTGGGATCCCTCAATCCCGGGTTAGTTATAACAATGAAAAATGGCGCAAGTTTTAGTACGGCCATCTGTCATGTCGCCGCTATTGTCGCGTGCAATAAATTACATCGTCTGTCTCTGTCTCGCTCCAGGATGCCATGATGGTAGTTGTTCAGGGATCCAAATTATACAACCTGAATTATACCTACATCCAAATAATCTTAGCGGTTCACGAATGAGTAACCTTTGAGCTAAAGTATACTATGCCCAAGATATGGATATGAAGCAGCGTTGAGTGGCTAAGAATTCGGCCTCTCTACAGGTTTCAAAACCCACGTACCACCACGCAGCACATAGTATAAAATAATATGTACTTAATTCAGTGTCACTTGCTGTAACTACTTAAAACTTGCCGTGGAGTAAGAGTTCTAAGGGTTCTTCATAATGTTAAAAGGCATGTGAAATCTGGATAATTACCTTGGCTAGCATTGTGAATAATGACCAGTACTAGTACTCCTCTTATTATTAATTTATTATTTCATTCTTTATCTTTTGCCCACGTTTAAAATTTTTATGCTCATTTATCAAGACGCGAGTCTCAGAGCGTAGTACCCGGAAGTAGTTGCTAACCTAAATATCGCATTAAAATGTACCTTCCAAATGCATTTTTATAATGTGAACCGCCAGACCTCTTTGAAGCCTTTGAGAATGTCTTTTCTCATTTGAACTGCGCCCGCAAACGTCAAATTATGAAGCCTTTTGTGTGTTCTTTGCAAGAAAAAATGCAATTGAATTTATGTTTTGAGATTTCGCAACGGATAAATTTTTATTTAAGTCACTGACTCCTGCCTGGAATGTCTTCAGTAATTTTAGTAAAAAAATATGAATGTTTATTAATAATAAGAGAATAAAAATATTTTGTACGATTTTTTCATACTTATTGGAGTGTTTCAAATCAAGCTAAGAACCGATACTTAATTATTTAGTCCTCTTACACAGTAATCACATTCAGATTCGAATATTTTTCAGCGAATGGTAGGTATATAGTGTTCCCAGTACCTCTAGTTTCTCAGAGTTCTAACGATCTTTCGACCAACGAGGCAATTATTCAATATATATTTTTGTCTTCAGGATTGTGCAAGCAGAAGAGGCGACTTCTTACTGCGCCACCCAGGACTCCGCATGCGTCTTCGTCGAAACATCCGCCAAGAGAAACCTCAATGTCGATGACCTTTTCTACGAACTGTTCGTCGTAGCCAATCTCCCCTTGGAAATGGCACCGAACCACCACAAGCGTGTAAGCACTGCTTTCGGCAGTCCCTGCACACTGCCACCAACGAGCAGTCAGAGTAGTAGAAGTAAAAAGTGTACCCTCTCTATCAAGAGAAGACTGTCTGACGCTTGCGGCGTTGTCGCTCCGAACGTCAGAAGGCCAAGTATCAGAACTGATCTCATGATAATGAGAACCAAAACGTGTGCCAAAGGCGACGGTGACAGCGCCAGTGGTAGCCCTAAGCTCAATTTGAATAGACTGGTTAGATCCAACGCCCAAAACGATAAGAGGTCTTGCTCCATTCAGTGATATACGAGGATTAGGTAGAAAATCTATGGATAGAAATGAGAAATTAAGGCTCTGAAATGGTCTAGAAAAATTATATCAATGATTTAACTTTTAAGCAAAAAAGTTATCCTGTGGTTACTTTCTACCAATTGATTGAAGCGTATTGTTTAATCCATTGAAATCGATTTAAGTTTGTAAAAGTATTGCTATTGGGTTGTCTTTGAGTTATTTCAAATGGGTTATCATTGTTGGGCTTGCAGAAATGGCGCACAGACCTTGGCAAAATTTGTTCAGAGATATTCTTGTAAGGTGCTATGAAAAATATCAGGTATTCCACGGAAAGTTATCGAGACCATTAGGAATAGACTGTAATTTTGTAAGACCTTATGGGGTTTTATTTATATAATGGCTAGGTTTATAATATGCACGTACCTAACGCTGATTGTAAGTTTACTAAAGAAGATCCTCTGACGATTTTAAAGATTTCAGTAATATCAGATAATCAGATTAATGTATTATTTAATACATTGATACACGAGGATAAGAATCGTACAAGAAAGACATGACAAAACATGAAAAGATAAGAGTTGAAATATTTAAGATTTTTTTACTACATACTACATACATTTCTATAAAGTAATATTTGCTTTAATTAAGTATCTCAATAAAATATTGGTAACATCTAAATTAAATTTATGGTATGTAAAGGTATTTATATTCGTCGTTGGTACAAATGCAAGAAGCTCTATGCTGCTAAATGAAGCTTAGTTGCTTTATAATATCAACGCAGGCCATCTTGAATGGTGCTAACCTAACTTTCCTCACATAAAGTTATGGAACTGTAAAGTGAGGATATGTATGTGTATGTAACGGGTAAATGACATATAACGGACAGCTTAAATTAAGTTCATTCTAACAGTGCATTGGGTTATCCAACAGGTTACGTTGACTAGAATAATATAACCTGATATAACCGCTGAGAAAGAGACCTCAGAAACCTGCCATTTGAGGCTATTCAGAATAAGGCGTTAATTTTATAAATTATCAGTCATAATGACATGATTTATGTTATTATATGACATAATTTATAAAATTAAATTGATTGAAAAAAAAAATCATCAATGATTTAATACTTCGCATAAGTATTTATTTATTTATTTATTTATTTATTTTGTCTCTCTCCCCACACTGTCCTTACAGAAAGAAAATCCAATTCGACAGGGAGGGCACTTAGCATAATCGACACGTTTAAAATAATATAATTCACAATAATAATTTAAATCTTAAAGACTAAATACCACCACCACCTACTTAAAAAAATAAAAAATAACAATAAAATAAACAATAACGCACATAATATTTCATAATAACAAACAAGTTTTTTTTTTTTTTTTTATTACTCGTAGCATATTAAGTGTAAGTAAGGAGGATTAATATTTCGTGTAAGTATGGATTCAATAAAAGTCTGCACTATTTTTAATTTCGGCAGTTTTCTTTTAATTGTTTTGTAGAAGCATTGATTTATCGAGTACCTACCTAAAGGAGAAAAAGATATGTTGCCTCATACGAGTAGCAACATGTTATTAATATTCGTCTACGTCACGTACTAACGCGGTACCTTACTTATCAAAAGGTGCATAATTTTAACAGATTTAGTTTAGTGTATAAATAATGAGCGGGTATATCTACTTTTTTACACATCATATACCGATGATCATAATCATCATCATTATATGCTGTATACCTGTACTTATAAATGAATGATCTGTACAGGCTTTTTCAAGATTTCCACTTCTCAGTCGTTTCGGTTCACTGATTGGGGCGAGGAATTAATATTCAAAGACTAATTGAGGCTAACCACATGTGTTTGCCTTGTTGCTTCGTTCGGAAATAGCATTCCGCGTTTAAATATTCTAGAGTATAATCATCGTTACAAGCTTGGATTTTAAAGTAGTGTTGAGTAATTATTGTCGATCTTTAAAAAATATGTCTATATCTATCTGCATGTATGATTATTTTCTTGTATGTGTACATAAGAGAAAATCTCTTGGCTTGATATTAAATTAAGCCTTATATATAGATGGAAAACTATATTTGAACATAATTATATCATCGTTAAGGGGACCAAAGCCGTTTTAGTTTTTTATTAAATTACCTATCTACGAGTACTACTTATCTATGTATCATTTAATTAATGTTAGACCTTATATACATTTTTCAGAAACGGTCTAGTCTACAATACCAACTAAAATGGCAAAAGATAAAAAATGCAGTAAGACTTTTAAATATCTCATAAATAACACATTTCATTCTAATTTACTATGTCAGCATGCAGCGTCCGTAGCCCAATGGCTCGCGTCGATTCAATGTGATTGTCAGAGTTAAGCAACGACGGTTGCGGTCGGTTTGTGGATGGGACTGCTAGTGGCAAAAACTTTATGGGCGCTACCGTGCTTCGGAATGTCCGTTAAGCCGTCGGTCCCGGTTGTTTTTCAACAGTGAAAACAATCGGTAAGCCTTGTCGAAGACCTCCGGATGTCTTGAGAACATTCGACACTGGGTTGGCCACTAATCACCTCCAATCCGCATTGTAGCAGCGTGGTGGAGCTAGTTTTGTCAGCATGCACATATAAATTGAAAGGGAACATTGAAATATGCTTTTAAAAAAATATACCCGTAGATTGTTTAATTTGCATGCTGCAATCGAATCTATCTTTAAATGATTAAAATATTTTAGTACGAAAGGATTAAATATTTAAAATATATTTTAATTTAAAGAATTTTATTAAAAATTTATAAATATATTAATTTTAATTTATGCAAATAGTTTTAAGCACAACCAGTAAGTGTATGTCATTCTGTAATGTAAATAAATTGTTTTCTATTTCTATTTCTTCTATTTCCATGTTTATTTATTTACTTTATTTATTTAACCTTTATTGAGTCAAAATACTACAAAGGGCGGACATAATGCCATTAATGCCTAACGGCATTCTCTACCAGTCAACCCTTGGCGATGGTGAGAAGATGAGGCAGGCATGTTCAATTGTTCAACGAATGTTTTCTTACTCTTGCCTTACCTCTGTCTTCTTACATAGGCTAAGCTTCAACTCATAGGCATCCTATCCTACAGTTGTTCACGGGTCGAACCCACAGCCACAGCTATGGAAGGAAGGTCTATAGAACATACACAATTCTGATTGGTCTGCTGCCAAATAGGTTGTTGGTCAAATGTTCTTAAGCCGAAGGTTTCCGTCAAGGCGCTTTACAGTTAAAAACAACCGTACCTACGGCTTAACGTGCCGACGCACGGATGTGTCGATGAGATTTAGTCATTGGCGGTCACGTTAACAAATCCCGACCGCGCCCGACGTTACTTAACTCGGTCGCTCACGAAGAGCACTTTACATTCACACTGCAACAATACAAATAAATCTTAGTTTTAATCAACATAAGGTAGTTTCATTAAAGTTATGCATTAAGTTCCAGTTTGAAATGAAAAGACCCTAAGTTCCACTCAATTGAAATTGTTTAGACGTAATTCTCCCCAGAGGTTGAGGTAGTCTTAAATAGGACAACCTTTTTTGCATGTCAACTGCACGAGTTAAATTGCGAGTCTTATATTTTTTTCCGTCTCGTGTCGCGACCAAATCGATTCGAGGTAAGTGCAGCCGGTTGTAGAAAGAACACAAAATAAAGTATTAACTTATAACTTTATATTTTACTTTTTAAATTATACTTTAGCCTCGTGAATGCTAAGATATGTGTATTAATTACATTGCTATAAAATTACACTTCCTCAAAATGGAACGGCCATTGTTATTTGGTTACGGAAGTGGTTACGGAAAAGCTTTGAGGCTTGTCTATGTAAATAACAATACTTAAAGAATAAGTAAATATAACAATTCAATTAATGTTAGCCTATAAATATTCAGCAAATATTTAGTTCAATGTGTTCATGTGTATAGATGTGTGTGTCCATATTTTTTTTTGTAAAATGAACCATTTGGAGTGCCTTAAGAACGCAATATATCAACTTTACTCTGATGCAACTTCAGCTCGGCTATTAGGCACTTTTTTTGTTTAAAACTTGCATAATTCTGTGCTAATTTTTATTGTGATACCGATAATACCCATGAGATAAACAAACACACATAATATTATGTACTTGGTAAGTTTTAGTGTAAAATCTCTTTAGCAGCTAAAGTTTAGCTCAAGAACTTTACTAGACGAGGTGTAGGAAAATTATATTCTTTAATTCGGTTGATTGAAATATTACGACGGGTCATTTATAATGATGTTCTTTGAACTATTCGCATTGTTTGTAACTATCGTATACTTATCTATACTATATCTTTTGTGATCTTTATTGTACTTAAATCTTGTCTGTAATGCTAAAATGAATAAATAATTATGTTTTTTAACTTGAATTTGTTTTTATATCCAAAGGACTCGCATCCCGCGCTAGTACAAGAAATAGAAATTACCTACTATTCTATTTTAATGCTACATACACTGGGAGCAATAACGAATACATTGCATTAAAATTCCGACCACTTAAGTTTAAAAACATCAGTAAACATTTACATTGAAAACACAGAGCATGGTGTACCTAGGTGAGAAACATCCCATCAGGCTTTCTGCTATTGACGAAATAATAAAAACATTTTCATCCCGAAACCAAACATCGATTCGAAGTTCACTGGATACATAGAGAATTAAAATATATCGTGTTGCCCAAACCGAATGTGTTTTCGGTTGGAAAAGGTAAAACTGTGAAATGTTTCCATAAATACAGATGACGGAAGCTTTGTGAGTGGATTCAAATAGCTTTTGAGTTTATTCCGCCTTCGATCTTCCACTGTTTTTAGTAACTAAAAACGTATAGGTAGGTACTTGTTTTGACCAACCATGCTGTGCCCATTTTTGTCTTCCGATACAATGTAATAATCCTTACGTGTTTTTGTCAATGTCAATGTAATAATCAATTTTTGTCCAGTTCAATAATTTTAGTGCCAACGACCAAATAAATAACTGTTAGGATGGTTATGTTAGTAAGGAACTTTGATGATTAATTCTAACGTAGTTCTTCAAAATATGTTGTTACCTGGTTGATTCCATTTACAAAATTTCTACCCATATCAGATCCATCCATCCATTCATCAGCCTTCCAAGGTCCACTGCTGGACATAGCACATAGGCCTCCTTCAATCGACACCACTCCTGCCGACCCTGTGCCCTCTCAGTAAAAATGATCCATCTCAGAGATTCAGTGCATGTTTATATAAGTTTCATAAAAAATGGTTCGATAGTTTTTGATTCCATCGCGCACATGGGGACAGACAGACTAACAATAAATTCGAAAAAAATATTTTCTGAATCTGTATCGATTTCTTATCATCCCCTATAAAAGTATACTAAAAGTGTTTTTCAAATAGTATTCAATGTACTGACTGACTGACTGACTGACATATCAACGCAGGGCCTAAACTATAAGGGTTAGAAACTTGAAATTTTGCACAGGGGTTCCTTTTATAACGTAGGGGAGCACTAAGAAAGGATTTTTGAAAATTGATCTCCTAAGGGGGTAAAACGGGGGTGCAAAGTTAGTATGAAACTTTGCCGTTTTTGAAGTCAAGTAACCCGAAAGCGGGCAGACGTCGTTAATGGGTCTAATTCTACGCGAGCGAAGCTGCGGGCGTCCACTAGTTTAGATATATAGAATAGAAGACGTGTATCTACCTACTATTTTGGTAAAGAAATTATAAATGCATACAATTGTAGCTGATTATCCTCTATAGTCCTATAGTCATACACAAAGGAGATTTTACGTTGCAGAAACATGCACTCCATTAACTGAATTGCGTGTTCATTTGCTAATTTATTTAAGTAGAACAAAATAAAACAGCCCCGGTAATTCGTTGTTTGAACCTACAGGAAAACAGGATATGTAACATACATAACAATACTTCGTATATTTTCCATTGTTGCAATGTTTCTTTTCATAGTTGAATAAAACACGCGATGCTTTTTCAGCTTAAACTTAAGTAAAGTATTAGGAGGGTGCCACGCGAACGCTAAACGCTGTGGCTAAACGTCAGATTTGCGCACTCGTCATACCGCTTGAAGCAGTCCTTATTATTGTACATTAGCATTGTTACAATGTATTTGGTTGTGGTTACACATCCTTCACTACAAAAAACACTAAAGCCGTGTATAACTGCTATATTTGTAATATTAAAAGTAGATAATTATAAACAAAAACTGACATTATCCGTTACGCCTGGTTATTAAATTTTGTGCTATTTTGTTTCGTAAACGATACTGGCTACAAATATTAAAAAAATAATATCTTCATGTACTATATTATATTTGTAATGAAAATTAAAATGATCCGGACCTGCGATATTCTAATACAAACAGTTTTATGCGAGAATTATTGTTACCTAACCTGAAATTTAAGTTTAGCCTTAGTTAGCTTAGCTTAGTTTAGTTAAATCACGGACTATTACTCTATGGTTAAATTAAGCCGAGAAAAATGATTAAAGCGGGAAAACACAAAGTTGAACAGTCCATTCATAGATCTTTCCTCTCATCCTTCAGTACGACCCTGAGCTAAATGCGCCTAGTAAAATAACGTAAGGCTTAATTTCCGGAGAGAAATGCGAATAGGGCAAAAAGGTGCTAATGTAGTAAGGTGCTTGTCTCAGTATCAACAAACTTAGTTAAGTAGCCAAACATTAAAAAAACAGCTTGGTGCTGAATGTAATAAAGAAAATAGAATGTAAATAAAAAATATAAGAAATAACAACAGACACACAATGATTTAATTTAGATTAATATTAATGTTTTAATAAGTAAGTACTTAGTCGAAGAATTTAATAACCACTTTTCGAAATATCTTAATATTCAAAACATTACATACCCCTTTATACTGTTTTTGTTTACTAACCCCATATCGTTTTCTCTCCGTAACTTTTAGCAATTTTATTTCTGTGTAAGCGAAAAAATCGCCGCTCTTTACACGACCTCTGTGAGACATAATCGCCCTACATTAATCCTCTTCAGATAGGCCCACAGACTAATTAGAAAAATCCTTTGCATTAGGGAATTGTGTAACTCACAGGTATAATCTAATGGGATTCATCTTTCAACGTTTCAAAACTCATCATTGACCTACTTTAAGCTGGATCTTTTCTCACAAAGAGAAGAGTAAGACCAGTAGGCGAGAATCTACCCCACGGAGAAGTTGATAGACTCCACAGATTATAGAAAGCTCTCGCGCATGCAGTTGTTTCTTGGTGATTTTCTCTACCGTTATTGTAGTGACATTATTTTCTATAAAAGGCACATAAAAAAGTTATTGGAGTGTGCCGGATTTGAACCTCGGATCTCGTATACAAGTTTCAGTACTTTCGTAAATTACGTATAACGAGTGTTACGTATTATAATGCCTCAAACATAAAAAATAACATTAACTGTAATAGATTATTCATACCAAACCAAAGGTAAAAATACAAATGTTACTTTGACTATCTAAAGTATTTATTTACATGTTCAGAGAATAGTACCTATTAAGGTAGGGTTTGTAGATAAATTATATTTCCTAATAAATATAATTATTACAAATATCTAAGGCTCTTCGAAAACCTTAAGTATTTTTCTGGAGATTCCTTAATAGCAGATTAATTAAACGCTTTTGTAATCGCTCAGTTTCCATGGACGATCCCAAATTCTGTCGCACTTCCGAGACATTTGTCTTTATGCTATCAATCAGCATCATGACTTTGATTTTAAACGTCCTGACTTGATCCCCTGTCATCGACTCAAACTCTGGTAGGAGACTTAAGAGAAAGTATCGCATAGAACTATTGTGAAGACAAAGTGCATCATTTGCGTGCAAGCGTGTGGTAGCTAATTTTTTTCTCTTAAAAACTGGCCTCGTCTCTTGGTTTTTACGAGCCAGTCGTCTCCGCCTACGACAAATTGGCGAAACTCGAACATTTGATGACCCTACGTATTGGCCTGAATCAGTTTCATTAGCCGTACCCGTTTCAAACACGCCCTCGAATGGATTTCCTTCCTCGTCCGATTCTAATTTGACTGAATTGATTTGAACTTCCAGTCCGTTCTCGTGAGACATTTGTAATTCATCCATCTGTAATTCTTCCGCAAACTCCATTTGGCCGGCTTTCGTAAATGGAACCACGAACTGCAGATAAGGGCTGAGGTAGTAAGGCTTTTTGACTTTATCGCTCTTTTTTATACTTCTCTGAAAAGCATTTCTTATATTCCTCCATTTTTCTTTGCATTCGTTTACTGGAAAATAATTGTTCATTTGAGTTCGTTCGCATATTTTGTACTTATTAAAGTTATACATACTAAAATATATGTAAATAATAAAGTTTTTTATCACAACGTATTAGATGATATGAAGCTATTTATAGTGCGGATCAATGAGTGGTGATCGTGAATAACAAGATTATCGAAAGCAAAGCGCGCGAACCTGAAGAAAACAGCTACTAATACCACAGAATACGAACTAATAAAGTGGTTGGTGATACATTCATTGTACATACATTAAATATGCGGTACCTGTCATATTTCTGCTCTGTGCCACTTCGCTCCACGCTTGCTCGGACTTGTCCCTGCGGTTGTAATCTGGCAAATTGTGGTTGTACAAACATTCGCGTTTCTCTATCTCCATAAGGAACTTAATTTCTTTAACCATTTTCGTTCGTGAATGCACTGTGTAAATATAACACAGGTAAGCACGGTCTCAGTTCGGTAGACAAATGCCGCGTCGAAAGCGCGTTGCGCAGGCAGCCGCCCCGCACCGCGCTGCCCCGCACCGTACCGCACTGCCCCGCACCCCGCGCTTCTTTCCTATATTGTGTCTGCGTCGTGTAGAGTTGCGTTGCGTAGTCAGTAGTCACGTCTTTGTTTCATGGCCGCGATGAATACCATATCGATACGGTGCTGCACACACGGTCGACTAATACATTAAGTTGACGAGCTCGTGGCGTGTTGCTGTGTCACTATTTAGCTATCCTAAGTTAATAACGGGCTACGAGTATGTTTATCTGGCAGATTATGTTTTAATACTCGATCTGGGTCTCGTGCAACTCTCGCGAGGTACTGTGAGGCATCTTACAGAAAGTATGTTATCCAAGTTTTCACGCAGGAGATCCAAGATACTGATTTAATTATAAACAACGTCGTTTAAAAAAACTAAAAAAACACACTTTTATAGATAAACGAACTACCTATGTTTATTTAAAAAATTATGGCCTGCAATTTTTTTAATAAAATCTAAGCAAATATCAGCCTTTTAAAGTCCACTAGGTACTAGATACAGGTCTCCCTTAGTCGGTGCCACTCCTCCCAATCCTGTGCCTTCTGAATCCAGTAATCCTTCTGTAACAAGCTAACCTACAAGCTACGACCTATAGGCGTCTCACTGTTGGTCACGGGTTTATCACAACCACAGCATACGGCAATCATGAATCTTAGGGGTTTCCAACCTCGTGTCGAATGTCATCATTGTTGACAATGTTTACGATTGAAAACAACCATGAACGGAAGCGCACATGAAATGTATGATTACGTCAAATCACTAGACTCTATATACTTTGAATACTACAGTCTCAAAATACATCATAATCCTTTATATAAATGGAAAAGTGTGTTTCATTTTTCTCCGCCTCAACGGAATCATGGATGTGTTTTTTTGGAATGAAGTGTAGGTCCTGGAGTAACATAGGCTACTTTTTATCCCGGAAAATTGCATGGTTCCCGTGAAATGTACGCAACACTGAAATAATCTACCGAGGGAAAGAACCTTAAATACTTAAATATTTCACAACTTCCTGTGTTAGATACTGAAAGAAGACTTTCTTTTGAAAGACAGACAGACAGACAAGTTCCTTTATTGTAATTTTGATTTTAAAAATAATTAGAACTATTTATTTTATAGTTTTAATTTAATTAATGTTTCTTTATTATGCCATCTAAATGTAATTTAACTTATTAATTTCGATCTTAATTATGTATCTCTTTAAATTTCACGTCCAAATGTCGACCCGGTAATTAAGAAGTCTTACTTAGAAGTCACAGGTCCAACACGTAGAGGCCCCTTCAAGACATTTTAATGAGTTTTGATACGTGACACGTGGCGGATAAGACCCTCCATTGGTACAACTAAAAGCGGACCCCGCCAGATGTACAGGAACTATTGCAAAGAAATGGAAACTATGTATGTTGGGTCTAAAAAATAAAATCTGATCGAATATATAACTACATATATTATTATAATTATTAAGCGACTCCCGGTATTAAGAACATACTCGACTGTATTCTCTACCTAGGAGAGGCCTACTAGGATACTAGACAAGAGAGATAGAGAGAGTCGGGGCGTAGGTTTTAATTGGTCCTCTTCACGATGTGGCTTCGAGTTTGAAGTCAGCGAAACAATTGCTACCTGTAATTTGCGCGCTCACTCCGCTAATCACCTATTGGGGCATCGTTGGTATTCAGAATTTTAGGTTGGTTAAAATTGACAGGAAAATGAATAGGTGAATTGTTTCGTTGTATTGCTATAATCAATCCTGACCACCGAGGTGACAGCCCAGTGGCTATCGAACTCGCACGAGTGGTACAAAGAAAGGGTTGTGATGATGATTCTTGAAGCATCGGAGACTCTGAGATCGAACTCATTCGACACGTACCAATGACCCTTAGTATATTAATATTGTTATATGCGTTTTCAAAACTAAATATCACCCTATGTAACGGTGAACTCAATTTTTTTCATGGATGTGGGATCGCAAACGAGCATGCAGCACCACCCATCTGCTGCCGACTGATATGAGTGATCGACTTTGAACAAGACTCAAATAGGGAGTGGGATAATAGAGGGTGTTAATAAAACATTAATTGGTCAGTTCTTTAATAACATTAGTAGGTATGAGGACTAGGGGATATAAATAATTGTTGTTAGTAATAGTCCTTAGTAATTGTTAATGAGAGTCTCGTTCAGTCGGCCACAGATGTGTTGCTACCTTTGCGGACTAAGATGATCGCCTCCAGATAATATCTGGACTGGAAGTAGACATAATCTACTTTAAAGCTTGTCACAGTTGTCATGGCGGGAGCGGGTTGGCAGCGCTACATGCGTATATTTTCCTAAAATCATGGAATTTATAGTAAGTAGGTACTATGCAATCACCTTGCATACTTGCAACTATAAACGGAGTAACTAACTAATCTTGAAAAGACATTGACGTCCAGTACTATTTCATTGTTTTCTCTTAAAATTTTAATTACATATTTATATAAAATTACTTATATTTATTTTAAAATTTTGCTTGCATGTATTTAAATTTTAATAATTATACTGTAAAAAAAATTTTTTTTTAAAAAGCTTTTATAACTTGACCTTGAAACCTAATCGTGGTCAAAGTTCATTACAAGACTTTACCACAAGTGCAAACACGACTATGATACGATATTCCATCATGAAGTTCCAGTTAATATCTCCCGGCTCCATCATCAGATCAGTTCGATAGTACCATATTATTGCATTGTCATCGGAACCTAATATGTGTGCCAAATTTCAGCTCGATAGCTTCAGTGAAAGTGGGTGAAATATTGATTGCAAGATTCCAGGACATACATACATACATACGAGTGAAGTTAAATAAAAGCTTTTAAAAAGGTGTATGACTGAATAATGGTAGGCACGAACGCCCTGTATTTTAAATTTTTTCATGCCAGAAATGTCAAACACGCTCAAAGAAATTGGAGTTCAGCGTCCTCAAATTTCTTTGCTTGCTGCAATACATTTATTGATATTTAATCGTTTAATCTATCGTGACCTACCTGCGACTACTACCTACCTATTGATGAAAATAAATGAAGCATCCTCGTATATCATGCATCCATAAAAAAATTGTTTATTGACTAGTTGTACCAGAGATGGAATGATATGTCATAATATTGTACACTTATTGTAAAATTAATTTCATTATGACAATATCGCGTGAGTTTTCTTGAAGTAATTAATTGCCCGCAGTGCCCAACCGCACCCACCATATCAATCATCAAATTAATTAAAACTGTGACTGTTTTAAAGAACAGGTGGTAATAAGTATTACAGACGCAAATAATTGCGTCTGATATACTTATTTCCATACAATTCCATATTCTTAACGTCGAATTTAGCAACCTAAAAATAACGTATCTAATAATCAGATTCTAGATTCATGATAATTATAAGCATTCATATCAGTAGAAATCTAGCTATGTAGGTTTCTTGCCGATATTTTCCTTCAACTACTACAATAGCAATATTAAATAATTAACTTCTTATGACATATAATTTAGGAAAGATGTGACTTGAAAAATGTGAATTCCGCATTTAGCAATGTAGCAGCAATAGTAGCAGTATCTTAGTTTGCCTTTTTCTCAAATTCCCACTAAAGAGATCGGTACTCTTCTCTCAACTGAGTAGGCCTGGAGCATACTCCGCCACTATGCTCCAGTGCCGGTAGTCGGTTAAGTTTTAACCGTCTTAAAGGCTTTGACGTGACCAAAATTAAATATTGGCGGCGGCTTCAAAGTGCGTTTCTGATGCAAGCTACCCGAAAACTGTGCAGCTTTACTTAACGCTATCGATCGGTTGATAAAATGTACCAAGCAACGCATTCATGTGGTGTCTTCTTAAGTATGTTATTTTTACATTCAAATGAAACAAAACTCATTTATTAAAAATAAAATACATATTTAGATATAGGTTTTATTTTTATTTTATCAATCAATTGTTTTGGCAGATTGTTCTACGTTTACTGAAGATGCGAAAAGTCACTCCTCATGGCTATTGTGTTGAATGAGCAAGTAGAATCTCCACTGTTTCACTTTTAATATCCTTTGGCACGGGTCTCCTCACAATCCATTAAGTGCATGTTACATTCGTGAGCGTAGGCATGTAAGATCCCTAATTACACTTTTTTACATTCTCTTTGGATCTTCTTCTCCAGTATACATATTTAAAGCTAAAATCTATATTTCTCTGTGACACTAACAATCTAAATCTACGGTCATCCAACTCTCTCATGTCAACATTCTCCATTCATCAGTCTCGTTTTCTGACCAATTATTTTGCTATCTCATTCATCAGACTTTGAAACGCCATCCCGGATGATCAGAAGCAAGCCAGTATAATATTGTCGACCTAATTTTCTTAGTTCTTATAATTTATTATGTTTATTATATTTATATTTAAAATTAAGTATTTATTTAAAGATATGCATACAATTGCGCTGGATTTCAATAACCTATCTACGGATAGATTTGGCTATCGGAGATAGAAATTTGACATAAGTTCTATATAAAATGTGTCAAATTTCTATCTCCGATAGCCAAATCTATCCGTAGATAGGTTATTGAAATCCAGCGAGATAGATAATTTTGTTTTTACTGCTAACTTATTTATTAGATTCTTCCATTTAATTTCAACCGTATTTTCGTTTTGTTTTTTAATTTACTTTTCTGTCGCCTTATCTGCTAGGCCCAAAGGCCAAAAGGTTAACAAGCTTATTGGTATCTATAGTAAAGATCAAATTAATGAATGAATAAATAAGTAAAGATTAAAAAATTTAAGACACGCGGAATGTACCTATCACTTTCACTAATATGGAATGGATCCTTACTCTGGTACTTATTATGGTATACTTATTTTTGTCAAGTAGTTAAAAGGGATGTGCTATGGGTTCCAAGACAGTGATCAAAGGTTTAATGACAACAGAAGAATTCTCACAAGCCCTGCTGTGTTTTTGACCATACATGGTCATGGGCAGACCATTTATGATATCTCCCATCACTTTGTTGCTATCTGTAATTCACCGTACTTTTGTTGTTCACAATCTGATATATTCCGAGCTATGATGGTATATTCTGAGCTATGAACGTTTTTTAAGATTCTTTAATAATAGGTTGATGAGACGTTTTTGAAGCCCTGCGGTCGCCTTCGACTCACTGGAAGTCTGAGATGATTCCGTGGAATTTGACTTGATGTCATCTATAAGCATCATCACTTTGATTTTAAACAATCTTGTCTGATCTTCCGTCATCGTCTCGAATTCTGGTAACAGACTTAAGAGGAAATAGCGCATTGAACTATTGGTGAAGCCTGAAGACCTATTCGGTTCTAAAGTAGCCATAGACCGTTTTCTTTTGAAGGCTGCCTTCCTATCATCATACCTTCTGGAAACAATAGAGCGCCTTCTTCCTCGATAAACAGGTGATTCAATGCGCAGTTGTACTGATTCATTTTCATTTGGAATATCTGCTTGAAACAGATCTATGCTCTCAAACGGATTTTGGCTTTCGTCTACATCTGTTTCAGATTTAATGAGACTTTCTTCAATATTTATTTCGATGTCCGGTTGAGATTCCTCTATCTGTGATTCTTCTGAGTTCTTTTGATTCGTTTTCATAAATGGGACCACGAAATGCAGATAAGGGCTGAGATAGTAAGGCTTTTTGACTTTACCGCTCTTTTTGATACTCCTCAGTAGTGAACTTCGTATGTTTCTCCATTTTTCCTTGCATTCGCTAACTGCAAAACAATTTATGAAATAAAAAAAGAACTACATACTTTGATTTATTTGTATAATCATTCACGCGTAAATACAGACGAGTCCAAAACACTGACATAAACCTTGCAATAGAAATTTAACTATCTAGCTAGACTAACCTTATGTAGATGTTTAAGGCTAAATATAAGTTCATCATCATCATCATAATTATAAAAGCCCATTTATTGGTCCACTGTTGAGCACGTCACGCGACGTTGGCAAACTTATTATGGATCAAGCATTCTGTTTACCACAATATATTCCTACACCACGCGAACATGCATAATTTTGAAAAGTGTTTATTTGAATGTGTACTGCTGGGATTTATCATTACAGCGGCCACAGCCCAGTTATCAAACTCGCCTCCCACTAAAGAGGTCGGGGTTCAAATACAAGTGGCATGCACCGATTTCTATAATGTCACCTGCTGTAACGGTGATAGAAAACATTGTGAGGAAACATGCAATTTTCACTTACCTACCAGTTATATTACTAATTTGCGCTACTTCTTCCCAGGCTTGCTCTGAGATATCCCTGCGATTGTATTCCGGCAAACAGTTGTTGTACAGACACTCGCGTTTTTCTATCGCCTTTATGAAATTAATTTCACTTGCCATTTTGTTCAATTGATTTTGACATAGTACCTAATTTAAGCGGCAATTAATAACAACAGATGTGTAAGTGTTTTAAAACAGAGTAAAAAATCTTTAGAATTAAAACGCGATGCAGTGCGTCACGAACACGTCTTGACGGCGTGACGCCGAATATGCCCGCGTCGAAACCGCGCCGCGCGCTCCCCTCCCGCACCGCGCCGATACGTGTCCCTTCGGCTCGGCAGCCGACCGGCCGCGACGCAACACGGCTCGTTTAATTTCGGAGTGTTGTGGTGAGAGCGAGAAATATAGAAGACGAGCGAGATGCAGAGAAACGACACGACTAGCATAGTTACCACAGAGTACCTTTATATAGTTACTGAAGGAGCGAGACGCTGTTGTGTTGCATAAATTGAAATATTGTTGTTTAAATAATGTACGCGCGATATGTGATGCTCCAAATTACCGTTATACATAGAATGATAATAGAGGAAGGACAAAGAGTCCATACTATTAGCTCGGACTACACTTTTTACTTTATGCTATAGTACCTATGCCTTTAAAGTAAGTTATGCTGGTACCTAACCTAGCAGAGGCAATTAGAAGAGGAGAAATTAATAACATTTGAGGTCGTGGCACAAGGAAGGAAAAAATACGGATTTCATTCAAAATTTCTGTGGTTGCGGGATTTCAAGGTCATTGGTTATTCCTACGCAAGATTTCCCGCCGAAATTCTCAACCAATCCGCGACCGGAAAAACAATGGTCAGTCGGACGCAAGATAGCTGTCAGAGAAATTCCTACTTTTAATGTACTTAGTAGGTATGTACATATTATTATTATTATTTTATATAAATGACTTACATATTAATATTAAATTATTACTTAATACCACCTACTTTACTTTACTCTCACCGTTACACGACAGAATATTTAGTACCTGTTAGTGCAACACTAGGTTGACAGGTAGGCTAGACAATGCCGACAGACATTAAGTCCACTCCTTGGCTCTGATGATTAACTATAATCTAGGAGAGAACTGGATCCCTAAGGGATAGAACTTTATAGAACACCACTTCATTCAAAGCTCCATCAATGGATTGCTTTTCTAAACTTAAGCTTGGTACTGACTGGTTTATTTTAGTACTTACGACTGGTGATTTAGTAGCAAAGTTGTCCTCCGAATGGGAGACCATATTCCACCACATCTTTATAGTCTTTATTCAGCCATGATTGTGGGTGGGCAGATTAATAAAATTAGATTTTAAATGTCATGGATCACTGTAAAGCAAAGGTGACACAGTTACTCCCTAACTAATCACTAATAGATAATTAAATTAGTTGATACCTAGTTCGAAGTCATGAAATCTGTCAGTCCTGTAAGCCATCGCAGTGATAGACGAAGTCCTTGGCATTTACACTTTATGAAGTGTTGTGATGAAGTTAGTTGTGAAGCCAGTTTGAAACTATTAATAATGAATATGATGGACAATGGCATTGTGGTTCTTATATCATTCATCATAAGTATTATGTGGCTCAGCTAAAGTTATCATAAGTAGTCCGAACATGGCTTTAGGTATATTTCTTGTATGGCTGTTTTAATTAACATCACCGTCATTATCTGAGCTCAACATTCTGCGAAACGACTTTAAAACGCAAAGTATTCTTGACCTGGATCCGTGTTATATTCATTGAATTATATACCGAGTTCAGAGGGCGTAAAGTAGAATTTTCCGTTCTGTGTAGAATTGTAAAGAATTAGCAATTACAGACCCTTAAGTGCGCGAAATGGTACCGTCAACTGCCTTGTCTGACTTATGTCAGAATTCAAACTCCTGTAAAACGGGAGCGTTATTACAGGTTCTTATCTATTTGATAATAAGGTAGCTCGGAGACAGAATAGTGCTGACTGCTAAAAATAATTTATTTAGCTTAGATACATATATATTTTGCACTATAAAATATACTAATGGCAAAATTAGGCCATTTTCAGTACGGACCTGTCTTAGTGATTAGTTTGGTCGAGGAATGACATGCCCAGTCAGCATTAAAAAAATCTAATACAATATAAATTATCAGTAAAGTAGTTCTACAGTATCACGCCTGTATTTCCCCGAAGGGGTAGGCAGAGCCGCAGAAGTAAGAATACAATACAATACACCCACTTTTCACGTAAGTAAGAATACAATACACCCACATTTCACGAGTCACTTGTAGATATAGTAATCCGGAATTACAAATTAGAAAAACCTAATAATACCTTGCCTGACCCGGGGAACGAAGCCTGGACCGGGATAGTTTAACACGCACGCTAGGGACTACTAGACCAACGAGGCAGCTATCTAGATGCAGGTTGTCTACGGTATTAGTTCAACGGGTATGATAAATAAACAGGTGGAGTGAAGACAATTAACCAAAGAAATAGTCAAAGGAGGCCACGGTGGAGCGTTCTTCAACTTTACGGAGGAAACTTCCTTTACGACACTTCAGAAATTCAAGCTTTATCAATCGCTCCAACTAGTCGTAAGTCATATTTCAGGGGGCTTACTATAAACGAGAAATATTATAAATACAAACTACTTTTCTATCTTTGATATTGTTTATGGTGCTAATGGTTAGCAAGCCTATAGCTTCAACGTAAGTAACTATAACACGGTCACAATATCTCTGCACTTCGCTGGAATTCATTTTCTATCGTATAATCATGTACATATATACATTTAGTAAGAAAACTCTTATTTAATAATTGTATAAAAAAAAGATATTGTAGTTACTTAATAAAATTCCGGCGCCAGGTGCACAGATATTTCGACCGGGCTATAATTACCACAAACGAAAGAGATCCCTCCTCCTCTCAGCCCCTTGTAGATATGAACACTTTTCTACGTGGTGGAATAATTTTACAGCTTACAGAATTGTCACATGATAGACAGATTGACAGCAAATAAAGTCATTTATCTACTTTGTGGTTTAGGCGTTTTATAGATATGTACGCGAATACTGCTCTGTCGCACCGATGAGACAAGGGTCTTACAACACATCTGGCACCCAAACAGAATCCAACAGATGAAACTATAACTTGGCAAAGTTATGTCAATAAAATGTTAGCCAAGTTTACATGTTGAGTGTTATCATAAAGTAATTATATCCAGCTCTTTTGCGAGGGCGAAAATTGCTTGAGTTACGAGTAGGTACCTACTGACTTTCTACTTGCTTGTGGTACTAAGAATTTATTGGTTAATTTGGTAGAAAGTAATGAAAAACTGAAGCGTTAAGATTTCCATCTATCTTTACCTCCCTTGACTGCAACCCAACTTCTCACTGTAGGGCTAGTCTCTTCTCACAATTGACAACGGTCCAATCCATAGTGGATTAGCGGTGGGGATAGTGACCAATCCGGCGACTGTCATCTTACGATAACATCAGCTTAACGTGCCCTCCGAAGATCCGGTGCACTCAGGAACTTTTTCCACTTGCGATCTCCTATCAAATTGCCCCGGCTGAGATACTGAACATGAGATACTAGATATCGGTCGGTTGTTAATGTCACATTCTCGAGCAACGTATTAAGGAATGCTTCGAATTCGAACCCTTCTCACATGTTAATACATGATAAATAAATAATACTTAATATTGATAATAAATATTGATAGTCTTTGACTATCCACGAAAATAATTTCCAATAATTCCACGTCCAACACACTAGTATATTGCAGTTTATGTATATGATAACAAGCTCGCGTGTCGCCATAAAATTAACGACTTTAGTCATACGAGGAACGCCCGCGATAATCTTAACATTCTCGACAGTAATGAATGTTTACGATGGGCAGAATGCCTTCTAATTAAATTATTGATTGAGCGACACTTTGTGTTGAAGTAGGTTACGTGTATATAAGCAAGCTACCTACAGCACCAAGTACCTATTGACTGACAACTGATAAGTGCGATAGTTTCTCGAGGCCAGGAATTGGAAAACGGAGCACAGGACGCTTAAAGACACGGTGGACCTAAAGAAGACGAAGAAGAAGAAGAAGAAGATTGAAGCAATACGATTAGTGCACAGGGCTGGCTCACGCTTAGCCATAAAATTGAAGTCTGTTGGGCAAGAAAGCGGTAATTAATTAAAGTGTTATCGTTATCCCATTATATCACGTTACAGCGTATTGTAGGAGATATTAATCCGCCCACCCGGCTCTTCGCTAAGTTTTATAAATTAATTTTATTGCATCTTCCTCCGCTTTAGAATATCCCACTGCAATCTCGTGGCGCACTGAAGATTATGACGTTGTCTTAATTGTGATAGATGATTGTTTTAGCTTCGTATCTCCAAGGGCACACAAGACGGCTTTCGCACTGGAAGGAGTTTGCTGCCGTTTAGATTATCAATGTGACGACCGTGGCGCGGTGGCAGGTGAACCTCATAACCGAACCGCTGGTCCCGGGTTCGTATCCCAGTTGGGGTAATATTTATTTCGCACATATTTTTGATCTCATCATATATGTAACAACAATGTTACATATATGATGAGATCAAAAATATTTATATGAATATAATATAATAAAAATATTTTAAAATCCATATTTATGATGAATAAATTATTTTATTTTATCTTATATAATACGGGTGGCGTATATACACTGCGAACAATACAAATTGTTCGCAGTGTATATACGCCACCCGTATTATATAAGATGAAATAAAATAATTTATTCATCATAAATATGGACTGTGCACAGGAAGAACTGACTTGGTTTACAATATTTTACTTACATGCTACTAAACTATAATGTTTAGTACATCAAGTGGATTCATTAGGGATTTCATAACCTCTACTTTAGTTTATTTAACTGTGGTGTAGGCCTTATTATTCAAACAATCGAAAAATGCAAAGAAAAAATCTTTGCAAAGAAAATCAAATACCTACATTCTGCCGTAGTATGAAGTCATTACTACTTCATACTACGGCAGAATCATGCATTTTTCGATTTTATTTTTCTTGTGAATCGAATATAAAAATTTTAAATATTTTTTTTCGAACTCAAGGTGCAAAAATAAAGGAACAGTTTATTAGTTTGACGTGTTACAAATTTTCAATTCTTTTCAATTGCTGTAAAAAAAAAAACACGGTCCTTAGCTCTTTTCCTACCCAACCTTAGCTAAGGGTGAGAAATGGCAATGCGATAGTTAACATACTCGTAATACCGATTATCTATCGTCCAATTGTTTGTCTATCGTGAGATTAGAGTTGGGTATTAATTACCACACCATTGTGTGATGATTACGTATTTGGATTACCATATAAATTAATTTTGATACAGGTATTGTAATGTTAGATAATCTGTGACTAATTACCATAAGATTACCCACTGATTCCAAAGAAAACTAACAATCTAGAGTAAGGGCAATCAATAAATTGAAATTATGTTTGTTATGAAAAATGTATAGTTTTCATAAATCACGCCCAATCAAGTAAAATAATAAATTAAGTAGGATGTTGGTTTCTCCCAAACTGCCTCGTTGGTCTGTCTAGTGGTCGTAACCGCGACTGCTAAGCTAGAGCTCCTGGCTTCGATTCCCGGGTCGGGCAAGGTAATATTGAGTTTTTCTAATTTGAAATTCCCAGTTTGTACTTTGGAGTTTGTATTTGAGCCCGGCTCACCACTTGGGTGACTACATACATCTGGCTACACCTTCGCGGAAATATAGGCCTGATGTTATACATGCTGATGTTATACATGCTGATGTTATACATACTGGGTCTTAGTCTTAGCTTCTTCTACACACACGCTAAAGAAGGCCACACTTTCCAATAGTACGAATAAGTGTGCCTATTTTCAATTTATTGCGAAATTCTTTATTTGGACGCTAGAATAGCCCCTGCATTCCACTATGCGAGTCTAAGATGGATACCGCTCGCAGGAATACCGAAAATATTGCCATCAACTATTCGTATTTAGAGAGCATTCCATTTGTATGAAAGGAGAAATAAGAAAATAGACTGTACGACTCCGTTGGTCCAACAATATTCTTTGTCCCTGTTGGGCACGGTTCATGAGTGCAAGTTGCATTACGATATTTTCCTTCACCGTTGTAGCAGAGACATGCACATAACTTTAATAAGTCATTAGTGCCTGCCGCTTAGATTTGAACCCAGATCACGTCGAGTGAGTAGGCGAGTTCGATAGTCACTGAGCTATCACCGCTGTTAGTCAGAGACTCTTATTGACGTGACGCGTCGGTTGTTTTAATGAGTTGTTTAGTTTGTAGGAAAAAATATAAGGACTTTAGAGCCAGGGAATAGTTTAAGATCATTATTAATAAGTTCCAATATTTTAAGAATGTTCGAGATACAAATACAAAAAAAAACCTAATTTAATTAAAAAATAAATATTGACAACAATATTTATGAATTAAGATTTATATTTTGAAGTCTGTGTGTCAGACAGTAAGTTAGCCAATGGATTCACAATATTGGGAAGTTTTGAAATAGTTTCAATTTTAAACGAATCGCTGCAAATGGAGCGCGTCGACTCCCACTCGAGCTACGTTTCAACGACTCGTGATATTTGTTGCCGAACAATGTTCAATACAATACAATATAATTTATATGCACCAGATAAAAATGTTCATTTCCGTATGGATAAACGTGCTTATTCAAAGCGCTCGTAGCTCAGCTATAGTGGCTTGATCGTTTTGTGGTCCCATTGGCGCGACTTATGTATATCCGCGCCGACACATCTTCATTACTGTCCGAACTACTCAATACGCTGGGTCGCCCTGAAAACCAGCGGTCGTGGTTCGCTACGACCATAGCTGAGTGCGGCCCTATTTCTGCAGATCCTATAGTTATTATTTATTTATTAATTTATAGTCATGTCTTTATACAATACTTGTTACAATATTTGTCGAAATAAATTTCTATTCTGTTCTATTCTATTCTATTCTATTCTATTCTATCTATCATATAAGGGTATCCTTTCCTATCCTACTCTCAGTGGCGGGGCCACCATAGAATCCAAAAAGCCAGGCATGCCCTAACACCTAACCCACTTAGTAACGTAACGTCACTAATGGCAACAGAATTACATTAGTCATTTATTCATCACCTTTATACCGCGCGGAAAGCGCGCGAAACTCGTCGTGTTTGCGCGAATTGCGTCGTCAATCGCGTTCGACCTCAAATCTATTCACGCCACACACACATTAAAGCGGGCAGTCCCGAATCTGCAAATTCTGCAACCGTTTTCAGCTTTCTCTGTCTAACGTACTCAAAACGACTAAGATAGACTCTTATTCACGCATTTTCACGCCACACTACAGCGCATCGTTGTGTGTGTCGTGTGACTTTTTATCATTCACTCCGCAGTCCCGCTTCGAGCAAACTTTCTCTGTCTAACGTACTCAAAACGACAAAGATAGACTTACCGGCAAAAGTCATTCACGAATGAACTATGAGCAAAAATGGGAAATATTGGGAAAAAGTCCCTTGATTTGTGTTCGGGGAGCACATAGTGAAATACGCTGTCTATTTTTAGGGTAAAATTTTGAAATGACGGGCAGGGTACACACAACAAGAATAATAAATATAATTTATCTTTATGTAATTTGCCTTTTTATTTTAAAATAACCCGAATAGCTAAATCTAAATGGTTAAACATAAATATGTTTTCCATACATAAATATGTTTTCCTTTTAGATTTGAAAGTAAATAAGTATGTATAAGTTCGAAAATCTGGTTATCATCGCACAATTGACACGTTTATGTTGAATTTAAAAGTTCTGTCGGTAATATTTGTCTGACCAATCTAGGGAAAATGTGATCGTATGCATGGCAGCCCGCTTTGAATGAACTACCAAATTACACTCACTCAATATGAACAAAAATATTTAGTTTGATTTGCTTGAGTCGCGCGAAGCGTTGTGTGTTTGTTTCCTTTCGTGTTTTTCATTTTGTTGTACATTTGTGATGTCTGTGATGGAAGTAATTGTCCCTTGTGACGGTATTGATGGGGATACCTAAATGTGTTCAAAAACTTACTCGAGAAAAGGTGCTTTGGTTCCGTCACGGCGTGATTTGAAGAAATCCGAATGAAATTGCTACAGGGGAATCGATTTAGGTATATGTTTACGCATTTTTTTTTCCCCTTTTTCACTATCACATGTCATGGGCATGCCCTTTGCCACTTGGCTAGATCCGCCACTGCCTACTCTATGACTTTTATATTATATATATATATATATATTTTATATTATACTAGCTATTGATCGTAGAAGGGTGAAAATTGAGGATTGTATGTATTTTTGTATGTTGTATCATAAAAAAATAGAAATTAAAAATTTTGTCTAAAAAATAAAAAAAAAATTTAGGGGTGGACTACCCCTAACATTTAGGGGGATGAAAAATAGATGTTGGCCGATTCTCATAGATACCGGATAAGCACAAAAAATTTCATCAAAATCGGTCAAGCCGTTTCGGAGGAGTATGGCAACGAAAACTGTGACACGAGAATTTTATATATTAGATGGATACCTATAAGATATTAGGCCCGTTGGCGAAATCGGTAGTGACCCTGCCTGTTGCGCCAGGGGTCGTGGGTTCGAATCCCACTCAGAACAAATATTCGTGTGACGAACACTTGTATTTGTTCTGTGTCTGGATGTTAATATTATCTATTTAAGTATGTATTTAAATATATCTATGTCTCTGACACCCATATTACAGGCTCGCGCCTACTTTGGGGTCAGATGGCAGTGTGTGAGAATGTCCAAGATATTTATTCATTTTATTTATTTAAGATAGCAAACGAGCATGCACCAACACTACATCACCCAACCGCTACCGGAGGATACTTGTGGCAAATGTTAACAGTGACTGGGAAAGATGGTCCAATTATGAGGACGTTAACATTAGTTGCACAGTTCGTTAGTCGATATTAGAAATGTAAGAGCGGGCACTGTTATTGACCAAGTCCCGTTAATTAGTGTTACAGAACAGTCAGTTCAGTAGGTCCGTTCGAAGTCGGCCACAGATGCGTTATATGCTACCCTTAATGACTAAATTCTCTGTTAATAGCAGTTCGCATCCAAGGGAGACTGATTATTAGTTCTCCAGTGCAAGTATTTACAAAATATTAATAAATTTAATAATCAACATATAAAACAGTATATGACATACCTATTTACTAAACAAAATTGATCTAGGTATATAATTACAATAACAATATATACTTAGTAAATACTTATTAATTAAAATGTCTGCCTCTCTCCTCATGTTGCAATGCCATATCAAGGTGCACGTGTTGGTTATATCTAATTGCATGTTACCTACTAAAACATGTGTAAAGCAATAAAACTTAAATAAACTTAAATAAATAAGGTCAAAGATTATTTATTTCATTAAATCATAACGGAAATTAAAAGCCACCAATCTGTACAATAATCCCTGGTTCATTATCTAAGTTCTAATTGTTTTCCCTATAGGGCCCGTCATAGTCGGTGGAATTCTGTTGATAACTTCATATTTATTCGTGACTTGTTGCATTGTCGCCGAGAAACTGCTAGAAGGATGCGAGTTTTATTTTGGAGGGATTCCAACACTACGAGTAACAGAATGGTCGGTGTATTCAATTATACAGTACGAAATTATCAGAAAGAAGACTACATTAGTATTTTAAAACATTTATTTTAAGAAAAAAATATCAAGAAGCAATTATGAATCTCGTTACATAATGTGTATGGCTACAAGTTTTGCTACAACTCACAGACGTCCCACTGCTGGGCACGGGTCTCCCCCACAGATAGCTGCGGGAGGTCTAGAGCATACCACCACGCTGCTCCAATGCGGTCCATCGGTCCTTGATAAGTGTGCGAAGTTTCAAATTAATCCGACGTTTTGAGGTGGGCGAAAATCACGTTCAAAGAGTAATAAAGTACCTAATGCTTGATACAAATAACTACATACAGTATATTCAGATCTTGGACCATTACAATATTTATATAACCTTGCATAATGCAACCATGTATTATTTTTAAGACTTGTTCTATGTGTAGGTATATTTTATTATATTAACCATCGCTTCTCGAGTCATACAACTCGGTCTGAAGGGAAGTTTTATTGGGGTGAGTATAATTAATAAATTCTGTACGAATAACTCGTAACTGACCCGACAGCGGTTCGGAAGTATTTTTTATCCGCTCATAAAGCTGAAATGAATTTCATTGTTCATTTGTGCACAGTTAAAATGGAAAACTTGTTGATGATAAATATCCACCACACCACTACTCTTTGTTGGTCCCACTGTTGGACACGGATCTCCTCTCGAATCGGAAGGGTGTAGAACCAACCATAGGCCGCAACGCGCCAAACCCGGAACCAGAAAACAAATGAAAGCGCGACGAGTGCAATGCATGCTACATTTCTCTTAAAAATATTTATCACTAATAGTAACGTTAGTACGTTTCTACGAATATATCCGTATTTTCCCGAACGATGCTCGCATCCCGAAGGACCCGTGTAAGCGAGCTGCTCGTAAATTATAAAGTGTATCCGTAACGGGCTCAGATATCTTATAACTTTACCTCCTCTGGATTACCCATTTTCTTTATAAAATTGTCGTTCGCGCCCGAAAATAATAATACTGCCTTTATATTGTAATCATACTTGTAATCTTCGAGATGCGTTATGCTTATTTTTCCATTCTATGGCTTTTTTTATGAGATCATACCCCATTGTTTATTACTTTAGGGCACTGGTGAAATTTTGTTTTGACTTGTTGATTTACCTTACACAATATTAACTCGTATAAATGAGAGCTCTCCAGTTTTACAGTAGAACCTCTACTGTATAGTATAAGAACCTTACTATATTATCTATGCATAATATTATCATTGAACAAAACAGACAATTTGTCATTTTAAATTAACGCGAAAGTAAGTAAAAAAAATATAGCCAAATGTTACCACTGAGCAAGTAATCACTACGTTTTTAATGTTACTATTATTATAAAATTACTATTTTGTTAGAAATTATATTGATGAGACAATATTATATAAATAGTAAGTATACTACTTACATTGTATACGTATTTAGTAATGTGATTTTGGTACAATGACATAATACCCTGTGCTTAGTAAGGGGAACACTTCATAATTCACCGTCGGTCCATCACGGGAGTTCCGGCAGGGCAGAGCTTGGGATTAAAAGGGATTACCTAGCTACGAGCACGTTACCTGTAGAATGTGTACGATAAAGGTAAAAATCTACTCCTAAGTTTTTATTTTCTCTGTATAAGAAAAGGAGCATGATGATTTACCACCGAAACATTCCTAAGTAAAGTCAGACTCAGATTTATTTTTCACTTGCTTTTGCCAGCAACTTCGCAGCCCGGAAAAAAATAAACAAACGGTCTTTCTGGAAAAAAATCATAGTAAAAAAGTAATGGAAAATATTTCCGGAGGGTTCGGAGGGCTTTGTTAAGTTTAGGGCTGTGCTAAGTTTCATTATGATCCTAGAGTTACAGTGTAATCAAGCTAAGAATAAGTGTATGTATACATATTGCACGTTTATTGAAAACCAGTCTCTGCTTTTCAATAAACGTGCAAAGCATCCCAAGATAATATATTTCTGGGATAAAAAGTATACTATGTGCTAATCTAAATTATTATCTACCTATGTGCCAAGTTTTATCAAAATCCGTTTAGATCCTTTTTGTGTGATTGAGTAACAAACATCTAAACTTACAAGCTTTCTCGTTTATAGTATATGCAGGATAAGATTATATTATGATATTCGTATATACTTAATGAAAGCCATAACATTTTTTATCTACCACCGGTTCACAAACTTAATGCTACCGAGAATAATACACAGAACTTCAAAGCAGAAGTTTTTGCCAAGTGTAAGAAATCAAATTGAAATTCCTAGTAAGATTAACTCGGAGTCTGCATATGTCCCTGGTTTACAAGGTAAACATGGGGGAGGGTGAATTACACTGCGTAATACATTGGAGAAATACGGGCGTGAATTTTTTTAAGTGTAATATATGAACAGAAATCGCTGCGACCCATCATAGACGTTCCACTGCTGGGCACGGGTCTCCCCCACAGACGCAGCTGCGGGAGGTCTAGAGCATACTCCACCACGCTGCTCCAATGCGGATTGGTGGAGGGAACAGAAATACATAAACTCAAATCTTAGTGTTCGTGTTTTACAATTTTTAAGTTTCAACGTTAGTAGATAAGGTTTTATGTTTTTTTGTCGATACTATTGTTACGAAGGCACAGGGAAGCTAGCGCCATCTAGCGCCGCTGGTGGAACCACTCAGTGAACGCATAGACAACGTGATATCCCGACTCGATACTAGATGGCGTTAGTGGGCCTGTATTCTCGCGTGTTCGGGAACACGCGGAATCTTTCCAGAATCGTCTAGTACTCGCGACGACACGTATAAATAGTCGCGGGGAGCGCCGCGAGTTCAGTTCAGTTCGAGCTTTCGAGGCGACTTCGAAGTGAAAACTAGTGATACCGGAGTGATACAAGTGAAACCTACGACTTGGCTTACGACCTAGGACATCGTTAGTGCTTAGTGTTTGGACCTAGTGTTTAGTGTTTGGACCTAGTGCTTTGTGTTGGACCTAGTGTTTAGTGTTTGGACTTAGTGCTTTGTGTTAGTGCTAGTGAATAAAGTCTTCATTGAGTCAGCAGGTCTTTCTCTCCAAATCCTTCGAACCCTTAACACGTAACAACTGTTGTCGGAAGTGAGATTTGGAGATGCCATTGACTCCGAGAGAGGACTTACAGGAGGGCGTCAGGACAAGGGCACAACGAGCTGCGGAGGCCACAACTGGGGACCAAGCTCCGCCCACTGTGGGCCAAGCCCCGCCCACTAGCCCCGCCCACCTTGCCACGCCTACCAGACAGGCCACGCCCACCAGTGGCACCGAAGCTTCTACAGCCCCTCAAGTGTCTCTTCAATTAGGAAGTTTGTTCGTATTGATTCGGGAAATGAAGGAAGCACAAGAACACAAGTTCGGCGCTTTACAAGAGCAACAAAGAGACCTCCAAGAAAAAGTGCTTGGGGCTATAAATGATGTTAGTGGCACGGTGATTAAGCTTCGGAAAGATGTCGACGTAGTGGAGGAACGAGTTACCGGGTTGGGATTGGATGTGGAAAATGTGAAAACCGGCCTCACTGAATTACAGAAGAAAGTAGTGCGCCTTGAAACCACGGGAGTTGCGATGTCTAGTGGAACTACCGTAGTGGCGCAAGGACCAAGAGTGAAAGTGCCACCATACGACGGCACTACTTCTTGGAACGCTTATCGTCAGCAATTCCAGACTGTCGCTACTGCCAACGGATGGACGGAAGAACAATGCCTGACCGCTCTCACTGTTGCGCTCAGAGGGCAAGCTTTGTCGGTCCTGGAAGCACATACAGGAAATGGGTTCAAAGACCTGATGGAGGCACTTGAATCCAGATACGGGGAGCGACACCTGGAGCACGTGTTCCGTGCCCAACTGCGTGACAGAGTCCAACGCTCAGGAGAAAGACTACAACAATGGGCGTTGGAAATTGAAAAACTAGTCAGGAAGGCACACCCAGGAGCCGACACCAAGATGGTGGACACGAATATTGTTCAAGCATTTGTCGACGGAATAAAAGACCTGGAGGTCAGAGCTGCAGTGAGGCTTCGTCACCATACTTCACTAAAGGAAGCATTGGCGCATGCCTTGGAGGTCGAGGCGGTTCGCCATGATATACGGCAGACCCATAAGATCCGCGAGGTCTCTGAGGAAGTCAAGGAGGTTAAGGCTCCTACGAAGAAAAGATATGGAGTCATGTGCTACAAGTGTGGCGAGAGGGGCCATCTTCAGCTCAACTGCCCGCAGAAGGAGGCCCAGATGGCAAGGATGAAAAGGATCGAGAAACAAATAGAGGAGCTGAAGAAGCAAAGGGCTTCGTCTCCTGCCCGGGATCAGGGAAAGAAAAAGTCAAACAAATGCGTGTTGATCGAAGACACACCAACCAAGACATGCAGCAACAACTATGGATTAGTGACTGAGCTACTCGATGACTGCAAGAGTAACCTGACTTATTCGCAGAGCATGAAAGCAAAGAAGTTTTTACAACGCTACGCGAATATCTTCTCCAGTCAAGAAGGTGACCTTGGAAGAACGTCGATGGTTCAGCACAGGATAGATACCGGAAGCGAGAGACCAATTCGTCAACGAGCAAGACGAATACCAATCGCAAAGGAAAAAGAAGTTGAAGGCCTTTTGGAGGACATGAGAAAGAATAAGATCATTGAACCGTCTGCAAGTCCGTGGTGCTCACCTGTTGTATTAGTGAATAAGAAAGATGGTAGCACGAGATTTTGTGTGGACTATAGGCGTCTCAATGATGTCACTAAGAAGGACAGTTACCCGTTACCTCGAATCGACGACACTTTGGATACCTTGAGTGGCATGAAATGGTTCTCGACCCTAGACCTGAAATCTGGATACTGGCAGGTGGAAATTCATCCAAAGGACAAGGAGAAGACAGCTTTCTCGACCGGAAAAGGTTTATGGCAATTTAACGTCATGCCCTTCGGATTGTGCAACGCACCTGCCACATTTGAGCGACTCATGGAGTGTGTACTGGCAGGCTTAGTTGGAGAGGCTTGCTTAGTCTACTTAGATGACGTCATCATTGTCGGCCGTGACTTTGAGGACCATTTGCGAAACTTGGAGCGAGTTTTCGCAAAAATAGAGGGAGCCAAATTAAAGTTGAACCCGAAAAAGTGTCGTTTATTCAGGAGTAAGGTCAATTATCTCGGCCATGTTATCTCCAGTGATGGAATCCAGACAGACCCGGAGAAACTGGAAGCAGTTCAAAAATGGCCTACCCCTAAGGACAAAACCGAAGTGCGGGCATTCCTCGGCCTATGCTCATACTACAGGCGTTTTGTTCAGGGATTTTCAGAGATAGCCAAGCCATTACATCGGCTGACAGAAGATAAACGACAATTTAGTTGGGATGAGACTTGTGAAGATTCTTTTCAGAGACTGAAGAAACATCTATGTGAAACACCAATCCTGGGGTATCCACAAACTGAAGGTCGGTTTATAGTCGACACGGATGCAAGCAACACGGCCATCGGAGGGGTGTTATCTCAAAAACAGGGTGAAAGAGAAGTTGTTATTGCATATTTCAGCAAATCTTTATCCAGGCCAGAGAGAAACTACTGTGTGACAAGAAGAGAACTCTTGGCGGTTGTAAAGACGCTACAACATTTCAACAAATATCTCATCGGCAGACCGTTTCTACTGCGAACTGATCATGCAGCCTTGAAGTGGCTACTGCAATTCAAGAACCCAGAAGGTCAAGTAGCTCGATGGATTGAACAGCTCCAGGAGTATGACTTCGAGACGGAACACCGCAGCGGAAAGACGCATGGGAATGCTGACGCACTCTCACGAAGGCCGTGTTCGGAAGACTGCAAACATTGTGTTAAGCAGGAATCTCATGAAGTAACATTAAAATTAACGAGAACAGGTCCTTTGGGTCTCTGGGAGAACGATGCTATGAGGGAGGCTCAAGAAAGAGATGAAGACCTTCGGCACATCATCACATGGAAGAAACGGGGTGACGTAAAACCAATCTGGAGCGAGGTTGCACCCACTGGCGCTGTCACTAAGGCGTACTGGGCGCAATGGGACAGTCTGATACTTCAAAACGGAATACTCTACCGGAAATGGGAGAAGACTAACGGCAGGGAGTTCCATCTACAGATAATTGTCCCAAGAACGAGAGTACCAGATGTTCTCCGTGAAATACATGATGGCGTATCAGGAGGTCATCTAGGTGTCAAGAGGACGTTAACAAAAGTGCGAGAACGATTCTACTGGTTGCATTGTCGAGATGATGTACAGGATTGGTGCCGCAAATGTACTACCTGCGCTGCTGTAAAAGGACCACAGACCAGGAGCCGTGGGAACCTGCGGTTGTATAACGTCGGTGCACCGTGGGAACGAATAGCAGTTGACGTAGCTGGGCCATTTCCTGTAACGGAATCGGGAAACAAGTATTTTATGGTCGTCATGGACTACTTCACCAAATGGCCCGAAGTGTTCGCCATACCAAACCAAGAAGCTACAACAGTAGCTTCTAAGTTAGTCGAAGAAGTGATATGTCGCTTTGGTGTGCCTCTAGAAATCCATTCTGATCAGGGCAGGAACTTCGAATCGCAAGTATTCCAGGAAGTGTGCAAAATTTTGGGCATGCATAAGACGAGGACCACCGCGTACCATCCACAGTCTGATGGAATGGTTGAGAGGTTTAACCAGACTCTGGAGAGGCATTTGGCAAAAGTGGTAGACGACAAACAAAAGGATTGGGACAAGTATATACCACTCTTCCTTCTGTCGTACCGAACCGCCGAGCATGAGAGCATTAAAGCTACCCCGGCGTATGTCAATTACGGTAGAGAACTACGAATACCAGTAGATCTATTGACAGGAGGGTCACCGGAGGGACCAGAGACCGTACAAGACTATGTTTGCAATTTAAGGGAAAAAATGCGCTATATACACGCCTTGGTACGGGAAAATGGGTTACAGTCAAGTGAGGGCATGAAAACCAGATACGACCGGAAATCGAACACGAGCGGCTTCGAGGAAGGGTCACTGGTGTGGCTGCATAACCCAACTCGCCGGAAAGGAAAATCTCCAAAGTTGCAGACCAAGTGGGACGGTCCATACAAAGTGGTTACCCGACTGAATGATGTGACTTATAGGATTCAAAAGCAACCAAGAGGAGCATTCAAAGTGGTACACATAGACCGTCTGGCGCGTTACCATGGCAGTAACAACGATGCTCGGGACGAGCATCGCTAAGAGGGGAGTGGTGTTACGAAGGCACAGGGAAGCTAGCGCCATCTAGCGCCGCTGGTGGAACCACTCAGTGAACGCATAGACAACGTGATATCCCGACTCGATACTAGATGGCGTTAGTGGGCCTGTATTCTCGCGTGTTCGGGAACACGCGGAATCTTTCCAGAATCGTCTAGTACTCGCGACGACACGTATAAATAGTCGCGGGGAGCGCCGCGAGTTCAGTTCAGTTCGAGCTTTCGAGGCGACTTCGAAGTGAAAACTAGTGATACCGGAGTGATACAAGTGAAACCTACGACTTGGCTTACGACCTAGGACATCGTTAGTGCTTAGTGTTTGGACCTAGTGTTTAGTGTTTGGACCTAGTGCTTTGTGTTGGACCTAGTGTTTAGTGTTTGGACTTAGTGCTTTGTGTTAGTGCTAGTGAATAAAGTCTTCATTGAGTCAGCAGGTCTTTCTCTCCAAATCCTTCGAACCCTTAACACGTAACACTATAATTAATATCTCTATAATCATAGTTTGTCACATAGGAGGACATTGCCTCCTTCTAACCCAACTATTGTCCCACTGTTGCGCTCATTGTGAAAGGGAGAAGTAACGCCGTAGTTCACCACGCTGGCCACACTGCTTAGTTATTCTCTCTAATAAACCGACTGTCAACGCTCGTTCGTTTTAGCTATCGTACCAGCTGTGAAAACTTCGGTAATAGGTACTAAATTCCAGCGCTCCTAAGAAAATGCTCAACGATTTAATAAAGAAGTAACAACACAACTCAGAGGCGGACAGCGGCACTCGGACGTGAGCGCTATGAGGCAGGGGTCCGCAACCTTGACTCAACTAAATTCACCATCGTACTATTCAGGTATTACCGTGGTCTGCTAGGAGGTAATCTTACAAACCACTGGACCGATTTTAAAAAAATATTAATTTAAAGAAAGCTACATTATTCCCAAGTTACATACGCCATTTTTTACAAGTTATTAATAACAAAATATAAAATTATTAACAGCGGTGACATTCCTGTGGAACTGAGAGTAGTAACAGTATAGTGGCATTGACTCGCCTCTTACTATAGCGGTCCAGGTTTAAATCCATGCTGCACGCACCACTCTTCTAAGTTAAGTGCGTATTAAAAATTAATTTCACCTGCTATTTCGGTAAATAAAACATCATGAGGAAACCTGCATGCGTGAGAGTACTCCAAAATGTTCTCGAAGGTAAGTTAAGTCTGCCGATTCGCAATTGGACAGCACGATCACATTTTCCGAGACAAGACCCGTGCCCAACCACACACCACAAATGTGTGGAATATCTTCTTTCCAAAGAGTTGTGGACGAACAACATCATATTATAGTGGCTACAACCCATCATTCTAAGGTTTCACGCATCTCTTCTCACAAATAACACAACTTACTAGTAAAGTCCGGAGCGTTGTTCACCACGCTGCTGTGCACATAGGTAAATCGCACAATAGTTACTGCCAGAATACTATTCAACAACATTTTTGTTGACAACTAATCGGATTATAGGTATAAGTTTACAGTCCAATTTTAATGAAAATGGCTGGAGATGCAAGCTGGATTGCTTTTGCTCCTGACATAAACAAAAATAAAGTGTAGGTACTGGTGAACATAGTATATGATTACGTTTTTTTTTTTATTTGACCCCTAAGCAATAAATGTTGAGAATCCCTGCTCTGGAGCCTGAATAAATAGTAAATTCTTTGCTCTGCTACTCTGCTGGGTATAAATATTAACAAAGTTTTTCTATGCAACTCCGGGAGTTTTTGGAAATGTTTCGTGCATTGCATTAGGTACACTACAAAACTAAAACATGCAAAGCTAATTTAACTTTTGGTTGGCAGGTTTTGCAAACAGTCCGCGAGTAATGGTGATCAAACGGATAAAGTCCATCCATCCTTTAGTTAGAGGCTAACTACTGGACTACCTTGGCCTTGTCTAAAATAAAGGGGGTGTTCAGTTTCATAAATATTTTTCATCAGGTATAATACCTATCTATTTGCATACGACTAATGAACGTCATTACATTTTTATCTGCCGGTTCACAAAGTTAATGCTACCAAGAAGCAGCGGTAATAGCTAAAATTTACTAATAGCACCAAGTAAGCACCTATTATTTGTGTATAAATCTCTATTCCCTGTTTGATATACACGGTAAATAAAGCTAATACGTCTAAGCTTAGCATACATACACCAAAAATAATCTTATTTAACTGCACCAAAACTGTAATGAAACAGAAAAACATACGAGTAGATGGACCAATTTCAAATAATTAACTGAATTTAATAAAGTTATAAAAAAACTAAACACTAAATTATTATTTTATAGTTTTAATGATTTAGGAGCCTTAACAGAAAGCCTTCTTTGATTGCAATAAAAGGTTACGAGCACTTAGAGGATGCTGCAATGAGCTTTTTATTGCTTTCGGAAATTATTGATGTCCTAATGTCCCTTTTCCCTGAGCTTAGTCTTAGGATTTCCTAAGAGCCGAGAGGTCATTTGCCTTCCATTTGGAAGTCCTTCCAACAGAATGGACTGAAACTAAATACAGTTTCCACCATTTATGGAATGACAATGCAACTTCCTTGTTTAATTTTGTTTTGAGGGTTTCGAATTAAATATTTAAAACCTTAATCCGAAAAATTGAATACGTTTACGACACCTCTAGTAGATGCTAGTATAGATTTCGATGATTAGCGTTCATTGATCAACTCGCTTTTACCGTGGCTGCGCCTGCTTTTAAGTAGGATTCTTTATAATTAATTATCGACACCTAATTTCTAGCAGACTAGAGGACGATAAACATTTTAGAACTATTTTACAGTTCATTTTATAACAGTGGTATGAAATCGAATTCAGATTTATTTTACCTTGAAAAATTAATAAAATATATATACATTGTATAGTCCAACAGAGGGACACACAATTAATAATACTTACGAACAAATAAATCTTATCTTTATTATAGAAAAATCTTTGGAATAATAAATATGTTCAAAAAATTATTTGCGAAATATATATGAACTAATAGCATTATCTTATTGTTACTAATAGCGGAGTGAGACGACGTTTTCGGAACGATATAATAATCCTCAAAACGCTTTCGTAGAAATAAATTGAAAGTGTCCATTCACGAAATTCTCCGTCGGTTTATTACAGAAGCACTAAGTATGCCTTTCAGGGATTGAACACAAGTTACGAATAAATTGTGAAACTTCTTACAAAGGCCTTGAGGCTTAGTGCATTAGCGGTTTGGTTAAAGCTCCAAAATTAGATAAATGTCTCTTAAACGACTCTACGTCGGCTCTACGTAGAGTTCTGCCACTTTAAATATATATGTCACACTCACTTAACACTTCGAAATACAAATTAATTTCTAATTTAATTCCTTTTTAATAAAAAATTATATTAAAAATATATACATTTATTTTACTTAATTTTACCCAGCATCGGCACCTGGGGTATGTTATGCGGAAACATGCTTGTAATATGGTCGGCGAACAAATCAGCGCTTTTTTGTCAATTAGACAGCATATGTTGGCCCTATTGGTCTTTACACCGTCACCGATGATAATAGCTGCACCAAGGCTATGTGAAAAAGGAAGGTGATACGACTGACTACCCGCTCCCTCCGCGCAGTCAAGTTCGAGCTACGTACCGGCTGTTTCTCGGTAGCCTTCCTCGGTGCTTGTGGAGGACTCCGGGAACTCTGGTAGAACGCACCAGTGCCCTCCAGCGCTGTGCCCATGATAGGCTCGTCTCGGACGAAACATCCAAAGACGTCGAAACCCATCTACAACGTTGTGCAGCCACACACAACGTTGTCTTTCCAGGGCTCACTGGATGGACGGTTCGAGCTCCCACTCTTGCCGCCCAGAAGCCTCCTTTTAGTCGCCTCTTACGACAGGCAGGGCAGGGCAGATACCGTAGCAATATTCTGGTCCCAAGCTACAGGGCAATTCTCGGTAGTCCTACTGTCATGTCCTATTAGGTATGACCAGTAAGAATAGTTTTTCTCGCTGGACCTACTATAGTGAACAAACACTATATAGGTACTATAAAAGAAGGGAAGTATCCCTCTATACTTAGGTGTAGTAGCATAGAATAAAGAGTCGCTCCTGTAGAGCGACTCTTTACTCTATGGTAGTAGTCTCGACATAAATAATAAAGTACAATCTCGTTCAAAACACGATACGGTCACGAACTTTCTGTAATCAAATTCGCTTTCAACTCCACGCGTGATTCAAAACAACTAAACATTTTGGCTGTTTCTCGATAGTGATTTACAGCAATTCAAGATTTAGATTCAGATTCATCTATTTTTCATTATATGGTATTTTTTATACGCATAATGAACGTCATAATATTTTTGTATCTACCGCCGGTTTACAAAGTTGATGCTACCGAGAAGAACACGGCAAGAAACTCTGTAATTTTCGAGAAATATTTAAAGTTTTTAATAGGTACGTACATAAGAAAAAAACTGAAAAAACTGCTTGCTGAATATTAATTGAAATATAACATAAAAACGTTATTTAATGCTTAACTAATTTTATTGTAGATAATAATATAGCTTTAAAGTAGCGTCCATAGCCCGATTCAATGTGATCGAAAGAGATAAGCAACGACGGGCGCGGTCGGCTTGTGGTGCTTCGGAGGGCACGTAAAGCCGTCGGTCCTGGTTGTTTTCAATGGTGGAAACAGTCGTTAAGGCTTGTCGAAGACCTTCGGGTGGCTTGAGAACATTCGACACTGGGTTGGTCACTAACCCCTCTACCAATCCGAATTGGAGCAACGTGGTGGAGTATGCTATATACCTCCCGCAGCATAGTCTGTGGTGGAGACCCGTGCCCAGCAGTGGGACGTCTATGGGTCGCAGCGAAGCTTTAAAGTAAGGTTTTCTATTTGCCAATATTGCCAATGTTAACAACTTTCAGCTGGCAAATGGAAAAGTTGGATGATAAGTGGATGGTAATGAATAGATTTTCCACGCGAGCGTCCGCCTGTTCAGTTGTTCAGTAGACTGCATCCGCCACCGACTGTATTTTCCGGGTTCCATGCCTATTCAATGACTAAACTTTGCAATGCAAACAACATTTTGATTTCCTTTCACACATTTCAAGGGCAAAATACAGTTTTATTATGTTAAATTTAATTGTGGGAATGTTCACGAACGTTTATGCTGCAGTTGTTGCACTCAAGAGGTTTCAACTGATAGATTGTTATTAAATACAACGGAATGTTTAGAGTTCATGTTTTGTATAGTAAGTATTTTTAGTATATAACTTAATTAAATTTCTTACTAACTATTGATTTTTTATGAAATAAACATTTCATAATCGAAATTAGTTATTGAATTTATATCCGTATTGTTGAAATAAGAGTTTTGTATTAACGATGTTGTATCCATTCACCAACCGCCAAATTCATTGATCCTACTATTACATTTTGTGAAAAAATTTAAAATGTTGTGAGAAAATAACTCTATACAGTCCCTTGTAAAGAAAACCAATCTCTATTTTGTTCGGTTCGTTCAATAACCATCGAAAAACAATTCATAAAACATCAACACCGATAGCTTAAAAAAGACAACGAATACTTACTGAAAAATGCTATCGGAAAATAATTCATTTCATCGGAAATTTTCAAACTGTTTCTCAATGGTTTTTATATTTAAAGGTAGCTTTATCGACCAAAGTCGATAAACTCAAAAGTTTATTTTCCAAAACGGGCTATTGTTTTTTTTAAATAACAGAAAGCCGCTCTAGATAATTTCATATAAGCTTAGATACATATAATCGAACTAACCTTGAACTAACGATTAATTTATTACTTACCTACTTACAATACAAACAAAAACAGTACACCGTGTCATTTTATTTATTATTTAGCTCATATCGCTAGTATGCAGTTATCTAATTTTTATTTATTAACAGCTTTAATGTAAACCATAATAGAGTGTGGACTTATTGCCTATATTTATATATAGTACGCACGCAAGTGTGTGAATGACTCTCCGCCATTTTGTGAGAAATCCAGTATTTTATTTAAAAATAAATAAAGACAAGTATATGGATTATTTTATGTGTATACAATTTTTATTCAATAACCTAGAAAAATAAAAAATATTCATTTTTAGACCTTTGCAAAACTTATTTTTCAAGTAAAACTCAAAAACTACTGAGCGGATTTACATGCGGATTACCAATAGGCAGAGGAAGTTGTGTTATAATCACATTATTTGCTAAGGTTTTGTTTTGTGTAAAAATGCCAAGCCGTTTGGGAACTTTAAACAGCAGTGTCTAATTGATGTAAGGATTGTTACTGCGATGGATTGTCTACCAGAGACCACAAGCTACATAATAACTTTTCAAACACGAGCTAGTTGTATACAGTTACTTGTATATAAAGGTATATAATAATACAATTTCAAAAATTTTTATAAAACACGCTTTTGTAGATGACCAAAAATCGTTAATCTTAAAGATCCTGGTCAGGTCATTAAAAGCTTTTATTTAACTTCACTCGTATGTATCCATTATTAATGAATGTAAGTATGTAAGTATGTCCTGGAATCTTGCAATCAATATTTCACCCACTTCCACTGAAGCTATCGAGCTGAAATTTGGCACACATATTTGGTTCCGATGACAATGCGTGAAAATAAAAAAAAAGTTTTAAAAAGCTTTTTAAAAAAAATATATTTTTTAACGGTATAATTATTTAAATTATTATATTGCCATCGGTCCTTGATAAGTGTGCAAAGTTTCAAATTAATCCGACGTTTTGAAGAGGTTTAATAGCACGTTCAAAGATTCCGTTACATACATACATATCTTCTATATTATAAAAATGAATCGCAAAATGTGTTGGTAAGCGCATAACTCAACAACGCCTGGACCAATTTGGCCAATTTTTTTTTTTTAATGTTCGTTGAAGTTCAAGGATGGTTTTTACGGCGAGAAAAATTTGAAAATTCATCCCCTAAGGGGGTAAAACGGGGGTGCAAAGTTAGTATGAAGCTTTGCCGTTTTTGAAGTTAGTGAATGTGTAACGCGAGCGAAGCTGCGGGAGTCCACTAGTACCTAATAAAAGCGTGTTAAAAAGTTTTGAGACCGACAAGAAATATCGTGCTCACTTAAGTAGGTAAGAAGTAAGAAGCTGTCTGGCAATTTAGGATTGATACAAGCGGCCCCGCTAATACTTGGTTGGTCCGGATAGATTTATCGCTCAACTTCACTGCTAGTTTAAGCCGGTTCCAGCCGGTTCAGGAACAATTTTCTTTACCGACTTCAAAACAGGACGATAAGCTTCAAGGAAACTTCAAAGGACGATAAGCTTTAAACATAATAAGAGATAATGACAAATTAAAATTCGTCATTATCTCTTATATGTTTGTCAGTCGGCGACGCTTTTGCACGAATTTTAATGGTTCCTATTTGAATAGAAAGAACCTACCCCTAAGCCTAAGAGAAGGAAAGTGTAAAAAGTATTAGGCGTTTTTGCGAGTATTTATTTATTTCTTTATTGATATTCCCCAACTCTGTCCTGACAGAAAATAAGCCTAAGAGAAGGAAAGTGTAAAAAGTATTAGGCGTTTTTGCGAGTATTTATTTATTTCTTTATTGATATTCCCCAACTCTGTCCTGACAGAAAATCCAATTCGACAGTGGTGCCCCTTTATACATTAGACAGACACATAAAAAAGCTAATACAACACACTACACACTGATACATACATAAAACATAACAGAGTAAAACAAATGTACTTAGGATATAAAACACCTAACATTTAAGATAATTCCTACTCTCACTGTTGTGAGATGTTGAATGATGTTCTCAAGTCACCCGTATGTCTTCGACAAGACTTACCAACTGTATGCAGCATTGAAAAAAACCGGGACCGACGGCTTCACGTACCCCGAAGCACGGTAGCGTCCATGACATTTCTTGCCACTAGCGGTCATCCATCAACAAACCATTATTATCCCACCCAGGGATCTAACCCAGAACCCTTCAGTCACCAGACCAACAAGGCAGTTGAAATACAGATTCCTTTGACTATCAACAAGCCGTGACGTTGCTAAGGCTATCTTTAAATTTGATGGAGTATGTTTAGGACAAGACCACTTAGCCTCATCGGATATTAAACGTCCTAAACACACATAATAACGTTTGAGAAAGGCTTCATTCACTAAGCGTTACATACAAACATGGTATTTAATAAACTGAAACAAATTTTCTATTTCAACATTTCTTACAAGGAAAATCTTGGGAATAAAAATTGCTTACGTAAAAATTTCATTGGTTGATTTATTTCAACCCAATCCTCATTCCTTTATGTGTACTCCAATATCTTTGATTTGATTAATGTTTCAAGTTTTAGAAAATAAAAAATACACTAAAAACGGTGCTACAAAAAAAACATTGTGGGCATTTAACAAAATATTGAAAATTTATCCCTTAAATAATAATTTTAATCTAAAATACGGCCTCGGCGTATTCCAAGCAAGCAATTCCAGACAGCTTCCTTTCGTCCCTTGTAGGTAATAGGTATTTAATTTAATAGCCTATTGCCATGCACTGGACACAATAAAGACAGAATATCTAATGGTTAACCATACATGTCTTCAGATTTTCATAAATGCATAAAATATTTTTCTTCACCTTAATTAGGCATACTTGGAATTACTCTTTTTGAATTGTCTTGTAATATTTACCCACTGTGAAATAGCCTGGATAAAAAATGTGAAAAATACATACTGGAAAGTCTTCATTAAATTCAGGCTGAACAGAGCATAATGCCAGACAAGATTACTAACTTGATTACGAATTATGTCACGATACAACCTTAAAAGAGGTGACGGGAATACGAGAAGACAAATCAAATGAAAATAAATCAGAGTAAACAACACTGAAAGCGTTTGGAATAAGAGGCAGATTTGAGAAATCGAGACGCCTCCGATTTCCATTGTTTGCGGCAAACAAGACCCAGAAGTTTGGTCTCGTTGTGTAAACTATAGGAAAATTATGTTAAAATTATTAAAAACATGAAATGACAACGTCAGGCACGTTGTAGATATTCGCGGTAGAGACTTACGATTCAGATTCATTTATTTTCATTAAATGGTATACAAATACTGTTTCTGTTTCTGCAACTCGTTAAGGTTTATACTACAAAACCCAGGAGCAAGACAATACTCTATCTAAGGTAGAAGTTGCAAGACCATTTCAGAAACAACAATACCTTACCGCCTGCAGATGGCTTTGTCCACTATCTACTCTGGATCTGACTTCCGACACAGACGCTGCGCCATTTATTTATGGAACCTTCACAGAACTCAATTCTCTATGGTATGCTTGTTATTTGAGCGAGGTTTTGGAATTCCAATTTTGAAAGATTCGTAAATAATTTTGAATCTCGGTAGGTACGTATTTCCAATGAAAATGAACAATTAACGAATTAAATGAAAATAATTACCTACGCTTGAACGTTTATCGAAAATGTTTTATTAGTTTCTATGTATACATATTATTATTTAGTTTGATTTCTTAGTTTAAATAATATTCAAGAGTATTTTGATGTTAAGAAGGCATAAAACCGAATTAAAATCTGACAGGCCTATCATTATGCTTTTCCTCGTATTAATTAAATTGTAAATATTGTAAGCAGGTGGCATGTGGGGTGATTCTTGGCATACACGATTGGCTGTCTCGTGTCTTTCCTGATCATAATACATAAGTATTTAGATAAAAAATAATGATCGAATAACTTTACATGCTCTAGGCCCTAGAGTCTAGCCTAAGGTGATGTTTTTATTTTATTTCATTTTAGAACATAGATCTTATCTTCAAATACTCGTATGTGTATTGTAATACTTGCAAATGCAAAACACAATATCTATTATTGTTCTCTCGGTTTTTACAATGTCAAACCCAGGCGTGCAGCTGCACCGTGCACAATGAATTGCAATAATTCTTTTACAATAAAAAATGTGGTCTCAGTCAAGTAGAAAATGTTCATGGAAATATTGGAAGCCGTCTTTTGCCTGTTTGAATGAATAGAAAGCTATCTGAAAAGCTCATAGTCATAGTAGTAGGTGTTATCATTGGGTGATTTCTATCGGCAACGTTTCTTGACCGTTTCCATACTTTGAATAGACAAAGCCGTCGGTGGCGGTTTCCTTCGAGTGTTTTGTGCTGTCTAAGGCTGGAATGCGTCCACTTTCTCAGGGGTTAAGATCCCAGCAGTCTTAATCAATTACATTTAAGTGTGTTTAAAACAAAAAAGTAGCTGTTACGGTGAAGGCATATGGAGGTGATCGTGTCGTAGAGGAAATCTGAGTTTTGATGTTCTAGAAGGCATGTTTAGTCTACCAATCCACACCACAATATATGCCCAAGAAAGTTTGATTGATCTTTGGAGTGTTCAAAATAAATGTTTCAATTTGTTTACATAAATCAGTAAAACCTTGTCTCCGAAAAGGATGTTTCATAAAACTTTGCTTTTTTTTACATCAAAGATAAAATAAATAAGTCATTTATAAAAATATTCATGGTACAAACAATTCAACAATCACATTTTTTATGCTTCATACAATAATACACTCAATTTTGGCAAATAAATGATTCTTTCTTTCTTTCTTTCTTTCTTTCAAAATAATTCTGTAAAACTGATATCGAATTTTGTTTTTTTTATGTATGAAATATACTCGTATAATAAAAATTCAGTATTTTGTTTTACTTATTTTTTTGTAGCGCTTGACGTTAATGCAAGTTAGTTGGATGCTGAGGGTATGCGGACTGGATTGTATCTGAGATTCGAACGTGGGATATTTCGAGTGGCGATCACCCTTTGGCATACTCGTAGATACATACCGAGTGGAATGTACCAATTCATGTTTAATGCATCCATTGCAGCGAATGGTCCATTACCCGGACGATCTCTGCATATTAAAGTGCGGGTAACGAGGCCGAACTATATAATTTGGGAACCACTGCACTCCGGATTGTTAGGACTAGGTGAGCGCGCGACTTTGTTTTTGTTAAAAATATTCGCGTTGATACAAGTTGGTACCTACCTACTTTTCAAACATTCACTGTCAAGATAATTTATATCTCAAAATATTTTATATGATGACAAACAATAATAGTAATAATCATACTAAAATTGCGTGCAAGGTTACGTGTTCTATGCTTACGACAATTTTAGATGTTACCAACAAAAAGCACAGCAAAACTCGTATATACCTAAGCAATCCTAAAAATTTTAATTATTTTGTACTAAAATAAGGGTTGATCCAATCAATGTATCAATTTAATCTGTGACTACTTATATCATATTAATGGTCAACTTTTGATTGTACTAATAATGATAGTACCTACCTACTACTATTACTGTCTACTGCTGAAACCACCAAAAATGGAGCAACTCAAAATGACGTTCCACAAATAACAAAGAGCTGATAATAGTTTGTAGAACATCATTTTGGGTAGAACTTAAATCTGAAGTAATCTGAACCATGCATTGCAGAAGGTTGATCCCGTTAAACAGGTCATGCAAATGCCTCTAGTCTTTCATCATCTCAATTCCTTTGTTCGACGTTCCTCTTCTGTATAATTGTCCTTCCGATGGAGACAACGTAGCAAGCTTCGTAAAAAAATGAGTGACTTGTAAAATCGTTTTACCATATTAATTTGAAATATTTTAAAGATTCCTATTTGCCTTTAACCTTAAAAGCAGATAGGAAGCATGTAAGAAAATGTTTACTCCCAAGATACCTATCTTAATTATCTATCTATCTATCTATCTTAATAAATAAAATAAAACTTTTTAATTAAAATTTTAAACTAATCGTGTATTTACTGTCAGATTACACCAGTTTTCCTTGGAGTTGGGGACGTAAACACCTCACGCCTCCCGCGGCGGTGGTTAAACAAACATTGTTAGGTTTTGTTTGATTTTGTTAATTAGTGAGCCGGCGTAATTAAGGTAAACCAACTCTCTTCAGACGAAAGCCCCGGGGACAAGTGTTAAACAAATGTTGGCTGGTAATCGAATGGTTATCTGCCGGGTGTACCGATGATAGCCCAGTAATTGCAATTCGACCAGTAACTCAATAGGGACGTTCAAATTCCAGAGGCACGCAATTTTTAATAGCCACCTGTAACGGTGAAAACGACATCTGAGGAAAATGCAGGGTTTCTATAATATTCTAGAAGGCATGTGAAGGCTGCTAATCCGCAAAGCCAGCGTGGTAAACAGTAGCCTTAATCCTCTCATTATGCCAAGCAATGGGAAAATTAAAGGTATGTCAAATTCCAATTCTGGACATAGGCCTCTGCTCGATTCCGCTACCTAATACCTTATACTAACTGAACTAACACTAACTGAATCAACTCTGTATCTAATACTAACTCCGACTCCCTTCGTACAATCATATTCAAGGTAGGTAAGTCACGAATTATACGGGCTGTAGAGAATCAGTAAAGCTTTCATTATTCTCGACACTAAGCGACAAAAATTAAATAATAAAACATTTCTTAGAATACGCAAACTAACGTTGATTCATTTTGAAACATACTTCAGTCTGAAACTATTTCATTTAGCTGAATGAATGAATTCTAGAACAGCCCTTTTGCCTGTAAGACGGGCCGCCACCCACGCAATGACTGTCGTAAACACAAATTACCTGCCCGCCTTCATTCCTGCAATATCTCTTCGTGTGTATCTATCTCATAGTGGCCGTGCAATATGTAACGTCGAATTTTGGTTAGCCGAATTTTTTCATGTTCAAGTGGACCAAACTAGTTAAACTTAACTGTACTTCGGGTATTCTTTCGCGTATATGTTAGAGAAAACGATATGGAACAGAGTATTTTTATGTGTTTGAAAGTTTAGATACGAGCACTTATAGCCATGAAGTGTTATTGACCCAAGGCGATGACAAGGGTTAGGTACTCCCCATTTTAAGAGACGAAAATATGCTGGAATTGACGCCATTTGTTGAAAATATAGTTGAGCTGACTTCTCCAGCGTATAAAGTGGTCCTTTGTCCTTTTTTATGGATATTAAACGAGCTTGCAGGTTGCAGCTCTTCCCATCTGCCATCTCGTTATAAGTCAGTCACAGATGCGTTGCTACTTTGCTACCCTTGAGGACTAAGATGGGAATTCCTGAATAGAAATCGTTGGATAAAGAATAAGTTAGAGAATAGATGGACCAAAATATCGCATAGAAAGTCTACGTCTAGATGAGGAGTGAGGCACTGGGCAGTATTTTATCCTATTGTTAATAACAAGGGTTCGTGATACTAGGCGTCTTCTGAACATAAAATGGACCGTGTCATAAACTGGATGTAATAAAGAAGCTTCAGTTATTCTCAGCTACAGCAAGCTTTCAAAAGCCCTCATTTTGTTTTTATGACAATACTATCTTCATTAATTTTTTTTTCTTTCATTATCTTAAAATTTTAATAGCAAACCATCCTCCTGAAGTTTATCGTCCTATAACCTGTGCAATGCTCAGCTGCTTATCTACAGCTTTTAAATGTTTTCTAGTCACAAGTTCCGAGTAAGCCCAGGAGCATACGTCTTAACGCTTTTCCAGTGCGTATTGGTAGAGGACTTAGTTGACAACCAGTTATTGTCCACTCATAGGCCACCGCCTCTATGTAAGAAAAATGTGACAGGCACTATTTATAACCTTTTGAATTGCTTAAAAATAAATTACAAGACGGCAATCGGTGCAGTGTGATACTGCCCCGGCCCAATTCAATATATAGGTTCTTACCTGCATACTGGCCTTAACCAGCTTAACGACCCTAGAGGAAAAGCACTCTAAATATTTTTCCCAGCAAATAAGTATTTATGTCTCGCTTTTGAGTCTGAAAATTTGGTTTCATTTTAGGGTTAAAGTGATTTTAATTTCATAACAATCAGCTTTTTGTTTTTATCAATCCAACTCTCCCTCGTCGTATTAAATAGTAACGTTGAAACGCAATATTTAAAATACAGGCTTTAAACTGCAATTAATATCTGGTAAGCTAAACTGCGAAGGCTTCACGACCAGACGTCACACAGACTGAATTGTTATTGCACATACACACGATAATATAGTGCGGGAATAACCAGAGATGAGAATCTTCTGCAGATAATTATACACGCTAACTGAATTGCTCTGCCGTAGCGTAACATCCTAATAAAGTTTAGTCTAAAGCTTCGGCCAAATAACAGCGTTCCATCCGCAACCGAGCCGTCCATAGCCCCAGAAGCCAGAAAGGGCAACTACAACAAATAAGTTATTTAAGTGTCGCCGTGCCCCGGCCCGTACGCATGTTTTTTTTAATCTACGTTATAAATAAAAGTTTTGTATAAAAGGTCGCTATGACTAGTATTTTCTCTCTGACACCTACCAAAGAAATTAATCAAGATAGAACGGTGAACTGGGCGTATACCCCGTGCAGTAATCTTCCAATATACTGCAAGATTTCTCGTAAGTTTGGTCAGTGCGCATCAATACTTGTTACGGTACGATACGTGATCGATAGATTTGATTACAACTAAAACGAGTGTGTCAACTCACTAATTACTATAGTGTGCCGTCACATAGCAGGCGGGACTTGTGCAAGGCTGACGAAAAAAGTGACACACACCGTTAGTGTCAAAATAATACGTGATCGCCGTTCTATCTTAATTTCTGGCCTCCTACTAACTATTACTTATCGGCTCTGATCCTGTCATGACTATCGTTTTCCGCAAGAAGGTAGTATTTCAAATACCTGATCAAGTAATACACATGGTTATAACGACTTAAAAATTAATTAAAATGATACACGTTCACCGTCAATGTTGAACATTTTTCACTGGTAACAGACGAGAGCGAGAACGGTTCTCTGAATCCACTCTTCTTTGAACGCGACTCAACCAGGCAGGCAACCCATTATGACTCCGTGACACATCGTCCGCCCAGGTGTGCCGGGCTTATTTAAAGAGTTTCGTCATAAAAACCTTTCACTTAAGTGATCTAAAAATAGACTGTTCTCCTGACGTGTGTTAATAAAATTGTCTCGAAATACGCTGCCACTTTAAACTTAAACTTAAGTACAACAAACAATTTGCGTACTTTTTGTTAGCTGATTTGTATCTCCAGTTTTTCGTAATACTTCTCTCCGTACCATGCATTGATTTCTCTTATTTTACACCTAATTTTCCTCCAAATCATTAAAAAGCTATTGATATTAGATTTTTTTTGTGTAGAATATCGTAGTTTAACGCTAGATATAGTAAATATTGCATGAATTTACAGCTAAATTCTCGCGGATACGCCCGAATAAATCCTTTACTCCTTCCTCCACTACCACCACCGCGACAAACCTTTCTTTGTCCCACTGTTGGGCATGGGTCTCCTCTCGGAGTGGAAGGGGGTAGGCCATAGCCATAGTCCAGACTAGACAAGTGCGGATTGGCAAACTTCCCATGCCTTATTGAATGCCAAAAAATTAGAGAACTTTCATTCGGGCATAATTTTTTTAAGACTGAAGCGTGCTACTTGGATTTAAACCCGGTTCCCTCCGAATGAGATGCGTGATTGACATCTACTGGGCTATCACGGCACGGCAATTCACATTCCTACAGAGTTATAACTAAAGTTACTTTCTCCAATATAAACTTATCTACGATACATACCAGTACTTATTCACTGATAGATGTTCAGTAAATTCGATAGCTTTGTCAGCTACTCTCAACCTTTTTCTTTTGCGGGTCGCATACACGAAATGTTTCTTTATAAAGGGCCCTTACTCAGGAAGTTCTGACCGGTTTCGGCTATTACCTTTGAACGCAACCTGACTTTAAGATCAAATTTTATTGTGAATTTCTTTTCGAGAAATAGAGTAAGTTTCATTTCACAGTCGCAGCAGGAAGAAGTAGTTATTTAAAGGAAGTGTAGTTTCTTTTTTTGGTTTATTCTAATATAATAAAAAATGTAATCACGTTCATTAAGGGTTTATAAATACCAAGTTTAATCTAAGTTCCTACATATATACTTACTTAATTCTATAATTTCTTTAGAATTATATTTCAATTTCATTACAATTACCTAATTATATTTAATTGCATATTTTATACACAAATTCTCAATAATCTACTTTTAAATTATTATAAAACCAAACATTAATTTACCACCGCTGCGCTAACAGACAGACGAACCGCTATTCTATTATGTGTTAAAAGCTTCTAAATTGAATTCAGAGGCATTGTTTGATCGATTGTGTGGAGGAAACGAAGTTCGCAGGTTGTACCTTCAATGCCGTAGCTGTATACAAAATCGCTGATCAAATTGCAACTTAATTGGTAGGTCGAGGTCTTATTCAGAATCTGCTAACTGTATTAATGATGAATGTGGAATGATAAATGTCTAGTAAATAAATAATAAATAAATATCATAGACATTCTCACACACGGCCATCTGACCCCAAATTAGGCGCGAGCCTATACATAGAGTTGTCAGAGACTGATATACATACATATATATTTTTAAATACATACTTAAATAGATAATATTAACATCCAGATACAGAACAATAACAAGTGTTCGTCACACGAATGTTTGTCCTGAGTGGGATTCGAATCCACGACCCCTGGCGTAACAGGCAGGGTCACTACTGATTGCGCTAAGGGGCCCGTCTAGTGGGTTGTGTGGGACTTGAACCAAACAGTAAAAAGATACTCCAAATAACTTAATTATCCACCGTCAAAATTTTTTTATATTTCAGAAAGCGGAAGGACCTATTTATATATAAAATTATTCATTTCCTCGTTGGTCAAACGGTCGCAAGCGCGGCTGCCAAGCTAAGAGTCCTGGGTTCAGCATCTGGTGGTTCACAGGCTCACCAACTATTACATGGGACCTAAACATAACTGGTGAGAAGTGGGTGTAGGTACACACCTCTGCCTAGCTCTTCAAGGAAATAAAAGCGTGATGTTATGTATATTCATAGCTATTTAAAAACGCCATAAATGAAACACACAAACTATTAGCTTTCTGACTAATTAACACACCATTCAAAGCGTGGAAAAAGGTTTTTAAATATATAGCTTATTTAATGTTATTGACCACACCAAAGATCAATTTAGTACATTGCTTCCACTTCAAACAAGCATGCAGCTCTCTTTTCAGTTATTACTAAGTACCTATATTCAACTAGAAAACATTTTGTTTGTTGGTGGATTTGAACCTCGTATTTCTCCGACAAGAGGGCGAAACCATATGCATTTTATCATCAACATCATCGACCTCGCTGGCCAGCTGCGGATTGGTAGACTTGCAAGCTTCTCTTCTGTAAATTCTCAGGATTGGATTTGTAACTGTCTATCTACAGTAAGAGTCGTTTGTGCCGAGTCGAAGGCTTCCCACACACGACTGATTATCCCGTCGATTTACCACCAAGTTTGTGACCGACGAAATGCATACGCGGGTATGCGGTGTGCGATCGAATCGGTTAGATTAACCTTCAAAAAGTCGATCGTGGGCGGGAAGCCTTACAATCACCGTAGGTGCCATTAGGAACACGTGAGCGTGTATTGTAAATTGTAATAAACGTAACAATATTCCAAGTAAATGGTGCGAATGCTAAATGCAAATTACTAAGCTCGCGATGTTAGGCGTTCCGAATTTTAAAGCATCACGAACACGCTCTAGCAAGGACTTTTATTAGCAGGCTCAGTTAGTTACAATCAGTCTGACGTTAGTTTTAGGAGTATATTTTAAAAAAAACATCCCTCCTGTATTTCCAGGAGTAGGCAGGGCACACCCCTGTACACAGTATACACCCAGTTTTGGGATCGGTGAGCCTATTGCTATAACATCGGGCACAAATCAAGACTCCGAGCTGCTACTAGGTATTACTAGTTAGAAAAACCCAATAGTTGTTGCACTACCCACTGGTGGCCCGACTGGAATTGAACCCAGGACCTACAGCTTAGCAGTCGAGCTTGCCACCAATAGACCCGTGGTTAGCACACCGCCATATGCCTTCAAGAACATTACGGAGAACTCTCAGGCATGCTGGTTTCCTTCTGCTGTTAACCCACGATTAAGGTGGTGTTATTAGACTAACCGTCTTAGAGTTTGAGTCATTGCCACTAACCGTCGTACAGTCAATTTACCCTGAGGATTCTCCGTTTGGGGCGAAACATGTGTTGGTTGTTCGTATGTTGGTGATTTCAGTATGAATTCGTAGGTAAATGCATTGGGGACTTGTAATGTTTACTCGCCATTGTAAATAAATGAATAAATACAATTAACTATTTTCTTTAAGCGACAGCATTTACTACATACATAGGTGACATTTTATTTTTTGGGTTCCGTTCCCAAAGGGTAAAACGGGACCCTACTGACTTCGCTGTCCGTCTGTCAGCAGGCTGTATCTCATGAACCGTGATAGTTATACAGTAGAAATTTTCATAGATGATGTATTTCTGTTGCCGCTATAACATACCTACCAATAAATACTAAACAATACATGATTTTTTGCCATTTGTATCGTTAATGGTACGGAACCCATCTTGCGCGAGACCGACTCGCACTTGTTACTTTACATCATTATACATTTTGCTCAAAGATGTTTCCAAGGTAAATTTAATCACTAAGAGAAAGTGTGCAAATTGCTTACACACAGGCATCACCTCCCAATAAATAACTGGCAGACGGGGCGGCAAGGTAAATCTCAAAATAGTTGCCGTTTAATTTTCCCCGAGCGTGTTGTAGTGAAAGGGCGATAAATTTCGTATTCACGAAGCAAAAACTCAATTTCTCTCCTAAAATTACTACCTAACTAGTATTTGTCTACGACTTCGTTCACGTTCTTCTCTTCGTCTTTAACTCGTTGCGTGAAGAAAAATATTTCGAATAATTTTTATTTTATTCGAATGACGACCTGTGCTCCTTTTTCCAAAGCGAGATTCCATTCGAGAACTTTTCTTCAATTTTATTATAACCTATTACATAAATAAAAATAATTAACATATCATTTAATTTAATTTAATTTTGAAACACACGTCTTGGAATGGCATTAATAAAATTTCAATGAACTACAATACTTGGCATTGAAAAATATAGGTACCTACATCATTCTCACTGAAAGTGAAAAGCTTTCGGTCGCTAGCGTTGACGTGTTTTATGATATTGGATGTCACGCCCGCGCGCCCCGTTCTGGATGTCCGGTCGATTTGCTGCGGTTATCAGCGCTGAACAGACTGCACATTATGACAAGTGAGCAGTAATTACAATGTATAATTAATTATGTATATAAGAAAAAATGTTAATTTTTTTGACAAAAAAAGCAGTTTACTTAACTTGAGTACAAGAAATAAGGATAAATTGATTGTACCTAGCTCTAAACTAAGTAAAGTATCAAAATCTTTTATGGGGAACTGTTCGGTTCTACAATAAAATACCCGGAAATATTACTTGTCTCTCAGAGAATAAATTTAAATCTTACATTAAAAAAAACCTCCATAATAAAGCTTTTTATAAAATTAATGACTACTTGAATAATAGAAATGCTTGGTGCGATGTATCTCCAGCTCCACTTGTTTAGTAATAATGTAATGTGATCAAATTATAAAAATTGTAAATTTTGAAAAGAGTACCTAACTACAGAGTTTCTTGCCGTGTTCTTCTCGGTAGCATCAACTTTGTGAACCGGAGGTAGATAAAAAATGTTATGACGTTCATTAAGCGTAGATATACAAAATACCATAATAATGAAAAATAAATGATCTGAATTGTAAAAAAAAAAGTTAATTTCAAAGGTACAATCTTTATTTTGATTTTAAAAATATCGTGAGAGAAATGAAGGTCACTTCTGGATGTAGGGTCACTGAACTAATAAAAATACTAGGTATACTTGTTTACCAAAAACTTTATTCTTAGAAAATCTATAAGTAGGTACAAAATCAATAAATTCAATTAAGTATTTTGTTTCAACTTTAAATACGTATACGTAATAATTGCTTTTATATAGGTAATATTAATTAACATATTTTATAATCTTTTGGATAAAGGCAATGTGGTAGCTTTTTTTACTTTGAGTTATATACAAGATGTAAGTATGTAAGTATGTATACAATCTTAGAACGAATATAATGTTCTTATCAGACATGGATAAAATATTTCAATGCAAACTATGCAGCTGAGCAAAATTTATCCATATCTTAAGTTAGTTTAAAATTACATACTGGTAAAATAATATAACATGGTCTCCTTACAAACCTTGGGCTATATAGGTACATGTTTGTGTGGTAATTAATACATGGGTTATTAACTTTATCAGTACCAGTAGGTAGTACAACTGAAGCAGGGGGTCAAATCTATTTTAAACTTATGCATTACTTTATCTTTGTACCTGGTTCTGTAAAACGACATACCTATAAAATTAAACTGTAAAAATTTTTTTTTTTTAAAAAGCTTTTATAATTTTTTATTTTTATTTTCATGCATTGTCATCGGAACCTAATATGTGTAATTTCAGCTCGATAGCTTCAGTGGAAGTGGGTGAAATATTGATTGCAAGATTCCAGGACATACATACGTACGAGTAAAGTTAAATAAAAGCTTTTAAAAAATGTTAATGTCATCGATCACGGGATAAAAACGACAATGTTCATTTTAACAGAAAAAGGTGATTGATATCACAATTTAAACAAATAAAATGCGATCGGACAAAGGTTTTAGAGGGTACTATAGCTCAAATTTCTTGTTTCAATTCATCCAATGTTTTAACCGTCGTGTAACTTCAGAGTTTTTGGTTTTGGAATGTGTCAGTGTTGCCAGCTCAGAACATCGCATAGAAGGACAATCCTTACATCCGAATTCCCTCACGCAAGATCGGTCACAGCGCAGCGAAAGATGAGAAAAGGTTTCGTACGTTCGTTGCTCGATGGGTGCGAACGATGTAAGTGTATATAGTTACATTAAAAGACCTAGTACGAAAGTCGCTAAGGTACGGCGACTGCATGAAATAATATTTGGCTGGCGCCAAATCACTACTACGGTTCATTTTGAAACAAAAGTGACATAACCCACGCCAAAATAGAACCTAAATGTATCTATAATATTTCCAATAGTACCGGATATACAGGCTGCTAAGTAATAGTCGAGCATCCTTCGGAGTACATGTACAGTCTGTCGTACTAAGCACAATTAATTTATTATTTTTTTCAACATTGCTTTGCATTGCAAGTTTTAGCTAAAATTACGAAATTTTCGTAATTATGTAATAACAAAATAAACTGCTTAAGGACAGTTTTCAGAGGTACGGACTGTACAAGTACCTCGAACCTAACACCCTGTATACCTGCTTATAGCAGGCACAGGAAGTTGGACGATCGTGTGTAAATATGTTATTCAGTCACAGTGAATGGGTCTGTCAATGATCCTGTATTGATGTAGATTCGAATGATATAGAAACAATTTTTCCGTCAATGAAGCTCATATTAATGTAATTCGTAATAATATTGAATAGTCACAATAGAAAATAAATTGTGTCTCGCATAGATCTATGTTCCGGTGTTTCTACTTATGGTAGTGGTAAAAGGCATTGTTTTTTTGACAAATATATTCCTTCATTATCAATGGAATAGCTCTTCTATCTTCATATTAAACTCAGGTTGATCCTAGTATATTTAAGTCCTAAGGATTTTCATTGTATCATCAGTTGCTAATCCTGTGTAAAATAAAATTTACTGGTAGAATGCTTTTTGCAGCGCCATCTGGGGAGTCAACGGCTTTACACGTATTTAAAAAAGTTATCCTTTATGAAACGCTATTTATTTTTCATTCTAATTCCGTCAGCTTCGTCAATCTTTCTATTTTACAAGAATCTTTCTCTTAAAACAAGCCAATCCATTGATTTAAGTTAAAAATAAGTCTCGTAAGGACTTTTATTTGGAGTTTAATAAATGCAATCTAAATAATATATAATGTGTGGGTCTGAGATTTGCTTAGTAAGTATTTTAGATTTTGCACAAGATTTAACAATTTACTAACTTTATACATGACACTTTCTAAATTTTATTAAAATTACACTTACCATGTAAAATAATATAAAAGCAAAAGTGATGCAATGGTCTTATTTTTATAAGAGAATTTTGATATAGGAACCAAAAACGGAACATTAACCAATAGAGTATTATTCAGAAGTAGACACGATTGCAGATACTTTTATCATTCGTGTCATCATCACATTGTACGTGTCGGCTTAGTGAAAAGAACTGATTAATATATCAGTGAAAAGAACTGATTAATATATCCTTCATTTTATTTATAGTTCTTTGTACAGTATGACAATTGCGTGTTTCGATCAGATATTGCGATATACGATTACCTTTGTCATCAACGATCGGACCCATAGTAATTTACATAATTAAATGAAGTTTTTAAAAAAATTTGAGAAGTCAAATAGCAGATTAAGGGATAGGATTATAACATTAAATGTACAGATGTGCAAAATTTTGAATTATATTATACATAAATAAAGCAATGTCTTAGGTACTAACTTCACCTCATACCAACAAACATCCTTTATCAATTTATATTTTATAATATCATCTAAAATCTAATTTATCCACTAGTTAATCATAATAGGTAATGGCATCGGATTATAATACATAACTTCTTACTTGGAATCAGATGCAATAACCACATTTTATTGCTGACAGTCAGTATAATTGAATCTTAGAGTATGATAAAGCGAGAGGACGTATCTAGTGTAAAAATCTCGAAAAGTAAATACCTATTAGCGGCCAAATTTCAAAGTCTCGTTATGTATTAATGAAGTAGAATTCATTTCACTATGAATAAACATGAATCCATTAAAGTTTGTCCTGCTTGCGTTTTTCGGCGTTAGGGCGCCTCTACACTTTTTTATACTCTAAATTTAACGAATCATATCATTTCAAGGCTCTGTCATATTGAGCCATTTACCCGAACATAGCGCCGCAGTTCGAGCATCTGCGGTTCTTTAGAGCTAGACAGCAGAGAATACCCAGGGGGAAGAAAAGGATGGCGCATAATATTCCAAGGCACGTGAAGTCATCTTCGAGTATGCCGACACGACAGGCGGGGCAGGCTCCTACAGCTATGATGGGTGGCGGTATGATGATGTTGGTGGCGCCGTAGTTGGGGAGGTAGGGGGCAGTTGGGGTCGTCCCGTAAGGGGTGTACCCGGGCGGCGGCGGCGGGTACGGCCCCGTTTGAACACTGGGCTGCGGCTGCGGCTGTGGCGGTGGCACAAACGTTGGCTGGGGCCCTGAAATTGCATAATTAGTCTAATAAGTATGATATGTTTGTAGGACGGGGGTGTGGGCAGTTATGCCATATAAGCCACTGCGACCTAAAGAGATCGATGACGAGATCATGAGAGTTAATCATGTTTTATAACTCTTGTAGTAGAGCAATCAGATACAACCTATAAGGGCTTGTGCCTTATATATTGAGTTTGCCCAGACAGTACCACCGCCCACCACAGTACTTAGTACCGTGTTCTACTGTGTAATGAAAGGTGTGGTTTCTGGTTACACTTCTGTAGAGGCGACCATCTTAGTCTTCTAGGGTAGCAACATATCTGTGACTCACTTGGAACATGACTCTTACAAACAATTACTAACACCAAATATCAGGACTAATTATCACTAACAGTCCCCAGTCCTGATACCCACTAAAGAACTGACCAACTAATGTTCCAATTAACTCTCTCAGCTAACTGGACTAACCATCCCACTCATTTGAGTCTAGTTCAAAGGCAGTCACAATTGTCATGGATCGCAGTGGTGCTTTAAGCTCATTTGCTATTATATCCATAAAATAAATAAAAAAGCTATAATGCACATGGTTGTATGATGTATAAGTACTAATATCACTGACATATTTCTAGTACTCTTGTACCTATTATGTCTTATACTATCTATTATGTATATCATTTGATTCATATCACAAAATTAACTCATGGCATTTGTGTAATGAATGATACAATATTATGAACACAGTGAAAGAATGAAATCATAACATTTATGAAGATGAATCACATACTTCATTATTAATATTTGATAACAATGTATTGATGTCATTTTTGCAAAAAAAAATTATGTGTAATCCTTACTAAAATATAAATGACTGTGTTTGTTGGGTTGTTTGTTTGTCCTCCATCTCCTCCTTGACAGATTGATAAATCAATGTATTTTTTGCATAGATGTATAAGGCCTGGCAGTATAAGGCCTGGAGTCACATAGCTACTTTTACTACTTAGCAAGAAACTGTAATAATCATTCAATTTTAAATCAATGTTAAACATCTGTCAGAAAAATACCATTGTCAGACAAACGAGAGACGGAGCTGCGGATAAAGCTAGTATCACTATAATTTCAGTAAATAAATAAATAAATAAATATCTTGGACATTTTCACACACGGCCATCTGACCCCAAAGTAGGCGCGAGCCTGTGTTATGGGTGTCAGAGACTGATATACATACATAGATATTTTTAAATACATACTTAAATAGATAATATTGACATCCAGACACAGAACAAATACAAGTGTTCGTCACACGAATATTTGTCCTGAGTGGGATTCGAACCCACGACCTTTGGCGCAACAGACAGGGTCACTACCGATTGCGCCAACGGGCCTGTCCAAATTAAATTTGCATAAGATCATGAAAAATACATTATTTTGAACTACAGATAATATTCTACAAAGGCAGTGATATAGTTTCAATACAACTATGTATATCTATATTTATAAACTAAAATTTATCAGATGAAGCTACATACTAGAAAACCACACTACAAATCCAATTAGTGGACAGATTATATCCCTAAGTATACAAATTTTTGGTGTATCATATTTCTAATGTCCCACTTCTTCTATATGTAGGATTAAGCTTATAAGGTTTGTAGGAATAATTTGTAGTATTTGACTAGATTGGGAATAAAAATAATATGTTTATTCAGCTGACGCTTTGCCAGTTTTATCACAGTGGTTTATGGCATAAAGGCTCTGATTCATAGATAGAGCATTGTGACTAGTAGGTACCTTTTTTTTTTTTTTTTTGTTTAACGAGCGGGAAACCTTGAAAAGGTACCCGTACGTCGTGGGAGCGACGCCGGGTTATGTGGGACTTTCACCCACTAAAACCCGCTCGGTGGCCTACTCCGGCGCTACAGGAGGGTTCCGGGATCTCTCGTAGAACGCGCCGGTCCCCTCCGGCGCTGCGCCCAAGACGGGCTCTTCCCGGTTTACACAACGCTGTACAGCCACAAACAGCGTCGTCTTTCCCGGGGTCACATGTTGGACGATTCGAGCTCTCACTCTCACCGCCCGCGACCCCAGAAGCCCCCTTTTAGTCGCCTTTTACGACAGGCAGGGGCTACCGTAGCACTATTCTGGTCCCGAGCTACAGGGACGGCGCCGGTGGGCGTTAGCTACGCCCGCCGCGGCGGTTTCTCCTCCGAGTAGGATCAGCTCTCTCTCTGGCTCTTTCAGCGTCCTCCTTCGCAAGCATAACAGCGTCGCAGAAGACAACAACGCTGCGCCATGCTTCCGCGCAGTGCGTCATTGATTCTATGACAGCCTCCGGGGATAGGTCATGTCCAACTTTTTGGACGAGGATCCGCCGCTCTGACTCCCACGCAGGGCAGTATTCGAGCGTGTGCTGCGCGGTGTCCTCGTCGCTCCCGCAGTGGTAGCACTGCGTTGTCTGTTCCCTGCCTATCCTGTTGAGATACTCACCGAAGCAGCCATGTCCGGTGAGTATCTGAGTGAGGTGATAGGTGACACGTCCGTCGCACTTGAGAAAGGCCTCGAAGCTGGGCAGGACAGCTCTTATTACCCGTTGGCGTATGGCCCGGGGTTCCTGCAAACGCTCACTCCAGCGCTGTAGAGCGCTTCGTCTGGCACTTCGCCTGAGCATCTCAACCGACTCATCGGGTTCAGCCATCTGACGGAGGATGCGGATCTTACGAAAGAGCTCTGCGTCCATTTCCGCCAGGATGTCCAGGGGAGGGAACCGCGCCAGGACTGTAGCCGCCTCAAACGAGATAGTTCTGTAGCCGCGGGCGACTCGTATAGCGATCGCTCTCTGCGCAGCGTTGAGCTTTGCTGCTCGACGCCGGCTACTCGATAGTCTATCCGACCATACGGGTGCGCCATAGAGTGCGATAGAGCGCACAACGCCTGCGTAGAGGCGGCGGATCTCTTCCCTTGGTCCCCCTAGATTCGGCAGCAGTAGGTACCTACTGAATAATCAGGTGAGGTAAATTGTTAATGGAACAAGTAGGCTACATTAATCTACCAAAACAGTTTCAATGTAATTTTACGCATAGGTACTATGCACACATTACTGTAATTATAACAGTCCCCATACACAGATTTTTCAGTATAAAAAGTATGTCTTGGTGTAAGGTCATATAAACAACCGCCTGATCTTTGCTCTCAAAAACATATATGCAACTGATTAGATATATCGGTGGTCGATACATTACGATACAGGACACTTACTGTCGTTTGAAATCGTTGATGTTCACATTCTATGTAATTTTCTAATTTCATAGCTAATGTTATAAGTGAGCCAATAGAGAACCTTTTTAAAGGGAAATAACATAATGTTGCGCAGTACACCAATAGGTACATTGCTCTTATCGGTAAATACTTGGTTGGTGATAAACTTTGCAAACTAATTACCTGGTTGTACAGTCTCTGAATAAGGCGGAGGTAATTCTGTAACCGTTGGTTTCTTCTCCATTGTATCTTAGTATTTGCTTATCCAGTTAAACTAGGATAATAATTTCCTTGATTGAAAGAATAGGAAAATCTGCAATATTATTATCTTCGTCAGAGACGTCAGAAAATAAATTACCGTATACCACAGACAAAAGGTACTCTGTGACCACAGAGCACCATCATATCCATAGATAATATACTAAGTAAAAAGCTGTCAAATTAACACACAGAATACATATTTTCAGTATATAAAATGTGTACTCTGTGACACATTCTCTGAATTTAAGCGCCCCACACAAAGCCCTGCTTGCAGGGCCTGCCGCAGAGGATGTTACCACACAAAGCTCTGCAAATCAGCCCTGCAAGCACACACACGACACGATTGGCAGGGGCACTGCAAGCAGGGCCCTGCAAGCTTTGGCTTGTGTGAGGCCCTTAAAAGTCACTGCCTTAATCTTAGAGTGCAATTAAAAGTAGAGGCGTAAAAACGCTAGCTCGTTCGACAAATACTCAATACAAGACGTCTTCATTCTTAGCAAAGTTTATCAGGAATCCAGGATCAGACCCGGTCAACTTTGTTCGAAAGGGATAAAAATATATGGGGCCACAAAAGCACAGAATAAATAAACATACTTGTGCAAGAGAGAAAATGAATTGTTTGAAGCACAGAGTACTTTATTTTACGGCTGACGGGATATTTAACGGAAAAGAAACTACATATTTTTATCCAAAAATGTCAGTAATTGTGAGAGGTGAAAGAGTACAAAGATGCGACTGGCAATAGCCCTTTCAAAGACATATAAGCTATTGTGCTTTTTCAGTTTTGATTATGCCATATTCAAAATGCTGAAGTGGAAAGAGATTTCAGTGTTAGGAATGGAGTGAAAACAAAACTGAGAAACAGAATGAAGGAAAACATGGTTAGTGCAATTTTGAATATCCGCTCAGGACGTAATGGTAAAATAAAAACTGTTATGTTTTGCCTCATGCTGTAATATGCATGGTTGGAACTTTGGAACATTGCAAAGCCATCGATTTCTGCCATTTCTGCAATGGCAACAGAGCTGATGATGCTGAAAGTGAAGCTGATAAAAAATTTAACGGATTTTTGACGGAAATACACAACTAACTTGGCGGATTTTTAAAAATCTTGTTGGCAGCACTGGCAATAATTATATTACTATTAAACACATACTTTAAAGATCTGTGATTATTGATCGAAGGAAATTTACAAGCTGTTGATTGAGATCCGTGAGACTGAGATACTCTTTATTTCGATATAGTGAGTGACTCAGTGAACTCGTTGAAGTGAAACTTTAGTTTTGACATGATTATTGATTTAGTTTTGACATGATGAAACATGAAGGAAAACCGAAGAAGATGCCTGAAGTGTGGGGCTTCACCCAGTGAAAATCCTCGCATTAATCTACACAGATTTCCTAAACCTGGCAGAACTAATAGTTTACGGTATGTTATCGAAACTATTTTATCACTTAGGGTTAGATTACCGTGGTATTTTTCTTTAACACAAAGCTAAGTAACTGAAAGGAAAAAGGAAATTCCTACACATATAAGAATGTTTGCCACGGTAGCTACTAGCTAGTAAGAGGATTATAGTACCTCTTTTAATCTACCAGTTCAATAATTGGCATTCGTTTAGTAAAACATATTTTAGAGTCAAATGACATAAGTTCTTATATCAGTGTTAACTACTTATGGTATAAGATGCTATTAATTCATGACGTTCTCACATCTTTTTAAGTTAGTACCAATATTTTTCACCTTTAGAACAAACATTTAGCTACGCATGTACTTTAAACATATAATATGGTGTCTATCTTTTCAGGCCAGCCGTGGAAACAAAAGCAGCTATAAAAATAGTTTTTTATTTTGATTATTTCATAGATAAACCTTTGATTGCAATGGCAAGGCCGTCGGTATTTTAACCCGGCGAGGCTGTGGTGGGGTGTGACATACCCCACGCATTACTCCAACGATCGTTTTGTTTTAAATTTTTGCTGTAACGGTTTGTCGCGCCGCATAGCTGAAGCTAAGGAGCTGTGGGAGGTGATAGTGGCGTGATCGCAGTGTTGCGCTAACCGGCGCTTGAGATATACGTGAACATACTCCTGTCGGGTACGTAATACCCCGCCACATAGTTGGTGTGTGGTTATTTCGGTAAAATTGAAAATTGTTTTTTTGGTTTATTAGCTTATTATTTTAGTTTTTGAACGAAAATGAGTTTCGAAAGAGATCAAAGGCGTCTTGAGTCCATGATAGAGGAGGTTTTACAAGAATGTTCGGACGAGTCAAGCTCCGAACCCGAATCTGATCATTGCAGCGAACATAACCTAGGATCTGAGACAGAACAGGAGATTAGTGATCTAGATCAAGGGGTCAGTTAACTTGCACTAGATTTTAATGATTCTGACGATGATATCCCGCTGTCAGTTTTGAAAAATCAACGTTGTTCTTCCGTTCAAGTTCCTTATTATGAGTCCAAAGATGGTCAGAAATGGCTCAAAAAACCCCTAGATGATGACCCTAGTTCCTAAGCTGTTCCAAAGTATTATGATAGTTTCTTATTTCTAATTCAAAGACTAATGTTTTGTTCTTAATTTAGTAGTTGTTGTTTAAAGTAACATTTTGTTTTTGTTAATTTTAGAGGTTTATGAAGATAATGCCTATTTTTGTTTAAAAAAAACTCAGTTTCTTTTATTTTCCTAAATAATACTAAAAAAATTATTAAAATATTAAAGTTTTTTCATTAAAAGCTGTTTATTGTTTATATTAATATCACAAAACATAAGATTATAACTCAATTTCTAGATATTATGATATTTATGGCCAATTTAATAAGTGGGTATGTCAAACCCCACCACATACTCATTGTTACATTTTGCCACCACAGCCTCGCCGGGTTAACAATCGCCGCCAATTTCTATATTTTCTGTATAGTTTTTTTGTTATTCCAATATTATTTATTAATAAAATATTTGCTTATAATACAGGCTGTTTTGTAATTCATAGAAAATCCTTGGCTCGCTTGCTCTATCCATAATTCTGAAGACCACCACGAATGTAGTTTACTTTTAAATGCATTAATTCAGGAGAAATTAATAATTTAATGTTTTCCGTAGAAAACTCGAAAAACGAGTTACAACAGTTACAGAGTTACAGTTTTGCTTGCAGCGCGCGAACTCAATACGGCGCGTGTGGGGAGCGAGCGGCATTTTTCAAAGACCGCTATCGTCTCGTCGCTTTTGTAAAGCTTACATCACACTGCGCGGAAATTTTGTTCAGCTACAATTACGGATTCTTATGAAATTTTGTGTGGAGTTAGTTTGGATTAGAGCGAACAATGGCACACAAGCTACTATTGTTTCTCACCAAAATCATTCCCAGTAGGGGATAATGGGGGTTTCTGAATCACAGAAGATCCAGAAACCACCCATTATCCACTCACGCCTACCGTGAGTGAATAATGTGGTGAATACTGAGCATTGAGAGGTCTTTTACATGACACACTGATAAATTTAAAATACGAGTATATTAATCTCAGCAGTTACTAATTCTATCCGGAAATCAATATCCCTGAATTATAAAGTGTTTAAAGGACGTGTGTTATTTGTTCAATGTTTTCTTAACGGTATTATTCAATCATTAGGTATCAATGTAATGAATATGTTTCTTATAATCTCAGTAATAAATAGTCTATCAACGATTAAATTAAGATGTATCAGAATTTGAGTGCAAATAGTTTCTTGTAACATGAGGTGAATACTCATCATCATACAACGATACTCTAATAATGTAAAGGCATGTGCCTATCGTAAGCTATACTGTTCAAATTGATTTAATAATGTGTGAAAGATATTTCTCATAAATTAAACTACCTGGAACGTAAGAGTGCAATTTATTATGAAAATGTAATAATTACTGTTTTTATTATAAATAAACATTGTCATTCACTTGATAAAAATATTTACAAATACGAGTACTTATCAAAGAACATTATTAATATCTAATGAGGAAATTATGTCTTTCAAACGTGAATAAACCGGATCGTTGACTATGTCCTTAACAATATGTTGCACACAAACTTTAGCGTTGCACTGACACATGGACTTTTCATTATTTTCAAACTGACTAGCATCGTATATTTCGATTCTAATTAGCTTAGATCCACTTGATATATATTTAACGCAGAATGTTAAATCTTTAGGTTTGTTATAAAGTGGTTCCAAATATTCATTCCTATTAAAGAGATTCATGTACGCTTCCGAATTAATCATCAAAGGTGGAGAGCTCGGAGAGTAAACCCAGCCTGGTACATCCTGTGAATGAATAAAGGGCTTAACTTTTGTTTTAAATTTTAAAACAATTAAAATTATCACAAGTACTTTAAGTGTCGATACTTACATTACCCGATGACATATTTATCGCAAGTAGAGAGTTCGTTTAGTTCGTTAGCTTCTTAGGTGATGCACTGTTATTTATAAGTATTATCATTATTTCCAGCGAAAAATAATGTATGTAGACCAAGTTCGTATCCACATTACAGTTCAATATTTAACATTCAAGAAATCTCATTTCCACCTACAACTAAAGATATCAAATTATTTGAAAGAAATAATCCTACAATAAGTGTGAATATTTATGGTTTAGATGACGAATATAATGTAACTGGTCCTCTTTATGTAACAAAATGTAAAAAAGATATATACCATATCAATTTGTTATATTTTGAGAGACAAAATAAAGCTCATTATTGTTTAATCAAAGACTTATTGCGCTTAGTACGTAAACAAGTATCTCAGCATAAAGGATCAATGTTCTTATGTGAAACATGTCTACAATTTTTTAGAAGCTATTCAAAGTATTATTCCCATAATTGTTCTAAAGTTGTGACAATATTACCAGAAAAAACAGTAGCATAGAATTTAAAAACTTTGAGAGACAGCAAAAAGTTAATTTTGTTATATACGCCGACTTTGAAAGTTTATCATTAAATTTTGAAGATAAAGATTCTAGCACAAGCACTATAAAAAATTTTGTACATACTCAACATAAGGCTTAAGTATTAAGTTTAAATTCAACAAATTCATTTTTAGTAGCCCCATAACCATTTAGGATAATGCCAGTACTAACCCAGGCGTGCACTTGTGATTTTCAGCCGAGTGGCTACCGTTGGGCTTTTGACCGCTCGGCTTAAAAATCACAAGTGCACGCCTGGGTTAGTATTGGCATCATCCTGTTCGTTTGAAATTCGCGTAGATATTATTCAAAATTCCCGCCAATATACACATGCGCCATCTGTTTGTAGCCCCTTGCCCAATTCAAAGCTTGAAATAGGTTCTCTCGTTTTTTGTATGATGTTGTCTTTCTTCTCCTTGTGAGTATATTTGTTCTGTGTCCAGGATCCTCCTTGCCAGTGATCCACACTATATGCTATGTAGGTGGCTAGTCGGTTGGTATGTATCGCTACATAGTTTATAGTGACAATGAGCCGTGTTTGACACACTATTCCGGGTATTGTCATACCTTGGTGTAGCAGGTTAAGGTCGACGTTTCTGTTGTGAAAACCTCTCAAGGAAACCTACGATGACCTAAATACATGAAAGTCCTCAATAATGTTCTCGGCGGTTGTGTAGTCAGTAAGGAATGTGAAAGTCGCCTCCACCACCACGCTTTCTTTGTCTCACTAGGCTCGGGTCTCCTCTCAGAATGCAGGCCAAAGTCCACCACGCAGGCCAAGTGCGGATTGGCAGACTTCACATGCCTTCGAGAACATTATAGATAACTCTCAGGCATATTTCCTCGCATTTCCTTCACCGTTACAGCAGATGGCATTTATTCCCCAAATTAATTTCCCCTTCCAATGGGAGACCCTTGCTGGACAGTACAAAGACAGGGTTGTGGGTGACAATTAATTTTATTTCAATGGTGTTAAAGAGTAACTATTATAGAAACAGAAAGTCACATATACTATATAGGTATTTCAGATTTAAACAAAATAAAACAAACATAAAGTAATGAACTTTCAATATATTCATTGTATTTCACAAAACAATAACTATTATTTCTAATTTGATCACTGTTATATTTACAATGTAACTCCCTGTGAACAGTTCGAACAAATTGTCTAATTTGACAGACTAATACTAACTTCTTTTCATAGACTAATGATTGGCCTTCGCCATGTAGAGCTTAGACCAATAATTTGTCTAAGATCCGTGTACTAACCAAAATATGCACCTACGAATTCGAAATGTGTCAAATACATATATTTGTGAGAAATTCATCTATAGATTTAATACATAGGTACACAATTAATTAAACATTTTAACAAAACTTAACTAAACAGAACACAACTATTCACTTTTATCAAAATATACAACACAATTTAACTTAACAACTTTCATAATAAGTTCATATTTACAAAAAAATATATATTATTTTAACTAAATAAAATACGAACTTCTCGCAAGTATAAATTGAAGGAATTAGGAAAATAATGAGAGCTAATTAAATTTATAAACTACTAGCTTTTACCCGCGGCTCCGCCCGCGTGGTCAAAGGGAATTAACAATGAGTTGTTTATCATACATGACACATTTGTGGTTGATGAATAGTGACAGTTCCACGATTAAAAGAACGAACGAAGAAGCGAACCAAAACCAAAATCAAATCGTATGTCTTATTCCTTTACCATATTAATTTTAAACCAAAACAACAATTTATCCAGCGCGAATTCCAAATTCATTTTAATTTATTAGTTGCCTATGACTTAATTTATTTACATATATCATTTGTCAGCGTGATTCAGAACTTGCAAATGAATTTTACTAACGCCATCTATTAACAGCATCCGGAACTAAATATCTAGCAAATAACAAAACATCGATATCTTCCCATGGGAATGTTTTACCGGGGTAAAAAGTAGCCTATGTCACTCTCCACCCTCCTCACTATCTTCATACACAAAAACCATACCATGTAATAGCTTCGTTGCGACGTGAAAGCCGGACAAACAAATAAATAAATAAACAAACAAACACACTTTCACATTTATAATATTAGTATGAATGCTAATTCAATCACTGGAGAATATAATGTATTGATCGTATGACGTTAAAGTCTTGTAGACTTTTATATACCTACAATCATCCAGGAGATTCTAATCATGATTATTAGCACGCATATTAAATGAACGAAGTTAATCAATGCAATAAAGATTTTTATAATGTCATTAGAAGAGATTGTGTATTTCCGTATTTACTTTATTTATATGTATTTTGTGTATAGATATGTATAATCCTTTAATTTTTTACTAATTTTAATTATTAATCATGATGTCTTTGCTCATAGTAGGCCAGTGATGTCAATAAATTTTGAAAGCTATTTGATCCTTGTTCCCTCTTGTATCTGGATAAAAAATTTAACCTAGGTTTTCAAGTAAACAGCTTTTATTCATATTACTCATGTCAATACAATCGTGTCAGTTTTATGGAACAAAAATATAAATATGGCTAATTTAGAATAGGATCATCTTATTCCAAACACTATTAAGTTTTTGGTACAATCAATGTCTTCATTTAGTACAAAATTGAATGGGTACTAAAATATGTACGTCAGAAACAAAATAATTAACCAGGCTTAAATTTTTTTTAACCAACTGTTTCTTCACGATTTACCAACAGTCGATAAATTTAATTATACAATAAAATTACAAGGTAATTTTATTCAATTGCAAATCAGTCTACAATACAATATCTATATATATAAAAGGAGAAGGTGACTGACTGACTGACTGACTGACATATCAACGCAGGGCCTAAACTATAAGAGTTAGAAACTTGAAATTTTGCACAGGGGTTCCTTTTATAGCGTAGGGGAGCACTAAGAAAGGAATTTTGAAAATTCACCCCCTAAGGGGGTAAAACGGGGGTGCAAAGTTGGTATGAAACTTTGCCGTTTTTGAAGTTAGTGAATGTCTAATTCCACGCGAGCGAAGCTGCGGGCGTCCACTATTAGTTTAATATTATTCAAATGCATGATTTGCATGTCATTTAAGTCAATATCATTATGATGCTTTCTGTTTGAATATCAAATTATATGAATGAGCTCCTGGTATATCAATTATAATCCCATTTTTACTACGTGTTTTGTCATATTTGTCGATATTTTATGACATAACCGTTTGCACGAAACGGGCCTCTAGATTCCCCCTACTATCTAAGCATTGCTTTGTTACCTAGCGATGAGAACAGGGTATCTGTTCTCATCGCTCTATTTTATTAACTTTAACTCTATTTTCTTGCCTGAACAATACAGATGCATCGGAATTGTTCCATGTCATGTCATAGTTCTAATTTATAGTCATTAGCACAGGCAATAATTATGGTCTAGAACCGCAAAGGTGCTGATGTCAGCATCTGGAAACGTGTGGTCTACGGTTCTCTAAATTTCGCACACTAATCAAACACTCCTACCTAGTTATGGAAACAGACTTGAATACTCAACGTTTTTGACTTGTACAAAAAAATTAAAGTCCCGTAGACCCCAAGTTTTTCGCATGTGCAGAGAAAACAACAGAGTTCCGTAGACCCCGCGTTTTCGGATGTCTCCTTCGTGTCATGGTTGTTTTATGCCACTTCGTCACCGATGCTTGCGCCAAGTGCCAGTGCTATTCGCTAGGGTCTAGAACCGCACGGGCACCCAGCAGCCGGACTGGTCGTCAGTGCTATTCGCTAGGGTCTAGAACCGCACGGGCACCCAGCAGCCGGACTGGTCGTCAGTGCTATTCGCTAGGGTCTAGAACCGCACGGGCACCCAGCAGCCGGACTGGTCGTCAGTGCTATTCGCTAGGGTCTAGAACCGCACGGGCACCCAGCAGCCGGACTGGTCGCCAGTGCTATTCGCTAGGGTCTAGAACCGCACGGGCACCCAGCAGCCGGACTGGTCGCCAGTGCTATTCGCTAGGGTCTAGAACCGCACGGGCACCCAGCAGCCGGACTGGTCGTCAGTGCTATTCGCTAGGGTCTAGAACCGCACGGGCACCCAGCAGCCGGACTGGTCGCCAGTGCTATTCGCTAGGGTCTAGAACCGCACGGGCACCCAGCAGCCGGACTGGTCGTCAGTGCTATTCGCTAGGGTCTAGAACCGCACGGGCACCCAGCAGCCGGACTGGTCGTCAGTGCTATTCGCTAGGGTCTAGAACCGCACGGGCACCCAGCAGCCGGACTGGTCGTCAGTGCTATTCGCTAGGGTCTAGAACCGCACGGGCACCCAGCAGCCGGACTGGTCGTCAGTGCTATTCGCTAGGGTCTAGAACCGCACGGGCACCCAGCAGCCGGACTGGTCGCCAGTGCTATTCGCTAGGGTCTAGAACCGCACGGGCACCCAGCAGCCGGACTGGTCGTCGCGGCGGTAGTAGTGCGGCCGGTTGTCCGGGAACACGGTGACGGCGGGGAACGGGTGTTGCTGGATGAACTTGAGCGTGAGCCGAATCTGGAGGGACAAAAATTCATAGTAAATGTAAATTAATCTACGATTCGTATGATAGTTTCAGTAGAAACACATAATATATGGCTTATTGAGATTTTTATGGATATACGTTGCTTTTTATGGACCCTCAGGACAAGGTGCTACTAAATATATTATTTTTGGACAGTGGAATGTTTCTGTCTGCCTATTGGCCTCTACAACGTCACTGAACTGGTGCTAAAAGGAAATTAGGAAATACGAGGAAATGACAAGGACGTCAATGAAGTCGTCGGCCTGCTCCAGCCAGAGGTGGACAAGGGGATCACTTACGATGTGCACAAAGTGGGGCGGCTCGACGGCGGGCGTGGTGCTGAGGTGCTGCAGGATGAAGTCGTCGGACTGCTCCAGCTATAAGTGGACAAGGGGAACACTCACGTTGTGAACAAAGTGGGGCGGCTCGACGGCGGGCGTGGTGCTGAGGTGCTGCAGGATGAAGTCGTCGGACTGCTCCAGCCAGAGGTGGGCAAGGGGAACACTCACGTTGTGAACAAAGTGGGGTGGCTCGACGGCGGGCGTGGTGCTGAGGTGCTGCAGGATGAAGTCGTCGGACTGCTCCAGCCAGAGGTGGGCAAGGGGAACACTCACGTTGTGAACAAAGTGGGGCGGCTCGACGGCGGGCGTGGTGCTGAGGTGCTGCAGGATGAAGTCGTCGGACTGCTCCAGCCAGAGGTCTACGCCCCGCAGAGGGTCGTAATTGAACGGCCCTATGCGGAGCATGCCTACCGCATTGTCGTATATGTCCAGCACCTGGAAATTAGTAAAAAAGTATTTTGAGACGGTGACTTGGCATCCATAATGGTCTAACTGGTTTTAGAATAAAAACTGGCGTGTCCTTTATTATTACTTTGAATAGCTTATTTTTGTTGGATACAAGATAATAAACGAGCTTGCAGCACCACCCATCCGCTGCCGCCCATGACAACTGTGACTGAATTTTTAAACATGACTCAATGCATGCTTCTAAGATATAGTTCATAATAGACTTTTCAGATTACATGTGATTCTTTCAATCTAAAGAAAGCACTGAAAGCCATCTAAGCCTTTATGACAACCTCATGACAGACCTTGATAGATATTCATCCACATCTAACCACGATCTTTAATCATGTTCATACCTCCTATCGTCATCGTCCCACTGTTGGGCACGGGTCTCCTCTCAGAATGGGAGGGATTAGGCCTTAGTCAACCACGCTGGCCAAGTGCGGATTGGCAGACTTCACATGCCTTCGAGAACATTATGAAGAATTCTCAGGCATGTGGGTTTCCTCACGATGTGTCCTTCACCGTTATACCAAGTGACATTTAATTTCTTAAAATCGCACATAACTTAGAAAGTCATTGGCGCGTGCCGCTGGGGTTTGAACCCGGACCGCTCGAGTGAGAGGCGAGTTCGATAGCCACTGGGCTGTCACCGCTTCGTCATCATAATCATAATCATAATCATAATTTATTTGCAAGAACAAAATTGATGTTTTACATACTGTTCTGCCTCTGTGGGCATGCAAATGTCAAATACATAATATAATTAGTCTAATCTTGAAATACATATAGAAAGAAAATAGTTTTAAAAAAATAAAAAATTAGAACATGTCAAGTAAAATGTCAATAACCATAAAAAAAAAATCTAATCCTAAAAACATTTTTTAATTTCATTATAACCTACATATTCTTTTACACTATAAAATTGTTGGTCACGTAGCCAGTTTGTTAAAGTTTTTTTAAATTTATTGTGGTATGTTATATCATCATCATCGATCTAATGACCATAAAGTTACCTGCGAAGAGTGCGGTCCGCCGGTGATCATGCGCGCGCCGCGCAGCGCCATCTCGGGGCCCTTGTCGGGGAAGGCGGCGGGGAAGAGGTCCCCCGCGCGGATGTCCACGCCCACGCCGGTGAGCAGCGGCGCCGCGGAGCCCCCGCCCAGCGCCGTGTTCAGCTCGCAGCAGCACGCCAGGGTCAGATCTATCTCCTCTGAGAGACGGTGGAACGATACTGGAAACGAGGGGAGAGAAGCATTAGAATCGATAGCGGACGCCCGCAGCTTCGCTCGCGTAGAATTAGACCCATTAACGACGTCTGCCCGCTTTGGGGTTGCCCACTTGACTTCAAAAACGGCAAAGTTTCATACTAACTTTGCACTCCCGTTTTACCCCCTTAGGGGATGAATTTTCAAAAATTCTTTCTTAGTGCACCCCTACGTTATAAAAGAAACCCCTGTGCAAAATTTCAACTTTCTAGCCCTTATACTTTAGCTTTAGGCCCTGCGTTGATATGTCAGTCAGTGAGTCAGTCAGCTTCTCCTTTTATATATATAGATAGGTCATAACATGTTCTTACAGTTTGTTTGAGCAATGAGATCAACAAAAACGGTATATGTTACGAAGTCCCATATGTTATTTAGTAATCTGTGGAATCGCTGCGACCCATAGACGTCCCACTGCTGGGCACGGGTCTCACCCACAGACACAGACAGCTGCGGGAGGCATAGAGCATACTCCACCACGCTGCTCCAATGCGGATTGGTGGAGGGGTTAGTGGCCAACCCAGTGTAGAATGTTCTCAAGCCACCTGAAGGTCTTCGACAAGGCTTAACGATTGTTTCCAGCATTGAAAACAACCAGGACCGACAGCTTTATGTGCCCTCCGAAGCACGGTAGCGTCCATGAAATTTTGCCACTAGCGGTCACCCATCCACAAACCGACCGCGCCCATCGTTGCTTAACTCTTTCGATCACATTGAATCGACGCGAGCCATTGGGCTATGGACGCTATAATCGACGCGAGCCATTGGGCTATGGACGCTACACAGTCTGTCAGTCAATCTGTGGTATAGGTACGAGTAGGTATATGCAACCCACCAAACCAAAGTTTGCGAATAGAAGAATTCCAACGGAATTTCATCGCAGTACGCCCTAGTGCTAATGACGAACGCCAACATAATTAAAAATTGGCACGGCTTGCGTTTTAAATTAGAGTAGGTATGCGCCCCGAATTCGCCTGCGCGGAATAGATATCTGCACACAGTGAGAATTAATAATATAACTTGACATTGCCTGTGAACTTTTAGCTAATAGCCTGTGTGGAAGTAACTAAAAGTTCTCCAAAGGGTTGCCTCCAAAAATAAGATCTCCAATTATGTTTGAGAGGAATCTCGTAAACATCAGTCTCCGTTTCGCTCAAATGAAAGAATCTCGCTCCGTTTCGCTCAAATGAAAGAATCTCGGTCCAAATTCCTCGATCGCAAATTGACATACAAACAATGAGTCACAATGAACACCCACACACACTTGCACACAAAGCTAGCATCGGCGATCGTCAGTCAAATTACGCGATAATGGGTCGTAAAATTACACGCGGGAAAAGAGCGCCCACGCGTAGCGATCCGGTGTTGCCGCGACACACATCGGTCTCGATGATAACTGAACGAGCAACAACGAACCAACTCGAACAATAACGAACACCCGCGTAAAAAATTTATCATCGCTAAATGTTAAAATTGGTATATCTAAGAAGATAAAAACTGGTAAACTAAAGATACAAAGGTACCTATTATTTTATACATATGCCTCGGATTAAAGAAGAAAAATCTAAGATGGACACGTGAAAACGCTTAAAATTAGAGTTAATCTTACTATCCTAAATATATATAAAGATATGGTAAATTTATTTATTCTATTTCATATACCTAATAATTTTTTTTTTTTAGATTAGTGACGAATTATACTGCACCTATTGGCAGCACTTGGCAGAACATTGAATTACGTCTTATGTGTGAACGCGGCAGAACTCGATAGAACGAGATAGATCGCATTTGGCACCCGAACAAAGATCAATGCAGTGACCTTTACGTCACTTTTAATAATATATCGTGGTAAGTGATCGTACGAAGCATGCTTAAACAGAACAGAATGGTCTCTACTTAATATGAGGACGACTCTAGCGTAGCTACCTACCTACTCCTGACCAGTGTTTTAAGAAGGAGTTTAATAAGTAATAAATGAACCAAAAATTTTTTTATGGATATACAATTATTTTGGTTCGTCCCACCAATCCGGGGCGCCCATGACAACTGTGACATACTTTGAACAAGATAAGGGATTGAAAGGTTAGTCTAGTTAGAAGAGGGTGTTAAAAAACATGTAACCGTTCTTAATTGAAAGTAACCTTAAAAAGAGTGCCATAATAAATTAAAAAGATTTAGAGATATTATACCGCTTTTTAAAAAAAAACTATTCTAATAAAGTTGTAGTGTTTCCTCACTTTCTTTCGAATTCTGAATTAAGTTTAATTATAGAAGGCAAAACACTTAAATAGGTTTATAGGATTTTTTTGATGATTTTTTTTTTTCAAAATCATATTAAAATTTCGCAGTAGGTAGGCACTCAGCCAGTTATTATTTGCAACAGAAATAGGCGTGACGACATGAATGTGCTAGCCAAGCCCGAGTTATAAGCAGTTCACTAGGTACATTTACTACTAATTACTCTCCAGATCATTAACCTACATTAGAAAGCAGACGGAAATCTTAGAACATGTCACATTTATTTTTTGTTTAAGTAATAGGTAACCTGCGGTCACTATCAAGTTAAACTTCACCTGACTCCGAGTGTCGATGGCTATGTGACAGGCCCGTTGGCGCAATCGGTAGTGACGCTGTCTGTTGCGCCAGGGGTCGTAGGTTCCAATCCTACTCAGGACAAATATTCGTGTGACGAACACTTGTATTTGTTCTGTGTCTGGATGTTAATATTATCTATTTAAGTATGTATTTAAAAATATCTATGTATGTATATCAGTCTCTGACACCCATAGTACAGGCTCGCGCCTACTTTGGGGTCAGATGGCCGTGTGTGAGAATGTCCACGATATTTAAGATACATATTTATATTTATAAGTATTAGGTAGAGGGCGCAGAATCGGGAGGAGCGACGTCGATTGAGGGAGGCCTATTAGGCAACCATGGCAACACTCACGCATGATGTTGGCGAACAGCTCGTCCGAGTAGCGGTGCGGGTCGGTGAAGCCGCCCAGCAGCTGCAGCTCCAGCCGGCCCTCGTGGTAGCCGGCCGCCAGCTGCTGCACGCGCGCCACCATGGCCGCTGCCGCCTCCGCTGTACCCGAGCCATCAAGGTGCGCAAGCGCAACTGCGCCGGAGCCTATGGAATAATAAATGCTTAAACCCTTACACACAGAGAGTACAAAATTTATTTCGCAGATAAATATCTGCGAAATAAATATGTACCGCATCAACGCGCCACAGAGTCGTTAAAATCTGTATTACATGCAGTATCCGTTGATACGACAAGTTTAAAAGGTTGCGACAACATCGTGATACAAGAGATGGAAAAAGAAAAATCGCGATACGGTTGGAGTCGACCATGCATTTCCAACAACTTCAACCTACAAGCTGCAGACTGCTTACCGCATGAAAAAGTCAGTTGCGTCTATAAAGGCTGGAAGGCTACGAGATGAAAAAAAATAACTCCGTTTCCTTTCGGCGTAACATTTACAGATTTCCAAATTTCAGTTTTCCAAATTTCGGACGAAACATCAAAAGATGTTGTAACTTTAACAACTATCATCATCATCATCACAACCCTTTCTTTGTCCCACTGTTGGGCGCGGGTCTCCTCTCAGAATGGGAGGGGTCTTAGTCCACCACGCTGGCCAAGTGCGGATTGGCATACTTCACATGCCTTCGAGAACATTATGAAAAACTCTCAGGCATTTAGGTTTTCTCACGATGTGTCCTTTACCGTTATTGATTATTGCTGCGTGCCGCTGGGGTTTGAACCCGGACCACTCCAGTGAGAGGCGAGTTCGATAGCCACTGGGCTGTTTCCGGTTAAACTAACAACTATAGTAAGTTCCTAAGTAGCCTATTAAGCATAAAACTAAACAACTCGATTCGTTCAAATAAAACCTATCGACGTTGAAACTTAAGTAATTTTCGCACATTTTATGACACGCTTCTGCATTAAAGAATTACATTGTTATTTAATATCAATTTTCATTACCTGAATGCCTCACCACGACAATTATACACGATGTGGCGTCATCCGATCCTATGATACTAACGTTTTCTGGAAAGAGAGGAAAAATAGATTGAGTAAGTGTCATAGAATAATTAGACAAAAGCGTGGATATTTGTTTGTTGTTTCTACGATAATACTTATGTATTATTCTGAACACAGCACGGTATTCCCATGGATTTAAATCACATTAAAAGTTTAATCCCGTTCACGTTATTCGGTTAGGTGACTGACTGCAGCAAGGTGATATTTTAGATGTCCCTGTAGCTCGGGACCAGAATCCGGTGCTACGGTATCCTCTGCATGTCGTAAGAGTCGACTTATAGGGGTTTCTGGGGCCACGGGTGTCAAGAGTGGGACCTCGAACCATCTATCCATTCACCCTGGAAAAGACGACGTTTTGTGTGGCTGCACGACATTGTACATTGTGTAGGCCACAAAGGGGGGTTTTGTGGGTGGTATTTCCACATAACCCGGCGTCGCTCCCACAATGTCGCTACCTTTAAAAGGTTAAACAAACAAAAAAAGGTGATAATCTAGATGACGTGAGTTAAACATGACTTCACTTATAAGTTGTATCCAACGTGCCGCGTGCCTGCACCCTGGCAGGACAAGTCCAGCCCTGTACCCACCCTGTAGCGCCGAATTGTACTGCCTCATTGGGCTCTGCTGGATGCACCGTCGCGAAACTGTTCCCTGGATGCGCGGGCGTGTCGCGAATCTGTTCCCTGTGGTGTCGCATACTCACTGTCGTGTGGCACGACGGCGGCAAGCTCCCGCTGCGCGACGTACAGCAGCCCCGCGGGCCCCACGACCCTGGGGGCCGCGCCCAGCAGCTGCGCCGCCGCGTCCCTGTACCCCGGATGCGCGGCCAGGAGCGCGCGCACAGACGTCGGGCACTCGTCTGCGAGCACCCCGTTCAGGACCACCACCATACTGCCTCTGAAACGAACATTTCAAGAAATGTGAACACACAGCATCGGTATCTATCGCTGCGACCCATAGACGTCCCACTGCTGGGCACGGGTCTCCCCCACAGACACTACTGCGGGTCTAGAGCATACTCCACCACGCTGCTCCAATGCGGATTGATGGAGTATCGATATCTATACTTCTATACTAATATTCTATAGAGGAAACATTTGTATGTAATGTTTTCACACAAAAACTACTGGACCGATTTCAAAAATTCTTTCACCATTAGAAAGCTGCATCTTCACTGAGTGACATCATATTACTAGGTGTAAACGAAACTATTGTTATGTCTAATTCCACGCGAGCGAAGCTGCGGGTTTCAACTAGTATATAAATAGAACACACAGTAGCAGAGAAAAAATTCGAAACTTCCAAAATATTGAACATAGAATAGATTCGCTTTGCTATAGTTTACCTACTGTAAAATAATAAAATATCACAGGAAAAATACTATAGAAGAGGCAAGACGACAAGTTACTTCGCCTGGCGATAATAAAATTCTACTTCAAGTCGAACCCGAAGTTTTGCGCTTTCTTCATTATTTTTATAACAAAATAAAACGGCAACATGTGCAGTAAGTACAACACAGTACAACAGTGTCAGTCGGACAGCTGCTCAAACTGGGAATTGTTCCCAGTTCTTTGGAAGTAACAGTAGCTACGACATCATAATGATAATATGAGATTATTATAGTTTCTTCATTGCAATAACTATATTTTTCAAGGTCTGAATTACCTTAGTTATGCACGTAAAACTTTTATAGCATAACTAGCATTCCCTGCGACTTCGCCCTAATCATGTCGTTTTATGTGCAGAATTACTTCTACAATCAAGGATGTTTTAAAATATAATAACTATAGCCTTTATCAACGGCAAGCCACACCAAAGATAACCACTTATCAATATCTAGCTTCACCAGCTGTCCGGCCAATCATAATCCGAGATAGCTGTCAATCGATTAAAAACCTATCGATAGTTAACTATCGATTAAAAATCAAATGATTATTACAGGCTTTTGTTCAATTCTCCGGGATAAAATGTAGCCTATGTCACTCATCAAGCCCTACACTACATCTATGCAAGAAATCACTTCGATCCATTGTTCCGTGAGGAGTTCCAAACCAACAAACACACTTTCCCATTTATATGTATTTTTAAAAATTATCAATATTGTTGTATATTGTTAGTTGTCGCTTATTATATTGTTTGTGGTTGAAGGAACATATGAATCGCACGTTAAATAAGTAATTTATCGAAGATCACTCAGACCAGTTGGAAAATACTTGTATATTGGTGTGAGACAGATCACTAATAAAATATTTTATGATCATAAATTCGTAACTATCCTGATGTCGTCATACAAATAATAATTGTTTCTAATTAAATTTTTAGTAAATCTGTTGTTTACTTGCTTGCGATGACGTTTCCCATGTATGGTCGGGTAAACAGAATGACGCAATTGCAAACGATTTGAGAAGCTTTCTTACCTTGGAAATATTATCTGTACCAAATCTAATAAAAAATAATTAGGCATAGTGTACTCCCAAATTAATAATGCGCATAGAAATCTTCGTCACTGTTCGGCAACGGTCGTATTCCCCGAGCGTCGGAAGACGATATGTATATAGAGTGGTTAAGTGCATTTTCTTCATGCATTCACCTTTGAAAACAAAACCAAGAAGGGTGTGTAATAGCAGCTCTATATAATTCCACACAGAGAGAACAAGGTGCAGTCACCACCAATATATAAAGACGACTGACGCACAGAGTACATTTTATATAACTGAAATAGAGTCCGCGCTCAAGGCTTGTGCATGGCCCATGAATGTGACGCCATCTGTTTTTTAATTTGGAAAACTTCATGCATTTTTCTGCACCTTGGCACCTTTAATTTAAATTTTCTTTTAATGTTTCAATTAGAATAGAATTAGTTAGCTCTTAATTCATTAAGATCAAATACAATATGCCATCTTTTAGAGCATTAGTAACTAATCCTATTTTATAAAAATAAGAAGACTGTAATTTTATACGATAATTTATTGTTTAATTTATAATACTACAGTAATACGAAGCGTAGGTAAAACACCAATGTTTACAAAGAACTAAAAAGGCCCTGAAATTGTCAGAGAACACAACATTCATTCATGTTTAAAATTTCTTTGGCTGCATTCGAAGCCTCTGGTATAGGATACTTCTCCATCCTGTACAAGATATGAGTCACTTTTGAAGCAGGACTACATATAAATAATTTAAGCAGTCTTCATTCACCTGAGGAAAATTGTGAACCTGACTCGACTCATGCACAGGATTCAAATCATTCTTCATTCTTCTCAAACTGTTCTTCAATTTAAGTGATGAACAGAAGTCCAGTTATGCTTCCGAACTAGATTTTGACGACATCGATATTAATAAGTATTACATATTATTATTCGTAAGTAGACGTACATGCGGGGCTTCGGAATCCTATTTATCACCGGGTCGTGAGGTGGAAAAATCGTAAAAAACAGTGAAAATGCATTTATTTACAACTAATATTAATGAAATTAATGACACATTTGACATGTGACATTTGAATTTTCATTTTAAATTTAACTAAATGGCGTTTGTACAGTCCATTCCTACAATTCAACGACAGTAATTATGGAATATCAATATTTAAATTACAATATTCAAAATTGCTGGACCCATTTTCTGAACTTAATATTACTAATTATGGTTTATTTAGTACATAATGTTTTGTTTTATAAATCTGACTTGATGTTACCAGATCAAAATATATAAAATAACCAAAATAAAAATAAAACCATTGGTAACACTGAATTGAAAAACGTCATTACTTGTGTAGAATAATACCATCTTTTGTATAATTTTGGAATCAAAATCAGTATAACCAAACAATATTTAATATCATTTCGCAGCAAGCAAAGTCTACGTTTTTGCATACATCCTAAATGTGGTTGGTTTTCCAAATATCTATTGTCTATGCTTCCGAGTAGGTTTTTTCTAACCGCAAACACCCTGGACTGACGGACCTTTGACTGACCGGCGACAGCCGCCGACCGCCCGAATTGTTTTCAATTTTTTCACATGGTTTGACATATGACATTGACTCCTGTTTCTTTCGAACAAGGTGCAAAATGCAAGTGCATTGTTTAGGGCTTTCTCCGATTCAATGATTCGGGTGTTTCCGGGAATACGACAATTAGCGAAGATTTGCATGCGCATTATTAATTTGGGAGTACTGTATATACAAGTACAATAGTATCCTTATATAAATGTTACCAATAAAACCGCCTATCTACCAAAATAACTAACTATTAAACGAATAAGAGTTACAAAAGAAAAAGAAAATTAACCAGTTCAGTCCATAGTCCAATGGCTCGCGTCGTTTCAATGTGATTAACAGAGTTAAGCAACGGCGGCCGCGGTGAATTTGTGGATGGGTGACCGCTAATGGCAAAATTTCATGGGCGCTGTGCTGCGAAGTGCACGCAAAGCCGTCGATTGTTTTCAATGGTAAAAACAATCGCTAAGCCATGTCGAAGACCTTCGGGTGGCTTGAGAACATTCGAAACTGGGCTCGCCACTAACCCCTCCACCAATCCGCATTAGAGCAGCGTGGTGCAGTTTGTACTAGACCTGCGGCAGATTTGTCTGTGGCGGAGACCCGAGCCCAGCAGTGGGACATCTTTAGTAGAAAGATATAAAAAACAAGAATGAGAAATTGTGAAGACATTGTACTACGAGTAATTGTATCCCTATTATTTTCAGGTGAAAGAGATCGTTCTAGTAAAAAATCTTCCTTAGCCAATCCAATTGTACTTTTAAAATGAAAGCAAATAATTTATCAATTATGTTTTCATGCATTAGAAAAACACTTGAGAACCAGTGGAAATACATTATAATGTATTCGAAATGGCGTCGGGTCAGACGACATTTACATACCGCCGCCGTGCGCGGGCGCAGCGCTGCCTGCGACTAACACCGAACAATTGCTGTTACCGTCACGAATACATTACACGTTTGTCTATATTTAGAATCACACAAAAACTTGAGTTTCCATAACAATAAAATATGATAAATGCCTGCTGAAATGTTTTGACTACCTTATTTCGAAGAAGATCTATACTTCTTAGGAGTTGTAGAGCGCTATAGAATAATAATCATATGAAATTCATGTAAGGATTATAAGGCATAAGGGATAATCTCTTTCCTGTTGCTCTTTTTTGTATCTAAAAGTAGGCTTTCGATCTGAAGGATTGGGTTTCAGCTGTCTTCTGTTGATTATTATTTGATTGATGGGAGCAAGGTGATTGCAATATAGTTTCCGTTGAGTTGAAGAGCAAGGTAAAGAATCAAGAAAGAGACCACCAGAATACAGCAGCAAACAAGCCATCGTGACCACAGTAGCCGTTGCCACACAACACCTGCGTCAAACTACGAAGAAAAATTTTTGCTAACCACAATGGTTATATGGCTCCAGTGGTATGGCTCCAGTTTTATCCTATTTCCAGTCCTTGGTAACCAGAATACAATTGCTTCCTTAACAACCAAAAGTGGTACTTCCGCGGCAGAACCGCAAACAGGATCTTCCAGCTAATATGAGTTTGTTTGTATGTATGAACTGGAAGATCTATGGCTAAATACAGAACATCTCACTTAACAAGGGCGTCGAACTTAAAATACTTACTCTGGTATAAAAACGAAGAAACAGATTAATAATACTAAAATACGCACACACATCGTAAAAATCACTAATTCTTCTAAATTGCGTCTACACAATGCGACAACAGCCAAAGACACCGAAGATTGTCACATACCGGGTGATTTCCTTACATTACTTAGTGATTACTTAGATCTTAAGTTATACCATCAGTCAATGATTAGTTAACTGATATAATTTGTCACGGGTAAGTATATATAAATCGTTTTCGCGCAGTTATCGCTAAAGACAATAAAAGATTAACAAGTCTTGTCGAACGGCCGGTTATAATATATTAAGCGAACATTATCATTATGTAGATAGATAGTGCCATAAAATACGGATATACGTCATTTCAGCACAAGGAAAAATGTTGTGTACCATTTACACACGTAATCACTACACACGTAATCTGCAAAAGAATGAAGAAGATTGTCTCAAGGAAAACAAGGAAGGAAGTTGTAAAAAGATGGGAAAAAGTAAAAATCTATGTTAGCCTCTACAATTCGAGGGAAACCTAGGAAAAATATGATGACATAGGCCTTTCCACTAATTTTGAATAATAGAATTATTATTTGGGACAAACAACTAAGACATAAAATGAAAATCACAAGACACAAAAATCTACTAACCTAAATTAAAAAAAACTAAATCAACACAACTTTTAACTAACATAGACATAAATTTTCAGAATGAACATTATGATACATTTGTTTAGTTTTTGTTTACAATTTCATAAATACCTACTCCCAAAGAGAACCATTCTAAGGTAGAAAAGATAATGCGAACCTCAATATACCATATCAATTACAACTCATTAAGTTCCCAACAAACATGCCACTTGAATGAAATCAATTGATTTATTATTAGACTATATCGCTATTATCAAATTCCAATAATAGGTCAGATATACACGGTTGAGTTAGTGACTGGCTAGTTCATATAAAACTGATGATACGTATACATACAAGCGTCACAAATTCAGTCAAGGATAGGACTTGATAACTAGGTCAGTATTTATAAACCAAACTCAAGTTTGAGAAAGGACTTGAGTAAAGAAGGAATTGAGGTAGCCACGTTTAGTCTTGGGGATGGATCAGCTAATCCTGATCCGGAGCAGATCCCGTGCCCTAATGAGTAAGCTATAGATACCGCATCTGGTAGAAATAATAGTTACCTAGGTGACAGAGATGTCTTCAAATAACGTAGAATTAATCAACCGCACAGTCATCAGTGATGCCACTGTAATCGAGATGCTTGCATCTCATACGACACACATTTTCGTAATTTTACAGATAATAGTTATGTTACTCAACTTCCAAGTAGAAAAAGGGAAGTTAATTCCAAGCTTACGCGTTTACCAAAATCAGTGACGAAATTACCAGCTGTGAGGTAGTATAGGCTTTAGACATGAGCAATCTGAAGATTTTTTACTAATCATATAAGAAATCAATAAGTAATAGACTTGTCATATAAAAAAAACAATACATAAAAGGCTATTAATGGATATTTTAAGTACCCCTTAAGCAAGCTTAGGCATCCCAATAGCGCACGTTCATACAATCATACCTGTTCACAGGGGCATGAACACAAAACAATTTAAAATAACCAAAATGCCAACCCACGTCCTTGAACAAACGAGATGTGATTGATGATTTAGCATTGTACGATGTTAAGAAATTGAGCCATTCAGTCACACGTAAAAATCCCATTCATTCCACCTGAGGAAATAGTTCCACCGTCAACGAGTAACGGAGTAAAGTTAAATAGGTACTGGTGTACTGGTCGATATATCAAGTATAAACATTTTGGTATGTAATAGGCGCCCTGAAAGAACTTTAGAATCTAAATATGGGTAACGCTGACTAAACCGAGATATACGAGGTACCTCCATATGTATTTTAAAATATATGATATTAATTATTTTATATATAAGATATATTATTGACTATACATTATTTATTTATTTATATTTTAAATTATATTATTACGGTTGCCCACTTGACTTAAAAAACGGCAAAGTTTCATACTAACAGCACCCCCATTTTAGGGAATGAATTTTCAAAAATCTTTCTTAGTGCTTCCCTACGTTATAAAAGGAACCCCTGTGCAAAATTTCAAGTTTCTAACTCTTATAGTTTAGGCCCTGAGTTGATATGCCAGTCAGTCAGTCAGTCAGTCAGTCAGTCAAACAGCTTCTCCTTTTTATATATATAGATAGATATAGATATAATATGTTCTATTAAAATTTTATACCTACTACGGAATTTTATATGTCAAAAATATCCACAAGAAAGACATAGCATGTTGTAAACAGCTTCGATTTACTGTGAAGTAGCTTATCGCTAATCGCATTAAGCAGCCAGCGTAAGCAAGCTTTCGAAGCAATACAACTCGGATAAAATTACCATTGAAGGGTAACACTAACAATGGGCTAATTACACATCTGCAAGGTAAATTATCTCCACCATCAATCACGACATTTCTATCGCTGATATCATCTTAATGGTGGCCGATCGATGAATTCGATCACATTTTATTCAAAGATATTTTTTTATTTAATTCAAAGCTCAAACTGTAGGTTGCGCTTGGCCAGTGAAGTTAGTGAACAGAGTAAACGAGCGATGCTCCTGTCAATCTCTAATATATTTCTAGTCACCCCCATAGTGGTGCCCATACCCCAATTACTCGCTTCGATTGTATGCAATTAATAAGCAACGTCGGGCTGGTCTGCCCGACACTTACAGCCGACTTACACTTACGATCGACTTAAGACTCACTATAATTGCTCTAGGTAAAATAATCAACAACCATGTAGTGCTCCGTGTCACCCTTGTCATAAAGGGTACGTTAATTGGCTCGTTACCACACCAATGCGCCAGTAAACGTCCGTTCTCGCCCGTGGCTAATACGTGACTGTCTACCCCACTCCCGTGTGCTCCAGACAACGTCATGTTTAACAGATTATATATAGATCACATACACTACAAACCACAATAAAAAAAACCTTCCTGTCAAAACATTGAACATTTCCAATAAAAGATAATTACATAATTTACCGCAGAAAAACCCTAATGCCAAAAAAATCTAAAATTAGAATATCAATATTATTCACCCACGTTTTCCTCTTAACACAAACACATGCGCGGTATCCTTTGTTCGTTTCGGTAATTATCACTTCGTGGTAGTTCCAAACCCAAGTCTCACTGGTTGATGGGAGTCAACAAGTTGAAGCATATACGAGTCGTCGATGTCGTTCACGCGCGCACTGAGATCCAAGTGAGATCGTGTTAAGGGGTTATCACATCGACATGAGCTCTCGCGTGCTGCAGGGTTGTGCCAGTTTTGTAACACAGTTTTTAAGCTTCACCTGTGGCTAGCACACCTAACAAGCTTCATATCCTACGGTGATAGATAAACTAGCTGTCGACTTTTAAACCGCGTGGGTTTAAAACTTGATATCATATAAACCTGATTTCATCTTTTCGTTATCAACTGCCATCACTTATTCATGGAAAGAAGTTAAGGGCATGATAAGGTTTTATCTATATACTTGATAACACTGTTGAATTACGAGTATTAATAGTCATTCCATAAATCATCAGGTGATTCACAGTTCAAATCGAAAGATATTGAGCTCTTCAAAATCAAGCCTCTCTGATTACATAATTTTTTACAATAAATTTTTATAATCAGATTTTAGATTGGAGTGTCCCGTTTAACAAAAGGTTTTTCGAAGCTTTAGAATCTCTCAATCGATTTATCCATCAGAACTGGACATAGTCCTGTCATCACGCTTGGTACTCGTAGGTATATACGAGTAGGTGAACACAGTGGTGTAAAACGCTACTGCTACTACTGCCCATCCCCTCGATATTTTTTTTCTTCGCCGTTTACCAATACCCAGGAAGACCGTGCTATGTGGCTCCATTCGACGGGCCCGTTGGCGCAGTGGCTGTTACGCCACGGGTTCGAATCCCACTCAGGACAAACATTCGTGTGACAAACACTTGTGTATGTATATCAGTCTCTAACACCCCTACTACAGGCACGCGCCTAGTTTGGGGTCAAATTCATCAAATCATTTTTCATTTCATTTTTTTCACACCTCTAACAACGCTATCGGCCGTATGATGCCGGGCAACACGTGTAGTGACATATGAGTGAGATTAAAAGGGTTAAAAGTAGGTACACAATAAATGTGATTATATGTATATATGTATATGTTGCAGTGTTAAATACCATCGAAGAACTAACAGACAGCCCTGGCATCTTCCTAGCTTGTTATTGTTATGATAATACTTATTATGTTGGAAGCTTGGACATAGTGGGTTGATAGTGGCTGTATCGTGCAATAAGCAATTAAGAAATATACTATTCTCGATAGCTTTTATCTCGTCAACAACAAACCGAGCATAAGGCGTCCGCGAATGTCGCCTTGTTATTGATAACGAATATTATTAAAACATAGCTTCCAAGAATCATTTAAATTATCGACTTATCGACGTTTTCAATCGATTGTAGATGTAGATTTTAAGGAAGCAAGATCGTGAGCAGACTCGTTACGGTTACGGACGATAAGACTATCGGTCCGATCCGACTATCGGATCGTATGTGTATTTAGTATTCAAACAAATGTATGGCACGAGTGCCTTCAGATTGTCTGATCAGACTATCGGATCCGACTATAGGAGAGAAAAATCGGAAATGTATTCCCAGCCTTAACCGCTTTTGATGTCGAAATACGGCTCCCTCCGTACAAGTGTACTTAATTAGCGACGCGAGTTTGTGCATATTGTTTCATCGCCTTACCTGATTAATTGAATACCAACTCTTTGTCCAACTGACGAGCTCGGATTTCCTCACGGAATGCCATAGCATAGACCAAAGTCCATCACGCTGCATCTCTGCACTATGAGAAAGAAACCTAAACCTCTTCACAATTTTTTTTCCTTCACCATTACAGCAGGCGACATTGAATTTCTTTAATCGCAACTTTAAAAAAAAAACGTGTCGGTTGGATTAGAAAACGTCAAGTCAGAGGCGAGTTCGATAGCCTCTGTGCTGTCATCGCTGTATCAACGCTGATTAATTAACGTCTACCTTAATTTCGAATTGACGTCACAAATTTATTAATTCTGTAAGATTATCTTACTTACATACTTAGCACCAATCTATGAGTTAATTGCCCTTATCTCATACGTTACCGAGACTATTTTCATCTTGAGTCGGAACGTGAGCTTGACGCATGGTTTGTGTTTAATGAAGGACCATAAAACAGCAAATCGCGACCAATTACAATTTATGTCATGTTAATTATCTCTTTTACATGATATAGAAAATATAGAGTTGACATATCGAACAAAATAAATATACCTATACATAATTAAACATATTTTTCTATTTTCACTATTATTCTTCTATGTAGAGGTAGAGAGAGAGGAGAGGAGAGTATAAATCTTCTATATAAATAAAAATGAATGTTGGTAAGCGCATAACTCAAGAATGGCTGGACCAATTCGGCTGATTAATTTTTTTGTATGTATGGAACAACATGGTCCACGGAAGGTTATAATTCTTAATGCTTATTTATTTCCTCTAAGGCGAAACAAAGTCTAATTCCACGCGAGCGAAGCTCCACTAGTTATAAATAAATAAATATAAGTAAAATTATGAGTTTACTCACTGAAACGTTTCAACGCGTCCACACGCTTCGCTTATCTATATATAGTCTACAGACTGTCAATTACATAGGAAATATACCAATTACTTGTCGAGCTATGTTCGCGTACGTATTTGAGAGTACGAAACCAATTTAAGGCGCCTAGTGGTGCAAAATGACCTTGAGAATCGGTGCACACATTCTCACAAACGACAACAGCGCCTCTAACGGAAAACCTCAGAACTACCTTACAGAGCATACAATGACATGTCATGAGGTACTGTATTAATCGCCTGTATAACCCGCGCAGATAGAGAATAGATCTGAAAATGGCACTTAAAATACAAGCACAACACACAACACAAGCAAGGGTACTTAAAACACTGGATTGTAAAATTTGCCTTTATTAATTGTGACATTTCAGAATCAGATTATAAAAATAAAGAACAATAGGATGGGAATGGTATCAAAGGTTTTATAAACCGCTTGGTCCAGCAGTGTCCTGGTCATCTGTACCCATTACTGGTTCAATTCCCTCCATGAATTGGTTAAAATCTTCCATGGACTGGTCACTTTCACAGTCCTGGTCTTCAGAGTCGTCACTTTCATCTTCGGTGTTGCTGTTCAATTACATCACAAAATGTCAACGTTCGTAACAAAAACTTAACGAAAATAAATAACAATCAAATGTAACGCAAACAAAAACAACAATATCAACGAAAACAACAATTACTCGGAGTGCGTCAAGTAGCTTAGAAAGCGAATCCCGACTGATTATTTGTTTGCAGCTCGTACTTCACTGTGTGAGTATAGACAGCGATAGAGAGTGAGCGAGAACGCATGCGAGAGGACGCCATTTTCAAATCTATTCTCTATCTGCGCGGCTTATACGGGGAAGTGTTTCAGTAGATGGCGTTTATTTTAAGTAATAATTGACCTAACAAAAAATTTATAGGAAGGTACGACAACGTAATGAAATTAGATTTATGCAATTTTTTTAGTTACTTAAAATAATAACAAAAAAAAGTCATAAAAAAATAAAGAAAAAATTGAAAAAGAAAGGAAGTGTAACTGGAATTTGAACCCGAGTCTCTAGAGCGAGATTCTTACTCACTGCTAATGTGTATAATTTCCCCGTTATTGATATTATCTTTGTATTCTCTTTTCCTGTAATAAATACATATTATGACATATATAAATATTATTAGCTTTTTATTTCATTTGCATAAAATAATAACAAAAAAAAAGTCATAAAAAATAAAGAAAAAATTGAAAAAGATAGGAAGTGTAACTGGGATTTGAACCCGAGTCTCTGGAGCGAGATTCTTACTCGCCGCAAACTCCAATTACGCCATTTACAGCTATACGATTAGGGTTGAAAAACTGTGTACGTATCTATCTTTTTGTACTCTGCAGGATTGCAGAGAACAATGAAAATTAATAAATGTTTGACAAAATTTAAATCTTTACGTCATTCATGTGTGTGACGTTTGCTTTATATGAACACTTTTGATTTATTTCCCATGTTTATTTACAAAATAGGAGTCCGTTTACGCCCTTCTAACTTAAAAAAATACTTATAACGTTAAATTATTTATATAAATTAACCTAATGTAATAACCAATCAATAAAAGTAATGAAATAACGTTGGAATCTTGCAGAAATTTTGCGGCAGAAAGCGCGACACGCCCATCTAGCAAGAGGCCTCAGCCGCGACTGTCGGTACACGGCGTTTACACACACATGCTCGCGAGTTATGTGATAAAACACTGCGCAAATGAGAACAAGGGTTTTTTGGAAATTCTACAAAATGGATTTAAAAAGTGGTATAACTGATATATTGTATTTATTGTGATGAAAAATATATGTTAAATTGAAAAAAAAAACACGTATTTTAGAAGGGATTTGATTGTTTAGAAGATTATTTTAGAGGTATCTTCGTGATTTTTTTCTATCGAGTCAACATTAATGTATTATGTTTTGAAGGCCGTAGCAATCTAACATATATCCCCAAGAATACCATATATTTTTTTTATTTGATTCTCTGCAATGGTTCGTGTGATATCTTGTTTATAAAACTCGCGTTTAGCCTCTGTAGTCCTCTTAAGGTTGATACTCGTGTAAAAACTCGTTGAATTGCATAGATCCAGATTTGTTGGGTTTGACCAACTTAAACTAAGATTATTTTATTCTTATTATATAGCTTTCCGTGTCCAGAACTACTCAAACGCCTCAATTTTTGCACAGGTCAACAACTTTAATCACTGCTTCGTCGTTTAACAAAGGCATCGCATCTTTAATAACCCTTTACCGCATAAATTACCCGGGAGCTCATTAATTTCTTCCAGTGCAAACATTGAGAACGTATAATCGACCCGAGCTGAACACCAGCCTATTATGGAACGCAGCCAATACATTTAACTGCCGAGGACTTATTAATGATGGCAGCGCGATCACACTAACTAATCCTATGTCCTACTGGATATCGCTGCGAGTGCAATTAAACGCACTCAACCTCAGTTAACGACGCTTAACCTGACCTCTTTGGGCGCCAGTGGACTGGAATGGTTCTGATTCAATCTGATCTCAATTCTCTAATGTTTTAGGTACCTATAGCTGTTATGTTGTTCTCTTTTTAAAATCTTTATTATTTATAAAGGGATTTTGTCATTGCATGACCATGTCACCCCCGTACAGGCAATACTCACCAACATCACGTTAACAAGTAGTTAAGTTAAGTAGTAGTACAACTGAATCTGCCTTTTGATTTCCCCAGTAAATGTTTACTGGTAATAAATGTTAAGGTTTTGTAATGAATAATTAAACTATTAGAACCGAACAGGAGTAAGTCCAGTAAAATGTGTCCTAATTTATTTATTTGTTTTATTTACGTATCACCTTAAAGGCCAATGTATGACCAACATAATGCCTAATTAACTAACTAGTCAATAGTCATTTTGAGATTTGTTACAAATGTATTTTGCCCGTAAGCCAATTTGATAAAACAAGACTCCTGGCAGGTAACTAAACAGTTTACTTAACTTCAAAAAATTTAAAAGTACTTATTCCCAGCTCTATTTGTTGTCGCAGACTGCTGTCGCTTGCTCTACGTCGCGCCAAGCAGGTAAGCAAAACTTGCATGTAACGATTATTCAGCTAAATATTATAAATAATACAAAAGCGCGCCGATCATTAGCTCGCCTTAGTATTTGCTTAACGCTTCATTATTCGGTGTGTCCATTTGCGACGGACGGCGATCTTCTTTCCAGTGTCCGCTCTGAGGTTATGCTCCCACGGCATGTTAATGACTAAGCAAAAGTCTAGCAGAAACGGGGCTACATGCGCTATCCACATTAAAGCGAGTTTCCATGATTTAATACGACGCGACAAGATGCCGGCGGATCGATTCTACAGGTAAATAATTACCCGACATTGGCTCGCTTACTGCAATGAACATGGAAACTGAAAATAATAGAAACTTTAAAAAAAAATCTTGTACCTACTTAGAAAAAGTTTAAACATTAATTCTTCTAAAAAATCTCTCACAAGTCAAAATTTATCTTAGAATGAGAAGAATTGGGCTTCTAAATTCTGAACTTTCCGTTCTAGCTGTAGCTTCAAAATCGTACATCAAATTAACCAAACATTAGCCCCGGTAAACGTTTATAGAATGTAAACGTTTTCGTATCTACAGTAATCGATAAAAAAATAATTTAAAACACTCATCACAGTCATCACATTCAACATTCTAGGTGAAATTAGCGAGGGTGTTCTCTCAGAAAAGAGCTTTAGTTGAAGTCGACCATACCGTTGCCTTTACCGCACCGTGTCGTGTCGTGTCATCCCGGCCAAACCCACCGCGCTCGGCTCATTTGCGGCGCGAGACAAACGGCGGATCGGACGGAGGCGAGCACAAATTTCGCCGATACAATCGAGCGGTAAGACAATGGTTATCGCCGGCGCGATACCGGCCGCGATACCGCGGGGCTGATGGATGCGGCACGCTCGCGCGATACCATCTCTATGGTATCGTGACGCCGGCCCGGCCCGTGTGCACCAATTATTATTCAATTTCACATGAAAAATCATAAGCTCAATAATAAATTCAATGTTCGATACAAAGCCACAGCTGAGGGATGTATATGTCCAGAGCATGAATCAAGATCGCTGCTTCAAAGTGGAGATCCAAGATGGTGGGAAGGGTTAGTGTCAAGTTAATTAGCATTCCCAGTACCAGTTAAGGGAAGGTAGGGGAATCCCACTTGCGTGCGGCGGTATTTTATTTCAGACTAAAATATGTAAATGTATATTTGATTTTATTACACTTTTTATGTGTAAATATCATATTTCGTATACATTTTTGTAGAATAATTACAGTTCGTTTCAGATAAGCGTCTCCTCCACATCTTTTGCCATTCCCTATATTGATATAACAATACCTACATTATCAAGACATCATTGGATCTTCGATAACATTATTGAGGTTAACATCTTATTGAGGGTTCCGCCCGGTCAAGTGATGAAGTGACAATCGCTGTGACCGCGCGAGGTAGCCTAATTGAATAATAGGACTATTTGTCAGATACATAGATCAAATTTACTGTCGAATTAATAACTTACACGAACGCTATCAAACGACGGCGATACGGCTGGACGAGAAAGACGAATGAGAGAAGATTGTTTATAGGCCGTCCAATATTCAGGTCAACGCTCGATTCATTTCCGATTCGAGACAGCGAGATGAGATCAGTAACAACAATACAAATACTAATTATATTCGGCTCATTAACACACAAACATATTGAATGGAATTAGCGGTAACGTCGACCAATGGACAGATAAACTCGCGCGTGCGACGAATCAATGACCCCGAATAGAAAAATTAACCTACGTTCCATTCAGAATGTTGTGGATTTCCTGTCAACAGCTCGTTGAAATATCGTATGACACGACATAGACAAATCAATTAGTGTACGAGGAATAAACTTTCCATTCGAGCTGTAAATGATTTCCTGAACATGGATTTAGTGATTTTATTCTTTGTTTTAGATTTACATTAACAAATGTTGCATTCTAACTACCACTGGTCTGACGTCTGACGTCTGAATCATATTCCCGACTTACACTTCTTTATCAAAAATTCAAACCTCAGTTTATAAAAATTCCCGATTTTTTAAGAACTACGTTTTCTGTAATTTCTAGGCTAAAGAATCCTCTCCTACAGAAGGTACAGTTCCTATTTTAAAAACTTTGGTATGGAAGGAATGGAGACTCACAGAACTAATTATATTTGGGGCTTTCCTAATTTGATAACTTAATTATTTTAACCTTGAAGCTTTAATTCGACTTACATTTAATCGGTGGAGCCGATGACGTAAAGATCATTCAGGTCGTAGCGCCACCTGCGACAAAGAACGGAAACACTGTTTTACAATTGGAATTTATAATTATTTTATAATAAATACCTTTAACAATTGTTTTACACCGATAATTTAATTGTTTCACCATAACATAACATAACATCACGCCTGTATTTCCTCGAAGGGGTAGACAGAGGTGTGACTGGTGAAATGTGGGAGTATACCTATATAGTAACCTTGCTGATTTGCTAATGCACTCTGAAGCTAGCTTAGTCTGTTTGAGTGCGTCATTTTAGGACTTTAGTACATAGTACCATTACTGTTACCTTCCTGTACTGTGACATTAGTGTCGACCAAGCTTTTGACCCGTAAACACGTGCATCCTGCATCGTTTCCTCACCCACCCGCCGCGCCTGCCGCCAATTTTAGTGAACTCAAACTCGAACAAATATTCACTAATGCGGAATCTATCTGGCTTGAGGCGGGTGATCTGTGTGGTTGACACACGAATCCCTAGCGAACACGAGCTAATAATCAGAACCATACAAAACGTTACAGGTGCCTTGCGAGTCTATAGATAGTATGAAGATTGTACATCTCCATTATCTAGCTGAGATCTCGCACGATCGACGACTCCTCAACGGCGACGACACGGCGACGCACGACGGAAATTAAAATAATCCGCCCGAGATATACGAGCCATGATCTCGGTCGGAACAATATCTGGTACAGAGGTAATGCTAATTCAATAGCGTAATACCTCGTATCGGCGATGCGGCCGGTCGGGTAGATGTAGAGATAGTCTACGATTGCGCCGATATGGTTTTGCTCGTGATTTATTTCGGCCGCTTCCATATAAGTACAGTGTACGGCAACAATGGGCCTGGGTTGGGATTTACGACAGTCGATTTGGTGGCGATAAACGATGCTGGCGCTGCGTGCAGGGTTCAACACTAACAATACGAAACGCACTTGCTAGGAGTGGAACTCTAACGGGTGTCCGGTTACGTTGTGTTTAAAAAATCTTAGTACTTTTATTTTATTACGGAGTTCCTTTGCATTGGTGGTCATACACTTTTTAATTGCTATATGGCCAGTACTCTATTGGCATACTATTTTATCCGATATGGTTTATATTTATTTTTCCCTGGTGCTTAAAGCGAACTCATTGGTTTTATTCATAAATACAAATACAAATATGCTTTATTGTACATCACAGGAATAAAAAAAAACATTAAAAATAAAAATAAACAATGTAATGGTGGCGGCCAATAATTAAGTTTATAATTTAATAATTAATTTCATAATTTAGTTACTAAAGAACTGCTCTCAACCCTGGGATTTGTAGCCGAAACCGAAATAAGACGTTGAATTCTCGACCACTGGGATAACACTTTTTATCTAGTAAGCCAACCAAATTAACTGCAAATAGAAAATCTGTAATCAAATACCCCGGAAGCGACAAATATTTATGTAATGAGCTTTTCTCACGTCCCCGGGTTAAGTAACGTTAACAAGAGCTATAAATAATACGACAGGAGCTAACAAGCTGCAAATATATTACGATTAGCAATCCTCCAGCCTTTTAATAGGTTCCAATTTGCATTTGGAATCTTTGATTTACAAGGTGTCCGAAGCTGCAAGTCATTGATTAGTACTCGTAGGTACTGATGGTAAATTAGAGATTCACTTTAGCTTTAACTGCATTAGCGGACTAATATTGGCAATATGGATTTCTAATGTTAATTGATACTAAATTCAATTAGTTTATGGCAGACAGTAAAACCATTGCCATTTATGTTTTACAATTAGATACCCATGTATCTATGAATTTATTGGCATAAACCCATTAGCAGACCAGTGTTGGACATCGGCTATTTCCAGTCACTCCATTTTTGAACCGCTCACGTGACTTATCGACTGTGACTCATATTCGTTAAACAGAAACAATACCGTACTACGTAGTCTATCTCTTGGCCCCTCAATCGAGTGTTTAATATCACTTGTTAAATTGTAGTGATTTAAAAATACGGAATTTCCTCAGTCGATCAAGATACAGGGTGTCCCGGAAGTCGACGTCAAGTCGAAATCGGGTGATAGGTCAAGTAATAATAGTTAAAAGAAAAATATAAAAAAAATATATTTTAAAAATTACAGGCATAAAAAAATCGAGAAAATCTACACCCTGTGACGGTCTCGTTATTTTTCTGGTGGCGAGCGTTCCAAAAATAGAGCTTAAGATAACCAATAGCACCTGATCCTAGTAGTTCCTTGTGGTTTCGTACTCGACCCGAGCGATTCGGGATCAAAACCAGTTACTTTCCTAAATCACCTGCTACATAATATCGTTGTAGGAACACCGCGAGGAAACTTGCACGCCCTGCAGCACGTACGGCACGGCAGTACGTACAGCGTACAATAAAACGAGGGGCACTATCTATTTTTCCCAAGTTTCTGACCGGGAAAGGGGGGTTTTTTGACGACCGAAAACCCACGCAATTAGTCACGAAACGACTACGACGACGACGCTGTCATACGACAGCGTCAAAGTTTGTTTCTGTTTAGTTTTTAAACATTAAAGTACAGAGATCGGCATTAAAGTCTAGCGCTAACCTTGAATGTGCAGAAGTCGAAATTAAGGTATCGTCGGGCGCGGGACGAGCGAATTGTAAATCGTAAGCTGATTGGTTTGCCAGCTGTTATGTACCCCGCACTGATTCCCCGCAGCAACCCCTTCCGTATTTCTTACGGGCTAGACTTTCGCGCCACAAGCTGTATAATGTACAAACCCTACGTACTACCAGCCCAGATAGGTCATGTAAATGATTCTACGAGGCAGTCTTTGAAAGCGTACTTAGTTAAGTAGATAATCGCAGACACTTGGAGATATGCATTGACGAACACTCATTAAACAGCCACATACGTAGTTGTAATTCAATGGAAATTAATATTATTTCCGTGTTGTTGTCAAAATAGAATTAAGTGTTTTGTGCAGTTAATTTATGGTCTCACTTATTGTGTCTTTAACATTGTGAGAATACGGTAAATATGTGGTTAGATTAATACATTTATATAATATTTAGAATAAAGAACCATCTTTTTTGTAGTCGGTTCAAAATACAAGTGTAGTTACCGCCTTACCACACTGAAAATATTGTGTGTTTGCCGTGTAATTTCGGACGGTTTCGGTCGGTGGATGGTCAGTTTGAAAATATTTGTCCATTCGCACAGTAGGTATTGAAAAAAAACAGCTGTCGAGTTTTATTTTAAATACTAGCTGACCCGGCAAACGTTGTTTTGCCATATAAATAATTTTTACTGAATATTTTGGGAGAACTTAATGTAAGTGTGTGGACTACAATTACCACTACCAATACCACTACACCTACTACTACCACTACCCCTACCACTAACACTACCCCTACCACTACCCCTACCACTACCCCTACCACTACCCCTACCACTACTCCTACCACTACCCCTACCACTACCCCTACCCCTACCATTACCAATACCACTACCCCTACCCCTACCACTAACACTACACCTACCACTACCCCTACCACTACCCCTACCACTACCCCTACCACTACCCCTACCTCTACCACTACCCCTACCCCTACCACTACCATTACCACTACCACTACCCCTACCACTACCCCTACCACTACCACTACCCCTACCACTACACCTACCACTAACACTACCCCTACCACTACTACTACCCCTACATTTACCCCTACCACTACCTATCACGCACCGGCGCCATCTACTTAAAATATTGGTTTGTAGTACATGCTATGTATCAGAGATGGCGCTGTATGTGAAAAAAAGATTTTTCCCGCTTTTCTGTTGAAATTTTTCCTGAATTTTCTTTGCTATAAACCTCACCGAGCCCGAGACCTTTCCAACGAATGCAAAACCGTGGAAATCGGTTCGTGCGTTCTGGAGTTATAGCGTCAGGAAGGAAAACCCGACTTATTTTTATATAGTAGATTACATAGCTGTCATTATACGTCAATTACATAGCTGTCATTTGCGTTTTGTTATTCCGAGTCTGATTCTTTTTTGTTATACCACGTTTTATAGTGACTGACGTTTCATGTCAAGTCACACGGGAACGCTGTCGAACGGGATAAAAAGTATCCTATGTCCGTCTCCTGGCTCTAAGCTACCTCCCTACCAATTTTCAGCCAAATCTGTTCTGCCGTTCTTGAGTTATAAGTGGTGTAACTAACACGACTTTCTTTTATATATATAGATTTAGTAGGTATTTGTAGAAAGTAAATTTACAATTTTGGCAAGCTCTTGATGAAACCCTTTATTTTGATAACTGATTCGATAGGTTTTGAGAAAAAAGTGTTGAAGACATAATATGGGCGCCAAAAATTAAAAAAAAAAAAAAAAATTTTAACTTTCATAATTTCGATATACACAGTGTCGACGACGAATCTAAAGACGTATCTAAAGCTAAAATCCATCAAGCCGTTTAGGCTAAAGAGCGTGCCAAAGAAATATACATACATACATACATACATACACTCTATAAACATAACCCTCCGTCTGGCGCAGTCGGGTCAAAACATAACAATCCTGTCTCTGCCGCGATGCGCCTCGTCCGTACAAATTGCGCTAATCGTGGAAAACTCGAAGAAAGTCCACTGATAACTGTCGCCTGCGCGCTTTTTTACCACAATTAAGTGTTTACAAACTAATTACATTGTAGGACTTGAGATTGTATAATTGCAAGCAGTACCCGAGAAGCTATATCTCTATCAAACAAAGTATGTATTGTATACGTCAGCTAGAAATAGACAGTATGCTCTATGGCTGGAACATAATATTCTATCTATTACTCTATTTTAGCTGCTGCTTCTTCTATAGTCTCTATCTATTATCAGGCAACTCCAGGACGATGCCTCCACTCAATTATTGACAACTAAGGACTGGGGATTACTCCACTAAGCCACAGAATAATAGTACAAACTAAGCTCTGGTAGTGAAGTTTGTAGCGAACCCGAGTGGCGGAAGTTTCCAGGATGCTCAAAGAGGACAATTTCGACGGCTTAGATGTACCTACGAGCACGATAGCAAATATGAGTACATAAACAAAATATTTTCTTTGACTATCCGCGATTCGCAGCTCAAGGCATCCTAGTGCAGTGTCGGCGTCTATTTATTACAAACAGGAAATCTATTCAAATCCTACTGGCAGTATATTTATTATAGTATAGTTTCCTATATGGGATAACTTATCCCAAGTTGTCAATGCAAAAACAATGCGAAGCATAATTTGCGCAATAAGAGACATTGACACTGTCAGAGGAAGTCTTAATATAACAGTGAATAAACCGTCAGGTCTAACATTACTTCGAGAAAGAAATTCGAGTACAACATATCGATTTTTCTTTATCGATTTAACATACGCACGTGTGATATATATTGATTAAAATATTACTCAAGCAGATTGCGTTCTGGAAAGAACACCTTTCCCTATATTACTACGTTCTTGAACCACGCCACTATCTGACTGCCTACCAGATTAAGTAAGTTTGATTTTGTAGTCTTGTTCAGGTTTTCAGCGTTTCCTTAGCCATACTAGTTAAGTAGCAACCCTGAAATATTATTCAGTAAAAGTACCATACGCAATCATGTCTCTGTCCAACATTTGTTATCCTCTTCCATTTAGTTGCATAAGTCTCGTACTAAAGGGCCCTAACTAAATACTCACGCATAAAGACCACAGTTGATGAGATGTCCAGAACATCTCCTGACCAAACTCAGTATGAGACTGGACGAAAGATGCAAATTAGATAAATGTACGGTATAATAAGAATGTATATGGGCATTACTTTTATGCAAGTGGTATGACCGCTTTTGGGAAAGTTAGAAATATTGTCGCGAGCTAGCTTAGACCTTCGCCGCATCTATAATAATATTTATCAATACACTTTCTCGTATAACTGTAGAAAATAGAAATTTATGTCTTACCATTTAAATGGTGCATGAGCATGACCTCACCCCGGTAATCTCAAAATAAAATGTAAGAGGGATTCCCATACAACAGGCATGATATTTTTGCTGTTTGGTATGGAAAACCCTTCGTGCGCGAGTCCGACTCGCACTTGGCTTATTATTTTTAGTAGTTACCTAGACAGGCGTGCCCAATCATCTCATAGCGAAAAAAATGACTATTGAGATATGGTATTATTTGTAAAAAAACTTCCTAAAAATATTGTCAGTTTTGCTCACAAATAGTAGAAAAAGTTAATTATGTCAACATACTTTCCTCAACATATTAAAACTTAAATATTAATAACCTACGAGCTGACTCAAGTCTGGTCACCGCGGTCACCCAATTCTTGTTAATCGATGATTTGAATATCAATGGGACCTTAATAAGCGACTTAGAGATCAATAAACTACAAGCTATAAAATAAAATGTTTTAATATTTATAATGAAGGTAACAAATATGTTAGTATAATTTTACTCATTAATTTTATTAAAAACCAAAAATAATAAATAAATTGTAACAATACTTTTCATAGACGCTATCTTGCATGCTACTTGTATGTACTACTCTACCTGATGCGACTGTGGTATATGTGCGATATGTGGTATGTACTAACTCAACTCTCTAGACTACCAGTAGTTTCCGGTTTATCCGATCCAGGAATTCCGGAATCCAGCCCATCTCATTCTAAAGTGTAAGAAACACATTGGAATGAAAATGCTTTTGAATAAACTTTGTGAAGTGGCAAGAACATGAAACTTAACTTTTACTCTCGAATGTCTGTTTTATCCATAGATTCAGTATGTACTAGCAAAAACATGCTAAATCTATGGTTTTATCTGATGTCGACATTTTGTCATACTGAACAAGTTTAAAGACGATTCTTATTTTAAAATTCAATAACAGATATGAAATATATTGCACATTTTTTATTATATTTTTCTATAGACAGCTGCACATTGATTGTAATAAAAACTTATAAAGGCGGAATGTGTGATATTTATGAAGCTTTTAATATCAAGACCCACGGCCGTGTGTCAAAGCCAAGTATAGGCGACGACGACGGCAGTGTGTATCTATTTACACGAACCATTTCGAGCCAATATTGACACCCCTCGAAAACCATTTCACTAACTGTTTGTTAGTGAAATGGTTTAAAATAATAATATATAAATAATATATAAATATAATAACAAGCAATACAATCAAAATTTATTATAGTTTTTGAGTTTTTGTAGTCCAAAAATACTGTTTTTTTATATATACTCACCAAGTATCATAACCTATATCGTATCATACCAAGGACAAAATCCAAAAAGTTAACATTTTCTTGGTAGAACCTTTATATTCGACTTGGGAAGGACCACAATCACACTCAATTTATTATAATAATAACTGAATGTGTAATGTAATACATTATTTGATTTAAACAAAGGAAAAACGACAAGTAGGATAAATTGACATATTTAGGTAGTAGAACTTATACCACTTAACTCGGTGAATTACAATTTCTACACCCATTGTCATAAATACCTAATAGAAATTTAGATAACAATGAAAGATATTTTACTATTTTATTTTATTAATAGGCTGCCTCACCATCACAAAAATGTGTGAAAGATGTTAACGGATACTTGCCAAGTTAGTATCTCCATATCAAAGAACATAACAAATTATTCACTTAACAATTGAAGATAGCTGCACATTCTCAAAGTTATGATTTATGGAACGGCTCTGGTACTTGGTATCCGATAACATATTAGGTACATCTTTTGTGGCGAATCAGCCAAGAATACTAAATTTCCTTCTATACTTGGCTTTCTTTTTTTTCACATTTATGTTTTTGTTCAGATTTAATTTAGACGGATGTGTAGTCATATGCTTTTGTGTTGAATATAATATGCAGTTGTTATGAAAATCGCAGGCCGGTGTTAGTAGCTAATGAGCCTATGTACACCTGTCGTTATCCTTCTTGCAAGGAAATTGAATGTAACGAGTAGGTACATAGACCGGCCATACTAAGGCAATCATCATATCCTCAAGCAAAACAACGAATCCTAGAGCCGACTTTGAACGAGACTTATATGACTCACTGTCACTAAAGTTCCCTGACCCTTTCAGTCATGCTTACTAACGGACTGACTATTGGAAATAACAAAAATATTTATTAATTGGCCTATCGTCACAGTTGTTATGGACGGCAGCGGATGGGTGCTATTTCGCTATCTTATATCTTTACAAAAAGACGGCGCTGATAAAGCGACCATACAAAATTTTTTACGACTTGTTTTCAACTTTATCCCCTGAATGTCACGCAGACATGAAACTCGGTCACTTTTTCAACTCGGTAACAAGGTATTAGCGATTAGTAGCGTCAATAGCGCAATGGCTCGCGTCGATTTAATGTGATCGAAAGAGTTAAGCAACGACGGGCGCGGTCGGTTTGTGGTTGGGTGACCGCTAGTGGTAAAATTTCAAGCTACCATGCTTCGGAGGGCACGTAAAACCGTCGGCCCCGGTTGTTTTCAATGGTGGAAACAGTCGTTATGCCTTTTGGAAGACCTTCGGGTGGCTTGAGAACATTGGACACTGGGTTGGACACACACCACTAACGCCTTCACCAATCCGCATTGGAGCAGCGTGGTGGAGTATGCTCTTGATCTCCCGCAGCTGCGTCTGTGGGGGAGACCTGTGTCCAGCAGTGGGATATATATTGGTCAAAGCGAGCGAACAAGGTATTGAATTAGTTTCCTGTAGACACTGCATCTACAAATACACCTTTTTGACCGAAACAGTATGGTACCTATTGCTTGCTTCCGTCTATATTTAACTGGCACGAACTTCCCAACGAGGACGTCCTGAAAATCAGCGGCTGCGGGCTTGCCACGGCCATTTACTGAGGGCGTCTCATTTTCGACATCGCTAATTTTTACATAATTAAAATTGTATTGTTTCACATGTATATGTCTATATTATTAAAAGGCCCATTACCACAATCCATTGACATCCCACTACTGGGCGGTCCCGTTTTACCTTTTACCCTAAAAACCTTACTTTTTCAAACACATAGGTACTTAATACTCAAACCACAGCTACCTGTATCAACACTACCAAGCAACTGTTTACGAGTACATACGAGTATGTCATTATATTCCCTTCCTTATGAGTTTGATATACAGACATACCAGCCGCCGTGGGCCTACATCTTTTATAGTTCCTGTTAATTTCAATAGAAATAATAATTCCGAGCTATAAACTTTTATTGGTACCAGTGATCACCAAATGCTTTGCTTTGATTACATCTATAGCCAATTGATTACCTTTCACCGGCGTTATATTGGCTGGTGTACACGTATTAAGCGATTAACTAATGCATTATTAGACTGGTTAGCTATCTATTTTATTAATAGGTTAAGAGAAATCCTTATAAACCTTTTTGATGCAACCCATAGACGTCCTACTGCTGGGCACGGGTCTCCCCCACAGACAAATTTCTCACACACGGCCATCTGACCCCTAACTAGGCAGTGCATGTACTTTGGGTGTCAGAGACTGATATACATACATAGATATTTTTAAATACATACCTAAATAAATAATATTAACATCCAACCACAGAAGTTCACAGAACCAACACAAAGTATTCGTCACACGAATGTTACCTGAGTTGGATTCGAAATCACGACCCCTGGCGATAAAGGCCGGGACACTAACAATTGCGCCAACGTTAGATATGAAGTGCAGTAACGTAGAACTATTTTTTGTTTTATTAACGCGGACATAATGCCCCACGCCAATTAGATTTTAATAATATATTTGCAAAATAAATAAAGAAAAACATTTTAAATGTACAACTATGAGTGTATGAGGCGCTATTTATATGCTGAGATGACGCTTTTGTTATTAAAGAAGATGATCAACAACAACAACATGAAATTGAGTCTTTAAGACTTACGGTCGAATTCCGATCAATAGACGACCACTGTTAGTTAGACATCATCGTGTGGTTCAGTGAACCTGACTGCCGAGCCGTGAGTCTCAAATTCGAATACTAGCTGGGCAGATATTTATTTAGCAGAAAACTAAAGCTGTACGCGTGTATCTCGATCTAAATAATTTAATTTACAACGATTAAATCTACAGCCAAGTCGAGAAACTGTTCGCAGTTAGTGCAACAGCTACATTTGACCAGACTAATCACGATTTGAATTAAACAATCCCACCCCACGGTTTATCGTATGAAAAACTGATCTACGCAGTACGCTGCATCGGAATAACACGGTACCATCTTGATTTAATTTCGTTCGCAGTGTCAGACGTTAGACACGCCGTGATAGCTGCATTTGATTCGCTCAAATAGAAAATAGAATTTCAGCGCGAGATGTGCATTTTGCCGGGCGGAGAGTGCGCGAGAGTGGATGCCAGAAAAGACGGACACTATCCTGTCAGGTCAGGTACTAGGCTCAGGTATTATACAGGACAAACATCCTGATTATTCTTGATGTGTCTGATATCATAGTATCTTCGTGGTACAGTGCGATTTCTAAGCCAGAGGCGGTCGGGAAAATTATCTTTATTGGGGGTTTCTCTAACTTAAAATGTTTAATAATAGCTCCATAGGAGTTTGGATTCATGGCAATCGGCTCAGACCTCTCTCTAGTCATCGCGGAGTATATATAGTATATAATAGTCATAGAATTGTATGGATATATATAACATACAATATCTAACATAGAATCGTATGGATTCTCGTAAGCCTTTTAAAGATAATTTTTACAAGTGAATTATCAATTTATATCTCACTTAAAGTTAATACAATCAATTTTCACACGAAGACCACACAGACGATAAAATTGAACAAATAAAACATGTAGATACGTTGACTTGAAAACTGGAAACATTACTTGTGTTCAGAATAGTGTCGGCTGTCCACTGTAACTAATGAATTATCATGTCATTCATTAATTCAAATGAATTGAGTAAACGTTATGTTAATAGGCATGATCATGTTATCTGTGAGATAGCTGAATTAGCCGTGGCACCGATAAAGTGAGGCTTGTGTCCAGCAGTGGACTGCATAAAGCTGATGGATAATCCATTGACCATCCAGCATTCCATCATCATATTATATCACTTTGGACTACTGAGAGTTTTCTCATTGATTTAGAAGGTCATGCAACTATTTAACGCACTGGCCAGATGCAGATTAATAGGCTTAATTCAAAAGAATTGTAGAGCATAATGACGGAGACATCACAGTCATGCAGGTTGTCATGTATGCATGGTGCACCGTGTAGACCATTACAGTAGGTGACATATTTTAATGCCTAAAAATCACCATTTCTTTGTCTCAGGTCTCCCTTCTGAATGGGAGAGATTAAGCAATATTCCACCACACTTTCCAATTGCGGATTGGCAGACTTCACATGCAGCACATTTAGGTATGCAGGTTCGGTTGTTTTGTATGTTTTCCTTTAACCGTTACATTAACATTTAACATTATTCAAAAAATACTTGTACCTATAAAAATATATTACGTAGCGCGAATATGCTACGGATGACCGACATAAACAGACCAACATGAAAAACTCAGCAAAACCAGTCTTCCGCCCCTCCCCCCAAAGAATATCGAACCTGACCTGACCAGACTCACTTCCAATGCACCACCAAGCCATCTTGTCAATAGAAAGAAACATCATCATAATTCTATCGTAAAATCGATTCGAATGAACGACACTCAGAGCAAATTGTTATCATCTCAATCATCAATGATCTGAATCGAATCGTAAATTTACGTTCAGTAGCCAATTGCTCCCGGTGTCAGTCAATTATAAATCAATGTAAGATCGCCATCATAATGAAGACACTCAATGATACTCCGAATCATAGAATAGCTACCTACATACATTGTTATTGTTTTTTGATTGGCAATGAAACGGACGTAACGAATCAAAACTTAATTTAAACGATTTATTCATGAGTCCGTCAGCTCGGTAATTTCCAGTTGTATGTAAAACAGGCAAACAAATTATGAATATAAATTAAATTTTGGAAATCAACATACTCGTACAAAACACCACATATTTTTCTAGAGCAAATGTAACATAAATTATTATAAATTACTTGCATGTATTCACGATTTAGAATATTTAGAAGATCATGCAAGTGACAATCATTATTATACTTGTACCTACTATTCTGTGCCGTAGCCAAAAACTTTACTTTACACGACTTTTACTATTAGTCTCAACGGTTATTAAGATAAATGAGTGAGTAGAGACAATTAAACTCTATGCAATGATTCAAAAATCACACAAAGATTCTGACTATCTAGCGTCAACTAGTAATAGCACTACTAGTAGTACTATGGCCGTTTACCTCCAAATATATCAAGTAAGTATGTATACACATATTATGCGGTGAAAGACAAAAAAAGATCTATTTTCATTAACACAAATTCAAGAATGAATTTGACATCGTCGCGTTGTTTTACAGATTTTACGCGTATTAGCGCGCACACCTTGAATAATCGCGCGCTCCGTCACGGTTGCGTCTCATGGACTGGAAACTTTGAACTGGGGCCGTATTCCAAAAACTCGAGTCGAGTCAAGTTTTCATCAAAAATTCGCTGGTGAAAATAAAAAAAATGTTTACGTTGAACCCAACGACACCAAAAATTGTTGAACGATATATGTTAAGGGATTGAAATTGAAATAAAGTGAAATTCCAGGTATAGCTCTGTAGCTCCTTTATCGACAGTGCCAGTTGTTCCTGCTATATAGTTTCCTTGATTTACTTAACATAACGAATATAATTAATTGTATCAGGCGTTACTTTGCAGGCAGACATCCATTGTTATAAAGTTAGTTTAAATTTACTTCGCAATCAAGGCGTATGATGGTGTATACTCTAATCACTCTAATGCATACCTCCCACATAAGGATGCATGCACATATAACAATGAAAATATACAGCAACATACGAACCACCACCGAAAACAAACACGACACGTGTTGTGTTTCGCCCCCAAGTGGAGCATCCTCAGGGTAAGTTAATTCTACGACATTTAGTGGCAAAGTGTTTGCCATTAACTGTCGCAGAGTTGTCGCAAAGTAAATTAAAACTAAACCAACTGTATAATGACGAATATAAGAAAGCAAGGCACCTAGTATCAGCGGTCCTGTATGTATTTAAAAGAAAAATTAAAAAGCTAAAGCGGCCAAATATTGCGGGAAAAAGCAAGTATGTAGGTACAGTCAAAGGCCATAAATGCAGTAGCACAGCTATGTTCAACTGAACTCGTACACGGTTCTGCGTACATCTCTGTGTGTGGTACATCTCAATGCACGCAAGAACAGGGCATACAGTGTAAGCACGAAGACATCTGCATGTGATCAAAACGAAATAAAGATAGCAGATTTCATAATTTATCTGACACTGAGCCGCCTAGCCATGCCAACCGAAACTAATGCAAAAATTCACCACATTTGATATGTTACAGCTTTGTTAAACTGCTACTGCATTTTTGACCGCGACCGTACATTTAAAGTTATACGCGTAGACGCACGTTCGATTTAATCAAAATTGAAGCCATAAAGCTAAAAAAATACGAGCAGTCGTTGGCAATTGCTCTGATGTTTATGTGCATTATTATGCATCATTCTTCCATTGCAGCTAAGAGGTTGAACTTTAAAACACAATAAGAATTAAAGTCCAATTTCATCATAAGCACTACAGATAACACGGTATTTATTAAAAGTTTAATTTCACCTGCTCTAATCCTTAGCAAATTGCCTTTCTGAGAAGTCTAGTATCTCATTAGCCAGCTATAATTACGTTGCGAAATGAACCTAGAAATATACATGTGTCTTTCTCTTACATAAAGCCGATTGTATAGTGGAGCGTGACAGAAAGATCTAGATAGCACCTATCAGATGAGATCGAGATAAGAACGCGGTTGAGATATTAGTATTACAAACGTTTCATTATTTATTGCGATATTCTCTGTTGTGAGTAAGGAAGGGCCAGCTAACTAGGTATGTTAAGGGTGTGCAACTCGGAAAAATAAATTCTTTCACCAGCTTGTGTTTCAAGCTGATAATAAATAAATAGATCCCTTTAGAATATTGTTTGATGATAAGATGTTGTAAAATAAACGAATTTTCTTAGAAGATAAAAAATACAGAGTAGTGATTCCAACCACTAACTAAAATATCAAAGCAAACGGAGAAGAACAGAAAATTGGTAATGCTGTAAGAAAGAGTTACTTCATTTATCAATGACACAGCATATTCTCTCAATACCGATCTATTGAGTACTAATAATACAATTGGTACGTTAAGTAGCGATGTAAAATTAAATTGGCACAATAATACTTACATTTACGGTTCTAATTACTTCATTCGGTGGTTTTCATGTGTTATGAATGAAGAATCTGAAACAAACAAAGCTTATTTAAAAAAAAACTAATTAATAAGTGTAGTTTGCGCAACGTTATGTAATAATAATAATTTTATTATGTTGAGATATTATGGCTATTTAAAAACTTTAACATATGTAATTATCACCTACATTAGAACTTCAGACAGGTTATATAAATCAAGATCAATAGGATCTTGTTCATAGTAGGTACCAATGTCGTACCGTAAGAAAGTTTCTCAAGCGCAGAGTTAAAAAAGGTACTCGAGTGGTCACCACGACTCGGGAAACGGAACACAGGCCGCCCTCCAACTAGGTGGACTGATGACTTGAAGATGTCAGCGGGTAACCGATGGATTCAAAAGGCCCGGGAGGAGTGGCTCCGATTCAGGGAGGTCTATGTCCAGCAGTGGGCTATGAAAGGCTGATAGATGGATGGATAGATGACGTATATTGTAAAAAGTCTTGAACAAAGTGCGGGATGTACAAGAAGCAAAAACACGGACACGAGTTTTTCCAACACCTGAAAATAATATGAAAGTATACGAGTACAAAACATTAATTGTATTCCCTGGTTTCGCACGAGAGGGCGACGGTGACTTACCATCAGGTATGCCTGGTTGTCAGTCTATATTATGTTAAAAAATACGGGACCAGTCATTAATTATCAATCGATTGAGTGTGAACTAGCTTAGTTCGGTAGTTGTATTCTATAGGTACAATAATTTTAATACATTCTTTCCGTCGAAGTTTACGCTGTTATCTTTGTGTTAACGTTGTTAAAGCTAACAGCTGTTCGCTGCAGCTGCAGCCTATTAAGAGCGGCGGCAGAATCCTTGGGCCTTACACTACGACACGCGGGTTGACCATTTTGAGAGTTTCTAACAGTCCGTACTCGGAAGGCTTAAAAGAATTGGGTTCCAGGCTTTATCACCTGCAATGGATCGTACCTGTACCTGTTCTTTGATTGCATACAGTCAAACCAATACAGGTTATATAGCTAGGCAATTATGATGAACTATTTTTGCACCGCAGATTCACAAAGCATCCCCATTTTTCTCCTTCCCCATGTCCAAAGCAAACTGTCAATGATAATACCTATGTATTCTTCGTTGGTAAGCCTATAACAGAATTCCTTAGATAACATACAAAGAGCACATTTCCTTCGAGATACGTGGTCGAGAGCAGTAAATCTTTAACGCTCCAACTATTTCTATATTTCATTATTGCAATAAAGAAGATGGGGCGATATCTTCATTACTGGGCGCACAGAATCGATGCCACGATAATTACGGCTCGCTCGCAGCCGACCGACGACCGATGAAATTAATTCCAGATGGAGGTTAGCGAAATAGTGCATCGTATTATGCAGGGAATATTAATTACAGCAATAGAAGAAATTGAACCAACGATAGTGATATCGGAAATGCCATAAAGTTTTTTGAACCGACGAAAGCATCCGTGATAATGAAGTAACATTTCATTTTCTTATCGAAGGGACACAGATAAAACAGACGAGATATCATCGGGAAGACTCACTCGACAACTAGCACACAGTTATCTTCAAATATTTTTCACGATGCAGTTTTATCTTAACGTTAGTCATAAATTGATATAAGAAATTCTCAATATCTGGATGGGTGCGGACGCGTAAATTATAAAACATCGTGGTTTTAACGCTCGTGTTATCTATCTGTTTCCGAGAAATGAATAAAAAATATCAACGAAAAACCGCGACGGAACGAAACACATTTTTAATGAACAATAATACTCGTGCGTTACATCTAGAGGACTACGTAGTTTGATAAGTTAAAATAACTTCTAACTCAATCAGTGGAGAGTTGAATTTCATTCATTCAATATTATCAACATGAAAAAGTCGTCGAGCTTTTAGTGGATAGTTTTATATTTTTACTGGTATCGTCTGTTGCCTCAGTACAGGCTTGTGGCCTTGAAGTCGCAAAAAATGGGACACATCACGATTTCGTTCACTAAAACGCATTGTGATGACATGCCTCATACCGCGGTGAAAGTTAAGATGTTTTTTAAAATAATAACGTAGCACGTTATAAAGTACAATGGAATTTGTAGAACCAACATAGAGCATGTTATTGAGCAATTTGGAACGATCGCGCGGAGAGATATCGATGGCTCAAATCCAAATCGCAGCAATTTCGTGGCACGGTTTTGTTATAACAGTATTTTTTGTTTTTGTAAAATACCACGGCTTGTACTTTAGATTCGCAACACAACACAACATGTGTTTAGAGAATTTGTTTAGTCAGATATAGAATTAAGGTACTATCGATATGTGCCCCGATTGATGCCTTGTAAATTAAAAAAAAAACGTTTAAAAACGCAAGGTTGCAAGGTTGAAATTTTGGTCATATTTATTTTTAAACTATGGACCTGATATTAGAAGCCATGACTTCGATTATTTTGAGCTACAACTATCCTACTTAGGAGTAAAATGTTTATGATTTTCAATAAAATAACTGCAACATTTGTGTTATTTCTATTCAAAAGTAAAGTATCGTATTAATTGACATCTCTTCTTACCTACCCCCTTTCAGGGAAATACATGATGACATAATTGTTATGTTATGTGTTACATAACTACATTATACTGCACCAATTTTGTAACAAATCAAAGTGGTTTAGGAATCAATATCAACTTACTTAAAACTTGATTGGAATCAGTGAGAAAAATTAATGAGACGTTTGAGTTTAACTTAAAATTTCAAACGAGAATGAATTATTTTGTATTAGAAAGTGTGTAATGTAATGTTGCATAGAAGAAGAAGCATACACGGAGCTAGCTAATATTCAATAGATCATTAGCAATAAATGAGACAATATTGTCAGTCCGTCCATCGGTCGGCGGCCGGCGGCGCGCCCGTCCCACTATCGCCGTCGGTGAAGTCATTAATCATCTCCCGGTGGCGTCCGTATAGACATAAAACATAAAGATTACCGACCGTAAACGTTGCATCACATGTTACGTACATCTAAAAGTCAATTTTGAACCCGAAATCATTTATATGCACCGCACTGACTCACGTAATATCAAATCTATTACTGGAAAATTTGCAATCAAAATAACAGACGTGAAATACAGTGAAGATTAAGTTTTCGACACACCTTTCGAAGACGGCGTTGGAATCAATAAAGATCAATCAAATAACCGAGCAGATAAAATCTACACCGAGCTCCATAATTCAATTCCTATCTTAAACGCCCATTACATTCAAACAATGTTTCGTACCAGTAATGAACTGAGGACCTAATTGCACCAGAGTGCAGGTGTATTCAGTTTGGCAACATTTCAGCGATCTTTTGTAATTTCACCTCACATTGATTATGACATTTATAATTTTAAAAAGCCTTTGTCAAACAACCACAAGGGTAAACGAGCAACAAACTAGGGGATAAAATGAGAGATAATGACTAACTGAATATATAAAAAGCGCTGAACACATAAATACCGGCAATGCACCCAATGTCCGGATAAAAAAATAAGAATAAAATATTCTATTATGTTAATATTGTATAACCATGACAGGCTCTCGAGGACCTCCCGAGTCATTTAGCGTACTTTTCATTTGACAACACGCATTGATAGCATGGCTTCGATCTTCAGTAATTCAAAACTTAATTTAAATAAAGAGAATTAAGTTGTATTGAATGAAAAGCTTAGGATATGTTGCATTGAATGTGTCGTCAATACTTTTTATTTAAATATACAGGAATATGTGTTTTGTTGTTATTGAAATTAAGTATCATTATCGGCTACGCCAGGTAGTTAGAATCCCACTCAGGACAAACATTCGTGTGACGAGCACTTGTGTTTATTCTGTGTCTGGACGTTAATATCTATTTAAGTATGTATTTAAAAATATCTCTGTATGTATATCAGTCTCTTACACCCATAGAACTGGCTCTGCCTAGTTTGGAGTCAGGTGGCCGTGTGAGAATGTCCATGATATTTATTTATTTACTAATTAATTGATAATATAAACGTGAAGAGTAGAAAAGGTAGATAATGTTATATGCGCTGATCAAATCTGTGCACTATTTGCTTAGTTTCTTGTCAGTGCGTGACGTACCTATTCCTATAGATTCTAATTTCAACGAAATGTAACATTTACTGAAAACTATGCAGGTAACGTATCTAATCAACGTTTTTTTTTTCACTTCATATGTCAATGAATTCATAAAATGTAATATATATGCATACTTATGCAAACAAACTGCCAATGCACAGCACGTTCAAAAGTGAATCCACGGAAGAAAGTTAGATATAATCTCAGGAGCCACCGCTCACGACGCGGGCGCAAACATTTGACGCTCTCCGCATTCCGTGCTCGCGGTGGATTCCTGGTGCTAGACAGTGACCAAATGGCTTGAGTTGTGGATAAAGCCTTGTACGCAAGCTTGCTAGCATTTAAAAAAAGAACGATTGATGATGTAGTTTGAAACAAAGTAAAAGTTGTTAAGTTAAATTATGCTACAGTAGCAACTTTTAAACTGAGCAGACTGAAGACATCTTAACCCTGTCGTATAATAAAAAATATAGGATAAGAAGCTGATATTGGTGAGCGATTATTCAAGCATTCTTCGGGAAGCAGGACTTTTTGGTCGCTCGCTAAGGGTATCAAAGGTAACTTTTGTCGGTCGTCTTTTCCATCATTGCGCACTCCGGATGACAGTTTGGCCCGTACTGCAAAAGAGAAAGCCGATCTCCTGGGTAATCTTTTTGGTCAAAGTCGACTCTTGACGACAATAGGGCTACACCGCCTACCATCCCCTGCCAGATATCGCGAAGGCGTTTGATCGGATTCGGTATAGGGCCCTTCTCTCGAAGTTACCATCTTACTGCCTGACTGAGAGGTTGTGCAACTGGATGCCAGTTTCTTGTCCGAGCGTGTTATTTGGGACGTTGTGGACGGTCACTGCTCGAACATGAAACGTATTAACGCTGGCGTCCCCCAAGGTTCTGTGTTGTCTCCCACGTTAGACATGTTAGATCAGAATCCCGGCAAGCATTTCTATGCAGATGACAGCACTGGTGACGCGCACTACACGGCCAAAATTGTGCCTAAAGTTGAGAACTCTCTGGAGCGAGTTTCAGACTGCGGACGTCTAAATTTAGTTAAGTTTAACCCATTGAAGTAAAAAAAGACAAAAGTTTACGTCTTCAGCTCTAAAAAATCTCCATTCGTCGTAGATCCGCGTTTTGAGGGTACGTAATTGTGTTTTTGGGCGTCGATATCTCCAGCGATATGCAGTATCGGAGTCATTTGTAAAGGAAAGCCAAACTTGCAGCAATGAAGTTCGATGTGCTGAACAAGGTGCGATACTATTTCAAGCCCAAACACCGGCTTCTATTATCTAAGTCTCAAGTACAGCCGCTCAAGAGGCCAAATTCATTTTTTTGGACGAAACAGACTTTCCAGATATTGTAGTCACAATTATGGTAACATAATGTTGCTTTACCTATAATTGCGCGAGATCAGTACACAACAAGTTAAAACGCTGACCTATGGCCACATTGCCCACGTCAACAAACCCGACTGTTACTTTCTGTATTGAAACGTCAGTATGCGATAAAATCATACGATCGTTAGGGTGATTTCTCCACAGGAGCACCACTCGCTTACGGGAGTCTCTGGCATTAGTTATTCAATTATGCGAAATCCTTACAATCTGATGTTCGTTCAAAGCTTTCAAGTTACAACCATTGATGCCGAAAGAAGGCTTAGGAATAATAATGTCCATTTAGAGGAATGAATAGAAAAACATTATGACATAGTAAAACCCCATGTGCGTGCTTCGTTGAATCGAGATTTCGTTTTTTTTTTTAAAAGTAATTAAAATTTTTGTGCCTACATAATTATCTAATGAAAACGTGTTTTGCGGTTCATATTTTAAGAAATTACATCGCAAATAAATAAATAATCAATTGATCTACCTAGTTGGTAAAGTATAATGTCTAATTGAGAAGAGTGTGTTTGTTTCATATTTCACTTTTTAAGACAATACAATTTAATACTACTACTTAGATATAGCATGGATTTTGTCAAAAAAATTTTTTTCCGGTTATACGGTACTTATTACTACGGCACTAAATGCAATAGAGACGCATATAATAAGTTCATGCAGAGCGTAGCCTTAAACATGGACAGACGTAGATCAAGATGTATATTTGTTAGAGATAAGCTAATACAAATTCGTGATCCATCAATAAGAGAGCGGGGTAAGCGGCGCGGGGGGTGTAAAAACCGTCGCTGACGCATCCTCGCGCCTCGAGCCTCGAATAGAGCCTCGTTATGCCCCGCATGATGGATGAGCGTAGCTAACATGCACCAACATCTGTCAACATACCATTTTAAACTCTAATTCAATGATAGAGAGTATCAAATCAAATGGTCCGTTAACCGATATGTTCGGTGGAATTCACCTGGCATGCCAACCGGAATGATTGACAAGTCCGGGTCGATAGTATCGGCCGTCATTTATAACACCGCCACCGCTAGTTAGTACACATTCATTGCTCTATCTTGGTCTATTTGAATTCTAAAGGGGTTGAAATATGTTTGTTTGTAATTTTCTTTTGGTAATAAGACAAAGGGAATGAATCAAAGTTGAATGTTACATTAGCTAAGATAAATCTAAGATCATTGCAAATCATACTACTCAAACTATGTAAACTTTTTTTTCGTCTTGTAAAATATATGATCGAAACATCTTTATATTTATGGAAAATGTTAACATAATTGCGGTATAAATAAATGCTATCGTGACAGAAGAAAGTGGTGGTGTATCGCAGTTGCTACGTTTATTGCAAATGCATAGTGATGGGGACAGTTATAAATAACTCATGGACGCAGATAAGCATACTACATTGTCCAGGAAATTGAATTATGGTATTTTATTCAAACGAAATAAAAGGAAGGATATCTATCTATATATATAAAAGGAGAAGCTGACTGACTGACTGACATATCAACGCAGGGCCTAAACTATAAGGGTTAGAAACTTGAAATTTTGCACAGGGGTTCCTTTTATAACGTAGGGGAGCACTAAGAAAGGTTTTTGAAAATTCACCCCCTAAGGGGGTAAAACGGGGGTGCAAAGTTAGTATGAATCTTTGCCGTTTTTGAAGTTAGTGAATGTCTAATTCCACGCGAGCGAAGCTGCGGGCGTCCACTATAATAATAATAAAGTCGTATTGTTCAACGAATGAATGATAACACTGCGTAAAGGTAAAATTCTACTCTAATAATCATAATGCAATAGTCTTTTATACGAGTATATTTTTGCACAATTTGGACAGTAACATTTATTTATGTTTATCGTAGAGAATTTCATATAACACGGTCAAAACATGACTTCAGATAATTTCCCGATATTCTATAAAGATTTTACATTATGTTTTAAAGATATACTAAAATATTTAATATTATAACAAAACGTGCAAAAAAACGACAAGATACAAAGCAGCACGGTAATTAAACTTTTGCATTAGTATCCCACAAGAGCAAACGGTAACCAAACATGAAGATGCAGCCCTCAAGGTTCACACGGGCGAGCGATCATAATAGTAATATAGGAAGAAGCCTCGATTGGACACCGAGCGAGCACCGAAGGGCCGCGAGGCGACCGTTACTTCGTGTCCAATAAATCCAGGAACAAACGACCGCAATAAGGAACAACGCGTTCCGCATCCATCGTCTGTCCGATGGCCGCGGCCGCAGCGGACCGCCCTCGCACCGAATCCATACTAATATACTAATTACTAATTTACTAATATACCTACTAATTTACTAATTTAGTCTGTCGGTCTGTCTGTGTCGCTTTCACGCCAAAACTACTGAACCGATTTAAATGAAATTTGGTACACATATAGTCTAGTCTAGAGCCTGAGAAAGGACATAGGCTACTTTTTATTTGGAAAAAAGTGTTGTAAGGGGTTGAAAAGGGGGTTGAAAGGTTATATGAAAGTTTTGTCATTTTCAGAACTAAAAACATAAAATTTATATTATAGGCTGTTGATTAGATATAAATAAATATGGCATTCAAAGCATGTAAAAATTTTGTAAGGATGTAAAATAAACATATATTATTATGTCTAATTCCATGCGAGCGAAGCTGCGGGCGTCCACTAGTAATAAATAATAACAGAAGCAGCTTAGTAAAAAGCACTTGTGAGCCGTAAAGCTGTCTCCTCCATCGCCTCTGAACCTACAAATTGGTGACAGTAATCGCCTATAAACACACAGCCGCAACACTGTAAAGACTACTAATAACAATGTTATTTAGAACCAATGGAAGTGTTACCAAGATAATCTTGCAAAGATCGTAGCCATGACCATCGAAAACGTAAATCGAAACGAAAATTTTATTAAAATTGCAAATGTGAAAAGCGTGACATTTTATTGTAATTTTTTATTATTGTTTGTATGTATGTATTCATTTGTGTTCAATTTGTATTTATGTACTAATTTCAATTTTTTTAATAAAAAAATCTAAGTTTCTACGTCAATATCCAATAAACTAAACCAATTTCAATGTATAGTAGACATGCCTAAAAAGTAAACAGCCGTACAGACGATAAATCAAATTCGCTTATAACAGTTGCGTTTAAGATCGAACGAATAATATTTAACTGGTCACTAGTCATTTCGTAAATCCCATTTACATAATTCGAAATGAATGAGAAATATACGGGCGGGCAAAAGACACTATTGAATAGGTAACTAATAGTCGTGGTGTAAATCTTGCCAGTGGCGCCAACTTGCTATCGAAGCGCGCTACTTTGTAATTATAACGGAGACTCCATAAGTATATTGCATTCCCAAAGCACATTTCATTCTAAATGTGTTCCGCTCTTATCCCACTTTCCGGTAGAATTAAGCGTTATTCCAGATTCAGATATTAACTATTTCGAAACTTAATTATAAAGTTTCATATGTGCATGTATTGTTCTTTAATTCTACAATTAAAATTACATTAACTTTAAATTTAGAAATCTTTTTGGCTTTAGTTATTGAACACAATAAAACCACGATTAGCAATCCGCGAATGTTTACTGAACATTAAAAAAACGCAATTCACGCGAGACGCCTGATTATATCTATAATGTCTTCCATATTTGTAAACTTTACAGATATTTAAAAAGAAAAAGGAGCGTGAATTAACAAATAATAGATAATAAAGGCGATAAATGCAATAAAGACACAATGATCGGATGACATCAACTTACGTTAATTCGTGAAGTAGATTGGACAGATGTTCCCTTGCCGGATGTTACTCATACCTATCACAATTAGGCCTGTTTTGTACTACCCGCGCTTACAATAAAGCACTTATTTTATCTTAGATCGCCTGTTTAACATGGATTATGACAATGAATATAATTGTTTCAAGCTTCGTCGCATCATAATGTTGGTTGATTACTTGCTAGGTACTATAAATTCGAATATTAAAATAAGACCTAAACAATGAATTTTTGGTTAAATTTGTTAATTATCCGACTAATAAAATAAATGTGAAAGTTTGGATATTTGAATGTTTGTTACTCGTTCACGCAAAAAATACCAAACGGATTTGGATGAAACTTGGCACATAGGTAGATGATAACCTACATTAGCACAAGCTTTTCATTCCTGTAAATATGTCCCCTTGGAATCCTTAGCACGTATCTTAGAAAGCTGTCTGGCATACCGTCAACTGATGGCACTGACACTAATTATTAACTTGATTACACTTTTTCCGCGGGCAAAGCTGCGGGAAAAATCTAGTCATATACATATTCAAAAATACAAAGATACATTGCGAGCCACAAGACTGGCAGACTTATAAGTGCAAATAAGACCTTAGCGCAATACAAAATGTATGAAATATTCGTTCGTAGCAGTGCGAATTGAATGAGACGTATTAATTATAATTGAAGACTTCCCGTCGCCCTAACTGGCTTCATTGAGTTTTAAATCAATGATATCGCTTAGTAGCTGTATTGCTTTTATTCAATTGATGCACCGATTTTTGAGTATCATGTTGTTAGGTACATAATAAATTTTGTTGCATTTAGATTACGTTTTGAGTACCACTTAAGTAAGAAGGTTGAGTTACTTATTTTCTGATTCGTCCTAGAAGTGCAAAGTGAGAGAGATTGTCAAAACCACAAATCCAGATGGTTGAATATTCCAATCTGCACTAACCCTTAGCAATATTTTAACGACAATTTCGATGATAAATGCAATAGAAGCTCGATAACTCATACAAAAGAACTCTATCAAAGCCAAATGGCCATTTAAAAGCTTTGGGCGAAATGTGGAGCCATAAACGCGGCAGTGGTATAGAATCAGCAACACATTAAGTCCGGTTGGTTAAGGGTTCCCGAGATTAAAGTCCGAGATCCGAACATATAAAGTCACGTCTGAGCTATTAGCCTCGGCCTTAAAGACTGCGAGACATGCGAATTTAACACGAGCTCGTTTAGGAAATAGATTTTCGTTCCCGAACTTGACTAATGAATTAGTTTGAAATCCCTCACAAGAACGGCAATAAAAGGTAGAAATAAAAGTGGCTGTTTATAAATGCTAGGGAAAAACTTACTTGTAATACAACATACATCACGCCAGTATTACCACGAAGGGGTAAAGGCAAGATGGCAGAGTTATGTTTAAGTCTCATGTTATTATAGGTTGTGAACATATTGCCATACACCGGGCACTAATCAAACTCAGAGCAGAAGTTTCAAACTAGAAAATCCAATAATACTTTGCCAGACCCGATTGAACCCAGGACTTCTCATTTAGTCATGCTTGTAAATCAACCAGGCAGTTTAAAAAATATATATATTTAGAACATGAAAAAGTCTCAAACAAGTCACATAAAATAAATTGTAAGTAACAACATAATTTTAAGAAGAAAAGAGTTTAAATTTCGAAATTCAGTGTATTGATATATTCTTCAACTGACTCAATAACAAGATTACGACATGCATCGTCAAGATAAGAACTACACATGATTCCATCGTGGCACCAATAACTTAACCCGGTGCGCAGCGAGTCAAGAGGGGCGTATTATGCGCCATTAGGGCTCGTAAAACTTATAAACACAGGAATTGGAAGCAGAGACTCTTCAAGTCGATTCACCTACGAACAAGTCATTATTTAAATCTCATGATTCGAGATTCATGGTGCGAAATCCTCTACTTAATGGTCCGATCGAAATTATCAGAATTCATGGCGGTATTTCTAACATTTATATTTTAAACGCTACTGAGGTCTGAAGTGAGAGATTGGAAACTTACTTGTAGTTCAAATATTTTTGTTAAGTAGGTACTACTACTTGGTTCTATTCAAAGTATAATATAATAAGTATAATACTACTTAGTATAAATTATTATATATTAGTAAAAATATACCTTCACATGAAGTCCGGTCAATCATAATCCGCGATTTAAAAAATCGATCGATAATTTTTAAACGACTCTTCTAGCCGAAATCTACATAAATGCAAAATAGCACTTCGATACATCACTCTGTTGAGAAGAAGAAGAAGAAGAAGGAAAAACCAACAGACCAACAAAAATCGAATGATTATTACAGGTTTTTGTCAATTTCCACGAGCACCGTGCAATTTTAGGGGATAAAACGTAGCCTTTGTCACTTTCCAGGCACAACACTTTAATACAACAGATCTAGGAGTAAACTCTGTGGTGAAGTTCGACAATAATCGTCGCGCGTGTTTGATAACATTTTTATTTTATTTTATAACAGTCAAATTTAACCTTCGCAAAGAAGATCTCTACAATTTAGACGAGATATTGATGTTAAAGTAACTGTAAACAAGATAAATTACATTGATATAATTATACAATCAGTCAAATATAATGTAATAGAGATTGTTTTAATTTAATGCTGTTTTAAATGAAGCTTATATATTATGATAATATGTAAACAAATATACACTATCATTCATTATGTGAGTGTTCATTGTTATATAAATAAAACTATAAAGATATAAGTACCTAGCTGTATCAATCCATAGGCAACACTAACAACTAAGATAGCAGACTAGTAGCAATTAAGATTCTTTTTGTTAAGCTAGTCATCACAATTTAAGAAAAAAACAACACACTCAAAAGATAACATGTTAATAATTCCATTTTTTAAATAATATAGAATTCATAACATTTTTTTTATCTCACGAACATCCAACTGTGTTTCAGTGATCATAAAATCCACCATACGGCATCCCGAGAAATGGGGTATTGCAGTATTATCTAGGCTTGCTTATTATCAGCCAGTATCAGGGATATATGCCTTGATTTAGCAGTGTGATGTTTGTAATATTGTGTGACTATTGGCCGCCCGCGACTTCGATCGCGTGGAACCGGACATTGCGGCAGTAAAAGTTACGTACAAAACTTGACCCAACAAACACCTATATTTCAGGGATCCATTGCGAGATTGTCATAAGTTTCATCGCAATCGTATGACAGTGCATAAAATATGAACAAACTTTCAGTTTTATATAATATGAAGAAGATATTGTTAGTCTTTAAATTATATTGCACAAGCTAAATGCTTGTTTAGATTACATATGAGAATAAAATACGTAATCGCTCATTGTACACGCTCAATAAACTAAACAGTTCTTCCGAAGAAAATAGTTATTTAAGGATGAAGGCACAAGCTTGAACTCCAAAGTTTCGGCTAAAGTAGAAATTATGAAATCCCCAAATTATGTACGTGGGTACGTTTTTTAATTTGACTACCTCGTTGGTTTAGTGGGCGAGAGCGACTGCTAAGCTAGATAGTAGGGGAGCCCAAGAGGGGATTTTGCGGGATACTCAAGCGCGTAAGTTTAATATACAGTGGGATACCTTGTACCCGGTTAAGTACCTCCACCAAATATGAGCCCTATATATAAATGGGGCCGTCAAGGATAAAGGATCAGATTAGTAAAAAAAAAAAATTTGTCATCAGAAATTCTTGAGCGCGTTAGATTAAGGTAGGGTGAGTTAATTACATGCTAAAAAGTGTATATTCCACTAATCTTACAATTTGAGAGTAACGTAAAGAAAGGGGAGGGCTACAAAGTTACTCTCAAATTGTAAGATTAGTGGAATATGGGCTACAAAGTTGTAGCCCTCCCCTTTCTTTACGTTACTCTCAAATTGTAAGATTAGTGGAATATACACTTTTTAGCATGTAATTAACTCACCCTACCTTAATCTAACGCGCTCAAGAATTTCTGATGACAAATTTTTTTTTTTACTAATCTGATCCTTTATCCTTGACGGCCCCATTTATATATGGGGCTCATATTTGGTGGAGGTACTTAACCGGGTACAAGGTATCCCACTGTATATTAAACTTACGCGCTTGAGTATCCCGCAAAATCCCCTCTTGGGCTCCCCTACTAAGAAGTCCTGGGTTCGTTCCCCGATTCGGGAAAGGAATTGTTGGGTATTTCCTATCTTAAAATACCCGGAGTTGTACCTGGAGTCTGGATTTGTGTATGGTGTATAGAAACAGGTTCTCCAGGACGAGAAGGGGGAGGAGGAGAAGAAGGAGGAAGGAACCTAAACATCTCTGTCTATACATTTGGGGAAAATATGTTATGTTACTACACATAACATCCATCCATAGGCCTATGGCTCGCGTCGATTCAATGTGAGCGACAGAGTTAAGCAACGACGGGCGCGGTCGGTTTGTGGATGGGTAACCGCTAGTTGCAAAATTTCATGGGCGCTACCGTGCTTCGGAGGGCACGTTAAGCCGTTGGTACCGGTTGCTTTTATTGGTGAAAACAGTCACTGTGGGGAGATCCGTGCCCAACAGTGGCACGTCTATGGGTTACAGCTTATGTTATGTTACGATTATAGTTTGTAAAATAAATATTAGAGTAATTTATTTGTCACTTTTCTATATCTATATTATAAAAATGAATCACAAAATGTGTTGGTAAGCGCATAACTCAACAACGCCTGGACCAATTTGGCCAATTCTTTTTTTAAAATGTTCGTTGAAGTTCAAGGATGGTTTTTACGGCGAGAAAAGTTTGAAAATTCATCCCCTAAGGGGGTAAAACGGGGGTGCAAAGTTAGTATGCTTTGCCGTTTTTGAAGTTAGTGAATGTGTAACGCGAGCGAAGCTGCGGGCGTCCACTAGTATACTAATATTATAAAGAGGAAACATTTGTTTGTAATGTTTTCACACAAAAACTACTGGACCGATTTCAAAAATTCTTTCACCGTTAGAAAGCTGCATCTTCACTGAATGACATAGGCTATATGATATAACTAGGTGTAAACGAAACTATTGTTATCTCTAATTCCACGCGAACGATGCTGCGGGCGTCCACTACCTCGCGTATAAAATTCAATGATTGCTAAACATTATCCAGTATCCATAGTCGTACAATGCAGTACCGCATGGCCGCCGTCATAGTTTCCACGGGTATCTTCTAGGACATCGTGGCCAAGACCGTTGCATTTGTAGTAACACGAAAAACTGGAAGATATTATTCAATGTCTTTGATACTAGATACTTTCAGGTCTAAAGTTGTTCCAATTCCACAAATGGTTAAAAAATTTAAGGAAAGTTCTAACATAAGTAAAGTCAAGTAATTATTTATTTACTTAACATGAACCTTTGATGAATTTTGACCAACTTAATACCTATATTTGGACAGGCGGTACAACATTGTAGGTGTTCCTGGAAAATAATGAGGGTTCGTTGAGATACGGGATAGAGTTTGTTTGAATATTTCTTAAATTTCTAACGAATTGCTTCTTATTTGCAACAAATGTTTTTGAAACAATTGAATGAATAAAAAATATAGGAAACTAGTGGACGCCCGCAGCTTCGCTCGCGTAGAATTAGACCCATTAACGACGTCTGCCCGCGTCTTCACTTCAAAAACGGCAAAGTTTCATACTAACTTTGCACCCCCGTTTTACCCCCTTAGGGGGTGAATTTTCAAAAATCCTTTCTTAGTGCTCCCCTACGTTATAAAAGGAACCCCTGTGCAAAATTTCAAGTTTCTAGCCTTTATAGTTTAGGCCCTGCGTTGATATGTCAGTCAGTCAGTCAGTCAGTCAGTCAGTCAGTCAGTCAGTCAGTCAGTTGCTCCCCTACGTTATAAAAGGAACCCCTGTGCAAAATTTCAAGTTTCTAGCCTTTATAGTTTAGGCCCTGCGTTGATATGTCAGTCAGTCAGTCAGTCAGTCAGTCAGTCAGTCAGTCAGTCAGTCACCTTCTCCTTTTATATATATAGATGTAGGTACTTTTTATCCCGTCAACTTCCGTAGCAATTTCCCTAAGAACGGTAGTGTCTTTGACTAGGGTGGCAACTAGGTGTAGTCGAAACTATTTTTATGTCTAATACCACGCGAGCGAAGCAGCGGGTGTCTACTAGTAGGTACCTATATTCTAAAGCAAGGTTAAAACAAGCAGTTACTTATAGATAGTTGTGTTAAAGTTTTATAAAAGAAGTTGACTCCAACCCATCTCTTTTAAAAGTTACACAGTACAAAAACATCAATTACATTTAATCTCTATGAACATTATATTGCAATGCCGGCGACCGGAGAAAAACATGCAATGCACAATAACTGTGGCCGGGATGGACACGCAAGTCCAAGAACGTTTATAAAGTTACAAAACAAGAACCTCATTGTTATGTAACTTGCAAAAACTTCGTGCGGTGTTTATGACATGAAAGCACACCAAAGGACACAAGTCGCGCTTGCGTCCTCGAACAACTACAAGCTCCGCCTACAAAGGAGGAACTATTCAAGTAGTTTTAGACAGGGATAAAATTACTGAATAACACATTTCTTACAAAGAAAAAAATATATAACAACAGTATAAGATCTGGTAAGGTTGCAAAAGTAAATACATATTTACAATTTTACTGATCAGTGGTTGAGCTATTTAAAAACAGAATTTTATTTATCAGCTGTGATAAGTTTTTAACATAATACTGTTGTTAAATAACGTTGAAAAATATAACTATATGTTACTTGAACAGTCTACATAAATATTCATGAAACTTACTGAATCCTTTAACAATTCAAGCACAAGTAAACACACGAAAAGTTGCCTTGTCACACCGCACTCAGTTCGAAACACCGCACGTGGACTTATACAGTACAGCGGCGACGACGACCGCTCGCGTTGACGATACAACTTTGAATGGCTCGATGCTTGCTTCCGAGTCCTCCGAGGCGAGAGCAGCAGGGTGGGGTGCGCGGGGGGAGTGGTAGAGCCTCGGTGGGCGTGGCCTCGCAGCTGAACTGAAGAACGAACGGTGATATATGCGCATGTTATTGTTAACACTTGGAACGGTACACGCCTCACTGTCATGTGTGCGGCGAACCCATGCCGAATTCACTCGCCGACACCTAGACGATACTCGATGTAATTATTTGTTTGACACGAGAATATATGTATTTGTTATTAATGCACGGTTCATTTGTTAGCTGATAACGCTTTCGGTAAACCTTTTCTGTGACTCTACGAGTAAAGCGCTGGCTGTGATGATGACAGACGGAGATAAGAGTTTTCGACAAAGTGACGGACTAATTGCGTGACGGTACTTTTAGGTGTTACGGTGTTTCGTAGGTGTGAGAGGATAGATCGTGACAGTAGGTGTCTTACTATCGAGGTAAAAAAAGAAAGGAATTTTTTGTTGTTCGTTAGAAACCCAATCACATGCTGCTCCTACCGGAGCGAGTTTCTAGTCGAAGACGCGTTTGTGAGCACGATGAAAGTCAATGTCTACGACATCTCAGAAAAGAGCAGTGGTCAGATGTAGTTTCCTAGAGGCTTGATAACGATAACTGATTTATTGAAACTTGTACGTATCCAATGTTAACTTATGCAAGATATGACACAAAACTATTACGAAAGGTTGGAGGTGTACCCATTGCCACACCACAATAGGCAGGGGCATAACTCTATTTCAGTGAAATGTTCGTAATAAATCTCTATAGACCCGAGGCTGTCCGCCTGGTTGTAGGCAGTTGTATGAAGATATCAACTCGAGCGATATTTCAAGCAATAAAATACATGGTACAGATACACAATTTAGAACTGTTTTGTGTACTAAATATGCCGTTGGTATAGAACATACTGTCAAAATGGGCGCTTTCTCCTTAAAGACCCTGCCTGGGTCATAACAATTAATACCCCAAAATGGGTATCTTTCATAACGGATCTGTGAAGTAAATTGCTGCATTAGTAGATTAAATATTTGGAAGGAAGGGAAGTTCAACAGTCAATGTTAAGCTCCACCGGCGGCAGTTGAACGGTAGTAAAATTTTGGCTTATCAAACATGGTTAATTCGATCTTCAAGCTGTGTGAAAGGTATTCACACTGGCGGACGACTAAAACCTTCACATCCTGGAACTGACCACTAACTAGTTAAGCTAGAGTTCCTGACCGCAATCACAGTTCAAGCAAAGAATTATTGAATATTTCTATCTTGAAATTCCAAGTAGTAGTTCGGATTCTAGATTTGTATCTTGTGTATAGTAATGGGCTCAACACCTATTAAATGGGACCTAAACATATCTAGTGAAAAGTAGGATAATTACACACCTCTGTATAGACAGAGGTGTATAGACATCTTAGAGGAAATCCGGGCGTGATGTTATGTTATTGTTACGTCGCAATAGGGTACGTAATAAAATGCCAGTAATTTTACTGCAGGTCACTTTATTGTCCTCTTGAACAATACACGGGCTCAAGCATACGTATAACAAACACCACTGTTTAACTCCAGTCGACTGATCACGGCACTATTCACCACTAATTCGCACTTTACTTTCATCCTTTGTATCGGTTCTTCGCTTATCTTTCAGATCATTGAACTCTACGTGTCGCCGGCGCAATCGGCTTATATACCCCTGAAAAGTTTCTCGAATAGAACTATTTTAAAAATTTCGAACGTACTCAAGTTCATTTGTCCCTTTCACGAATGTTCTGCAAGACGTCGCATTTGATTTTGGAACGTACATCTATCTCTTTCTCGAACTTTCTAGAGGATATCACTTTTGACATTGGCACGGAAAATTACATAGAGTAGTTTATGCACAGCGGTATTTCCGCAGAGTAATTAATGCATAGAGATTTACCTTAAGAAACGTCGTTCATTGTAATGAGTTATGAGAGCACTTGCATTGCAATCATCACATGTTTTGGAGGATTAAATAGATATAATCATTAATTTCTTTAAACACACAGGAGGCACCGCCACTGTTAATGAGGATGGTTAAAAGTGAAAGCCGGTACAAATTACGGATGAAAGTGGAGATGTATAATTATGCATGTAAGTTCTCACACTCGATCTTGTTAATTAACTTTTTGCGCTTACACGATACGCTTTTTTCATCATTATCAGTATGCTGACATGTTACACGTTAAACGGTATTAGCTGAGTGGTTAAGATAGTACTACTTGGGCGTCCCAGAGATTCAAAACAAAACATCAACTTTAAAACTAGAGTTATATCCGTAAACATTGGAGCAGCGTGGTGGAGTAACACCATTTAATGTAATTCGTATATCTAATAATATGTGAAATGTTGTTAGGATGCCTGAACTCAAATAAATAAATAAACAAATAGGTAAATAAAACCAATTACATGGGAACACAACTAACACAAGTAAATTCTACTTAACTGCAGGTTAAGTAGAAGTAGATTCAGTTAGATCTACTAATACGATAAATCTTTGTTTATTTCATATTTGTAACAAATAATTTAAATGTTAAGAATTGTTAAGAAAAATATGTTAATTGTATTCATTTATTTAATTGTATTCATTTATAGTTTCGGGCCGTTGTTGGGCGCAGAGCCGTCAACACCGCGAATGTGTGAAGATGAATTATGAGTTAATTAACACAGGCGCTAGGCCGCGAATGTGCCATGTGCCATGTGAGATTAGCTGTATTAGTGTGTATACTTACTTGTCTTGAAGAAAACCTACAGTTCTCCCAAGGAAGTAAACACTACCACACCCTCTTCTTTCTTTTTCTAGCAATTGTAGAGCAGTGGGAACGAAAATTTAGCTCTGAACGAAATTCGGAAGGGATAGTTGCGCATGGCGAACCAATATAATGGACATCTCAGAAGATGTCCATAATATTGTTTCGCCAATATTATGGACATCTTCTGAGAATAATAAATATAATGGACATCTTCTATAGAACGAATGCTGACCTACTAACACGCTTGATAACATATCATAATCAATTAAGGTTACAATCTATCTTCTATATATATAAAAGGAGAATGTGACTGACTGACTGACTGACTGACTGACTGACATATCAACGCAGGGCCTAAACTATAAGGGCTAGAAACTTGAAATTTTGCACAGGGGTTCCTTTTATAACGTAGGGGAGCACTAAGAAATGATTTTTGAAAATTCACCCCCTAAGGGGGTAAAACGGGGGTGCAAAGTTAGTATGAAACTTTGCCGTTTTTGAAGTCGTTAGACGGGTAGACGTCGTTAATGGGTCTAATTCTACGCGAGCGAAGCTGCGGGCGTCCACTAGTCTATATATATGAAAGGAGAAGGTGACTGACTGACTGATTGACTGACTGACTGACATATCAACGCAGGGCCTAAACTATAAGGGTTAGAAACTTGAAATTTTGCACAGGGGTTCCTTTTGTAACGTAGGGGAGCACTAAGAAAGGATTTTTGAAAATTCACCCCCTAAGGGAGTAAAACAGGGGTGCAAATTTAGTATGAAACTTTGCCGTTTTTGAAGTTAATGAATGTCTAATTCCACGCGAGCGAAGCTGCGGGCGTCCACTAGTTTAATTTTATAAAGGTTGAATTTAACCCCCAAATCCTTTAACGGTCCTGTTCAAGGTATTCCGTAGATACGTCCTTATTTTCCTATCAACATATTTTACTCTATACCAGTAGCATGCATAAGATACAATCTAATAAAATCGTATTTCACTTGCTTTGATTGCACAGGAATAATATTCACACTCGCCGAGATACTCGTAAGGAAATGTAAAAGTGAAAGTAAATGTTAAGTGTGAGAAAATAATTATTTTAAATGCTCACCATGGCAACGGACGCTGATAAACGCATTACAAATTGTAACCAAGGGCATAATTAGATGAATCGAACTTTCTACTGAGTACTTTAAAATACTTCTAACATTATAATAGACAATATTATTCGCTTGAGTTCATTGCTAAAAATCTTTTGTAATTTTCTTAATAAATCTTATTGTCAAAAGAACACAACCTAACTTAACTACATAAAAATACTAAAGTAAACATAAATTTATGATAAAGTTGTGGAGATAGAGCGAGATAATTTACAATTGTATCCAAATGGAACGTGTGGTGTCTATACTGCCTGCATGCCTTGAACACATCGTGAAAGGTTGAGCGTCTGTAATCAGCTTATCCGATGATTTAAATACCAAACAATAGACTTAAATTTCAAACCATTTCGCAATAACGTCGCGACACCGGTTGTAAACATTGTAAACTAAATTGACATTTATATTCGAGTAAAGCCTACAGATAATATAAAATACAACGACATCGGCCACATTGATAGACCGCTTACACACACGTCATGTTTAGCAAGAAATACCGCTTGTTCGCTAAAGGAAATACGATGTTTACGTGTGTTGTGCAGTCCCACGAATATGGGACATACACGGAAGCGCAATAAATTTGGGTTCACTGTTAAAGGAGGCAACAAGTGGTAACCGCTACTTTTTGAAATTTATCGTCCACTGATCGATTTCTCAAAGTATAAATTAAGGCTTAACGTCTCGCCGCTATCTTGTTAACGCTTGTAAACCATTCCGATAGTTAGTAAGTTTCTAATAAGGTCTCGATAAACCGTGTTAATTTTAAATTCTATTTGCTATCATTACTGACACAAATCCACAGTAAATCTAAGTTGTTATGTTTTTCTCACAGCTTTGCCTAACTTTACTAATGCTTATTTAACGTTAGAAATGTGTCTGACTAAAACTAAATATCAGTGACAACAAAGCAGAATTATAAATTAAATTAAATACCATTATGCGTTTCTATGAATAGAGAGGAGAAAGAGCCGTTTTAGGACGACAAGCCCTTTAGAAAGTAGAACATACACGGACCACAGCGTTGCGATTGTGGCGAGAAGCGAGCAACAAACGAGCTTTCGCACAATCGCGCTTTCCTCAGGGTTGCCACACGGGAGTGATATCACGCGACGTCATTTATAATTCAACAACAATAAACAGATAGTTAATTGCGATGCTGTCACGGGCGCAGTATATGGTAATGAGGCGTAGGGATCGCGGCTGTACGGACAATATCTCTCGACGGTGAAAGGTAAAATGACGACGGTGCTAGTGATGAGAGCACAGCGGGTGAAGAATACATTCTATGATGTTGATGAGACGAAGCGCTTTTGAACAAAGAAATTAACGAATAACAGACTTATGGATAGTTCAGGTTTCGAGCCCTTTTTGACTTTTTGAACTGATCCTAGAATCGAAAGTGAACGTGAGATAACTTGCATTTCTACTTGAGAATTTTTTTATAGTGTCAAAATAAAATAATTAAATAATTAGGATATTTCTGATATGTTTTCGAAGTTAAAGAAAAATAAAAACGACGTTTTCGATACGGAAGAGCAAGGCGATATGCTAAAGATTCTTACAATGTTAGAGATTCTAACAATGTCAAAGATTTTCAAGGAATAAGTAGGTATATTTATTCACCAATCTGCTTTGGAGCAGTATGGTGGACTATGCTCTAGACCTCCCGCAGCTGTGTCTGTGGGCCGACCCGAGCCCAACAGTGGGACGCCTATGGGTTGTAGCTAGGGTTTGTTCCCGGGAATTCTCGTCCCGGGAATTCCCGGGAAATCGGTCGGTCTCGTACCCGGGAAATTCAGCTCGAGAAAAGTCGAGACATCGAGAAGTTTAAATAAACATTTTTACGCTTAGTAGTGAGTGATCTTTAGTTATGATGAGAAACATTATGATTGTTTTTAGTTAAGATGTTTGTTTTAAGCTGATTGTTAACAGAGATTTTGTTTTTTATTAAAGATTAGTGAGATTAGTTATAATAAGAAGAAGTATGATTGTTTTTAGTTAAGATGTTTGTTTTAAGCTGATTGTTAACAGAGATTTTGTTTTTTATTACAGATTAGTGAGATGAGATTAGTTATGATAAGGAGAAGAAGTATGATTGTTTTTAGTTAGCAATTTTGTTTTGAGCTGATTTTTTATTGAGAACTTGTTTTTTTTGTTAAAAATTATGTTGATTTTTTTCATGTAAAATAAATACAGTTAAATTAAAGACTCTTTTTATTAATTAAACAAAAATTTAGACGTATTTTATTTTTTCTCGACAACCCGAGAAGACCCGAGAAATCATGCTCGAGAAGTCTCGACACCCGAGAACTAAAAAACCTCGAGAAATCGGAAACCCTAGTTGTAGCTAAATAAGTATATTTATTAAAAGCTTTTATTTAACTTCACTCGTATGTATCTATGTATGTCCTGGAATCTTGCAATCAATATTTCACCCACTTCCACTGAAGCTATCAAGCTGAAATTTGGCACACATATTTGGTTCCGATGACAATGCATGAAAATAAAAATAAAAAGTTTTAAAAAGCTTTTTTTTAAAAAGAAATTTTAAAGGTATAATTATTTGAAACAAAATAATGCACATAACATAAAACATAAACCAAAAAAAATTATACAAAAATCAGCAAATATTTAACTTTAATACTGCTTCCATTTGCTCCAAAAAGAGCGGTCCACTCGGCTAGATGCTGCTGATTTTCAGTTGACCCTTTTGGGATGGTATTTAACTAAAGCATGAACTCCGTTGAAAGCACTTCGCTCGTCCCACACTCCAGCTCTGTTTGCTTAGCCCATGGCCCGTGTCGGCAAGATAGGTGCAGTACATGCGCTTTCAGGTCTGCGGCGCAATCTGGCCGGCCGGCACCAATAGGTTTTTATCAGCCAATCTTCTCGTAGCTGTGAGAAAGTCCCGTGAGGGATACGGCACGGCACGCGATGCCGCGCGGGAATTGGGCGCAACGGGATATAGAAGATGTGACCATCGCCTTTGCTTATTCCACGATTTCGAGCGCTGCAAAAGACATGCAATGTTTTTTGACCAGCTAATTCTGAACAGTGATACTATGCTTTGCGTCTTGGAGGTTTGTAAAAGGCGACGATACGAGTAGGTTCGGTATAATTTCAAAATATGATCAGCTCTATCCTGTTTAGCGTATATCCTATTGAGCTATGATACCAGGTTGTTAGTGCCATACCGTCGTTTTGTGAAATTTGAGTCTCCTAAAAACCCCTCGGTGGTCCTCCTCAGCGCATGTGGAGGTGTAACGTCTGGTAGAACCGGCTGGTCCGTAATAACCGTATAATGACAGGCTTGTTAGAAATTCAAGATTAATTAAATAAATAAATATCATGGACATTCTCACACACGGCCATCTGAATCCAAACTAGGCGCGAGCCTTTGCTATGTGTGTGTCAGAGACTGATATACATACATAGATATTTTTAAATACATACATAAATAGATTATATTGACATCCAGACACAGAACAAACAAGTGTTCGTCACACGAATGTTTGTTCTGAGTGGGATTCGAACCCACGACCCCTGGCGTAACAGGCAGGTTCACTACCGATTGCGCCACCGGGCCCGCCAATTTGGATTGATGGATGGTCATTTGAAGATTTCATACTTTAACTGTTAATTAAAAGAAGTTTATTTCAAATATTCAAGTTGGAATCTGGTCATTGATGCAAGTCAGGGGTGGCCAATCATTCCTTGAGATCTAATATGTTCCTCTTTTGCTTAGAATATGTATGAAAAAAAAAAAAATGAAAAATGATTTATTATATGTATGTATGTATATACTGAACAAGTGAAAGCCCAGCGGCTATCGAACTCGCCTCTCACTCGAGCGGTCCGGGTTCAAACCCCAGTGGCACGCACCAATGACTTTTCTAAGTTATGTGTGTTTTAAGAAATTAAATGTCACTTGCTATAACGGTGAAGGACACATCGTGAGGAAACCTGCATGTCTGAGAGTTCATCATAATAGTAGGGGAGCCCAAGAGGGGATTTTGCGGGATACTCAAGCGCGTAAGTTTAATATACAGTGGGATACCTTGTACCCGGTTAAGTACCTCCACCAAATATGAGCCCCATATATAAATGGGGCCGTCAAGGATAAAGGATCAGATTAGTAAAAAAAAAAAATTTGTGATCAGAAATTCTTGAGCGCGTTAGATTAAGGTAGGGTGAGTTAATTACATGCTAAAAAGTGTATATTCCACTAATCTTACAATTTGAGAGTAACGTAAAGAAAGGGGAGGGCTACAACTTTGTAGCCCATATTCCACTAATCTTACAATTTGAGAGTAACTTTGTAGCCCTCCCCTTTCTTTACGTTACTCTCAAATTGTAAGATTAGTGGAATATACACTTTTTAGCATGTAATTAACTCACCCTACCTTAATCTAACGCGCTCAAGAATTTCTGATGACAAATTTTTTTTTTTTACTAATCTGATCCTTTATCCTTGACGGCCCCATTTATATATGGGGCTCATATTTGGTGGAGGTACTTAACCGGGTACAAGGTATCCCACTGTATATTAAACTTACGCGCTTGAGTATCCCGCAAAATCCCCTCTTGGGCTCCCCTACTATAACGTTCTCGAAGGTATGTGAAGTCTGTCAATCCGCACTTGGCCAGCGTGGTGGACTAAGGCCTAATCCCATCCCATTCTGAGAGGAGACCCGTGCCCAACAGTGGGACGTCTATGGGTCGCAGCGAATATACTCTAAGGTCTTTTGTATCAATGCATGTAAGGGTTGCTTGGTGTATCTTGGCGCCGCGTTACCTTCGCTCGCACCGGAATACCGGCCGGAACAAATCTAGTTCCTGACGCCGACGTACAATTAATTAAACAAGCAGCATCATCCATCATCAGATCCGCCTCTCTTATTATTTTTTTGACCCTATCGCAACATTGCTAGATCTAGTCTTGTTGCACTATGATAAGAATGATAAATTACCCGAGACACAATGTCAGTAATCATGTATTTCCTTATTTTTTTTTCCTATAAACAAAAACCTATAAGCAAGCGCGAAACAGATTAGTTCAGTCAGCCTTGAGTTGAGTTATCAGGTTTTAACGAGCACCAAGACTAATTATTACCTATATTATTGAGTTTGAAATGTACCTGGTAGTTATGTACTTAATTGCTGAATAATTATAAGCAACAAATTCAGTTTAACGAGAAAAGTTACGTGTTTCATGTACATATATTGCAGGAAACATAATAACTTATTTAAATGAGCAGTTTTCATAGCTTGGCGATGTGTCACTAACTTCGGTTAACTTCTATTAATTTCATCGACGTCGAAATATTTATCTTGTATCTATACACTATTTTAAGAGTGCGCCATTGTAAAATAAGAGAAACATCCAAAGTTATTGATGTATCTTTCGCTCAAAGCTAAAGTGGAAGGTGGGCTGGCCACTTAGGTACACAGATGACAGATGGACTAAAACGGCGAAACTGTGGGAGGACCCTTGTGGCCACAGGAGCAGAGGCAGGCCGAAAGCTCGATGGAAAGCCGAGCTTGTGTATACGCTGGGCGGTACGTTTGGCGGTACGTTTGGCGGTACGGGAGGATGACGTCACACTTTTTTTCGTATGGGTAGGCGTTCATCGATTTATAACACAGAACAGATTGTGATTTATAAGACGTTACCACGTCAAAATTATCATTGCTTGTATGTCATTGTCATCAGATTCTGTCCGAAGTTTAAATATATTTTGGAGTCATCGGCTATTATAGTAAGACAGGACAAAATATGCGTATAATCCTATGCAAAACACACGGCCATCAGACAAAACCTACTTTATTACGGCAGTATCATTGTGTTCGGCAATATACCTACTATACTTCGTCGTGTGCGCATTCCATGATTCCGAACACAGTGAAACTGTCCTTGTGTTACCTAGGCGTCTGCAAAAGTGGTTCGGTTCTCACGGGGAGCGGTCGCTAACGATCTTCCGCGATTACCGCTCGGCCCAACGAGTGCGATTCACTTTACAACTGTTTTACGACTTACGACTGTCCAGTTGACTAGCATTACATAAGAGATGAATTTTAAACAGAGGTATACTAGGAACTGTTTATTTTAATTTATAGTTTAGTCTTAAAAAAGGCACGTGATCATTTTAGAAGTGAGAGAGAAACATTTAATAAATAAATAAATAAAATAAAATAGCCATTTATTCCTCAAAAGCACAGAAGCAAGAGAGAGAAACATTTACCCAAATATAAATGATTATGATATATATACCTAATTATATATGGTGGATTCTTCTTTGCTGTTCACATAAATTCTTGGTACTTACTCTAACTACGAGTCTCTTATTTCGTGTGTAAGTACCAACAGTCAAGATGGGGGGTATTAGGGCTTTCTTGATCAGTGATAACAATCTGTCATCTTGATTCCGATCAGATATAACTTAACTTATGGAGAATTAATTCGCATATTACGTGCTAGTAATAAAATTACAAAACGCTAAGCCACTGCGCAGACGATATATTCCAGTTTCAAGGATTTGATTAAAATAAAAAATACAGATTTTTTTCGACATCAAGCTATCCCAAAGATAGCTTTTTTCGACATCAAGCTACCCCAAAGATAACCACTAACCAAATTAAGGCTTTCCCCACCGTTCCACCGAGCAGAATCCGACCAAGATTCAGATTTTATCGATCAATCGATTGAAAATCGGTTAATAGGTAATCTATTATAAGTAATCTAACAATATCAGAGTGTTTCGACCATTTCACGGGGGCCATGCAATTTTACGGGATGGTAGTTGCCTTTAGCTCTGTCCAAAATACTGTAGTATCTTACTAATTCTTTTTCTTTTGCAGGTTCATAATAGCTATATTGCAATAAGAACATATACAAGAACCGGGCTATAGGGTTTTGCTGTGTACGCTTATTCTTAATCCTATCTGATTTCCTTTTTTCTGATTGACTAAACGACGGAGACGGATAGGTCCATAGGTTGGATTTATAGAATCCTGGATCTTCCCTTATCGGTCGGCTTCTTCTTCCGTTTATAGTCTTCGCAGGATGCTGGATGGACAAACTTACACTAACCGGATGTCTGCACTGCGCCTTACCAAAGAAGTTATGCCGCACAGCTCGTACGGCCGCGTAAAACCAGCTGTAAAGTAAGTAAAGTGCGCCTTTACTGCAGGGAACTAATGTTTCCACATTTCTATTTTAAGCACCTAACGTAAGCTAGCGAATGCGAGTATTCAGTTTCTAGGATGTAACTATTTGCTGTGTAAAGTAGATACAAGTTACAATATAGATCCAAGTTTCAAATGGGCTATACCGGCGTAAAATTAGTTGAAAAAAGATATGGGCAGGGGCAGTATGAGTGTTAACATCGTCTTGGTTACCTACCTACTTGAGACCCTGATCTATTTTACAACTGAATAACCCACAGACCTAGGTCTGTGATTAGCCTAAGGTGTAAAGGTCCGTGAGTATCTCAATCGATATTGACAAACCTAGCCAGTTTAGTTCCAATTAGGTTATTAACAAATAAAGTTATCCTTAAACTCTTAATTTTTCTTGATATAAATTTATGTTCTGGCAAGCAAAACAATTAATATTTTTGAGCTAGTTTCCATACATGATTTCCATGAATCTCGATTAACTTCCTAAGTATCACGATCACAATAGACCAGACACATCATCGGTTAGTAGTTACCTATTGGATCCCTACGATCCTTTCATATTCATTTTCAAACATATATTTTGTTACCGTAAATACACCGAAGATAGTGGACGTTCGTAGATAAGAGTAAAAGCGAAACAGCGTTATTGTACATGATGATCCTGTTTCTACTTTACTGCGATGATACCTATCCGAATGACTCGGCAAACATCGGACAAGACAATAAGAGATAATAAATTGCATAGAATTATGCGATTACATTTGTGATTATGAACAAAATAGAAGTACAATACATAACATGCAATTTCACGGTCACTAAATAAAATTAGCGAAGCGGACAAAGTAACAAAGCGGTCTCAATAATTTGTCCCGAACGAGTCGAGAGGTGCTACAAATAAGCTCCATTTATCACGCATATTGATGTATATTCCGCGCCACGAACTTAAGACGTTCAATTCTACTACTACAGTAGAATTGAACGTCTTAAGTTAAGAGGATAATTTGAAGTTAACCACTGGAAAATGCAAGATCTTAAGATATCGAGTCAGTGTCAATCAAATCAATTAGTACACCAATATCTCAACACACTGAACAGCAGCACCTACATTATTTGCATTTTATTTTTATTTTAGCCTAACGAACAATCAGACGGGCGATCTGGCGGTGGTAACCGTCACCTATGGACAAAAGCAACACCGAAGGCAGCCAGAGTGATCGCCAATGTGACAAACAACTTCTAATTATTTTCATCATCGATCCTTAAAAAAAATCTTTCAAAATGTTGACAACCTTTGGAGGCTAGGGGCTTCCAAACAAAGGACGAAACAAAAGACGAAAAACCTAGTAATCTAGAAATATCAAATAATCAGATTTCATACGTCAAAATCCGTGATTCGGGGTATACCGGTTCTGTGCCAGAGTAGTGCCTGCAACCTGCGCCTGAGTTGGTTTGGATTTAATAAAAATATAAATCGCGAACGTCGTCGAGTCCGGTCCAGTTAATATGCAATAATTGCCTCGGATGCTGATGACTGGTAGAATCGCCACAGTAAGGGTGCCGTCAGTAGGTTGACGCTTTATATAGTTTCATTAGCCACTGAACAAAATCACGAAATGCATGATGGTTCTAATGCTGCATTGTAGTACATAGACCGCATTACTGGCGCTAGAAATGAAACAATGAAACCAAATAAGGAATACCTTATTATTTTTCATTTTGGAATTTGAAGAATAATGTACCTAATTTGGTTATCACATACGAGTAAACTTAAGTCTTTTGATTTCGAAGTTCAACATGAACTTAGAAATCTGCTTACAAAAGCCAAGCGACACATTTTGTTGACCGTTGACTCGGCTTAACTGTGGCAAAGCACACCATATCATTACGAAAGAATAGACGCTAAAGCATTTCTCGCGTAGCGCAATTACAATTCAATTTTCCGTGCAGTGAACGTATGCTATAAGTAGGGCTATACTTAGCACAAACGAGGTCTGCTCTTGTCTCTATCATCATTGGTTGTTTGACCATTTCGGACATTAGTACTATACTGAAAAAACGAAAGTACGATCGTACGCTGGGTCGAAAATGTCCAAAGAATCTTATCAAAGTTATGATTAACATGAATAGGATTCAATCTGTCGCCATGTCCTAATGTTTCGACTACACTTACTATGTGTGTGTGTTAATTGTGTTACGTAATTATGTTTTTTTTTTTTGATGTGCAAATAAAGAGTGTTTTTAAACGGTTTTATTTCGGTTGCCATGTTTGTTTATTTCTTTATTTGGGTCAAATCTAGTAACTGAAATTTGACCCACATCCTGTTGACGGATTTATCTGAAATTTTTATATGTATTACTTTACTAACAGACACAAGATTAAATGTGAATTTGTGAATCGCGTCGACGAACGGCCGCAAGCCGCAACAAGTGGTTGTTCGGATAAATTCCCGCGATCGCCTCGGTCACGTAAAACTCGTCGACTGCACTCGAGCGAGCGAGCTATTTCAATCCAATTTCAACAAGCCAATTTTGCGACAATTTTCGCGTGTGATTTAATTAATCGTTGACTTCATAAAGGGTGTCCGATGTCGGTTTGTTTTCTGTGAGTACATTTATGTTTGCTATTTATCCGTTTTATGTCCGAAATTATGAATCTATTTAAAAGTTTAGGAAATCAACGCTATCTGCTGTCATCCCTAATAAATAAAAATATAAAATGAATAAAATAAAGTAGAATAAAATTTGCCTCAAAAATTCCCAAATTCTTTAAGTCGATTCAGACGTGTCTTCAGTTCAAATTGTATGTGTGTTAAGCTGTTATCTCCTATACATATATAGTAACTTTGCTCTACACGCCTGCATCTTGCAAACCTACCTCAACCTGGCTTCAATGATCGATAACAGCTACCATAACGAGACGTGACCTGTGTGTTCGCTTTGAAGCCTGATCTTAAGATCTGATTCAAGCCTACCTTAGCATTGAGTTCTCAGTACAATACATTCCTTACTGTATTGACGACTAAAGAAATCGCGCTACTGCGTTCACATAACTGGAGGAAATACATAAAGTGGGGGAAGCAAAATAACTGTGTTTAAATAATACCTTAAAGTCTTCAGAATTCGTACCATAGTGATATGCTCTAAGAGGAGCTAAAGAAGTAAGAAGACAAAAGTATTGTAATGTAGAAGACAAAAGACACATGTATTTAAGACGACACTTGAAAACATTTCTTCAACCAACCAATTATGAAAACATCTTCAATGTACAGACTATGCATCGTTACAATTTACGATACAAACCAATACGCGCAAAAGGAGAACACCACGAGATGTCTATAACGAGACACTTTGGGGCACTCGCGTCGTAACTCCGCCGGATAAGATGAGAACTAGCGCCTATTCCGAGTTACTAGCCGGCGCGAGATGATCGATAATAATGGTAATCCGCGCCCGACACGCGTAGTGTCCGAGATCGCGATCGCCGCCCTATTAGGGGGACGTACCTACATATCCGCGAGCTGCGTTTACACGCTCCGTCTTTCCTGCGCGGGCGTCGATGCACGGATTTGACTTAACATAAAGAATTGAACTTATTTAACAACGCTTATTAACTGAATTCTAGTGTGACATCTGGGCGCGGGTCTCCCCCAAATAAATCTGCGGGAGATCTAGATCATACTCCACCACGCTGCGCCAATGCGGATTGGGGGAGGGGTTAGTGGCCAACCCAGTGGCGATGTTCGCAAGCCACCCGAAGGTCTTTGACAAGGCTTAACGATTGTTTTCACCATTGAAAAATTGAAAGAAAACCGGGACCGACGAAGCCGTCGGTCCGTGCCTTCGAAGCACGGTAGCGCCCATGAAATTTTTCGACTAGCGGTCACCCATCCACAAACCGACTGCGCCCGTCGTTGCTTAACTTTGTCGATTACATTGAATCGACGCGAGTATTTTCAGATCATATACTTAACCCAATGGGGGTTATATGATCTGAAAATATTGGGTTCTATCTAGCCTATCAGACACGTGATAGCTGCACAAACTGTTCAATGGATCCTTCAGAAATCCATCTGGAGTAAATAATATACCTAATATTATACTTACCATAGTTAAAGCCGCGCATACACGAGGTCGCCGTCACCACCTTATCGGCGCGTATCATTTTATAGAGGTGCTTGCGCAGGCAAGACGGAGTGTCTATAGAATGTTAGATGATCAAAATTACAGAATTGGCTAGCCAGACTTGTTTTGCTTAGTTAGGTATGCAGCTAACAATCACATACTTTGTATGCGAGTTGGCGTCCCAATTATGTGTAAAGATACAATCAGTCCTCTTCGTCCTTTATTGTACTTGTTTACTTTTACCAATTGGTTGCACAAATCACTAACAAGTGGGCCCCGATTTTATAATTTCACTGATATGACTAGGCTTTGGTATTCGAAAAATTTTCGTAGGCGAATTTAGTTTCGAGTAAATTATAAGCAACTACACAACATTGATTTTAATTCAATTCGAATACCTAAATGCTTGCACAGCTAGTAAACCAAGTAAAAGCATCTGTTCTGTAAGTAAACGGAATTCTCAAAGGCAACAAGATATATAAATAACACATCAAGACTCGGAACGGTTTACGCAGGACTGTTCGTTGTAAGCCCGCTAGCTCAGGAGACAGCCACGAGTATAAAGTAACCGACAAGACGAAGATAATAATATACAGCACATAACCAAAGGAAATGTAGACGATTTCGTAGCGCGTTGACAGTATGTTTGACTGTGCCTAGACGAGTTTGATTCCAATAAAAATTGTATCAAGAAAAATAGAGTGCCTCAAGAAAAAGTGCCTTGGTTCTTTTTATTACATTCAAATACCTAATCCCAATTTAATTTCTAATAGTCTAAGATCCCACTATACAACGACCTTCACCGAGATGTTTATTTAATAAAACGTATTTTATATTCAATTTGATATGTCAATAAATAGAGTACATATGGGTTGGCTAACTAATTTCAGTCCAGGATATGATTAATTAATAATTTAAAAAAAAAAAATTTTTTAAACATTTCACCGGTTTGATTATTAGACAAATTCTATACCAATCGAAAGTATGAAGCCCACAGATTATGCAAACGTTAGGTTGGCTATTCTTTTCCGGTCACAACTCTCGAGTAGCCAGGTATAAACAGGTAAATCGATCGATATCGCATTTTGCACCGGTCTGATTATTGAATTAAAATTAAATGAAATTGAAGATTATTCCATTATGAACACGGTGGTATAGGGTTGACTGCGAAAAATCAGTCCCGAATTCCAGTTGTCGAATTTTTCGAAAATAGCTGAAAAGGTTTTACTTTTCCTTTATTATGGGCGGACTTTAAACAGCTGCTATGCAGCAGCTGTGTCCTCTTCTATCGCATGGGATGATTGGTTGGGACCTCTCAGTCGCACACATTCACTCGCAGCAATATCTCACTTTTGAAAATTCGACAACTGGAATTCGGGATTGATTTTTCGCAGTCAACCCTATACCACCGTGTTCATAATGGAATAATCTTCAATTTCATTTAATTTTAATTCAATAATCAGACCGGTGCAAAATGCGATATCGATCGATTTACCTGTTTATACCTGGCTACTCGAGAGTTGTGACCGGAAAAGAATAGCCAACCTAACGTTTGCATAATCTGTGGGCTTCATACTTTCGATTGGTATAGAATTTGTCTAATATTCAAACCGGTGAAATGTTTAAAAAAAATTTTTTTTTAAATTATTAATTAATCATATCCTGGACTGAAAATAGTTAGCCAACCCGTATGTACTATATTTATTGACATATTAAATTGAATATAAAATACGTTTTATTAAATAAACATCTCGGTGAAGGTCGTTGTATAGCGGGATCCTCTACTATAATAAACCTCGGTATGACTAAGAGGCGTATAACCTTTAATATTTGTCGTTCAGCGACAAAGTCCCTACAGTAAATAAATTAATAAAAAACCATTATAGTACCATATATACCAAAAACAAATAGTGTCACGAAATCATCATCATTCTTCATCACCGTCATCATCATAAACCACAGTTGATCACGGTTTTCCTTTCTGAATACGTGTACAAAATAATCAGACAAATTCTATTCTGAAGGTAGGTACTCGTAAGTCGTAGCAAGTGTATTTTAAAATGATATTGTCTCAACGCACAGGCTAATCCAATCTTTTAGTACCAAAGTAAACCTCTCTACCCTCGTTCCGTTTGCTTGCCAAACTTGTTTCTAAGTCTAAAGTGTGTAAAAAAAAAATTAATGCATAATATTTTGATACCTCAGTTACTTTTACATATACTCCCGGATAGACCCTTCCTATAGTTAAAATTGATCCGTATCGCAGACTCAAACGGATCAAACCCAAAAAGATAATTCACAGCAATAACATAATCATCACGAAGCCAGAGCCGATCTAGGCGAGGCCCTAAAGCATTTTACTTATGTAGCCGGTCCTCAGCCGCGTAATGGCAACACAATATCACAATGCGGGCACAGATTTATGCGCGGGCGCATCGCGCCTTCGCACGCGGAAATCCCATAGTTATTTACCGGTTGCCGGCTAAGTGCGGTAGATTTATCGGCCCGGCCGGGTCCGACGGTCACTATACCTCACTACCATCTCGTCGCTGCTGTGTTTTGATGGCAACGAAATAACCCAATCTTTCTAACGTGAACTTTCTATGTTACTATAGGTAATCTATATCTATAAAAGGAGAAGCTGACTGACTGTCATATCAATGCAGGGCTAACTTAAGGGTTAGAAACTTGAAATTTTGCACAGGGATTCCTTTTATAACGTAGGGGAGCACTAAGAAAGGATTTTTGAAAATTCACCCCCTGAGGGGGTAAAACGGGGGTGCAAAGTTAGTATGAAACTTTGCCGTTTTTCAAGTCAAGTGGGCAACCCGAACGCGGTTAATGGATCCAATTCTACCCGAGCGAAGCTGCGGGCGTCCACTAGTATATTATATTATGTAGGTAGATCTAGTTTAGCACAGTATATACAGTTTCAGAATCTGAATCCTGTCATAACATACAAACCAGCATCTCTTTGCCACAGGTCGCGAGGCACGTAAGCAATCAATTACCACAGATTGACATCACTAAAGGGCGCTTCACACCGTACACATTACGGTCGCGTGTGAAATTACAAGCGCTCGTTTGTCAGGAGACGCTGCGCTGGCGTCCTCGTGGTTATTAATCTCATTAGACCGTCCTTAATCAAATAAAAGTGGGTGTGGACGCTAGACGAGGCGTGCGGGTGTGTGCGTGACGAATTTATATAAGGACGTGTTTATGCCTCCTGTGCTGTCCAGTTTATATGTGTACACAAATATCATGTTGAGAGCAGCATTTCAAAACAATTACAATGGCAACCCGTAAGCAATGCTCTGAAACGGTATAAATAAATAAGCCCCATTAAAACAAGGCAGAGCCTGTACTATGGGTGTCAGAGACTGATATACATACATAAATATTTTTTTAAATACATACTTAAATATATAATTATGTACTATTAACATCCAGACTCAGAACAAACACAAGTGTTCGTCACACAAATGTTTGTCCTCAGTGGGATTCGAACTCACGACCCCTGGCGTTACTGGCAGGGTCACTACCGATTGCGCCAACGGACCCGTCAAACAAAAAGTATTGTGGCTCTTTGGACTTTAAACTCTAAAAAATATACATTATCTAAGTACGTGGAGCCTAAAATCTTCCGAAACTCGTGTTGGCTGTTTTCCCACCAATCTGTACGAAACCATGTGCAGTATGCGGCCCTTTCAGAAGTTTAGTTAGGTATCCAATCTTAGTCTAGTCTGACGCTAAAATCCAAGCATCACAACTCAGTACAGGTGTCAGCTGTGACGTAGTAAATCAACCGTGGCCATAATTCCCAGAAGCTTCCATCTCATATCTGACGCCATCCATCTTCTGCGCTGCACTGTTGGACGGCGTTTGTCCTGATTGGCATGATGACACGCGCATCAACGCCTGCACAGTGGTACGAGAGTTATATAAATTGGTCAAGCGTTTTACTATTTATTTGTACTAGTAGGGACATATTTTATGAATCAAAAAAAATATATATAAATCATCTGATATATCCACTTCAATTCGCTGTTTTTTGTCGAACAATGCAACGAACTTTGATATAACTTTGAAGGAGGGTTTGATGGTTTTTAGGATTCCGTACCCAAAGGGTGAAAAACCCTGTTAATCTGCCTCACGTGTCCATCAAACATTTCTGGCTCTATCTCTTGAACGGAAAATTAGTAATTATATTATTTGAAATAATTTTATTAGAATGGACTCGCAATTGACCGTTATTATTAGTGTTATCTCTGCATGTTTGTCCTTTTTAGTAAATCACAAGGTAGTACATATTAAAATTACTACTTAATAGTAATAATTACTAACTGGGGAATAACCACAACATTGACTAAATTAACATGCAATGCAAATTGGTATGCAAATTGGTGGGTAGTTTGGTCGATTAGTGACAGTACGTGTTGACTCATAATACCACAATTAAAAATAGTTTTAATTGTTTAATAGTGATAAATACGGTGAAATTACAGTACGGGACAGTACAGTTGTGCAAAATTAGTGGACTAAAAAGTTTATTCCGATTACTGTTATTTACATACTAATTTTTTTCCAACCATATCTGGAGTGTGATATCTGTGCTATTAGTTAGTGCTAGGCGCCGGGAGTGTAAGCTAAGCATAATTTAATCCCAGATATTATAATTTCATCAATATGACAAACCACTGCTCTAAATGCGGAAAGTTTTTATCTGTCGATGGCATAAAATGCAAGAAATGTTCCAAGCTATTTCATCGCCAATGTGTCAAAATAAACAACGACGGGCGGGCTCCTGGTAAGTGGGTATGCACTAATTGTTTTAGCAAACCCGCTGCTTCTCAAATTGTGTCTCCACTATCAAGTGGTTCAGGGAGTGCAAACGAGGATGTCGGTGGAACCCTCGAGACGAGTCTTGCTGCAGAAATCAAACTTTTACGACTAGAAATGTCGTCAGTGTGTCAGGAAATGACGAGTTTTCGGCAAGAGGTTTCAAAATTGAACAGCAATATAGAAGAGTTTAATAAACGCTTAAACAGTGTTGAAGAAAGAGTGAACACATTTGAGAGCCGCCTTATAGAACTAGAATCGAAAACCAATTCTGATTCAAATCTCGACGTTGCTACAGAGTTACTTACCCATATTGATAAAGTCGAACAAGATGCATACTGTAACGATGTTGAGATAGCTGGAATTGTTGAGCGGGCTGGTGAAGACCCAACTAATCTGGTGACACAGGTCGCCCAGAGTATAGGAATTTCCTTAGACCAGCGGGACGTCATCTACGTGAAGAGGAGAGGCAAGCGGCGCAGCGAGGATGGCAGCGAGGGCGCCGGGATGGCGGCGCGGCCGCTCGTGGTGCGCCTCGCGCGGCGCGCGGCGCGCGACCAGCTGCTGCGCGCCGCGCGCGCGCGCCGTGAAGCAAACGTGGCCCAAGTCGTGCCGGGCGCCGAGCCCCGCCGATTTTACATAAATGAGCGTCTCACGAGGATAAATCGACAATTGTTAACTGCATACGGAATGCAGTTAAAGAACGCAGGATGGAAATTTATATGGGTTAAAAACGCACACATCCTCGCCCGCCGCGATGTAGGACAACGAGTGTACTCTATACGATCCATGAATGAGCTGTCTGGATTAGTATTTGATACTGAGTGCAATTAATAATTAGTATTTATAGATATGCATTCATTAGTGTCATTTTAGCAATATCAAAGCGCGACTAATTGCTATTAATATATTAATTGCAAATAATACATAAAACAATATACCTACTTCTTCATTCAAATATGATTCAAATAAATATTATGAAAATTGTTTTTCTCGGTAGGGTAATTGTTTGTACCTGTTTAAATTTTAAGGTTCTAGCGCTAGTGGCACTATTTATGATGCAAATTCCAGTCATAGGTATTTTTTTTTGATAGATATTTTTTTTTTGATCAGACGTTCTAAGAGGTTCTAATTACTAATTATGTAACCTAAGTACAGATTTATGCTTAGGTTTATCTAAGTGAAAATGTTTCTCATAAGTTTTGTACCTAACTATGCTGCAAAATCTATATATTTTTGCAAAATTTAAAACATAAATAAGTGTAGGTAAGTACCTAACTTTCCCTTCATATTAACTTTATTTTAATTTTAAATTGGTGTTTGTAAAAATGTGTATCTTTATAATTATTTCCTATTTCAGGTAGTTATTTTCTTTCTTTCATTTGATTGTATATGTATTTAATTAGTAAAACTAAATTTGATTTTGGGTTGCCACATGGTTTGGCCCCAGAAAATTTTATTTATTGTTAGTGTACTAGGTAGATCCGATGGTTAGATACAAATTTAGTTTTACTTCTACATTATATTGTTGTACTATCCGCTGCACCTCATTAATACATACTTAAGTACCTAGCAGTATAGTAAAGTGGTTAAACATTTTTTTTATATTATACTACTTGTATTGTTAAACATATTTCGATTAACAATAACTGTAATTCATTTACTTATTTAACGTTTAATTATATATTCTTACATTTGGTATTGCACTTGAAATAGGTTCATCAATTTTATTTATTTATTAACTGTCAATTAAATAAAACTACATACCCGATACGCTATGCTAAGGTAGTTATTAAGTAAGTTATTATACATTATGTTCCATTATTTCACTTTATATAGCCATTTTAGTAACATAATTATGTCATCTTCATTTATAATTTGTTTTGAGTTGATTTTTTGCTTGTGTCGCTTATCGACCAAACCATTCACTTCGACAGGGCCGCACTGAAAATCAGCGTCATGATTCTTTATGAATCATGACATAATGCTGAGTGCGGTCCAATTTTGCATTAAAACCTAAATAACCTACATCTACTGTCAGTTATTATTAATATTCTGTACCATAATGTGTTTTATGCAAAATAAATCATATTCTATTCTATTCTATTCTATTCTATTCTATTCAAATGAAAATGCTTCATTATTAAAAAAAAGGTAAAACAAGTTTTAGTGGATCAAATAAGAACACATTTTTAAATTGAACTAGCTGACCCGGCAAACGTTGTTTTGCCATATAAATAATTTTTACTGAATATTTTGGGAGAACTTCATGTAAGTGTGTGGACTACAACTACCACTACCAATACCACTACACCTACTACTACCACTACCCCTACCACTAACACTACCCCTACCACTACCCCTACCACTACTCCTACCACTACCCCTACCTCTACCACTACCCCTACCCCTACCATTACCAATACCACTACCCCTACCACTAACACTACACCTACCACTACCCCTACCACTACCCCTACCACTACCCCTACCACTACCCCTACCTCTACCACTACCCCTACCCCTACATCTACCCCTACCACTACCTATCACGCACCGGCGCCATCTACTTAAAATATTGGTTTGTAGTACATGCTATGTATCAGAGATGGCGCTGTATGTGAAAAAAGATTTTTCCCGCTTTTCTGTTGAAATTTTTCCTGAATTTTCTTTGCTATAAACCTCACCGAGCCCGAGACCTTTCCAACGAATGCAAAACCGTGGAAATCGGTTCGTGCGTTCTGGAGTTATAGCGTCAGGAAGGAAAACCCGACTTATTTTTATATAGTAGATATGATCATTATTGCAAACGCAAAACAGTAATGTATGAATATTCATGTTTCGGACCACTGTGCAAGCTTGACTTATGACCACATTAGCGCGACACGCTTGACGCATGTCCAATTATTGCACACAATTTGTGCTCGGGCGTAAAATATGAATAAGCCGCTCTAGGGTCCATTACCAAACAGATGTACACGATGCTTCCGTAGGCGCAGAGCTGGCTAGAAACAAAAAATAATAAATCAATATCCGAAAGGCTGTATTTGCAACTAATTATCAACTAGCAACACTGCAAGGAATGGCTCCTCTCCTGACAACTGAGATAGCCTAACAAACATACCTAAAAACAAACTAAAGTAGGGACAAGTTCACGAATTACTTGAGAAGTTACGTTGTTCCTATCAGTGGCATCGCCCTAACCAGTAACTGTTTTTGTACAATAACTAAGTTTTCTAAAACAATTAAATCGCGTGGTAGAGTATGCTCTAGACCTCCCGCAGCAGTGTCTGTGGGGGAGACCCGTGCCCAGCCAGCAGTGGGACGTCTTGGCATTTTCATATTATTACTATAGTCGACGTGTGAGAGTGGTTATCATACGAAGCCAGCTAGATATTTGAAGGGACGATATAATGTTCCCTGTAAATAAATCGTAGACGCCGTCGCGGTAACAAATGGACCGGCCGCGGAGAAATATTGCAAAAACTGTTTAAAATATCGCCACCATTGTAACGTGTAACGAGAGATTGTTATAACGACGCTTGTGTACAAACTGCTTGAGATTAAATTATTACGAGACGGAAATTGTAAATGTGTGAATACATAAGTTTTAAAGAGTTTGTTGATAAAACGTAAAATAACATCGACTGTAACTTTTTTAACTAAATTAAAACTAAAAGTAATAAAATAGTTATAAAATAAATATGCTGTACAAGTTCTCCCTATGTGGAAAGAGCCCAGAACCCAGAACAGTGATGCCTCGCTGTACAGCTAAGCTAATTTTTTGAGCCATTTTTTGGCAAATTTTTTGAGGCATTTTTGGGGCTCCACCCCCTAAAGTGACAAATTGTCTTTAGTTTTGATTGAAATCTATGGAGTCACCTCCAAAAAAATACAAAATACGTATCAAACTTTCTGTAATTAATTCGAAATCAAAACAATCTGTATATTAAAATTAAATTAAAATTCAATAATAACGCTTGTATGATTGTGTAAATTTGGTGTGTTGATAAACATTAACATAAATCTGGATCGACTGGAAATATGAAATTGAAAATGTTGCAGCGAGCACTAATGTTTGTAAATTAAAAGTTATTTTAAAGTAGGGTATTTAATTGCTAATGTGCTATGTTAAATTTAAGATGATATTACTTGTTACTTTCTTGACCTAAACTTGTAGCAGCATTAGAAGCATGCATTGTGGGTTTGAAATTCCATTAAGGAATTTGTTGTTTTATCCTTCAATTTCAATCAAATTCCCCCTGTCTCTCTCACTATACTTTGATTTAGAGATGCCTATGTCTAGAAGTGGTCGCTATAAGGCTGATGGATGAATGATTCTACAATCCCCAGTTCTCAAATCCCCTCTCACGATTTTACACAGACAAGGGCTCATACTTCATTTTTAAGCAACATTATCTCGCGATGGTTCGCCGATGGTCGTTTCGGATAAATAGCCATCATTTGTTCCAGCTGATTGGGCTCAGCGAGTGATGTATCTCGCCTGATTGTTTCCGAACCCTTCCCAACTCGCCGTATAAATGAAAACTGCGATGGATCACCACCAATCTCGGATACTATCGCAATCCCTGTAATATTTCGTTATTCTTGGCAAAAGCTTCAGTTTAACCTGAGGTATTCCAAAAGCGAGATACCTTTAAATACCTTATTTGATTGAATGATGATGTGTTATCTTATGTGATGGTTTTGATATTTTGTTAGTGTTATTATTTTATCCTGGTTAGCTTTATACCCGACATACCCCTGATTACAAGGAAGGTTCTCTTGAAACTTATTAACTAGCAACCAACCTATACTTATGAGTATCCCTTGGTTGCTCATAACATGCTCAAACTAAACTCACCACACAATATTAAGTAAAATTTTACATGTATCAACAAATGTAAATATCACCCTAGTCTAGTAAGATCCAAGATACCAAGATGGTAAGATAGTCAGCTGATTAACATAGAACAAGCCGGTCGAGGTGGATGAATAAGAAAGCGCTTTATCAGCGTAATTACGATTAATGCTCATAGTGGCCAGTGTCCGGTGCGCATGCGGGTTGACAAAATGTTGTTGCGAGCGGACAGGGCCGGCGGACCGGTAATCCGACGGGCGAGACGTTAATTAATGAACATTACTTAAACCGATTAGCAGTCGGACTCTGTCGACCGCCCGCGCGATCGCGAGCGCCGCAAGACGTGGGCGCTGGCATTGGGACAAGCAACTTGGCAAAGGAACCACTGAACATAAAGTTTTTTAAGTCTCCTAATCATTGTTAAACAAAATTTACAAGTAATTTCGTAAAGATCTGTAGTGTAGAAGTAACTGTATCTAATGTAGGTTCTTCTTCACTAAACAAGTCAGATAAAATAAAGTCATGGATATTTATTAATATCAAATACAAAGTCGTAAAAATAGTAAAGCACGGTAATATTAAAATTATAAAAATTAAGCAACCATATTTTATATGGGTAAGTAGTTATTGCACTATTATGTATTATGTGTTACCATCTTGGAGGAAAAACTCATTTCTACATTATTTTCTATAAATCCCGTCATAACGGTTCATGACATTAATAGCACCTAGAAATTGTCTCATATATATAGGTATATACAAGGTATATACAACCAGAATATAAAACGTAGCGTCACCCGGAAGCCGGTTCGGTATCATAGGCGGCGATGTTACATTAGATGTTAGATTCTATCCATGGCAGAAATACTAACTATATCCCGTTCATCCCTAATATGCGGGTAAGTACCCGCTTTCGCTTATATCTTGTCCGAAGGTTTATTATCATTACGAGTCGAGCAATACCGACCGCTAAAGATATGTCGCAAGAATAGAGGATGTCACGATCTAACTTAAGCTCACTTGATAATTCTGACTTTACATCGAGAACAGCTTACGTTAAGTTTAATTAGATTATGTTCATAAAATGGTACTGTTGTAAAATAAGATTGCGATGAGGTTTGATTTATCGTATAGTAATTATTAGCTCACAGAGTTAGCAAGCTTAAGTAGGATTGTTCAGGCCATGTAGGACTGCCGATGGATAAGGAAGGTCTTCGACGTGAAAAGGCTGTTGGATATTATTTTTTATTCGGTTCTGAAAGCTACTCCTAAATAAGCTGAGTTTTAAGGCGCTTTGCTCGTAATTTTATTTCCATGATGATAGTTATACCAAAGTAAGTAAGTATATCGTCTATCATATGAGATAGAAGTTTTAGTTTGATAATTTTGAAATTTAAGTTTGAAAATTTCTTGATATCGTTTAGTTATATTATAAAATCAAATACGAGTAGGTATACGTAGATTTTGCAGGAAGGATTATAACGATCCCAGAATTACAACAACAACTTTGTACAATAACATCTTCAGCGTGACCACTTCACGGGCAGATTTACTGAACTTAACTAAACTTCACAAGACCATTAATAACAATTAAGCATTCGGACCTAAGTCGATAACTTCTAAAAGCTTGCATCAGGTGTTAACGCTTAATCTGATAAAGATTATTAATGTCAGAGGTTATTGGAAAATTTACGTGTTCGCTTTGGCTTACAACTCGAAGTTATATTATAATGAATTATTTACTATCCTATGAATGAAATTAAAGGTAAAAGCATGCTTACCCTGTACTTAAATCAATTTTCGGTGTAGAAAAACATAAATCAACCTAGGAAATACAAGATACATATTTAGAGAATTTTTAATGGATGGGTGAAAATTGAATTGAATTATTTCGTTCATTAATATATTTTAGTTTGTAAAACATCCAATTAAATAAGTTTTCAATATCATCAATTCTAGTTTAATTTCAGTATCAATTTCAGTTACTTGCAAATCACAATGTTTTAAATGTAATGTGTATGACAGTGTATGTACTGATGAAGACTCTCAAATTCTTAGTTACTTAACAGAACATTTTGAGCTTAAAATCTCAAGGAGTTTGCAAATTACCCAAAAATATGCATCCTATTAAAAATAAATATTACGAAAATATTCCTATGTCCATATCAGCACAATTTATCGCCAGAAAATATCAAATAAAATATCGATTCATCTCTGAAGCGTTCAAGATAGTTCGCTATGCATATTAAAAACTTCTATGCAACAGATAAGCCCCAGATTCAGGAGGTGTGGCTGGGGGCGGGTGCATAACGTGAGAGCTTGAGCGGAGAATAAATAATATTAGTTTATAATGCCAGCGGTAGTGGAAATATATTGTTTCAGAGCAACGTATACCTGCGATCTTATGATCTTATGATGTTGCCGCAATCGGAGATAGACATGCCAACATACTAGTAAGTAAATCTATAAAGTAAGTATTTGATTCGTAATATTACAATTTTATTAGACCCATGCACTGCAGCTTGTATATTGAATATATCGTTACTAGCTATGAACGACGATTCAGATCACTTGTTACTCATTAATTACGTCGTTTGCCACAACCGGCACACCAGAACTGCAAGTAGACATACTTTCTAAAACAAAATATAAATCACGCCAACTTTCATCCAACCTCACTTACCGAATCAAAAATACGGCGTATACTCGAAGCGATCGCAAAATCAAACAATGTACCTGTCAGCGTCAATACCTGAATACACGTGAGCATACATAGTTTCTGCATATCACAACGGCATTCAACTCAAACAATTTTAGACTTTAATGCTATGAAAATAAGAATTAAGAAACAGGCGTTGGTGTTTTAAACAAGTACAGTAAAGAAGCTCATTGATGTCACGACTGCGCAACCTCTCAATTTCCGAAGCGAACGATTATCCTAGCAGCTACCGTTAAATGCAACTAGGTAGCAAACCTCTACCGTTTGTTCTTCCAACAATATTTGAAATTCATATTAGTTTATCGGGAGAATCGTACAGACTCCGTGGGATCAAAAGTACACATGCCAAATACATGGAAGAAATACAAACAAAGTAAGGAACAAAGAACGGTGCAAAAAGTTCTAAGTCTGTTCGAGATTGTATATAGGCAATGAAAATGATCCATCGGCAATTTGCCAATTAGAAGACTGATACCGGAAATGGTCTATAGTGTACGGATATGTTTTGAATGTTCTATTTTCATACGGTTACTCTCGTCTCAGCTGAAAAATATGATGATTGATGACAGAAATAGATATTTCTTCAAGCATATAAAAGAAATAAATCAGAGTAAGAAGCATATATATCTACATGTATATATAAAAGCACGATGACAATACTGATAATTTATCAGTGTTAATAACAATGCACATTAGTGTTTTCAAAGTATCTTTAACAAATACACGACGTCCTGATTGAATGCTTTTAGAAAATCATACAATAAGGTTGTAAAATAGGCAAAAGAAGTTTGCATTCAAAAAGACTGACCTTTTTAAATATTTAAACTACGAGTTTACACTTTTGTGCACTTTTTTTGACATCTGTGGAACAAGTAAAGGGCGACCTAGAAAATAATCGCCTAAGGTGATAATGGTAACTGTGGTAAGTGTGTGATAGGTGATAAAAATTTGTCAAATCATTCGGTTTTAAGAACAATCAGTGTGTCGCTGGCGTAATATACCAGCTCCTTTTTCTGTGAACCAGACAGTAGTTTTAAGCTGTTTGAAAATGTAGTAAGACCACAGAAAGGCGTAAGTACCGTAGGCTTTTGGGTACATGTTCGATTTGAAATTCACTCTTGAAACAGCAAAAAATAGGCGAACACTGGCGCATAATGCGGGCGTGCTGCACGACCGAGACGCTAGGGACAGTCTCCGTATCGATGGCATTTAGTGCTAGGTGAGTTCTAGAAGGCACACACCACACCACCAGTCCATTAGGATTTCGGTCCGCCAAAAGTTCTAGACGATTATTTGTTTACTTTAGATGATCACTCAATTCATCAAAGTCAACTCAAGCATTTGTTAAACAACCTGTCAATTAACAGTCAAATTTTAACAAACAGCGTTTCATCCATTAGAAATTATTGGAACTTAAAATTGTAACAATTTACTTTTAATCTGTCACCTAATGTTACTTACAATTCAGGTACATTATTGAAGGCACAGGTTTTCCTGAAACAAACAAATAAAATATTAATATTGTTGGGTTCTGAAATTTAACCTTTACGTTTATATTAGCTACATTAGAACGTCTAAAATCCACAGGATTTATTACATTCTAATTTAACTCTATTAATGAAGAAAACGCTATCTTGCATACATAACTATTAATTATCCAATATGTGCCCCACTAGGCTAGGACTGAATCAATCAAACATGCAAGGATATGTTATAAATTCACACGCCGCCATAATATAGAAGAGGCGAAGCTTGGATTATTACTTTCAGATCCAGTTTATGTTCAGCGGAAAATTTACCGAGAACATCGCTAACGTACGTAAAAGCCATTAATACGGCATCGCTCCGAGCCAGCGATAAAACGACCAACACAAACGATAATAGGATCACGGATCGAAGGGGAAGTAATTTACCAACTAATCTCCATGCAAATATTATACGAACAATGACACTAGTTCACTCGGTTCATTAAAACTAGGAATCTGCAACGGCGCCGCAGACGCCTGAGTTATCCGTACTTAACTATCCTTTTGGCAGTACAATTTACATTTACAAGGCCATAACACTGCCACAATAAATCGAGTCGACAAATTATAGTAGCAATTAATCGATATCGACACGCATTATCGATTAAGGAACTGTAAAGAATGGCCATAAAAGAGGGGCGTTAAAATAGAAAAAGCTCTAGGAACTGAGGCATAAAACGAGAAACTTTGTTGGCGTCATAAATATTTTCATACTAGCGTACCTACGTATGCGTAACATTCATAGATTACTCGTTTTTCGAAATAATGTAATTGAAAACACTTTACTATTATAATCCTATTTTAGATGCCTTTACCGAAGAGAGATCCAATTCCCAAAAGGCTTTGTTGAATATATGTATTTGACTGATTTTTTGATTTGAAATAAAAAGAATAAATTGTTTCACCAATACCTCAAAGGGATATTCATTATGTATCTATAATTTAATCTACGAGAATTTCATATTGATTCAAAATATTTTTAGTTTTATTCTTCGAACCCACAACAAGACCACGATATTTTAGTCTTTGTTTATGTTCCTCACCTTAATGCGGGATTATAATTTAAAAGTTGCTAAAATTGTCACCGCATTATCACTATTAGTATCGCTGTGCAGTAATTATGAGGCTGTATGGTATTTATAATCTCGAATATATAAAACTAATGGATCTTTGATAAGCGAGAGCTATAAAAGTTTATAACTAGAAAGCTGAACAATTAGGAAAACATACATGGTTTTTGCTTTAAAACAGAAATAGAATTTGTTGAGTAAAGTACAGTTGAGCATCTTGTAATAAAGTGACAAGAATCAACTGGAAAGAAAAGTAGGCTTATTTATTAGGCATCACGAAATATATAATTTAACGGCGTAAACAACACACAAATCCCATCTGTTGCAGTAAATTACACATTTAACCAATATTATTGGCAAATCGATACATACACATAAAGGCCAGATCAGATTTTCAGACCCAGATTGCGTAAGACAAGACAAATGAAGCCTTAAATCAAGACGTCGCGAGTTAAAGCCCCTTACGCACTATCACTCTGCGTATATGTATGGCAATAGTCGCCATATTATATTCGTAGTCCTATTATGGACGGATATGGAGATCGGTGTTTTCACAACACCTTCCGATTTTAAATAAATAAATATTTTGGACATTCTCACCACGACCCCTGGCGCAACAGACAGGGTCACTACCGATTGCGCCAACGGGCCCGTCGAAAAAAGTCGTCGTCAAATTCGTGGTTTCGAGCTCGCGACTTGGGATTGACGAGCATTTGATTCCCTAGGAACATCAGAGATATCCGAACTAGGACAGACAGAGATATCCGAACTAGGACAGATACACATTAGAAAATAAATTTTTCGGGTTCTTGTTTCTCAATTTTCACAGCTTGTAGTTATCGTTATCGACAAAACTGTTTTGAGTCTACGTTTACTGATGCGAGGTAGGTACCTTTTTTGTTTTGTTTTTGTTTAACGAGTGGGAAACCTTGAAAAGGTACCCGAACGTCGTGGAGAATTAATTTTTTTACAAATGTACTATTAAGTATTATGTGGTAAAATACAAGTATTTGAACCTCTATTACTTTATAAGCGCAGTTAACGACATCGACTGCAAACACAAGATGTTAGACCAGACTAAGACATAGCCTAGCTGCAACCCATAGACGTCAACCCCGGTATATGTGAGTTTCCTTAAGACCAGTTACGTTCCATAAATGTTACGTAAATGTCACAGGGTTTGTACAAAGCACATTCTTAACTTTAATTGCATAGAAGACATCAATATTAGGGCACAGCAATAGGCTTAAATAATTATTGGGAAATCGGAACACAAATATAGCAAGAGGGAGACACTAGATATTTGTTCGTTCATTGTTTGATAGCAAAAAATTAAACAATGACATTAAAGACATTTCCTCGCGTCGGGCAACAACTATTAGGTTTTTCTAACTTAAAATGCCCGGTAGCAGCTCGGAGTCTGGATTTGAGCCCGGTGTATGGCAATAGGCTCACCACCTATTAAATGGGACTTAAACATAACTGATGAAATGTGGGTGTACTCACCTCTGCCTACCCCTTCGAGGAAACACAGGCGTGAAGTTATATGATGAAAAAATAAAATAATTTTAAATAATAAAAGAAAACATTACACATACTACCATTGGTTTGACACACACATTCGTCGACACACACGTTGTCGTTGCTATCATTTCTTATACATACCTATTCAATATTTGGTTACTTGAATACGATGGCATGTTATTTATCACATGTCACTTTGAACATTGGTTTTAGAGCAAGATCCCAGTGCCGCCAGACGTTACTTATTTTCACACAAACAATTTATATGGGATAAGCTAGTGTTAGTACATACTTTGAGCGTGTGCATACTCGCTAGCTTGGGTAGACGGCCAATTCATTGGTATCAGATGCTGAAAATCAAAAATTTCAGTACCAACTTTTCTTATTTTCTCATGGCTGATTTTCACATATGTTTTAGATAGTTATGTTACAAATTAATAATAACTATTGCCAGACACCTTCCGTCGGCCCTTACCCTTGCCAGACGCCTTAAAGATCCAGAAAAAATGATGTAAGTTTACTTATTTTCTCAAGCTTGATTTTTATGCACGACACTTGGGGAACTATTTCAACACTGTTAGTCAGCAGCCAGACCAATCGTTTCCGTTGCTGACACTGAAATATATATAACATTTCTAACAAATAGACAGGGACAAATTATGGCAAGTGCGTGCATAGAATAAAATCCAAAAGAAAGATAATAAAGACAAGTTTTATGGTTTTACAGCTGTTAATTTGTTTGAGCGATATCGTTCAAGTTCAACCATTACATCATTAATTTAAAGTTTAAATGACGTTTATCGAAAACTTGCGCACCAAAACATATCCATAACTAAAGCTTCAAGCCGATATTTCTGGTACACTTTAGCAGGAATTTATATAACCCAACAGAAATATTAAATGATCGCTAACGTAATCAGAGACGCTAGTCCGGTTGCAATTGAAGCTGAATCAATCGTAAACGTATCGCCTTGCAACAGCTCGCAACAGCTCGCAACAACCGCTTGTCATAATTGATGGTGCGTGTCAGAAGCGGCTGGTACTGATAACTGCATGCGAATAACTGCTTTTAGCCATAAGATATTACCCACTAAGCCATGTCGCACCTCTATTGCAGGAAGTTTCAAGAATCTTTACTTATTGTTGGACTTGTATCGATGCCAGTTCTAAATTTATCCTATCCGTGATTTCACTTACATACTCAAAGATTTGGGTCCAGAAAAAGTCTGATAATTGAAGAAAGTTTCAGCATGCAACACGCACATGACACAAATAGTGCTATCTATATTATAAAAATGAATCGCAAAATGTGTTGGTAAGCGCATAACTCAACAACGCCTGGACCAATTTGGCCAATTCTTTTTTTTTAATGTTCGTTGAAGTTCAAGGATGGTTTTTACGGCGAGAAAAATTTGAAAATTCATCCCCTAAGGGGGTAAAACGGGGGTGCAAAGTTAGTATGAAGCTTAAAATCGGAGCAAAACGTAGCTTCCAAAATATTACTTATCAAATGCCATTGAAATGTTCCAACTAAAATCACAACTAACAGTAAAAGAATCGATTTTCCATGATCGAGTGTCCTACTCACAATAAAACGAATAAAAATAACCTCGGCGAGATTCAACAAGTGCCACCTGTTGCGTCGAGGGAGAGACGAAAGTCGGTCAACGTCAGTGAGTACTGAGAAAATTAATGAACATCTCTTCAAATTACTGTGATTGAATAACATAATCAGGAATCATTTTTCAGATATCTTGTTTACGTTTCCAAAAAACTGCGCATCTCACATCTCAAATGGTTTGGTTGGATGTGGAGGGCGGTAGAATGGTAAAATTGTATCATCGGTGGAGATGAAGTGCTTTGCATCGAGAATACAAGCAAAAATGAACACTACGGAGACGGATTCCTCTCTGGCTTGGATATAATACTGTTTACTTATTTTATTGAAGCGTCGGCTACCGCGCTACGGTCTCACGACTCAATCTAATAAATAGCGCCCGGTATCCAGGTATTACGGCTGAGATATTCGCCACTGAGATATCCAGTAGCTGCCAGGGAACGGCAATAGAAATTATTGAGTTGGCCCGTGCGAAAGTGTGTATCTCGCATCTAAATATGTTTTATTATTATTACGCGGAACGGACCGGAGATTTATCGGACAACTCTTACGCAACATCGCGGAGGCGTATGAGATGCAAAATTCGAATATTATTTTAACCGGATTTATTAAATAAATATTATTCCAAAGAAATAATAAATGTAATGGATCGATCGTAATTTTTTCTTTTCATAAGTCACATGCATTCTATCTAAAAAAATGGCCGTATCTAGACGTATTAATAAACCAGTCCCAAACTAGGATCAGGATCAGGATTTTAAACCTCATTTCAAACATTGAATTCCATAATCGCTTCATAACATCAAAATATTGCCAGCTCAGCCAAAAAATACTATTTCAAACAACACACATTACATTGACACATTCGGTCTGTAGAAGATTTGACAATATCTGAGATCTAATATAGCCAATGACGTATCATATCATCAAAAACTCGAATCTCCAAATCAATCGAATATATTATTACAACACTGCTCCCGCTTCTAAACCTTTGTTTTGCTTGAAATTTTGTAAGTAATACACAATGGAACTCCAAAAATTTATGTAACACATCAATCAGAGTGCTAGAGACGGCACTTGAAGGCAATGGCATAGAAAGTATCCGGTATAATAACGACAGCGCCTTGCACCACCAGTAAAGACATAGTAGACACAACAATTGAATATTAATAAAAGATAACAACATTGCAAAGTGGTTTGGATATCGGCGTCCCATTCTAGGCTTTTTGGCACCCAATCACGGTGCTGGTATCATTTGCACACATAATACCAGCATCCTGATGGCCAATGATTATACCCAATGATGATGGATGACCAGGATTACCCTTATTGTTGCCTGGTTTTAAAATAAAATTCCATGTTTTTCATGATCTTGCTATGCCATCTTCATTATCTACTGATCACGCATATTATGTGAGGATGAGTAGGATTTGGGTCAACTGCCAATAAATGAAAAGTGGTCGAGTACTTTAGCGAAAAAATTAAAACGATTGACTTAAGTTTTACTTTTAAAAATTAAGAAATTCATTGTAACGATGGGCTGATGATCCGTCTAGACGCAGCACAAGTGTATGTGGCCACAACAATCAGATATTAATTTAAAGGACCCGGCGGCGCGGTCACGACACAGCCCACCCGAGGCTGCAATTGGAAAACTTGAGAACCTCTCGCCGTTATTTGGAACAGTAGTGGATACCTGTGATGTGACCACTTGCACGACGAATGCTACGTCTAAGGCAGTGTATGTAAGGTACAGCAGAAAAGTATCAGCTCTTCAGTAAAGTACACTTCGTATTTAGGTACTTCAAATTAAATCGCTTGAAAGTATATGTATAACATGGCACTAATTCGTACAACTCTTCCCTTTACCGAATTAAACTAGAGGACAACAGAGAAGGAAATAATACCAGCAGCTGGTCATTTTAAGTCGTCAAATTAAGATTGGGATGTTAGGGTGCTTTTTAAGGCTTATGAGTTTAGGACAATCGACAATACAAACATTTGGTGGTTTAAATCAAGTTTATGATTGATAGAAAGCCTGAATCAAATGATAAATTAAACAAACGAGATCCGGCAACCAAAATCTATCTAATCTATATGAACGATACTTGTTTCGCATGACAGGTATGCAGGCGCGTCGCGTTTGCCCTGGTTTATGGGCGGAACGAGACTCACGATGGCAATTTCGTAAGACATTTACCGGATAGGACGATTTGCTGAGGGCTCAGGGCGGTGAGCGATCGGCCGGCGGTGTAGAAAGGGTGATGTGTCACTTAAACATTTTGAACGCTGCCGAGCCGCACTTAGCATAGCATGTTACGAAATTAAATGAAATGACATGAGTGCATCTTCAAACATTTTCATAAATAATTTTAAAAAAATATTTTTCACCGAAGACACGAAGAACAAAAAAGCGACTACACCATTTTTTTGTTTGTTTTTATACTATACTAGCTAGCCCCGCAAACGTTGTACTGACATATGAAATGTCAAAGTGACGCGACGCTTCACATGAACGACGGTTAAAAAATATTAATAAAATCTTGTTTAAAAAACATTTTCCAGTGGACCAAATTGTGAATCTAAACCATGCTCGTCGAACACACAAAAATTTTCATCAACATCTATTCAGCTGTTTAGGAGGAGTTCACTGTCATACACACGTACACAACAAATATATATATTAAGATAGTAACACTGACATTTTCATTTTCAAAATAATAATATAAGACCTATTTAGCAGCCAAGTATTTGGCCTTTTCATCCAATAAGTCTTATAGGCAGTAAAATAACAGTTTAACACCAAAGCAAAGTAGTTGGAGATTCACACTACAATCTTTATTCAAACTTATCTGATCTATCTCCAAAGCTACATCTGCACCAGCACATTGCAAAAACACAACTCACTATTCAAAGTAAGTAACTATTTTATCCTTTAAATTAAATCATGCAATCAAGAGAACTCAAAAAGAAACAAACACGCCAAAGAAAATTAAACAAATCTATTACTAACAGCAAAACTTATTAAATCTGATAGCCTAGCCTGTAGGGCGTGCCGAGTTTAAAATAACGATTACTTAATTGTACGCATACGGCGTACCCATTTATGCATGCGCTTCGAAATTTCTATCATATAGCCAATTATCTTACACCAATCGGCTACAATGATAATAGACGAACGTATAATTATAGCTATTTCTCTCAACATTATTCATTACGACACCCAAACATCTGCAAAAAAAACATCTAAACACATTAAGTCACAGGCTTTACGAGACATTTCCTACCAAAACGAGGTAACTTTGAAAGTCAATAGAAGGATGATGAATCTATTAACATAATTAACAGTGACAATGAAACATAAAACTAACTTTGTATGCAAATTACTAGTCATTAAAATGCAGGTGTAGGTATACATATTTGGTTAAATCCTGTAGCAATGGCACAACTGTCGGTTGCTTAGGGAGTTATTGTTTAGATTTTTTTGTCACAACCATAAAAAAACAGTAGTTCGACAGGTATTCCCATGAATAAACAATCGATCGGTGGTTCCGGCGACTTACACGAATAAATAAAGGTAATAAAACCGAATGTAAAACAAAACATCGATGGAATATAAACAATCCCACAATACAAACTGTGTGCACCGTGTTACCGCAAATTCGCTGCGAGCAAGTTTATGCGCGCGCATTCGCCTCACTATAATTACGCTCTATCAATGCGGTACTGGCTTATTGAAAGCCTGGTTGGGGGGCGGGGGATATTAAGATGATGGCCGGCATGTAATTTGATGGATTAAGGAACACACCCGCGGGCCTAACAACGTGTAATGACGAACACCTAAAAACGTCTTGATCGCACCGCAATTGTGACGCGATTGAAGGAATTCGATTCTGGTTTCTTACAAATCGAACGAGGAAACATAAGTGGATGGACAGAGTTCATCGATTCACAATTACCTTAATAAGATGATTGAATGAGGCATAAGAGTAAGAGGGATAGTTTGATAAACAAAAAAGTGTCAAGTGGGTGTAGTAACCACTGCCTACCCCGTCACGAAAAAATACAGACAGTGGCAGTGACTTAAAAACACTTCAAACGAACAGATAGAATACTTCATAGTAATGCCGTGCGCGAGAACATTACTGCACAGCTATATGTGCGCGAGCCTGTCACCGATAAGACGTAGGGGGTGCACTCACGACCCCCTGGGTACAGTTACTACAGCTGGACAGCTGGACCAGTGCAAGTGTGTCAGCGGCGACGATATAGCCGAATAAGCGACACTTTTTAACCACATTTTGTGGCCACGGTCCCTTAAGATATCTAACTGTTGCACAGTATATTTAAATAATTGTAGAAAAAGCTAGAATTCATTTCAGTCAGGTAGATTGTCAGGTAGGTAATAATTGAAAGTAGTTTCTGCTCACATCGGTGACCAATATCTCCAATACCCAGAATACATAAAATTAAATCCTGCACATTTTCTTGATTTTAGCAGAACACGTATTTAGTTGAAAGTTAGAATTTAGTTGAAAGTAAGAATTTTGTAGTCATTCAGGAAGTTTTCAATCTGTTCGGTTCCTTAATATGTGCTTCAAACTCTGCCATTCTTCTGATGTATTTTTCACTGATGCAACATTTTTTGATACCTATAGAATACCTATACCTATAAAATATATATAGAACCGCAGTTAAAGTAGGCCCTTCAAATTATTATTTAAAAGGACAGCCATTGAAGGATGCAAGACAAGAAATGATATCATCAAAATTTTAAAATTAACGTATAGGGCTTATGCAACTGTGTGAGTATCAGATTGTATAAGATTATCTGTGTATAAGATTATCTTTTAAACCTTAGAGGCAGACTAGACCTCTAAGGGGCGTGCCGGCAAGCCCAGCGGTCGAATAGCTCGTGAGAACATGGATGAATTCAATGAACCAAATGTCAATATTATGTTTACTAAGGGGCAATTAATGTTCGTAGTTATTCCCGAAGATAAGGAAATAGGGAAGTGAAAGTGGACTAGGGCTGTCTCTTACTAAACCTATAAAGTCAACCAATGTAAAAAATGCTAATGACAAAAATTGCGAATAATTATTGTTTTAATTATTTTAATGAATGAAAAAGCGGTAAGCAGAATAAGCAGTTTTAAATGATGTTTTAATCAGCACGTATTTGATACCGTAAGAACGCAACAAACGTTGCAAGGAAAGTCTATATTCTCATTTTCAAGCACCTTTAACACACACAAATTACATTTAAAAAGTACTACAATAGTAACATACTTGCCTATGCCAAGTATGCCTATCAAGTAACAAATCAATGAGAGTATGAAAAACTGATGAAACACAGCCAAAACCAAAAGGAAGCAAAATGACATACACATAATGTCTTGGGAGAAGCTCGTCGTAATTTAGAAATGAAATAAAGTCCAGCAACAAGCGAACCGACCAAGCAATACCTATCATAAAGGCGGCCTGAATACAGATAAGGCAATGCAAGAGATATTATTGGCAGATAACGAAACGCCGGCCTCCTTGGAAATAGCAAAATCTTGAACGCTTCGAATCGGCAGATAAATCTGCAATGACGTTGGGCAGCGATTAAAATCCGCGTCGTCTGCGGTACATTCAGACAAGCGGCGTTTCGTGAGAACACGGCTAGCGAGAGTTAGAGGCAACGAAATTCAAAGCTTGAAAACCTGCACAAGTTTTGTTACGTTTGAATTGTCAAGAAAAATTAACAAATAACTATTCATTAGGTAATTATATAAAATAAAACCGTTTAAAAAGTAAAGGTATCTAGGCTGTCTAAGCAAGATGACGAGGACAAAACTAGTTCAGCTGTTAAGAATATAAAAAAATAGTTCGAAATTATGTTGATGTAACAAAACAATTCCGAACTCTATTTTTATTTTTATTTTTTCTATTTTATCCCACTATTGTTATATTTATATTATATGTATGAACTAATATATATAAATAAGGAAGATAAATAATATGTAATACAAGCAGATTAATAAAGAAAGAATTTCTAATATTACTAAAGAAATCGTAAAAATGACGCTAAGCACCTACTACGTAAAATAGCAAAGGGCACAGCACAGGATCGGGAGGAGTGGTGTCGATTGAGGGAGGCCTACGTCCAGCAGTGGACCTTGAAAAGCTGATGGAAAATAACAAACCGATTGGCTTAGAACTTCAACACAAACATGGAACCGAACATTCATCACTAGAACCTACCGTAGCTGAGTAGGAACAGCCTTAGGTTAACTTACGTGATGAGAATATGAAATCTTAATATCGTAATTATGATTTACGGCGACTTGAAAGGTTTAGGGCTTATTACATGGCATCAAACTCGGCAATTTGCTCAGATTAACCCGGAATGGATAATAATATTTAGCAAATCAACTCAAGGACTATTAAAATGTTAATAATATGACTTGTGCTTTTCAACCGAGTAAATTTTAAACTATTAGGCACGTGGTAGACTGTTATTTCAAGCAAAAATATACGGCATGCATCGAAAGCGATGCCTGGCAAAACCTCACAATCATTTTCTCATTGTTATAATATAGTGTAGGTACTATTACCATACCACCTACTACATAGGTAGCGTCGCGTCGCGTCGATCGTATGTGATCGAACGACTTGCCACGAAGGGCGCGGTCGGTATGGATGGATGAAAAAATTCATAGGTGCTACCGTGCTTGAGGGTCCGACACTTAGCCACTAAACCAACACCAATCTGCATGGAGCGGTGCTCCTGCAGGTGTGGTGGAGTATGCTCTAGCTAGAGCTAGACATCCCGCAGCTGTGTCTGTACGGTAGACCCGTGCTCAACAGTCGGTCGTCTATGTATTGGAGCACTTGTAGCCACATAGGGTAAGTAGGTAATTCATTGCAGATTATGTCCACATATAGATGAAACTATGTATTGAACAATATGAACGACCTTAAATGAGTCATAGCCAAAGTTTACCCGTCGATCGTCTCATTATTTCCCGGCATTGTGCCGTATAGGTTTAGCCTAGACATATTGGATAGAAGATGAGTTCCAGCGATACCTTAATTGACGAGAGGCAGTGTACCCGAAACCTTAGAGCGCTGCATAATAATGGGGAATAATGCCTTATCGGGAGTTTGCCGTTAAAGCGAAGACTGCTAGACAGTATTAATTTGTTGAAGCTTCCATAGGTATAGTTAGTGGTTGAGAGTATATAGTGTGGTAAGCTTACGATACCCCGGTAAGTCTTTTTCTAGGTTTCCCTTTATTGTTGTTATCACAGACAATTACACATTATACTTATTTTATTATTACTTATTTTAGTAAAGGTCTGTATGACCATACAGAAAAAGTTATATTATAGTTAAAAATAGGCGGAAAGTTTTAACTAAAGTGAAATCTAAGTAATTATTGTTACGTAACATGAACACCTGTTGACGCATTTGACTAACTTAATACTACCATAGTCACCATAGAGTAAAGTCCGTGATACTACTAAGTAAATTTTACTATTCACCCCCCTGTGTGGCAAAAGGCCAAAGTAAGTAAAAAACTACAGACAAATTGAATCGAAAGCGGCCGCTAAAGGCATCGCCTTAACCCTCCGCTGCACGTTAATGGCGAGCGCACAATACTTTAATTAAATCGTCGTCAGTATCGGCCCGCGCGTGCATCTCTAACGGGAGTAATGACTCGCCGCCCAATTGTCCACAATGCCCACTTTCCATATTGAGTGGATGGCAACGGTCATTGTGCATCGCATTAGGCACACGGGCACGGGTACAGTTATTGCAGCGTTTGAATTATAGGACCAAATAAAACCTTAACCGCTTCTAAATACTTACTGTTCTTATGAGGAACATTTGGATAAACATTCAAATGAAAAACAATGAGAGTCCGTCGTCCGCAGATTATAAGCTGATCAGTCTGAAATGTGCTTAAAAAATATGAGCTAATCTGAGTTTATGGTATCAATATGAACTGTATATAATATAGTAATAACAGTCAGCCTTTGATGGATAATGTGAATCTACGAAAGGCTGTCCACATGAAGGTAAAAGAAAAGATTTAGCGCCTAGGTAAATACTAGGCTAAAAAGTGCTGACGCATGTTGCTATTGTAATATTTACGTTTATTGGCCTAAAGGGTTCGAAGTTTAAGGAGAATTGAAGACCCGTGTCGATTAATTTACATTTATCTTTGTGGCAGCGGTTCAAGACGATTGTACTCGTAATTGCTCTATAATCGACTGTCGTGTACAATCGAGACGAAAACTGATTTACTTTGAATAAATCATACCTCAAGCGCTAATCAACCCTTGCCTGTGTTCGTTCTTCGTGTTTGGTCAGTCAAAAAATTTTGTGCGCTTATAACTACATGTATTTCTTTAAATTTAATTTTATGCGTATAAGACGTAGAACGTTAAACGAAAAATAAATTAGCAAAGCAAATGAACCCGATTGTACCTTTATATGAATATCAAATCAAGTGCAATTTCTAAGCAATGCAAATAATGTCGCCACACAATTGGTCATTGTCGACACGTGTCGTATAATGACTGAGCACTACGTTGCTCAGCGATTTGCGGTCGCGGGCGATTAGCAGACTATGTCTTTAATAACTGTCTACACTACATAGTAGAGACGCCAAATCAAAAAAGACTCAGAAAAAAGACGGCATTCGTAGGTCGGTTTATACCGACAACTGGTATCGTCGGAACCAGTGTAGTTTATAAAGTCTCAAACTCTCATGTTTTAAATGGAGTTAGAATTCATGACTTGGCGAATACAGTGATAACCATATTATTATATTCGATCTAAGCAAATTAGGTATTAAATAATAGCTACTTCAATTGCTAACAAAAAAGAGCAAGTAACTTTTATTGTGAATGTAGTATTATAAAATATATTTTGTAAAATGTAACTTTGTATAATTTTTTTTCTTTTAACAAGACCATTGAGGTCCAATATACCCAATTCGTATACTTATTTATTAAGAGATTTTTTCATAATAATACAATTCATTTGGTGTGTGATATACCCTGTAAGTATAATAATCGGACCCAGGTTTTGGGAAGATTATATTTAGCAACATTTGCAAAGTATACTCTTAACTTAGAATTTACCAAATTACTGTACATATGATAACAAAATTATGAGGAAATCACCCATTGAGGATGTGCTGAAACAGAAACTAAACTGTATGGCTGATATTTGTCATACCGGCTACCAATACTTTATTCTTTATGTACATACCCAAAGGTAAAACCAAAGCAAAAAAAACAAAAGTAAATAGTAGTAGATAAAAGTCTTTATAAAATACTATAACTAGGCTGTACCCTGTGAATCTCAAGCCTTTCCAAAATCTTCAAGTCATCAGTCTACCTAATTGAACAGCGCTTAATGGCTGCCTACAACAAAGTAGGAATGCCAAAAAAGAATAAGGGAAAGTATTTTGCCACTATTCAAATTCTTAGTATACATCTATCCATCTCTCAGCCACAGAAACGATCTTGAACATAGGCCTCTCCTATTTGGGGCAACCCTACTCAGAAGGAATCAATGAATACTGAGGTAGTGTACCTTAGTAGATTTTTTAAGTAGGAGACGTTTTGTATCACTACATAAATTACTAAATTACATCACACAGATAGGGACAGAAAAACATCACAACACATGTAAACAGTTTATAATAATATTCTTATCTCGAAACAAGAAAACAGTTTCACACAAATTTTTAAGGATCTGCAATACTGTCATACTATTTAATAATCATATACCATGGATTAAAAAATTAAACCATAGGCATTATATTATAATAGCTCATAGGTATGAAGTTTAAAGTAATACAATTAATTGAAAGATTCGCACCATTAAAACATAACTTAAACAATAAAGTAAGATTTCCGATCTTAAACCACCACCTCCACAATAATAATTATATATAATTACCGAACATCTATGAAAATGCTGCATGTTGTTCAAACGTATATTTTCTGTTAAACGAACTGAAAACTTAATTTAAAATAAAAATGTAAAACCAAAATACAAACAAATCACTCGCACGTCACAACAAAAGCACAAAACTGTCAGCTGTCAAAAATAAAAGCCGTCAACGACGACATCCAAAGTCAACGATTATGACAGATTGTTCCGTAATTCGAAAAGTAGTGATGTCTACTACAAAATGTTAGATGAAAATCGATTTCACCCATTATCAACATTGTTATTAATATTTTCAATATATAATATTTTATATACTACTACTTAACCTAGTAAGTTCATAGACATATTGTAATTATAATGTACTAGGTAGGTACCGTGGCGAGTGATTGTACTTTGCCAGGTGAACTATATACAAAACCTATACCTATATAGGCTCTACCACCTAAAACGATAAACTAGAAACTACAACAAAAGACTAATTTTAATTTACCATCTCAATTATAAGTGCAGCGTCTGGTTCAGAGCCAGAGGAACTACCTACTTATCAGATAAAAATAAGTTAGGTAGGTAGTAGGTTGTAGGTGGTAGGATGTAGGTGGGAGAGCCTATAGGGAACCAAATTGGTTTTATATGAAACCTATTTGGTTCCATATAGAGTTCGCCCGGGGCAGTACCACCGCCCGCCACGGTACCTAGTACCATTTCTGCCATTTAATAATTGTTTTTAAAGCAATTATGGTCCGGTTGGAAAGGTGTGGTTTCCGGTTACACTTCTTTAGAGACAACCATCTTAGTCCTCAAGGGTAGCAACACATCTGACTGACTGAGAACGAGACTCCTACTAACAAGTACTAACTGGACTATTACTAACACCAACTCACAGGACTAACTTTCACTAACAGTCCCCAGTCCTTATACCAACTAACGAACTGACCAACTAATGTTCTAATTAACTCTCTCAACTAATTGGACTAACCATCCCAATCCCTAATTGAGTCTTGTTCAAAGTCAGTCACAGTTGTCATGGGCGGCAGCGGATGGGTGGTGCTGCAAGCTCGTTTGCTATCCTGTATCCATAAAAAAAAAAAATTATTGTAGTAATAGTATAACAGAGAATAGGTGAGAAAGGAATAGGGAAACCTGAATAATGCTTTTTCCTTACGAGATGATGATTTTTACCATTCAACTCTTAAGCAAGGCGCGTTTCACTCCGGCATCGCAAAGAATACGTAACTAAGCACTTAATAGTAGGTACATAACGCTACTGGTGACATAAGTAACATTATTAGTAAGAATAGAATGTTATTCAGTGTCATTTAAATAAGGGTTTCATACCTACTATGCTCAAATACCTTAAACTGACCTAAATTTTCTATACCTCGTAGTAAGTAACGTATTCTCCCAATGGGTCGTTGATCGTAACATTTCCGTTACAAAATGATTTTTACATGTGCAGTAGCACAAAAATAACCTCCCGGGAGTCGCTCCGTATGCGCGGCCAGTTGAGACAAGCGCCGGTGGCAGTTCACGCATGCTAGCCTAGAAATATCTCGGACGCTACGGGATTTAGAATTGCCCATCAAAAATAATACTTATGACCCTGTGCAGTGACTAACATAACAAATGTTATAAATTTTATGACACTTATCGTGAGAAAGTGCATGGATGTGTTTTGAAATGTGCTGTGAACCATAAACGTCGTTTTAAAGGCATCTGCTGCTCCTTTTATGACTGGTAATTTTACTATATTTAAACAAAAGAAAACATCTTTTAATTCGACACTACGAATACAATCTACATTTGGTTGGTAATTTCACTATTTCAGCGGTTAGGTACACAAATACTGATATAGGAAAACCTAATAAACAAAGCAGAAGTACCTATTAAATAAATAAATAAATAAATAAACAAAATAAAGTGAAAAAGAGAGTCCCGATATCACCTACAGCAGACCCAACAAAAGAACATGGTATATAAAAGTGCATTCAATTACAAAATAAATTATTTTTCCAAGCCTACATAATATTTTTGAATATAATAATGCAAGAGTATAAAGGCAAAGATACACATAAACTCTACAATATTGTTTTTTAAAATAAATAAATTATCACCTCAAGACTCGCATTAGCTTCACTGGATTGCAAGTCGTAAAAATTCTTTGAGCGGGTAAAACAGTTGGCAATTACGAACTACACGAACGCAAACCGTAAATACAAAAAAAAACACCCAAAAGTCGAGGAATATGATCAGTTCAACATTAAACATTTACCCTGGGTGAATGACGGACACTTACCGACAGGACTAAACAGAACAATTGAAATATTATTCAATTTAATGAAACGGTTTTATTTTTAATACAGTTTGATAACGGATAATTCTGCTAACTCCGAAGGGGATCCGATTTCTATTAACGTTTTTTTAATAATCATTCACACTACATACCTACGACATGCAGGTAGTATCAAAGAATTTAACTAAAAAAATCATTTCATTTGCATATTTATTTTTGCTAACATTGCAAATTGTGGTTAAATTGTGTTATTCCAGCAGCAATTAGAATAGTTCCTTTAACAATTATTTTTTATAAAAAATCAACTATACTACTAACTAACCAAACCACTACCTACTCATTACTGCACGAAGTTCATTGACACTAAAACTTATGCCCGCAATGCAAAACTTCACATGAATCCATGAAAATGGTAACAAAGTGATAATACTTGACAACTGCAAAGCATTTTCTTTCGTAGAAAGTACAAAATGTGCGTTTTCGGACTGTTACACTAGTTATGTTACTACGTATTTTATTAATCTTGAAATGATACAATAAATCAATTATTAGCAAACCAACGGCCAATAATCATTATGGCAGTTGGGATAGATTACTAATATTTAATGGCCAATTGATATGCTATGTGACGTCATTGCATGACGTCAGGACAGTTGTCTGGATCTGGAGTAGACACCAACCCCTGGCATTCATCCAAGATCATTCACTCAACGATTTCTTGCGAAATGAGAACGACATTCGATTTTGCCATTTGACCACTTAAATAAACAAAATATCGTCAGGTCAACAAGTAATAATGTAAAACTAATAAGTATTATTTATAATTCAAATACAAAAATCTATTTAAAATGATCATTACTTTCTTATTTTTACAAACACACACATGTTATTATTTTCAGAGACCGAAAAGATGCATCACAAGAAATATCAAAGATGAACACTGGATCAAGGAGAGCCTTAACAGGTTCCATACATAAAATAAGAGAATTTGAGCTTGAGAAAGTAAGTGATATAGAAATAAGATACCTATCAACTGGTGATAAAAAAGTGATAGAAGTTGCACTAATAGTACTGACTAAGGTCAAGAAAGAAGTCGTAAATGCTTTTTCCATATTTTTGTTATTTTAGGAGATAATACATATTATTTAAATGGTACTAGGTACTTGTAATTCAGCATGTAACTTAACTCTATGCTGCATGTACGAAAATTACGTTACAAAGCGAATAAATATGATTTTGCTGTCCCGGAAAATAATTAATGTTGACAAAAATTTGTATCTTAATACATGTTACGCGAAAACCATTGTTATTTGTTAACAAAAATTAAATAAACTAAAATTTCAGGTGTGCCTGGTTGAAGAATTTGATATATTACAAATAGTTGGCGAAGGATGGTTCGGAAAAATTCTTCTAGTTGAACATAGGGCTTCTGACACGGAGATCGTGTTAAAAGCCCTTCCAAAACCCTACGTTTCCATAAGAGATTTTTATAGAGAATTCCATTATGGTCTACATTTAAGTGCACATAGAAATATAGTTACAACATTCGATGTTGCTTTTGAGACTGCTGGTTTTTATGTATTTTGTCAAGAATATGCACCTCTAGGTGAGATTTTTCTCTTTCATAAGCATGTAATAAAGTACCAATAGCAGTTGTCCGTACTTTGAGCAAGTAATAGTAAATAGTACCTACCTTGCCACCACGATAAAATTTATTCTTTAGGTAACATGATTCGTCGTAGCTACGTTTTGGATTTGAGCCAAACTGCACTTTGAATGAGTATTAAATATTTTCAGTGTCTGTTCTAATTTGTAAGATACAAAAAGATTCTGCTAACCATCTTTAACATTCCTTTGTTTGCTCTTTATCTTTTGTTGGTTTTCGTATTTATATCCCAACTAGTGGACGACCGCAGCTTCACTCGCGTGGAACTAGACATAACAATAGTCTCGTTTATACCTAGTAATATTATATAGCCTATGTCACACAGTGAAGATGCAGCTTTCAAACGGTGAAAGAATTTTTGAAATCGGTCCAGTAGTTTTTGTGTGAAAACATTACAAACAAATGTTTCCTCTTTATAATTTTAGTATAGATTGAGTACGTTAAGTATAATAATAATAGTAGTAACGTCGGTGCTGTATTCTAATTGCAGGTGATTTAACATCAAACATGCTGGACACTGGTATTGGAGAAATCCATACAAAAAGGGTTGCAAAACAATTGGCAGCTGCTCTGGAGCATCTGCATCAAAGAGAACTCGTACACAGAGACGTAAAACTGGATAACATTCTTATTTTTAAATCAGATTTCTCAAGAATAAAGCTTTGTGATTTTGGAGAAACTAGAAAAGTACAATCCGTAGTAAGAAGAAGAAATGAATGGCTACCATATTCACCCCCTGAGGTTTTAAAATTAGCCATGGATAGTAGCTATAAGTAAAGAATATTTATAATTTACATTTCATATATACAAGTTTTTCCTTGCAATCTTGCCAAATATTTGTGATGAATATAAAAATCACGCGTGTATTTCAAAGATTTACGACTTTACTGATCGTAATTTATATAAAACATTCCAAATGTAAGCACCTCAACTCATGCAAGTTTCTTTTTTGTTTCAGAGCCTTAATCAGCCATGATATTTGGCAATTTGGAGTAGTTATATTTATATGCCTGACTGGGTGTTTGCCCTGGCAAAAAGCTGCATTTGATGATCCTAGATATTTAAGGTAATTAAGGAACTAGGAACTTCTAACTGTAAAAAAAAATAACCCTTATCAATGCTACATGATCAATATGCATAAATAAGTTAAAAAATTAAATTTAATTTAATTTAAAATCTTATATACGACCATTCTTAAATTTTTAAGAATGGTCGAATATAAGATTTATATAAGATTTATAAGACTGGGTGAACATTCGAAATATAAGCGATAGTAATATCTGGTAAAATGGTTGAATTAATTTTTCAGTTTCTTTAATTGGTATAACAGTGCTAATCCATTGAAAAAGCAACCAAAATTATGGAAAATGGTGTCGTCTCGAGCGCAGAAAATGTTCAAAAAGTTCGTTGAACCAAGAATAGAGAAAAGAGCCACAAACTTTAATGATTTGAGTCGTTTTTTGGATGACCGATGGATGGCCAAAGGTTACACTGATAGAGTTGGTAAGTACATTATATTGTCTCAAAAACTTTCGTGTCTTTACTCGCATTTACTATCATATTAATTAAGTAATGTGTTTAATAGTTTATTTATTCCAATATTATGTAAATACTATATATACCTACAACTTAAAATAAATATAGGAAAAATTGTTGTTTAGTTAATTTTGATTAAAGTTATTATGACAACTTATTATAATTAATTTTCATCATCCATCCTAACCCTTTCATTGTCCTGCTGTTAAGCGCCTGTCTCACAATGTAAGAGTAGTACGGATATTAATATATATCAGTTTATTTCAAATTATTAATTATTGACACATTATCATAACCAAATGTATTCGGAAACGCGAGAAATTAGAATTAAAAATGACCATATGCATGTTGTGCTTGCCAAATATACCTTATTTTTAACCTTTTCGCTTTCTAAATATCTGTTCTAAATAAACACATTCTATTCTAAATACATCAACCCTAAATTAAAATTTACTTTTGGATACAGCAGGTGGAGATATTGACGAGCTTTGCCCGTCAATGTACAGTTTTCACAGTGATCCTAATGAGAAAAACATTCTTTTGAAACATTTTCGGGAAAATGGCATTGAAACGACGATCGATCGGCAAGCTAAAAAACAAAGGATTCGGGAATGGATACAGAACAGCGTCATAGAAGAAGTAGATGAAGAGGTATGTTTTATCAACATGATAACTTTTGCTCGCAGCAGAAATAGTGTAATTAAGTTAAACATTAGTGTTAGCGTCATCTCAATAGATGACGCTAACATAGCGTCAATACGCTGTGCCAGACAGCTTACCAATAGACGTGCTAAGCATCCCAAGGGAAGATCTTTTCGGGATGAAAAGTATCCAATGTGCTAATCTAGGTTATCGTCTGGTCGTGCCAAGTTTCATCCAAATCAGTTATGTCGTTTTTGCGTGATGACAAACATACATACAAACTAACCAAATTTCATATTTATATAAGTAGGATATCCTTAAAAATAAATAATAAAAAGTATTTTGATTCGATAGTTTCTTATTTATTTGGTTTATTTTTTTCAGGAGGAAAGTAACTATGAACCGAGTGTTTATGATGATAGCGATGCTGAGTTAGAAGATAGGTCTCGTCCTCACCCTATAGATGAAAGTCACAGAGTAACTCTACGTTATGACACGGAAAAACACATTAACCCTAGAACTGGTGAAATAATTGAAGGTGTAAAACATCAAACTTCTGAAAAGAATCCATTATCCTATGATGTTCAAAATATCGAGCCTGTAGCTCCAGCAAACGTAGTCAGAAGATACGGCGTAAAAGAAGAAGGATCATCATATAGTTCTGCTAAAGATAGTGCGTATGGTTCTCTTGAGGCGGGAACAGCACACAGAGTAGAAAATAAACATTTAACATCGGTGGATAGGTACTCTGACAACTCACCAAGTAGATCGTTGAGCGTTTCATCCATACCTTTGGACAAATCACCGTTGTCTGCACATGCGCAAAGATTTCAAAGAAGTGAAGAACTTTACTCCAAGGAATTAGACAGTATCAAAGGCAGTAATACAACATTGCAGTCAGCCGGCAAATCATCAAGATCGAACAGCCTCCACGTAATTCGAAACGCTTCACTTCAAAATTCTACCATTAATATCGAATACCCTCAAGAATCAGAAACGGGAAGAACGTCAACGGATCAAGCCAACGGTTATACTGTGGTGGTGGATCCTAACCGTAGAAATTCCCAACCTTATGTGTCGATGAAAAATTCAATTTATGAAAGTGTTTACAGTCGTAATGATAACAACAAATCAGAGATTCCTTCGAGTATTAATCAAGTTCCAGAAAGTCCTTATACTTCTATGTTAAATATTGTTCAAGGACAAATAAAAATTAGTCCACATGCAAATGAAGCAAGCAAAAATGTTGTCAATGTCACAGTCACGCCTGTAGACCGAAACAAGCAGCTGTGATTGCTTTATGCTCAAAATTACTATTATACATAACCATTATTAAAACTATTTCAATTATAATTAATAATTCTTATAATGTACCTTTTAGTTTTATTAAATCCTCAAATTTATAATTCAATTACCTACTTTACAATTTATTACGAAAGTTGAGATAATTCATTATAATAACCACTTCAATTCAACCAGTCTTAATTTCATAGTCTCAGTTATATTATAATAGTTTTTAAAAGTAATTGAACATTAAAAATGTGTAGCCTTCAGCGAAATTGTGGGACTTTAGGTAAATACATGAACTGGTAAAATCCGGGAGTCCACGTTTATACATTGAATAAATCTTGAAATCTATCAGAGGTTGATCAGTGATATCTATATAATAAAAATGAATCGCAAAATGTGTTGGTAAGCGCATAACTCAACAACGCCTGGACCAATTTGGCCAATTATTTTTTTTAAATGTTCGTTGTAGTTCAAGGATGGTTTTTACGGCGAGAAAAATTTGAAAATTCATCCCCTAAGGGGGTAAAACGGGGGTGCAAAGTTAGTATGAAAATTTTCGGTTTTTGAAGTTAGTGAATGTGTAACGCGAGCGAAGCTGCGGGCGTCCACTAGTAAATTATAAAAAGACAAATCAAAGCATAATAAGCCAAAATATTTTAGTGTCAGCGTAGGTAGTTAAGTGGATTAAGCGGAATTACTTATTAATTTATTGATTAAAACATATTTATTTATAACGTGCATAAAAGGTGACGATGAATTATTTAGATTATATGTACTAATATTATTAGCTTTAATATTAATTAAGACATTTTTATAACTAGAGTAGACCATTTGTATTGGATAAAGTACCTACATTTGCATAGAACACTGTTTGTTTCATTTCGAAATACCTATTACTATTATTGATTTCAATGTCTTAAATGCCATAATAACGTTACATCCATGCAATGCCAACCATCCATATGCCTTTTGAGGTCCAGTCAAGTGTTGAAAATAGGCCTGTCCTAAAAGACGCCACTTCAAACATTCCTGCGCCTTGCCTTCCACATCTCGCTGTTTTCTTTACTTCAGGCTTCAGCGTTAATGGCAAACATATACGACTGATCCATGAACTGAGAATAATTATTTCATTTGATTAATAAATATTAGTCCCAGCTGGTATTCGAACATGGGACTCGCCACCCGGAATTGTTATAAACAAACGCTGTAGAAGTTGGTTTACATAGTTTATTTTTATTTCACACTATTAAAGTAAATCGAACAATTAATCGATAATGTTTTTTTTAATTAGTTAAAGCACATCTCTATCTTATCCAATGATCTTTTAAAAACGTACTCCGTGCCACAGTTATAGGTAGTGCCCCGTGCACAGATCACTTTATGTCTTCTCTCTACCACAGAGGAATGATAATAGGCAAAGGATGAAAAATAATGAAAATATTCTATTTCACGATGAAGGTATGGCTATTGTTGTAGTATTGACGTGTACAGACATGCGCATTTGTGTGGGTAAACCTATGGACTCCTCATTTATGAATACAAAACTTTTTTTAATTTTTTTCTTTATTTAAACATTTAATCGATTTGGACAGGATATACTATAAGAGTACAATACTACCTACTATGAGCCAGGGGGCGGTTTTTTAGGCAGTTGATGGGTGGAGTTTATACGCCATATTGTAGAAATAATCGGCTTCAAATCACGTGACCTTATTTCACGTCCTCTTTAGTTCTGTTATCAATGATTACGACTGAGCTTGACGTTTATTTATTTGACATCCATGACAAATCTAATGGACGTTAAAAAAGAAATCTACCGCTCTAAAATTTAGATCTATACAATGTGATCAATTTGAAATTGAAGAACGGAAATATTTTAATCATTGACTTCAACTGAATTTACCACTAAAGTATTTAGAAAGGAATATCGTCGTAGTTTGAATAACATGTATTGTAGCCCTCTCTGTGTTCCGTGATTCTAACCTATGTTAACATTTTCGGTTACGGTTCAAGACGTTATTTACGTTTTAAAAATTGACTAAAAATGCAAAAATTACAAGACAGCGTGTTTAACATTATAAAGACCACAAATTTGTCGCCGGCAGTGTTTAGTTTCCTTCAACCGACGGATGATTTTACAGGTATAAAAAAACTTTCACACTATTAAACGATAAATTCTGATCTCATGATTTAATTCACTGGTTTGTATTTACTTCATAATGGATTACCAACTTTATCTTGGGAAGTTAATATCAATTTTGATTTACATTGACTTTCAGATAAGACCCCACTTGGTGGCATACTGAGTGATACCAAACATGGATGGCTTGCTCTCGGGCCTAAGTTCTGCGTCATTGACCTTAGAAGCGGATTGAAGATCGCTGCCAGGGTCTTTGGAAATGGGCTTAGGTACTTATACAAAATATTTTTACTGATGATGTGATGAGTAATAAACCCACACAGAATTCTTATACATCAAAATGATTAGGTCATACTATCATAAATAAGGTTAATGTGCAGTAAATTTGCTGTTAAAAAATTGTGGTTTTGGTGTTAAAATCTGATAAAATGATCTAACTAGCTATGACATCATACAATATGCAGTTTCACACATTATGTCATTGTTTGATATGTCTATTTCTATACTCTTGCATGCATAGTTAATAGATGTCTAGGTATCCTCATGTTTTTCTCTATCAAGACGTCAGGTGAAATTGAATTGCACTCAACATAAAATTAAATAGTCATTTCAATTATCATATGGCTACAATCCATTTGCGGCCCACTACAGGCATGGTTCTACAGTGGTATGGCATATATGGCCTGGAGCATACTTCAGAACGCTGCTGAAATGCAGATGTGCAGAGGTGTTTATAGGAAAGGGGTGTGGGCAATTATGCCCATAAGCCACTGCGACCTAAAGAGATCTATTGTGGCTAAAGAAAAAAAAATTGTGCAGAGGTGTTAGTGGCCATATTGTCATAAGATTTTCAGGCGCCCAAAGGTTTCTGACAAGGCATATCATCTGTTACTTTGACATACAGAAAAACCAACAGCTCTACTTGCATAGAAGTTCTCATAAAATTTATGACTAGAAGTTACACACTAACTACCAGCCAACACTGGAGCACCTTAACACTATTGCGTGGTTGCATGACTCAAGACATGTGACCATAAGCCCGTTTTCTTTGCTAGTATATCATAGAATAAAACAAGTAATTTTTTTCTTCATTTATAGCTGTTGCACTTCAGTAACAAGCGTCGTCGAACTTCCTACTCCCCTCACATCCAACTCTCATCAGCTGGTAATAAGCTTAGAGTGTGACAATGTGACTGGTATGATCTGTGTGTTCCACATAAATGGTTCTCAGCTGCTACATTGCATCCAGACTGATGTGGTTGTGTCGGAATTGGCGGTCTGTGATGATATACCGAGCAGCCCGTTTATGTGCTTCGATGGACTTATCATGGCTGGCACTAAAAGGGGAGAGGTTCTTGTATTTGATCTGAACAGAACCTGCTTGATTGATGGTAAGAAATTTTTTTATAAGATAAAAAGTAAACGATACACTCTTTTAGAAAGTCAAAACGTAAGTAAATTTAAGTAAATATTGTATATGCTTTGGCCTACTTCTGTAGCAAGTTTTCACTCAGGTCTACTGTAAATGGTACAAAAAATTTACAATCTGGAAACTGAAAGAAATTTCATCATATACTTATTTCTTGAAATAGTTATCTCTTGAAATAAGCAACTTATTTCTTGATAAATTCGTAAGAAATTTCTTCCAGTTTCCAGAGTATGTACATACATTTTTAAATTACTAAAGCAATCTTATAAGATATTGAATAATAAAAATGTCTTTAAATGGAAATATATTTCCCCACAGCTAAAAGTAAATTTGCTTAGCAAGTTTATTTTAAACATCCAATTAGATTAGTTAATTTTCTTGTGCAGAAATAACACTAAAATACTCTTACTTTTATTTTTGCAGCCTTAAAAAATATTTCTCAAGGTCATGAGGACGAAGTTCTTAATGAAGCAAATGCAGCTAACCTTGTCTTTCTACCATTAAAAGCACTACACAAAATTGAGGGCCAAAGAGATTTAGCCATAGATAACAATGATCATCTGGCTGTATTATTAAATGAGGACTCTTTTATTGATGGCCAGTATGTATTTAGAAACCCTGATGGGTCAATAAGGATGAAAGCTAAAAGAGACCACATCAAAGTAACCGTAGTGCAGTACATACCACAGCTGGCCAGTTTGGCTGTAGGCTACAATTTTGGAGCATTTCAAATCTGGAATCTACTGGATTTAAAATTAGAATTCACATCTCAAGTCAATGTTGAGTGCTTGCCGGTCACACATTTTGGCTTCCAGGTAGATTATTTTTGTAATAGTTTCATCAATAGTCATAATTTATTTCCTTTTTGATGCATCTCTTTGATGAGAGATGGATTTTGTGAATGCTTCTAAATTTGAAAAAATGCATATTGTGAAAATACTGTTAGTGACTATTGTTTTTTTTTTTCAGGAACCCTGTGATGACCCCAGGGCATTTTGTTACCTATGGGTTGTGTTCTCTGTGATAGATAGGTTTGAGGAGGAGGAGTTTCCATTGGCTGTTATGTATTCCTTAACGTATCAGGGAAAAAGGATGATGTCAGAGGATACTTGCTTATATCAGGTATGTATAACCTGACCAGGAATTTGTGGTTTGGACATGTTGCGGAATTATTAAGTACTAATATCTGGTAATTAATTTTACTGTCATATCAATTGTCATGCTACAACCAATAGACGTCCCACTACTGGCCATGGGTCTCCCCCACAGACACAGCTGCGGGAGGTCAAGACCATACGCCACTAAGCTGCTCAGAGTGGTCATATCAATAGTCGTGAGCAAAAAATTAAAAAAAAAAAAGTCACAATACACTGCTTAATTGAGTGCTAGATAATCATGCTATGTAGATTGCTGCTGATATTGTATATTCAGCTGGATTCATCAGCTACCGCGGTAAGTAATAATAATCTACGGCAAGTTATCGTCATTTACCCAGAGGTGAAGAAAATGCTAATAGGCATTATGTCCGCCCATTATATCTCTTTTAGAAGATAAGTGTCAATTATGATGAAATAAATAAAATAGAAAAATAATTAGGTGTACTCTAAAAAACATTTTTTTTGAAAAGCTTTTATAAATTTTTATTTTATTTTCATGCATTGTCATCGGAACCTAATATGTGTGCCAAATTTCAGCTCGATAGCTTCAGTGGAAGTGGGTGAAATATTGATTACAAGATTCCAGGACATACATGAATGAATACAATACGAGTGAAGTTAAATAAAAGCTTTTCTAAAAATAGTGAAAACCAGGTTGTTCTGGTATTTCCAGGAGTTTTCAACAGCGACCATCCGTTTCCAAGTGGAACTGGGCGCTCCCGAGGGTAGCGGTGCCTGCGTCGGCGGCCGCTGTATCTCCTGCCGTACCTACTCTGTCAACTCAGCCCTGGCCGACGATGGAGATGACAGTGAGGATTTCTTTACGACATTGGGTTAACCGATAAATACTAATATGCATTCATAGCAGTGAAATGTGACTGCCTAAGAGCACATGGCAAATCTAATTTTTTAAAAGAGTTTTTCTTGAGTACTGTAGCCTGACCATAACCTAACCCAGCCTTATGATATTTTGTAACCAGGAACTCTCTCTCTTTTGTAGAGAACTAGAAGCATAAAATTTATATTTTAGGCTATTGATTAGATATAAATAAATATAGCATTCAAAGTTTGTAAAAATGTTACCCTTAAGGGTGTAAGATAAACATAGGGGATAACACATTTACGGATTCATTACAAATTTGTGGAGCTAAAGTGAACGCGTTAAGAAGAATCTATTAGTTTTGTCAATTCCACGCGAACGAAGCTGCGGGCGTCCACTAGTATGTAATATATTTTTCCCCCCGACAGGTCTATACACAAACATATGCCAGCTGGCGTGGGAGTGCTGGGGCGAGCGCGCGGGCGCGGGCGCGTACCACTCGGCGCTGCTGTTCGACTTGGACCAGTGGTACAAGGAGCAGATGCCAGGTGAGATAATACTTTTCACTTTTCAATCTATATATATAAAAGGAGAAGGTGACTGACTGACTGACTGACTGACTGACTGACTGACTGACTGACATATCAACGCAGGGCCTAAACTATAAGGGCTAGAAACTTGAAATTTTGCACAGGGGTTCCTTTTATAACGTAGGGGAGCACTAAGAAAGGATTTTTGAAAATTCACCCCCTAAGGATCTATATACAGGGTGTCCCAGAATGAATGGATAATCCTTGAGCCCCGCACAGAACAGCTCTCCAGCGCTTAGAAAAAAATATCAAAAAAAAAAAAAACCAAGTGATACCCAAAATATGATTTTTTTTAGAAAAACATACGTTATTTTAGCTTCACTTCACATTAATTTACACAACTGCCACAAATTAATGATATTCTTGGCGTTTTTGGTGTCATTTTATTCCTGATAGACTATACTACTAGAAATACATCAAATAATATAAGTATCTGTGATACTTTTTTTATAAAAAAAATAAGAACTTGAATTTTTAACATGAAATTTGATACCAAAATAATTTTGACATAGTTTGAGAGTGTTTCATGTAAAAAAAAAGTATGAAAACGTAAGTGTCCAACTATTTTAAAAACATGCGCAGTTAATACAGATTAAATAATGGTATAATACATCATTTTATCTAATACTACTACGAAGTTATTGCTATTGAGATGCAAAACGAGTAAATACGACTAAAATTAAAAAGTTAATGTCTTAATACATTTTAATAATAATAAAACATTTCAGGTGTCGCTGCGACCCATAGACGTCCCACTGCTGGGCACGGGTCTCCCCCACAGACACTGCTGCTGCGGGAGGTTCAGAGCATACTCCACCACGCTGCTCCAATGCGGATTGGTGGAGGGGTTAGTGGCCAACCCAGTGTCGAATGTTCTCAAGCCACCCGAAGGTCTTCGACAAGGCTTAACGACTGTTTCCAGCATTGAAAACAACCGGGACCGACGGCTTTACGTGCCCTCCGAAGCACGGTAGCGTCCGTGAAATTTTGCCACTAGCGCTCACCTATCCACAAACCGACCGCGCCCGTCGTTGCTTAACTCTTTCGGTCACATTGAATCGACGCGAGCCATTGGGCTATGGACGCTACATTTCAGGTGTACATTACATCAATCTTTATTCACAACAGGTGTTCAAATTGTCTGCCACCGATTCTAATACACGCTCGACATCTTCTTTTATAGGCTCTACTAAGAAACCGTGCGTAGAGTCATTCATTTATTTTTGAAGCGGCCTCTTGAACACGGCTGCGTAATTCCTCATTTGAAATTGTTTTCGAGTACACTTCTTCCTTTAGACAGCCCCAGTAAAAAACATCCCGACAGTTTAAATCTGGAGATCGAGGAGGCCACAGAATAGGACCCAAACGACCAATCCATTTGTTTGGATACGTGGCATTTAAATAAGCCCGGACGTTTGTACCATAATATGCAGGGCAGCCATCATTCTGTAACCAATGGGATTCCATTACCTCCTACGAAACAGTCGTTAAGCCTTGTCGAAGAACTTCGGGTGGCTTGAGAACATTCGACACTGGGTTGGCCACTAACCCCTCCACCAATCCGCTTTTTAACCAATAACCAATAACTTTTTAATTTTAGTCGTATTTACTCGTTTTGCATCTCAATAGCAATAACTTCGTAGTAGTATTAGATAAAATGATGTATTATACCATTATTTAATCTGTATTAACTGCGCATGTTTTTAAAATAGTTGGACACTTACGTTTTCATACTTTTTTTTTACATGAAACACTCTCAAACTATGTCAAAATTATTTTGGTATCAAATTTCATGTTAAAAATTCAAGTTCTTATTTTTTTTATAAAAAAAGTATCACAGATACTTATATTATTTGATGTATTTCTAGTAGTATAGTCTATCAGGAATAAAATGACACCAAAAACGCCAAGAATATCATTAATTTGTGGCAGTTGTGTAAATTAATGTGAAGTGAAGCTAAAATAACGTATGTTTTTCTAAAAAAAATCATATTTTGGGTATCACTTGGAATTTTTTTTTTTTGATATTTTTTTCTAAGCGCTGGAGAGCTGTTCTGTGCGGGGCTCAAGGATTATCCATTCATTCTGGGACACCCTGTATATAAAAGGAGAAGGTGACTGACTGACTGACTGACTGACTGACTGACTGACATATCAACGCAGGGTCTAAACTATAAGGGCTAGAAACTTGAAATTTTGCACAGGGGTTCCTTTTATAACGTAGGGGAGCACTAAGAAAGGATTTTTGAAAATTCACCCCCTAAGGAGGTAAAACGTGGGTGCAAAGTTAGTATGAAACTGCCGTTTTTGAAGTTAGTGAATATCTAATTCCACGCGAGCGAAGCTGCGGGCGTCCACTAGTTACTACATATGACGGGTTATGCTGGAAAATTAAGTAAATTTATGATACTCAGGTGTATGAGTACCATGTCTACTTAGTAGAAGTGTTGGCACGAAAGTGAACGAAATTCGGAGGGGATAGATGCGCATGCGCATCAATGCGGGGGGCATAATACGGTGGCACAGGTATAAGTAAACTTTAGATAATCATGTGTATGAGTACCATGTCTACTTAGTAGAAGTTTTGGCACGACAGCGAACGAAATTCAGAGGGGATAGATGCGCATGCGCATCAATGCGGGGGACACAATACGGTGGCACTGGTACAGCTAATCGGAAGTAAACAAGCTAGTTGTTACCGATAACCAGGTATATGGCGAGCGGAGGAACGGATGTAAGTGACTAGTACGCTACGGAGACGGAAGCCACTCCCATTATGTAGGTCGAATAAGGTAATAATGTTTATTACACGTTTTTCATTTCAGGTAAAACGTATTTTTAACAATTCCTCTTAAAAAGTAATAAATCATTTTTAACCCCCTACGCAAAAACGACGGAGTTTGACGTGTCTCTGTGTGTGTGTGTGTGTGTGTGTGTGTGTGTGTGTGTGTGTGTCTGTCTGTGGCATCGTAGCTCCCGAACGGATGAACCGATTTTGATTTTGTTTTCTTTGTTTGAAACTTCGGTTTGAAAGGTAAATTATTCTGGAGTGTTCTTAGCTATGTTTGATGAAAATCTGTTCAGCCGTTTAAAGATCATCAGCACTTTTCTAGTTGATGAGGGGATCTGCCTACCTTCCATAATGTCCTATCGATTCGAAATTTGGTGCCGTATTCGCTGCAACCCATAGACGTCCCACTGCTGGGCACGGGTCTCCCCCACAGACATAGCTGCGGGAGGTCTAGAGCATACTCCGCCACGCTGCTCCAATGCGGATTGGTGGAGGGGTTAGTGGCCAACCCAGTGTCGAATGTTCTCAAGCCACCCGAAGGTCTTCGACAAGGCTTAACGATTGTTTCCACCATTGAAAACAACCGGGACCGACGGCTTTACGTGCCCTCCGAAGCACGGTAGTCCATGAAATTTTGCCACTAGCGGTCACCCATCCACAAACCGACCGCGCAACAACGTGCTTAACTCTTTCGATTACATTGAATCGACGCGAGCCATTGGGCTAGGGCGCTACGTGTTGGTACTATTTCGCTGCGACCCATAGACGTCCCACTGCTGGGCACGGGTCTCCCCCACAGACACTTCTGCGGGAGGTCTAGAGCATACTCCACCACGCTGCTCCATTGAATGATATTGAAAGAACATGGTAAGGTAACCATGACGTTAAATATGTCGAGTTTTTAAAATTTTCAATTTATTCCTTGCTTATTTTTAGCTACAAGCCAGCTCGAAAGCAACGCGTTCATGGCGGTGAGCTGGGTGGCCGAGCTGTCGCGCGGCGAGTGCCTCACGCTGGACGTGCGGCTCGACCCCGCCTCGGCGGCGCCCTACTCGCACGCCACGCGCCTCGAGGAACACTTCTACCCCAACTCGCTGCAGTACAGTGAGTTATGCGATGATCCAATAGCTCATTTTAGCCAGCTCGAAAGCAACGCGTTCATGGCGGTGAGCTGGGTGGCCGAGCTGTCGCGCGGCGAGTGCCTCACGCTGGACGTGCGGCTCGACCCCGCCTCGGCGGCGCCCTACTCGCACGCGACGCGTCTCGAGGAACACTTCTACCCCAACTCGCTGCAGTACAGTGAGTTATGCGATGATCCAATTGCTCATTTTAGCCAGCTCGAAAGCAACGCGTTCATGGCGGTGAGCTGGGTGGCCGAGCTGTCGCGCGGCGAGTGCCTCACGCTGGACGTGCGGCTCGACCCCGCGTCGGCGGCGCCCTACTCGCACGCGACGCGCCTCGAGGAACACTTCTACCCCAACTCGCTGCAGTACAGTGAGTTATTTTTAGCTACAAGCCAGCTCGAAAGCAACGCGTTCATGGCGGTGAGCTGGGTGGCCGAGCTGTCGCGCGGCGAGTGCCTCACGCTGGACGTGCGGCTCGACCCCGCCTCGGCGGCGCCCTACTCGCACGCCACGCGCCTCGAGGAACACTTCTACCCCAACTCGCTGCAGTACAGTGAGTTATGCGATCTCACCCAATTGCTCATTTTAATAACTCGCTGCAGTACAGTTAGTGTTGCGATCACCCAATTGCTCATTTTAATATCTTACAAGATAAACCGTATTTTAAATTATCCGCCATTTTGTAGCGGCGGCCATCTTGGATTTATAATGATATCGAATGTATTAAATTATATTGTCATCAGAACTAAAAGTGCATACCAAATTTCAGATAAATCTGTCTACAGGTAGTGGGTCAAATTTCAATTACTAGATTTGAACCAAATAAATAAATAAACAAACAGTGCAAGCTAAATAAAAACGTTTAATTAAAATGTAATTCACGTGTTCAACTAACGTGGGTGGGTGGGTGTTGCTGCATGCTCGTTTGCTATCTTATTTCCATAAAAAAAAACGTACAAAAATGACGGCATGAAAGTGTAGCTTTAATCGAAATTCGGAGGATATAGCTACGCAGGGGTATGAATGTGGCCATACCATGGCAATCCAATCAGCGCTTACAACTGACAACCCGCACGCCCCGCGCAAGACGATACATTTAATTTCACACATTCAAGGTCAGAGCTACAGTGTTTTAAAGTGAAGTTTAAAACAAGTAAAAGTTTTATTTTTTTAAGTTTTTTTTTACATGTGCAGATTGCATATGCCTGAACACGTCCGAGGCGCTCGTGCTGCACACGGCGGGCGTGCAGCGGCAGCTGGTCGGCGCGCTCGCGGCGGCCGGGCCCGCGTGCCTGCTGGCGCCCGCGCGGCTGCGGGCCGCGTGCGCCGCCGCCGGCCTCGCGCCGCAGCACCGCCACGCGTGCCCGCCGGACGACGACCCGGTGAGTGGACAGACTGTTACGATATCTTCTATATATATAAAAGGAGAAGGTGACTGACTGACTGACTGACTGACTGACTGACTGACTGACATATCAACGCAGGGCCTAAACTATAAGGGCTAGAAACTTGAAATTTTGCACACGGGTTCCTTTTATAACGTAGGGGAGCACTAAGAAAGGATTTTTGAAAATTCACCCCCTAAGGGGGTAAAACGGGGGTGCAAAGTTAGTATGAAACTGCCGTTTTTGAAGTCAAGTGGGCAACCCGAATGCGGGCAGACGTCGTTAACGGGTCTAATTCTACGCGAGCGAAGCTGCGGGCGTCCACTAGTAGTCACATGAAGCTATAGCATTGACACATTAGGCTACAGCATCGACACATTAGGCTACAGCATCGACACATTAGGCTACAGCATCCACATTTTAAGATTTCTCGAAGGTATGTGAAGTCTGCCAATCCGCACTTGGCCAGCGTGGTGGACTAAGGCCTAATCCCTCCCATTCTGAGAGGAGACCTGTGCCCAACAGTGGGACGTCTATTGTGTTATCGGGTCGCAGCGATCCACATTTTAAGCTACAACATTATCACATTACACTTCATAATGACATGAGGCTTCAACACAATATACATTGGTTTGGTTCGCTCGTCGCAGCGGGCCCGATGTGCGGTGCAGCAGCACGTCGAACACGCCGCGGCGCACTGGATTTGCCGATGAGTGATCCGACACACAATTGGCACATTAGGTTACTACACTGGTTAGGCTACAAAATAATCATATTAGGCTACCACATAATCACATTAGGCTACAACATAGCCACATTAGGCTACCACATAATCATTGGCTCTGGCGACTGCGCTAGCACAGCTAGGATGCCTCCTAGTCAAATTAAGCTACCATAATACATATCGATCGCTTCTAAGCAATATTAAATGGGTCGCGTCGCATCTGTACATGGACATAATCATCATGCCGTGAGCATCAGTATAAATGATATCTTATATGTCCTCAGGAGGAGCAGCGGCGGTGCCTGTTGACGGTGGCGCTGGAAGCGCGCCTGCCCAACTTCCTCAAGCGCTGCGCCCACGACTGGGCAACGGGCACTCACAGCGGCGTTGGGTGCACGCTCACCTTCCTGGTCAGTCACAGTTAATTTTATTCCATATCTGTTTTTTTTTCTAAAACCGTAATAAACTGCCGATCTTAGTTACACACACACATCAACACTTGTCCATTCCTCCCATTCCAAACCTCCCTGGCTTAGGAACGACAGGATATGTGGTCTAAGCAAAATAGGGAGGAAAGCTATTTCTCGATACCACCATAAAAAATCCATGCACGTATAATGTATGTAGTACCAAAATCTATCATGCAATTTTTTTTTAAATTATTTTGTTATTATTCTAGGTGGATTGGAGTTGGAAACGAGCTATAGAACTAAAAGAAAATGCAAAGGAGCTAACTGCACCCCTGTTTACGTCGTCAACGGTACCAGACAGGTGAGTTAATTACATTTGTGACACAACTCTGAACTTCATAATTATAACAGTTTCAGTTAGTGCAATAAGGCTATGGTCGTGGTGGTCTCTGATGATTTTGAGTTATATAAACATTCTGATACATTAGATTTTATCGATCAATTGAATAAAACTGTAGTAAATACGTATGTAAATATATATGTATATTAAGTAGACTGTCGCTTTCCATCTGTGCAAAAATCACATCGATCCATCAATCTATTGAGGAGCAGATAAAAGGACAAACTAACCAAAATAATCGATTACAAATATGTAGAACGATGTTTCTGATGCATATTTTTTTATTTATTTATTCACAGCTTTATTGACACCTCTAAAGAATATCTCTTTATAGGTGTCAATAAAGCTACTACTAAACTACATTTATAAAAAAATCACTGATTGATCATTCCGATGAGGAAGATATATCAACAAACATAATTTCCCATTTGTATATATTAGGACAGATAAATACCTAAATACCTTTTGTTTTCCACCTAGAATTATGTTGACTTTCGGATACACTTTTTAGAAACTACCCTCTTAGCCCTCAAGATTTGCAAAATGTTTGTGAATGGCTTGGAACGAGACAAAGTTCTTATTTTTATTTATTTTATTTAATATTTTATGTACACACTTTTCAGCATAAAATACATTAATAAAGTAACAAAGGAAGTAAATGGTACAAGGGTACTAGGTTCTTGTTATAAATCTGTCAAAAAAGTCTGTTATTTGTACCTAGGAACGTGATTAGATGCCTAGAGCACTGCGTGCAACAGCTGACTCAGCTCACGGGGCTTCTCGACGCCATCCTTACGAAGTGCTGCAATTTGGTGGTACCTGACGGTAACTATTTATTGCTTCTTACTCTCAGCATTATTTATAACACTTATAATGTGTTGATCAGATTGAAAAAAGTACAGAGTTGTGCTGTAAAACAGTCGGTCGTGGTCCTCTATAGCAAATGCTGAGCACCCTTTTCTTATTCATAATGTAATCAGTCTATGGGACAACTTTTAAGTTTCTTTTAAGATTATTATTAGAGATCTAATTTTAATATGTATTTGTTTATTCGCAATAAATGCGGTATGAAAAGGATATTCTATTTAAATGAATCTTGCATCACCCAGGTACAAATTAGAGCTTTCTGTTGACATTGCGTTATCCATACTATATATACTATAATATTATAAATGCGAAAGTAACTCTGTCTGTCTGTCTGTGTCGCTTTCACGCCAAAACTACTGAACCGATTTAAATGAAATTTGGTACACAGATTGTCTAGAGCCTGAGAAAGGACATAGGCTACTTTTTATTTGGAAAAAAGTGTTGTAAAGGGTTGAAAAGGGGGTTGAAAGGTTCTATGAAAGTTTTGTCATTTTCAGAACTAGAAGCATAAAATTTATATTATAGGCTGTTGATTAGATATAAATAAATATGGCATTCAAAGTTTGTAAAAATTTTGTAAGGGTGTAAAATAAACATATATTATTATGTCTAATTCCACGCGAGCGAAGCTGCGGGCGTCCACTAGTGCTATATATTTTCCATAATTTTACAGCCTTAAGTGAAATGGAAGAAAAGTTTAAAGGCATCGGCACAGTGTCGCTGTACTTCCAAGTGGTGCAGTGGTTCTTACGCGTGGGGCTGCTGCCCGAGCGGCAGGACGCGTGCGCGGCGCTGCCCTACCCGGCGCACCAGCTGTACACCATCTACAAGAAGAGGTATTGCAGTACAGCATACAGGCCATGGGGGAGACCCGTGCCCAGCAGTGGGACGTCTATGGGTCGCAGCGAAAATGCAGGCCATCGGGCTCTATACTTCCAAGTGGTGCAGTGGTTCCTGCGCGTGGGGCTGCTGCCCGAGCGGCAGGACGCGTGCGCGGCGCTGCCCTACCCGGCGCACCAGCTGTACACCATCTACAAGAAGAGGTATTGCAGTACAGCATACGGGCCATGGGGGAGACCCGTGCCCAGCAGTGGGACGTCTATGGGTCGCAGCGAAAATGCAGGCCATCGGCACGGGCTCTATACTTCCAAGTGGTGCAGTGGTTCTTACGCGTGGGGCTGCTGCCCGAGCGGCAGGACGCGTGCGCGGCGCTGCCCTACCCGGCGCACCAGCTGTACACCATCTACAAGAAGAGGTACTGCAGTACAGCATACAGGCCATGGGGGAGACCCGTGCCCAGCAGTGGGACGTCTATGGGTCGCAGCGAAAATGCAGGCCATCGGGCTCTATACTTCCAAGTGGTGCAGTGGTTCCTGCGCGTGGGGCTGCTGCCCGAGCGGCAGGACGCGTGCGCGGCGCTGCCCTACCCGGCGCACCAGCTGTACACCATCTACAAGAAGAGGTATTGCAGTACAGCATACAGGCCATGGGGGAGACCCGTGCCCAGCAGTGGGACGTCTATGGGTCGCAGCGAAAATGCAGGCCATCGGGCTCTATACTTCCAAGTGGTGCAGTGGTTCCTGCGCGTGGGGCTGCTGCCCGAGCGGCAGGACGCGTGCGCGGCGCTGCCCTACCCGGCTCACCAGCTGTACACCATCTACAAGAAGAGGTATTGCAGCACAGCATACAGGCCATGGGGGAGACCCGTGCCCAGCAGTGGGACGTCTATGGGTCGCATCGTAAATGCAGGCCATCGGCACGGGCTCTATGCTTCCAAGTGGTGCAGTGGTTCTTACGCGTGGGGCTGCTGCCCGAGCGGCAGGACGCGTGCGCGGCGCTGCCCTACCCGGCGCACCAGCTGTACACCATCTACAAGAAGAGGTATTGCAGTACAGCATACAGGCCATGGGGGAGACCCGTGCCCAGCAGTGGGACGTCTATGGGTCGCAGCGAAAATGCAGGCCATCGGGCTCTATACTTCCAAGTGGTGCAGTGGTTCCTGCGCGTGGGGCTGCTGCCCGAGCGGCAGGACGCGTGCGCGGCGCTGCCCTACCCGGCTCACCAGCTGTACACCATCTACAAGAAGAGGTATTGCAGCACAGCATACAGGCCATGGGGGAGACCCGTGCCCAGCAGTGGGACGTCTATGGGTCGCATCGTAAATGCAGGCCATCGGCACGGGCTCTATGCTTCCAAGTGGTGCAGTGGTTCCTGCGCGTGGGGCTGCTGCCCGAGCGGCAGGACGCGTGCGCGGCGCTGCCCTACCCGGCGCACCAGCTGTACACCATCTACAAGAAGAGGTATTGCAGCACAGCATACAGGCCATGGGGGAGACCCGTGCCCAGCAGTGGGACGTCTATGGGTCGCAGCGAAAATGCAGGCCATCGGCACGGGCTCTATGCTTCCAAGTGGTGCAGTGGTTCTTACGCGTGGGGCTGCTGCCCGAGCGGCAGGACGCGTGCGCGGCGCTGCCCTACCCGGCGCACCAGCTGTACACCATCTACAAGAAGAGGTATTGCAGCACAGCATACAGGCCATGGGGGAGACCCGTGCCCAGCAGTGGGACGTCTATGGGTCGCAGCGAAAATGCAGGCCATCGGCACGGGCTCTATGCTTCCAAGTGGTGCAGTGGTTCTTGCGCGTGGGGCTGCTGCCCGAGCGGCAGGACGCGTGCGCGGCGCTGCCCTACCCGGCGCACCAGCTGTACACCATCTACAAGAAGAGGTATTGCAGTACAGCATACAGGCCATGGGGGAGACCCTTGCCACAAAGTAGATATTAGGAACAGAGATTAAGCTTCTTAAGAACGTGCAAATCGGTTGCACTCCTACAAGCACGCGGGACATGTGTGCGTGGCCACTGGCCGCTTGTCGCGTACGCGGCGAGAGTGGAAAAAACCGGTTGACGCTGTCACATCAAGTTGACTATCTCAGGGTAATCGCTACGCACAGTTGGTTTTGTTTGTTGCAAGTTTGAATATATAATATAAAAACGTGGTATTAATAATAATGGTTGTATATTGTACTGTACACACAGTATAGTGATAAAGTGAATAATGCTAGAAAAAATAAAAATATTATATCGTACTTTAACTATCCCAAGGAGTGCAATAGGTAAGTAAATATTTGATTATTACTTTTTCAAGTAAGTACCTTTATTTTACTGTATGATCCTTTTTTAATAAGAAATGGGTACTACACGGTGTGTTTTTACCTTTTTATTATTATTACAAGCTTCTACTAAACATTTGTAGGTATGTGGGTGGGTTGGTACGTGCTATGTGTTTTAAGTTTAAGTATTGCAAGTGAGATTAGAACCACATCCAGATGTCTTATTGAACTGAAATTTTTATTCCTTCGTAACTTCGGTGACAGTACAATAATATGATAGATTATAACCTGACGCTGCAGCTAGGATTTGATATGCCATGTGAGTGTTTCCCGATACATTACTTGAAAAAACTATGTATTAGATTTAGAATTTGCCATACCATAAAAAGAAATAATAAAATATTAAAAAATTAAAATTATAAAAATAAAATTATTAGAGTAAGAAATTTGTAAAGTATGTTATTTTCTATTTTCTATTCTGTATTAGTTCTTATTGTAGTATTCTTCTTATATTCTGAATAATAAAACTATTTAACAAAATTAAATAATTTCTTTAATTTGTCTTAACCTGTTGTGACAACCCTACCAAAATAGGTAACAATTTTGCACGTTCTTAGGAAGCTTAGCCTCTGTTCCTAATATCTACTTTGTGCCCTTGCCCAGCAGTGGGACGTCTATGGGTCGCAGCGAAAATGCAGGCTATACTTCCAAGTGGTGCAGTGATTCCTGCGCATTGCATTCCTAATATTTTTTTTGTCATCTTTAATCGATATTTCTTTAAACACTTTTCCCCCGACGCTATTTTCCTCTCATATAATTTCCCTTTGTCTCCATAACCTTCACTATACGAGATACGCTAAAAATTTCTTCAATACTTTTTAGGCGGCTAAAGCTTCAACGCTTAGAAGATAAATCACCGTCGGATGATGAAAATGAATCATGCTCCTTACTGTACATCGATCAGCTGATAGAGCACGAGTTTGGAGGAGACAGGACGCATCAGTGAGTTTCAGTTATTGTTTTACTGAGTTACCGAGTACATAGCGAGATTAAGCAAAGGATTGAAAACTGGATTCAGAATGCACAGATCATCTTTTAGTAGAGGCAGATCCAGCAGTGGGTGGACAAAACGCTAGGCTAAAAAACGAGTCCATCATTAGAAACCGCATAATTTATTGTTATTTAATCTCTATTATTATGTATTTCCAGCGGTGACAGCCCAGTGGCTATCGAACTCGCCTCACTCGACAATTAAATGTCACTTGCTGTAACGGTGAAGGACACATCGTGAGGAAACGTGCATGCCTGAGAAATCATCATAATGTTCTCGAAGGCATGTGAAGTCTGTCAATCCGCACTTAGTGGACTAAGGCCTAATCCCTCCCATTCTGAGAGGAGACCCGTGCCCAACAGTGGGACAAATAAAGGGTTGTGGTGCGTTATGTTTTTTATTTTATAGTATATAGGAATGACAAACAGACATACAGGCCACCTGATGGTAAGTGGTCACCGTCGTCTATGGACACGTGCGACACCAGGGGTATCACAGGTGCGTTGCCTGCCTTGAAGGAAGCGTTTCACACTCTTTTTGAAGCGCTCCATGTCGTAGCTTGAAGGTAAAACAACGGTCGGAAGCTCATTCCACAGAATTGTTATTAATATTTGTTTAGAATAGAATAGAATAGATTTTTTTTTATTTCACTTCGTAATATAGGTATAATTAAATACTACAATTTTAAAACTAGGTACTTACTACTTACTTATTACAAAGCGAAACAGGACCGCACTCAGCTTATGCCATAAATATATGGCGCTGGTTTTCAGTACGGCCCTATTGCAAGCTAGTTTGATCGATAGACGATATCGAGATATTTATTTCTGTTCAGAATGTGGATGCGTGGTGGAAGCGAAAATGGGGGACTGTATCCACCGCCGTCGCTGTACGCGCTCCTGCGGCTTTACCTGCTGCCGGACATCGCGGAGGAGCACAAGCACTCGCTGGTGCTGTACCTGCTCGTCGACTACTCCATGGTGTACGACGAGATCCGGTGAGTGTTGTACTGCTCACTGTGCGTCCCACTGCTGGGCACGGGTCTCCCCCACAGACGCGTCGCTGCTTAACTCTTTCGATCACATTGAATCGACGCGAGCCATTGGGCTATGGCGCTCGGGGCTATACCCACAGCTAAACTGAACTGTTAGACGGAAAACGTTGTACCAGTGAACATCACTATCAACGGCGGAAGATGACGAACATCCCTAGCAGGTGTGGCACATCCAGGTGGCAGTCAGTTACTAAGAACAGTTGACGTTGTTAAATATAAAGTTTTATAAAGTTGTAGCGTTTTCGTTATTTCTAATAGTCTGGTCTTTATAACTTAGATAAACATTTTTCAGACTCTAAATGAACGCAAACGTTCTTATACAATGTAGTATTTCATTAGTAAAAGTAGCTCTTATCTCATATCTAAGCTATAAACCGTGAAATCTATTCTTGACCATAGTCTGCATATCAAAATATTGTATTAACTGTTGTATCTTTATCGCTGTTAGATTGCCTAATGAACCGAATATGCAATCAATAAATTGTAACATTATAAACTTGTATACAAATAGTTTTCTGCTATATCTGATGCATTGAACTGTCTTCTCTTAAAAAACATTATAAAAATGTTCATGTTATTTCAGTTACGAGGAGGTTATCCGGCGGCTGATGCAGTTCCCCACGATGTTCGGGCTGAGCAACACAGCTATTAAGGCCACGCAGGCCTTTTGGCATCTCGACCACAGAGACTTTGATGTCAGTTTCAAGTAAAAAGTGCCTTAATGAATCCTATCTATTTTACTGTTACTGTATGAACGAATGGTCGATCGCGATAATCATCATTAATAGTGTATCGTGGAACGACCGGCACTGATATCAAACCAGAGTCAGGTAGTATTGGAACAGTAAAATAGAATGTAGGCAAAAGGCAATAGCCTTTACATGTAGTAAACCAAACACCACCAAAAAAAGTACGAATAGTTAACGTCCTTATATATTGAATTAATAATACCGTATATGGTGGTCGAGTGCGTAAACATATGTGGTATTCCTGGAAAGTTTGTCCACCACAACCCTTTCTTTGTCCCACTGTTGGGCACGGGTCTACTCACAGAATGGGAGGCCACTTAACTTACCTTAATATTAATTTGCAATTTAACTTTATATATTACTTAAAAACTTAACTTAATATTACTTTGTAATTTAACTTTATATATTACTTAAAAACTTAACTTAATATTACTTGGTAATTTAACTTTATATATTACTTTGTAACCTCTTTACCGTAGGGATAGTTGACTGACCGGTCAGATTAGGAATATCGGTGGGGCCCGGTTCGGACGGACCCCTCTGACATACATCTAGGCACATGAGCAGCCAAGCACACCAACAGGCCCTGTTCTTCTCTTTATTTACTAACTCACTTAATAGCTAATTTAAAAAATAATTAAAAACATAACTTTATAAATTATTGAGGATAAGTGGTAAGAATAATGTGGAGTTAAGTGGGACAGTACTCAGTTGTTTGTATTTTATCCTACACCCCCCACTATTCCTGTTACAATGGCCTACAGGCCACTGGGCTGTCACCGTTCCACCAAATTTGAAAGCTTGTCACTTGAAAATATTTCGACATTGTTTTTATCGACTGAATTAAATTTAGGTGACAGTCTTTCTACGGATTCGAGGTTTTTTTTTTATTATGAATTATTTCACGCCCTACAATTGACCACCTTGAATTTGTACACCTACCAACAAAACTTTCACCATCACCCAGGGTTGACTGGTGGAAAAATCCGCTTGGCATTACGTTCGCCGTTTGTACGCAATTTAAAATAAATAAATAAATATCTTGGACATTCTCACACACGGCCATCTGACCCCAAAGTAGGCGCGAGCCTGCGTTATGGGTGTCAGAGACTGATATACATACATAGATATTTTTAAATACATACTTAAATAGATAATATTGACATCCAGACACAGAACAAATACAAGTGTTCGTCACACGAATATTTGTCCTGAGTGGGATTCGAACCCACGACCTTTGGCGCAACAGACAGGGTCACTACCGATTGCGCCAACGGGCCTGTCAATCTATATATATAAAAGGAGAAGGTGACTGACTGACTGACTGACTGACTGACTGACTGACTGACTGACTGACTGACTGACTGACATATCAACGCAGGGCCTAAACTATAAGGGCTAGAAACTTGAAATTTTGCACAGGGGTTCCTTTTATAACGTAGGGGAGCACTAAGAAAGGATTTTTGAAAATTCACCCCCTAAGGGGGTGCAAAGTTAGTATGAAACATTGCCGTTTTTGAAGTCGTTAGACGGGTAGACGTCGTTAATGGGTCTAATTCTACGCGAGCGAAGCTGCGGGCGTCCACTAGTTTGTGTATGAGAAGCCTTAATAAATTGCTTTACAAAATTGTATCCGACAGTTCGCCCTCGACCAACTGCAGTGCCTCACGGGCAACACTCTCTCCGAATGGCAACACAACGTCGTCCTATCCTCGCTCCTCGCACAGAAGAAAACGCAAGCGGCCCTCCAATACCTGCACGTGCGAAAACCGGCGCCCGTACAGAACCTGCGCGACAAGGACACAGATTACAACAGGATGAGCGACCACGACAAGCTGGAGGACTGGCGGCCGTGCTGCAACCTGTACCTGGCCAGGGGGCTGGTGTACGAGGCGCTGGACGTGGTCCGCATGTGCGTGCAGAACGCCGGCGCGGTGGAGGATAAGCTGCAAGTGCTCAATTTCTTCTTTAAAGGTTCGTAATTAAATGTCCATAGCCCGATGGCTCGCGTCGATTCAATGTAATCGAAAGAGTTAAGCAACGACGGGCGCGGTCGGTTTGTGGTCGCTCCTCGCACAGAAGAAAACGCAAGCGGCCCTCCAATACCTGCACGTGCGAAAACCGGCGCCCGTACAGAACCTGCGCGACAAGGACACAGATTACAACAGGATGAGCGACCACGACAAGCTGGAGGACTGGCAGCCGTGCTGCAGCCTGTACCTGGCCAGGGGGCTGGTGTACGAGGCGCTGGACGTGGTCCGCATGTGCGTGCAGAACGCCGGTCCGGTGGAGGATAAGCTGCAAGTGCTCAATTTCTTCTTTAAAGGTTCGTATTTAAATGCAGTCACTTTGACACAGATTATAACAGGATGAGCGACCACGACAAGCTGGAGGACTGGCAGCCGTGCTGCAGCCTGTACCTGGCCAGGGGGCTGGTGTACGAGGCGCTGGACGTGGTCCGCATGTGCGTGCAGAACGCCGGCGCGGTGGAGGATAAGCTGCAAGTGCTCAATTTCTTCTTTAAAGGTTCGTATTTAAATGCAGTCACTTTGACACAGATTACAACAGGATGAGCGACCACGACAAGCTGGAGGACTGGCAGCCGTGCTGCAGCCTGTACCTGGCCAGGGGGCTGGTGTACGAGGCGCTGGACGTGATCCGCATGTGCGTGCAGAACGCCGGTTCGGTGGAGGATAAGCTGCAAGTGCTCAATTTCTTCTTTAAAGGTTCGTATTTAAATGCAGTCACTTTGACACAGATTATAACAGGATGAGCGACCACGACAAGCTGGAGGACTGGCAGCCGTGCTGCAGCCTGTACCTGGCCAGGGGGCTGGTGTACGAGGCGCTGGACGTGATCCGCATGTGCGTGCAGAACGCCGGCGCGGTGGAGGATAAGCTGCAAGTGCTCAATTACTTCTTTAAAGGTTCGTATTTAAATGCAGTCACTTTGACACAGATTACAACAGGATGAGCGACCACGACAAGCTGGAGGACTGGCAGCCGTGCTGCAGCCTGTACCTGGCCAGGGGGCTGGTGTACGAGGCGCTGGACGTGATCCGCATGTGCGTGCAGAACGCCGGTGCGGTGGAGGATAAGCTGCAAGTGCTCAATTTCTTCTTTAAAGGTTCGTAATTAAATGTCCATAGCCCGATGGCTCGCGTCGATTCAATGTAATCGAAAGAGTTAAGCAACGACGGGCGCGGTCGGTTTGTGGTCGCTCCTCGCACAGAAGAAAACGCAAGCCGCCCTCCAATACGTTCGTATTTAATTAAATGCAGTCACTTACGCACTTTAAATACGCACACTGACTGATGATGAATTATTTAAAAGGAAACTGATACAATTATTATATATCAAATGCTATTATAATATTAAAGAATTTATGGATGATAGAATTTTTTGAAAATTGACCTTTTATGACATTTAAAATATCGGATTAATCACAAGCTCGCTTACTATACTACTATCAATACAATTAATATTTTGACAAATTCATTTACTGTAAATTTCACTAATTGTATTTAGCTTAAGTTTAAATTTTGCATGCCCTATGGGTTAGGATAAGAGGATTAAAATAACCTGCTTTTAAATAGGTATTTATAATGTTCGGATGTTCCTAATAATTATTATTACAGTAGGTACTGTACCTTATCCTGCGAATAAATAACTTTGACTTTGACTGACTTTTTTTTTGACACTATCATATAAGCGTAATACAACACATGTTTGCGCGAAACTATATTATTTTATGATAGGTAAGTAGAGTGAAGAGCTCTTCACTTAAACAAAAACTCAAGCAACTGGCTTTTAGCGCCTTTAATATTGATATGCAAGAATAATAAAATATAAGATTGTTAAAAAAATCTAAACCATTACAGTACTCCCAAATTAATAATGCGCATAGAAATCTTCGTTACTGTTCGGCAAAGGTCGTATTCCCCGAGCGTCGGAAGACGATATGTGTATAGAGTGGTTAAGTGCATTTTCTTAAAAATGGTTTTCAAACACAGGTTTACATCGATCAACTTTTTTCTCAAATTATTTACAGTTGGGAGTTCTTTGAGCGTCAACTGAAAATTGTATATCATATTACGAATAACACAGTAGTGGAAATCATCAAGTCCCAGCCGAAATGTACTTTTAGGTTTTCCTTTTTTCGGTGAGGAAAATTTCATTGATTGATTCTGTTTTTTTTCGTTTAAGATATTACTCAAAGTTCGTCGTGAAATTCCTGTAGCTTTTGTAACACGGTCCTGAATTTTTTTAAAATAACCATCATGGTCTCTTTCGAAAACATTGGCTTCATTTAAGAAATAAAGGTACACATTAAATACTATTTGCCGTGCTTGTGACTTAAGCGGCTTTCCACGTTTAAATTTATCCATTCTAGAAGAATTAGGCATATTTTATTTCTTGTATTATTGCATTATGTATTTATACTTTCTAATATTATTTATTCCTATATTGTTTTATATATTTGTTTCTTTATGCATGTGTATCTTTCTATTAAAATGTATATAAGCCTAAATCTGATTTTATAAATGTTTTTTTCTGGTAAATAAAAAAAAATGGTCTTAATATGTATTTAACGTGTGTAAAAATGTTAGTGTAGGCGACGCACCTTAGAAAAATATAAAGCTTAATACTTTTGAGAAAAGAATAAAGACGTCAGCTGTCACGCTGAAGTAACAAAACGATTCGGTGGTTTTATTTATTTCCATCGCCAACAGTTAGTATGTTATTTTACAAAATAAACTATTTCAATTTGAGTAAGATAATTAAAGTTGAAATTAAATTCACATTTGAAAACAAAACCAAGAAGGGTGTGTAATAGCAGCTCTTTAAAATTCCCCAGTATATAAAGACGACTGACGGACCTTTGACTGACCGGCGACAGCCGCCGACCAACCGAATTGTTTTCAATTTTTTCACATGATTTGACATATGACTTTGACTCCTGTTTCTTTCGAACAAGGTGCAAAATGTAAGTGCATTGTTGAGGGCTTTCTCCGATTCAATGATTCGGGTGTTTCCGGGAATACGACAATTAGCGAAGATTTGCATGCATTATTAATTTGGGAGTACTGTACGTTAAGAGTGTTTAGGAACGTATAAAATAAATGTGTTTCCAGGTTGTCGTAATACGGGGCAATTAGCGAAGATCCTGAACGTGACCTTACTCCCATCTGAGGAGGAGGCCTTCATCCAGTACCTGCAGGGCTGCAACGAGCCGCAGACCTCCGACATTCTCATCATGTACTACTTGCAGCAGGCCAGGTAACATCTGACGTGGCTAGATTTATACGAAAAAAAAATCTTGCCTTGACTCTCTCTTGAAAGATCTATCTATATATTTAAAAGGAGAAGCTGACTGACTGACTGACTGACTGACTGACATATCAACGCAGGGCCTAAACTATAAGGGTTAGAAACTTGAAATTTTGCACAGGGGTTCCTTTTATAACGTAGGGGAGCACTAAGAAAGGATTTTTGAAAATTCACCCCCTAAGGGGGTAAAACGGGGGTGCAAAGTTAGTATGAAACTTAGCCGTTTTTGAAGTCGTTAGACGGGTAGACGTCGTTAATGGGTCTAATTCTACGCGAGCGAAGCTGCGGGCGTCCACTAGTTTATTATAAACTGGTGAATGCCCGCAGCTACGCTCGACTGCTGTGTATGAGAGGCAATAATGCTGTAAACCCATCGATAGATGGCGCTGTACCCTTTACTGAATCACGCTATAATGTGTATTGGGGACTTTGATAAAGTATTAACATTTATATTGCTTCAAACAACAACTTGCATCAAAGGCTACCAGCAGTTGCGGCTACCATTGAGACAAATGATTTTGGTATGGAATTTTTGAATAGTAGTTTAAAGTAGTTTAAACTACTGTATTATTAATTTGATTACCTTAAACAGCGTTACAAAATAAAATGTATTGTTCAGCTTCCGCATACGCATACTTAATAATCTAATTTGACGTTAATTGTTGTCTATTCGAATTTCGACGCGAGCGAAGCTGCGGGCGTCCACTAGTATCTAATAAGGGACTTATTCATAACAAATTATTAAATCCATTTAGCTATAGTGTTTTATTCTTTATTCAAACTCCATTCAGAATTTGACAGAAAGTGTCAAGACACTATAGCTATGATTGGTTTATTAATTTGTTATGAATAAGTCCGCAGTCCAGCATACAATCTAACCTCATGTATTATCTGGTCGGCTTGTTAAATATCAATATTCCTTACACAGCTCGCTTTTAGAGTTATATCTTTGTATCATTCGCGTGACTTAATCCATGGTGATTTCATTATTAATGCCATAATTACTGCAACATACTAAATAGGTAGAATGAGACATGCACTAAAGTACATAGGCCTGTGTATGGTTGGTTTATAGTTTTTGCAAATTTAAAAGTTATATTATAATCTTATTTTGTATCTTAATATATTGCTTTGCCCTCCAGATACTTGGAAGCAGAGCAATATAACAACAAAATCAAATCCAAGGGCCGTGCGAAAGACTTGTGTACGTCAGCGGAGTCCCTGCTAGATGTGATGGACAGGGAGGGAGCAAGAGACATGCTCGTTGAAGTAGTGTGCTCAGCCGTGCCTTCCATAGCCAATAGTGTCGCCCGCTGCGCCCAGGTGGAGTTTGAGCCTCATAGTAAGTATTCGTTTTAAGACCAAATGGCATACCCTAGTACTCAAAATGACCTGTAAGACCAAATGGCATACCCTAGTACTCAAAATGACCTGCATGTTGAGCCTCATAGTAAGTATTCGTTTTAAGACCAAATGGCATACCCTAGTACTCAAAATGACCTGCATGTTGAGCCTCATAGTAAGTATTCGTTTTAAGACCAAATGGCATACCCTAGTACTCAAAATGACCTGCATGTTGAGCCTCATAGTAAGTATTCGTTTTAAGACCAAATGGCCCTAGTACTCAAAATGACCTGCATGTTGAGCCTCATAGTAAGTATTCGTTTTAAGACCAAATGGCATACCCTAGTACTCAAAATGACCTGTATGTTGAGCCTCATAGTAAGTATTCGTTATAAGACCAAATGGCATACCCTAGTACTCAAAATGACCTGCATGTTGAGCCTCATAGTAAGTATTCGTTTTAAGACCAAATGGCATACCCTAGTACTCAAAATGACCTGCATGTTGAGCCTCATAGTAAGTATTCGTTTTAAGACCAAATGGCATACCCTAGTACTCAAAATGACCTGCATGTTGAGCCTCATAGTAAGTATTCGTTTTAAGACCAAATGGCATACCCTAGTACTCAAAATGACCTGCATGTTGAGCCTCATAGTAAGTATTCGTTTTAAGCCCAAATGGCATACCCTAGTACTCAAAATGACCTGCATGTTGAGCCTCATAGTAAGTATTCGTTTTAAGACCAAATGGCATACCCTAGTACTCAAAATGACCTGCATGTTGAGCCTCATAGTAAGTATTCGTTTTAAGACCAAATGGCATACCCTAGTACTCAAAATGACCTGCATGTTGAGCCTCATAGTAAGTATTCGTTTTAAGACCAAATGGCATACCCTAGTACTCAAAATGACCTGCATGTGTCAACGTATGATTAACTAAAATGGCAAGTTAGTTGTTATCCTGTGTATAATGGATCTGTTGTTAGGTAATTGACCTAGACAGAAATTTGTTCGCTTTAATCGGTCCATCATTTATTTATTTATACAACTTTATTGACACTTATAAAGAGATATATAATAAATACAATGGGCGTAATTAATGCCTTATGGAATTTTCTACCAGTCAAACCCTGTTTGAGTGGATAAAAGTTGCGGTAGGTAAAAAAAAACTAAAATAAGAACAGATTACAATTAACTAAATTATATACATACAAAAAATATATATTATTTTTGAGTTACGCTATAATAAAATTCCGTGGTGATTACTGCGGCGTAACGTTCGTATTTTGTTTATTTCAGTTATTGCGCCAAAACCCATGTCCGTATTCGTCCAAGCACGGTCGCCGAAAAACACATTCACCTACAAGTCATCTTTTATTCAGGTATTTGCACATCTTGTTTATTAGTGTAATATACGTAATGCTTTGTGTAAATATATGTTGGACATAAACAGCAGAGCAGAGTGACAAATCTTGGTACGTTCAGTAACCCTTTATAAAGAACTTTGGCTACTGGTTCGATGGTTCGCTGAAGCAAAATTTGAAAATTTTGAAAATTTCGTTCAGTTTCTATATTTTATACTAGCTGACCCGGCAAACGTTGTTTTGCCATATAAATAATTTTTACTGAATATTTTGGGAGAACTTCATGTAAGCCAATACCACTACCACTACTACTATCACTACCCCTACCACTATAACTACCCCTACCACTAACACTACCCCTACCACTACCCCTACCACTACCCCTACCACTATCACTACCCCTACCACTACCAATACCACAACCACTACCATTACCACTACCCCTACCACTACCACTACCCCTACATCTACCACTACCCCTACCACAACCCCTACCACTACCTATCACGCACCGGCGCCATCTACTTAAAATATTGGGAAAAAAGATTTTCCCGCTTTTCTGTTGAAATTTTTCCTGAATTTTCTTTGCTATAATCCTCACGGAGCCCGAGACCTTTCCAACGAATGCAAAACCGTGGAAATCGGTTCGTGCGTTCTGGAGTTATAGCGTCAGGAAGGAAAACCCGACTTATTTTTATATAGTAGATTAATAAGTAAATGTTTCATTCGTCAATAATTATTAATTCCAGGACACTATAGAGAATGCGAGCGAGACGTGGGTGAACAAGCCTCAGATGAGACGCGGTATTAAGCGCGCGCTCAACGTTGAGGACACGCCCTTCATCTGTACGCCCAAACTTTTCAGAACTAAAAGGTACGGCAACTCTAATTCAGGCTGCAACTGAGGTTATCAGCATCCTTAGAACTAAGCTCATCAATAACCTAACAATATGAGGTTGTATTGTATACAGTAGTTACATACATTCAGTTACATACTCTTTCATGTACACCACAAAAAATTACATTGAAGTACAAGAAATGAGACAAAAAAAACAACTGGATGAAAAAAAACAAGCTTGGGATAGAAGGCAAAGTAGTTTAAATTAAAAGAAAAACATTTTTTCTTGCTGTTAGTACTTAATAAAGAAAACGAAAAACATTTTTTCTTTTAATTTAAACTACTTTGCCTTCTACCCCAAGCCTGTTTTTTTTTCATCCAGTTGTTTTTTTTTGTCTCATTACTTGTACGCTCTCTTTCTTTCCTCACATCCTCGCATTTCCTATGTATTTCTGACTTATCTAACTATAAATAACATTATAATAGTCCGGTTAGTTATTAAGTACTAACAGTAACTGCCGTGATAGGAATCCTGGGTTCGAATCCCGGCAAGGGGCAGATATTCATTTCACAGAGAAGTGTGTCCGTCTGCCACAATACCACTCACTCCTACATACCTTAGTGAAAATACAATGATATGTGATAATGATCCATACCGTCCTATCCAGTCTCTTCCAGGACCAACAAGGCAATTCAACGCCGCCCAAGCGAGCTAAATTAGACCTTAGCGGTACACCAAAAACGTCCAAAATGCAGCAAACGCCGCGAGTCAGCGATAAGCTGAGCAAGCAAATGGCGACCCTACTCGATATGCCCGAAATACAGAGCCCGGGATACAAGCCTTACAATACAAGAAGCGGAGCGGGAACGCCACAGAGCATATTGAAGGTAAGAACACGCAGTATTCAAGGATAAGTTCATATAAATAATAAGATTCAGGAAAATATGTTCAGATGAAGTGTAGTTAGAGGTGTAAAATTGTTTATCAATGTATTTTATGAATAAGGTATAGATTAATCTATCTATATATATAAAAGGAGAAGGTGACTGACTGACTGACTGACTGACTGACTGACTGACTGACTAACATATCAACGCAGGGCCTAAACTATAAGGGCTAGAAACTTGAAATTTTGCACAGGGGTTCCTTTTATAATGTAGGGGAGCACTAAGAAAGGATTTCTGAAAATTCACCCCCTAAGGGGGTAAAACGGGGGTGCAAAGTTAGTATGAAACTTTGCCGTTTTTGAAGTCTTTAGACGGGTAGACGTCGTTAATGGGTCTAATTCTACGCGAGCGAAGCTGCGGGCGTCCACTAGTATATATATAAAAGGAGAAGCTGACTGACTGACTGACTGACTGACATATCAACGCACGGCCTCAACTATAAGGGTTAAAAACTTGAAATTTTGCACAGGGGTTCCTTTTATAATGTAGGGAAGCACTAAGAAAGGATTTTTGAAAATTCACCCCCTAAGGGGGTAAAACAGGGGTGCAAAGTTAGTATGAAACTTTGCCGTTTTTAAAGTCAAGTGGGCAACCCGAACGCGGGCAGACGTCCTTGATGGGTCTAATTCTACGCGAGCGAAGTTGCGGGCGAACACTAGTAAGCTATATATTTTCAATGTTAGAGCTACACTTTCATGCCGGTCCGTATACTACATAACGAAAAATGAATAAATAAAACGTCCACTACCCGCCATTTTTTTTGCAATTCAACTATTTTAGTTCTGAAATCTTTGATTTTAGTGACGTCCAAATCTTCGAGATACTGAAATCGAAAAGACGATTCTGATGACGATGGTAGTAATTTTGAATCTGTCATGATCGTGTTAGTAGCGTCCATAGCCCAATGGCTCAGGTCGATTCAATGTGATCGAATGAGTTAAGCAACGACGGGCGCGGTCGGTTTGTTGATGGGTGACCGCTAGTGGCAAAATTTCATGGACGCTACCGTGCTTCGGATGCCACGTAAAGCCGTCGGTCCCGGTTGTTTTCAATGTTGGAAACAGTCGTTAAGCCTTGTCGAAGACCTTCGGGTGGCTTGAGAACATGAACATTCGACACTGGGTTGGCCACTAACCCCTCCACCGATCCGCATTGGAGCAGCGTGGTGGAGTATGCTCTAGAGCTCCCGCAGCTGCGTCTGTGGGGGAGACCCGTGCCCAGCAGTGGGACGTGTATGGGTCGCAGCGAATGATCGTGTTTTAATTCCAGACGCGTCGATTGGAGGGAGGCGAGTCGCCGGCGGACTCGCGCTACCTGCCCGACAGCGACGACGAGCTGCTGGAGACCTGCAGCAACCACACGCACTACAGCGACTCCAAGTAACCTACTTTTTGACGTGATAACGTCTTATAAATCGATGAACGCCAACACATACGAAAAAGTGTGACGTCATGCGGCGTTACCTCGCTCTGAGGCGTTCCATGTAAGGCTTGAAGTGCAAGCGAGAGCGCGGAACGAGCGACAAAGAAGCACAATCGGCCTTTGCGTTCGGCAGCGTTCGACATCCGTCTCTCTCCTACTTGATTACCTCCTTCTCTATATACATACAAATCTATTAAACAAATGAAATTAAAATTTTCTTTTGAAAAATGCTACCATTCCATCAGTATTTTCTTAAGACGTTGTCACGTTCAACTATCGTCAGTAAACCGACTTTACAGACAACCAATTTTTTTTAATAGATAGCAAACGAGCTTGCAGCACCACCCACCCGCTGCCGCCCATGACAACTGTGACTGACATTGAACAAGACTCTAATAGGGATTGAGATGGCTAGTCCAGTTAGCTGAGAGAGTTAATTAAAACATTAGTTGGTCAGTTCGTTAGTGGGCATGAGGACTGGGGACTGTTATTGATAGTTATTCTTGTTAGTTGGTGTTAGTAATAGTCCAGTTAGTAATCCATACTTCCATACTTCCATATCCATACTAATATAATAAATGTGAAAGTGTGTTTGTTTGTTTATTTGTTTGTTTGTTTGTCCGGCTTTCACGTCGCAACGAAGCTATTAAATGGTATGGTTTTTGTGTGTGGAGATAGTGAGGAGGGTGGAGAGTGACGTAGGCTACTTTTTACCGCGGTAAAACATCCCCATTTGAAGATATCGATGTATTTTATTTGCTCCAGTAAGTCAGTTTACTTACTCTTTATCTGTATCTTTTAATTGTGGAACTGTCACTATTCATCCACCACAAATGTATCATGTATGTTAAACAACTCATTGTTAATTCCCTTTGACCACGCGGGCAGAGCCGCGGGTAAAAGCTAGTTTTTAATAAGAGTATTGTTCCAAGTCAGTCACATATATGTTGCTACCCCTGATGACTCAATCACTTTTACAGCAGGTGACATTCAATTTCTACTAAACAATTACAGTAGCCATTGAAATGACAATCAGCTTCGGTCTGCTTCCAGACACTTGCGCTTCACGATACCCACGGCGTCGGAGGGCAGCTCCACGCCGTCGCCCGCGCATCCGGTGGCCGCGCCCGCGCACCTGTACCGCTCCGGGGGGGAGAGGGACAGCGACAACGGCGACACGCCGGTGAGTGAGAGAGAGCTGCTTCGGACTGCTTCCAGACACTTGCGCTTCACGATACCCACGGCGTCGGAGGGCAGCTCCACGCCGTCGCCCGCGCATCCGGTGGCCGCGCCCGCGCACCTGTACCGCTCCGGGGGGGAGAGGGACAGCGACAACGGCGACACGCCGGTGAGTGAGAGAGAGCTGCTTCGGACTGCTTCCAGACACTTGCGCTTCACGATACCCACGGCGTCGGAGGGCAGCTCCACGCCGTCGCCCGCGCATCCGGTGGCCGCGCCCGCGCACCTGTACCGCTCCGGGGGGGAGAGGGACAGCGACAACGGCGACACGCCGGTGAGTGAGAGAGAGCTGCTTCGGACTGCTTCCAGACACTTGCGCTTCACGATACCCACGGCGTCGGAGGGCAGCTCCACGCCGTCGCCCGCGCATCCGGTGGCCGCGCCCGCGCACCTGTACCGCTCCGGGGGGGAGAGGGACAGCGACAACGGCGACACGCCGGTGAGTGAGAGAGAGCTGCTTCGGACTGCTTCCAGACACTTGCGCTTCACGATACCCACGGCGTCGGAGGGCAGCTCCACGCCGTCGCCCGCGCATCCGGTGGCCGCGCCCGCGCACCTGTACCGCTCCGGGGGGGAGAGGGACAGCGACAACGGCGACACACCGGTGAGTGAGAGAGAGAGAGAGCTGCTTCGGTCTGCTTCCAGACACTTGCGCTTCACTATACCCACGGCGTCGGAGGGCAGCTCCACGCCGTCGCCCGCGCATCCGGTGGCCGCGCCCGCGCACCTGTACCGCTCCGGGGGGGAGAGGGACAGCGACAACGGCGACACACCGGTGAGTGAGAGAGAGAGAGAGCTGCTTCGGTCTGCTTCCAGACACTTGCGCTTTACGATACCCACGGCGTCGGAGGGCAGCTCCACGCCGTCGCCCGCGCATCCGGTGGCCGCGCCCGCGCACCTGTACCGCTCCGGGGGGGAGAGGGACAGCGACAACGGCGACACGCCGGTGAGTGAGAGAGAGAGAAGAAAGGGGTAGTTGTACCGGTCCGGGGGGGAGGGACAGCGACAACGGCGACACACCGGTGAGTGAGTGAGAGAGAGTGAGAGAGAGAGAAGAAAGGGGTAGTTGTACCGGTCCGGGGGGGAGAGGGACAGCGACAACGGCGACACGCCGGTGAGTGAGAGAGAGAGAGAGAAGAAAGGGGTTTTTCGTTTTTTCGCCCTTGTTTTTCGCCCTTTGTAGTCATATGGCTTTTTAAATATTAAATAATTGAATAAAACGCGGTGACAGCCCAGCGGCTATCGAACTCGCCTCTCACTCGAGCGGTCCGGGTTCAAACCCCAGTGGCACGCACCAATGACTTTTCTAAGTTATGTGCGTTTTAAGAAATTAAATGTCACTTGCTATAACGGTGAAGGACACATCGTGAGGAAACCTGCATACCTGAGAGTTCATCATAACGTTCTCGAAGGTATGTGAAGTCTGCCAATCCGCACTTGGCCAGCGTGGTGGACTAAGGCCTAATCCCTCCCATTCTGAGAGGAGACCCGTGCCCAACAGTGGGACGTCTATGGGTCGCAGCGAATTGAATAAAATAAATTATCCCACTGCGCGGGTAAACGCTATTGTATGTATGACTTGGTACGCGAAAGGATTCACGGCTACCCAGCTGAGAATCGATTAAATCTTTCTTACATTTCGATTTAAATCAAATTGGAATGAAATTGTATTTCACTCAGTATTTCCACCACAATGATGTTTACTGAAGATTCGGTCGATTTTTGTCGACTTTATTAAAAATATAAATTTAGTGCGGTGGTGATGTTACGAATGAAATTGTATAATTTATTGATATTATGTTATTTCAGGAAATGGAACCTCCATCTGTGTCTCCGCCTAAAAAGCTGGCAGTTGAAGAGATTAAAGCAAAGAAGTTGTACAAAGACACAGTCAAAGCTAGGTACTGTTATGTATTCTGTGGTATTCATCATCATGATCATCGTCAGCCTTTAGTTGTCCACTGCTGGACATAGGCCTCTCCTAAATGACGCCACTGCGGCCGGTCCTGTGCCTTCTTAATCCAGTGGTTTCTCTCGACCTTCTTCAGGGCGTCCGTGTTTGTCGAAGGCCTGAACTCCTTTTTCCAAGTCGAGGTCTCCATTCGAGGGTTTTTATTCTGTATAGTGGAGAAGAAAAGAAAAATTTAACATCAGTTTAATAAGTGATAATTTACGTGAAATTCCTTGTAATCTTCTGTTATCGTCTCGTTTAAAATTACATATCGCCATACTTTCGAACAGGAGTATACATTATTGATCGTCTATTTTTACTATCATCAACTAGTATAATTCTTCCCACCAGGCGTTCCCTGTCAATATCGGCCAACAGCAGTCTATCAGACAACCCTAACTCATCTATCGAAAGCATCGCAGACATACCGATGACTCTAATCAACCCCAAGTACACGGGACAGCGGCGCAGACAAACGCCGACTGAGATGGAAGATGCGGATCGTACGGGCGAGAGCGAGAGGGAAGAGGCGATGGATAGCTCAATGGAGTATACCCTGCTTGCGCCGAAAGTGCCGCAGGGCAGGAAGAGTATAAGGAATGTTATGGACACTACTAGCTTTGTTAATAGGTAAGTTGTAATTTTTAATTAGTCTGGCTAGTTAATTTGTAACTTGAAATTGAAATGAAAGACATTGAAACTAAATATTTATCTGTGGGCAGTGTGGCTATTTATTTGACAGATACAATCCTCAACTAAATATTCCTTTCAATAGATTCTGTTTGACAACTCGACTGCAGAGGTAGTAATGAAAATCAATGTTGTGGTCACGCTGAGAATTCAGTGTAATATTATAGTATAATTAAATGATTTAAGCCTGATTCGTATGTTATATTCCTGATGTGTCATATTTGCAAATCATTAATTCTGTTAAACATTTATACTCGGAGTCATGGAAGCTAATAATGTTGTTTTGTAAAGTCTGCCACATACTACAGCGTTTATTTTATTAATATTTATTAAAGTAGGCGGGTCCGTCATGCGTTGGTTGACTGTCGACCTCCGATTCGATCCCTAGCAATGGCAGATAAATAATTATTATTAAAATACCCCGTTACATAATAACATATTTATCTTATTTTCAGAAGTCGCTCTCATACGCCCGAACGAGTAGATTCACCCGTCGCTACGCCTCTTCGAGTCTCGAGAGTAACAAGGTACGAAAATATGTATGCTAGTTATAACCCATAGACGTCCCACTGTTGGGCATCGGTCTCACCCACAGACTGTGGCATAGTCTAGACCTAGAGCATACTCCACCACGCTGCTCCAATGCGGATTAGTGGGAAGAGGTTTAGGGGCCAATCGATTGTCGAATGTTCCGAATCCGCGGCCGTCGTTGCTTAACTCTGTCGATCACTTAGAATTGACGCGAGCCATAGGGATATAGACAATACATTATGTATATTTACCACTTTCTTTATTTAATTACACTTAAAGCCTCCAGACATTATTTGGATGGCTGACCGCTAGTAGTTAGTATTTCATTAGCTCTTCCGTGCTTCGGAGGACACGTAAAGCCGTTTTTCAGACATCTGGGTGGCCTATAACCTTTCGACAGTCGGGTTATGAGGAAAGACTTACCCTCCAGTGAGCTGCTAATGTGTTGCAGTCATAGCCTTGTTTTTATGATAAAAAAATAAATACATAAATATCTGCATGTTATGTTTCCTCCTTATATTTCGTGAACGTAGTCCCAAGATCCTGAATATTTTTAACTTTGATACTTTTGTGTAGAAATTGTAGGCAAAGTGTGTCTAAATGATAGTTAACTTTTAGTCTTTCGTGTATAAAAATTGTAGGCAATGTATGTAACTTGTAGTGTCAATTATGTAAGAAACTCTAGTAAGTATTTAAATTAACATATTCAGAAGCAGATCGCGAACGCCCGAAGTGAGCCCGCGACTGTCCCCCCTGGCGCCGATACCGGAGTTGCCCAAACAGGAGTCGAACTCGGAACCGCATCCCACTGCCACCTTGCTCAGCGTGCCGCGGCTAATGAGGTAATTTGCGATTATCTATACTTCTATACTAATACTAGTGGACGCCCGCAGCTTCGCTCGCGTAGAATTAGACATTCACTAACTTCAAAAACGGCAAAATTTCATACTAACTTTGCACCCCCGTTTTACCCCCTTAGGGGGTGAATTTTCAAAAATCCTTTCTTAGTGCTCCCCTACGTTATAAAAGGAACCCCTGTGCAAAATTTCAAGTTTCTAGCCCTTATAGTTTAGGCCCTGCGTTGATATGTCAGTCAGTCAGTCAGTCAGTCAGTCACCTTCTCCTTTTATATATATAGATTTAGAGGAAACATTTGTTTGTAATGTTTTCACTCAAAAACCTCTGGACCTATTTCAAAAATTCAAATTTGTAACAGCATATAAATGCGAGAATGAAACGGAATCCTGTCGGTTTTGGTGGATGTTTATTTATTTATTAGGCAATACAACAGCGATAAAAGTAGGTACAATAGTTTATACAATATAATAATAATATGATATACTAAAGCTAACAATGGATTACACAGTTAATAAAATATTTAATTAAATATATGTTGCATACGGTCATTATACAGATTACATACAGGATGTACACGGGCACAGAAAGCCGTCGAACCGTTTCAGTGATAGTAATAGAGCGTATGGTGCTGCTTTACGTGTCTGATACGTTCCTAGCACGGTCATGGTATGTTACGTTGTAGTGGGCAGAGACCTTAAGCCGTTGGTCCTTTTTTTCAATGGTAAAAACAATCGTTAACCCTTGTCGAAGAACTTCGGGTGGCTGGAGAACATTCGACACTGGATGTCCCAGTGACAAATGTTCTCAATCCGCATTCGAGCAGCGTTGTTGAGTATGCTCTAGACCTTGCCCAGCTGTATGTGGGAGACCCCATTCCCAGCTGTGGGACGTCTATGGGTTGTAGCAAGCAAGTAGCATTACAATATCGGTACTGTGTGTGCGAGACCCATTCCCAACAGTGGGACGTATGGGTTGTAGCAAGCAAGTAGCATTACAATATCGGTACTGTGTGTGCGAGACCCATTCCCAACAGTGGGACGTATGGGTTGTAGCAAGCAAGTAGCATTACAATATCGGTACTGTGTGTGCGAGACCCATTCCCAACAGTGGGACGTATGGGTTGTAGCAAGCAAGTAGCATTACAATATCGGTACTGTGTGTGCGAGACCCATTCCCAACAGTGGGACGTATGGGTTGTAGCAAGCAAGTAGCATTACAATATCGGTACCGGTCGCAACAGAAGCAGGTCACGAACGCCCGAGAGAGTGGACACGGTGGCAGCCGAGAGCCGCCTGCAGCCGATAACGGAGTCCCCCGGGAACACCGACGCGCCGGCGCGCCCGTCCGCACGCCGCGCTCTGAGGTATCTCACATGTTGTATGACTAGCTTTTACCCGCGGCTCCGCCCGCGTGGTCAAAGGGAATTAATTAACAATGAGTTGTTTAACATACATGACACATTTGTGGTGGATGAATAGTGACAGTTCCACGATTAAAAGAACGAACGAAGAAGCGAACCAGAACCAAAATCAAAACGTAGATCTTATTCCTTTACCATATTAATTTTAAACCAAAACAACAATTTATCCAGCGCGAATTCAAAATTCAATTCAATTTATTAGTTGCCTATGACTTAATTAATTTACATGTATCATTTGTTAGCGAAATTCAGAACTTGCAAATGAATTTTACTAACGCCATATATTAACAACATCCGGAACTAAATATCTAGCAAATAACAAAACATCGATATCTTCCCATGGGGATGTTTTACCGAGGTAAAAAGTAGCCTACGTCACTCTCCACCCTCCTCACTATCTCAACACACAAAAACCATACCATATAATAGCTTCATTGCGACGTGAAAGCCGGACAAACAAACAAACACACTTTCACATTTATAATATTAGTATGGATGTATGTCACGATGCGTACATGCATGCAGCGCCTCCACCAGCCACAACAAAACGTAGTGATTACTATAATATCTCAGTGGCCACAACTTCAACAGACCTTGAACCATGACTCAAATGGAACTGGGATGGTTAGTTCAGTAAGCAGAGGGTCTTACGTCAAGAAAGCTGATGGCCGTTGCCTGAGTTACTTCATTTTGAAATGCAATCATAAAATTACAAAATACAATCATAAAAATAAAACATAAACTAAATGACCCGTCTATAGAACTATAAAAAATTAAATTAGCAAAACAAAATTACAAAATCCTATATATGTAATTTAAATTAATAATTAACTACTAAATAAATTATTAAAATTGTTTTTCTCAATTGACCCATTTCATTCGACTGCCTGGTAGGGACTGATATAAGTCTCTATTTAACGTTATAGATTCTTGATTATATAGATTCTCGTGCCAAACTTTATAGCAGTTCTGAACATCGCCAGTCGAAGCTTGCATAATATGTTCTGTACCGCTTGCTGCTGCCATATGGTTCGGCGCGTACTACAGTTTATCATCCCTTGAATAATCGTGAACATATACGTACCCTACATTGCGTTGATCATCACTTGATTCATAATGAGCATATAAGGGCCGGCATGAAAGTCTAGCTGTGACCTGCAATGCACAGAAGTCGAAATTAATGTATCGTTAGGCGCGGGGTGAGCGGGGATGTCAGTCGTAAGCGCTCATTGGTTTAAAAGCCGTATATTGTCCCACGCACAGAACCTCATGCGGAACTATCCCCTCCGGATTTCTTGCCGCGAGCATTATATCCATACTTCCATACTAATATTATAAAAGCGAAAGTAACTCTGTCTGTCTGTCTGTCTGTCTGTGTCGCTTTCACGCCAAAACTACAAAACCGATTTAAATGAAATTTGGCACACAGATAGTCTGCCTGAGAAAGGACATAGGCTACTTTTTATTTGGAAAAAAGTGTTGTAAAGGGTTGAAAAAGGGGTTGAAAGGTTCTATGAAAGTTTTGTCATTTTCAGAACTAGAAGCATAAAATTTATATTATAGGCTGTTCATTAGATATAAATAAATATGGCATTCAAAGTTTGTACAAATGCTACCCATAAGGGTGTAAAATAAACATAGGGGATAACACATTTACGGATTCATTACAAATTTGTGGAGCTCAAGTTAACGCGTTAAGAAGTCTATTATTATGTCTAATTTAACGCGAGCGAAGCTGCGGGCTTCCACTAGTAAAAAATATAACCAACTTCCCAACAGGCAAAGATCAAAAACACCGCCGAGGTTAGAAGAGGTGTCGGAAGAGACAAAGATGGAGGTGATACCGGAGTCTCCATTGACGTCCAACACAGAGTCTCCGTTGTCCTCGCCCACGCGACGAAGCCTAAGGTATACCAATGTTTTGTGCAATGGCGGTTATTGTACAGTTAGCGGCACGAAAGTTTAGCTCTGAATTTGAATGTCGAAATTCAAGGTATCGTGTAGCGCGAGGCGAGTGGGTTGTCAATCTTACGCTGGATTTCAATAACCTATCTACGGATAGATTTGGCCATCGGAGATAGAAATTTGACATAAGTCCCATATAAAATACTAGTGGACGCCCGCAGCTTCGCTCGCGTAGAATTAGACCCATTAACGACGTCTACCCGTCTAACGACTTCAAAAACGGCAAAGTTTCATACTAACTTTGCACCCCCGTTTTACCCCCTTAGGGTGTGAATTTTCAAAAATCCTTTCTTAGTGCTCCCCTACGTTATAAAAGGAACCCCTGTGCAAAATTTCAAGTATCTAGCCCTTATAGTTTAGGCCCTGCGTTGATATGTCAGTCAGTCAGTCAGTCAGTCAGTCAGTCAGTCAGTCAGTCAGTCAGTCACCTTCTCCTTTTATATATATAGATGTCGAATTTCTATCTCCGATAGCCAAATCTATCTGTAGATATGTTATTGAAATTCAGCGTTAAGCGATGATTGGAACACCAGCCGTATTATGACCACAGCGCGCAATCCCTCCGAATTTGGTTCAGAGCTACAATTTCGTGCAGTAAGGTGTACTGTGGTAGGAATCTGGCGACACACTGGAGAGGGTCCGGGATAAATTCTTAGTGCTACTATTGACATATAAATGACTTTTTCTATTCAGAAGCCGATCTCGCACGCCCGAAGTGGAAGAACATCAACCAATAACAAGTCCGCGTATTTTAAGGTAATTACAAATTAAATTTACAGTAATCTTGTATTGGCAGAACAGTAATGAACATCATAATAAATAGATATAGAATTAAAAAAATTACCTTCAATAAGGTTCATCTCAAAATTCTGTTTTCGAATCTTCTAACTGAGTAATTAAAATTGTTTTATTAATCAATTACATAAGTTGAATAACAATAGTTTTTCAAAACGAAGTTTCAATAAGTCTATGATTAATAACATGCATTTTTAATACAGAAGCCGTTCAAAAACCCCAGAGAAGTTAATGTCCCCCAAGAAGGATGCAACAAAGAGCAGGAAATCTCTGTCGAGAATGGTGTTAGAGGCGAACGCATTTGCCAAAACCAAGCAAAATGTTGAAAAGACTGATAATCCAGAAACCGTAATAGAATCAACAGAAGCCGCAGATGATAAAACGGGCAGTGCAATTGAATGCACTCCATTGAAGTCATCCAAAGAACCACATAAACTTATGGATGTTACGTTCTCGCCGATAGTGAACAAATCGATTCTGCAAAGTTCCTCCGAAAGCGTTTTCTCTGGTACTACTGAAAAACCCAAAATTGACGACGAAAGCGTGAGTAGACTAGAACCATTACCCGCATTCACTACGATCAGTGAAAGTTACGTCGAAAAATCAGTATTACATAGTTACCAAAGCAGCATAGCAGAAACATCTAGCATTCGTATGGAAGAAGAGAATATAGAAACAACAAACATTACCGTTTCAAAAACAGATTACAAGTCTTTACCAGCTTTTAATACCATAAACGAAACTGCTTTCGGAAAATCCGTGCTCAAAAGCTTTCAAAGTTCTATCGCAGAATCAAGTATGGATTACAGTAAGTTTGAACAAGTCAAAGAAATACCAAAAACTTTCGCAGACTTAAAATCGTTGAACGAAAGCGAATTAGCCAAATCCGTGCTGCGAAGTGAAGAAAGTAGTGTAGCCATTACATCCGACGAATCGTTTGCTAAGGGCCACAGGGAGGAAACTGGAGTTATGACTCAAAATATGTCAAGTTTGATTACAGATGATAGTGATGTAGAAATGAAGGATTGGGGCAGCAGATTATATAGTCAGGAGACAGCTAAAAGTATCCAGAAAGAGAAACAGAAAATCGTTGAGATTGAGCGAGAGATAAATGAAATGGAAGACGACATGTCGGATGATTGTCAGGTTGAACACGACACAGATTCAGAGGACGATGACGGAGAAGAAGAAGAATCTGAAGATGATTCGCAGGAAGAAGAGGAAGGAACTGTAAGCATTTTATTGATACAAACATTATAAAAATAGTTCCGTCTCGCGGTTTTTCTCTCGGTATTATTTTTTAGTTTGTAGATTATAATTTCTGTATTTTATTCTTGTAGCTTTATGATGTTAGACTACTCCACAAATACCTTTAACAAAACTATTTTATAATTCCACAGGAATCTGATACTGAAGAAGAAATAATATCAATTGCTGATTCAGATGAATCATGCTCGTCTGTTAAAGACAAAATGCACGGTCACGAAAAAATTCAATCAGAGGAAAGAAACATCAATGCTATTCAATCGGTGGAAGTAGAAACAGAGAATGAAAATGAAGGTATATCGGAAGAGATTGAAGTTTCTACAGATCCTCTGAATCAGGCACAAGTTTCGATGCTCACAGATGACAATTCAGTGGAAGAGTTACCTGTTAATCTTAATTATTCTGATGAAACTAAGCCAGTACAGGAAGAGGATAGTAAAAACAATGAAATGAAAAATATAGAAATGGGTCCAGGTAAGATACATTCTCATTTATATCAAATAGTTTTAAATGATAACGAACCACTTGAAAAAGTTAATCTGGAACGTTTTGAACACACATTTAGTAATTAATGTTCACGGCTGCATTGAAATCCATAACTAATCATTTCAAAATGATGATAGTTGTACCACTCGTACCATTAGTACATGTACTAGTTGTGGATTTTCTTATTGATAAGCTTATTTGTAAATGAGTATACTCATATGTCTTTTATTTTTTTCAGCACTCGAAGACGTTCAAATAGAAGTAGTGGTAGAAACGATTGAACCTGCAACTGAAGATATAAAAGATAGCTCAGAAGAGCCCAAAAACACGGATGATGTTGATTATGCAATTTCTAAGCAACAACCCGAATACTCATCTATAAGTCATGAAAGTGAAAAAAATAAAAATTTAGAAAACAAGAATCAAACAAGCGAGCAAAAAACTGTCGAAGAGATACTGGAACAACAACCTGAAGTAGATATAAGAAAGAAATTTGAAGTAAAAGTAGATAAAAATATTGATGAAAAAGAAACAGTTGAACAGAAAGTCAAAGAAACTACTCCCGAAAAGGTAATAGAAAAACCTGTTGAAAATGTAGAAGAAGTCAATGAAAAAGCTGTAGAAAAAGAGGTAAAAGAAAAATCTGTTGAAACGAGTACAGTAGAAAAATCCGTAGAAAACCAGGATGTCAAAAAAAAGGCCCCCGAAACTGAAGTAAAAGAAAAACCCGAGAAAAATGAATTAAAAGAACAACCTATTGAAAAGGAACATAAAAAGAAACCTATTCAGATCGAAGAAACGATGAAAGAATATTCAGAAACGCCTCAACCGAAACCATCTCGACGTAAAAGAATCTCAAGCGCATCGTCAGTAAAGTCGTTTGAGGACATCGAGGACACAGACCAAGTTACAGAAGAACCGAAGACTCCTGGGATACTAAAGCGCGCTCAATCCACCGCTTCCAACAAATCTGTTACCGAAGATTCTACTCCTGAAGTAAAAACCCCTAGACGCAAATCTAAGACGCCCCCTAGAGAAGTCAGAACGATTCTAACGCGACGCGTGTCAAGAGAGCTCGGATTAGAAGATGTTGAAATGAATTTAGACCAGATTGTGACACCTAGAAGACGGACAACTAGATCCAGTAGCAAGAATTTGGATGACTCGCTAATTTTGGATAAATCGAAGGGCAGGGAAAGCGTGGAGCCAGATGTGAAACCGACCTCTGCTAGGAAGGGGAAGAAGAAAACTGATCTGTCTGTTATACCAGAAGTTACTGCGGAGGAATCGGAACTAAAGGACAGTGACAGTGTCAAAGGCGGTTCTAGGTAAGGTTATACGAATAAGGGGGCTAGTGAATGGGTAACCGCTAGTGGCAAAATTTCACCCGTTATTTTCTATGGTAAAAACAATCGTTAAGCCTTGTAGAAGACTTTCGGGAGGCTTGAGAACATTCGACACTGGGTTAGCACCCTTGCATCAATCCACATTGGAGCAGCGTGGTGGAGTATGCTCTAGACTAGACCTTCCGCAACTGTGTCAGCTAATTTAGTTTGTAGTGTAGTGTTTTCAATGGTGGAAACAGTCATTAAGCCTTGTCGAAGACATTCGGGTGGCTTGTGAACATTCGACACTGGGTTGGCGGCTAACTTCTCCACCAAACCGCATTGGAGCAGCGTGGTGGAGTATGCTCTAGACCTCCCGCAGCTATGTCTGTGGGGGAGACCCGTGCCCAGCAGGGGGACGTCTAGGGGTCGCAGCGAGCAGCGAGCTAATCTATATATATAAAAGGAGAAGGTGACTGACTGACTGACTGACTGACTGACTGATATATCAACGCAGGGCCTAAACTATAAGGGCTAGAAACTTGAAATTTTGCACAGGGGTTCCTTTTATAACGTAGGGGAGCACTAAGAAAGTATTTTTGAAAATTCACCCCCTAAGGGGGTAAAACGGGGGTGCAAAGTTAGTATGAAACTTTGCCGTTTTTGATGTTATTCGAATGAAATTCAGTACCTATGAAGGTTTTTTATTGAGTTTCGAAAATCATCTCTTAAGGGGGTAAAAGGGGGGTGCAAAGTTATTAGGTATAAAAGTTTTTCGTATATACCTACATTACTTCAATGAAATTTTGTATTTAGGTTATGTTACGTCTAATTTTACGCGAGCGAAGCTGCGGGCGTCCCCTAGTGTGATAATATAAACAAATGGTTCCAGAACGACCCGCCAGCAACGCTCAGTGCTCCCGGCCGTCCCGGAGCGGGACCCGTCGGAGGACTCTCTCGAAGGTGACGATGTCCGCGCCCCCGCTTTCGATGTGCAACCTATAGATAGAATTACCCTCCTTAACAAAACTGACTTTGATGGTAAGAGTGTTTTCATTCATTTACATTAACAAATTAACACATTCATTGTCCGTGTATAGAATATAGTACAGCTGTCGACACGAAAGTTTAACTCTGAACGAAATTCGGATGGGATAGCGCATGGGGTATTAGTCGCTGCGACCCATAGACGTCCCACTGTTGGGCACGGGTCTCCTCTCAGAATGGGAGGGATTAGGCCTTAATCCACCACGCTGGCCAAGTGCGGATTGGCAGACTTCACATACCTTCGAGAACGTTATGATGAACTCTCAGGCATGCAGGTTTCCTCACGATGTGTCCTTCACCGTTATAGCAAGTGACATTTAATTTCTTAGGGGGGGAGGTATTAGTACGGTGGACATAATACGGCTGGTGAACCAATCGGCGCTTACGACTAAGTCAGAGCTAGACTTTGTCGCCGGTCCGTATACACAGGCTTTTGTCATTCAATTGTTATAATATCTCAGATATGTAGTCAAAAGGTAATAAAGATGTAAGATGATAGTATTTTGTTACTTTCTTTTTAGTTCTGAATTGAGTTTGATTAAAGAAGACGAAACTATAGCTAAAATAAGATTATTATTTTTTTTGTTTATGACAGTCACTCCAAAAAATGTGTCGAATAACAATAGCCTGTGAACCATATTTAATACACAGACGGTAGATGCGTTAAGTCGCACTTTAATTGTTGAGATTGTTCATTTGGGAGTGATCGGTAATATTCAGGAACTTTTCAGTAATAAGTCACTTAAATTAATAACTGTTTTAGTGCATGATTTACCCTTTTAGCTGTGTGAAAATTTGAAATGACTAAGTAATTGCATTGTTGAGACTTTACTATTACGTTGTGTGAGTTAAACTACTATATTTCAGTTTATTCAGTTTATTCAGTTTATTTACAAGTATATATAAATATTACAGGGAGATATCCCTAATGCATTTATATGATATTCATAATTTGTACGTATTTATTAGCCGTTCTGCGAAATACAGCAGACGAACAACAAAACAAATCCAGACTCAGATCCCATGCCAGGAGGCCATTAAGCAGGGTCAAGGCACGAACCAACGGAGACGCTCGGGTCATCACTAGCCTGTATCCAGATAGCGAAAACAATTTTTGCTTGCTTGGCCTGACATTGCATCGGCTAGGAACGAAAAATGATATTAATTCTAACACTGATGGGTTCATAATCTCGCCTCTAATCAGACGGAAGAAATACTCCATCAGGGTGACTTTCCGCCTGACCTCGAGGGATTCGTATCCTAGCATTCCTAATAGGAATAAGCTGGGATAGATAGTAGGAAACCCTACGAAGAACGAATTTTAAAATTTTCTACAAAAACGTTTGCAATTGTTGATCGAACTTTAATTTTATACTTACTTAATTATTTTTCTTAATATGTACATCTATACAATACATAGTAGCACAATTAGTAGGTATGTCTTGCCCTGCGCTGACTATGTAAACTATAAAAAAACGCTTGGTGCGAAGTATATCCAGCTCTACTTTATAGTAGAGTTATATATTTACTTATGTAAGCATGTTATTGTGTATTTAAAATGGTAAAAACCAAAGAATTAGTGAATTCTTATTTAAATAAATAAATAAATAAGAATTCATTAAGCGTTTAAAAGATTCAAATAATGAAAAATATGTTAGTTACAGATTAACATATTTTTCCTATATAAGTAGCCAAATACAATGCAGATTGTATTTGGCTGCTTAGTTGCCTTTGCGAAGTGAGCTATACCTTCTGTACCTGTCCCATTATGTATTGAGTGTTAATACCACAGTAAAACCCCTGTATTTAGTTGCACTGAGCTAATTCCCTATGCTTATATATATGTATTAACATAGGCCCACCCGATGAGGATGAAGCGAGACGAAACGATTCTCCTGTCTCCTTCCTATCCGAGTCCAGACCTCGCAGTGAGTAACGCTTTGTTGTTTTATTTATGTTTTCAGATGCTTGATATTTGTAGTTAAATAAAATGTAAAGTTAAATATTCCAAATAGTTCTTGCTTGCATTAAAATTGTGTAAAAGTTTACATTTACAGACATAATTATCGTATGATGATAATTATGTCTGTATCTCATTCCCACTTTAGGTAGGGTCGGCTCTACTAATTAATTTGCGCCACGACAATCTGTCGTGTGTTGTCGGGTCGGGTAGGGCTTTTTCTTTCAAAAGTTTGGCCATACTGGTCCACCAGGTATACGGGGGTCGTCCTAGATTTAGTTAAAACTTATCACTACCATAATTTTTAGATTCTAAAATTATGATTTTTACCCCAAGCATTTCATGAGATACAAGCACAAAAAATAACACATTGATTGCACATTTACCTGGTAAATAAACCAATACTATCGACCATCGAACACGGTACGATCTTACCTTGTCAGGGTATCTGATAAACGCGCTACGAATTCTCCTGTATGTTAGACTAGTGTCGCCCGCAGCTTCGCTCGCGTAAAATTAGACCCAGTAAAGACGTCTGCCCGCGTTCGGATTGCCCACTTGACTTCAAAAACGGCAAAGTTATGAAACTTTGACTACCTTAAACTGAACTAACTTTGCACTCCCGTTTTACCCCCTTATGGGATGGATTTTCAAAAATCCTTTCTTAGTGCTCCCCTACGTTATAAAAGGAACCCCTGTGCCAAATTTCAACTTTCTAACCCTTATAGTTTAGGCCCTGCGTTGATATGTCAGTCTGTCAGTTAGTCAGTCAGTCAGTCAGTCACCTTCTCCTTTTATATATATATAGATTTAAAAATGTTGTTTTAAATAATTTCAGATCGCCTAGCGAGAGCGGCGTCGGAGTCGAAAACCACACCCAGAGCCAGCAGGGTGACGAGAAAGGTCTCGGTGGATGTCGGTTAGTTCATGGACTTACATATTTACATCGCTCGCGTGGAATTAGACATAACAATAGTTTCGTTTACACGTAGTAATATTATATAGCCTATGTCACTCAGTGAATATGCAGCTTTCTAATGGTGAAAGAATTTTTGAAATCGGTCCAGTAGTTTTTATGTGAAAACATTACAAACAACCAACCCAGTGTCGAATGTTCTCTAGCCACCCGAAGGTTCGACAAGGCTTAACGATTGTTTTTACGATTGGAAACAACCAGGACCGACGGCTTTACGTGCCCTCCGAAGCACGGTAGCGTCCATGAAATTTTGCCACTAGCGGTCACCCATCCACAAACCGACCGCGCCCGTCGTTGCTTAACTCTGTCGACCACATAGAATCGACGCGAGCTATTGGGCTATGGATGCTACGTTTGTTATTAATAATCTGTGTTTGCGTAGCGTCCATAGCCCAATGGCTCGGGTCGATTCAATGTGATCGAAAGAGTTAAGCAATGACGGGCGCGGTTGGTTTGTGGATGGGTGACTGCTAGTGGCAAAATTTCTTGGACGCTTCGTGTGGCTTGAGAACATTCGACACTGGGTTGGCCACTAACCCCTTCACCAATCCGCATTGGAGCAGCGTGGTGGAGTATGCTCTAGTCCTCCCGCAGCTGCGTCTGTGGGGGAGACCCGTGCCCAGCAGTGGGACGTCTATGGGTCGCAGCGAATCTGTGTTATATTATTACTAGTGGACGCCCGCAGCTTCGCTCGCGTAGAATTAGACCCATTAACGACGTCTGCCCGCCTAACGACTTCAAAAACGGCAAAGTTTCATACTAACTTTGCACCCCCGTTTTACCCCCTTAGGGGGTGAATTTTCGAAAATCCTTTCTTAGTGCTCCCCTACGTTATAAAAGGAACCCCTGTGCAAAATTTCAAGTTTCTAGCCCTTATAGTTTAGGCCCTGCGTTGATATGTCAGTCAGTCAGTCAGTCAGTCAGTCAGTCAGTCAGTCAGTCACCTTCTCCTTTTATATATATAGATTATTGTTTCCAGTGTCAGAGCTGGGCGAGTCCCCGGCGTCGAGCCCGCGCCTGGCCGGCCGCCGCGCGTCCTTCAGCCGGGCGTGCGAAGCGCTACTTACCCCCAAGGGCAGGCGCACTTCCGTCGACTCTAAGGTACGTACAGCTCGCGGCACGAAAGCGAAGCCTACCACATTACAACAAACGTAAGTGATTATGATTATGAACTTATCCATACTAATATTATAAATGTGAAAGTGTGTTTGTTTATTTATTTATTTGTGTTTGTCCGGCTTTCACGTCGCAACGAAGCTGTTATATGTTATATGGTTTTTGTGTGTGGAGATAGTGAGGAGGGTGGAGAGTGACGTAGGCTACTTTTTACCGCGGTAAAACATCCTCATGGGAAGATATCGATGTTTTGTTATTTGCTAGATATTTAGTTCTGGATGTTGTTAATAGATGGCGTTGTCATGTATGATAAACAACTCATTGTTAATTCCCTTTGACCACGCGGGCGGAGCCGCGGGTAAAAGCTAGTAGAACATAATCAATGGTTGTTATCAGGGTGTGCATCGGGTCATCGGCTCAGTAGGTAGATTCACAGTTACTACATTACATTGTTTTACTACATTACATTAATTTTAACCTATAACAACAATATATACTACTGTCCGAACTGCACGGAATCAGGGGTCGTACAGAAAACCAGCGGTCGTGGTCCAACACGGCTAATGCTGTGTACGGCTCCATTTTGACAAATACATACTTCGTTAGATTATTTCGTTTTTTAAGGTCAATTTATTTTTATTTTGTTGTAATTGTATGTAATAACTTATTTTATTCTATTCTATATTGATACTGTCTAGGGCTGCGGGACTATGAGCAACTTACTCTGTGAACTAACAGTTTAAATCCTTACTAATATTATAAATGCGTAAGTAACTCTGTCTGTCTGTCTGTTTCGTTTTCACGCCAAAACTACTGAACCGATTTAAATGAAATTTGGTACACAGATAGTCTAGAGCCTGAGAAAGGACATAGGCTACTTTTTAGTTGGAAAAAAAATGTTGTAAAAATGTTACCCTTAAGGGTGTAAAATAAACATACGGGATGACACATTTCAGGGGATGATTCATTAAGAAGAATCTATTATTATGTCTAAATTCCACGCGAGCGAAGCTGCGGGCGTCCACTAGTGATGTAATAAATCTTTGTGAACAGAAGGGCGAGACGGACAGCCAAGGCGCGTCGCCGGCGGAGGCGCAGGCCACGCCCGCGCGCCGCTCGCGCCGCACGTCCAGCGCGCGCAAGCAGGCGGTATGACGACATTAGCATACAAACTCAACGATACTTGTATATGTATAGACAAACGAGGAATATATGAGGTGAACCAGCTAACAGCGATTGTGTCATATAAAATTATATTACCCATCTACTTACTATGTACGCCGTAACGCGAGCCTATATTGGCTGTTGTGCACCATGCCATTTCATTTTGGCAAAACTATGAATGCAGCCAAAAAGTTCACATTGCTTATTGATTGCAACATAAGTAATCCCTTATTATGGCCGGTCATCCAATTGTACATCCATACTAATATTATAAATGTGAAAGTGTGTTTGTTTGTTTGTTTGTCCGGCTTTCACGTCGCAACGAAGCTATTATATGGTATGGTTTTTGTGTGTGGAGATAGTGAGGAGGGTGGAAAGTGACGTAGGCTACTTTTTACCGCGGTAAAACAGCCTCATGGGAAGGTATCGATGTTTTGTTATTTGCTAGATATTTAGTTCCGGATGTTGTTGATAGATGGCGTTAGTAAAATTAATTTGCAAGTTCTTACCTTAGTATCTTTTAATCGTGGAACTGTCACTATTCATCCACCAAAAATGTGTCATGTATGATAAACAACTCATTGTTAATTCCCTTTGACCACGCGGGCGGAGCCGCGGGTACAAGCTAGTGTATAGATAAACGAGGAATATATGAGGTGAACCAGCGAACAGCGATTGTGTCAAATAGAATAGAATGGAATAGAAAATATTTATTGGGTTCAGAAAATACAATAACAAAAAAATACCATAACAAATTATTATTTAGTTGCACCTTCTTGTCCCGAAAAGGCGTACACTCAGCATATGCTACGGCAGTAACCGTAGCGCTAGTTTTCAGTGCAGCCTTGGAGATATATTACCCATTTCCATGTCTACTACCATATCTACTTACTACGTACGCCGTAACGCGAGCCAATAGATTGTGCACCATGCCATAGTAATTAATTCCATGCCCATATCATTTTGGCAAAACTATGAATGCAGCCAAAAGTTCACGTTGCTTATTGATTGCAACTTAGGTAAGGTTATTATGGCCGGTCATTCAATTATACATTTTAAATAAATCTCTTTGGACTTTATTCATTTAACTATATTTATATTATATTTTTTCGCTCAAGACTATGGATAATTAGATATTTTTTTGGTAATAATATTTTCTGATAAACACGAAATTTTGTTTGGCGAAAAATGGATTGAATTAACTGTCATGACTACAATAGTAAAATTGGATTCAGCTACACGCCTTATATATTCCTGGTCTAAAACTGTTTTAGACACGATAACTAAATCTAACTGCAAAGATAATCAAATAGGATTTTTTTTAACGAATGTTCCTGATTATTTATTATTGTTTCAGGAATAAACTACAGGGGAGGAGAAAATGAGTGATTGAGGGAATTTATTTAATATCAATTTGTTAGTTCATAGTTATAAGGGATTTGCATTTATTGTACAAATAAAAATGTTAAAAGAATTTGTGTGTGATTTGTGGTCCACCCTATTTTTGTCCCACTGCTCCACGTGCCTCCTCTCGGAGTGGGAGGGGTAGGCCTTAGTCCACCTCCATCACCACGCTGGCCAATTGCTTAGCAGACTTCACATGCCATCACCGTTGTTGGTAAAAAACAGGAGTAAGTGAAATGAAAAGTTGGGTTAGTATTATTAAATATTTTAATACGGTCCATGATGACGTCCAAAAATCTTACACAATAGCAATACTGTAAACATTGCGTTATACTTTTTAATATCTAAAGTTGTATATTTTGTAATTTAAAACCTTAAACTTAATATGACATCCAATTTAAGTGACTGCTTTTTTATAAAAAATACACTTTCGCATAGAAACAAACGGATTTAAGAATTTATGATTTTAGTAGAATTTTAAAATGTACTTATAGAAAATAGGAAGTGAGTATCTTCGAAAACTCGTATACTGGATAGGTATACGAAAATAAGTTATTACTAAAATAATTACACAAATAAATCATGAAATAATTAACAAGAACTTGTTTCTCCAATTAAGTAAATGGCCACTTGTAAGTTTGTTTTCTTTCAAAATAATCATACAAATACACTTCTTTCTAATAACACAATTTCTTTCAAAAATTATCGATACAACTTTCAAATACTAGCCAGTAATTGTAATTTTTAACACTCGTAGTTGTTAGGACTAAGTTTACCTCAAATAATTGTCACGTAACAGTACAAGAATAAATTAAAAGTCAGTTCACGAGACGTGGTTATAAGTTTAATTAGACAAGATAACGCGAAGCTAATTCAAATTGATAGTATCCTTGACAGTCCAAATAAAATTGTAAAAATGTACCTTTGTAGTTTAAAATAGCACTATTTTAAACTACAAAGGTGGTCGCTCGATGTAAGTTGACGTTATTATTAGGTGTGTAACACCACATAATAAAACGTGGTTAAACTTAACAACCACGCTTGTTTACTGGGCCATTTGGTGTTAGTACTGTTTATCTTTATGCGGTACTAATTTAAACAACAGTTTACAATAAGGCCAAAAAAGTACCGAAAAAAGGAATATGTCACCGAGTACGATAATTTAAAAACTTAACGATTTAACAAAAGTTACAACATTACATATAATATACCCTGGTCTTTTAAAAGTATGGTAGCAGCCTAGCCCAATGGCTCGCGTCGATTCAATGTGATCGGCAGCTAAGCAACAACGGCTGCGGTCGGTTTGCGAATGGCTTGTGGTAAAACTTCATGGGCGCTACCGTGCTTCGGTGGGCACGTTAAGCCGTCGGTCCCGGTTTTCAGTAGTTGACAACAATCGTTGAGCCTTGTCCAGAGGCGTGAGAACATTCGACACTGGGTTGGCCAGTAACCCCTCCACCGATCCGCATTGCAGCAGCGTGGTGGAGTATGCTCTAGACCTCCCGCAGATTTGTGCCCAGCAGTGGGACGTCTATGGGTTCCAGCTTTTTTTAAAGTCTTAAATATGAGATCATAGAGATGTTAGTGGTAAAACAGATAAAATTGAGACAAAATCGAGACTACTTGAAATAATAATTAACAACCGAAAGTGAAGAGGTAATAAAGTTACTATGGACCCAACATTTTAAATAAATATAAATTATAAATGCACTTGTAAACATAAATTATTTACATTAGTTAAAACTACATCACAATAGCTATTGATATCCTATCATAATTCCTAATTTTCATTGTAACTTTTGAGTGACCTCACGTGAAGTATTGCCATTTCCTGAACTGGTATACTATTTGGCAGGCCAATATAATTTAGATGCATATTAGGTTTAAGAATTTCTTCTGATTTCTTTGGATTAACAGGTTTGTTTTTAATATTCTGACACATCTGTTTATCTAGAGTTTCATCGAGCTTTACCTCATCAGAATCAACTTGTCGTTTCTGGCGTACAACTAATTTATCTTTATTCAAACTATTATCATTATTATTTATAAGAGTATCTTCAACAGCACCATTTATTATATTGTTTAAATTACTAGTAGCTTGAAGTTTATTTTCACTGTCAACCTTATCTTTGGGTTGCGATTCAGGCTTATTCATATTTACAACTGCCTGTGATGCAGCAATATTATTTATATTTTCCCTCAAAGCAATCGGTAATGGAACGCTTTGAGGTAAAGCGTTGTTATTTAACTTAATTTCGGGATTAATGATCTTCTGTACATCTTCTCCTTTTTTATATGACTGCAGTTCATCTGGTGAATGCTTATGTTTCTTTAATAGAGAGTCATCTTTATAATCTTTAACTTCTAATGATTTATCCATTTTATTTTTCTGGATATTTTGTTCATTTACAGGACTTTGTGGAATCACATCTGGAACATTAGCTTGTACATTCGCGACGTTAATGTTATTTATTTGCTCGCCATTAGACTGAATTACAGGAGGATTGTTTGGAACAGGAACTGGAACTAAATTTGAAACATTGTCACTAACTATTTTATCAATACTTAGTTCATTTTTACTTTCGACTTTGATAGATTGTTCGCCTAAGTTAGTCTCTTTTATTTCTTTAATTGCGTGTACTGCTTGCTTTGCTATTTCGTGAACGGCTTCTTCTGCTATTTTCTCAATTGGTTCCTTAATTTTATCGACATTTTCAACCGGTTTATCTGTAACTCCACTGAGACTTTGAATCGCCATATTCGCGATTTTTTGAATACTCTCCACAGCAATTTTCTTCGCTTCACTGTTGACTACTTCTTTCTTATTTTTTTCCATCTCTTTTTTTGTTTTTAATAGTTCATCTAATATTTCTTTTTGTTCTTTTATCAGTTCCTTTTGTTCTTTCCCGTGCTGTTTAATGGTTTCAATTAATATCTTTTGTTTTTCTTGTACATCGCTTTTCTCTTGACTAGATGGTTGTTTTATTTCCTCCTTGGGTTTTTCTTGTGGCTTTTCTACAATTGCAGCTCCATTTGATATCTTAGCTTCATTTAACTTATTTTGCAAATTTTTTGGATGGGATTCGGATACTTTATCAATTGGATCTTTGATCGGGTCAGGTAAAACTTCTTTTATATCCGTTTTGAGTTCTGGGACTTTAACTACAGGACTTTTTTCGTCGGAATGCGATTCTGGTGGTACCGGATTTGGGGGTTGTACTTCAGAGTCCTTTACTTCGCCATTGATTTTATTGACTTCTACCTTTGGCAGGTTATCAACAATGATTGGTTGAGGAGGCTCCACTACAGCTCCTGAAAAATGTAAAGAAATAAGGATTTCACTATTATATTTATCCCTTTAAATATATTGTTTTTTATTTCACTAGCGACACGCCCGGATTCGCACGGGTAGTTCTTTCGACATTTTTTAGTTTTTAGTTAGAATATTTATGACCACTGTCTTCTGGTGAAAACAATTTCTTAGATTAGCCCTTATGGACATTTTTTTATCTACCGACATCTTATTGAAAATAAATACACCCATATCAATAAGCGCAATTAATTAAGCTGAAAATACCGTAAGATTTGTCTCTTTTCTCGAAGAAGTCCTCTACGATCTTGTCGATCCGCTCCTGTGTTATGTGCCTCTCGTCGTACTTATCGCGTGTGTTTTCGGCCGCTTGCAAATTAGCGTATGTGCCCAGCACCAAGATTATGAGACCTAATATTATAATCACCTGTAACATAATACAAATAAATTTACTGAACGTATTTTGGTTAAGTTTATCTTTTGATATTGTGTCTTTTGTGTATGTTATATTTTTGTTGCAGTCACGTACAAATAAAGTTTATTCTTACTATCTTTCTTTTCATAAGAAAATTATTTATAACATTATAGAGTACTGCAATGGTGCACTGCTTGCTTGCTGCAGTGTTGGTCACTGCTTAACGTGCCCTCCAAAGCCTATGAAATGATTGCCACCTATGAATGTTTTAGCAGTCACCTAGTATGGAAGCATCCATAACCCAATGGTTCGCATCGATTATATATGTAAGCGACAGAGTTATGCAACGGAGAACGCGTTTGGTTTGGAATGGGTGACCGCTAGAGACAACTTTTCATGGGCACTGCAGTGCTTCGGAGGGCACATTAAGCCGTCGGTCCCGGTTGTTTTCAATGGTAAAAATCGTTAAGCCTTGTGGTGGCTTGAGAACATTCGACTCTGGGTTGGCCACTAACCCCTCCACCAATCCGCATTTTATCTAGGTATTTATTTATCAACTTAAGAGCGCTTCATTGTCTTCTTCCCATAAGGGCTTGTATAAAAAGGAATCTATGAAGAGCTTACCTTAGCCAGCAGGCGTTCGCTGGTATTCTTGAAGGTGACCTTGGCGAAGGCGGCTGCGGGGAACACGACGCAAATCAGCACTCCTAGAATAAACACTACACAATAAAAATGAAAATGAAATTTATTTTGCTCTTGATTACAACGTAACATTCAACAAAAAAAAGTCCTAAGCACATAAGCAAAGAATTGTTCTTGTATGTCTCGGTGTGCAATAAGGAGTTAATAATAATAAAAATTAAATTGTGTGGTTTTATGAAACCACGGTAAAAGTAAAACTTTTTTTCATTTCACTTCACTTCACTTCACTTCAAATGAAAAATGAAATTAATAAAAAAAATTAAATTCAATAATGCGACATGCGTCATGCGACATGCGACAGACAAGCCAAAATTTTCAGAACGATGTAATAAAAGTTTCACTTTAATAATGAGTAAAGAAATCATGGCATCAGCATGTGCCGCAGCGGTAAAGCTGCGGCGCTGATTTTCAACATATCCACACCCCCCGTGGTATGCATCGGCATGTGACGCGGGCGGCAGAGACACAGAAAACAACACTATATAATAGTACACATATTTACGTACAAGCTTTTACCCGCGGCTCCGCCCGCGTGGTCAAAGGAAATTAACAATGAGTTGTTTATCATACTTGTTTACATGTTTACTAACGCCATCTATTAACAACATCCGGAACTAAATATCTAGCAATTAACAAAACATCGAACTTCCCATGGATGGGGATGTTTTACCGCGGTAAAAAGTAGCCTACGTCACTCTCCACCCTCCTCACTATCTCCACACACAAAAATCATATCATATAATAGCTTCGTTGCGACGTGAAAGCCGGACAAACAAACAAACACACTTTCACATTTATAATATTATAAGTATGGATATGCGAAATAATTACCTGCTCCGGCCGGGATTCGAACCCTGATTCCACGGATCGCCAGTTAGGCGATCCACTCACCACCGCATCACGGTGTAGTTAAAATAATTGGTAGTATTTTTTATACCAATAAAATGATTCCCAAATAATCATGCCAAACTTCATATTTCTCACCGATGGTGGCGCCCACCAGCCCCAGCACCAGCTCCACGTTGGGCAGCAGCAGGCTGACGCACAGCGCCACGGCCACGATGGCGACGGTGACGGTGCATGCTCGTTCGCCACTCACCGATGGTGGCGCCCACCAGCCCCAGCACCAGCTCCACGTTGGGCAGCAGCAGGCTGACGCACAGCGCCACGGCCACGATGGCGACGGTGACGGTGCATGCTCGTTCGCCACTCACCGATGGTGGCGCCCACCAGCCCCAGCACCAGCTCCACGTTGGGCAGCAGCAGGCTGACGCACAGCGCCACGGCCACGATGGCGACGGTGACGATGCATGCTCGTTCGCCACTCACCGATGGTGGCGCCCACCAGCCCCAGCACCAGCTCCACGTTGGGCAGCAGCAGGCTGACGCACAGCGCCACGGCCACGATGGCGACGGTGACGATGCATGCTCGTTCGCCACTCACCGATGGTGGCGCCCACCAGCCCCAGCACCAGCTCCACGTTGGGCAGCAGCAGGCTGACGCACAGCGCCACGGCCACGATGGCGACGGTGATGGCGCGGAACGTGCGCTCGGGGATGGTGTGGTTCACCATGTGGTCGTGGTGGGACGAGTGGGGCTGTGCACACAATGTATTCAAATATTAATACATATATATACTAGCTTTTACCCGCGGCTCCGCCCGCGTGGAAAAAGGGAATTAACAATGGATGGCATATTAACAACATCCGGAACTAATTATCTAGCAAATAACAAAACATCGATATCTTCCCATGGGGATGTTTTACCGCGGTAAAAAGTAGCCTACGTCACTCTGCACCCTCCTCACTATCTCCACACACAAAAACCATACCATATAATAGCTTCATTGCGACGTGAAAGCCGGACAAACAAACAAACAAACAAACACACTTTCACATTTATAATATTAGTATGGATAGTATGGATGTCTTGTGCACGTGTGTATGACAGTAAACTCCTCGTAAACAGCTGGATAGATGTTGATGAAATTGTTTGTGTGTTCAAGGGGATTCGAGAATGGTTTAGATTCACAATTTGGTCCACTAGAAAATGTTTTTTAAACACTATTTTAGTATTTTTATTTTTAACCGTCGTTCATTGAACGCGACGTCGATTTGACATTTCATATGGCAGAACAACGTTTGCCGGGTCAGCTAGTAGTATTATTATATTATTCTTTCACCGCGGAGGATAAGGAAAGCTGCTATGTATGTAAGACGCGCGCGACGCGGCGATGCAGTGTACAATCTTGAGCCAGTAATAAACTACCTCAGCTAGTGAAATGGGCGTTTCATTTGTGTCCGTCAAACATACCATCTGACGACGAGACGGAAAATTACCCATGAAAGCACGAACAAGATGGCCACTTAGCCATTAGAGCTTAGCTTAGTGGTAGGTAATTATTGTAAACTAGTTGACGCCCGCAGCTTCGCTCGCGTAGAATTAGACCCATCGTTCTGCTGTCGTCTGCCCGCGGTCAGGTTTGCCCACTTGTCTTCAAAAACGGCAAAGTTTCATACTAACTTTGCAACCCCGTTTTACCCCCTTAGGGGATGAATTTTCGAAAATCCTTTCTTAGTGCTCCCCTACGTTATAAAAGGAACCCCTGTGCAAAATTTCAAGTTTCTAGCCCTTATAGTTTAGGCCCAGCGTTGATATGTCAGTCAGTCAGTCAGTCAGTCAGTCAGTCAGTCAGTCAGTCAGTCAGTCAGTCACCTTCTCCTTTTATATATATAGATTAGCCTTAAGGCAGGTTAGGCACCTGTGTAGGATTAGCTATTCATTCAAGGATCAATAGCTCATCCTTTGCTTTATATTAATCAGTTTAGAATAGCATTATATCTCTTCTCTTTATGTAGTTTGTAGTTACCTAGACTTTCGTTATGCGTGTGTAATCACCTCATAGCGAAATAAATTATTTGACTTTGACACTAACTCGTACTTTGGAAATTTAACAAATTTCGACTGTAAATTACACGAGTTACGGAAATTATCACAGTTTATAACTGTCTGTTTGTTTTTATCAATTTAAACGACACGCGCCACGCTTACCTTGCGATACAGGAATGAATATAGGCTCGCCCTGCAGGGGAAGATGATCAGCGGGAAACTGAATGCGACGGACATTACGAAGCCCAGCTTGATGACGTCACTCGCCATCGTCGGCGACAGGCTCATCAGGATATTGCCTGTAATGTATACCAGATAATAAGCAGAAGAATTATTTATGTTGAACTAGATTTTACTGCGGCTCCGCGCGCGGCAAATCGTTTTCCGTGCAGAATTATTTTTGTAAAAATACAGCTGAACAGGTTAAAGAAAGCATGACTAATGGCCGGTTTCTGAAGTCTTCAGTTATATTATCAACAGCTATTGAATCAATAAAGTTAAACGTAAGATATATGTCGGATAACTGTCACTGGGTTTCTGAACACGCGAAGAGCCTTCCATTAATTATGAATCCGATAACGAGTACCTTAAACTGCCACTAGATGGGTCTCTTCAAAAGATCAAGGTTAAAATAGATATTCATTGTAGTTTGTACCCTAGGAATAGTCTTATTTGTAAGAAATATTTTTTCCATACTCAATAAGTAGTAACACCTTGTTTTATTTACCAAATATTGTAATTTGGTATTTATTAGCATCTGTGCATCATAGTCAAATGTGAACAATATCTACAATTTTAATGTTTAGAACCGAAATTGTCAGTCACTTTTGACAAAGTCAAAAGTCAAAGTAAAATAATTTAATAATTTCGATATTTCGATATCCATAATAGAACTCGTATTGATCTATTGTTATGTCCTACGAATAACTGTAAAATGTTTCACCGGGATTTCTAGACTAAAATTCAATACTATTTAACACGTACTTAGGCAATAATACCTTAAAAGTTTTTGTAATTTGTCATAAAAACGTCAAATAAAGTTAACGAACCGGTAAACGGCCATATTTCATCAGTTAAGTTAATCTAACTATAAACGGAGTTTATCTTACATTGGGTTGTTCAGAAACACAATTTGAAAAGTGATAGCGCTAATGAATAGATAAACTGCCGTCAAATGGACCTCAGAAACCGGGCATAAAAAAGCTTCACTCGCAGTTCGTTCGATAACAATCCCAGATAGACATAAATCGATTAAAAAAGTATCGATAGTTCGAGTAAAAATCAAACGAACCGTGCAATTTTCGTAGACAAAAGTAGTTTGTCACTCCAGGCCGTATACAATTATCGAAAAAAGCACATCGATGCATCAATCCGTTGAGAACAAGGACAAACCAACAACACTTTCCCATTTATATACATATTAGTAAGGGTCTTTTTTATGGATCACATAATATTAGGTCATAACATCACGCCTTTATTTCCTCGAAGGGGTAGACCAACTTTTCACCAGTTATGTTTAGGTAATAAGTGGTGAGCCTATTGCCATATACCAGACTCCGAGATGCTACCGGACATTTCATGTTAGAAAAACCCAATAGTTGTTGCCCGATCCGGGAGTCGAACCCAGGACCTCTAGAAGTCTTAACTGGCAACCAAAAAAAGGTTACATTTTTCGCATACCGGATATCTCCTTCGATCCGAAGGCCAGGTATCCGAATATACCAAGCGTCAGGTACACCGCAGTGCATATGTTTATCGCATTTTTGGTAACAGTGTTCATCTTCTCCAATGAAAGCGACGGCATTGATTCGAATATCTCGAACAGCTGCCTGGAAATACAAAAACAATACATAATAATAATGTACAACAACAATACAATACAACAACAATAACATCACGCCTTTATTTCCCTGAAGGGCTAGGCAGAGGTACGTATACCTTGACGTCATTAATTTTTAGGGTAGGTAGTGAGCCTATTGCCATACACCATGCACAAATCCAGACTCCGAACTGCTAGTAGGAATTCAAATTAGAAAAACGCTATATTGGTTTGCTCGACCCAGGGGTCCAACCCGAGATCTTTGCAGTCGCGCTCCAGACGAGTAGAGAAACAGGCAGTGCCATTTGTAATGGATCTCATATTATTATATTTTTCTGGAGAAGGAGTCTTCGTAGATTCTGGCTACATATTTTTATTTTTAATTGACTTTGTTTTATTTTATGTAGGATTGGTGAGTTGGTGGAGGATGACTTGAGTACTAGAGGGATGAAAGCGAGAAGGATGATAGGATATTACACTTAAATTATTCCATACAACCTGACACCAATGGCCTTATAATAAGCTTCGTTAAATTGTCTGACACAGTTGATATTGTTTCCAACTACAGCCCCAATAAATTAATGTGTGTCAAAATAGCGGCAATGTGATTGGCACGCACTGCAGGACACCAGCTGATATCTTCACATCAGTACGCTATATCATTTACTGTGACGTCACCTAGAGTTGGATTCCGAATAGCCGTAATTATGTATATGTACTCACGTCTGGCAGAACAGTGCCATTGAGATGATAGGCACGCATTGGAGGATGCCAGACGGCTTCCACATCTCGACGCGCGTGTGCCAATCGGGTGCGAGGAGCTGCGACGTCGCCTCCGTTATCACCTATGAGGGAAAGAGAGAGACAATTGCCTTCTATAAATGTACTAGTGGACGCCCGCAGCTTTGCTCGCGTGGAATTAGACATTCACTAACTTCAAAAACGGCAAAGTTTCATAGTAACTTTGCACCCCCGTTTTACCCCCCTAGGGGGTGAATTTTCAAAAATCCTTTCTTAGTGCTCCCCTACGTTATAAAAGGAACCCCTGTGCAAAATTTCAAGTTTCTAGCCCTTATAGTTTAGGCTCTGCGTTGATATGTCAGTCAGTCAGTCAGTCAGTCAGTCAGTCAGTCAGTCACCTTCTCCTTTTATATATATAGATAAATGAGTCAACCGAAAGACATTGCTACCTACAATATAGACATTCCACTGTTAGATAGGGGATTCCCCTACAGACACAGCTGCGGTAAGTCTGGAGCATACACCACCACGCTGCTCCAATGCGGATTGGAGGGGTTAGTGGCCAACCCAGTGTCGAATATCAAACCACCCGTATGTCATCGACGAGTCTTAGCGATTGTTTTAACCGTTAAAAACAACCGAAACCAACGGCTTAGCGTGCCCTCCGAAGAACGGTTAAGCACTCATTATATTTTATCACTAGCGGTCACCCATCCACAAACTGACCACGCCCGTCGATGCTTAATTCTGTCCATCATATAGAATAGAGAGCCATTAAGCCATTGCCTTCTATTAATTGATTACTAAAAAGAGATAATATTCCTTCAATCTATGGGCCTTCTGGTGTATAGAGGACTTCCCCTAGAATTGATTTACTCACTGCGATTGGCAATGGCCAATACATAGTGATGTATGCAGAAAGCCACAGAACTGACATCATTCCCCCTCTGAGAAAAAATGAGATGCAACCATATTTCTAACTAAAGAACCTTTTTTCTATTCGAAATATGGTAGTAGGGGAGCCCAAGAGGGGATTTTGCGGGATACTCAAGCGCGTCAGTTTAATATACAGTGGGATACCTTGTACCCGGTTAAGTACCTCCACCAAATATGAGCCCCATATATAAATGGGGCCGTCAAGGATAAAGGATCAGAATAAGAAAAAAATAAAACTCTCAAATTGTAAGATTAGTGGAATATACACTTTTTAGCATGTAATTAACTCACCCTACCTTAATCTGACGCGCTCAAGAATTTTTGATGACAAATTTTATTTTTTTCTTATTCTGATCCTTTATCCTTGACGGCCCCATTTATATATGGGGCTCATATTTGGTGGAGGTACTTAACCGGGTACAAGGTATCGCACTGTATATTAAACTGACGCGCTTGAGTATCCCGCAAAATCCCCTCTTGGGCTCCCCTACTATGATGTAAAACAGATATTTTTTATGGTTGATATAAATTTATAGCCTGTTAAGAGCTAACCTAAATATTAATATATACCTTAATGACCAAACAGAAGTAAAATCCAATGGTGGCAGCGCTGACATTGCTTAGACTGTCCACGTTTCTTAGCAGACCCAAAGGTAAAACACAAACCAGAGAGACTATCACCATTATGGAGGTCCTGAAAACTTTTAATTATAAGAAAAATAAAATAACAATTGACTTACTTTACTTATATTGACTATTAATAACCCAGTGGCTAATTTATAAGAATAATAAGAATAAGAATTTATTTAGTATTTTAACACACAAGTAAAACAAAAAAAAAAATACAGGTGATAATGATAAAGAAAAAAAGAAACGATAACTTGTTGCATGGCAAAAAGGGACAGCAATCAGCCAAATTGCTGATTTTCAGCACAACCCGAGTTGTCGAGCAGTTTGAGCATGTGGAGCAAGCAAACTAAGAAAAATTAAGTGAACTAACTGGACTAAAATTTATACACGAAAAGTGATTACAATAAAATTTAATTAAAGCAATTCAAACTCACAATTGATAAAATTTGGGGTTCAAATTCCAATAAATTGCAATGTGGTGAATTTTTTCAAGGTAAATAAATTAATAAGCCTACCTTAATATATCGCTTTGGTTTATGTTGAACATCTTGGCAATAATCTGTGGGCCCAAATCTCCAACAACAACAAAGTAGGCGATACATGTGCCCATCAAAAATCCTATGATTCCAACTTCCACAGCCATTTTACCAGATGGACCAAACACATGGAATGCTAGAAAACAAAGTACAAAGACTTCTAGAAGATCCATCTATTGCATACAGGAATTGGTTTTGAAGCATATGATTGTGCATTTACACAAGATTCAATAAATTTTTTCTAGTCTCAATACCTTGATATTGAACAATACAAGTTAATACCAGTTGTTAAAATAAACTCACAAACCACACATAAAGGTCTATAGTAAAGCTGTTTAAACATATAATTTATTTTATGTTATTTCTGCCAGTAGAAAAGACTCATTTGGTTGTTCCTCCTATTAAAATTCCTATTTGCCCTAACATTTTTTTTATGGAGTATAGCCTATTACCACACTCCGGGCACAAATCCGGACTCTAAGCTGCTACCGGGCATTTCCAGTTAGGAAAACCCAAGTTGTTGCCAGGACCTCTAGCTTAGCAATTGTGGATATGACCACTAGACCAACAACATCCTTTGTCCAATGAGGTCAGGAATCCACTGAGGTCACAGCATTGGCCAAGAGACATTAGCCAACATCAACGCCATCATTATTATAACAATGATAGTTACCTAGGAATTCAAAATTTCTTCGCCTAGTGATAATAGCTGACTTTAATAAAAAGTGGCAACACAGTCTCGACACTAAGCCCATCAGCAAGAGGATCAATGTTGCCAGTATAACACCACACTGAAAATTATAAAAAATCAATAATATTTCTATAGTCATATTTTACTTATTTGATAACAATCAGGATATAAGAATACCTAATCAGGAGAATAAGAATACCTCTCTAATCAGGTCTATAAATTATTATTATTATCATCTACTATGGTTACTAACCATAGCTTTTCTCTGTCTCAAATAATGAGGTCTATGTATAAAGGTCCTTAAAAATAGACAACCATTCCAACCATGTCTAGTTCATTACAATAGCCTTAGAACCTTGACATTTAAATTATAAGAAGTAAATAAAATGGGCAAATGCAGTGTTGTTTAAATGAAAGTTATTTTTTTCATTACGAGCTTAGCTCAATTTATGTAAAGAAAAAAGGAAACCTCGAAGCAATAATTAAGTGGAGGTGGCGCTAATTATTAATAAATAATATATACAAAACAAAAAAAGAACTTACCTGTTGAAAGCAGAACGGCATGGCCAGTATTCCAACTCCTATTATACTATTAGCCAATGTAACCGACTGCCCCATGTTACCCATTTTGGTTTTTTTACTTTGGTATTTCCCTCAAAATATTTTAATACGTCTACAAAACTAGCCAATCTTTACATGACGACGAGCGATTGATGTGGGCTGTGATTGTTATGAGTATGACAGACAGATCGTGACAGTTGTGACATTACAAAACGTTTGGTACAACCATTGATAACAGAACTAAAGAGGATGTGAAATAAGGTCACGTGATTTGAAGCCGATGATTTCTACAATATGGCGTCAACTCCACCTATCAACCGCCCCCTGGCTCATAGTAGGTAGTATTGTACTCTTATAGTCTATACTGTCCAAATCGATTAAACGTTTAATCAAAGTAAATAAATAAAAAAAAGTTATGTATTCTTAAATGTGGAGGAAAAACTAATTAAAAAACAGACTATCTAGTGATAACTTACTCAACATGACTCAACTCGATGACACCGGAAGCCTCACGGGCTTCCGGCCTTGATTGCAAAAATACTGAGTACAGTCAAACCTGGGTAAGCGAGAGTTCAAGGGAGCACAATCTCATTCTCGCTTATAGAGGTTTCTCACTAACCCGAGTTTCTCGCTAATGCAGGTACATGTGTAGCGTTTCTCTCTTATAGAGGTACGCAGCAATAACAATATTATTTTATTTTATTTAGAACTTATTTACACGTAAAAAAATCCGTCAATTTCGTTTGGGTTTCTTTTTTTGTATTTTGAATGTTTTTCTCTAACTCATAAATTTTCTTTAATCTTTTATGTATGTATGTATTTTTATTGTAGCTATAGTTCCTCCTAAATAATATAAATAAATAAAGCTCGACTGTCGCTTATAGAGGTAAAGATAAGTAGCAGTCTCACTTACGGAGGTCCATGAGGGAAAAACGACTCTCTCTTACAGAGGTTTCTGTTTCTCGCTACTAGAGGTTTTGGGAGCTTAAAATGACGGGTTCTGGCTATTACTCTCACTTATAGAGTTTTCTCACTTATCCAGTTCTCACTTACCCAGGTTTGACTGTATACCTAAAATCGCCAGTGGCATCTAAAATGGCTGCTTCTACTAGTGTTGAGCGTACCTATTATGCGAAGTTGATATCGATGCTTATTTAAACATGTATCTGTTTTTTGGAAATAAGATTATATTTGTGGCAACACTGGGTTACGAAATTCTTTTCAAAATCCTTCAGTACAGTTAACTGTTAAAAAGTATCGAAGGACAAACCACAAAAAATCTATTATATATTGAATGATTTTTACAGGTTTTGTTCATTATTACGGCAGCAATGCACTTTTCCGGAAAAAATAGTCGGTAGATAACCTATGTAGGTCTCCAGGCCCTACACTACATCCAAGCAAAAAAATCACGTCAATCCTTGCCGTTCAGGCGGAATACAATTTTTTTATATATTTGTAAGGTTTTACGTTTTAAAACCAGTTGTCCTGCCTTTAGGTACTATAATACCTACCCAGCTAAAGTGATGTTCATCATCTACCAAAGCAATAACTTTTATAATAGCTCTTGCCTGCTAAGATATATTTTGGGTCTATAAGGTACCTGCATGCATGTGCTTTCGGCACGAAATCAGTGTTAAGTCTGGCAATCCGGCCAGCGAGGTGGACTACTTAACTTCTGCCATTCCGCGAGACCTAAATCCAACCAAGAAAGGGTTGGACTTGCGATGCAATGCGCACAGCAAATAATGCCAGCAGCACTATACTGGTACGAATGTGCAACGATTAACATCGGTTTGGATGATATTATTGCTCTGCCTTCGTAGGCGATATTTAGGTGAATCATCATCACAACCCTTTCTTTGTCCCACTGTTGGGCTCGGGTCTCCTCTCAGAATGGGAGGGATTAGGCCTTAGTCCACCACGCTGGCCAAGTGCGGATTGGCAGACTTCGCATACCTTCGGGAACGTTATGATGAACTCTCAGGCATGCAGGTTTCCTCACGATGTGTCCTTCACCGTTATAGCAAGTGACATTTAATTTCTTAAATCGCACATAACTTAGAAAAGTCATTGGTGCGTGCCGCTGGGGTTTGAACCCGGACCGCTCGAGTGAGAGGCGAGTTTGATAGCCACTGGGTTGTCACCGCTTTAGGTGAATAAAACACTGTATTACATTGATAAATTACTATTATTAATGATCTTTGGTACCTTACAGAAAATTACAAATTGTAAATTAAATACGCTTCAATCATATCACTCCCTGACTATAATCTATAAAATGTTAAGCGTTTCTAACTGATTTAAGTAGCTAAAACGTGAAGAGGATTTTTAGAAATTATTTATGTTTATTGATATTTTTAATAAATAAAGGACATCACTAGCACTCGCTAACTGCCGCCGCCTGTAGCGATTAAATTTATACATTAAATTAAATAATAAAACTTTAATGATTCACCATAAATGGTGGAGTTAACATAATCTTTCTTTGGCTAAACGCTTTGTAATAGGCGACTTTTTTTTTGGCAAGAAACACATGAAAACAAGAAGTCATAAATGTTTACCACTGGTATGGTGAAGTACAAAAAAATAATAAATTTCTTTACCTAGTCTCCATTATTCTACGCATACAGGAGATACATTAAGAATTTTAAATACTATAAATACATAATGTTACATATTAAACAACACGTCCTATCACACTCAATCTACTAACACAACACTATATAGATATTGATATGCAAGACAATATAATTATATTGAAATGGCAGAACCAGACCACATTAAACATTAAAGTCGTGATCAACAAAGCCCACTAAATAAAAGGCGTTACTGGCCTAATCACAAACAATGCTAAGAAGATCTAATAATACCTGTAGGTATGATTAGTATAGCTGTATTATATTAGACATGAGATATAGTATGAAATCTATGAGTTTACTTTCAAACGATTTAATGAAAACATTATAAGTAATTGTACAGAATGTAACAAAATGTAACATGATTATCTTCCAACTAAACATAACATGACGCTTGCGCAGAGCTGTGCAGTACACCTACTTTTCATACAACACAATACAACCACTTTTAACCAGTAAAATATTGATTGAGACATTTAAAGTCCTGGGTTCGATCCCCGGCTACAACTACGACTATTGGGTTTTTCTAACTTGAAATGCCCAGTAGCAGCTCGGAGTCTGGATTTGTGCCTGGTGTAAGGGAATAGGCTCACCACCTATTAAATGGGACGTAAACATTACTGGTGAAAAGCAGGTATACTAATCGTGATGTTATGTATTAAATTAAAATAATGTTTGAGTATAGTAAAAGTATACAGCTGGTGAACTTAACATATTATTATTTAAATCTGCATTTTTATACAAATACATGACATGAAACCGAAATTAATTATATTTAGGCGTACTTATTGATGATTTGATCTCCAATACAAACACATCGTAAGGGGATGAAAGTCCTGACTAAATTGGAAAGAGGTAATAATTATTTAGGCCAATCATTCAAATAGAATTCCAACGAAACTGGAAACACGAAAACTGGGAAATGAAATTGGCCTAATAAAATTTCGGTTAATGTCATTTCATACATTTACTTGGATTAACACCAAAGGAATTGGAGTTTGCCTACTAACGAACTCCAATTTTTTTGGTTAACTTATTCTGAGAATAAGAATGTTTCCTTGGGTCCCTGGGTAGTTTTTTTCATGAGGAGGAATGGATCAACTAAAACGGAACTGCTGCAATATCTAATTCCACGCAAGCGATGCTGCGGGCGTCCTCTTCTTATTATGTAAATACCCAAATAGAATTACTTACTATAAAAATTCAATGTAATTCCTGATAAAGATAAGTTACATACATAATTCAAATAATGAAATAAATATTATTTAAATTAAAAGTAGTAAAATATTAGTACGGATGGCACATACGATAACCATGCTAACTAAAAATATTCCTACTAGATAATTGAATCATTAAAATAATATACATTCATAATTAAATAATATTTGACAACACAAACTTGCTTCATTATAAGCAATACAATGGCACCGTTATTAATTAAAATAATACAATAATAATTTAATATCATAATATTCAATTAAAATTAAATATTAACATTAAGAGGGTAAAATATTGATTTAAATAATATTTAACAAATTCGCTTTGGCATTTTTGATAATTTACCTAGCAATTTTTTGGTTCAAAAACTCCGAGTTAACGAACATAATTAGAGAAAAAATTAACAAATTGAAATATACATATTTGTCAACTAATAATATTTAAGTGTACCTATTGAATAGTTACGTGTTATTATAATAACTTGTATACATAAGGATACACTTAAAATATTAAGAGTGAAACGCTTAAAATAACAAATAATGGCGCAAACTAGCATAAAACAATCAATGGCACTGCTAATGACATTCTGAAATATTCGGAATGCAAAAATCTGAGGCAAAAACAACACAAGTAAAAGTAGTTAAAAGTTAATATAATATAACATACCCATACCCCTTTAGCAACTATTACTGGTCAAAACTAACTACAAAAACGAATGCCTAGTAAAATTTCTCTGTGTATGATAAGTATATGAAAACACTAAAAAATGGGATGCATATACATACATACTTATAATATATTTGATAAAATATCGACAATTTACATAGGTAATATAGAAACTGACAACACTGCTCTCGACGAGATATGTATTGTTCAGTGGCCATTCGCAGTTCAAAAGCAGTTTTGACCAATAAATAGTTCACTTATTATATTACATAATATAGTATGCTACTGTTTATGTGTATGCTAAACATGCCAAAACATAATTTAGGACAAATAACTAAAATTAGTAACATTCATTAACATAGATAAAGGTATTAACAACAGAGTTAATCAAATTATTTATTAAAATAATAATTAAATTATAATAGTGCAATATTTTGCATTTGCACACATGGTAATAACGATAATTTGACTGTATTTATCATGCAAATGCAAAGTATATATGAGCTTTGGAATAAAAATCACCTTCAGAAATACGATATAATATGACTGTATAGACTTATGATGTCTATGGCAAGTGGTCAAACACAGGATTTAAAGTCAAAACCGCTTAAGTTACATATATACATAATATTTGTTTCAGGACGCTAAATTAATAATGCGATCCAGACACTTAGTTACAATAAATCACACACATACATACTTAAGCTATTATAATATATATTTATTTAACACCATTTGTTGCTAAACACTATTTTATGTTTTAGAAACTTTCGATGTAGACCAAAAGTGATATTTTCAAATGTTATGTAATTTGATGTTAAAACTTACAATTCTTTATGTTTTAATATCGATATTCTTTCCCGTAAGATGATGAGTCATCTAATCACGTGCAGAAATGTAATAAAATTTTGCACATATAGAGGTTTTTAGTTTATTTTACTATAAATTATGATTTAGTCGTCAATATTTAAAACTAATCTCTTTGGATGTAATAATAGCTTTATTAGAAAAAATTTATAAATTCTTTCGTCTTTTTATTTTATACAAAAAAAAATATTTTTCCGAAATATATTTCCCGTAGGTATTCTGTGATGTTAGTTAAGTCACTTAAATCTTATTTGTGGTAAATTGTTTTAACTAACTGACTAATTAGTATAAATATTTAGCAAATGTTATATGTTCCTATTTTTTAATGCCTAATAAAAAAATAAAATAAACTTACATAATTCTAATGGAATTCCAACAAGAATGAAATAAGACAGATAAATAATATAGTCACGTAATGTTTCAAAAGCTAAAACAGTTTAATAAATATAGAAAACGTCCTACATAGACATCAAAGTTAAATAATTTTTCTAAACATTCACAAAGCCAATTGTTTATGATATTCCTTCAGCCAAATATGAGTACCTATTTATTTTAGCTTCTTTCTCATAACTTCTATAGTCAGTGATTAAACTATTATGGTATTTTGTATTACACGATTTACAAAACATCTGTAATCCAGCTCTTAACCGGTTTATCTATTATTTTTTAAATATTAAGCTCCCCAGAGATTTTCGTTTCATTGAAATACTATTACATCAGTGTTCTGTCCCAAATTAATCCCAATTTTGTCAAGCAAGTTATGTATTAAAGGCCTATTCAGATATACTTATTCGCTACCACTGTGAGCAACGAAAAATATCATGTGCATTTGTATGAATTGCCGCGGTTGCGAAACACGCCATATCTTATTTGAACAGCAGGAAAATAGCTTACTCCGTTTTCGCATTCTCTATCTGAATAGGACTTTAATATAACGAACAAGCTTTTCTACTAAGGTATGGTATAATATATAGCTTACATCATATGATATTGGATTTATCAGTTCTATCTATCACATATGAAAAGAGATCGTATATGATCGTTTTGATAAACAATCTCAAAGTAATGCATTAGCTGCGACCCACAGACGTCCCACTGCTGGGCACGGGTCTCCCCCACAGGCACAGCTGCGGGAGGTCTAGAGCATACTCCACCACGCTGCTCCAATGCGGATTGGTCGAGATTATCGTTATTCAAGTGACGTAAATATATAATCAAAAACGGAGTGATGTGAATCTACTAAAAATTCAGACAGTGCCTAATTTATTTAAGCTAGGGCTATTAAGATCCTACCAAGGCTAAAAACGTCTATGACGGAAAATTTTTTTTTTTCATTTTATAGATAGGTCGTCCAACTACTTTCAGTCCATTTCGACAACAATTTCAACACCCTCCTGCAAAAATCATATTAACAACGTTTTCGTCACAAACCCAGTCGGACCTCGTCTATACAGCCATTTACATACTCAATATAAACATTCACGAATCAATTAGTATGAAAATTAGTTACTTTTCTTTTCATTAGTAAGAAGTTCCAGCAATTCCTCGGTGGTTTTATTCTCCTTTTTGAATTTCTCCATCTGTTTCTTTGGGACTGTACCGTTCAGTAATATCTGTATGTTGCTGCGCAGGCGGTTCAAAGGGACCAGGTTCTCGCCCTTGATGGGGCTATGTCCCATCGCTTCAAGTGACTCCACAAGCAGATCGTCCACGAGGCGTTTGTTGAAACCTGTAGCACCAAAAAATGTATCACAATATTTCAAGTGTTATTAAATATATATTTTTTTTAAATATTATAAAAATTATTTATTTGGACATATAACAGGAATTAGATTTTTTAATTGTAGGTTTAAGCGCTGTTCGAAAAACTTGATGATCAAGTAATGACTGTCGAATAATTCAAAAGGAAAAATAACGACGATGCAATAAATCGAATAATCAATATTTTTTTTTATGGATATAGGATAGCAAACGAGCTTGCAGCACCACCCATCCGCTGCCGCCCATGACAACTGTGACTGACTTTGAACAAGACTCAATTAGGGACTGGGATGGTTAGTCCAATTAGTTGAGAAAGTTAATTAGAACATTAGTTGATCAGTTCGTTAGTAGGTATGAGGACTGGGGACTGTTAGTGATAGTTAGTCCTGTTAGTTGGTGTTAGTAATAGTCCAGTTAGTACTTGTTAGTAGGAGTCTCGTTCTAAGTCAGTCACAGATGTGTTGCTACCCTTGAGGACTAAGATGGTCGCCTCTAAAGAAGTGTAACCGGAATCCACACCTTTCCAACCGGACCACAATTGCTTTAAAAACAATTATTACACGGCAGAAATGGTACTAGGTACCGTGGCGGGCGGTGGTACTGCCCCGGGCGAACTCTATATGGAACCAATTAGCTTTCATATAAAACCTATTTGGTTCCCTATAGGCTCTACCACCTGAAGATTGACCAATTGAATAGTAGGTACATTTTAAATCGTTCATCATCATAGATTTACAAAAACAGAAACTGACATAGAATATAAGCGTCAAACTCAAATAGAGCGATGGTGTCGAGCATTTCAAACAATTCTTTAGCTGTTAATTTAAAAAAAAAGTATTTACATAGCATTTATGCAGCCACGAGTAGGTATACAATTTTGATGAAATATTTTAAACATGTGGCTGGGATGCGTTAGTCCCTACAAGTACAACGTTTACTTTGAAATATAAAAAAATCTTCCGCGTCCTATTAAAAAAAACCAAATGCTGTACAATATTTACATGATTTTCTATCACCATTAATATAATAAACCACCACCGAGCGCTGTCAAGCATACTTAAAACTAGACCATAAGACCTAACTCCCGCAACCCTTCCCCTTCCGAATGCTTCACCGACACCGACACCAAAATTATCAACGAAATGGTAAATGAACTCACTCGTAAAATATTACCCAAATCCCAATGTTGTCGGGGATCCGCCTGTCGCCAACATTAAAAACAATGTTTGCTAGAATAAAAACCATGTCGATAAAGCTGGGTAATGAAACATGTGCAGACACACAACAGTTCAATAAGACGCCACGACGCACGGCGTATCCAAAGCACACAACTGCCAGGCACGAATTTGTAACCCGTCAAAAAGGTCAGTCTTATCCTTCTAAGAATACAGTGTAAATGTAAACCAAACGATCTGAAATAACTTTAATGACTGTGCAATAATGATATTAATTGTTCGAACATTATATTTGTGTCGCATCAATGAATTACTAATGACGGTGCAGAACTCGTTGATGTCTATTATAGGGGGCATTTTTAAATGCTTTTGTATGGATTTTGTAAATTAATCGTAAGTTTTATGTAAATGAGGGCTTTGGTTTCACGGGAAATGAACTCCTGTTATTGGCGCACACACAGGAAGCAATGTATTCCACGCTAACTCGAAAAAACAACATTCAGTGCAGACAGTTTCATGTGTGGAAAATAGTGTGTGAAAGAAAGAATGTTTACGCACCTAAATATCTGAGTTTCTCTTTAGTTGCGATCATGGTAAGAAGCAGAGCTAGCAGGAACCTCATGCGGGATAGACTCATAACAGATTCCACTTCAATCTCTACAGGCTGGACCGATGCTTGGATCTTCTCCTCCCAGGATAGCTGCTTGTCACCGACCGTGCAGACCTTTTCATGATTTTCAATTTGGACCTTCAACTTAAAGAATTCATCACACTTCTTACACTTGTAACACTCCTCCTTCTTGTGAATGTTGCGCATGTGTGCCTTCATGTGAGGCAGCTGTGAAAATGCTAGAGGGCACATTGCGCACTGAAAGGGCTTTTCACCAGTGTGCCGTCGAATGTGTAACATGAGAGCATTAGAGTGAGTGAATGCTCGGTTACAAATCCTGCAGGGATATGGCCTAGCACCGGTATGGGAACGACGATGAACATTTAACTGGGTACTCTGGGTAAAGCTCTGTCCACATTCCGGGCATATATGGGGCCTCTGTTTCTCATGTACCCGCATATGCTCAGTCAAATGGCCTTTCAAATACTTTTTGCATATCGGGCACTGAATGCGATAGCCTCCATGACAGATCAGGACATGACGCTTCAAAGAGTTTAGCCTTAAGAAATCTTTGCCACAATGTTGACACACAAAGTCCTTTATTTTTAAATGACTCTTGACGTGTAATAATAACTGGTTCCTGCAGTCATACTTAGTGTTGCACACAGTACAAAAAAATTTGCCACCAATTAAATGTTTCTTCTCATGTTGAGTTAACATACATTGTTGATTGAATACTTCATCACAATAGATACATTTAAATTCATTTTCCTTAGGTCCATGAGTGGCCATATGAAGTAACATATTCCTTTGAGACAAAAAAGCTTTACAGCATAAAGTGCACATAAAGTGCTCTTCCATATTAGGGTGTGATTTCTTTGCATGTATTAATAAATTACCCTGACTCTCAAACTTCCTGGGACAATGAGAACAGGCATACAATTTAATGTCCATGTGAATGGAAATGTGTCTACGCAATGATGCCTTGACAGTAAATGTTTTCTGGCAATAGTCACATTGAAAAAATTTTATAGCCGCCTTGCCAACACCTTTAGATTTGACAGATTTTCTGGCCCCTTTGACCTGGTTTTTTGTACTGGTTACAATAATGTCAGTATTAACACTGCTTGTGGTAGGGGGCAATTGGTTTTGGTCATTTACAGAGATATTATTATTATTTAGACCTTTCTCCGTTGCTCTTTTAATCTGCAAGACTTTTCTTTTGGCATTGAAATCATCAATCATGAGGTCGCCTTGCAATATATTGTTGTTCAACTTAAACTGCTCTTTGGTATTCCTCAGACAATCTTTGATTGTAGGTTTTTTAAGTGTTATTTGTTCAACAAGCTTATCTTTCAACCTGTGACCATTTTGCAAGAGATATTTCACTTTTTCTTCAGATGTGAAGCACTTGCCAACACTGGGTCGTTTCATCACAATGTGTGGTTTGGTGGTTTCCTTCACACCTGTTGAGTTTTTCTTTATTTTACCACGACTTTTATTACCCGCAGATGTTTTTTTGGGTGCTCTTACTCTATTTTTGATATTAGCCATTGTTTAATAGAGTAAAAGGTACGATCAATATAATTAGTAAGCTTAGTAAGTTGGGTATAGATTTATTACCTTAGTACTGCATCTGAGTAAATATTATTAAGCGATAGAACCCACCACCAGGAGTTTTATACAGTAATAAAAATATGTCTTGTACGACTTGAGGCGACGTGCGCGATTACTTACATGCACTGTATGCGTTAGTCCATTATCACCTCTAACTAAACCGATCGGCTACGTGCATAGATAACGATGTTCTAATGTGTGAAGGACGACGCCTCTGCCTTGCCTTTTGTTTTAATGAATGTGACGATTACCTTGTTTGTTCTTACACTCAATGATAATAAGAAGTGACCCATTGCATTGAAACACAAAAACACTTTAGCTGTTAGCTGCATTAACTAACCAGGCACTGTATCACTACACAAATTAACGATGATCACATATTTGTTTGCTTTTTAAAACGAACAAAAACAGAACAAAGACGAATTTATAACTTGAAATTGTTTTTCATGAATTTTATTCAGCTCAGCAGCCTACTAGCGCTCGCTGGTTGTGTGAATGAAAGAAAAGAAAGAGAGAGAAGGCAGGAAAATGACGAAGTCATCCATCTGTCATGTTATGAACAAGCGACCATGAATTAAAGTATGTGATGCGCGTCAAGTGATGCTACTATATTATTATTGACAATCTGCATGTCTCTGTGTATAGGTACCACAAGAAACAACACAAAAAAAACAAAAGCCCAATGATTATTAAGTTTCCATAAATTTAGATCCTAGTAATTTGAACGGAACGTTGATTATGATAAAACAAAGTATTTACGCACTACTTGGGGGTTGGCTTATAAATCATGAAAGAATGAGATAGCGATAAAATCAATGATTGGAATCTAAAAATAGGTGGGATCTACTATAGAGTATAGGAAAGTAGAGTTACTACCAGTATGAGCTCCTTTCCTCCTCCATGAGTATGAGCCAGTATTCCTTTATTCTAGGGGTGGGTCACATTTTACAATCGCAGAAAGCAAAAGTGTCGCACGATAGGCGATACTGAATCCAGCGAGGACAGCCCTGTCCATCATCAAATCAGGGATTTGTATGACGACACTAAAACAAATCAATAAAAATAGCATGATAGATAAAACGATGATGCTGCTCTTGCGAGGTATCTTTTTTTGTCAGTAATAATGTGACCGTTACAAACACTATTTTCCTGAATAAAATTCCTCTACCTACCTACCTACCTAGGTTTGCTTAAAACATTGTCATTGAAGCTAGAATTTGTTTTTTTAAAATCACTGCATCACGTACCTTCTTCAAATAATTACATAAATTGAGCATGTTATTGTGCCCATTTCAAACGTAATTAAATGTTTATAAAGTAGGTGATAATTAACGAATAATAGCTCTAGGTGATTTGTGCAGGAATATTTATATTGTTAAGCGATCTATTGAAGCAAAGCAACAACGTACTTGAACTGTATAGATTATAACCAACCTTGAGTTCATCGATGATTTTATCCCTTTAAACAATGAGTTTGGTACCTACAATGGATTGAGGAGATTGGGGGCAAGTAAGTTTAATTTTGTTTTAAATACCTCTATCTATATATGCTGAGTCTCTATTCGAAGAGCTGCATGGTGATGACATTTTTTTACACGCTTCAATCCTACTAAATAAGGGTTCATTAAAAATTACAAATGAAGCACAGAATTATTTATTTATTACTTTGGTAAGTTTTAAAGTGTAGGTATATATACTTTAAAACTTACTAAATTATAGATCTTTTTCCTTATTCTATGTAGGGACTTTCGAAGACGTAAATCTTTCGTTGTCGATCTTTCGTATTTTTATTCGACTTCGAAAAAAGGAGGAGGTTCTATGTTCGACTGTTTGTATATTTAATTTTAAAATTTAATATTTTCGGTAATATTTATAAATGTATATTACCCATTAAGCGCTTAACTTTTATGATAGTGTATAGTGTTCAATGGTGCCCTCCATACCGTTTAGCATATTGTTCAAGGTTGAGTGCCAAAGAGGAATCTTAAATAGATGGGAGTAACGATTTAAATGAATGTAAAGGTAGAATCATCTAGGTATCTTTATACATACTTAGTAGGTATAACATCTTATTCTTTAACTAGTTTTGCTAAAAGCGGAAATAAATCAAGAAAGGCGTTGAAGTCTTTAATATCAACATGCAATCACTATTAAAAAGACATCAACGATGATCACTAACTAAAGTACGGTTGATGTTGTGAGCAGTTAATAATTAAGCAGGTTATTATTTTGGATAACAAAATAATAATAATGTTGAAATTTAAAATTTATTAAGATGGTCAGATTTTTTAAACAATGAGCAATTCGAGATCATGCAAACCTATGCCAGACACAGCTTTCGGTAAAAGCTGCCACCCATAGACGACCCACTGCTGGGCACGGGTCTCTCCCACAGGCAAATCTGCGGGAGGTCTAGAGCATACTCCACCACGTTGCTCCAATACGCATTGGTGGAGGGGTTACTGGCCAACCTAGTGCCGAATGTTCTCAAGCCACCCGAAAGTCTTCTATAAGGCATAAAGATTGTTTTCACCATTGAAAACAACCGGGACCGAGGGCATAACGTGCCCTCCGAAACAAGGTAGCGCCTATGAAATTTTGCCACTAGAGGTCACCCATCCACAAACCGACCGCGCCCGACGTTGCTTAACTCTGTCGATCACATTTAGTCGACGCGAGACATTGGGCTATGGACGCTACAGCATACAGTAATTAGCTTGCTATTACGAAATAATCAAAATCCGACTACCAGCTTTATTACCTACGTCACACTATTCGATAAGTAAGTGTTTATTTGGGTACCTAGGTCTATATAGGTATACATACTTACTATTAATATTTTCCTTTAATTAGATATTATTAGAAATATGCCACTCAAAATACTTTATGTTTTACTTTATGTATCGTTTTATTAAACTAAGTAGGCATCATACATAATTATTAAACTAACATTACTTAGGTATTATTTAAAAAAGTCAAATGTTTGCTACATACCTATTATGAAAGATGACAATTGGAAATAAAAACATATATGTAATATCTATATAAAAAAAATGTGAATGAATAAATAAATCATTATGAATAGCTTTGAAACACGTGGGGCCACAACGTCACAGACATTCGTATTGTTTGTTTAATGAGCGGGATTATAACGTTCACTGTCATAATTATGCACATCTGTATTTATTTAAGTTACCTACAGTCCGGCTATGAATTCAAGGTTAATATATGGTTTGGGCCGATTATGTTTGTGTTAAGGCCTGGTCACTTACTTATTTTTGTGACGTGGGCGTGTCTTTAAAGCTAGGTAGGCACAGGCGTTTTCTAGATAGTTAAAATGAAACGAATTAAATGTTCAATAGTTCAAAATTGTTCAAAGCTCTCTAGTATGTTAGTGTCGTTCCTTGGCTATCCATAATGGCACTAAGACAACAGAAGAATGTGGGCAACTAGATCAGTGCGTCTTTGTGCCCTCAGATATTGTTACAGCTACCTTCATTATCTCCACCAATCCGCATTGGAGCAGCGTGGTGAAGTATGCTCTAGATCTCCCGCTAGTCTATGGGTCGCAGCGACCTTCATTAAACAGGAAGATAACGGATGAAATTCTGCCTTCACCGAGAAGGTCTGTATTCAAAAACCAGCGGCGCGACCCAATGTTATGTGCGTTTTAAGTACCTACGCTAGTAACTAATAGCTTGTACTGTATTCTGTGCTAATAGTATTTGAATGGTTTAGTTAAAGCAATTAAATCATCCGCTGAAACGATAGGTACTGGAAACCACCGCGAGAAAACCTTAAGTAGCTTAAAGCTTAATTTTTTATGTTTTTGAAGACATGTGACCTCTATCAATCCGTACTTGGTAGGATTAAAAACTGTAGAAAAAAACTCGCGTTTTTTGTAGCCCCAAACCGCGCTGTGCTTTCCCCATTGTGTGTAAACAATGGCAGCACACTTGCACCACATCCAACGGATGAATCCGCGGACACCGACTTGCGCAATACTCACGTTTTTTTAGCTGTGCATTTGAAATTATATGATGTTGCAGATAACTGAATCGGTGTCAACCAAGTGGTTACAATAATCGATACCAAGTATTTTTACATGAGCATGTTGTTTTTTTCCTCTTACAGTATTCATATAGGTAGGTGGATGCGCAAAAATATTCGCCAAAAGATTTTATTTTCTTGATTCATTCTTTTTTTTTAATGTGTCAAAGATTTGATAAGGTATTGTACTTATTTAAAGGTAATAGATAATAGATCCGCCTTGCGTGGTAATCTTTAGATCCATGCTATTGTATCGCAACTCACCTTCGACGATGATAAAACTTGAATAGTTATTTTATATGAATTAATTTGGTCTGTTTCAGAATAATGGGACTGCGAGTTAGGAGAGTTGATGCAAGTTTGTCCACTTGAGTCTCACTTTGGTTGTCCACGACTTTCAATCAGATTTAAGTTTATAGTATTTACTTTTACTACTGATTGTCACAATATTGTTCAACATTTTACATAGTAACAAAAAAGAATTTGTAACTTTATTTTACTAGTTTTGCAATACACCCGTAAGTACCATCAAACATGTTGTATTTATTTTAAATTAATGGTGATTCTTACAACAATGTGGTCCACGGAAATTTCATAAATACTCAAACAATGGGCAGTGAGCTAGATTGCGCCCATAAAATGTTTTAAAACTTTATTTATTGTTTGAAATTATAACAATGGAAAGCCACAACGAATCTGTGTGTATCATTTTGCCTCGACCCAGTACTTGGAATATGATAGAAAAATAAACCTAAACAACTATAGGTACTGCAGCTACGTAAATTAGAACTGTTGAATTAACGAACTTTCACCACGAAATAAGATTCAGTTATCGATAACTGCTATATTTTGAGGTAATTAGGTAACCCATTCTACTGAATCTTAAATAGATCCTCCTTCCTCCATCCTTCTTCCATCCTTTTGATACGACTGTTTCCATTGAGGAAGTCCACAATGTGAAATCATTGCTAAACCTTCCCACATTTTATGGATATAAGATAGCAAACGAGCTTGCAGCACCACCCATCCGCTGCCACCCATGACAATTGTGTGTGATTTGACTAAGCATGCCTTGAGGCGTAGCAAACCTCCTCTCAAACATTATCTGATAAATTTGAAATTTTTTAGCATTTTTTTTGTTTGTTATTAAAATTTAAATTAATAGAATACATGTTTCTATGTATTTCTGTATTTTGAGAGCGAAGCTGCGGGCGTCCACTAGTCTCCAATATTATGTTCGGTATTCTGTGCCGGCAGTAGGATAGGTGACCGCTAGTAGCAAATATAATAGAGAATTTCCGTGCTTCACAAGGCTTAACATAAGCCTTGGAAGCCTACGTCAAGCCTTCTGAACAGAGCTGTACGTTCCATTACTTCTCAGTTTTGAAAAATCTTGCGCACTACAAAGGACTAATGGATTGCAGCACTTGCAGCCAAGAAACTCAAAAAGGGGCCAGTTGCAATGTCATTACTCTAAGGAATCATCTATGTAGTGTATGTGATATATATATAATCTGTTAAACATGACGTTGTCTCGAGCACACAGGAGTGAGGTAAACAGTCACGTATTAGCCACGGGCGAGAACGGACGTTTACTGCGCACTGGTGTGGTAACGAGCCAATTAATGTACCCTTTATGACAAGGGTGACACGGAGCACTACATATGGCGACGAGAATAAAAGGTTAGTGGTAAATTAAAAATATTAAAAATATTTTTTCGAAATACGGAGAGAGGAAGGTTGAATAAGTATGTAGGTACATAAATAAAATTGGATGGTCTAAGAACTTTATGCATTGGATGTTTATTACTTTATGATTGATTGTTAAATTACTGATGGATCAACATAAAATAAATATACATACCTCTGTCCATAAGGATCCCGATTACATAATCATCGTGTCGCGGCATTGCTATGCGGTAGGCAGGTATCGCGGCAGATTATTGTAAACAAATTATTACAGTTTTTATTATTCATAAAATTGAGTTCGAATTCCTAGTTGTTCTAGTCAGTACTTCAAATGTATCACGACGAACAATATACACTTCGCCTCATTTGAAGTGGGACATTGTGCGCGCTCATTACAAAAACAATAGGCTACTCTTACAAACTCATGTATGATTCGCGTCCTACTCTTCACTATAACGCATCGCACTCAGTGAACACTTAGAATTATGTATCGTGTAGGTATGTAAGTTACATATCGGCGGCAGGGTGAAATTAGGTGGTCGAGACGTTAGGTTCTATAAACTATTTAATTTTCTTCAATAGAAAATTACATTTTAACTTATTACTAAACTAAATCTAGAGTGGTGAGAGACCCGTCCAATGTTAGGCACGGAATGTCTTGTTCGTGGGACCGCTACGCGACCAATCGAATTGTCCGTACGTAACATGTATGTAACCGCCATTGTTTTCCAATACATTACAACTACTTACCGTAAACTGTGTGGTGGTTTTATATTGTTTTGAGTAATATTATACCGGAACAACAGCGGCAACACTAGTTATGCTATTATTTATTCGAGGCTATGACTTTAGTAATCAATAATTTTAATGAATTACAACTAAAGTTGGTAATTTAATAAGCCATAACGGTACTAAGTATTGACCTAGATAGGTTGATTTCTTGTATTTAATTATTTATTAGAGTTAAGGCATCCTAACAACATTTCACAGATTATTATACGAATTACATTAAATGGTGTTGTGTGCCAGAGTGAAAATGTCACTTACAAGGAAGCACAACTTACACAGAGAACATGCATATTATATTATAAAAATAAAAAATAAAATAGCCTTTTAATTCCATGGAAAATAATACAAGCACAATAATTACAATTTTCGTTACACAAATTTCACAAATACTTTTAATTTCAAAAATTACATTTTATTTATATTTACCTAGTTATAATAAAAATTTAAATTTCACAAATACCTATGAATTTCAAAAAGAGTAGGTAGGCTCTTTGTTGTATTACCTGTGTTGTATTTCATTCCAATACATAATAAAAAATACGCTTTATAAATAGATTGAATTTACAGCATTTTTTATGTAAGTTACTACAAAAAACTCGTTGCCTTTGGCCAAGGCATATTATATTAAGTTATATTATTATTATATAAGTTTCAAGTAGACAAGATGATATAGGCTCTTATTTCAGTGATAACAAAATCATAAATAAATAAATTGTATCATAAACTCATAACCAGGTACTTACACCTACCTGAAGGATTGTTCTTAAAGGGATAAAACGTATAGATTTTAATCTGTACTGTGTGAAATGGATTGCCTACCTGAAGGATTGCTCATATGGGTGTAAAACGAAAAGATTTTAATCTGTATTGTGGACATGTGTGACATGTAACATGGATACAGATACTCTTCGGGGATCATCGAGATGAAGGGTACCTACATATCCTATGTTTCTATTAATTAATTCGACTGCAAACATTTGTTGCTAATATGAAGCAATTCATCAATTCTATTCATCCTTTAAGTAATATATCTGAGACTACGCTGCGCGGGGCCACCCACACCGCTTTATTTTATAAATGCATTATTTTCCTTAGACGGACATTTTAAATTCGTTATTGGTATGTTTTGAATGGAATTTCCGATTTTAACAATTTGTATTTTACAGGTATTGAAACGGTCTTTAATAAAATATCATTTAATGCGATAAGGACTGATACAGAGGTACGAATAATGTGGTTTGATTATATTGAGCAAATTATATCAACTTTTAAAATGTAAAAAAGTTGTTATAGTGGCATAACTACAGTAGTTGGATATATGGTATCGCGACACTTTTGTAAATAATGAGGTGTCTGCAAAGTCGTAGTACATTATTTAATTTTTATTCTATCATCAATAGTTTTCGCAGATAGCAAGAATATGTTAGGTAGTACGAACCTATAAATCGTGCGTGATCGTGTGTTAGGTAGTACGAACCTACATGAATTGTGAATCGTGCGTGATCGTGTGTAACTGGTAGTACGAACCTACATGAAATTGTAAATCGTGCGTGATCGTGTGTTAGGTAGTACGAACCTACATGAAATTGTAAATCGTGCGTGATCATGTGTAACTGGTCGTACGAACCTTCATGAAATTGTAAATCGTGCGTGATCGTGTGTTAGGTAGTACGAACCTATAAATCGTGCGTGATCGTGTGTAACTGGTAGTACGAACCTACATGAAATTGTGAATCGTGCGTGATCGTGTGTAACTGGTAGTACGAACCTACATGAAATTGTGAATCGTGCGTGATCGTGTGTAACTGGTAGTACGAACCTACATGAAATTGTAAATCGTGCGTGATCGTGTGTTAGGTAGTACGAACCTATAAATCGTGCGTGATCGTGTGTAACTGGTAGTACGAACCTACATGAAATTGTGAATCGTGCGTGATCGTGTGTAACTGGTAGTACGAACCTACATGAAATTGTGAATCGTGCGTGATCGTGTGTAACTGGTAGTACGAACCTACATGAAATTGTGAATCGTGCGTGATCGTGTGTAACTGGTAGTGCGAACCTACATGAAATTGAAAATCGTACGTGATCGTGTGTTTAGGTAGTGCGAACCTACATGAAATTGAAAATCGTACGTGATCGTGTGTTTAGGTAGTGCGATCCTACATGAAATTGAAAATCGTACGTGATCGTGTGTTTAGGTAGTGCGAACCTACATGAAATTGAAAATCGTACGTGATCGTGTGTTTAGGGAGTGCGAACCTACATGAAATTGAAAATCGTACGTGATCGTGTGTTCAGGTAGTGCGAACCTACATGAAATTGTAAATCGTATGTGATCATGTGTTTAGGTAGTGCGAACCTACATGAAATTGTAAATCGTACGTGATTGCGTATCAGGCAGTAAATGCATTATGATACTAGTTGACTGTATGTAGATGTGGGGATGAATTAATAATATACTGTAAACTTGTAGTTACCAAGATTTACTTCAGTTCTAGGTCGCCCCATATCTACCTACCACGAAAATTACAAACTTATTGCCAGCTCCGGAAAAGCTGAATTTCGAAGGAGACAACGCTACAGTTGCTTTAAGATTTAAGCAATGGAAAAGATGATGGTCACCAGGTTATTTCCCTTTTGCACAGGATTCGTAGTGGGAATACCAGACAGGTCTGTCACCTTTCCTCCTCTTGCGCGGCGCTGTAGGCACTCCTGCGCTGAGGGAATTCGGAATAAGGGGAGATCCCCTCTATCCGGGAAATTGCTCCAGGGGTAAACCCCGTTGGTGACTTCCCCGCTGTTGAGCGTGAGAGCCAGTCGTACGTCGCGCACGCGACTAGCCGTATGTCGCGAATTCCCCCTAGATGGTCGGAGGGAAGAAGGTCCAACCGCTCTCTATGTAGCGGTCGGCCTTCAGGGTTGCGCGCGTGCAGCGGCGCTGTCCCCCTTAGGTGAGGATGTGGCCCATTGTCGGCGCGGTTATACATAACACGTCCAGCCTGCTGTCGCGCGCTATCACCGCGTTCCGGACGTAGCGCCCCGCTCCTGTGATTTCTCGCAGGGCGAGGCTGGGCCTGGAGACGCTTGCGCTGCGTGGCGCCGCCAGAGCATACCATGCTGGCGCCGCGTACGTACTCTTAAGCCTAGATCGGATATAGCACTTGTAATGGGAATACCCGTGTCTGCACAAGATGCATCGTCGGACGGGCGCATTTGATGCGTCGTGTTACAGGTGCGCTAGGCGGTCGCGGTGCTACGGTGACAGCTGCAACAGCCAGTGGTTACAAATGATTGGATAATGCCTACCTACTAAAGAAAAGTTACATCCTGAAAAAGTCCAAGGTGCAGCCGAGGACGGTGCACGATCGACCCTCACTAAGCGGTCAACTACCCGACCATGCCTATAAAAAGCCAAACGCGGCCTACGAAGGGTTGCTCAGCCGTCGAAGGGTAAGGTTGTCGGTACCTATGCTATGTGTCGGAAACTACGCTGCTTTGCTGTAAGTACGTTCCATATTTTAAGTAGCACAATTTGATGCTACAATTAAAGGTAGTCCCTCACTCTTACCACTTTGTGGTATGCAAATGTCATAGTAGGTAAATTAATGGGTCACTTAGATTATGCTGTCAAAAAAAAAAAAAAAATCAACAAGTTTTGTATAGGTTCGGATATCTTATTATAAATTCTAATACACATTCCGTAGGCATTGCTTTGGAGGCCTGCATTTTGGGAAAGGCCTATGTCCGTATCAATTAATGTCTATTTTATACTGATATTTTTCTTTACTCAATACCTTTTTGTGACTTATGTATTGGGATAGGGCCATTGTAATGGTGATAGAAAACGGCACGCCTAGTATCCAACACTTTTGAAGGATGGATGTAGTAGTAAGGAATGTACTTACTCGTCGTGAGATAGGTACCTAGCTCATTTATTTCTAGTTGTTTCATAAATCTACGAGATCTACATATGGATTTTTAGAGCGATACTTTATTAAATAAAAAATAAATAAAAATCATGGACCCTAAACTGGGTACTGACCTGTGCTATGGGTGTCGGAGTCTCATATGCATGTATGGACATTTTAAAAACATGCTTGAATATATAGTATCGACATCCGGATGGTGTAACATGCCAGTTTACAAGATCGAATACAATCTTAGGCTTTGTGAAAACACAACTAGAAACCTAGTACTTCCTACTGACTGCAATTGCGACTATATAGTATATGATATCCGTTGATGACTAATCCAAAAAACAATACTCATTATATTACAAATACGCCACCAACGCATCAAACGCGGCGCGTGTCGTGTTTATGTCTGACATGAAGCGACTTGCTGACGGTTGCTGGCTGGACTGTTACTAACGATCTGATCAACTGGTGTCCTTCATAGGTTTATAATACTTAATAGATTGGCAATGCGAAAGAAAAATAACATAGATACTCATATTATGTTAGAGCGAAAAAGATAAGCGAGACCATTGCGTACACGCTATCAGCCCAACTACAGGTATAAGCCCAACGTCAGTTGTAAACGAAACAAATTTTATTACTGAACGATTCGTGAGTGTCTATATTCATGGTTGAAGTTACCGGCTTACTCACGTGTGGTTTGAGTCGAGAATGGTCCGACTGGTTTCGGTCTCTTGTGATGATCATCTTCAGGAGTGAACGTGCTCGCGGCGGGCACGGCGTTCACAAACAAATTTTGCTTATTTTTCTAAATCTTACGTTTGAAAGCGTACATTTGGTGTTAATTAGACAAATAATTATGGTTACGTATACAGTACCAGAAGGTAACTCATCTTAGAATGAAAATACATAGAAGTATGCATTTCATATGTAAGTAAGATTGAAATATTTAATTCTCCAATTGCAATGTTAGTGAACTTTGAAAAAAATAAAAAAGTAAAAAAAAAAAAAAAAATTAATTAATTTAATTAACAAATGGATGGGTGGTGCTGCGAGCTCGTTTGCTATCTTAATGTGGACTATGTTCTCGATTATTAAATTTATAATAAGGAAGGGATGTAGTGTATGTGATATACAGGGTGTCCCAGAATGAATGGATAATCCTTGAGCCCCGCACAGAACAGCTCTCCAGCGCTTAGAAAAAAATATCAAAAAAAAACAATTCCAAGTGATACCCAAAATATGATTTTTTTTAGAAAAACATACGTTATTTTAGCTTCACTTCACATTCATTTACACAACTGCCACAAATTAATGATATTCTTGGCGTTTTTGGTGTCATTTTATTCCTGATAGACTATACTACTAGAAATACATCAAATAATATAAGTATCTGTGATACTTTTTTTATAAAAAAAATAAGAACTTGAATTTTTAACATGAAATTTGATACCAAAATAATTTTGACATAGTTTGAGAGTGTTTCATGTAAAAAAAAAGTATGAAAACGTAAGTGTCCAGCTATTTTAAAAACATGCGCAGTTAATACAGATTAAATAATGGTATAATACATCATTTTATCTAATACTACTACGAAGTTATTGCTATTGAGATGCAAAACGAGTAAATACGACTAAAATTAAAAAGTTAATGTCTTAATACATTTTAATAATAATAAAACATTTCAGGTGTCGCTGCGACCCATAGACGTCCCACTGCTGGGCACGGGTCTCCCCCACAGACACTGCTGCTGCGGGAGGTCCAGAGCATACTCCACCACGCTGCTCCAATGCGGATTGGTGGAGGGGTTAGTGGCCAACCCAGTGTCGAATGTTCTCAAGCCACCCGAAGGTCTTCGACAAGGCTTAACGACTGTTTCCAGCATTGAAAACAACCGGGACCGACGGCTTTACGTGCCCACCGAAGCACGGTAGCGTCCGTGAAATTTTGCCACTAGCGCTCACCTATCCACAAACCGACCGCGCCCGTCGTTGCTTAACTCTTTCGGTCACATTGAATCGACGCGAGCCATTGGGCTATGGACGCTACATTTCAGGTGTACATTACATCAATCTTTATTCACAACAGGTGTTCAAATTGTCTGCCACCGATTCTAATACACGCTCGACATCTTCATTTATAGGCTCTACTAAGAAACCGTGCGTAGAGTCATTCATTTATTTTTGAAGCGGCCTCTTGAACACGGCTGCGTAATTCTTCATTTGAAATTGTTTTCGAGTACACTTCTTCCTTTAGACAGCCCCAGTAAAAAACATCCCGACAGTTTAAATCTGGAGATCAAGGAGGCCACAGAATAGGACCCAAACGACCAATCCATTTGTTTGGATACGTGGCATTTAAATAAGCCCGGACGTTTGTACCATAATATGCAGGGCAGCCATCATTCTGTAACCAATAGGATTCCATTACCTCCTACGAAACAGTCGTTAAGCCTTGTCGAAGACCTTCGGGTGGCTTGAGAACATTCGACACTGGGTTGGCCACTAACCCCTCCACCAATCCGCATTGGAGCAGCGTGGTGGAGTATGCTCTGGATCTCCCGCAGCAGCAGTGTCTGTGGGGGAGACCCGTGCCCAGCAGTGGGACGTCTATGGGTCGCAGCGACACCTTAAATGTTTTATTATTATTAAAATGTATTAAGACTTTAACTTTTTAATTTTAGTCGTATTTACTCGTTTTGCATCTCAATAGCAATAACTTCGTAGTAGTATTAGATAAAATGATGTATTATACCATTATTTAATCTGTATTAACTGCGCATGTTTTTAAAATAGCTGGACACTTACGTTTTCATACTTTTTTTTTACATGAAACACTCTCAAACTATGTCAAAATTATTTTGGTATCAAATTTCATGTTAAAAATTCAAGTTCTTATTTTTTTTATAAAAAAAGTATCACAGATACTTATATTATTTGATGTATTTCTAGTAGTATAGTCTATCAGGAATAAAATGACACCAAAAACGCCAAAAATATCATTAATTTGTGGCAGTTGTGTAAATGAATGTGAAGTGAAGCTAAAATAACGTATGTTTTTCTAAAAAAAATCATATTTTGGGTATCACTTGTTTTTTTTTTTTTTTGATATTTTTTTCTAAGCGCTGGAGAGCTGTTCTGTGCGGGGCTCAAGGATTATCCATTCATTCTGGGACACCCTGTATATATAATCTGTTAAACATGACGTTGTCTCGAGCACACGGGAGTGAGGTAAACAGTCACGTATTAGCCACGGGCGAGAACGGACGTTTACTGCGCACTGGTGTGGTAACGAGCCAATTAATGTACCCTTTATGACAAGGGTGACACGGAGCACTACAATCTAGAAGATAGAATTTCACCGCAGCCAACACTTTCGTTGTCGTGGCCTACACTTGGTCTATTATTTTCGTAAATATAATAGCAGTAGAAAGCTAAATGGGAACATTTCGTGGCGTACTCCAAGATGTGTTATCTTAAACGATAACGTTGTTTAGCTTTCCTCGCATTTTCTAGATAAGACGAGCCTTTACTTACCTATAAAGCCATGATTACTACAGATTGAGATCAGTGAACTCTGCATGACAGCATTGTTCACGCCTACCCAATTTCTTTTCATAATTACGTCACAGTCTACATACGATGGCTAGACGGGCTTTGTCGCCCACAAGAACGGAAAAAACATGGTCCCTACTAAAAATGTAATCAGACAAATCCTAGCATACAGGCAAGTGTGAAGAGGATTCATCAAACTTTTATTGATTTTGCTACACTTGCAAACTGTATGTTGTGCTTACCTGATACGGAAAATATATTAATCTATAACAAAGGGCTGTATAAGATTTTCAAAATCTTTGTAACGTATTATAGTAGTATGTACGGATGTGACGTACTCCTATATCAGTAAAGTAAGTAGATACCTGTGAGTATTAACAGCTAGATATACCAAATTAGGTACTCACAGAATGCAAGTTTACCAGCTGTGGTATTTTATATTACACTATTACACATTATTCATAGAAATCTTTAACTTTGGTCCTTAAATTAGAATATGACAAAAGGCTTGGCAATATGCTTGACGATATTCAATAAAATACTAAAATGCACATCACTAAAATTTCAGAGAATCCGTATCGAAACTGGATCCCTACTCCAAATGCGGTGAAATTAAAAGATCGTGACAGATCTACCAACTGCCTACCTCCTGTCCCAACCTACTACCCTCATTTTCGCTCTAATAACTAGGTAAGTAGGTACATCTCGTTTTTCCAACTGGAACTCACCATCCAAGACACCTGTCGCAAATTGTAACCGTCTGGTATTAGATTCAAGCGGGGATCGTTTTCCATTGACTGCACTTCTTATTGTCTCTTGACGTCCACATTTTATTCTTCGTTTCGGCCTCGCCGTGAGAGGAGCCATTGTCTTTGACATTTTGGCGCCACTTTTTTGATTTTTTTTTTATAGCATTTGCTATTGCGTCTTGTTAGGTCAGTTTAGTTACATGTCGATTTATCTCAGTGAAAATGTTGAGACTCTGGTGGTTGTGCGTATTAATAGCGAAAACGGTGTTGGCTAGTGATAATGATTTGATTGAAGGAGAAGCAGAAAAAGGTATAGATTTCGTTTCAATTCTTGAAGTTGTTCCAATATAAGTACAACTTTATTAATATGCAGGATATTGGGTATGGTAATGGATAAGTTTTTAAAAATAATAAAATAATTGTATTTTAAGCTTGGGTATTTTTATCAAATCTATTCGTAGCATCTTAGTGACTGAATATGAAGTGAGTTAAAAAATATTTTCTTCATTATTTAATCTGCGCCTATGTTTAATCCCAAAAAAAAAATTACCTAAATCTTATTGTTATCCAAACACAACGAATGGTTAAGATTCTCACACTTTCAAAAACACATTCAAATTTCGAAGCGAATCCTAGAGGTCAGAATCGTGTGACTTTTGACAAAAGTACATATTCACATTGTCAGTGTTACCTGCTTCTTTAATAAATGTTGCTAGCTAATATTTCTAATATAGTAGGTACCTACTTCCTATTTACGAGACCGTTTCATATTGTTATTTAATTTACAAACGTTTATTGTAATACATGTACCATAAATAATTTTATTATTAGAAACAAATTATTTGTATCATCATTCAGTCAACAGGTTCAAAATAACTCTTATTCACGGTAACTGAACACAATACAATAGAAGTGAAAACAAATTGTAGGATCGACATGGAAAATAATTGCAACTTTCCATTTTATCTTGATTTACTTTTATTGTGTGTCTAACGTACACTACTTTGTATCTACGTATTTACTACTAGTGGACGCCCGCAGCTTCGCTCGCGTGGAATTAGACATAAAAATAGTTTCGTTTACACCTAGTAATATTATATAGCCTATGTCACTCGGTGAAGATGCAGCTTTCTAATGGTGAAAGAATTTTTAAAATCGGTCCAGTAGTTTTTGTGTGAAAACATTACAAACAAATTTTTCCTCTTTATAATAAGTATTCGAATTTTTCTCGCCGTAAAAACCACCCTTGAATTTCAACGAACATTTAAAAAAAAGAATTGGCCAAATTGGTCCAGGCGTTGTTGAGTTATGCGCTTACCAACACATTTTGCGATTCATTTTTATAATATAGATGAGGTAAATTGAAAAATAAGCAGTCCTTCACGAAAAGCGAGTAAAATAATATTTTTCATTCATAAAATGAAATTTAATACATAAATTGGACCTTGGGGACACGAGCTTTATGAAAATCAACAAAATTTTGCCTTTGTCGATATTATAAGTGAAATTGAACATTATTTCAGAATCAAGATTCCTCCCACTGTTCGAAGTAAAACGGTTTGATGGCAGGCCTGCCCCGCTAGGCTTGCAGCCTTTGACTAACGTCCCCATAGCGGGGGAAAGATGTTCTGCGAGACTGGAGTCGGCTTTGGACCAATTGAAGAAACGGAAAAGAAACTACGCCAAGAGTCTGGATTTGCCTTTGGTAAGACACACTATCCTTGTTAATGCAATGATCAATAATGTTTCAGTTACTTTTCACGGTTAGCTAGTTAGTCATTTCTTCCTAGTTACATGGAACATGCGTGACCATCGCCATAATAATGTATCCCTGTATTACAAGGGAGATAAAATCTAGTTTGAGAAAGGACTTGAGCCGTTACCGGATCAGCTAATCCCGAGCTTTATCCTGATCTTATTGTGGCTTACAGGCCTAGACACTAATGTTTGTTGCATTGTTACAGAGCCAAAGTATAGATCTTAACGGGTACAGCTTGTACCAACAGATGCGTAGCGCACCAGTTGACATGTACGTCACAAGGATGAGGGTTCGTCTTCCGCAAAATAGCAACTGGGTTAAAGTGGAAAAATGCTACTTCGACCCCAGAAATGCCTCCCTCGACACTATGTTGCTCTTTCTTGACCTAACAATCAGCGGAAACGTTGATTTGTACGAAGTCAACGACCTAGATAGAACGATTCCGCCAAGTAGAAAGTTGAGGAGGAACTATGCCGATCCACTTGCATACGAACCTTATCCAGAAGAGCATTCGAGGTCCAGAGGAAATAATGGCTGCAACATGATATTAAGACTGAGAAAAGCTGGTATAGGATTTCATACGACACCACTAAATCAACAGCCCGGAAAATTCAACGTGAAGACCGATTCGGAGTTCGTTGAACCAGGATTCATCAGCGTCTACGCTTATGGATGCGAGAAGTACGTCAACAGAAACTCGATCAGAAATAAAGATAACTTGCCTCTGAAGCGACGGCGGAGATCTGATGAATTTACTTTCGAACCGCGTTTAATAGAGGGTTACCCAAGAGCAGATGGTAGATCAGATGACTATGACATCTACGAACCCCGCAGTAGAGTTAACTACGAAAGAAGTAAGTTATTCAGACCGGACGACGATTTAGATGAAGTAGAGGATATTTCTAGAGAGATGGAAGACATTTTTACCAAAGGCATCAGGACGTTACTGACCACATACATGAAGAAAGAATTGCAACCAGCAATCAAAGACACCTTGATGAGAAATATGGGATATGTTATATCGTACGGATGATAATATCGTGTCAATGGCAAAAACAGCCTTGTCTCATGCTCATACATTAGGTACATAGAATATAAGAATGACATAATAGACATAAGACAATGTATAAAGAATATGAAGTTTTAAAATGTTTTATATATACATAAAATATTTTGTCTGCCATTAGAATAATTGGATTAAACAAACGTGTATTACTTGACCTTTGAAGTACAAAGACACGTTTCTCCATGCAAATAAGGAACGCATGTTCTATGTTGCAAAGCTATACCTAATTACCTAAGCAAATTACTATAATCAGTACCTACAGTTAAGTAGGTAGGTACCTACAGTGTATTGTGGTAATGTTATTTATAAAAAAGAACGAATGTTAGCCATTAAATTCAATTGTATTGATAAGTTTAATAAATACAATATCAATAGATTTACAATAATACGTATCTCCAACATTTATCACAGGTTATGGACTTCACATACTTAAATAGCATGCTAATTTAGTTTCTACATATGTTTGTAAAATAATGTAAAATGTCATAAAATTATTAACAATAACTTAATGGACGATCCGAGCTCCTACTCTCACCGCCCGCAATCCCAGGAGACCCCTTTAGTTGCCTCTTAAGACAGGCAGGGGCTATCCTAGAGCACTATTCTGGTCCCGTTCTACAGGGACGAGTTTGTTATACCTGCTTAATTATTTATGTTTAAAATCAGAGTGCCAATATAATACGACATTTTTCCATCATGACAGCTATACTTTTTGAGTACAAAATCACTCTCAAAGTCACATTTTTCTCTGTGAGAAAATATTATTCTCAATGCAAAGAAGAAACAAAAGAATAAGGAAATTTTAAAATGAGCATGATAATAAAATACATACACAGGTCTAAGCAGTCTCTTTCAATACAGCAGATGCTATTGAGATTAGAAAACAAGAATATATGATAGCAAACCAACACATGAATACAATCTAAAAGTTTTTAGTTTGTAAATAACAGAATTGAACCTATTTTATAACTATAATAATTAAAAAGTATTCCTTATATTATAAAACAGGACTAGAATATCTACAATTAACTACAATTAACTACAATTTACTACACATATTTGGATATAATCAAAACAAATGTCGGAACTTCAAGACATTACTAATGTTGACTAAAATAATAGCTTAGATCTAGATTCAGATTCAGTTAGATTAGAACGCTATTCTTTCTTCGAATAATATCACTATCCTCTACTGTACTCTTCAGTACTAAAAACAATTTTCTCAAAGATTTCCTTAGTGAGTATATGAGCATAAAGCACTCATTTCGTGCTTTGGATTTGTTTGTTTCCATGTAAACCACCTGCATTGACACAAACATTATCTCAATGTCTTACACTTAATATTAAATATTTAATTTCATCATACACAGCAAAATGCAAAGCTGATACAAGTACAGCCTTCAGTATACTCGGGCCATATCCTTTATACAGGGCAAGAAAACCTTCCTCAGATGTGGTCAACCTAATACAGTGCATAGCTCCACTACAATACATCTGCTTGCCAAAACCAGACCTATGCTGTTGAAACCCTTGGATTTGCAACCTTTTTTTTACAACATCAAATGGATATATAGCAGTCTTTGATACAAGTCCAGCTATAGATCCAGCCAGAATGTTTCCTATTAGTGTTGACTCAATTGTTGAACTGATATTTGTCCTGCGCTGAAAGAATTGAATCCTATTTAAAATATTTTCAGTGAACAATTTGTACACAGAAAACTGTATACCTGCATGTGGAGCTATTTGGGCAATGGTAGGGAACAGACCTTTGAATAAAGAACGGGACCCTTCTTTCTTAATCATAACACTAACTGCATTAAGAAAGCCATTGTACGCCTTATTTGTTTTTTGTTCTGCTATTAATCTAGTCCTGACTGTGTCAAAGGGAAACGATGCTATAGTAGCAACGGTGGCGGCTATTGCTCCGTTTGAAAAGTTGAGAGCGTGCTTATGTGTTGAATAAAATTGAGGATTCGAATTTTGACATATATTAGACAGTTTCTCGAACGCCGAAAACTGAATGAGTCCGAATGATATGGAAAGAAACTGTGCTGGAACGTGGCCACTCCAGAGAGTTGCAAAACCTTCTTCCTTAATGATTGACGAGAGCGCTTGGATTATGGAACTGTACTTTGAGCCGTTACGAATAGGCTCCAGCTGTAACTGAAACCTTATCTTGAGGACGTCGAGTGGCTGCGCTACAGCACGCGTTACGGCTCCGGCTGCACCCCCAGCAAATGCACTCTCAAGCACGGATACATTTGATTTAACATTTTCTAACCTCATCCTCAGGCTTAAGGAATAATTTTGCAGAACAGATAGTTGAATTAAAATATATTAATTTCTTGTGCTCCAGTATACAAATGTAGTGATTATGTAATACATTTAACATAACATAACAAATAAAATAAGTTTCATTACTTTTTAAATTTGAGGGCCGGCGGCACCAGTCGGCGAGATTGAATTGATTGAATTGAATATGACATTGATTGATTGACTGTAATTTGGTAGGTGACACACGATGATCGTGTTACTTCTCCGCACAGATTATTTTAAGGTGGATACTTAGAAGATAATGAAGTAATTAATGGGCTTTGGGGAGATGAAAGGGAAAACACTAATATAAGAAACAAATGAATATAATCGTGAAGATGAAGTCAGAGAAGTTCGAGAAGATGATATTAGTAGCTAGCTAGTAGCTACTTCTCAGTTAATTGGTTGAGTGTTACTTCAATGGGTACCTACCATGTACCTACTTTACAGAAGTCATGTCATATTGCAAAACTCGTCACATTAAACATTTATTTTCTAAACTTCTTGTTGTAGAATGGACCATAATATTATTTAATATTAATCTATGGAATGGACATAAAATTTAGCTATAAAATCTGGCGAATAAGTTGATCTTCTTCTTTCACAGATTTATAAATATAGTACCACAGAGTACATTTTACTTATTGAAAAATACTACATTGTTTCACAGGATTCCACATAGTATCTAGCTAGCTACTAAAACTAATAATTATATTAATCTGTGATAGTATCAAAGTGTATTTCAGTATGTAAAATTTACTCTGTGATATTAAGTATCTCTACCTAGTCTGTGGCTGTTTTTGTTAATTTTGATCATATTTTGATAGAAAAGAAGAAATCAAACAATAAAAAAATATCGCAGACAAACAATATAAAAATGTCTTCATCTTCAACTTTAGAAAACCTGGAAACCCAACTAGAAATGTTCATTGAGAATGTAAGACAAATACGTATAATTGTGAGTGACTTTCAACCACAAGGACAAAGTGTATTGAACCAGAAAATGTAAGTAACTAAACATACAAAACAAAAACAATCTATCAATTTCAAGTTGTTAAATAAAACTAATTGCCTGTCTGTCTGTTTTTTCCGTAAATCACGCGTCTCATCACATTTAAATTATGTGTTAAGCTTTTTCTATAAGCAATACCTATACAAAAAATATGAATGCAAAAATGACATGAAGCGCTTCAAAAAGAGTATGAAACGCTTCCTTTATGGGAGGCAACACACCTGTGATACCCCTGGTGTCGCACGTGTCCATAGACGACGGTGACCACTTACCATCAGATGGGCTGTATGTCTATTTGTCCGTCTTTAACCAAATAAAATAGAAAAATCATTCACTCAACCATCCAAAATAATGATCAAATCATTCGGTTTATATGAATGAAACACACAATTCAAATTATATATTATTAGAATCATTTTTTACTATGTGAACAAATTCATCTCTTACATTTTATGTAATTACCCCTCTGAAACAGTTAGTACAATAAATTAAGTATATTATGGTTATAGCTCGTTACTAGTTATTTTCCAACTGTCATAGTTTCTTATTCTGTAATGTTTGTATGATTTCAGTCAGTCTCTTGTAACTGGTCTCCAAGAAGTGGATAAACTTAAATCGGAACTGCATGATATTCATGTACCAACTGAAGTGTTTGAGTAAGTATAATTTATCTGAAACACAATTTAGAATTATTTTTTCAATATTCATATTGCCACTTACAAAATGTTGTTGTGCTAATATAGTCCTTAAATTCTTTTTGCACTGAGCTCGACCTCATACTTTGGAGAGCACACTCGTAGTGCTTTCTTTTTAGCAAACTTTTTTTGTTCAGGACTTCAATTTGTTGCTTACAAATATATATTTTTTCAGCTACATAGATCAAGGGAGGAATCCTCAACTGTATACAAAAGACTGCATAGACAAAGCTTTAGCTAAAAATGAGGAGGTGAAAGGGAAAATTGATTCATACAAAAGATTCAAAAGCCATCTTCTTTCTGAGTTGTCCAAGACATTCCCAAATGAAATTGCCAAGTATAAAGCAATAAGGGGAGGGGAATGAGTTAAAACTTGTAAATACCTTCTTTATGCATATTGGTGACTTATTGACAGTTAAAACTACTTAACTACTAAAGACATCACTCAAGTCAACTTTTGACTGAAAATTGGATATGGGATAGGTCACATATAAGGTAGCTAGGTTAAGGTTAGTCTTAGGGTCGACTCACACTGGCGCAGAGTCGAAGCGACGCGACGCGTCATGTTTTTCCGCCTACAGCATATTCAGCTCTATTGCTCTATTATTAAAGAACAGCTCGATTCCAGCCCGCTCGACACCAGCCGCGCGTCGACGCGCGCCACCATATTTACATAGCAGAAATTTGTACTTATATAATAGAGCAATAGATCTGAATATGCTGTAGGCGGAAAAACATGACGCGTCGCGTCGCTTCGACTCTGCGCCAGTGTGAGTCGACCCTTATAGCTTACACAGAAAAACTAAAAGAAAAAATCAGCAAAAATCAGTTAAAAGTTGTTTTGACCATAACACCACACAATCATGTTTATAGTAGATATTATGCAGTATGTATTTTATGGTTTGTTTGTCCAATGATTGGCCTATGATTTAATAATCATATGGATTATTAGCAGTATATATTCTTGGAAGTGCTTAATCCATTGAAGTGTAAACTTATTCAATTGTACTACATTCATAACAGTCAATTTGTTATTCTAAGTTTATCTGGAATAATTATGTCAACAATGAACACAAATTTGTAGTGGTCTTTTGGCTCAAGTTTCAAATCTCTATCTGTATAATGCTAACTCAAATTAGAATTAAGCTTTGTAATGTTAGTTTATTCCTAAAAATATAAATTATAATTATAAGTTATAAAAATATATTTAATTTCACATCCACTATCCTGCAGTAATGTAACTTACCTACCTACATAAAAAGAAATAAGCATGGCATGTTAAAAAAAGCACATGATTTAAAATGGAAACATTTTTATTTGAAACAAGCGAAAAATATTAAACATGGGTAGTAAGAATTTTACAGCAAATAAAGAATGAAAACATTTTTCGAATAAAATTGGACTTGAAAATAGTAAGTATTGAATAAAGATGGACACCACAAATAGAGGCAGAAAAAGATTTGCCCAATTATTATTATTACTTAATAATAATATTGATTAATATTTATAATGGTCGACTTGTTAACATTTTATATTTAATAAGTCTTCAATAAAATAAAAAGTTAATTCATAACTACTGGGCATGTTTAAAATAAGAAACAATTGTAAATAAATAATTATTTTGCATGCATATTCATATTTCAAATTACATAAAATAAGGCAGAGTATTTAAATGACAGCGAATTTAAAAAACTAAAATTCCCAGGTAAATTAGGGAGGAATATTCTGCCTTTACAAAAATAATAATATTAATATATTCTAAGCAGTGTATAACTCTGGTGTTTTCTCGGTAACAACAAGGTCCCGCTTTACTTCACTTTCATCCATCACATCTTCGACATTGAGGATTTCTATGGTTTCAGCGTCACTATCGTACAATATTTGGTTTGACTGGTCCTCTAACGTATTTTCTACTTCACTCGAGGCGTCCCACATTTCGTAAAATTTCTTCTTGACTGGATCAACCAACTGCTGCTTACTTGTAATGTAAACATAATTCCAATTGTCCCAAGAACGATCGTTACCCCAATTTAAAGTTCCCGTCATGAGAATTCTATCGTCGACGAGGCAGAATTTGTGTTTCATTGTGAAGAGAGGCTCGTTTGATTTGTATCTTACGTCAGCCCCTAAAATAAAGATGTATTTAAAATTGACGTATTTCTGTAAATGCGCATATTCTCAAAGCTATTGAACAGGTTTATTTATGAAATAAATAAATAATTTATATAGGTATTGTAAATAGGTAGGTAGTTTGATATTACCTGTCTCGATGAGTTCCCGAATGAAAAACTCAGTTGATTCATTATATCCTGACTTGTCGATAATGATGCGAATTTTGATTTTCTTTTCCTTTAATAGCTTCACTAGTCTGCCTTGAATAGCTGGATTATGAATGCTAGGCATGCACACATGAACAGTTGTTTTCGCCGCCTCTATGAAACTCATTAACTTATCAAAGTAATTATAAGCATTAAACTGGAGTTTGCAAAACACCATCACCTCATTTATTTCCCTGGTTCGACTTTTATAGTAATAAGCGGCCGCTGAAACTAAACACGTTAATGCAACAGCGCCAACCGACGACAGAATACGTGGATAAATTCTCATCTTCCGTTATTTCACACATAAAGGAAACTTGCGGATTACACTGAGACCAATCTATTATTTTATGCTTTCAAATAAAATACAGAGGTCTTTTTATTTTATTCACATCACATGTCACGTCATGACGAATTCAGTTACAACTACCCTCATATCTTTTAATATTTAAGATCGTATAATCATTGTTTATCTTAGATAAGAGAAAAAAAATATTAAAACAGGTACATGCTTTAAACGCGACATTAATATAACAATTAATAAATGTAAGGCTTTTTACAATATAGGTACTAAAGAAATTAGCTTACCATAAATATTAAACAAAATAAACTTAATTCATATTAACTCTTGCTGATAAAAACAGTTTATATTGAAATTAAAAATAAAACGTTTACATACTTAAATTGAAATGAAAATATGTAAGTACTGAAGCACGATAGGTACGATAAGTTTACATTTAAATTTTTTTAATAGCATACATTTCTGTTGTTACTAAGTTAAGTCTTAGTATTGAATTACTTATAATTTTATTACCCTTTAATTTCGCCTAACAGTTTTAGCTATAGCTCGCAGTGGATCGCAGAGATACTCGTAGCAAGCTGCAATGACAAAGAAACAGAAGGAAACAGGTTTCGACGAAAATCTGCTATAAGCATGATAAAAGAAGATCTATCGTCGCATTGGGGTCGTTTATGGAGGCCTTTTTCTAGCAGCGGTTGGTTTTCTACATAAGAAAAAAGGTTGATGGATGGAAAGATGGAAAAGATGATGGGACCCCGTTATGTACGATGTTTACTGTGTGGTGGTATGGTCCAAGACTTCATTGCATGGATTCGACCTGACCTGCCCCACATACCGTTAATAAAATTCCGACTATAATTTATTGTACTACTCGAACGAACGAAAACTTCTTTCTCGCGGCAATGTGGCGGCGCTCTGTCCTGTGTGAGGGAAGGATTCGGATGTAAGGATGGTCCTTCTATCTAGTGGGGCTATCCCCCTTAGAGTCCATTGTCGGCGCGGTCATACATAACACGCGCCAACCGGACCACAAACTCATCCAGCGACTCCAGCTTGCAGTCGCGCGCAGTCACAGCGTTTCGGACATAGCGCTCCACACCTGTAATTGCTCGCAGGGCGAGGTTTTGCTGGGGTTGAAGTCGCTTGCGCTTCGAGATCACCGCCAGAACGTAGGTACTATGCTAGCGCCGCGTACGTATCACTCTCGCGGTTCGTTCCTGGCGGTGCACGTGCTCCACCATGGCACTCATCGTGAGCTTGCGATCCATGTACCTGATGGTCTGCTGCCAATTTAAATCCTCACCATGCAGACGCAGCGGTGTCGGAGTGGTCTGGCTTCGAAACCGTCTTTCCGCAGTTGACGTTGATCCACCACTTATGCAACCAGTCTAACAGGCGGGCAAGCAATTACTGCATTCTTCTGATCGCTATCTCCGGATCGCGTGACGACGCGAAATACGCGCTGCATCTTCGAACAGGGCGAGTGACGTTCCCACTCCGCGTCCGCGTACCTGTCAGAGATGTCGTTGGTGTAGTATGCGTATAGAAGTGGAGCAATCCTGTTCCCCTGCGGCACACCCGTGCGTATGACCCCCAGCCTGATCTGAGGTGCTGTCCTCATCCGATAATAAACACTTCCGCCTATCTAGGTACGACGCTATCAACGCCACTATCATCGCTACTCCGTACTAGTACTCGTGACTCCAACAGCTTATACAGCAGGCCCGCGAGCCATACACGAAATGAAGAACTTATTTTTATTGTACTCTTGTGTTGCCGGCGTATTACCGTATTACCGTAGCACGGCCCTCTCTATAATTCTGTATTGTCTGTGCTCTCACTCTTACTGTTGTTGCTGCTATCACAGATTATTAATTTGCTATTTTACATATGTTTTTTATCTCTAGCTAGTTTGTGTGTTTTTTACAAATGGCGGGAAATGTGGGAATGTTGATGGATATGTCACTTTCCAGCTCTGATTTTGTGCTGTTTATTTTATTGTTATGAAAATATACATTATGTGTAAAAATGATAAATATAAACTTATGTAAGCCTATATAGATAAGAAATATATATATTATATTTTACGTTTAGTAGGTATGATAGAATAGAAATCATGGGAATAACCGGTTTAATTCCTTTCATCGAGAAGGCATCCAGAAGAACGAATATTAGCGAATTTAGTGGGTCTACAGTGGCTGTGGATACTTATTGTTGGCTGCACAAAGGTGCCTTCGCTTGTGCAGATAAATTAGTGCGAGGAGAAGAGACTGATATGTATGTTTTTATTTAATTTCAGATAATTTTTAATATCTTCAACATTAAGTACATTTTTGATTGAAATCGAATAATTTAAACAATGGTAATTTTTTTCAGACATATCAAGTATTGTTTAAAGTATGTGACAATGTTGTTATCAAAAAACATCAAACCAATTTTAGTATTTGACGGGAGGCACCTTCCAGCAAAAGCCTTGACTGAATCGAAGAGAAGAGAGTAAGTAATTATGTATGTAAGTAAGTAAGTGTTGTGTAATTTACTTGTACATTTAGATTATTATACTATACAGCAAAGACCAATTTCTCAAAGACCATCTTAACTTAGAAGAGACTCTATTATAGCTGTCTAATACTTTTTTTTTGTATTGAGCATGTGTAGCTATTCAATGTAGCAGTCCTGTTCAATTGTAAAAACAATCATTAAGCATTATTGAAAACCTTTGAGTAACTTAGAACATTTAACACTGTGTTGGCTACTAACAGTGCAGTGTGGTGGGGTATGCTCTTGGGAGACATTTGCCCAACAGTGAAATTAGACGTCTATGGGGATTGGGGTGGGTCCATGGTTCATATCTAATCACACAAGCAAGTTATTCGTAAATTGCAATACATCAAATTGTAATAAATAAATATAATAATTCTGTACATTTGTTCATTTGTGTAATGATGGATGTTAACTTGGAGTGTAAAACATTATTTTTTAATTTTCAGATCAAGAAACATTTCTAAGAAGCGTGCTGCCGAGTTGCTAAGTCTGGGAAAGGTTTGTCCTAGTTTAAATACATTGAAAAAAAAACACACAGTTAAGGAATTTAAATGCAACAGTCAGTCTGCCTGAATTTTAACCCAGACACTTTTTATTGAAAGACAATTCAGGCTTGGTTTGCAATGCACCTATGTCTTTTCTTAGTTATTTTCTTACCAAATGATTAAATACTACCTGCTGTAACAGCGCACATAATATTTAATCGATAAGGTGTATAGAAGAAAATGGTGGGAAACCACTGGATTCTGAAGGCATAAGATCGGTCAGAATGGTGCTGTTTAGGTGAGTCATTTGTTCAGCAGTGAACCTCAAGGCCGATGGATGGATGGAACTGTGCAGGAAAACATTATGAGGTTCTGGATATACACATAGTCTGCTTATAGACTTGTACAGAATGGAGTAGGACTAAGGTCTTACTCCCTCCATTCCAAGACGAGAACCATGCCCAACAGTGGGACAGTGAAATAAAAATATTTTATTTGGAACAGCACAATAAAACTAAGTGTATACTATTCTTTCTTACACTACACTTAACTACACTATTAAGATTTTTTACAATATGTACCTACTAAACAGATAGAAGAAGCCCGTTCCTTCATGCGGCGTAGTATCGACATCACCCATGAGATGGCGCTGGCGTTGATAAGGGAATGCAGACGACGGAATGTGGACTGTATCGTCGCGCCGTACGAGGCGGACGCCCAGCTAGCGTACTTAAACATGAAGAATATTGCACAGGTGGTCATCACAGAGGACTCTGATCTGATCCTGTTTGGGTGTACTAAGGTATTAACTATTTTTAGTGTCAGGATTATTATTTTAATTCTCGAAGCAAAACCACTTTTTACGAAAATCTGAACACAGCTACACAGCACAAATTAACCTTTAGTGAACCACGCTTGCTGTATTACACCTCTCTAATGACGTAAATGAAAGAATAATAATAAAGTTTAAATTGTTGTACAAATCTGATAACAAGAGGCCATGCTAAGCCGCAGCACAAGGTAAATGATATACACCCATGGTGAAGCTCGCTTGCCGGTTTTCACTAATATCTCTCATTTAATGTGTAACTCATTTTATGTGTAACTCATTTAACGTATAACTCATTTAATATGTAACTCATTTAATGTATAACTAATTTAATGCATAACTCATTTAATGTGTAACTCATTTAATGTATAACTCATTTCACGTGTAACTCATTTAATGTATAACTCACTTTATATAATATAACTCTTTTAACGTGTAACTCATTTAATGTATAACTCATTTAACGTGTAACTCATTTAATCACATATCTGTCGACTGGCGGATAGACTAAGTTCTGCAGCTTACGCGGTTAAAAGGATACGCTGTTTGGCGGATGTCGATACCGCTAGATTGGTATATTTTAGTTACTTTCACAGTGTAATGTCCTATGGCATTTTACTCTGGGGTAATGCAGCTGATACTAATATTATTTTTATTTTGCAGAAGAGGGCTATCCGTTATATATACAAAATGAAAAGTAGAGACTCCCTTAGAGAAAAATTTAAGGAAATAAACATCCTAACCCTTGCATCGCAGTACATCTATGAGAATATTATGTATATTCGTAAAAATAGGCATCAGTTTGTAAGTCGTAGTGACCTAAATGCCTTACGCAATGTAACACTAAGGAACGGCCACAAATTAGCGTTTCCTAAATGCCGGCTTAGTAAGAAAAGTCGTTCCTTCATAGGAATGTCTATTCTAATATTCAATAAAGTCCCGGCTGCGGTTCAGTCTCTGCCTTTACAAAGGTTTAAAAAAACCATCAAACAAACATTATGTCGAAAAGCTTATTATAATATTCAGGAGTATTTGGATGATATAAAGGCATGGGACTGAATTAAACTCTGACAGGCTATCACTATGCTTCTGTATTAATTATACTAAAAATTGTAAGCAGGTGGCATATGGGGTGATTCTTGGCATACACGATTGGCTGTCTCGTGTCTGACTTAATCATGTCATGGTCATACTGTGCATTTTTCTGTAAAAATTAATTTGAATTTTAAAAGAGTACCGAGAGTTTTTTCCTCCGGCTTTTTTCTCTCTCGGCCTACACTAGGGCATAGGATAAGAATATTGTAAATTCTTCCTAAAGCCGATGACCATATAGATAGTCTATCGTGACTTAGAGCTTAGCTTAGTGGTAGGTAATTATTGTAAATTTATCTTAAGGCAAGTTAGACACCTGTGTAGGATTAGCTATTCATTCAATAATCAATAGCTAATCCTTTGCCTTATATAGATCAGTTAGTAGTTTAAGTAGTTTTTAGTTAGGTACCTAGACTTTCGTTAAGCGTGTCTAATCACCTCATAGCGAAATAAATTATTTGACTTTGACTTTGACTAACGTGTAACTCATTTTATATAATTATAACTCTTTTTTTAACGTGTAACTCATTTAATGTATAACTCATTTTATTTAATATAACTCTTTGATTGTGTAACTTATTTAATGTATAACTCATTTTATATAATATAACTCTTTTAATGTGTAACTTATTTAATGTTATATATTAAATGAGTAACTCATTTAATATATAGCTCATTTAATGTGTAACTCATTTAATGTATGTTAAAAGTATCAGTATATCTTAAAGTATATAGTTTTAATTATGCCAAATGTACGGCAGGTCCTATTCAAAATGGACTTGGAGGGCACGGGCACGCTGGTGGAGGCGGGCAGGCTGCCGCTGGTGCTGCGCTGCGCGGCGGGGCAGTACTCGCTGGGCAGGTTCCGGCGCATGTGCGTGCTGGCCGGCTGCGACTACCTGCCCTCGCTGCCCGGCATCGGGCTGGCCAAGGCCAGGCGGTTCGTCTGTGCCTCGCAGGACACCAACTTTGCTAATGTGAGTAATATGGAACAGCAATGGACCTGGAGGGCACGGGCACGCTGGTGGAGGCGGGCAGGCTGCCGCTGGTGCTGCGCTGCGCGGCGGGGCAGTACTCGCTGGGCAAGTTCCGGCGCATGTGCGTGCTGGCCGGCTGCGACTACCTGCCCTCGCTGCCCGGCATCGGGCTGGCCAAGGCGAGGCGGTTCGTGTGTGCCTCGCAGGACACCAACTTTGCTAATGTGAGTAATGTGGAACAGCAATGGACCTGGAGGGCACGGGCACGCTGGTGGAGGCGGGCAGGCTGCCGCTGGTGCTGCGCTGCGGCCCTGGGCAGTACTCGCTGGGCAGGTTCCGGCGCATGTGCGTGCTGGCCGGCTGCGACTACCTGCCCTCGCTGCCCGGCATCGGGCTGGCCAAGGCCAGGCGGTTCGTGTGTGCCTCGCAGGACACCAACTTTGCTAATGTGAGTAAAGTGGAACAGCAATGGACTTGGAGGGCACGGGCACGCTGGTGGAGGCGGGCAGGCTGCCGCTGGTGCTGCGCTGCGCGGCGGGGCAGTACTCGCTGGGCAGGTTCCGGCGCATGTGCGTGCTGGCCGGCTGCGACTACCTGCCCTCGCTGCCCGGCATCGGGCTGGCCAAGGCGAGGCGGTTCGTCTGTGCCTCGCAGGACACCAACTTTGCTAATGTGAGTGTCAAAGTCAAATACATAATTTATTTCGCTATGAGGTGATTAGACACGCTTAATGAAAGTCTAGGTACCTAACTGAAAACTACTTAAACTACTAACTGATCTATATAAGGCAAAGGATTAGCTATTGATCATTGAATGAATAGCTAATACTACACAAGTGCCTAACTTGCCTTAGGATAAATTTACAATAATTACCTACCACTAAGCTAAGCTCTAAGTCAAAATAGAGAATAAATAAGTAAGTGATCCTACTACCTACCTACAGCCTACCTGTGTAGGCTGTTATTAGACCTCCCGCCTATCTGGTTACCTGGAAGAGCTTAGCGATAAGGCCGTTTTGAAAAAAAAACAAATTTGTCAGGGTCAGCAGACAATGGTAATTAATTATTTTATTTAACTCTATTGCATACAGATAAATTAAACATTTTACAAAAATAATATCAATATCTAAGGTGCAATGGGTGGCCTTAATAATAATGTAAAGGTAGGGTGCGCAATTAATCAAAGAAAATAATGAAATGATTACTCTTATTATAACTACATACATAAAAAATACATCTATATTACCATATAGATGTATTTTTTATGTACCTATGTAGTTAAATAAATAAGTTAGTTGTATAAATGGTAATTTATACAGGTGATAACGAGATACCGTAATATAAATAGATAAATATATCAATAATAGTAAAGGATAAGAGAATGTATCAAAAATATATAATAATAATAAATAAATTAATAAACAATAACATCTTTGTCCGCAGGCTCTAAGGAAGTTGCCAAGCTTTTTCAACAAATCAAACTTAACAGTGACAGACGAGTACAGGGAGAACTTTCTGAAAGCCGAGGCCACGTTCAAACATCAATACGTTTACGACCCTCTCGAGAGGGCGATGGTTCGCTTGACTGAGCCCGAAGACGAAGGTAATTCTCATGCTTTATAGACTTGACTGTAGTATTACTATTTTTATGTTGGCTTATGAAAGTTGGTGTGCAAAATTATTGAGTGCTAAGAACATGCATCCATCACCCTTTTCTTGTCCCCTGCTGGACTAAGGCCTCCCTTAGCCTTTTCTTGTCCCCTGCTGGACAAAGGCCTCCCTCAGCCTTTTCTTGTCCTCTGCTGAACAAAGGCCTTCCTCAGCCTTTTTGTGTCCCCTGGTGAACAAAGGCTTTTATCGACGCCACTCTCAATCCTGTGCTCCAGCCGCATGAAACACTCGCTTACTGAAAAGGCTTATGATTGTCCTACAACTAAAAAAATCCGGGACCCAACGGCTTAACGTGCCCCCCGAAGCTCAGAAGCGCCAATTAAGTTTTGCCACTAGAAGGCACCTATTTACATACCTGCCGCACCCTACGTTGCTTAACTCGGTTGATCACGTACGATCGTACATGAACCATAGGACTAAGAGCGCTACACTATTTAATTGCTAAAACCAATAGAGTGTGAAAAATATCGTGTTTATATTATGATATTTGTTACACTCACAGTGCTATATTTTTAATTTTTTTTAGTCATAATAATTAGTGATTATTATGACTAAAAAAGATATTTTTTAGTGATAATAATCATAATAAAATAAAAATAATTAGTGATATTTTTCTTACCTGTTTCAGATACAGAAATAGCATTGTGCGTGAACGCGGGCGAACTGTTGGAGCCGAGGACTGCGTTTCAGTTGGCCCTGGGCAACTTAGACCCGTTCACGTTGAAGAAGATGGACGATTGGGACCCCGATCACCGGGATACTGCGGTTAGTGTGGTTACTGGTTACACTTTTCTAGACCATTCGACCATGCGACCATCTTAAGTCAAAGGTAGCAACTCATCTGTGACAGACTGACAGACAGACGAGGGCACTACCGTGGCACTAGTCACGGTTTAGCACTACTGATTCAATTTGTTAGTGTATAGGTTTAGATACTGCCCCTAAAGTAAGTTAAAAATTCTCATTTCTCCGTTTCTCAATATCCATACTTCCATACTAATATTATAAATGCGAAAGTAACACGTGTCTGTCTGTCTGTCTGTCTAGCTTTCACGCCAAAACTACTGAACCGATTTAAATGAATTTTGGTAGACAGATAGTCTAGAGCCTGAGAAAGGACATAGGCTACTTTTTAATTGGAAAAAAGTGTTGAAAAGCGTTGAAAAGGGGGATGATAGGTTGTATGAAAGTATTGTCATTTTCAGAACTAGAAGCATAAAATTTATATTTTAGGCTGTTAATACGATATAAATAAATATGGCATTCAAAGTTTGTAAAAATGTTACCCATAAGGGTGTAAAATAAACATAGGAGTATGTCTAATTCCACGCGAGCGAAACTGCGGGCGACCACTAGTTACGTATATATATTTTATTGCGGTAAATAGTTCTTACAATATTAGTAAAATTGTCCTCTGTACTATATCTAAAGGGCGTGTAAAACTTTATGATGAATGATGTCATTATTACGAACATTTTAAACTTTCATTTTCAGAAAGTGAATGTAAAAACGAGCAATTGGAAAGACAAGGGTGCTTCAAGCCACCCGAGCATTTGGGACAGGGGCTTCGCCGCTTACCTGGAGCACTCCGCCCCTTGGGCCAAGAAACCCAAGGTGGTAGAGCCTATCATAGCTGCACCGCAGACCAGGATGAAGAAGAAAGTGGTTAACTTGGTCAGCAAGTGTGTCCCGGAGACTCAGGATGAAAGGTTTACTAGATATTATTTTTATTTGGTTTCAGCCTGTTATAACACTTATTCCTAGTCGTTTCGAGAACTTTATTGAGAACTCTCAGGCATGCAGATTTACTCATGATGTTTAATTTAATTGCTTAACCTTAATAACTTACTAAAAGTCACCGGTAGTGCCACTTGGATTTGAAGTGAGAGACGAGTTTGATAACCACTGGGATGTCACTAATTTTATATGCGTTCTGTTGAAATTATACTACATTAAATATATAACCACAGAAATTAATCAAGATGGAACGGCGATCACGTATTATTTTGATACAAACGATGGGTGTCACTTTTTTCGTCAGCCCTGCCCAAGTCCCGCCTACTATGTGACGTCACTCTATAGTAATTAGTGAGGTGACACTCGTTTTAGTTGTTATCAAATTTGTCGACAACGTAACGTATCGATAACGCAACGTACCGTAACAAGTATCGACACGCTCTGACCGAACTTGCGAGCTATACGCCCAGTGCCCTATCACCGTTCTGCCTTGATTAATTTCTGTGAGTATAAATAACTATTATTGTTTCAGTTTAACAATAGAGAAGCTCAGCAGCATGTACTGTGTCGAGCCTGTTAATAAGAAACAAAAGTTTAATAACGACAACTCTGTAAGCCAAGCAAATGAAGAATCTCAGAGAACCATTGATCCTTGCAATGTTGAAATTGTCAAAGAAAATTACCACCACCATGAACTTACAACACAAAAGAGCAAGTCACCAATACTAGAAAATAAGGACAGATCTTTCAGAAAAATGCTTAGGAACGGCAGTTATTCTGTACTCAAAAGACTTAGCCGATTTCCCAGAACGGTTCTTGAGGATAATGTCATTGAGAGCAAGTTTTTTAACTCTGAAGACAGTTCGATACCAGATAACGACCAAGACTCGACTAAAACCAGTATTACAATAGAAGAATCTCCGGAGAGACAGTTATGTAATTCTTCCACAGAGACTTTTTGTGAAAGTGTTGACGGACAAAGGACGTTGGAAATTGATACGATTTGTACTGAATACTTGGATTCGGGTTTCAGTAGTTCACAGAAGGAGAACTCTCCATGCAATAGTCCTATTAAAAGTCAAATGAGTCCTATAAAAAGTCAGACAAGTCCTATATTGGAGCCTAGTCCGAGTTGCAGAAACCCGTTTAGGGTAAGACCGGGTGTGGTGAATTTATCGGATGCACTCAGTCAAGATTCTGTGATAGAAAACACGTGTGCAACATTAAATGAGGCTGAAATTGAATCTCAGGTAAGAAACTGTTTGCTTAATTTTTCGCGGGTGATATACTTTCTCATATTTTAGGATTCAAAGTCAAAGTCAAAGTCAAATAATTTATTTCGCCATGAGGTGATTATACACGCTTAACGAAAGTCTAGAACAAACAAACTACTTAAACAGAAGAGATATAATGCTATTCTAAACTGATTAATATAAAGTAAAGGATGAGCTATTGATCCTTGAATAAATAGCTAATCCTACACAGGTGCTTAAGGCTAATTTACAATTTCATTCATTTCATTCATCATCATCATCACAACCCTTTCTTTGTCCCACTGTTGGGCTCGGGTCTCCTCTCAGAATGGGAGGGACTAGGCCTTAGTCCACCACGCTGGCCAAGTGCGGATTGGCAGACTTCGCAAACCTTCGAGAACGTTATGATGAACTCTCAGGCATGCAGGTTTCCTCACGATGTGTCCTTCACCGTTATAGCAAGTGACATTTAATTTCTTAAATCGCACATAACATAGAAAAGTCATTGGTGCGTGCCGCTGGGGTTTGAACCCGGACCGCTCGAGTGAGAGACGAGTTCGATAGCCACTGGGCTGTCACCGCTGTCATTTTAGGATTGAATTCACAAAAATGACTCGTTTCTGTGAATTACGAAACAACGATTAAAATAATCATTATTTTTCTACGGTTTCAAACTGAAATCTTAGAAAGTGTCACTTACGATTTATTTTATGATTGTAATCTCTTCCTCTGTTGATCGATTTGATGAATGATGTTTGATCTCTGGCCACCGAAACGACTTTTTTTTTAAAACCGGATTTCGTCAGTACACCAATAAAGTTCAATGCTGTTTGTCTTGTTTCCTATTCTTTATTAGTTAGCTTTTTCATACTTATGGTCGTGCGAACACAATCTGCGGTGAAATTTTGCAAGTTTAAATAAATCTGTATTTGATTTCATAGCCCTGTCAGTGTAAAAAAGTATTTTATTTTAACATCCAAGTGTTTTCTTTCCAGCCATTATTCGATGATTCGTCTCCGAAGCCAACAGCAGTTCTCGACCAGTTCCGAGGCAAGCCCATCGCTAAGAAACCAACCGTTGGTACCAAACAGAAGAAGACTGCACCGCTGCCATCAAACCAACCCACCTTGCTGGCCATGTTTGGCTTTCAGAAAAAGTAAATATTATCTATCTATATATATAAAAGGAGAAGGTGACTGACTGACTGACTGACTGACTGACTGACTGACTGACTGACTGACTGATATATCAACGCAGGGCCTAAACTATAAGGGCTAGAAACTTGAAATTTTGCACAGGGGTTCCTTTTATAACGTAGGGGAGCACTAAGAAAGGATTTTTGAAAATTCACCCCCTAAGGGGTAAAACGGGGGTGCAAAGTTAGTATGAAACTTTGCCGTTTTTGAAGTCGTTAGACGGGTAGACGTCGTTAATGGGTCTAATTCTGCGCGAGCGAAGCTGCGGGCGTTCACTAGTTAAATCATAATTAAATAAACGATACATTCACAGTCACACCCCCGCTGTAGGTCTAAGCCGCTTACGGGTGGCGGACAAACAGAAAACAAAACAATTTAACTTCTTAATCACGTGTGATTTAAGTCAGAAATCACTCACTCTCACTCGAATCACGAATCGTTCATTAATAATTTAACTTCTATGGAACTGAAATATTCAGCAGTTGCACTCACTACCGCGCCACGGAATCTTTAAAATATGTGTATGTCATTTATTTATTTCTATCTTATATCCATACTTCCTTTGCTATCTTATATCCATAGCATCATAGCATGCTCCTGCATGTAGCACCTTGTTGCATATAGTGTTAAACTTCCCTGGTTTTTTGGTTAATATCGTAAGTGTCCGATAGAAAACAAGTAAAAAAGCGAAATAAATTGGACAAAGCATTGATTAATTTTTCGTTTTTCATTTCAGGCCCGCATTACGAAGGTGATACAACCATAAATGACGACAATAAAATGTCTATAAGCTGTAATCATCGAGTTGATAGTATTTAAACTTACTTACTTTTATTTTATTATACTGTAAAATGATTTGATATCGTGTGGACAAGTTCTCCAATTGCTATATTGTTTGTTATGTTTGAATTATTGAAATAATAATGTGATTCTGTTGATTTATTAATATTAAGTTAAATTGTGATAGCCCCTTAGAAATTATGTGCAATTTATGCACTTTTGGGATATTATGACGGTAATAATATTGAGGAAATCTCATAGGATAATTCTCTTGTGAAGTCTGCCAATCCGCTTGTCCAGCGTGGCGAATTTTTTTTCGTGGATGGGGTTCTTGAATTGAATAAATGTGATTGAAATAACCTAAAAAGCTTTTTATTTATATCACAACTGTTTGCCTCCACCCTCTGCTAGATAAAGATAGTCATTCAAATAAAAAGATATGTTATTTTGATTATTTATTTTAAATTAAATTAACGAGTTAGTCAATTATTTATATCTGTAATTTATTTATTTATACAAAAATAGAATTTAACTTTAAAAATTTAAAATCGCACCATGCCTGCACAAACAACGTCGGATTTACTACTTTTTTAATATTATTGTAGGTTGTGCAGAAAATGTTTAACTAGGTACTTTGTTTTTAGCGATACCTAGTAACCGACAATTATAAATGTAAATACCTACTAACATACCATATCTGCAATGGTCTGCGTAACACTGTTTGAAAAAAATCATAATATTTAAAATTATAATTTTTAGTCCGGCTTCGATCAGTTAACTTTAAATCTAAAAATCTACTACCGGTCAGAACCACCGTTTATTACACCACCCAGTTGTCAGAATTACAAGTAGCATCCCGTTAATCAAAAAATACATAAATTACACCGCCCTAACCACAAAGGAATGAATCTCATTATAATTAGGCAAGCGGTTATCGCAATAATCTATCTCTCTGCCTGTTTAAAATACGCTTCTGACCCGTTCCTCACAAACATTGACCTTACCAAAGAATCCTGGACCCTTGTTAAAAAGGCATAATAATTACGACGTCGCTCGTATCAGATTAATATAAAATAGGTTTTATTGTACGCCACCGCTGTATCATTTTACGGAATAATGTAAGGACAAGTTTTTGGTTTATGCTTACTTAACTGAAGTTCCGTAGTAAGTGGCTGAACTTATCAACAGGTTTTTTACTAAAAATAATTTGCTGGACTAGCCCATGCAAACGGGACTATCACAAACAAGGCGCTCGTTAATGTTAGTAGGTACCTAGTTACCTATTCCCATCCTAAACTAAAGGAATCATCGGTCTTCGTCTCTATCTGAGTGAAGTACCTAAAACAGAAAACAATGGAGTTTAATATTTTCTGTTTTAACTATCACGGTAGGTATGTACCTAAATATATGTCCAAAGTTCATGAATTAATAAAGTGCTACAGTATATTGTTTTATTAATGCCAATGTTAAGCCGGTCCGTTAAATTAAATGGGTCTCGAATGAATGTTGCTTTTGTTAGACCGCGAGTAAATTTGAATATTTTCCACTTAGCCTGTAATTAAAATTTCTCGCGCCATAACGAGTTTGAATGAAACCCTGTATTGGCGGGAGGAATTTAGCATTCCGGAGGGCACCATACCCAAGTGGAGGGATCGATTCTAATATTAGGGACCGAGTGAAAATAAATCTTAATGAAGATAGATATCTTCGTAAGGTACGCTACCTACAGATTGTCGTTATCAAGAATATAAACGCGTGGCGTGGAGAAATTTACTCAAATATTGCACGGGTGCTACGATTTAAATTTTAAACCGGCGCCGGTATCACGTTTTTTTCTTTTTAGAATAGACTTTTGCTGTATGATCATACAGACCTTTACGGCGTCACCAATATCACTTAAACACATGAGGCATTTAGACCCAAATTAACCCTAGTACTCTTTTGTCTAATGATAGTGCCGAATGAAATTGCAAATAGTAATAATTTTTAGTACCTACGGAACATGCAAATGCGATCTACTAACGTAGCTAGAGGTAACTACTATTAACTGGGTAGCTACTTTGAACAATTTATTTGTAGCTACATTACATGTGGAGTATTATCTAGTTTTAGTCATATATTTTTGTTCTTCGTCTCTCCTGAAACAAATGATACAGCCGAAGCTACGACAGTTTTACAGATTGACCCATTGAAACAAAAACAAGCCTCTGTTTTTCCAACTCTCGCCAGCGTCTGCGAAGGGCTCCTCTCCTATAATAAATCTTAATCAGATTGAAAAGCTGTTAGCCGGCGACTTTTTTCTCAATTTCGTTTCGATACCGACGTGATAAATGTGGCGTGAAAAAGGAAATCCGAGTAGATATGGGTAACATACAAATGAAATTTGGTTATTAGATGGTTTTAACATTTTGTATTAACTCTTCACCGTCATCGTAATTGTATCTGTTTTTATAATATTCCCCTTTATAAGAAAAACTCCTGAATAACTGTTTAGACTGGTATAAGTATTTAGGTTTAATTAATGACAGTATCATTGATAATGTTGGTAAAAATAGTAAAGCAGAAATATTATACGGGCCTATACTGCCTGTTACGCCGGGGTCGTGGGTTCGAATCCCACTCACGACAAACATTCGTTTGACAATTACTTGTGTTTTTTCTGTATCTGGATGATATTATCTATTTATGTATGTATTTAAAAATGTATGTATGTATGTATAATTTTAAAGAAAATGTATTTATGTCAGTCTCTGACAGCCATAGTTCAGGCACTGCCTATTTTGGGGTCAGGTGGCCGTGTGTGAGAATGTCCATGATATTTAGGTATTTATTTGTATTATTTATGTATTGTTGGGATTTTAAGTGGCTAAGTATTGTTGTGTTAAGTTAGCTTTATATAGGTCCATATATACAGGCTTTGCTCGAGAACAAAATAAAGAACAGAAAAGGTAGGTACTACAGTTTTAATTCTTAACATCTAATTGAATTGCTAATTGGCTTTCGTTGAGGTTAAACAAACAAATTTTAGCCCCACCTTTTAATCAGTTCCGAGCAGTTTCTCGTTTCTCGATGTTGTTTATTATAAATGATGCCATTAATCCGTCTCTGTTTTCTGCAAATTAAATGTGGCGTTAAATAAAGATCTTAGTCGCCCCCGGGGCTCCTTTAATAAATAATGTATGCCCGAATATAATAGTTTGTCTGCGAAGAAGATCAAGATTAGATATTGCAGGAAGGTCCAGACAACAATAGCTACAATCATTACCTACGTACCTATAGATAATACGTTATACGTATGATATACATAGTACCTACCTAGGTAGTAAGCGCTTACTTAAGAAAATACTGAAGAAAATTAATTGATCCTTACAAATCAATTTTAATCTATACTAATATTATAAATAGGAAAGATTTGTTTGTAATGTTTTCACACAAACTACTGGACCGAATTCAAAAATTCTTTCACCATTAGAAAGCTGCATCTTCTTTGAGTGACATAGGCTATATAATAAGGTGTATTATATTGTTGTCTAATTCCATTAGTCTATCTTAAAAAACGCTTACTCAAAACATACTCATATCCCACGGTAGGCCTGTGTTGCGGGTAGCGTGTGTGTACACAGGAAACAACACAAGATAACATCCGTGACACGAGTGCAGATTTATCTGCGAAATAAATATCGGGTCCGGGATTCGATCCCAGGACCTAGGATCCGAAGTTTGCCAGGCAGGGTCACTCAACATCGCGCCACGGAGTCTACGGTACAAATTACAAAGGGTGAGTAACTACTACCCTATGTAATTTGTACCTCGTATGTACCGTAAGGAACCGTATACGGCATGGAGTAGAGTGACTCGAGCAACTCCTACGTATGCACATTGTGACAAAGGAAAAGCAGATAGATATTAGATTTTTATAGATCATATCAAGTAGATAAAATTGAGAACATTTGACACTGGGTTGAGCAGCGTGGTGGAGTATGCTTTAGTCCTCCCGCAGCTGTGTCTGTGGAGGAGACCCTTGCCCAGCAGTGGGACGTCTAGGTATAAGTCGCAACTACATCAGCATATTAAGTAAATAGGAGCAGCGATGTTATTCGTATATTATTATTTCGGATATTCGATTGTTTTGGTTACGGTTACGGAGCATCCCCCTAATTGAGAACTTCGATCACAATAATATTATGTTGTGATCGGGCAAATCATAATCTACCTGAACATAAGATGCCGACATTCTCATGAAAGCCTTAGCCACTTTGTTTAAAAAAAAAACATGAACAATCACTTAAAGTGTCTTGTTAAAATATTGTTACAAGAACATTAAAAATTGGGTACGGCGGACGGAACGTGGCACCGCTTCAAGTATTTTTATTCTACATTCTGCAAAGTGGAACCCCCGTAATATCCATTACTTCAGTCAAATTAAGTCTTATTTTGCGTGACACCGTTTGCCTTTCTTATTTAAGAATTAAGGAGGAATTCCGCCCTGTAATTATGTGGCTCGACAAATTGCATATTTCTGCTCCAAATACGAGAGGGTCAAATTTAGGGCCAGCACTTTATTTCGCGTTTTCCGACGTTGTTAATACTACCACTAAAATGTTGGTACGCACTTGCGCAGTACAAGATTGTATTGCAATTTATGAACATTACATTGGTTCTTTTTATCGAACTAATTAACATGGAACATGAAACATCTATAAAAGTTGGGGCTTCAGCCGACCACGCCAGTTCCTCAAGCGTCGCAAATATACTAGTAGGTAATCTTTTTGATAATTATGAATTTTCGGCACTTGCAGTAGAATCTTTAGGTCCTTGGGCGACCAATATGAAGACTTTCATGGAACTAACTGGCCTGTCAGTTAGCTGAGAGAGTTAATTACAACATTAGTTGGTCAGTTCGTTAGTGGGTATGAGGACTAGGGACTGTTAGTGATAGTAAGTCCTGTTAGTAATTGTTAGTAAGAGTCTCGCTCCAAGGCAGTCACAGATGTGTTGCTACCCTTGAGGACTACCCGACTCAACAACAACTCGACTCAATCACTCCGTAACTACCGAGTTTCTTGCCGGAGGTAAAAAATTTTATGTCGTTCATTAAGCGCTTACAAATATCATATAATGAAAAATAAATGAATCTGAATCTGTTTAAAAATAATTTTGTAATTTCCTATTATTTTGTATTTTACACTGGCATTAACAAAGTTATCTATTATAATCTATTCTAAAACTGTTCAACTTCAACTAGGTTCAATGCCATCCTTCAAGTGTTTTAGGGACACATAAAATATGATTAATCGCTTTTCACTAAATCGATTGGCTGTATGTTTAAATCATCGGCTTAGCCCCACGGCATATTGGCCGCCCTTCGCGAAATAATCCCGCCATAAATATCTGACTGACGGGGTTGTTTGCGGCGCCCAAGAAAATTGGATTAATTGCTTTTATGATTGGACTAGCTTATGTCCGCGACTTCGTCCGCACGATTTTCTAATTAAAGTGTGTTCTGAGCGAGATTTGGGGCCCGTCATCCTACGATCATCTGAAGATTAGTGACAAAAAAAGCTACTTGATCAATTTGGGTGAATATTGGTTGGACTTTATGCTATCAATTATCAAGCAAACATTTCGAAACATTAAACATTCCACCGTGCTTTGAAGGGCTCGTAAAGCATTTGGTCCCGGTTGTTTTCAATGGTGGAAACAGTCGTTACGCCTTGTCGATGACTTTCGGGTGGCTTGAGAGCATTCGACACTCGGTTGGCCACTAAGCCCTACCAATCCGCATTGGAGCCGCGTGGTGGAGTTCCTATGCTCTAGACCTCGCAGCTGTGTCTGTCGGGGAGACCCGTGCACAGCAGTGGGACGTCTATGGGTCGCAGCGAAACTTTCAAACTATCACCAGGGATAATTAATATATGTTGGGGATTTTTGAAATCGATCCAGTAGTTTTTGTGTGAAAACATTACAAACAAATCTTTCCTCTTTATAATTTATTTATTTATTTATTTAACCTTTTATTGTGTATTACAATATGGCGGACTTAATGCCTAATGGCATTATCTACCAGTCAACCATGGGCGTTGGTGAAAAGATGTAAATAGGTAGGCAGTTTACTATACCGTTGATTTTTACAGTGAAAGTTATTATAAGTATAAAAGATTTACACAAATTATACATACTATATACAAATAGAATACAATATATACAAATAAAATACAATATATATACAATATAAATACAATATATATACAATATATATCGAGGGTATAGTGTTAAAACCCAATAAGTGCCGAAAAATTCAAAATCGTTTTATTAGTACATCTTAATGCATTTTTGACGCTCTTTCTAGTGGTATAATCAAATAAGTGGAATTCGCAGTAGAAACAAAATTACTTGAAGTAATAACCCAATAAAGTAACCACTTTTACTCAAAACTTAAATACTAGAACCTTATAAAATGTGTTAACTTGAAATATAATATTTTTATTTCTCGCTTAATCCAAATAAAGCTATTTATTGGTATTAAGTGTTCAATGATTTCAAAGAAAATTACCCAATGGCTTATAGGCAGTTACCACTATTTGTATTTATCGGGTTTTAGCTTTACATACGTATATAAGAAAACAAACAGAACCAAAAGCTAAATCAAAACAAATGTTTGTGTCGGGTTTTATTGTTCGATTATATTTCAGAAGTAACAAGTTATGTTTAGTTAAACACACATCAAAAAAGTGAAAAATAGATTGTTTTTTGTGTTACAGAAGACTTTTTTGTAATTTCTTTTTCTGATAAGATTCTAAATTTTGAAATTAGAATTAGAACGTAAAACAATAAAATAATTCAATTGTTTTTCCATATAAAAAGACATGCAATCCAAGCTGACACTCATTCAGAAATCTGACTTAGTCAATATTATCGAATTTAAAATATTTTTTCACGGAAAGTTGTGATTTAAAAAATGCCATGAGGATTGTTTTACGAGCCAGAATTGTAACTTTGAGGGAAGAAGGCTATTATTCTACGAGAGAAATAGCACGCAGAGTTGACATATCCCAATCCTGTGTAGTAACCAAGTTGCAGAGGTACCACGGCATGGGTAATTTAGCTGATCGACCCCGCAGCGGTCGCCCAACCGTTTTGATAGCTGCTCAGAAGCGCTACATCAGGATGCTGGTAGCCCGCGACCCAACAATAAACGCCACTAAATTTAAAGTAGAAATACGGGCCGCCTCCGGACTTGAAGTTAGCACTCAGACCATTCGGAATTGCTTACACAAGGCTTGATTACGAGCACGGAGGTCTTGGCGAGCACCTTAGAATTCACGGGAACGTCAGCGACGGAGATTACCACATAGATTACAGTGGGCTAGGCTCCGGCAAAACGAAGAAGACGAAGAGGAAAACATTTGGCAAAACTGCCTCTTCGTTGACGAATCGCGAATCAGTACTTATCCAGATAACCGACGTGTCCGTGTTTGGAGAAGACCTGGAGACTGAAAGGCAAAGAACGGCCACTGGAACGGTTCAGCAAGGCGGGGAATCAGTGTCCTTTTGGTGGTATTATGATTGGGGCTAGAACGCCTTTAATCCCTTATCAAGGCTTCATCACGGCAGACAGATACAAAACAGTCGCTATGGATGGATGGAATCGTCAGACCTTTCCGAGTAAACCATGGGCACCAATTTAAACCCAATAGAGCACGCGTGGGATGCTCCTAAGCGAGCTGTTTGGAACCGGCAGCCACCACCCCAGACAGTGCCGCAGCTCAGGGAAGCTGCTGTTCAAGAATGGGACAGGTTACCACAAGAAATGCTGGATAACTTGATCCTCAGCATGCCCAGGAGGATCTCCGCATACGTTCGAGCCAGAGGAGGAGTTATTTTGTATTAGATAAACAACAATTTATTAATAAAAGGTTTTTAAGTTTGGTTAAACTATCTTTTTATTTCTATCAAAGTTCTATTACAATCGCCTTAGGATTGAATTATTTAATTTTTTATACTAAAAAATAAAATTAGTTTTATTTTTTAATTTAAGAAAGTGTATTTTTAAATAAAAAAAGATATTACGTAAGCATTTTCTCTTGATAAGTTAAATTTTGAAAAAATATCAGTGATATCAAGTGATCTCAAACTTTTTTTGATGTGTGTATGTGCGAAAAACTAATCATACCAGAGAAACTCCATGCATGGATACGTGGTATGAAGACGTACACCAAACCGACTTTGAAAGTGACGAAGAATGATTTAACTGGTTTTTTTTTTGTAATTCGTTTATTAAACCAAAATGTTTTATTATACGAATTACAAATTAAAGTACATAATTGTTTCATTTCTCTAAATCTAAAACCCAATAAGTCGGTGCCCTTTGTAACTTATTTTCTTTTTATGATAAAATGGATCAAATCAGAAACTTAAAAATACTGTTTTACACTAATTCAATGTATACAGTTTTACCACAAATACTCACTATAACGATATTATTTTAATAACATAGGAATTTTTGACCTTAAAACTTAAATATTGAATATCTCGGAAGTGACAATTTCGTACTTATTGGGTTTCAGCACTATACCCTCGATATACATATATATATATATAAATAAAATAATATAGAGATATTTGAATACTATACATAGATTAACCACAGGTAAATAACTCAGACAAGTGACTCAAGATAATGGTTGTGTACAAGTTTTTTGAAACTTTGTTTACTTCTGGCATTCCTGATCTCTTCAGGCAAGGCGTTCCAGAGAAGTGTAGCCTGAATAGTGAAAGAATAATGGAAAAAGTCGCTTTTATGCGGAAAAGTAGTGATTCTATTGTTGGAAGAGGAGCGAAGTATTCTATTATGTTTTTCATTAATATACCGAAAATTCTCCTTAAGATAAGAAGGAAAGATAGGATCATATAAGACCGAATACAGTAGATTGAGTACCCTGGAGCATCGCCTTTGACGGATAGTGAGCCATTTAAGTTCAGAGCGAAATTTAGATATATGGTCATATTTTCGCAGGTTGAAAACATACCGAATGCAATTATTAAGTAGGCGCTCCAATTTGTTCAGTAGCTCCTCATTCAGGTCTGGGTAGCAAACATCCGCGTAATCAATAATGGGCACAATAAGGGCATTGACGAGCTTTAGTTTGGTCTGTACTGGAAGGAAATTCTTCGTACGGTAAAGGGACCGAAGAGTGCCAGTGACCTTACGGCTAATTTGTGTAATCTGCACACGCCTCTATAATATTAGTATAGACTATTAGCTCAAATGTATATCCTGAGAAATGACGAAGATTCATACAAACTTACACCCCTTGAAGGTTGAATTTAAAAAAATTCGAACTTATTCCTTGCCTACGTCCTAAAAGCAACGGCTGCGAAAAAATTCAGCTATCAGGTCTAAGGGTTTAGACCTTTGATTAAGATTAATTGCTTTCATAAAAAAAGGGTTAGTCTTAGACTTCAAATGTCCAAGGTCTTGTACCTATTTCTTATTCCAGTAAAGAAAAAAACCAACTTCTGCTGTCCCGATTTTTTTCTTTCTATGTAATGATAATTATAAATATAAAGATAAAGATTTTTATTTGTTTGCTATCACAGAAGAATGCAATTTGCTCTCTCTCTCTCTCTCTCTCAAGAATATGATCGTCACATGAATCTGAGTCGATCGAACAACTTAACAGCTTCAAGGAGGAGTTTTTTTTTTGTTTAGGATTTCCCCATACTGCTCCGTTTCCTATAAATATACTATTATTATATTATTTATCTACTATACTATCTAATATAGTATCATCTTTAAACTCTACTACAGTAGAAAACCCCTGAGAAAGTTAATTATTATTTATTATGTCCTTTAACATAATAAGTAATAATTAACACGAGAAATACGTATTCATTGGGCCAATTTGCAGTTGACACAATATAATCCAATTAAACTGATATAACGTGTAGAATACCATGTAATATGAATAAGATATCAGAGACATTGTTACCTACAATATTAAGAGGTGTTGTCCGACACAAACTTAGATACAGCTTCTTTCACTAGCATTCAATTTTTAATGAGTCCACGATGATCTGTTCACCATATTGGGACAACCCACTGTTGGGCACGGGTCTCCTCTTATTCGGGAAAGCGGTTTGGTAAATTACATATCCCACCACATTGGCCAAGTGCAGATTGGTAGACTTCACATGCCTTCGAAAACATTATTATTTATAGGACGGGGGTGTGGGCAGTTATGCCCACAAGCCACTGCGATCTAAAGAGATCTATTGCAGTGGAAATCTCATAGACTTACTTACCCCACGATGTTATCCTTTACCATTACAGCAGAATGGTAGCATGACATTAAACATTTTTTAAAACGCAAATCTATATAAAATATATTTCTTGTGTACGTGTGTATCTCACTGAACGGCTGGACGGAAATTGATGAAATTTTTTGTGTGTGTTCAAGGGGATTCGAGAATGGTTTGGATTCACAATTTGCTCCACTGGAAAATGTTTTTTAATCACGATTTTAGTACACATTTTTGCGAATGAACAATATTTTATATGAAGTGTCGCGTCACTTTGACATTATATGACATAAGGCAGAACAACGTTTACGGGGTCAGCTAGTAGTGTAGTAAAGTCATTGCGTGGCGCTCGGATTTCAATCGCGGCAGCAAGAACAACAACAACAATATTTAAAAATTAATACCGGAGCTACATTATCGTGATGCGGCGAATATTCGCAAACAGCGATAAATGTGGCACAATAGTTCGCAGACGCTCGATGTATGATCGAACATTCGCGCATCAAAGGATTTGGTCGCGTCATGTTTATCGCGACAACGCCACACGAATATTTGTATATTTATTTATTTAATAAAAACTTACGACTAACTTTGCAGGTTACCCTAATGCGATAGCGTGATAATCTACTATAGTTAATTAACAAATATAAATAATTTAAACTTAATAATAACATAATTTATCAAATAATATTAATTCCAATTAATTAATAATATTCATATATTCACGTCTGGAGTATGCTCTAGACCTCCCGCAGCAGTGTCTGTGGAGGAGACCCGTGCCCAGCAGTGGGACGTCTATGGGTCGCAGCGAGCGATATATTCGCGTCAATGTGGCCCCAGCATAAGTAGTTCCGCTGTGACAGCCATTCTTGAGAGAAGGCTATGGCTGTGATACATTACGATTCTTCCTATCTCTCTCATTTATAATTTCCTCTCCCGAGTTCTCTTAACTCATTTGTGTGAAAAAGTCCTAAGTTCAGAAAACTAGGTTGATTGAATTGTAATTGAGACGAATAGATTCGCAGTTTGATCAGAGTTACAAAGACGAAGTTAAAAGTTTTGTAACTAGTTGAACTTCTATCTGTGGAGAGAGTGCGGGAACGAATCTCAATCAAGTACCTATATCTACCGCCATGAGGCGCTGTTAGGTATATTTATTCCATAATGACATACCGTTGCACCACACGTCTTGTTTTAAACAGTTTTCGTGCAGAATTTCTCTTCATCTACCATTTAAAAAATCTCGCTTCTTAAGATCATTTCATCATCATTCATCACAAACCTTTCTTTGTCCCACTGTTGGGCACGGATCCTCTCAGGACGGGAGGGATTAGGCCATAGTCCACTACGCTGGCCAAGTGCGGATTGGCAGACTTCACATGCCTTCGAGAACATTATGAAGAACTCTCAGGCATGCTGGTTTCCTCACGATGCGTCCTTCACCGTTGTAGCAAGTGACATTTTAATTTCTTAAATCGCACATAACATTATTCTAAGCACATAACTTAGAAAAGTCATAGGTGCGTGCCGCTGGGGTTTGAACCAGTGGCGGCGCCATGCTTCCATGGGTGAGCATGCCCAGTTATGACTTGCCCATGAGTACTTATCCGCATTTTTTTTAATGTTGTCCCAACATTACGATTAGGTACGAGCTGCAGATAGCGAGAATACATATTCACAAAACTTTAACATCCATAATATGGAACTCTGTTCCATACAATAGCGACATCTATTGAAAAATATATTATGTTCGAATATCGACTGCGTAAACCATTCTAGTAACTGGTACATTTAAAGAAACACAGATGGCGTAACAGGTGACGAATATTTAAAACAAAATTAAAATTAAAATACGAATAATTTACAATTACTCTTTCACTCTACAGCTATTATGACATCATAACAAACTTCAAACATTGTTACACTGAAACCACCAATACATATTGAGCTAACTTGGATGCAAACTTAAACAATATACAAATATTTTACCTTTTGCTCCAAGTCACTCTACTGGAATAATTTTCACATGCTCTCAATGAACAATAGTCTCCAATATAGCACTAAAATGTCACATTTTCAATTATACGTTCACTTTCACATCTATGAAGCTACAAAAATTAAATTAAGCAAACTTTTAGGTTCGTTGCGTGTCCAATCATAGCGAAATAATTCAAATAAATTATTTGACTTTGACTTTGATTGAAAAGTTTTGACATTGGTTGACGTTTGAGCAGCGTGGGGCTGCCATGACTTAGAACTAGATTTATCCCGTAATTTTTCAAATAAATAGTATAGAACTTTTAAATCCAAGATAAACTATGTGTCCAATATGTACCACTAATCAGATTTTAAAACTTCTGAATACATAATTTACTAATAAATCTAAATGGGTACTTAGAATCTTATCATGTCTAGTCTAGTACGGTTAAATGAAAATATATTTATGTTATACTATTTAGATTGTGTTATTCGGGTTATTTTAAAATAAAAACGCAAATTACATCAAGATAAACTACATTTATTGTCCTAGTTGTGTACCAACAAACTGCCCATCATTTTTAAATTTAACCCTAAAAATAGACAGCGCATTACACTCTGGCAAACAATCAGGCTTCTACCAAAAGTTTTCGATCATTAGTTATGATTTTTCCCGATAGAGTCTATCTTTTTCGTTTTGTGTACGTTAGACAGAGATTTATATGCTGTTCCTATGCCTATATGTATATAGACTGCGAACCCGGGCTTCGTAGCTTGGGGCTTGCGCTAGCTAGTTTATTGGTTGCGCGCGATTGCGCGACGCATCGCGAGTCGCGCGGTTTATCCGCCGGGCCACAGCCAAGCGCGGCGCGGATTGCGGCGCGGCGTGAGGCGCGGCAAGCGGTGAGCGGCGAAAACAAATGGTAGAGAACGTATGAAGTATGCCACAGCTACCGGTGACGCGACCTGCGGCGCGATTTGCGGCGCGGTGTGAGACGCGCGGCACGCGGCGGCGACGGGCTGCGCGGTGTGCGAGAGAAACAAATGTACTAGCCAGTATGTAGGCGGCCACAGCTCGGAGCGGCGCGCGCGGCGGCAGCGGTGGACGCATTCAGCATCGCGCGACCGAAACAAATAATTTTGTTTCTATCGCGCGTTGACACTCCTAAAATAATGGATTCTTCCAAGTCTTCGAGTATGTGGGCGATTATATAATCAAAAGTTTTTATGCTTGCGCTCGTATATTCAAAAATACTAATAGAGATAGTTCCTATATTCATAATAAAGAGTGGTGAATTCTCCTAAAGGAAAATGGGTCCTATTCTTGATTGAATGATATCTTGAGCTAAGAACGCACTTGTTTCACCGCAATACTGAGCCACTTTTGATAGATGCATTTTAATAGTTTAGCAGTTCTCTAAATACGTCCCCCGCTGACGCCGCCGCGGTCGCACCTAGTGTAGCTGTGGCATACCACCGCAAGTCGCGCCGCCCGCCGCACCGCTAGAGACTGTGGGCAGGCCGTATAGGTGATGAATGATTGATGTAATTCTGTTGCCTTTAGTGACGTTACTAAGTGGGTTCGGTGTTAGGCAGTCCTGGGTTTTTTGATTCTATGGTGGCCCCGCCACTGGTTTGAACCCGGACCGCTCGAGTGTGAGGAGAGTTCGATAGCACTGAGCTGTCACCACTCATTTACAAGTACCGCTGCATTAATAATGTGACCCACTTCAGGTCCACTAAATATATTCATTTCAATGTCAAAAGTAAATAAAACGACCTTACTATGGTCTCACATAAATTTTATTCTTCATATACATTATGTATAATTTTGCGAATCCACTGTGTCCCGAGACGCAGCGCGGGAATTTTACAAAATAATATTCGACTACAAACTACGGTTAGTACATTCACTCATCCCGCCATATTGCGTCTGTCATCTTTATGAGGGCTACCACAGAGTCGTTATAGATATACATATATCTCTGATTTACTGGCATTATGGATGTAAAATTTCCCGGCAATATTCTGTGCTACCAATCAATTTACAATTAAAAAGCCCATGAAAATAGTTTTAATTCTTGCTAGGTTCTAAACAAAATGGAATAGTAAAAAATATACAATTAAGTACCGAAATATTTCAGGTAAAATCGATGGATATTTAAACCAAATGGTAGCCCCCATGGCACAATAAACAGGTAAATGAATGCGCAGGTCAAGTACATAGCAACCAAATATACTTTACGAAGACAGAGTGGATGCAGCGATGCGAAAAGAATAACTTTTAAACAAATCTGATTACAATGAAGATTGAGATATCGAATGTTACTTGTTTCATAAGTTCCTAATCAGAACAAACGTTTGATTCGAAAAATCATTCGATCTCCCTATCATCAGACATCGCAAAATTTACAATAGATACATACAGAAATGCAGACAAAGTACAAAATACAATAAAATTTATAGAAATATCATACTTACATTAAAAGATGCCATTTTTTAAACTACGAAGGAAACAAATCACATTTATAACGCAAAATTAAGCAAGAACACATTGAAAATTAGTAAATCAGTCTTTTACGTACAAATTAAATGTAACATCTCATGAATTCAAATAAAACAATATAGTGAGTCTGGGTAATATGGTATTTGTACTAAACATTGGAATTATTTTTATTAACAGCACCTCAATATGGCAAATCGTGACTCAACTTATAGGTACTTGTTCATTGTTTTAATTTGAAGAATATGAAATTTAAATGATTTACGTAGATATCTTCATAAATAGGATGATTAAAACACTAAAAATTCATAGAAATAAATAATTCATTCAAATTGAATATCAATTTAATTAATTGTACAAATTGTTGATTTCATCCAAGAAATGAAGTTAGGTAAATGTAGGTACAATAACCTACATAGAGAATCTATTTCATTATCATATCTCAAATATAATTACATTTCATATTATTTCAAATCAAAACAAACAAAATCAGTTATCAATTGCGTAAAATTTGTTCTTTTATGGATGATAAAACCAGTGTCAAAATGATCCATAGAAAATCTGACATTTTACATTGCTAAATTTCATATTTAGCTGTTGTCAAACTCGATGAACAATTTTACGCTATTGATATAAGGTTTTATTTGGAATGATCACATTAACAATTAAACAGTATATTGTAGAACACAGAACTACGCCCTCCTTGACAAAGATTGATTATAAATTGGTAATAATAATATGTATGTAAACTGGAAATGGACTTAATAATTTCAAAGTAGGCATAGAGTTGGATGTTTGAGGGTTAACCTTAAAATAAGGTTATTTTTGAATCTTTACGGGCATTCTATAAATTAATTTCACACTTAAGTGAAGAGAAAAGCAATTTACAAGAAAACTCGTTAATGTGAATCAATTATTCAATAAGTAGATATGTACTTAATTTTGCTGGGTAGGTAAAGTATAGCCAATCCTATTCAATTCAACATACCTATAGATACCCTCAAACATATTACCGTTAAATCAGCATGCATTAATAATGCATTCAGCGGAACTAAAATTTTATGATTAAATGATACTTAAAGATAATGTTGAATTATAAAAGAAAACATTAAAAAAATAAGCTCAACATAATCTTACCAACTCAGTCAAATGTATTAAATTTACAATCTGTGCACTAATACAAATAGGTAATTATTATTGCTTTATTACAACTGTTCACATTGTTACACATTGAAATTAATTACATAATTCACATTTATATGTAATAAGTATAGTGACGTTTGCAACTCCTCATATGAAATCTGAGTAAGAAATAAAATTATCCAAGAAAAAATTAACAAGAAAGTAAAACGGAATGGATAAAATATAAAGCTTGTCGATTCGAAATACATACTATTTCGAATGTTAGGTATTCCAAGTTTAAATTCAAACCGGTCGCAAATTTCATTTTATCAGATTTCCAGATTCAATTGTGTACATATCATTAATAAAATCAAATTAAAAAGAAAGATCGTAGAGAAAATCTTAGAGCACTTAAATGCCCCCTAAATTTAAAAACTCCAGATCGATTTTATAATCGATATGAAAATCAGTATCTACATAATCGAATACGACCGGTTGTAAACGTAACTGAATAAAGTTGGTATTGCTGATCGAAGGAATAAAGCATTGAAGTAAACCTAAAAACAAATAAAGCTGCCCTTATTAGTTCAAGCCTCAGACTTCCCTACATACGCGATTCATAACGAGTATTAAATTTTACTATAACCTCAAGTTAACAATTCCCATTTATACTACGTAGGTAAATTCTCAAATTTACTGATACCAATAATTTTTATTTAATTCCGATAACTACATGAAACGATTGGCAGTTACGATCGATCGTATAAACCGACCGAATACAGATTATAATAGTTCAGAAGATTTCTTTAAATAGTGATCGCGTTCCGAAGACGTTATATACCTATGTTAGAAGCTCAACTTTAACTTATACGTACATCGATATAAGTAGGTAGGTATATATTGTATAAAAGGAGTGGAAAACCTAAGAGTCTTATAACAACTAGGCGAGGGTTACTGTAAAACATTAAACGTACTACACTTAAAGATAGCTTAACGTAGTGTGATGAGAACTACGAGTCACGTTGTCTGTTGTCGCTAAAAAGCGCAAAAATAATCAAAATTAAATCATGTTAATCATAATAATTACTCACTTCACATTTTAACTCGATGTGACTCGATAAGTCTTTACTCGGCAAATCGATAGCTTAATCGAGTCCATGTCGACTCACAGTTCGATTGCATTCGAATAGCGTCCTTCCCTACATGTTATTAACATTACAACACACCGACAAACCATTTTCTACCTAATAATAGATATGTCATCGAATCACCGACTTCTAAAGTTATTTAAACACGAATACGTACTTAATCTAAATTACTTTGAACGAAAATTGTGACAAGGCTTCTCAAAGAAAATTGTAAAACAAGCTGGGTCGTAACTGGGCAAGAAATGTAATTAGGAAACGAATGTAGCGGTCGGGAGCGAGCTATTTACAAAACGGCACATTATTCTAAGCACAGGACTGACAATTTTCCACACGACACAGCCGATTCGTCTAAGTAAGATTTTTTCATCGTATTGCAATAATGAAACGAGTTACCACAATATACACTACTTAACGTATTTAACACCCGATATGAAAAATAAACTTCTAATTACAGCTGCAATAACTATTTATATATTTTACAATATTTATGTATCATATCGATATATTGTTTGACGATATATTATAATCGCATAGTTAATTAAGTCACTAAGCGCACTGTTCTCCATCTATGATAATAATTACAATATTTGATTGCAAATAAAAATATTGCGGCATTATCATTACATAGACGCTAATATATCGATCTAAGAACTGATTGCATATGGACAACAATGGAACTGCTCATTAGAGATAAAAATAGCGAACAGCTGTTTTAATAAAGTTTTCTATCTATCGGTTAGATATAGGGTGAATAATTATCAATAGTTATTACCCTTTAGTTTCACAATCATGATAACACTGGTCTCAATCGTAAATATACATCATAAGTATCTTTTCGTAGGCACTCATGAGTGATAAGCCTCAAGGAATAGGTCCGATTGAATCAGTCGAGTCAACCGGTCAAATTTTAAACATTTTAATGACACTCGTCGATTACTACGGAACCCTGACCTATATTTTAATTTATATATTACCATCAGTAGAAAATAAGTACCTAATTTAACATAGATGATAGGAATTTCTCATATGAATTGTAAGAAATTGCTTAAAATTGCATATACATTGCATACAGCTACGTAATCCTATACGTTAAAATGGTTATGAAATGCCTCTAATGGTTATCAAATTACGCAATTTCTTACAACATGGCACTAAAAATATAAATTTAAAACTTCTGATAAAATATAGAAACGCCATATTCAATTTTCAAAATGGGATTTCCCATTTTACAACCTTCAAAAAATGATGATTTATTTAGTGACTAATTAATTGGAATTTTTATTGAATTTATGTGCAATTCAAAAGAACATTTTGTGGACTGTACGCGAAACATTGTTTGTAATTTTTTTACGTTTTGCTGTTTTTTATTTGTTTTTATTATATTTTTGGTAAGAATTCTATTACGCTTATTACAAATAGTATTAAAATTATTGTCGCGAGCCGCCTTCTGGAATACAGTTAGCTGTGTTATGACGTTTATAAATTTCGATGAGAAATTTTAAATCCACATGACATCAATAATTAATTTAAATGATATTGTAAATACATATGATAATGAACAAATAATTTGTGCTTATTTTGTTGTATCTGTTCTTTATATCTTCATGAATCTTTATGTACGTACAGGGTGTCCGCGTGTCCATTTAGACGAGTTGGTCTTGATTTCGCCGTCAGTTGGCGTAGTGGTCGAAGGAGCCGAGGTATTCGAGTGCCGCGCGGTAACAGAAGTCGTATTGGTCCTGAAATAAACGCAAATATTAGAGCTACCCTAGTAAAGAATACAAATTTATATTTGATGATTTTTAAAATGAGATAAATATTATGGGTTATTTATTTAATTTATAACACTTTTTTGTGTTATAAGTATGGGAAGCTTTTTAAAGGCTACCTTTAAAAAGTTTCCTTTACCTTTAAAAAAATAGGACTAAACTAAAACACACTAAAAACCCCTCGGTGGCTTTCCTCGGTGCCTGCAACCCCGAACCCGTACACTTAACATTTTATTCCCTACATTCCAAACTCTGGCATCACAAAGATAAGAAACATATTCTATTTCGTACAGGTTACTTTCCTACAACTGCGATTAAAGTAATGTACCTACAAAGGAATCATTTAGTAGGTATAATATACCTACTTCAATTATCTCAACTGTAAATCTCTGAGCTTCAGCTTAGAAGCAAAAGCTGACAGTGTTGTCATATAGACATCGATTACATCGATCTCATGCGATTATTAATCGAATCAACGAAATTTATATTTGAATATTCCTTTGTTATTAACTGATAAATTATGAGTAGGTACGTAAGTAGGGAAGTGCTCCATCAATATTTATTGTAAAACACATCGATACATCAACTGGGGCGTTCATTTCCGGAAAGCAATTCCATTACGAAATAATTACTTCGCTATAATCGTCACGCCTTTGCAATCAACGCGAATTACTGTTGGATTTATAACACAATGTTTGCCCAAAGACAATGGAATGGGAGCTATAGTCATTGCTGGGCGATTCGTTTTGTTTCCGAATCCATCTGAATTTATAAGTAGGAACCTTTTGTGCAAGATTTTAACCCTTTCTGATGTATTGCTAGAGGGTTACCCACTTGACCTATTTCATGTTTAAAATTGGAAACTTGGTCTTGCCTTGCTTCTATCGTTAAAAACTAATTTTGTAGGAGTAACATCGTAAGGGTTTTGTTGTCGATTTGCTGTTGTCAAAACCAAATAATTCGGTAAACATCACTTTAACGGGATTGAGATCAAGAAAAAAAAAACGCGTCAGTTACTTATGTACGACAATGCTGTCGTGTTAATTTTAACTATGCATATGGTGGGTTTGTATAATAAGTCGAGTCCATCATTTTGGATACAAAACATAAATGCTATATTCGTAGGTAATAGGCACCCCGGAAAATCACAAACACGATACCATGTAGATATTTTATATGAAGTCTAGTCCACCATCTTGGATCCCGAAATAAATGTTATATTTGTAATCGGCACCACCGAAGACCATAATTACGATTCCCACATTGATTTTATGTAAAAAGTCGCATCCGCCATCTTGGATCCCGAAATCAATGTTCTATTCGTAATTATTGGTACCCCATTGTGCCAAGCCGCTTGGGCGTAAAAACACGCTAGGCAGATATATTTAAAATACTTATTAACTGAAGAAGAAAGAACAAAGAAAGAAGAATCCAGCGCGTCGATTAGTGGCGCGTGGATTATCGCGCGGCATATTTAAGAATGCGGCGATATGGTTGGATGGATGGAGTCAGGTTTTTTTTTAATATTATGATTATATTAAAAACTAGTGGACGCCCGCAGCTTCGCTCGCGTTACACATTCACTGACTTCAAAAACGGCAAAGCTTCATACTAACTTTGCACCCCCGTTTTACCCCCTTAGGGGATGAATTTTCAAATTTTTCTCGCCGTAAAAACCATCCTTGAACTTCAACGAACATTTAAAAAAAAGAATTGGCCAAATTGGTCCAGGCGTTGTTGAGTTATGCGCTTACCAACACATTTTGCGATTCATTTTTATTATATAAGATGGTTCGTGTAAAGATACACACTGCCGTCGTCTTCGCATGTACCTTGCTTTGACCCAAGGCCGTGGCTCTCGATCCAGTATACTGACCTCAGTCTGCACCATGGCGGGGCGTTGACCCAAGGCCGTGGGTCTCGATCCAGTATACTGACCTCAGTCTGCACCATGGCGGGGCGTTGACCCAAGGCCGTGGGTCTCGATCCAGTATACTGACCTCAGTCTGCACCATGGCGGGGCGTTGACCCAAGGCCGTGGGTCTCGATCCAGTATACTGACCTCAGTCTGCACCATGGCGGGGCGTTGACCCAAGGCCGTGGCTCTCGATCCAGTATACTGACCTCAGTCTGCACCATGGCGGGGCGTTGCGTGCGCAGCGTGCGCACAGTCTGGAACACGTCGACCACGCCTTCGTACTGCATGCGCTCCAACACCGTCGACAGCGTGATGAACACGCCCGTGCGCCCCACGCCCGCACTGGTGGACAGTATACTGACCTCAGTCTGCACCATGGCGGGGCGTTGCGTGCGCAGCGTGCGCACAGTCTGGAACACGTCGACCACGCCTTCGTACTGCATGCGCTCCAACACCGTCGACAGCGTGATGAACACGCCCGTGCGCCCCACGCCCGCACTGGTGGACAGTATACTGACCTCAGTCTGCACCATGGCGGGGCGTTGCGTGCGCAGCGTGCGCACAGTCTGGAACACGTCGACCACGCCTTCGTACTGCATGCGCTCCAACACCGTCGACAGCGTGATGAACACGCCCGTGCGCCCCACGCCCGCACTGGTGGACAGTATACTGACCTCAGTCTGCACCATGGCGGGGCGTTGCGTGCGCAGCGTGCGCACAGTCTGGAACACGTCGACCACGCCTTCGTACTGCATGCGCTCCAACACCGTCGACAGCGTGATGAACACGCCCGTGCGCCCCACGCCCGCACTGGTGGACAGTATACTGACCTCAGTCTGCACCATGGCGGGGCGTTGCGTGCGCAGCGTGCGCACAGTCTGGAACACGTCGACCACGCCTTCGTACTGCATGCGCTCCAACACCGTCGACAGCGTGATGAACACGCCCGTGCGCCCCACGCCCGCACTGGTGGACAGTATACTGACCTCAGTCTGCACCATGGCGGGGCGTTGCGTGCGCAGCGTGCGCACAGTCTGGAACACGTCGACCACGCCTTCGTACTGCATGCGCTCCAACACCGTCGACAGCGTGATGAACACGCCCGTGCGCCCCACGCCCGCACTGGTGGACAGTATACTGACCTCAGTCTGCACCATGGCGGGGCGTTGCGTGCGCAGCGTGCGCACAGTCTGGAACACGTCGACCACGCCTTCGTACTGCATGCGCTCCAACACCGTCGACAGCGTGATGAACACGCCCGTGCGCCCCACGCCCGCACTGGTGGACAGTATACTGACCTCAGTCTGCACCATGGCGGGGCGTTGCGTGCGCAGCGTGCGCACAGTCTGGAACACGTCGACCACGCCTTCGTACTGCATGCGCTCCAACACCGTCGACAGCGTGATGAACACGCCCGTGCGTCCCACGCCCGCACTGGTGGACAAACAGCTCGATGAGACACGGGAAGGAAGAAAATAAATATCAGAAATAGAGAGATATATGTACTATAAGTCTACTAGCTTTTACCCGCGGCTCCGCCCGCGTGGTCAAAGGGAATTAACAATGAGTTGTTTATCATACTACATGACACATTTGTGGTGGATGAATAGTGAAAGTTCCACGATTAAAAGATACTAAGATAAGCAACTTGCAAATGAATGTTACTAACGCCATCTATTAACAACATCCGGAACTAAATATCTAGCAAATAACAAAACATCGATATCTTCCCATGGGGATATTTAACCGCGGTAAAAAGTAGCCTACGTCACTCTCCACCCTCCTCACTATCTCCACACACAAAAAACATACCATATAATAGCTTCGTTGCGACGTGAAAGCCGGACAAACAAACAAACACACTTTCCCATTTATAATATTAGTATGGATACAACCCTTTCTTTGTCCCACTGTTGGACGGGTCTCCTCTCGGTTTTTTGTGCACCTGCCCCAGGAAGTCTATGAAGCCCTCTCCGCTCTTTACCATATATTTGTTGGTGCTAAATATTTAGGGACACTTCTCACCTGCTGGGTATGTTTGTTTATGCTTAATGTTTAATGTCCTCACCTGCAGTGCACAGTGATGGGTCCGTCCTGGCCGAACTGCTCTTTGGTCTTGTGCACCTGCCCCAGGAAGTCAATGAAGCCTTCTCCGCTCTTGGGCACGCCCTGCTCCGGCCAGTCGGTGAATTGGAATTGGCGCACCGTTCGGGACGCACCGTCGCGGGCGTCTGTTACCTGGGGGATGATAGGGGTGTTTTACATACTTAATAGCTAATAAAGTACCTATTGTAACAATATTTATTAAACCTGATGAGTGATGACCATAGGTGATGACCGATTTAATAAAACTCGATAGACGGGTACATAAACTATGTACATAATATATGTACATATTGCAATTTAAATGAAGGAAGATGTTTGTAATGTACCTGATGTTAGAATTAACTAGTGATCATTAATAATATCATTGATTTAGATTCTTAGAAACATTAGTTAATGAGTGTGCCAAAACACCTTATAGCAAAAAATAATTTAGTTAGAATTACTTTACTTTTTAAAACAAAAAGAAAAGCTAGTGAAATAATATTAATTCTTCCGCGCTGTACACCTTTAACGAAAACGAAGCAAAACGTTTGTTTCAGTCCAGACCAAAATATTTTTTAAGCGTTAACGGCAAAAAATTACTTAATTTTAATTATGTTACCTTGAATTCCCTCAAGATGTACTGAGGCATGTTGTATTCAGCGATGGGGTCCACGACGAAGCATTGGTAGCGCACTGAGCGGTCAGAAGGCCAGTACTGGTGACATTTTTCCTAAAAACATATTTATGTTGTTTTATTTACAAACTACTGAAAATTAATTTCCTATTTACTTTTTTCTTTAAACTAAGAATCCATCCGTCAGTCTCTGATTGACCACTGCTGAAAATAGGTTTCCCCTAAAAAAAGGGTCTCTCCCACAGTTGCTGGACGTCTAGCATACTCCAGCACAACTCCAATGGGGATCGGAAGTAAATATTATATGAAAAATATTGAAGAGTGAACTTACCCGGCCCATTTCCTTTAGTTTGGTCAACATTACGATAATAGTTGAATTGTGCTCCCACAGCATCCTCCAGAAGTCGTCAGTCGTATCGGGCAATGGGCCCTGAGTGGCGATGTAAGCGGCTCTGTATCTGTACCCATCCACAAACGACGCGTTAATGTAATCGGAACCATCTCTCGGTGTCAAGCACACTCGAGTCGACTCAAAGGGCAGGATATGAACAAGCCTGTTTTTGTGCTTGTTACAAGGCAGGCTAGCAGAGACAAAACGGCTTGAATCAGCCTTCATGTTGGCTAACTTCTTGAACTCTAATTCCATTCCGGTGATATTTTCAATGGTGTCAATACGCATAAGTTTCTGAATATGAGCGTGCAAGTTGCGCGCTGGCACTTCGGTATCGCCGCAAACGACGGCTTCGAGCAACGCGTCGTGGATGAAGATGTATTGGTCTTCGGTTTGCACCATGTAGTTGCGTTGGGCTCGTAAGCAAGTCACATGGCCGTATATGTCGACAGTGCGTTCGTGGCGGGCTCTCTCTAGCATGGAATCGATGACGATGAAGCAACCAGTGCGGCCGACACCGGCCGAACAGTGGACGACTAATGGTCCAGCATCGGGTGGGTTCAATGCTCGAACGCGTCTCAGGAATTGGAGGAATGGAGCTGGATGGTCGGGAACCCCGTGGTCAGGCCAGGCAGTAAATTGCAGTTGTTTGATTTCTCTACGCTCAGCGCCACCATTTCTGGTTACTTGGAACGTTCTTATGCAGTAAGTGGCTAGCTCCTGAACTTCCGCGATGGTTACAGTCATCATGCCATACGTTTCGCTACCCCGGCTAGGCCAATATTGGTCACACTTGATCCTAGTCCTCTCCTCTAATTTGGTCATCATAACTATCGTGGACGTTCGCAGCTCCCAGCACATGCGCCAGAAGTCAGCGAACGTTTCTTGTAAAGGGCCTTGAGTTGCTACGTATGCATTATGTTTACGATAGCCATCGCAGTAGTTAGCATTGATATAGTCGCTTCCAAGTATTCCGTCGATAGGTTGGAGTATCACTCGGCTGTGGTCGTAGGCAATGACGTTAGCGTATCGATTCTTTGGTTTGTTAACTTCCATGTTAGAATGGTCCCAAGTGAATTGTTGACCTGGTTCAATACTTTCATATTCTTGAGAAAATTTAAGGTTGTCGTTTGCCTTCAGTCGTTCTATATGATCTGCTAGTTCTGATATGGGTATAGGCGGATGAGAAATCATAGCAGGGGTTTGAAAATTTAATCTTCTCATTTCTACAGGGTCGGACGGTGCTCCAAAGCCAATATCAGCCGACATTAGGGGCCTTGTTACAGCTGCTTGATCAGGTGTTTTACAGGGTTGCCTTCTTCTCTTGACAATGAATAGAAGTACTAAGCATAGTGATAGCATAAGAGCTGCTATGATTGGACCTATCACCCAAACCATACCGGCTTCTTTTCTATTTTCTTCTATCCTAATTTCGGGATCTCCATTAATATCTTTAGGATCGGGCCTGCTTGGTTCTTCCCCAGGAGGTGCTTCGCGCATGTCTAATGACAAGTATTCTGAGAAAGGACTTGATGTATATAAATGCTTCTGTGGAGTATCTACAACTGCTCTCACGAACACTCGATATCTTTTAGTCGGGTTTAACTTCCTATTAAGAAATCCTTCAAACATCTCGTCATTACCTAAATGGAATGTATACAAAATATTTCTCTGTAAGAATTTGGCAGCAATATAAGGAGCATTTTCATCGTCGGTCCTAGCATTATTTTTTATTAAGTCGTCCGTAAGGAATTGATCAGGATTTTTATGATTATGTGCCGTGTCATCTGGAACTACAACTAGGTAATAATGTGAAATAGGACCGTATTCTTCAGAAGCTTGAGGCAAAATCACGAGGATTTCGTTTTCAACAACGCCATAAAAGTCCGGTTTTACCATTGGTTTAGGTGCTGCCATTTGTGTTGTTACAGTAATTTTAGTGGGCGGTCTGTAAGAGTCATCATTAGGTATGGCACTTATATTAACGTTATACGTAGTGAATGGGGATAAATCGTTAATCGAATATGAAGTCCGATCGTGCTTGACTACAATTTCTTTCTTAGGGATTTCTTGAGTTTGGGTTATTCCAACTGAATCTACGAATTCTTTGATAGCGTTATATGATATCTTATAACTAACGGGGTTTAATCGTAGAGGCGGAGACCACGAGAGGGTCATTGAATGCGTAGACACATCTTGAGCCCGTAGGTGTAAAGGCACTTCTTCGGGTCTTACTTTGACTGTTACTTTTTCAGATAGCCTTCCCAAACCGTCAGCAGTCTTGGTCGCTACAGCTATAGCGTACTCTGCAAACTTTTCCAAGTTTTCTAAATCCGTTGAATGTGTAACGTGCACTGCTTTCTGCTGCCATTCGTCTAAGTCCTCTACAGGAGTCATGGTATAAAATACGACGTAACCTATAATTTTTCTTCTTGAAGGGACGGTTTCCCACCAAACTTCAACGCCCGATTCCGAGGTCGCAACGGCTTTAACTGACATTGGTGCTCTACCGATGTCCCTTTCAGTGTGAGCTGTTATATCTTTACTGTACGGTCCAGGACCCTGTTCTGTATAAGCCCTAACTCTAAATATGTAATGGGCATCTTCCTCTAAGCCAGTGAATACAGCTTTCTTTATTTCAGTTTGTTTTTCTACTAAGGAAGATTGGTCGCCTCGTTTAAAGAACTGAATATCATACTTCTTTATCTGACCGCTTCGATCGGCTCTGATTGGTGGCTCCCAAGTAATGCTTATGACATCAGGAGTCTGAAAGTGATATGTGACGTTTGTTGGTGGGCCCTTTGGCGCACCCTCCGGTGTTAAGAAATATTTTATAGTTTCTTGACCGACGCCAATTTGATTTCTTCCAGCCACCCTAAACTCATATTGAACGCCTCTTTCTAAGTCTGTGATTCTATGCGAGCTGACCTTAGTCCCAGAAAAGTTTTCTTCGCCAAGCATTTGATCCTTCACTCCATACCTGAGTCTATACCCAAGTAGTTCGCCATAAGTTTGAGTGGGTCGAGCCCATTCGATTTCGATGGACACAATTGGCTCTCTCTCTAGCACCCTTAAACAAAACAGAATAATTTATTGAAAGATCTGAATTCATTGATCTGAGGACTGAAAGCGATTGAATATTATTTTGAGGGGTGACTTACTTAAGGGTTACAGTAGGCCTATTTGGAACTCCGCCCGGCGTCCTTACAGATACAGGAGCGCTTCTATCGCCATCACCTTTGCGCGTTAGGGCTGCCACTTGCACGTTGTACCGCGTATCCGGTTGGAGTCCCGTCACATTTAGCATCAGCATCGTATCGTCCATTACGTTGAACCTCATCGGCTCATTTAGAAGACCCTTGCCCTGTTGAAAATAAGCACTTGGTTACTCACTCAATTTTAAAGTTAACTGTCAATTGCTGTTTCATTGGAATACACCCCTCGTGATGGTAAATTTAACAGTCGTGGTAGTAAATTTCAAATTGAAATAGCTATTTCCCGCATTTCACCCACATAAGAAGTAGTCTAGAGCACTAGGGAATTATAAAGCTTTCTATCATTGAAAGAATTTTCAGAATCGGTCTGGTTTTTGAGATTACCCCTATTCACAAACTTACAAACACTACCGCTTTATCATTTTAGTATTGATTACAATTTACATTCGGAACCTCACCTCATCTCTAACTTCTTGCACATGAACGTGATATCCTCTTATGATTCCGTTCTTTTCCTTTTCCTGTGGCGGCTTCCACGTCACGTTAATCGACGTGGAGTTGATCGCGGTGACCTTCACGTCCTGGGGCTCTCCGGGCACTGTGGTCACACACACAACGCATTAGATCACCGAACGTGACCCGCGCGCAACACGACCTAAATGCCCTATCAGCATCTACGGGAGCGTGCTAGAGGAAATACTACCTAATACAACTTAAAATTGGAAGCGGCGTAAATCGCCCTCAGTAGAGGTATAAGCACTGCGGATTCGTTAAAATCAATTTTTTCGCCGAAAGTGCGGTCGGTAAACGCCGTCGGTAATGCTGATAGAGTATTTCGGTCGCAGACGAGCGCCTACGCTCGCCTCTCAGCATCTCGATCGGGCATTTGAATACCAACACACACTGATCAATAAAACATTTACGCCCTTTCACATCATCATTACCAATTAAAAAAACCATTACCTTTCAATCCACATCGTTAAGAATAACTAAAACCGTGAAGCTTTTACAAAGAGTTAACATTTAGTAAGGTTATCTATTATTAAAAGCAGCATTTATTTAACTAAATTTCGCTCACACGCACTGCAAGGGAACATGCTTCGGGGATGAGACTTTGGGTGTCGATTAAAAAGTTATTAGTAGCGAGACACGCCAAGCCATCGCCGAATCATCGGATGTCAATGGACATGCTTAAAACAATTCCGCTTGCAGTTTGTTTCCTAAAGAAGTTAGACAATAGACAAATAGACTAGGAAGAATAACTACACGAAGCATAGCACAAGCGCAACGCACATCGATACAAGCACTATAGTAATTTATACTCACTCCTCATAGCTGTACGGGTGTTACCAGCGGCCCATACAAAGTCAGTGACGAGAGAAAAAAAAGAGAAAAACGCATTCAAGTACATTTAAGACAAATTGTGCGAACATTGCAGGGCGAACGGAACTACCAAGTGAGAGATTACGAGTAGAACGTTTGTCGGCAAATGGGGGATATTCTTATTTCACTCCTCGTGTATATAAGCGCTTTATAGAAGGCGCATTCGGGTTAAGCCACTTGGGATGGCTGCGACGGTATGGGTTCGCGCGTGCCGCCCTTTTCTGTCGCTTCGAGCGTTCAACGAATAGCAATTTATTTTCTTAAGTGTCCCGATGTCCTGAGTCTTCTCAACGGGCAGGTGCAAGGGGAATACTGGCTCGGTACTGACGAAAGGGCCACACGTCGCGAACACCGCCGCGTCCTTCGACCGACGAGTCACTCACACGCACATGTATTGATTAACGCGACGGCGCCGGTTTGTGTGTGTGTGCGTCATGATGTCCCGTCACGAGCGCCCATCTCTGGTCCTGTGTGTTATCCTCGTACCTTGTCTGTGTCGCTATCCGCTGTGATGTTTGTGGCTGTGTCTGAGTGTCATTGTCTCCTGATCTCCTCAAGTTAGCTTGTTCAGTATGAGTGCGGTGCGGCGGGATACACTTTCGATCGACGGCCGAACTGTCTTGAGGCGTCCCTCGGGTTCCGTGAGTTCCTCGCTCCCGCAATAGCGAATGTACGGCACAATAGTATTCTGTATGTCACAATATCTAGTGTGCATGCACGACGATAGTCTGATAGAGTATACAGAAGAAGGAAGGAAGAGAAAGGAGCTACTGGCGAGAACTTGTAGCTTAAGAGCGAGTGAGATAGATAGAGAGATAGAGATAAAGATAGAGTAGCGCGAAGTACTAGTCCGAGCTGAGCAGTCCGAGTACAGGCCAAGAGCGTCGCGGATCTATCCGTCGGATCCTGTTCGTGCCAATGATAGAGATTTGAATTTGGAATGGATCCTCGGGACCGGTGGTCTGTCGATCCGCTGCCTCGCCGCTAAGAGTATAGTCAGAGTAGTGAGTAGAGAAGTAGTTGTGAGTGGTATAGTACGAGTAGCATGCGCGCGTGTCGTGTGGGACGGTAGGTATATTGGTATTCAAATGCGGCGCTCGGGCCGGTGCGTGGGGCGCGCTGCCGGACGATTCCGTCCAGCGACCAGCTCTGGAGCGAACGCTCACGCAACACAACACCGCGGTAGTCACGTTAGTCTTGGCGCTAATAGGTAGTGCGTGAGCGTTGGCTCCGAGTCTAAACTGGCTCAGCAGTTCCAGCCGGCTGGTCGCTGCGCAACACGCACTCGATCTCTCACCTCGTGTCGTCGCTAGTTGTGCTGAGTGCTTCCTAAGAGTGCAGTCTTCGATGGACATAATTGTATCTAAACAACTTAATTCAACATTTACATTACACACAATTGTGTCCACCAGACGTTGACCTATCCGGTGCCCAGTGAAATATTATAACTGAACGAAAAATGGTGCTGTGTTCTTAGAGAAAGCATGCAAAATTGTGTCCATCGCTAAATACTCAACAACTGTGCGCCAAAATCAATAAATATAACGGTGCCGTCGACACTATATCGGGTGCAATGTAAAATTTGCATTTCAGTGAGTGGCATCATCAGCGATTCGAGAATGACGAGTGGGTACGCCATCAAAATAAATCATTACATGTGACAAGTGAGTGGTATAAACACTACGCCGCTCGCAGCGCGAACGACGGTGATATAGTCGTGGCATGATCACAATTATAATACATGTAAATATTCATCGGCAAGCATATTAAAATTCTGTTACGAGATTTAACCTCCTTTATTAGAATCCTGCTATATGCTCACAAGAAAGGGAACAAAAGAAAAAAATGACATTAGTAATGTTGGTATTAACTATACGGTATACGAATATGGCATGATTTAGTCAATTATGAATTAAACGGTTTCCATTAACCCACCACCGAATGAGAGTGAAAACATTTGCATATCATCAGAATTCGGTTTGCCAGGAACGGAAACAATTAACGACGTATTTCGAGATAGGCCATTGCTCGAGTGTTCTAATATATTCATTAACGCCGTGAATTATTCCCGAACCTTTTAACCCTCCATAACCCTAAAACCATCCACATAAAACCTTTTTAGTTATGAACGGAAGTAAGTAATAAGTAATTATGTGCATGATCTTATAAATATTACCCTGATACCTGTCTTAAAAATGATCACATAGGAAGTTAATATATCACCTTATATTAAAACACATATTATATGTAATCCCAAATGCAATATCAGGGGAGGTCTGGGTTATAAAGATTATTCTTCATAACTTGCAACACATTTTAGTTCTTATAAATGACGCACATTAAGCCGACATTACCATAACGCCTGCCTCAGTTTAATGTTTCTCCGCTGATATTACACCGCCAATGAGGTTTGTTAAGTTAAACGATCGAATTATATTATTCATTAGGTATATTAGTAATTATTTTCTTGGCTCGGTGAGGCTCAATTTTATGTCCTTATAGCCGCTCTAAGGCGGGCCGAATTTAATTAAACTTCGCTAACCTGAAATATGTCTGTTTAACGCCGAGGCGTTCGTACTTGTGTCTCTTTTGCGGCCATAAAATTGAGCGTACGCATTGTGGGGGTTAGGTCGAACGAGTGGAGGTGAAACGTACCATCTTCGTGCGTGCGAACGGTGACGGGGTACGAGGCGGGGCCGTCGCCGACGCTGGTCCCGGCGAGGACCCAAATTCGGTACTCGGTCCATCTCCGCAGTTCGTCCAGGACGAAAGTGGTCTGGTTGAGCTTAACCACGGTGGCCTCCGAGTCTCCCCGGCCGGACTCGACGCATAGGAGTTTGTAGTACGCGATCCGGCCGTTGGCTCGCTCCGCGGGGGGCGGTTGCCACGACACGCGGATCGCGGTCGGCGATATCGCAGCGGCCGTCACATTCATTGGGGGCGCTCCGGGAACTACACAAGCTCAGAAATAAGAAAAGAAATCGACGTCACGGCACGAAAACCGGACGTCGTCGCACGACGACAATCTGAAACCGAAACGGACGCTCGCGCGTCGTTACCCTCCGTCAGCCCTAGCCGATGCAATCACTGAATGCGATCGAAATCAAACAAAATGAGTGCCCAGAAAATAAATTAGTGAACCGAAACAACAATGCATGCACACTTTGTTTATTTATACTGTGGTGTGTTGTGTTGGATCCGCTCGCCCATACATCTCTACGTCTCATCCCTCACACTGTCTCCAGTCGGTAGTAAATGGTCCTCGTCTGTATGGCTATACGGACAACGCCGTACATTGCAGTGTGCGGACGTATGGTGTGTTCGTGTGTTATCCGTGTCGCTGGTAATGTAAGGAATAAAAATAAAAGTACACTCGTCGAAAAACCTCACTTTAAAACCAGACATACGTACAACATTAAGCTACTACTAAGGTACGGTGTACGCATTGCTGCTGAGACAATACAATATCGGTGTACCTGTAAATATTTGCAGGTGAATTCACCGTAAACTTAATGCATTAAAGTACCTTAAAATTTAAAGCGGTTTAGGGTTGTAAATTCAAATGAATATGTGATAAATATAAGGATGCGTAATTAGTAGGTATCATAGAATTAAATATTTTCAAATATACTTATACTCGCAATTATACAAATTTAAGTCTTATTCTAAATATTTGGACGGATCTGCAAAACATGGGAGAATAAAGCTTGGCATTGCAGTAGTTTAGTTTGATTTCAACTTCAGAGTCTTATCGTTAAATGGATATTAATCGATTGATGTGATCGTCTGTACAAGTACGGCACTAAGTTTACGGAGCTGCATGTACTAGCGCGTTGCGTACACGATACCGTTTCGACAAGTTTACGATTACAAAACACATAATAATATTATTGTGATATAAAACTTGGTGCTTGTGCTGTAATACTGGCAGCGTGCCGAGCAGGTGCGTTATGTGAAACTTATAGTGGGAATTACCTGGAAAACTCACAACACTTTACTTTCTCACACTTTCCCAAAGCTTTGGACGGGAGTGAAGCTTTTGGCACTACACTTTTTAAATGTTACCTATCGCTTGTCTTTATTCTAGTCATATTTTTATTACCATGAAAGATTTTTTTATGGATATAAGATAGCGAGCTTGCAGCACCACCCATCTGTTCCCGCATGTGACAAATGTGACTGACTATGAACAAGACTCAAATAGGGACTAGGATGGTCAGTCCAGTTAGCTGAGAGTGTTAATTAGAACATTAGATGGTCAGTTCGTTAGTGGGTATGAGGACTGGGTACTGGTAGTGATAGTTAGTACTGTTAGTTGGTGTTAGACCAGTTAGTAATTTTTAGTAAGAGTCTCGTTCCAAGTCAATCACAGATGTGTTGCTACCATTGAGGACTAAGGTGGTCGCCTGTAAACCGGACCACAATTGTTTTAAACACAATTATTACACCGTAGGAATAGTACTAGGTGCCGTGGCGGGCGGTGTTACAGCCCCGGGCGAACTCTATATGGAACAAAATAGGTTTCATATAAAACCTATTTGGTTACCACTATTGAAGCTCTATGATAGTAGGTAACCAAAAACTAAAGTTACCTGTAGAGATTTAGTAGTGAATAAATTGTGATGAACTTTCAAGGGTAATATTGAAATTTAATTTAAAAAAATGTGGATTTGGTACCTCTAGAGTTTTGTAAATTGATTTTATTTTATAACATAAACGACATCCAAATATTATTATTATCATCATCAAAAACATAACATACCGTTTCGAACTATTGCTAACAACACCTATTTATCGTTTATTTGTCTAGGGATCATCACAATCAACAAATGGTTATTAATGATTATTTGCCTATTATATAACTACATTTGTTCTGACCTCAACAATCAAACACACACGTGACTTTAATATGTACCCACATCGGCCATTGAAGATATTTATTGGATACTAGCTGACCCGGCAAACGTTGTTTTGCCATATAAATAATTTTTACTGAATATTTTGGGAGAACTTCATGTAAGTGTGTGGACTACAACTACCACTACCAATACCACTACTACTACCACTACCCCTACCACTAACACTACCCCTACCACTACCACTACCCCTACCACTACTCCTACCACTACCCCTACCCCTACCACTACCCCTACAAACTATAAACCTAGCTATAAACCTCACGGAGCCCGAAACCTTTCCAACGAATGCAAAACCGTGGAAATCGGTACGTGCGTTCTGGAGTTATAGCGTCAGGAAGGAAAACCCGACTTATTTTTATATAGTAGATTTGGATAACTCTCATCGGTACGAATCGGTATTAATTTAATTATTTCAATTAACAATTAACGATTCTGTAAACTGTGCAATTAATTAATATTTCTTATTATGAATTTCATGAAATATATTTATTAAAATAAGAGGTACAAAAGGCAGGATATTATAACACGATAAATATATAATGGTGTTATAAATAATAACGTTATAATTTTAAGTAAAATAATTACGTTAAAATTTTAAATTAAAACTCGAATAAAGACATGAATAGGTAGATTGATAAAATGTAAATTAAGAAAATCGAATTTTTCGAATAGATACTAGCGCCACTCCCGTCTTTGCCCGTTCGCGTCATACGCATCGCCCAGACATACCATATTGCTTCGTCCGCACGGCGATGGGTGGCGTAGTCGCGCCCTCTCCGCGCTGCGACCGCGCCGCCAGCCAGATGTAGTACAGGGTGTTCGGATATAGTCCATTGAGGGTATATGTTTCTGTTATTGGTATCCGTCTGTTAAGAAAAACAGGGGAGAACTCAATAAAAGTTTTAAAAAGCTTTTATAACTCTTTATTTTATTTTCATGCATTGTCATCGGAACCTAATATGTGTGCCAAATTTCAGCTCGATAGCTTCAGTGGAAGTGGGTGAAATATTAATTCAAGATTCCAGGACATACATACGAGTGAAGTTAAATAAAAGCTTTTAAAACATACCTTTTACGTTACAGTTCTTTAATCATTGGCCCGTAATTATATAATATAATAAGTATAAGTATTAGCCGTGGTATTAGTAAAGTAGCTAGGTTGACACAAGAGCTTTTAGATAAGCGCGATAATATAAGTAGGTATAGGAAAGTTATTACGAGGCATTGATTGGAGTGGCTTTACAGGGCATTCGAATTCGAGTCCGCTGGGGCGTAAGTCTCCGTTATTAGCATCCATGCAAAAGGCATTCAAATAGTTTTTAGATAAACGCGGTAATAGTAGTACCTATAGGTAACAAATATATAACTACATTTATATATTTGTTACCTATATGTGACATTATGATACTTTGCAACTATATATATTTTAAATTTTGTAATTTTGTAATTGCGGACTTAATTTTTTTAATTAGTGAAAGTGGTATACCCGTACTAATTAAATTAAATAAATAAATAAAATAAAATTAGTAGTACAAAACGTGACATAACAAATAAAACAGGTATTTTCTGACACATACCACGGTTTTTTAGTACTTTATTTTTAATTTAAATAACTTTTATATAAAGAACAGATGGACTTGAGCAATAGTTAATATGAGAACAGATGGACTTTATGTAATATGGGTAATATCTGCACTGCTGGATGTGACCACAAAAAACTTTAATTTTCAAATGTGTAATAACCACGGAGATAAAGTTTTTCTGAAGCTATTCACAAGTTTAAGCGCTCATAACCGCCATTTTATGGTCGCAGCTCGACTCTACTGCCCCTCACGTTCAAATTTAAAGCTTATCCACATCCTTTGCGTACTCCAATGGAAACGTAAAATTTAATTAATCCGATAATATTTTTAAACTAAATTCCGATTTTAATTTGTAGCACAAAACCGGCGAGTGCTAGGACAAAGCCGGCTCAGCCGGCGAGAGAAAAACGTCGCCATTGCTATGAAAATCGTCATACTCGTAATTCTAGGCATTCCCATTATTTCATTTTAATAGAAAATCTCCGCTTCGCGGCGCAAGCCCCGTACAAGTGGATGGAAAATACGTCAAAGGAATTAAAATTGTTTCAGGAGAAAATATAGTATTCGCCCATAGAAATTGTTTGTTTGTACCAGTAGAAACTAACAGTAGAAACTGAGGTTGCATTGGTGGTTCATACCAGTGTTTTAAGTATTTGGGCATGTGCTCAGACCGTTCCAAGTGAAGCCTAGAAAAAAAAATGCATCTCCAATGTTCCCTTTTTGAGAACAAAACATTCACGATACCCGAGTCATTAGAAGACAGTGCAAACGCACTACACAGGTCAGTGGTATTATTATATTTCTTAAACATGTTTTTATATTATTGATCTAGACGTTACAGTGAAATATGTATGAACCCTGTGAGGGCCTTAAATTGAGAAACGCTGAAGCTCCTATCTGGCTTTACCAACACCAATTGTCACTTACAAATTTCTTGTGATACTTTTTGGCTTACGTTTAAGACCTTCCAATATAGAGCCACGACAGCACGGATCTTTCGATCGCCTCAGATATGAACTAGGACGGAGTATTTAACATAACTTACTTTCTGTGGTGTTCCTTAGCGTACGTGTCGTTCCAGTAGAGTTCGTAGGAGACAATGTTGTCGCCGGCGTGAGCAGGGCGGCGCCACGATAGCGTGACGGAGGTTTCCCCCGCCTCCACCGCGATGAGGTTGGAAGGTTGCGAAGGCACACCTGGACGATATGGTTACAACCAATTAAAGCTGGTCATCAGACTGCGGATGGAGTTGTATAAAAGAGCTTGTTGCGAAATTTTGGTATGGATATTTTCATGTTGTTTAAAACCCCCAAAAAAACACAGAAATTTCAGAGAGATACTTATAACGACTTGAGATAACTTGAACATTTGAATTGTGTTGAAAATAATTTGAATTAAATATGTGAATGAAAAACAATTCATTCAAACAAACAAAAAATACTTAACACAATTTAGTGCTTATTACTAGCTTAAATATAAGAAGAGGACTAAATATGTTTAAAAGAACTCCTCGTAGGGGTGTGTTACGTAAACAAACTATAATAATAAGCATCACATAATTAACCTTATAAATAGAAAAGCTGTACCTCATCTCTAATTGTTTAAAAATTATCGTACCTAAAACAATATGCCTTAACTACATTGAGAGATATAAGAAGTTTCTACTGCCTAAATTCAAATCTCGTCTACTTCTATAATATTATAACTAAGGGTAACCCTTTCTCAGTGTCAGTCCAAAGTTAAACCTTTTATTTTAAGTGTTTGGGGTTTCAACGCTCAAAACGGTTAAAGTTCAAAGGTTTTCAAGTGTCCCAGCGACGAATTCCACACCCCGGCGGAGAATTTCCTTTGATTAGAAATAATACCTACTAGTCAAGATTAATGTTAGGCCCCACAAATTTTCTTCGCACTTAGCTCTAGAAAACTTTAGTATTGGCCTGGGGTCCCGGTCGTGAACTCGATCGATCGAGGGATCGACTTGGAAGCCAAGCTAACGACTTGGTCAAAACTTTTAGTTATATACATATTTCTAGCTAATTTTGTTCTATTTTTGTACTTTGAAATTAAAAAGCTTTGTAATTTTTATAGAATTCATATAGGTACGTTATTAATAATCAATGAGCAATAGTAAGCAATATACTAGTATCCTCAACCATCTTTGTAAATTAGATTTTAAGTGCTGTATATATTTAAGTTAGTAATTAAATAAATAAAATATAAAAATTAAAAAGTTGGTAAATGCATCTTATGCTAATAGGACCTACGGTCAGATTCAGATTTCAGTTTTTTTTTATTTTTATTAAATGGTATTTCTATGCGCTTGATAAACGACATTAAATTTTTTGTCTACCGGCGGTTCACAAAATAAGGACACGGTAAGAAACTAGGTAGTTATTCTTTTAAAAAATTTTAATGTATTAATTTGATAACATGTATTCTTATTGAACTTAAAGTGGCTACTTAAACTAGATTAGTTTACGAATATAGAAGTGATAATTCAGATGTCACTTGACTTTTCATCATCTGTTCACATGTTAACCCTTAAAATGACTGACCTTGCTGCGTCTTGACCTGCACGGGGGGTGAGATGGGCCCCGGTCCAACTGACGTGAACGCTTGAACCCGGATGGTATAAACCGTGTGGGGGGTCAGCTCGCTGATGGTCGTAAGGTGGCTGTTGTCCATCTGTTAACACGTTTTACGTTATTATTCATAATCATCTTTTTTTTAATGGATGTAAGACAGCAAACGATCTTGCAGCTTCTCCCGTCCGCTGCCGCCATGACAACTGTGACTGATACCTTTTTATATGATAAAGATTTTTATACATAATATAAGAGGTCAATATTTTAACCACGTAGTCTTATTTACCATTGATTAGTCATTTTTATGCCATATCAATACATGATGCCAATTGATGGCTAGTGATGAAAATCGTAAGGAAACCTGCATGTCTGAGAGTCTGAAATTACTGTACGCATATTGTTGACGTGTAAAATAATAAAAAATAAAATGAATTCTCGAAAACATGTGAATTCTCCCAATCTGTACTTGGCCAGCGTGGTGGATAATAACCCATCCCATTCCGAGAGGAGATCCATCAGTGTGGAGAGTACGAGTAGTTAGTTTCCAAACAGGGTTAAGGAAGTTTTCAGGTCGCTCGTAGGCAAAGATTGTTGTCTAAAAATCGGGTTCAACGGCTTAGCGAGCTCATAAAATATATATTACTTACCTATATATAAAAAAGGAATTATACTAAAAAATTACAAAATAGTTAAAAATTAAGATAAATCCTTCTTACCATTTGAGAATGCCACGATTGCAGAGGCTGGGAGGGATCCGTCGTATAAAATATCTTATAGCCCTGTAAAGAGTTCAAATATTTTAATTTTTAATTTCACATATAAATATTTGCACTCGGGTCATAGATTGTGCTTCTGTGTGTGCCCACCATACATAACACAGGCCCACAATGTTAAGAATTTAGTTACTTACTGCCTACGATTTAGCGGAAGGAATGATATAATATTTTTACTTACATATGAACAGTGAATTACATGCCTACATAGTATAGTATTCGATTTTGATTTTGAAACCAAATAATTGGCAATGTAATGTAAGTAATTAATGTTACAATCATTATTTTTATTAGAAAAGACTAAAAGGTAATTTAATTCAATTTTATATACGGGGCGAGCTAAATGATAAGAGAAAATTTGAAATTCGAAACTCAAAACCTCAGATACAAAGTTGATAATCTGAGCTCACTCACCGTTACTTGACCATTAGGTGTCTCCGGTTCGTCCCACTGAATCACCATAGTGCTGGAACTGAGCGGCCGAACTTGCACGTTCCTTGGAGCTGAGCCGGGCTCTGAAAAAAGAAAAATTGTTAACGGGTTCTGCGTTCGACCTTCAAAAAACTTTTAATGAAGCCAACTCTTGAAAATATATTTTATTTTATATTCTTTATGGCCAGCACAGGCAGCGAACTAACAAATATTTAAGAAATGTCATCCGTTTTTCTTTTTCAACGAGACAAATTAGGACAAGTTTATAACAGTAACGATTACAAAATGTCGAAGCGAAACCTAGAGAATGATATTTATCAAGTCAACCTATTGATAGTTTGTAAGTAATTATTTCTATATACCTAGGTTTATCTACTAACTATTACCAAAGAGGCAAGAAAAATATACGGTGAAAATAACACTAAATATCCTATGTAAAGTACAAACCGAATAATAAGGGATGAATACAATAACGGTCGTAATAGGATTTGTGAAATCAAAGTTAATAAATGACCCAAGAATGCAAAGCAATTTCTCTCTATGTTTATTATGCTAAACGGTTCAAACAATAAAACTTGACTGATTCAAGATTTTAATAAGTTTTCTTTCATCTTCTTCACAACAGAATAGCAATATTCTTTTGAATTGGGTACCAAGTACCTGCATAATTGCCTTGTACAATCCTGTAATAAAATATTTGTTTCGAAATAAAGGAACACCCACTGTTTTAGGAAAGATGATCAATATTTAAGATATTGAATTGACAATTTATCGCGAGCAAATATTATGAAGTAATGTTTAGTAGACAGCGTAACGAACTAAATTAAAAGGTAATATAGAAAACCGGCCAAGTGTGAGTCGGACTCGCGCACTAAGGATTCCGTACCATTAAATCTATAAAAACAGCAAAAAAATCATGTCTGTTGTATGGGAGCCCGGTTTTATTATAGCGGCAACAGAAATACATCATCTGTGAAAATTTCAACTGTCTAACTATCACGGTTCATGTGATACAGCCTGGTGAGAGACGGCAGCGGAGCCTTAGTAATAGGGTCCCGTTTTACCCTTCGGGTACGGAACCTTGAAAATAAAAAACGACGATGGAAACTGAAAGAAACCGCAAGCAATATAAGTTTACAACATTTGTCTTGTACTTTATACTTCATTAATAACCGTATTTATTTTGTCCGTGGTGACACGAGACCGCGTCATTTGCGCTGCGTGGGTGTAATTTAATATTTTTCGGCAGGAGTAGACACGAACAACAAGATAACGAGAGACTAAGGTAAATTATGTCATCTGCTCTTACAAAAGCTTCGGTATGATTGGTCCTCTATTTAAATAAAACCAAAACGGATTTCATATGTAGTCAAACTATTTTAATTTAATTTAATAAATTAGTTTATTATTTCTATACCTCACAGTCATCTAACAATACGAGTTAATATTATTGAACGGTTAAATCGCAAAGTTATGTTTATTGGTTGAATTTCACATGCAATTGAAAAATTTGTGTAGGTTGTGTGTAATTGCAATTGAAATTAGTGTAATAATTTGTGTGTGTGTATAAAAGTATTGATATATTCATAACATTCTTTGGCACGTTGGCCTGAATCTTCTCGCAATATAAATTTTTTTTTATTGTTTTGGAGATTCCGAATTGATGTAGGTTAGGGTTTGATGAATTCATGGATATCTAGTACCTACTACAAATGCCATTTTAGCATAATGATCATCTAGATACAGATTCTGCTATAGTGAACCCATTTATTTCTATTGAACACGACGAATCGAAGCATTTATCACGATTAATAGCGGCACTGTGTATTATGACAAATCGACCGGTTACAGATAAAATATGGTATCTAATGCCCACAGATTATTTATTAGCAGCTAATTGGCCGTGATTTAGGTGTTTCAAAGAGAAATAATGGCGTTAATGTGTTTTATCTGTAACTTTGAATAAATGTTCAAGGTTACGAATATATAGGTATATGATTAACTATTTATGTGCGACTCTGATGTTAAGAGTGCATGGAATTACAACCGAGTTTAATAGCATGCTATGATTTAGTACTCGTGTATATTATCAATATTAAATAGCAATGACATATATGGCACATATGAAATAACATTGGTTTAATTTCTAATCACAGTAGCTCTCTCTTCTGACCGAATAGTAAGAATGTCATGCAATACATTGCTGTCAGCTGAGGCTGTCAGTTACATAATCCCGCTTGCCCGCCATTTTCCGATCAAGTCATTCCACAGATACTATAAATAGAGCAATATAACATTGATCCTAATTTTAGCACATGAATGTCACAAATATGAAGTAATAGTACAGCCAACTACACTGAATAACTTATTTTCTTATTTTACCTTAAGATATGGGAGAAACGAATATTTTTAACAATAGGTAATAGTGTAAATTACCGTACAAAGGTTAAACATGCATTTGTCAGAATAAGGTTGAGTAACTAGTTGAGTTAGTTAGTAAGATAGTAGAGTTGAAGAATTATAATTTTATGAATATAATAATTTTTGAATAAATTATGAATTTAATCAATAATGAAAATATAATAATTTACTAACCATAAGTTTATGCCGCCAAAAACCCTATAACTACATGGAAACGTTGTTTTCTACAAAGCCTTCAGAGTTAAAAAAATACCCCAAATGTTTTAGATACTTACTGGCACCTCCATATAGCGAATCCACTGTAGGAAAGCAAGAAAAATATTTTTTTTATTAGTTGTCAAATGTATTTTTAAAAATGTTGAAGAATTTATACGCTCGTTCTAAACACAACATCGGAAAACATGTCAGAGCACGTTTCAAATGCTGTAACATGTTTCCACACAGAAACAACGAGGGAAATGAGCGAAGATAATATTAATTTTGATTTTATACAAGTAAGAATCATTTTTCGCTATAGTTTGGCCTGAAAAAGAAAACTGGTGGCCAAATACTCGCAAGAAGCATCAACAACAACAACAAACAATTACATCTTATATGTAATTGTTTTTCCAGAAGTTGCGAAGAACAGTGAATTTGCATTTAGCCTGGTTTGAAACTTACGAATTTGAGATACTTATTCTTTTTATTTTATAAGACCATTTTACAGTGCGATTAGTCAAGTTTATTTCAATCCAAGTCTTTTTTAAGATTTTTAAGATTTTTCTATAAGATTATGATAATCCACGATGATGAAAAATTATGATAGTTAATTTTACATTAAATTAGTACCTACATCTTCGCTGTTATTATACACAAAGAGGAAAAAAATATAGGTATTGACCAGAACTGAATGGTGCATGAATAAAGAAACGAAAGTAAATCACGCGCTACACTACTATACATCTAATAACATAAAGATAACTGTGCAAATGAAATAAACAAACTGTTTCATTAAAATTTCACTCAGAAGCGCACTTACATGAAGCATCGGCGTTAGTAGCACGTCGCGTTTGCATGAAAAGACGAGTAAATAATCCTTAGAGATGATAACCAGCGCAACAAGCGAAATTCTAGTAGAGTCGGTCTAAAGCGTTGAAATCAATTCCATAAAACGTAAGCACTAGATTGAAAGAAAGAAGCAATTGATGAAGGCGCAGACCCTACAGAAGGTAGCGAATTAATTTTATTCATTATAAAACAATGCCTCTTGGGCATTGAACCAATAATACCTAAAAGGTATGCCAATAATACTTAAAAGTCCGCCATTTTGAAAAAACTTGTTTTAAAGGCCAATGATAAAACATGTTACAATCAATTACAATCAAAAGGTGATGAAATGTCGTAAGTAATATAGTTTCTGAGATATTTGAGCTCAAAACTGTAGAAAAACAAATTGAACTGAGACATTTTTCGAAACGAGGTTTTTCTCAAAATGCCAGGTTCGGCAAGTTCAATACAAAAATGTTCAAACTCGTTATAAAATAATTTAATTTGTTATATCAGGCAATAATTGCAAATCATTAGAGTGTCGAAGAATGAATGAATAAATTATTTTTTATTGCTAATGACAACATCAATCGAACATTTAAGTAAATAAACATGATATGTAATTGAATTTAATTGCAAAGATGATCTGTTCAAGCTGAATTTAAAAAAACTCGAATCAGTTTTTGGAATTATCACATATGAATAGGAAATTAAAAAACAACCCTAAAGTGTTTCATTGTTATTGATTATAAGATACATTCTTTATAACTCGTACCAAATTAAATTAATTATATTTATTACCATATAAAAAGTTTTAAAATTTTCTATTTGAGACAAAAACGACGCAGTGTTTGCGATCAAGATGGATGACAAGTAATAAGAAATGCAATTATAGTGCCAATGCCAGAGTTTTTTCCTCCGGCTTTTTTCTCTCTCGGCCTTCACTAGGACATAGGATAAGAATATTGTAAATTATTCTTAAAGCCGATGACCAGATATATGGGTATTATCTATCGTGACATTAGAGCTTAGCTTAGTGGTAGGTAATTATTGTAAATCACCCTTACAGTAGGTTAGGCACCACTCTCTAATCACTCTCATTTTGTCCAATATGCGAGTTGATTGGTTTAAAAGTGATACAAAATTTTATTTAATTTTTTCTTTAAAAATTATTCTAATATTCATATTTACCTAATAAAAATACACCGTTGACAGTAATAACTAAAGTCTAATATACATACTGCATAAGTATAAAGTTATTATTATTGTAGGATTAGCTATTCATCCAATGATCAATAGCTAATCCTATATAATAGTACATGTTAGAGCGTTTATAAGTAAAATATATATAAATTATTAGTTGCTTTATATTAATCAATTTAGAATAGCACCATATCTCTTTTTATTTTAGTAGTTTGTAGTCTAGGTAGACATTCGTTAAGCGTGTCCTATCACCTCATATGTATGTAGCGAAATAAATTATTTGATTTTGACATATCTCACAGACATACCAGTTTCTCCAGTGGTGATGACTGCGGGAGCAGACGGCGGTCCTCTTCCAATGTTGTTTACCGCTATTGCGTACATTTCGTACTCAGTGTACGGCGACAGGTTGGTCACCGAGTAGTACTGCGTTATCACGCCGGAGATTTCACTGAATGCCTGTTGATCAAACATGGTGATGAATTATGTATGAATGTATGTAGATATGTAGGACACACAGTAAGTTTTGCTCTCCTGGCCTGGTTATATTTTTTTAAATCTCTATTACTACATTTTCGTTCGGCTATCAAAGGCGTGTTTTCAAGTGCGTGTAACATACGTCGAAGTACCTGATTACAATAGTTATTTAATATATTCTTGGAATAATGTCATTATTTTAGGATAGCAAATAATATTAGCTTATTCATAAACAACACAATATTACTTCATGTACGAGTTAATATGAGAGTTATAACAATGTATACGAGTGAGTAACAGAGTAAGCTGGGGCGAAAAAATCATCTAGGAAGAATGTGCCTGTTCATTTGGGGCTTATTAAGCTTTATTTGAGCTAAGCCTTTTCATTTATGAGTTCCTCGTGACCGACCAGCGGGTGTTACGGGTCACGGGTTTTTATTTGTCACTGTTATGTCATAATATCAGAAACATGTTATTTTAGATGAAACCGCGTCTACCATTATTTTATTGTTTTTTTTTTAGTGAATTATTTGATTTGTAATTTGTATGGATTTATTGGTCTGAAATAAATATCTATTAAACTAAATTAAATTAACCATTGGGTGGGTCCATGGTCCCGATATTTGAATTTCACCTATACTTAAACGAATTTTTAAAAATAAAAAAAAAAATTAAAACATTTTCGTATAATACTTTTGAATATACATATTTGCATGCTTATTTTTAGCTGAATACCATGTATGTACAGCTAGATATGTATTGTATGTGTTTTTCAAAACAAATAAAAAAAGACTAGACTAAATGACTAAATAATATAATATAAGTACTTCATACAATAAAATTGTAGGTTTACAAAAAGTAAAAATTAAACATAAACACTGTGAATGAAAACACACACTCTATCGCCGGGCGAAATTAGAATTCACACGAGTCACGATAAGTCACACGAGTTAATTTCAAAAATAGAGACAACATGAATTCGTAGATGCTTTGGCAATTTTCGTAAAAATAACATAATACATAGGTAAATTTTATACATACTATAAATAAATAAAATTATTATTAATTAATTTTTATTATAATTATTTCCATATTATCAATTTAAAATTACCTGATTGGCGTATTTAGGTTTGTACTGTATGACGTAGTACTGAGGTTCCTCCGGACCGTTGTATGTCCACGCCAGCCGCACCGTGGTAGCCGTGATTTCAGATGCCCGCACTTCTGACGGTGGTCCAGGTAACGCTGAATAAAAGATAAGATAATTTAGACAAAAAAAATTATTAATTTGAATTTCAGTACAGGCGATCTTAGTTCTCAAGGTGCAGCAGTGACACACTTAGAGCTGGACTGCACTAACAGGATAACATATTTATTATATTTACTCATACCTACTACCTATAGTTCTCATACCTACTAACGAACTGACTAAATAATGTTCCTAATAACTTCCTTTACTAACTAATTATTTTTTATGAGACCTCATTAGTGTCTGTCTTAGATCTGTAAACAAAAAAGTACAAAGAACCATTTATTAACTGTAAAGATTACGCATTCATTTTTATTATTTTCCGAATTGTTTGATATAAAGATGAGGTACCAGTCACACTGTCTATTTTAGATCTATGATATCGCCAGAAACATTAATAATACGAAGATTCATGTAGGGATCGAAGGCGCTCTCTTGTGGTACTCCAGACAGAAATTAATTCAATTTCCAAAATGAATCTTCACTTACGGCCGAAATTAATAACCTATCTTTGGATTGATTTGCCTATCTGAGATAGTTATTTGACACATTTTATATGGAGCATATGTCAAATATCTATCTCTGGTAGGCAAATCAATCCAAAGATAGGTTATTAATTTCGGCCATTAGCCTCGCTTCACCAACATAAACTAATATACGATCGAGTGTCGGGATTCGACTAATTAAACTGCAATTATTTCGCCTATTCAGCTCCAAGATAACGGCCGATAGAAAACAACAAAACTTTAAGATGAGAACAATGACTAAACAAGCCGAACTTAGGTCGTTAATCCCGTCGAATTAATCTGAGAAAACGGTACTCGAAACAATAATTAGTCATTAATCAAACTGACATTCGTTTGTCTCCGGGGCCTTAACTTTGCAACCCTTTCAATTATAAATTATAACAATAATTCGATTATAAATTATAACACTAATTCAATTATGAATTATAACACTAATTCATAATGGACGTCTCTAGGGATTTTAGTAATTTATCAAATTGATTCTCATAAATCCTTCCGAACTTTAGGGGGATTTAATGACGGATTATGAGTGATGGCTAGAACCACCGTTCCATTGTTTACGAGCATCGTTATAAACTAGAAGTAGTTGTTTTACGTTTCTGTAAGATTTTATTGCTGATATGAAAGATGACATTTTATGAGACACAAATTCACAGTGTAATTTTTTTACATATATACAGGGTTATATGTAGGCTCTACTACCACAAAATACTTACTAAGATACCCTCTAGAAACCATTAACCGTAAACCACACCTTTTAAACGAGAGCACAATTTCATTAAACAAATATGTAACGGCAGAAATGGGACCTTAGGCTTAGGGTTGTTATGTTATCCATGTAGCTAGGGTCCAGAATAGTGCTACGGTGTCCCCTGCCTGTCAAAAGAAGCGACTAAAAGGGGGCTTCTGGGTTTACGGGTGGCAAGAGTGGGAGCTCGAACCGTCCATCCAGTGAGCCCGGGAAAGACAACGTTGTGTGTGGCTGCACAACGTTGTGGATGGGTTTCGACATCATTGGATGTTTCGTCCGAAACGAGCCTGTCATGGGCACAACACTGGAGGGCACCGGTGCGTTCTATCAGAGATCCCGGAGCCCTCCACAAGCGACGAGGAAGGCCACCGAGGGGTTTTTAGTGGGTGGAAATCCCACATAATCAGGCGTCGCTCCCACATTGTCGGGTACCTTAAAAAGGTTTCCCACTCGTAAAAAAAATGCTTAGGGTTATATGTAGGCTCTACCACCTCAAATACTCATAAATATGAGCATCATAAATATGAGCACTTACATTGTACTTTAACCTCGGCGGTAGTTTCAATGACACCGAGGACACTGGCCGCCTCGCACGTGTAGTTGGCTGATTCTCTTATGTCTTCCAGCTTCAGCGTGTTCAGTCCTAGCGGTGGATTGTCTTCCGGTGTCAGCCATTTCGTCAAACCTGCGGACGAAACTTGATTGTAATAAACCTATTAAAATATTGGAAGGAAACGATACGAAAGAAGCTTTTAAAAAAGCTCTTTTCTGACGACAGCTTTAGGTTTTACTTATATTTTACCTTTCCTCCATTTGACAGTTGGCATGGGAGAGCCAAAGGCGACGCACTTGAGGGTCAGGTTGCCCCCCAACATAACTTCTGTCTTCGGTGGTGGAGGTATTGAGAACTGCGGTGCAACTCTTCTTACTGCGGACAAAACATTATTGTTAAAGGCAAGTGAAAAGTGAAAAATGTATGATGACAAGATAATGATTATGAAATACATAACATCACACCCCTCGAAGGGGTAGTTCGAGGTGAGTAGCAGTACACCCACTTTTGACTTGGTTTGGTTCCCATGTAATCCATTTGACGGACCCGTTGGCGCAATCGGTAGTGACCCTAACTGTTGCGCCAGGGGTCGTGGTTTCGAATCCCACTCAGGACAAATATTGGTGTGACGAACACTTGTGTTTGTTCTGTGTCTGAATTTCAATATTATCTATTAAAGTATGTATGTTTTTGAGTTCAGAAGGCAGTGTGTGAATGTTACTGAAGTTAAACAATAAAACATAACTAAGTGGAAACGCTAAACATCACAAAATCGTGTACTGAACAGCGAAAACGAATAGCTTACGGGGATTTGGAGCATTATATTTCGAATCGCAACGATTAGCCGCTTTATTTTATTTCGCGGTTCGTTTGTCGTCAGGGCACGCGTCGAGTGTCTAACACCTGAATCCCGTGGCGCTGCGAGTTTTATTCCCGTCTACGTGTCGGGAATGTGCATGTACTGTGCTCAGTGTGTGAATGAGGAGAGAGATTCCAGACTGTTCCACCTAACACAATCTCATTTATTATCACGATTATTTTAGCAAGTATTGAGCTATGCAGTGATTTGGTTCATCTCATCGCACATAAAGTGATATTTTATTTTCAGTGAACATAAATACAATTTCAAAAGCGAATGCGATTAACATTAAAATTGCTTTAAGCTATTGCTGTTTATCAAATGTTGTACATTTAACGCGTTTCATTCCAATATTTGCTTCGGAGAATTCCATAGCTTCCGTGAGTCCTAAGACTCGTTTGTCGCCAGGGCACGTCGAGTGTCTAACACCTGAATCCCGTGGCGCAGCGAGTTTTATTCCCGTCTACGTGTCGGGAATGTGCATGTAAAGCCGGCTGGGCGGGTGTGAATGAGGGGCGAGATTCCAGACTGTTCCGAATTAAGAGTCTGTTCGGAGCGTGATTCGTTAAAACGTGCTTTGTTTTTTCTATCGCATGTGCAAAGCGTCGCGAACTCAATTCAAATATTGCACCGTTTCGTCACGTGTAAGTCCCAATTTAGTGAATTGAAGTATACTTCCACCACAACCCTTTCCTTGTCCCCCTGAGCAAGGTTTTCTCTCGGAATGGTGGTAGGACTTAGTCAAGCACGCTGGCCAAGTGGGTAGACTTCACATGCTTTCGAGAACATCATGGAGAAATCTCAGGCACCCAGGTTTTATCACGATTAGATTTGAACCCGGACCGCTCGAGTGAGAGGCGAGTTCGAAAAGCACCGCTCTAAAAAGTATACTTAAAGCAAGAAATGGTCAAAGGATATGATTACTGAAGTCTGCCTGACTTCAGTAATCATATCCTTTGACCGCCCGCGAGGAAGAAATAAAAACCTGAAACAAAAATTCTCATATTCCTCTAAATGATTCCGAGCTTAATCCGGAGTAGTAATTTATTACTTTGTAAGTACTCGCTATTTCCCTTGTATCCTGGGTAGCGGAAAAATATTATTTCCCACCGACCGGTAGCGCTTCATCCTGAAAATAGAATGCCGGACTAGTAAAGGAAGAATAGTGCTTTGTTTAAAATGTTCGTGTTCGCAAACTAATATTTGCTTTTCGACTTACTGGCCTTAAAATCGACAAAGAAAAAAAATGTTTAAAGGTGCTTGTCCACCTGCTCGAACGTACTCGATCGGAGTTGCAATACGCGCTCGATCGATATGGATGCCAATCGTGCAATAACAAATCACAAATGGTGTCCTACTCATTGATATAGTATCCACGCACGATCGTCAAGATGATCGGTTGAGATATTGGACATGTACCATGTAACAAAGATGACTGGACTTTTTGATATGAACCCCAAACTCTTTCTAACAAACTTTCTCAACTCACAGAAATGGGATTCGTTAAGCTATAGTTTCTCACGAAGCGTCATACCCAATGGCTCGCGTCGACAATATCTGATCGACTGAGTTAAGCGGCGCGGCGCGGTCGCTTGTTGGTAGGGTGAAAGTGACTTGGGCGCTATTGTGCAATGGTGGGCACGTTACCACGTCGGTTCTGGTTGTTTTCAATTGTAAAACAATCGTTAAGAACAAAACAAAAAAAAACCGGATCAAAAATCAAAGAATACCTTCACTTCAAGCCCACAGGTAACGAACATTCATTGGCATACAATTAAATAAAGCGAGGTAATAGGAACTAAAAGGTTCTTTTAAGCCGTAACCGCTGTGTCCGGTTTCGACAATGTTCCGGTAACCCTACTTTGCCTACTTTGTAAAAGCCACAAAGCAAGGGAAGATAAAGGCGGAAAAACATCTACCTACCGTTATGATAATTAGAATCACGAGTCTTCCATATCTGCGATTTAACTGCAGCGGTGTATTGGATCTTATTACAAACAAATACAGTTCAATGTTCTTTAGCGAGGTAAAGTCTTGTGTATTCGAAGGCGTTAAAAATATTCGTATGGAGCTATTCAAAACGCATACAGTTCAGTGAAGTTAATTTTTATTAACAGTTTTTTGTATTAAATATTTTTCTGAGATTTGAGAGAAATGAAAGAACTGAAAAACTGTGCGGCTACCTTCATTTGTAAACAAAAATACGGAAAGCATCACTTTTACGGTCATCTATTTAAACAACAACTAACATCGTTTAAAAAAAACACATGAGATATTGCTTTATACATATATGTACATATATATTATTATACATATAGTAGTACATAGGATTAAGTTACGTCGCATTTTAAAAGCATATTTCGAAATATGTCGTATACATATATGTAACTCGTTATTTGTATATTATTATATATTATGTAATTACAATTAATAGATAATAAAAATCTAAATAACTAGTTTTTAACCAAGCACTACATTGATCACAGAAGAAAAAAACATTACCGTAGATTTAAAATCCTCTTGGTACTTATACGAAGCACCTACCAGTACTGACTTACTTTATTTGCTCTCGCAATGTGTTACAACTTTTTTAGGATACAGTAGTTAACATAAAAAAAGCCTGATTTGCGAGAGCCTGGTGCCTGAAATAGGTTCATGGGGAATCTTACTTACGGGTTGCGTCCTTTGCCGGGTGGCCTGTGGCTCTATCCGACGGGAGGGTCTACGGGTTTCTAGGATGTCCTCTCTACCCGGGCAGTAAAAGAAAAAAACTAAAAAGTACAGTACTGAGAACGAGGCAACCTCGGTAGTGACAATTTTCGTCACTCGACTATGGCGACTATACATACATCTACAAAGGAGCGTCTCAATTAAATATTCCTACCTTTGAAAATTTGTTTTCAAACGTAAGCATGCCCTTTCAAAGCCGATCTTTTTAAATCCAAACTGCTGTTTTAGCGACGATCCACACAATCATACGAGTTTGAATCGTTCTTTTTTTAATAAACGTCTCTTTTTTAACCGCCGCCGCTGTCAAAGAAAAGAGTGTCATACATGTCATTTATGCCAACCACAAAGAAATAGAACTACACTAGGTTTAACCGCGGTTCTGCTCAGATCCGTCGTCGAATTAGTTTCCGTGCAGAACTTTACCTCTACCATTAAGGGATTAATTGAATTAAAATAAAAAAAAGGCCTATTACGAGAAAGTTGTTTTTAACAAGCTTTTATTAGCTTGGTGTGTAGGTATGTTTGTATGTAAGTAACTAAATCTTTAAATTGAACTGATTGATTTGAAATTTTGCACACTTATCAAGCACCGATGACAATGCGATAACTTATTTTTTTTATAGATTAAAAATAAATTCTACATTTTATTTCGGCTATCTACAGTTACACGATTTTTTTATTATTTCATATAGAATCTTGAATCGAAATTTAATTATTAATGCCACAAATGTAATGCAAACATTAAACTAAGCTTAGCTTACCTTCATGTAAAAAGTCTGTTACAACGAAGTGTTCCCTAAGCTTTCGTCCATCTATTAGTAAAGTAGGCGCTAACTATAGAACTGTTACGTTCAAAAGGTTTAAATTAAAGGAAACTCCATCCATCATCACCTTTCGTAATTCACTGCTGGATGTAGATTATACTAAAGAGCTACACCATTCTACCACCGGCATATTTAGGACATTAAATACGTGCTAAAGCCGCTCTAAACTCACACCAAACCCAACAGACCTTCTGTGGGATATTATTCTTTGGCCCGCCACTTTGTTACTGCGATTAATTAAAATTAGTCTACATAAGCAACACTCCAAGGGTTGTTTCGCGTTTTTAGCATTTTTAAAAAGAAAAATAATGAGGGTAAGTGCAGTTAGTATTATTCAGAACGAAATCGTTTGTCGACCGCGACAGTGAAGGAGCGTTGCGTCCTTTTTAAATTTTGCTTTAAGTAATAAGGGTTCTAAATGGGTGGAAAGGGTAAAGAACAAAACTTATTATTTCTATTAATCTTGTTGTTTCATCTTAAAAGTTAATCCAGTTATGTATTCTTAATATACAGGGGTTATTTCCGTTATTATCTCCGTAAATTAACTGTGTTGATTTAGGATCGGCTGAAAATATTAAAATCATAAAACGGATGCACTCAAAACCAGCGCTGAGGCCGCTTTACGACATATGCACATAAATTCAAGACATATGCACCTTGTTACCCATGTGATGTTGCAGTCGTAAGCGAAAATATATTATAATCCATTCAATATATTATATAAGACTGTAGGTACGTAGTATATGATAAATATATAGTATGATTTTGCTGTGTTAAGAACATTTTCTTTTTCTTAAAACACTGACGACCCCTAAAAACGGTAATTGAAAAAAAAGGTACAATTTTGATAGGATACAATTTATGCCCGTCTATTAGGCTCTCTTTAAATTAAACGATTTAAACGAAAGAAAGAAAGTCCCGGTTGTCCTTTCCAACCATTCCTTTCCTTAAAAATAGGAGTCCTTTAAAATAGAAGGTTAATAAATAACTAACACCTAGCTCCTACTAACATAGGTGTTAGAAATTTACTGAAAAAATTTATACTTAAACTTGTGACCCGATTTATACTACATTCCCTCCACGGGTATTGTCTCAAAAATTCTCCAAGAGAAAACCACTCCGGTTTTCTCTTGGAGAATTAATATAAAACAAAAATAAATCAGCCTCAGTCTCTCTCGACCCCTAATACAAAAAGAAATGTGTAACATAAAGAAATTCTTACTATTCTTTATCCTTACTTCCTTACTAATATATATGTTTGTTGGTTCAACCTTCTTCTCCTCAACGGAAATACGTATGCATTGAAGTGAGTTTTTGCTCAGTATGCTGGCTGGAGAAGACATGCATGGAAATCCTTCAATTTTTACTACTTGACTATCGATCATTTCATTTTTTTAATCGTTTGTTCGATTAAATCCAAATTTTGATCACGTTTAACAAACGTGACAGAGAGATTCATATCCAAAAAAGCAAGTAATATTAAAATTTATTATTACAACACATCAAACTCTTATAAAGCCCAGTGGGAGAAGCTGTTGGATATACTCGACAATGTCCGGTGTATATTCACCGTTAATAGTAAAGCAAAACATCATGAGAAAACCTGTATGCCTAGAGAGTTCACCTTAGTATTGTTGAAGGTATGTCATCACAACATATGAAGTCTGCCAATCCGTACTTGGCCAGCGTGGTGGACTAAGGCCTAACCCCTTAAGCCCTCCCATTCCAAGTGGAGACCCGTGCCCAGTGAGATACGATTGTGGCGGACTCAAATAAAAAATCGAAAAACAGGTAAACGAAAATATGAAAATTATACAGGATCTCGTCCCTTAATTTGAACGTCCGTCCGCGAAGACACGCGTGAAAAGGTACGGTACACCGTGACGCGTGACGCTGGCGTGTCACTGCAAAGTGCCACGAAATAATAATTTATTTTTCGGTTCACGTATTGCCGTAATGTAACGTTCTTTAACGTTTTTCCGTGACTTATTTGACGAGCGTAAATTACATTGGGGTTTGGCATCAGGTGACATTTTAGGGTACTAATCGGAAGGGTTCAGAGGCCGCAGCACAGCGTGACGTGACCTATTGTTTTTTAAACGATTTCCGTATTTTCTTTCTTCTTGGCTGAGTTTCGCTATTTGTGTAGCGTGTACAAATCATTTATATATTTTTAACATACATTCACTGAAACTTAAAAGTGCACTAAAATTTAACATCTAATCATCATCATTATCACAAACCTATCTTTGTCCCACTGTTGGACACGGGTCTCCTCTCAGAATGGGAGGGATTAGGCCTTAGTCCACCACGCTGGCCAAGTGCGGATTGGCAGACTTCACATGCCTTTGAGAATATTATGAAGAACTCTCAGGCATGCAGGTTTCCTCACGATGTGTCCTTCACCGTTACAGAAAGTGATATTTAATTTCTTAAATCGCACATAACTTACATTGGTGCATGCCGCTTGGGTTTGAACCCGGACCGCTCGAGTGAGAGGCGAGTTCGATAGCCAGTGAGCTGTCAACGCTATTGTATTGTATTATTTTGTATTATACCTACATACTTAGTAATAAGTAAGTTTCACTGAATTCCAGATAGCTCAAATAACCTGATTTCTCAACTTAAAGTAAACTCAGTTCCAGTTTACCCATTGTACTAACCGAGTAAATTCTCAAAGTTGTCCGTACAAGCCACAAAGGCAACACGAGCAAAGTCTATGAAAATTCCGCTTTATTATTGCACATCTTAATTATTCTGCGAAGTCAAGTCAAATTAATTATCGCTATGAGGTGCTTGCTTAAACAATACTATGAATCTCAACTGTACCAAAGATAACAACATAGTTTTAAAAAAAAACACGTTTTTGTAGATAACCGAACTAAAATGTAGTTATTGCATTGTCATAGCGCCTTGATAAGTGTGCAAAGTTAAAAAATAATTCACAGTCTCAGTGGCGAGATCTAAGGCAGACTCTCTAGCTAGACAGAACTCCAACATGCGACTCAAACATGGATTGGGCGGGTGATTAACCCCTGACTAACAAACAACCCAGTGCCGAATGTGCGAATCGATTTTTACATGCCATCGAGAATATTATGGAGAACTCTCAGACATACAGGTTTCCTCATGATATTTACTTTAACTTAAAAGTCATCGATGCGTGCCGCTTATATTAGAACCCAAGCCTCCTCGAATGAGAGGCGTCATCGCTTTTTGATTTATCAAACCTCCATTTCTGAGAATATACCGTTTTCCCAGAAAATGATTAAAATCTTGAATATTACGGTACAAATATCTAGAAAAGATGGCGTGAACGGAAATTACAAAAGTTGGACGTAGACGTAGTGGGTGGAGATAAGACGTTTTCAAGATATGCAATAGAATAGGTAGATTTAGTATATTATTGCTAATCATTGCTTATCATTAAGCTAGTAATGTATGGTAATTGTGGTGGTAAAAAAGATGTATAAATAACATTACGATGTTACGACTTTAAACTAAAAAGTAAGGAATAGTAATAAATTCGTTTGCTATCTAGCTACATACAATCCACAGGCGACCTATCCCACTGCCGGGCTGAGTTCTCTTCTATAGCCACAACTGCGTATGTGGATTGGTACGTTTATTCACGTATTATTTATCAATCGGACCAACGACTGTAAAGGCATATTTCGTATCAATATGAAAGTCGGCCCGAATCAAATGGCAATCTGTGTTAAAATTTCAATGGGCAATCAAGACAACAAACCTACCCTTATTATGGTTGTTAGGGGTGGATTTTTATCTTTAAATTTATACGGAACCCCTAAAGTGTGTTCTACCAAATACAACAATTGGCTGAGTAATCGCATAACATAAAAATAATCTGTGAAAATATATATATAAAGAAAATGAAAAAAAGTCCAGTTAAGTCGGTTAATAAAATGAATGATATTTTTTAATTATTTCATTATTGCCTTTTTCGCATTGTAAGGTTATTGCGTTTTTTGAAATAAATTGGATAAGAAGTGCAGTATGTTCCATCAGACTTTCAGTATTTCAGTAATTTATCAAAGGCTTGTTATGAAACTGTGTTTATATTTTTTAATTAATTTCACTAATTACTATAGTGTGACGTCACATTGCGGGACTTGGTCAGGGCTGACGATGAAAGGTGACACAGATCGTTTGTAACAAAATAATACATGATCGCTGTTCTATCTTAATTAATTTCTGTGATCTGCTACCTAAAGAAGTGTAGCGTAATAAGGCATAATAGCATTGTCCTTCAAACCGCCCCATAAAAGCTATTACGCCAGGAATACTCAAGGTTTCAAATTCTAATTTGGTTAATTAAAGTCCCTTTTAATTATCCATACAAACATTTGCTCAACGACTTTTAGTCGGTTTCGTTAGTTGGTAGAATCTCTTGCCATTTGTGCCTTGTAATAATTGTTTATTTATGCAGTTTTATTCCGGTCTGAATGTCTTGTCTTATAAGTTTCATTATGTTGGAAGAGCTGAATTGGTTAACTGATTTATATACGGATTCTGTCCAAGGTTTGTGGCTTCATATTAATATTATAAATGTGAATGTTTGTATGTTTGGATCTTTTTCTCTCAATCACGCAAAAACTACAAAATCCATTAACGAAACTTTGTAATACTTTATGTGGTAGGCGATAACCTAACATACTTTTCATCATATGTGTCCTTATGAAGCTTTACACGTTTATTAGAAAGTTGTTTGACAAAGCGATAACAGATGGCGCTGAAACTAATTCTGAAACGTGGTAGCAACTACTCGTATCGTACTTTCGTACTTGATGGTAGAGGAATTTTGCATGGAAAACGATTTGATGCGGAGCCGTGGAGAAAGCTAGTATCTAGTACTAAGCAATTTACAATACGGACAAACAAGGGTCGTGAGAGCCAAGTGTCATACCGGCTGTGTACTCAGGCACTGAAACGTCAAATCTGCGTTAGGTAATACCAAGAGCCATCAATTATGATACTTCGATCGATGTTTTGGCAACTGACCAGGCGGACGCCTAAACAAATGATTACACAGTAGTTGCGACACGCAAGGACCTATTGCTTAATGTTTTACGGTAATAGGGAGATTTGTGAACCCAAACTTGTTACCTTGAGGTAACACAATTGCTTCAAGCTATTGTAGTTTGAAAGTATGAGCACACGCGCGCATTGTGCTCATAAATACTCGTAACTAGATAATTCCATTTTGCCAAAATCTGTGGTCTCAGTTGTATGTCATCGAATGGGTAGAATGGCATGTACCCGGAAATACCCAGAGTCCCTTGGGATATGACATATAAGTTTGTTTGAATATTTCATATTCAATTTCAATAGAATTGCTATACATTTGCAACAAAAATTTACAATTGAATTAATTAAAATGTAGAATATGTGGTGTAAACGAAACTATGTTATTTCTTTAGACGAAACTGCGGGTGGGTGTCTACTAGTTTTTATTATTATGGAACTTCTTGTACTCGTTAAACATCCTCAAATATATTAGGAATATCATGTGTGATACCAATAAAAACTATAACATGTACCAATATATAACTGTATTACATGCCATATTCCAAGAAACACTCGTGATCTGTGAATAGACATTTGAACATCGGGATTTCTTGTGCGTAGCTGCTATACGGTTTATACTTTTTCCACTCTGTGGGCCGAACAAAGAGGACACTTGTCGAGCCGCCAACAACCTATCGCAGCACAGTGCGAATTAAGCCAACTATTTTCCAACAGCCGTTGGACCAAACTTACCGACAACTACGGTACTTAGATACTCGTATTTGTTCTGAAAACTCAAATTTATCACTCAGCTTTCTCTCCGCCACAATCGCCCCCAATTTTGTTCTTTTTAGATAATCGTGCCATGCGATACAAAAGTTTCAGTTTTCAAAGTATGGAGTAACGGTGAGAGGGTGCGAGTGCCCCGTTGTTTTTGGTACCCTCTTATTTAGACTATTTATTGATTTGAGATTAACTATACTAATATTATAAAGAGGAAACATTTGTTTGTAATGTTTTCACACAAAAAATACTGGACCGATTTTAAAAATTATTTCACCATTAGAAAGCTGCTCTTCACTGTCTAATTCACAGCTCTAATAATTCTGCCTATGTCACATGCTATTTCGTCTAATTCCACGCGAGCGAAGCTGCGGGCGTCCACTAGTATAACATAATTTACATAAAGTTTTTATTAGGCAAGATGAAGATCGCCATTCGTCGTTTTTTTACTTTACTTACGTGGTATTTTTTTAAAAGTTATTTATCTATTTCAACAATATAGTAAAGCTTAAAAAAAGGTAAGCTTTTTAAAGGGCATCAGACATTCTTTCGCCAAGCCACTCGACCCAAAATTCCCATAAAGGAGATCCGAGCATAGAAAAGGGTTGTTTATTTAATTATATCATCTAACACACTGAAAATTATCCGGTTACACAAAAAAGGTTTATATTACGAACTTTTAACAATACAAATTTACATGTGCTGTTTAAAAATAAATCGCAGTTGGTCTTTAATGTAAAAATAGCAATATGCATATGAATTTTACGGTACTATTAAATAACATTAAGCAAGGAACGTTCCAGTTATTCTGTGACAATGTCTGTAACAGTTACTTAATGTATTCAAATAAAATCTTGCGTCTTGAACCGCGAATAAAACTGGGGATTCGCCTCAGCGGCAGTCTTATTGAATTAGTTTCAAACTTGACGAAAGGGACTCCAATTATTTACCTCTCCGAAATGAAATGCCTTCTTGCTTTTATTAAGTCCTGGTACTTTAAAAACTTTTCCCTTTATCTAATAGTTTCTTTTTCCACATTCCAGTGATTTAATTAATGTGGTATTTGAAAGTTTGTTTCACTCAACTTAGAATTGGTTTGATTTTTATTTAACCATGACATGTTTCATTAAATTTAAAGTAAAATAGTTATATTTATGTATAGTATTTGGTAATTTAAAATCTATTTAAATAAAAGGAGAAGCTGACTGACTGACATATCAACGCAGGGCCTAAACTATAACGGTTAGAAACTTAAAATTTTTCACACTGGTTCCTTTTATAACGTAGGGGAGCACTAAGAAAGAATTTTTGAAAATTCACCCCCTATGGGGGTAAAACGGGGGTGCAAAGTTAATATGAAACTTTGCCGTTTTTGAAGTTAGTAAATGTCTAATTTCACACGAGCGAAGCTGCGGGCGTCCACTAGTAAAAATATATATTTAATACAGTATCCAGTGTACAAAGGCAGCGCTAACAAATGTTAACACTTGACGCCATCAGTCAAAGTTATCTAAACGCGCGATAGTCAGCGCCGCTCGCTATCTGACGGGAATGTATTGGGAATATTATTCTCGTCCAACCGGGCTCGGTTCAGGCTATACACATTTTACTGTGAATATTTTTCAGGCTTTTTATTATCTTCCCAATTTTGATAGTTGGTTTTGAGGAAATCTCGCAAGCTGAATGTGAACCAATTTCTCTTGTCCTATAGATAGAGTTTAAAGTATAAAATTAAATAAAATGTTTTTTCTTAATTAATTTATTTTATTTTATATATAAACTGTTAGATAATTTACTGATAAAGGTAAACTAGGCCAGTTTAGATTGGCGGACGTCAGGTCCCATAGAGAACATTATAGAACTCTCTGGTATGCTGGTTTCCTTATGATGTTATCATAATTAATAATTCTTTTCTGAAATATGCATATCCATATAACATTCGAAAAGCGAACACAGTAAGTATCACTTTAATGCCGTCAGGTAAAAAAGAAGCCAGGAAAGAAGTACGAAAATTTCATTAGATAATGTCGGATTATTTAAATTTCGAATATAAACTGTCCAGTAATGTTGGCTGGAATAATGGACTTTCCATTACTGCCTTTTTTATTATTTTTGTTACATTTATGTATTTAATCTAGGTATCTCAATATTATTAATAGCTTAGGGTAACCACATAAAGTTTTATTAATTTCCTTCATTCTCTTGAGAATATCTGAACACAAGATTTACAGTAAAAGTTCACTTTTATCACTAGTACGCAAACGTAGCAAAATTTTCAAGGGACAAAAGCGCTTACAAAATCACTTACAAAAGCGCTTATAAATGTGCTTGACGTTATCCGTCAGGCGCTGAACGAGCGATAGTCCTGGCTGGACCCTGAGCAATCACCTTTATCCTGGACCTATCGCTGAACCTGACGCTATCTGCCGCGAATATATTGCGAATATTACTTTCACATCCACAGAGCACATACGAGTATTATACGTAGACAGTAGGTAAGTCATGATTTCTACACACCTACTCATAAAACTTAATATTCACTATGAGATGAGATGAGAGTTATATTAAACGTTCTAATCGTAAATAAGAACGTTTATTAAAACTCTCAGCCGGTTATATTAATAAATGGGCTTTATAATAGTTTGAAAGCCCAAGTTCGTCTGCACTAACCCAACCTAATTTAGGTTGTCTATATCTGAAATATTTAAAACGATATTTCCAATATTTAAGTTTTTAGCAAAAGTTTTGTAAACTAAAATATAGCAGTCTTTGTACGCAACGAAGAACGCTCTCCTGCCGAAACATCATCATATTTAATTGTATCAGGCGTTACTTTGCGGAACTCCATTATTACAAAACAAGAATTAATCTACTTTGCAACAATCCGCGAACAAAAACGTATGGTGATGTATGTACGTGCATGAAAGTATACATACATCACCATACGTTTTTGTTCGCGGATTGTTGCAAAGTAGATTAATTCTTGTTTTGTAATCATCATATTTTACTAACCAGTACCTACCTTATAAAGTTGTACACACAATGAAAAATATTACGGAAAACAATAATGCTTTCTTTCTTTCACAGTGACCGCGTTTAGCTCGCTGTTCAGTCTATTATTCTCAAAGCACACGTTATACAAACTAGGTGGCCTATTTCGAACAAACAATAAGCTCGTTATTAAGTGCGCACGGCACACCGTTAACCTTGATGACACCGCGCCAGGAGATAACAGTGTAAACATAAATATTTTCAAATATACGAGGACGCGAATTCCAGTGGGAATTTCAGTTTATAAGGCGAGGCCTGGTCACAGAATAATAGTACAAGGCCTGGTGGGATAGTTCGGAATAGTTGAGTGAGTGTTTCATGTATTTTGACGTAAAGAAGTGGCATTCATCATCAGCATAAGCCTTTTGAACCGACTTCGAAAAAAGGAGGAGGTTCTATGTTCGACTAAAAATGATGTAGGTATGTATAACTTTGTTGAACATAAACCGATTTTGATGATTCTTCTTGTGTTTGATAGAAAGTACGTCCAAGGTGCTCCTAATTAAATTTAATAAAAAAAATGTACCCCTAAGAGTAGCATAATTATTACACAGAGATCAAAACACAAAAACGCATCGTTTAAATATTAAAAATGACTAAAATCCCATACAAACAGCATTCACTTGTTCTTAGAGGAAGTGATTTTGTAAAAATGTTGTATCAGGTCATCCTTCACATGCTTAACAAAAGACCAAACATTAAAATTATGTAATTAAACATATACATTATTAAATGTTTGTATGAAACTCCTTCATTTGGCAAGGTTATGCTACGACCTTGCCAAATGAGGGAGTTTCATACAAACATTTAATCCCTTTTTTACCCCTTTAAGGATTGAATTTCAAAAAGGCTGTACTTTGTGCGCGTCTCCTTCCTAAAAACGACCACTCTGGCTAATATCAGCTTCATCAGTCAAGTGGTTTTCGAGATTAGACAAAAAAAAAACTCGATCAGTGTTTTTGTCCGCTTTTTTTTATAATAATGTAAGTCCGCAGCTTCGCTCGCGTGGAGTTAGACATAACAATAGTTTCGTTAACACCTAGTAATATTATATTATAAAGCCTATGTCACTCAGTGAAGGTGCAGCTTTCTAATCGTGAAAGAATTTTTGAAATCGGTCCAGTAGTTTTTGTGTGAAAACATTAGAAACAAATCTTTATAATATTAGTATAGATTGAGTCAAGCCAATATGAGCGCTTTGTTCGCTACTAGTTAGAACGAGCATCATTAAGCGTTTGTAGCGCCACACCTCGTACACTGACCGTTTGATGTGGCATCCTTTGAAGTAGATTAAGATGGGATATTTTGATGTCCATAGCCCAATGGCTCGCGTCGATTCAATGTGATCGAAAGAGTTAAGCAACGACGGGCGCGGTTGTTTTCAATGGTGGAAACAGTCGTTAAGCCTTATCGAAGACCTTCGGGTGGCTTGGGAACATTTGAGACTGTGTTGGCCACCAACCCCTCCACCAATCCGCATTGGAGCAGCGTGGTGGGTATGCTGTAGACCTCCCGCAGCTGCGTCTGTGGGGTAGACCCGTGCCCACCAGTGGGTTTCCTCCGCTGTGTCGGCTCCGAAATTTTGCCCGTCCATAGAACGATCGCGTTCCTCGTTGCTCTTTCTGAATCCACGCGAGCCATTGAGCTATTGGCGCTCCAAGTTCTTAGTTGTGACTAATTCTAAAACACGGTGTCTTATGCAAGTGGAACAAGTAGTATGTATGTGTTAGAAATGGTTTATTTATAAAGGTCTCATTGCTCTCAGGCTAGAATAAAGTAGACTTTAATCACACACTGGCGTTTCATTGCGAATCTCTGTTCGACGTTTACTGTTTACCAACTCAGTGGAATCTACGAAGCAGAACTGTCCACTTACCTTTAACATACAGGGAGGTGGGTTTAGAGAACTCCGTGCCTATAGCGTTCTCCGCGACGCACTCGAATTTGCCCTGGTCTTCCTCTTCACTCTTCACGATTTGCAATGTACCTGTAAATGAATGAACGACTGTAGTTCATGTGTATTCCGAAAGTCTACAAGTCGACAAGTCTACAAGTGTACAATTCGATGAATCATAACAATCTATCAATCGACAGACGACTGATAGACTTCACAAGTTCAAACATCATCGAGTAAATATATGATGTAGGTAATATCGTCTTAATATATGTATATACCTATATCTTGTGTACGTGTGTATGTCACTGAAGTCCTACTAAACGGCTGGATAGATGTTGATGAAATTTTTTGTGTGTATTCAAGGGGATTCGAGAACGGTTTAGATTCACAATTTGGTCCACTGGAAAATGTTTTTTAAACACGATTTTAGTATTTTTGTAAAAACAATATCCAAATATTTTAACCGTCGTTCATTGACGTAAAGTGTCGTCGTGTGCGTCACTGACATTTCATATGGCAGTTTGCGGGGCCAGCTAGTAATATCATATATTTATATATTATGTATGTTTTGGGTCATATATATCATAGATATATAAAACCCCAAACTAGGTGCGAGCCAGAACTATGGGTGTCAGAGAATGATTTACATACATAGATATTTTTTAAATACATACACAAATAGATAATATTAACATGCAGACACAGAACAAACACATGTGTTCGTCACACGAATGATTGTCCTAGGTGGGATTGGAACCCACGACCCCTTGCGTAACAGGCAAGGTCATTACAGATTGTGGCAATGGGCCCGTCATCGAGAAATGGTGGAGAGATGGAAGTTTCTTCACCATGTTTTTTTTCTCCAACAGGTTGAGCAGACTTCGGTGAAATTTTACCCGCTTGGCTATCACAGCACTGATGGATAGATGGATTAACCTTTTTGAAAAACTTTTTACAATATTGTCAAGTACCATGACACAGGTTTCTTAGTCGAGTAAGGAGTTAATAAAGTCCATAAACTTGAATCGGTAGGCCCATAGATGAACAGATGCGCACTTAATTACTGTCCCAAAAGTTTAAGTCACTTAAACACCTGCCTCTCAGCACCCTTAATAAGCCCAACCTGTTATAACCGAAGCTTTTTCCCCGCCGAAATGATATACAGCCAGATATTATATTAGCTGGCTAGTCATAAAATTTTAACAGTAACAAAATGAACCGCCGATAGCTGCCTGTTTTAGTACGGGTTGGTCTGCAAGATTTATGTTTTAATAACACGCGGCTGTAAGGACCATACCCGCGCCGCGGTCGTGTCGCTTACAGATATTGGGCTCATTAAATTATTGCAATGGAGTACACCTGTTGACATTATCGCTGGCTATTATTAAGCTATTCCCACTGGGTTTTGCGTTAGAGGGCTAATGAATGAATGAATGAATGAATGAATGAATGAATGAATGAATGAATGAATAAATGCATTTATTTGTTCAGGCATGTGTACATATTAGGTGTTATAAAAGTAGGCTTGGAACTATATACTTTACTGGTTATACCAGTGTACAAATATTTACTCGTAATATTAATTAAGCCAAAGCCTGTTGAGTAATTAGTACAAGTTCCTATTTGTTGACATAACAACACTTTTGTATGCAATGTAGCGTCCATAGCCCAATGGCTCGCGTCGATTCAATGTGATCGATAGAGTGAAGCAACAACGGGCGCGGTCGGTTTGTGGATGGGTGATCGCTAGTGGCAACATTTCATGGACGCTAACGTGCATCGGAGGGCACGTTAAGTCGTCGGTCCCGGTTGTTTTCAATGGTAAAAACAATATGTATAAGAATATTCGACACTGGGTTGGCCATTAACCCATCCACCAATCTGCATTGGAGCAGCGTGGTGGAGTATGCTCTAGACCTGCCGCATATTTATTTGTGGGGGAGACCCATGCCCAGCTATGAGAAGTCTATGGGTTGCAGCTTATGTATGCAATATTTTTCTAAAAAAAACTGAAAGCTATGAATGGCGGCGACCGAAGACAGGCATTGTTTCATCGAAGGTGAATAGTATAATAATTGCAATTGATCATAAATATCTATCGCGATATATGTCAGAAAATACCTATCGAAACAATTTATCGTCAGCGGCGGCGTGAAGTAAACAGTGGTGTGCGATATCGGAAGCCCCAATGCGTAACGTAACGAAAAAAAAATCAGGACTATTTATTTTGTAGGGTAGTGTATTTTTGTAGGTCTCTAACTTTAGATAAATTACTACTACATATAGAATCACTGTTGGTAAATGGCGAGACCAATAGGCGTCTTTAAACCGTGAGAATAACTACGAATGCATCAAACCTTTTCTTGTTATTTACCCCTGAGAACTGACCATGAAGCCAGAGAAATAATAACACCTGAGATGAATTTCAGGAGTAAGGAACTGTTTAAAGAAATCACCAAAAATATAAATCAAATAACGTTACGAGTTTCGTATTCAAATAGTATTATACCTACGGAAGAGACGCTAGATATTGTAAATATTTGTAAACAGCGAACTGTAACCCCAATATCAATATGCAACGGGTTCTAACGATTATAGCGCACAGCATTTTAAACCTTATCTCTTAGCAGGCAGACGTTAATATCGCGATATATAGGTGCAGTTACCAATTGCGTCCCGCATTAAAGTTTTCAACTTATGGAGTGCTTAGGGAAGACTTTATGCAGAGCGGGTTGAAAGCTTGTAGATGTAAAGCTTGTGTCTATTGTATATATGTGAATAAAGTTTTTCTTATTCTTATTCTTATTCTTATTCTGAAAGGTTGTCAAAGAAGTCTCGAACATTTTACGAACGTGTATTGCCGTAAATTGGTACAATTTGTACGTTTCGTTTCGATAGTTGCGTGTCCGGTTTGCTGCACGGTTTTTTATTTTGATTGCTTGCGGGTTTGTTGAGGTTTTCAGAGGGAAAATGGAACGAGATATATTTATATATTTGATTTAGCTTAATAAAACTAAGCTGAGCTACAAGCGTGCTACAAGTGATTAACACCTCAGCAGGGACGGGTCTATTGTCTATTATTTTGACGACTCTCGACTTCGGGTTCAAATCCGGCCAAAGCAGATATTTATTTCACAGATAAATATTTTTAATATGATATGATTTGTGTTGTGATGTTAAATTGTGATGTTTTCTGTGTTTTTAAAATTCTTAAATCTACAAAGGTCTAGAGCGTAGGTACTCGCTGCTTCAGTGCGGATTGGTGGCCAACCCAATTGCTAGATGTTTTAAGGTCGCTCGAACGCCTCTGACATGCATATTGGATTCATTGGTGCATAGTTAACACGAAGACAGAAGAATTGCTCAGAGGAACTTCACAATGTGATATCCCCAACCTCATTCCACTTTCGCAATACACGCCAAGTTTCGATTTGAACCGGATTCAAAAAAGGAGGAGATTATTTGTTCGACTGAATGTATGTTGACCGGTTTCTCCGTAATTTTGAACCGATTTTAAAAATATTATAAGGAGGAAAGATTTGTTTGTAAGGGTCGACTCACATGGGCGCAGAGTCGAAGCGACGCGACGCGTCATGTTTTTTCGCCTACAGCGTATTCAGCTCTATTGCTCTATTATCAAAGCACAGCTCGATTCCAGCCCGCTCGACACCAGCCGCGCGCCACCATATTTACATAGCAGAAATTTGTACTTAAATAATAGAGCAATAGAGCTGAATATGCTACAGGCGGAAAAACATGATGCGTCGCGTCTTCGACTCTGCGCCAATGTGAGTCGACCCTTATGTTTTCAAACAAAAACTACGGGAACGATTTCAAAAATTCTTTCACCATTAGAAAGTGAAGATGCCTAAGTCACATAGGCTATATAATATTACTAGATGTAAACAAAACTATTTTTATGTCTAATTCCACGCAAGCGAAGCTGCGGGCGTCCACGGGTCTATTAATATTTTACACTTTCCTGTCCGAAAGAATATTTTATCGGAGGTTGTGGTTTCCGCTAAAATATCCCGACTAGCTCCAGAGAAAATCCCCGGTGTAAACAAAGCACTCCTATTTTCAGGCAAGTACTTAGGTAAAAAAGACCCAGGTAACAATAACAATTTACACACGAACAAACAGCCAGCAGGGAAACGTTGTTACACACTCGATTTGTTTGTTTATCGATGCGGAGCACGTGCACGAACTCGACGTTGTAAACAACAGCGGTAGTGTGAAACAAAATCTAATTAAGAACACTACAGGACAATTTAATAAGAAAAAAAGGACGTTGACTAGGACAGAGGATGGCACGAAGAGAAAATTCGTCAAATAGGACAGGAAGATATTTAGACTGTACATAAATGAAACTGAATAAAATAACGCTACAAAACTAAAAAAAACTATAATTGCACTTCTCGCGTGTCGGAGCAAGCTTTGTCGTTACTTATTTAATTTTTCGGTTTTGGAGGTGGCGTGGTACCAGGTACTGTAATTGTTACTACCATGAGGCATACCTAAGTAAGAACATTTCGAATGATTGCTCTGATGTGTGATGCTGTGATTTTCATAGATAATAAGGCAGATATGTAACATAGAGAAAGATTGGTCTAGGAATGTCTCAATCGGAAGAATTCGGGGTTCAACAAGCCAAGTATTGATTGGCAGACTTCACATGCCTTCGACTATATTATGCAGAAATCTCAGTCAAGCAGTTTGACTACGTTACAGCTAAAATATAACTTTATTTTATTTCTGAAAACGCACATATGTAACGTCATTGATGCCTGCATTACCAATACCCCCTCGAATGATAGGCGCGTAAAATAGCTACTGGGCTGTCACCGCTACCAATATTAAATCGTTCAATCCAATATATGAGAATACAACTAGAGCCACGTCGCAATCGTATCGGCTAACGCTACTAGCCGATACAGGCAAATCAAATCCAACTACCAATTTCCTCTGAATTCCGCACGAAAAACTATCCACGATCCTAAACGCCGGCGGTATCATCCAATAAATCGTGTCAGACTGACAGAGAACGGTCAGATTTTTCTTCTAATCGCGACGGCTTAACCTACACAGACGTTTCCGACATTCGGACTGCGGCGAAGCCATAACATAAATCAATGTACGTAAGAATAATTCTTTATACGCCCATTCATTAGATGGTCTTAGTTGCGGTCATAAGTGTCTCAGTGAGATCGCGTTGACCACTTAATCAACCGGCGTAAAATAAACCGACCTTACCTCCTGTCCCCTCTAAGAGCTAGATTAAGCGGCATCTGTGATAAAGCTCCGCCGGCCAATTAAGGCGGGCCTGTTAAATTGTATGGCGTGCGTCGCGTTCGCCGCGGACGATACATAGCGCGCGGGGCGGGGTAGGTCAGAGCGAGCTGGTTCTAATATAATGCCGCAACGACCCGCTATTCCGTCGGACGTTTATGAATAGCGCTTATTTTTCTTTTAATTACGACCCCCGCTGACGGTCGCGTCGGCCGGCGCGGAAGTGACTGCGGGCAGTGGAAACGCGCTCGAACAAGCGAATACGCGCGATTGTTAGCGAAAACGTGGAAAAGACAGGTGCGGTATGCATGTATAGTACTGGGACAGTTGAATCAGAGTGTGTAGTGTATGCGATCTATATATAATCTGTTAAACATGACGTTGTCTCGAGCACACGAGAGTGACGTAAACAGTCACGTATTAGCCACGGGCAGAACGGACGTTTACTGCGCACTGGTGTGGTAACGAGCCAATTAACGTACCCTTTATGACAAGGGTGACACGGAGCACTACATATGGCGACGAGAATAAAAGGTTAGTGGTAAATTAAAAATATTAAAAATATTTTTTCGAAATACGGAGAGAGGAAAGTTGAATAAGTATGTAGGTACATAAATAAAATTGGATGGTCTAAGAACTTTATGCATTGGATGTTTGTTACTTTATGATTGATTGTTAAATTACTGATGGATCAACATAAAATAAATATACATACCTCTGTCCATAAGGATCCCGATTACCTAATCATCGTGTCGCGGCATTGCTGTGCGGGAGGCAGGTATCGCGGCAGATTATTGTAAACAAATTATTACAGTTTTTATTATTCATAAAATTGAGTTCGAATTCCTAGTTGTTCTAGTCAGTACTTCAAATATATCGCGACGAACAATATACACTTCGCCTCATTTGAAGTGGGACATTGTGCGCGCTCATTAAAAAAAAAAATAGGCTACTCTTACAAACTCATGTATGATTCGCGTCCTACTCATCACTATAACGCATCGCACTCAGTGAACACTTAGAATTATGTATCGTGTAGGTATGTAAGTTACATATCGGCGGCAGGGTGAAATTAGGTGGTCGAGACGTTAAGTTCTATAAACTATTTAATTTTCTTCAATAGAAAATTACATTTTAACTTATTACTAAACTAAATCTAGAGTGGTGAGAGACCCGTCCAATGTTAGGCACGGAATGTCTTGTTCGTGGGACCGCTGCGCGACCAATCGAATTGTCCGTACGTAACATGTATGTAACCGCCATTGTTTTCCAATACATTACAACTATTTACCGTAAACTGTGTGGTGGTTTTATATTGTTTTGAGTAATATTATACCGGAACAACAGCGGCAACACTAGTTATGCTATTATTTATTCGAGGCTATGACTTTAGTAATTAATAATTTTAATGAATTACAACTTAAGTTGGTAATTTAATAAGCCATAACGGTACTAAGTATTGACCTAGATAGGTTGATTTCTTGTATTTAATTATTTATTAGAGTTAAGGCATCCTAACAACATTTCACAGATTATTATACGAATTACATTAAATGGTGTTGTGTGCCAGAGTGAAAATGTCACTTACAAGGAAGCACAACTTACACAGAGAACATGCATATTATATTATAAAAATAAAAAATAAAATAGCCCTTTATTTCCATGGAAAATAATACAAGCACAATAATTACAATTTTCGTTACACAAATTTCACAAATACTTTTAATTTCAAAAATAACATTTTATTTATATTTACCTAGTTATAATAAAAATTTAAATTTCACAAATACCTATGAATTTCAAAAAGAGTAGGTAGGCTCTTTGTTGTATTACCTGTGTTGTATTTCATTCCAATACATAATAAAAAATACGCTTTATAAATAGATTGAATTTACAGCATTTTTTATGTAAGTTACTACAAAAAACTCGTTGCCTTTGGCCAAGGCATATTATATTAAGTTATAGTTAGCGGAAGCCCTAGAGGGCGCCTTCAGCGGTGACGTCAGAGTGTACTACGAGAAGGAGAGGGGAGCGCAAGATGGCGACCGGGGACACCAGCCATCAGACATGGTTGCATTCGGACTGCGACCGTCGGATCGGACAGACGTTCCTTATCTCTTTGCCTCTAGATTCTAGAATGTTATTTGCTTTCATTTTGTACCTTTGTACCTAATAATACGTTGTTGCTGGAGTTAATATTTTTCTAAAATCAAATATAGTCAAAACCGCTAAGTTCAGAAGTGGGATATGGATGCCTTTTGCCGCTAACAGCCATATTCATTGCTTTATTTTTCGATCGAGCAGGGTTGGTGCGATGCCATCAAACGTTATACACGTACTCCCTTTCCTTATAATCAAATGGATTTTGAAAAGATTACAGGCCCTAGAAGACAGGCGATCAAGTTCAAGCGGGGGGACGCCTTGGCGGTGCCAGGCGCATCGCCAGGCTCTGAAGCGCCTTCTTGTGCCAGCCGCGCGCCTACCCGCGCTACGCCACAACACCTGGTACCCGAGAAATCGAGCGGGCATGCCGCCGCGCCAGCACCATCGCCGCCGAGCGACGTGAACAAGGCCGTGAGCGCCTATTGGAAGTGATAAGCTCTCTCCCGGTTAGATCAAACCAATATTTTGTGTCCGATTTCGACCCGAGTATTCATGATGTCGACATACTTATATTATGGTGCAGTGAAGTCGATAAAGCTCTTATTTTGAACCGCTGGGTGATAGTGAATGCCTTGCTCTCGTAGGTCATTGCTTAAAGGGTGAGGTGAGTCTCGCACTTGAGCACTACATGTACCTGTTCTAATTTCAAACAAGAATAAAAAGCACTGTGCAACTGTGAACATTCTGCGTAAGTCCGACCATTTCTCCACTTATGCAGGATAGGTCTTTGTTAAAACTGCGTATGTTTAAAAAATTGAGTGGTTAATTGTTGACGGCATTCATTATTAGGGGTATTACTGATTGCCTAACGCAATAAACGCCAAATTAACACCTGATACCGTAGTGGAGTGTTCGTCTAACCTTTTTATGAGCACTCATGCTTATCTCAATAATGCTAGCAAGAAAAGCTACACCCAACACACAATTATTTAACGATTCTTAAAATACGCGAATGTAATCATGTTCGGTCATAAAAGTGTCACTTGTCTTAAAAGAATGAAAACGGTTGCATATACCAGGAACAACAGTCCTACATTAGTTGAGAAGTTTAACTTTTGTCTGAAAAACTCGGGCATACGGAGGGTAGATGTTTTGCAAACGAACGGGTAGAATCTAGAAATAAAAATGGTAACTTTTGTCAACAGAATGATGGTATTTCAAAAAATAGTGAAATTATTACTGCCGTCTTATTGTGTTAATTGACAGTGGCTCGTGCGTTTCATTTTGCTGCAACTCATAGGTCCCACTGCTGGGCACGGGTTTAATTAATATCTCGCAAATTAATAAAGCACTCCGCGTGTTACGTGAAAACGACGCATCAATTATTACGGTTTAGGAGGTACTGAGGTAGAAGTCAATGCTATTACTACTTTACCGGTGGAGTTACACGATACCACATTGGAAGTAGACTTTTATATAGTAAACAGCGAATTTTTAAATACCTGTTGCTTATGTTCGAACCGGCGACTCAACGTATTGTACATAGCACAGTCAAGTAAATGAAAGTAAATACGCCAGTGTCTGCCGATATTAAACAGCTCTTACTAACGTACTGTCCGAGTATTCTAACTATTTTTTAAGTGGTATTGCTACCACCACTATTGTTAAAGATAGTGAGTTCGTTATTAAATTAACTAGTGATGTACTCGTGTACTATTGACCGTACAAATTATCAATGATGAAAAATTACGAGTACGTGTTGAAGAAAATCTTACTTTGCTTGATTCTGTTTTAAAAACTAACTGAAGCTGGATTTTCTATAAATTAAAAATGTTCTTTACTTATTGGTGAAGTCGAATATTTAGGTAGAATTATTAGTCACGGTCAGGTTAGGCCGAGTCGGCACATAATAGAAGCACTACCTGGGAAGCTCTCGACCCTGGCATGAGGGGTCCATAGTGTTACCAAGCGACCGATATGGGTTTAAACTGCTTAGTGGTACACGTGGAAAAATAACATAGGCCGCAGCTGAATACCTGGTGCCTTGCATTGCACCGCATTCTTTGAAAGTGAGTTTACGCCTATGCTTATGTTTCAGAAAATGTTTCCATTGCGCACGCAACGCAAAAGTGAGCTCCGCAGACGTGTCCTTGACGCGCGTGTGCTGTCTGCGCGCCACGGGTGCTGCCCGGAGGGCGTGTGCTGTCTGCGCGCCACGGGTGCTGCCCGGAGGGCGTGTGCTGTCTGCGCTGCGGGTGCACCCTGAGGGCTCTGCACTTGATGAAATCTGGCACCCTGAGGGCTCTGCCTGTTGTACACCCTGAGGGCTCTGTACTTGATGAAACCTGGCACCCTGAGGGCTCTGCCTGTTGTACACCCTGAGGGCTCTGTACTTGATGAAACCTGGCACCCTGAGGGCTCTGCCTGTGGTACACCCTGAGGGCTCTGTACTTGATGAAACCTGGCACCCTGAGGGCTCTGCCTGTTGTACACCCTGAGGGCTCTGTACTTGATGAAACCTGGCACCCTGAGGGCTCTGCCTGTGGTACACCCTGAGGGCTCTGTACTTGATGAAACCTGGCACCCTGAGGGCTCTGCCTGTGGTACACCCTGAGGGCTCTGTACTTGATGAAATCTGGTACCCTGAGGGCTCTGCCAGTCATACAACCCGAGGGCTCTGTATGGTAACCTAGTAACCTGAGGGCTCTGCTAGTGTCTAAAGTGTTTATTTTTGTGTTTTACATCCTAGACCCTGTTAGACATAAAATTAATGAAAATGAAATGAATTGATGAAAATGAAATTAATCCGTTTCTTTTTTTGTTCTCATTGTTTGTAAGATGAGTGTAAGTTTAACGTATTATTGTCTTGAAGGTACCGCGGTCGAGGACGAGCCGATGTCAGGAACGGCCGAGTTAGCGGAAGCCCTAGAGGGCGCCTTCAGCGGTGACGTCAGAGTGTACTACGAGAAGGAGAGGGGAGCGCAAGATGGCGACCGGGGACACCAGCCATCAGACATGGTTGCATTCGGACTGCGACCGTCGGATCGGACAGACGTTCCTTATCTCTTTGCCTCTAGATTCTAGAATGTTATTTGCTTTCATTTTGTACCTTTGTACCTAATAATACGTTGTTGCTGGAGTTAATATTTTTCTAAAATCAAATATAGTCAAAACCGCTAAGTTTATATTATTATTATATAAGTTTCAAGTAGACAAGATGATATAGGCTCTTATTTCAGTGATAACAAAATCATAAATAAATAAATTGTATCATAAACTCATAACCAGGTACTTACACCTACCTGAAGGATTGTTCTTAAACGGATAAAACGTATAGATTTTAATCTGTACTGTGTGAAATGGATTGCCTACCTGAAGGATTGCTCATATGGGTGTAAAACGAAAAGATTTTAATCTGTATTGTGGACATGTGTGACATGTAACATGGATACAGATACTCTTCGGGGATCATCGAGATAAAGGGTACCTACATATCCTATGTTTCTATTAATTAATTCGACTGCAAACATTTGTTGCTAATATGAAGCAATTCATCAATTCTATTCATCCTTTAAGTAATATATCTGAGACTACGCTGCGCGGGGCCACCCACACCGCTTTATTTTATAAATTCATTATTTTCCTTAGACGGACATTTTAAATTCGTTATTGGTATGTTTTGAATGGAATTTCCGATTTTAACAATTTGTATTTTACAGGTATTGAAACGGTCTTTAATAAAATATCATTTAATGCGATAAGGACTGATACAGAGGTATGAATAATGTGGTTTGATTATATTGAGCAAATTATATCAACTTTTAAAATGTAAAAAAGTTGTTATAGTGGCATAACTACAGTAGTTGGATATATGGTATCGCGACACTTTTGTAAATAAGGAGGTGTCTGCAAAGTCGTAGTACATTATTTAATTTTTATTCTATCATCAATAGTTTTCGCAGATAGCAAGAATATGTTGGGTAGTACGAACCTACATGAAATTGTATCTCGTGCGTGATCGTGTGTAACTGGTAGTACGAACCTACATGAAATTGTAAATCGTGCGTGATCGTGTGTTAGGTAGTACGAACCTATAAATCGTGCGTGATCGTGTGTAACTGGTAGTACGAACCTACATGAAATTGTGAATCGTGCGTGATCGTGTGTAACTGGTAGTACGAACCTACATGAAATTGTGAATCGTGCGTGATCGTGTGTAACTGGTAGTACGAACCTACATGAAATTGTGAATCGTGCGTGATCGTGTGTAACTGGTAGTACGAACCTACATGAAATTGTGAATCGTGCGTGATCGTGTGTAACTGGTAGTACGAACCTACATGAAATTGTAAATCGTGCGTGATCGTGTGTAACTGGTAGTACGAACCTACATGAAATTGTGAATCGTGCGTGATCGTGTGTAACTGGTAGTACGAACCTACATGAAATTGTGAATCGTGCGTGATCGTGTGTAACTGGTAGTACGAACCTACATGAAATTGTGAATCGTGCGTGATCGTGTGTAACTGGTAGTACGAACCTACATGAAATTGTAAATCGTGCGTGATCGTGTGTTTAGGTAGTGCGAACCTACATGAAATTGAAAATCGTACGTGATCGTGTGTTTAGGTCGTGCGAACCTACATTAAATTGAAAATCGTACGTGATCGTGTGTTTAGGTCGTGCGAACCTACATTAAATTGAAAATCGTACGTGATCGTGTGTTTAGGTCGTGCGAACCTACATTAAATTGAAAATCGTACGTGATCGTGTGTTTAGGTCGTGCGAACCTACATTAAATTGAAAATCGTACGTGATCGTGTGTTTAGGTCGTGCGAACCTACATTAAATTGAAAATCGTACGTGATCGTGTGTTTAGGTAGTGCGAACCTACATTAAATTGAAAATCGTACGTGATCGTGTGTTTAGGTAGTGCGAACCTACATTAAATTGAAAATCGTACGTGATCGTGTGTTTAGGTAGTGCGAACCTACATTAAATTGAAAATCGTACGTGATCGTGTGTTTAGGTAGTGCGAACCTACATTAAATTGAAAATCGTACGTGATTGCGTATAAGGAAGTAAATGCATTATGATACTAGTTGACTGTATGTAGATGTGGGGATGAATCAATAATATACTGTAAACTTGTAGTTACCAAGATTTACTTCAGTTCTACGTCGCCCCATATCTACCTACCACGAAAATTACAAACTTATTGCCAGCTCCGGAAAAGCTAGATTTCGAAGGAGACAACGCTACAGTTGCTTTAAGATTTAAGCAATGGAAAAGATGATGGTCACCAGGTTGTTTCCCTTTTGCACAGGATTCGTAGTGGGAATACCAGACAGGTCTGTCACCTTTCCTCCTCTTGCGCTGCGCTGTAGGCGCTCCTGCGCTGAGGGAATTTGGAATAAGGGGAGATCCCCTCTATCCGGGAAATTGCTCCAGGGGTAAACCCCGTCGGTGACTTCCCCGCTGTTGAGCGTGGGAGCCAGTCGATCGTCGCGCACGCGACTAGCCGTATGTCGCGAATTCCCCCTAGATGGTCGGGGGGAAGAAGGTCCAACAGCTCTCTAGGTAGCGGTCGGCCTTCAGGGTTGCGCGCGTGCAGCGGCGCTATCCCCCTTAGGTGAGGATGGGGCCCATTGTCGGCGCGGTTATACATAACACGTCCAGTCTGCTGTCGCGCGCTGTCACCGCGTTCCGGACGTAGCGCCCCGCTCCTGTGATTTCTCGCAGGGCGAGGTTTTGCTGGGCCTGGAGACGCTTGCGCTGCGTGGCGCCGCCAGAGCATACCATGCTGGCACCGCGTACGTACTCGTAAGCCTAGATCGGATATAGCACTTGTAATGGGAATACCCGTGTCTGCACAAGATGCATCGTCGGACGGGCGCATTTGATGCGTCGTGTTACAGGTGCGCTAGGCGGTCGCGGTGCTACGGTGACAGCTGCAACAGCGAGTGGTTACAAATGATTGGATAATGCCTACCTACTAAAGAAAAGTGGTGTAACCAATGCTCCTGAAGAAGTCCAAGTTGCAGCCGAGGACGGCGCACGATCTACCCTCACTAAGCGGTCAACTACCCGACCGTGCCTATAAAAAGCCAAACGCAGCCAACGAAGGGTATGGTTGCTCAGCCGTCGAAGGGAAAGGTTGTCGGTACCTATGCTATGTGTCGGTAACTACGCTGCTTTGCTGTAAGTACGTTCCATATTTTAAGTAGCACAATTTGATGCTACAATTAAAGGTAGTCCCTCACTCTTACCACTGGGTGGTATGCAAATGTCATAGTAGGTAAATTAATGGGTCACTTAGATTATGCTGTCACAATACAAAGTCTAATACACATTCCGTAAGCATTGCTTTGGAGGCCTGCATTTTGGGAAAGGCCTATGTCCGTATCAATTAATGTCTATTTTATACTGATATTTTTCTTTACTCAATACCTTTTTGTGACTTATGTATTGGGATAGGGCCATTGTAATGGTGATAGAAAACGGCACGCCGAGTATCCAATACTTTTTGAAGGATGGATGTAGTACTAAGGAATGTACTTACTCGTCGTCAGATAGGTACCTAGCTCATTTATTTCTAGTTGTTTCATGAATCTACGAGATCTACATATGGATTTTTAGAGCGATACTTTATTAAATAATAAATAAATAAAAATCATGGACCCTAAACTGGGTACTTACCTGTGCAATGGGTGTCGGAGTCTCATATGCATGTATGGACGTTTTGGAAACATACTTAAATGTATAGTATCGACATCCGGATGGTGTAACATGCCAGTTTACAAGATCGAATACAATCTTAGGCTTTGTGAAAACACAACTTGAAACCTAGTACTTCCTATTGACTGCAGTTGCGACTATACGAGGTAGTATATGATATCCGTTGATGACTAATCCAAAAAACAGTACTCATTATATTACAAGAGGTAAATACGCCACCAACGCACCAAACGCGGCGCGTGTCGTGTTTATGTCTGACATGAAGCGACTTGCTGGCGGTTGCTGGCTGGACTGTTACTGACGATCTGATCAACTGGTATAATACTTAATAGATTGGCAATGCGAAAGAAAAATAACATAGATAGTCATATGTTAGAGCGGAAAAGATAAGCGAGACCATTTGCGTACACGCTATCAGCCTGTATAAGCCCAACGTCAGTTGTACACGAAAAAAATTTTGCTTATTTTTCTAAATCTTACGTTTGAAAGCATACATTGGGTGTTAATTAGACAAATAATTATGGTTACGTATACAGTACCAGAAGGTAACTCATATAAGAAAGAAAATACATAGAAATATGCATTTCATATGTAAGTAAGATTGAAATATTTAATTCTCCAATTGCAATGTTTGAGAACTTTGAAAAAAAAAAAAAAATTTAAATTAACAAATGAATGGGTGGTGCTGCGGGCTCGTTTGCTATCTTAATGTTCTCGATTAATAAATTTATAATAAGGAAGGGATGTAGTGTATGCGATCTATATATAATCTGTTAAACATGACGTTGTCTCGAGCACACGAGAGTGACGTAAACAGTCACGTATTAGCCACGGGGTGGTGCTGCGGGCTCGTTTGCTATCTTAATGTTCTCGATTAATAAATTTATAATAAGGAAGGGATGTAGTGTATGCGATCTATATATAATCTGTTAAACATGACGTTGTCTCGAGCACACGAGAGTGACGTAAACAGTCACGTATTAGCCACGGGCAGAACGGACGTTTACTGCGCACTGGTGTGGTAACGAGCCAATTAACGTACCCTTTATGACAAGGGTGACACGGAGCACTACAGAGTGTATTAAGAATAAGCAGTTTAACTTTATACCAGATCTAATTCGTGTAGGTACTTGTTTTGTTCGTGCCATGTACGAGTACGCACACGCGAATTACAGATTAGCAAGAAGTGTGAAGGGATTGAGCATTCGGAGCTAGCTAGTCGCGTTAACGTATCGCAAATTGCAAATCACTTTACAAAATATTGTCTGCTTAATTCACATACTTAAAGTAGTCGCAGTAGGTACAATATTAAATGGAACCGTGCTCATTTGGTGGCGGACCACGACCACTGATTTTAAGCGCGGTCCCTGATTTCGTTTAGTTCGGACAGTAGCGAATGTACTCATTGTGGTAGACCCAATCTACTCAATTAAACAGTTATATCAAACAAATGTTTTGTATATAAACAAGAGCGAACACTCACCGCCTCCCAAATTACTCTGGAGTGGCGGGAAGTTAGTTTGTATTAATTTTAATTGAATAAAGGTTTTTCTTTAGCTGAGATTGACGAGTGAATTAACGAGTGGAACAACGAGTACGTTTTATAGAAATATATGGTCAGAATAATAGTTAATAGTAAACGGAAAATGGGTTTAAGTTACCTACCTAATTTCTGTTAACTTTAAAATATATTTTCGAAATTAGTGCTTCGAATTTTCATCTTACGCAAATATGTCGTAAGTAGTCGAATGGTGTTACTTCTCAATATGAATGTGTTGCGCTCAATGAACGTCCGACGAAACCATTCGAACTAATATTTCCAGCCTAAAGCCACTATTTTGCGAATGGCGGTCCGAGCGGAAAGTCCGTGTGAAAAATGACAGTTCTGGCGTAAAAAATGTAAGCCATAATCGCAAATATGTCGACTGCGCGCCCAATCGCGGCTGCCCGTGGGATTCTGGCGGTAATCAAATAAAGCTGGGCGTCGTCTGTACGTGAATCACTGAGGATAAAATATTTGTCGGGACTTATATCCGTGTAATGGAATTTTAACGGTGGAAACTGTCGTTAAGCCTTGTCGAATACCTTCGGGTGGCTTGAGAACATTCGACACTGGGTTGGCCACTAAGGACCAGCGTGGTGGAGTATGCTCTACATTTTCCACAGCTGTGTCTGTGGGGGAGTCCCGTGCCCAGAAATGGGACGTATCTATATTGGTCGCAGCAATATCCATGTAGTGGAATTCCACTTCCAAGTCCACTCGATCTGTATAGTTTCACAGTCTTAATTAATGTATCTACATAGTCAGGTCATAAGTATTGTCACACAGTAAAAACTTTTCTTTTAGAATGCTGGCCATATAAAAGTTTATTGAATTCGAATTTCGAATTGTTCTTGAAAATGAAAATGTATGCTTTTTAGAATTTTACTCATTTTTAAATATGGAGTGGACGCTTAAAGAAGACCGTGTTGCAGTTATTGCGTTGCATCTTTGCGGTTACGCGCCAATTCAAATTTTTGACATATTGAAAAATTTGAATATAACCAAAAGATTCGTTTATCGTACCATCAAACGATACAATGAAGACTCTAGTGTAGATGATTGGTTAAGAAGTGGTCGCCCTCGGTCTGTTAGGACTCCAGCATTGATAAAAGCTGTGAAGGCGCGAATTCAAAGAAATCCCAAACGTAAGCAGAAACTGTTGGCCATTCAGATGGGGTTAAGCAGAACCACGGTGAAAAGGGTGTTAAATGAAGACTTAGGGCTTCGGGCATATCGAAGAAAAACAGGACATCGTTTAAATGCTCGTCTAATGGACCTGAGACTGAAGAGATGCCGCGCTTTGTTGAAGCGGTACGCGGGAAAAAAATATCGGGAAATTCTTTTTTCGGATGAAAAAATTTTTACCGTAGAAGAGAGCTACAACAAATAAAATGATAAGGTGTACGCACACAGTAGTGAAGAAGCGAGCAACCGTATTCCGCGTGTCCAACGAGGTCATTTTCCATCCTCGCTCATGGTATGGTTGGGAGTTTCTTATTGGGGCTTAACAGAGGTACATTTTTGTGAGAAAGGTGTAAAAACGAATGCAGTTGTGTATCAAAATATAGTCCTGACGAACCTTGTGGAACCTGTTTCTCATACCATGTTCAATAACAGGCACTGGGTATTCCAACAAGATTCGGCGCCAGCTCATAGAGCGAAGAGCACACAAGACTGGCTGGCGGCGCGTGAAATCGACTTCATCCGGCACGAAGACTGGCCCTCGTCCAGTCCAGATTTGAGTCCGTTAGATTACAAGATATGGCAACACTTGGAGGAAAAGGCGTGCTCAAAGCCTCATCCCAATTTGGAGTCACTCAAGACATCCTTGATTAAGGCAGCCGCCGATATTGACATGGACCTCGTTCGTGCTGCGATAGACGACTGGCCGCGCAGATTGAAGGCCTGTATTCAAAATCACGGAGGTCATTTTGAATAAACTTTATTGTCATAAGAATCTATGTTTTGTTAAGGTCATTTTGGTATATTAATGATTACATAATGAATAAACTTGTTTCAATTATTTTATATTAAACATGTGACAGAATTTATGACCTGACTATGTATATTATAGCTATCTGCTGGCCTTAGGCTACCTTCTACCGGTCATCCTAGAAATATATGACAAAGCCCAGATCATTAGCATCCGATACACAATATTGAGAAGGCCTACTCTACCATGCCGCTTCACTAATTAGCGAAGCGTAAAAGTTACTCGTGTTTAATCCATGCGTTTCACTTTCTCGCGTTAAAATTCCGAAATACCATAAACTTTACGCGTCGATACGTCATTCAGATAACTTTTGAGACTATCCACCTGACTTTTGAGACTAGCCGAGTCTGCAATATAACGGTGCATAGTTCCCCAACTCCAAACTGCCGTCGCGGACAAAAGCTGGGAATCTCGCGAAGGCAGTTCGAGGTTTTACGCGATTGTTATTGAAATAATTTCGAGGTCCGACCGGGGAAGTTTTAACAATAAATTAGGTTCATCGCGGTGCATCTGGCGGACGCGCCGACGGGAATTTTAGCGGGCGAAAATTAATGAAAAATCACACGATTTTCCGTTATAATAATAATATGTGGGTAAGATTTAATGAATCTATTTGACCAACAATTCATTTAAAGCGTCCACGGACTGATTTACCATTTGGAATTTTTGCGATCGTTGTGATTAAAAAAAAAAAAAAATTAGATAAAAAAATAGATAAATATCATGGACATGATCACACACGGTCATCCAACCTCAAACTAGGCGCAAGCCTGTACTATTGGTGTCAGAGACTGATTTACATACACAGAACAATAACATCCAGTCACAGAACGAACACAAGTGTAGGTACGTCTCACGAATGTTTGTCCTGAGTGGGATTCGAACCCACGACCTCTGGTGTACAGGCGGGTTCACTACCGATTGCGCTAACGGGCCCGTCTTTAACATTAATCAGTTTTATAAATGTTGTTATTATCTGTGAGTGGGCACTATATAAGCGTTATGCCAGTCATATAGAAAGGTATATTAAGGTGTAGAGATGATGGTTCGTTATTTGCTCAGAGATAAAAATAACACACCGAGAAAAGGTCAGTCGGTTAATTATTGTGTTAAAAAATAACATAAACTTAAGTACATTTATAGTACTTATTTTATTAATCACTTCAACTAACATTTACATACAGGATTTAGATTACAACGATTACAGCACTTTTGCTAAAAACAGATGTTCGCGCGTGTCGTCTTTCTACTAGCCACCATCTATAGTAATCTATACCATCTATCCCACCCTTCCCGCGTACCTTCTACGAACTCTCTTATTTCCTACCGGAATTCATACGACACGGCGCGTACATCCGTACATACATTGTTTTTTATCTACATTGTAGAGGGAGGTTTTGTATCAACTTTCCGTATAGTATTGTAAAACGTTCATTAATGGACAATATAATAGCTAACATTGTAATTCGTTGCGTGCAAAATATTTAAAGAAAGTTCACGACTTTACTAGTCAGTTTTAATACGTCAAATAGTTTAGCAAGCGTTTAGCAAGCGGAAATCAAGTAAGCAATTAAATGATAACCTTCATAAAGAGTAAGCCCAACACCATTTACATCTGGCGGCGACACAAGAGCCGTAAGTCCGAGTCAAAGCCTCCGACCTTAATCAACTGCTCACTGTTATTGTTGTACGAATTAAGCCACGCTTTTTGTCAGAACAACAGCCGGCCAACGCCATTTAAACTTAGGGGTCCCGTATTTGTATGTAAATGAAACGTAAGCTCGCGGCGTCAAGGAGGAAACAGCCACGTCTGACTTATCAGGCATCTGGGCAGTATCTTAGGATTTGGGTGTGATGAATGCATATGAATAGCATATCCAAAGAACACTGTATAAAGGGATCACGAACTTGCAAAACTTTATTTAAGTTCCATATATTTGTGCGCACATTCGAAAGTAGCATATTTTTTGCTTTTTGCTAACCGGTAGTTACTATTGGGAATAGCCCACGAAGTAAGGATGGCAGAGGCCTAGCCTTAAGCACATTTTTCATACAAAAGTAGTGTTGCTTATTTGCTAGGTTGAATAAAGCGGAATTCTTTATACAGTTACTGAACCCGCAAACGTTGTTCTGCCATATGAAATGTCAAAGTGACGCGACGCTTAACGTCAATGAACGGCGGTTAAAAATAAAAATACTAAAATAGTGTTTGAAAACATTTTCCAGTGGACCAAATTGTGTATCTAAACCATTTTCGCATCCCCTTGAACACACACAAAAAAATTCATCGACATCTATCCAGCTGTTTAAGAGGAGTTCACTGTCATACACTCGTACACCAGAAATATATATATTAAGATTATTATTCATTCAAAAAAATTAACCCTTACAGTAGTAAAAATTCAGAATAAAGGCAAATTTTGTATATTCACTTTTCTACAGTGGAATGAAAGATGGAGAGGGTAAGAGGGGAAGCCCCCGACTAAAATAAAAAACTCACAAATAATATAACGATATAAAAATATCAAAAAACCGAACATCTCCTCAAAAAATCTCCCCGGAAATTCGTTCGGCGCACTGACTGTTATTAAAACAAACAACAAAATTGATAAGTCGCCGCGTTCCATCCTTTAAGGGCTCATTGTAATTATAATTATATCTCGGGGCAGTAGCACTTACTGTCGAGCTACAAATTATTGGCGTCGACCGGGGGGAAATAATCGTAAGGAATAAATTAAAATTAATGAGATTAAAGGAGCCCAAGGTAAGTCGGCCAAGCTTACTCTAACTGAATTTAAATTACTTTCTCACCTCCTGTGAAGTGCATAATGGCATCAAAATTAAAATTATTAACGTTTCAGGAAGCGCAGACTAGCGTGAAATTTAATATTAAATAATTAATATCTTAGGGTCATGTTGCTTTTCATCCTATAGCTCTTTAATATAAGTGAATCATTATGTTGACCATTAACCATTAAATAACAAAAAAAAACTGAAGAGTCGGGGGTTACTAGTTACATAAAGTTTTTAACTTTTAACGATGATTGTGACCTACCTACAGTCACACTATAGTATCTCAATTATTAACAAAAAGAAGTGCAAATATTCTTGTAGCGTTATAAATTACGGTCTCGATTAAAACTTGCAGAACTCGAGGAAGATGAGAAAAGTTTAAAACCATTAGAAGAAAGCACTCTTATTGAAATGTATCTAAAATGAGTAAGAAATATTGATAGGAAGCAATATACCTTAACCACGAAGGGAATTCATATTTATTATTACGTAACTAATGTAAGTAAAAGTGATCATTACATTATTAGTGTAAAATACTAATTAATTACTAATTTAATTACCAGTACGCTGACGTGATTAATATAAACTTTATCGTTATCTTTACTTGAAACACAATGTGAGTTTTACTTGCGATTGAGTTTTACTCTCTTGTTAGAGAAGTTACAGAGCTAGTTTTCAAACAGACAGTTAAAGTTTATATGTTCAAGGAGTGCAGAAAACTAATATTTTTATATAATATGCATTAGAAATACATTATATTAATAAAATAAAACATTACACAACATATTTAATAGTTGGTTACCTGGATACGATGGGATAATATTTGTCGCATATTATTTGTTTCTATAACTATAGAGTTATTGTCTTTGACAATAAAACCGACGACTTGGCTCTTTTTTGGTTTGTTGGTTTATTGGCTTGTTCCTTCTCCGCCTCAAGGGAATGATGGATCGACGAGATTATTTGTGGAGATATGGAAAGTGACATAGGCTACTTTTTATCCTGGAAAAATGTATAGTTCCCATGGAAATGGACAAAAACCTGTAATAATCATTCGATTTTTAAATGATATTTTATTGTTTCGTCCTTCTTCTCCTCCTCAACGGAATGATTTATAGAAGTGATATCGCGGGGCCGGCGATATTTTAAAAACACCCCTTAAAAATAGAGGTAATTTTGCAAGTTTTATTATAACGCATTATCTAGTTAAATAAAGTTTATTTAAATATCACAAAAAATCACCGGAATGAGCCCGCAGACTTTGACAATTGAAAGTGTACACTGTCAAACCATTTTTTGACACTGATGACTATAGCTAACTTCATCCTGTTGGTTTTTCGTTTCGGTGTGCGCGCGCATCGTAAAAATTTACTCTCATCATTTTTCCCTAACGCGCCAAAAGAAGTATAACTTCAAAAAGGGTAACGAATGTTCCTCAATGCGGTTTGCGCTAGGAATTGAATGGAAAGAAGTCGCGAAAGGACAATGCCATATGCTCCCTTCTCCTGACAATCAACTGTCAGGTGTCTCTTCTCTCTTCATCTCTCTCTGTTTCTCTTTCAATATGATTACCGAGCATCTTGCATTTTGGATTATTTCAGACATCAGAATAACAATTTAGAAGCGTGAGTAATATGAGAAAATGTGTGTTCATTTATCTTCTTTCACGGTGCTCCATTGCAAACAACTCATGCGATTTTTTCCATAGCTACATTTAAGTTAAGTATATATCTACTTATTTATCCATGGTAACGCTTACATGTTCTCTCTCACTATTTCTCTTTTCAGCCCACATTAGTCCACTGTTGGACCAAGGCACGCCACTGAGCCCGATCTTCGGCTTTCCTCATCATTCGCGGTCTCCACTCGAGCAGTCGTTTACTCCAACGATTGTCGGTTGATTGTCCTTCCTTTATACATCATCATCATCATCACAACCATTTCTTTGTCCCACTATTGGGCACGGGTCTCCTCTCTTACCTTATACATTCGGTTAAAATTGTATCGCTTTCGATGGAACTGAGGTATTAAATGCAAATTGATTCGGCGTCGCGGGCATTTTTAAGGCGCTGGCGCTAATTAAATCTAATTAACTGTCGACATTGATCAAACTCACCTGAAATCTTTTTGAGTTGACCGAATTTTGATATACATAATTATTTTATCAGAATTCGTATAAAATCATCTAAATTATATCGTTGAATAGCTAAGTGAACGTTAATCAAATTACTGACGAATTGAACTATCATCATTCTTAAGGTATGCCAAACTTAACACCGATGCTACAATGATGAATCAACTCTGTTTTAGGGCCTTATTGACTGCAAGCCATTCAGTCAGGGTTTCTTCTCTCAACTCTACCACGCTCATACATTGCGGGTTGACCGAAGAGTTAGTAGGTTATCTGATCAGGTATGGGAAGTTCTTAGGGCGCCCGATAACGTGCGACATGACTTAATTTACTTTAAAATATTATTTTTTTTAATCGAACGAGGAAACCTGTGGAAAAAATTTCAAAGATCCATCATTTCGTTGGAAAAAAGAAGGACAAACCAATAAACACTTTCCCATTTATATTAGTAAGGAAAACAAGTATGAACTCCAACTGAGAATTTTTAATATCGTGTCAGCTTTTATAGACCATAAAAGCATTCAGTGCTCAGGATTGTCTCTGTCCATCTAGTTTAGTTCAGTTTTAAGTCGTAAAAAAGTAATTAACAGATAATAACTGTATGGTTTAAAATCTGTTACTTCAGTTGTAAGGTTAGGAAGCAAATTTACAAAATGGATTGTTTATTAGGTCTAACACTCACAGTAAGCAACAGTACCTCACGCAGTGGTCGCACACAATACATATAGTTCATATATACTAGATAGCGAACGAGCATTTAGCAAAACCCGCACACGTGCCGCCCGTCACACCCATGTAAGACCCTGAACGAGACTCGTAAGAGCCTAGTTCCAAGTCTGTGTAGATGCAATCCTAAACTTAAGGACTAAGATGGCCGCGTTTACAAAATTGTAACCGAAAGCACACTTTTATAGTCAGAACTCATTTATTTTTTAAAACAATTATTACACGGCAGAAATGGTACTTGGATCCTTGGGTGGCGATGGTTCTGCCTCGAGGATCTCTAAATAGAACTTTTATAGGTTCCATGCATAACCTATAAAGGTTCTATAAAGCCTGTACAACGTAATACACTTGCCCTCAATGTTGTTTCTGTATAAATACAAAAAATAATAAAAGATTTTCCAGAGTCCCCAAACATACACGTGTCAATACTTACGGATTCCCGAAGCGATGGGAACAAAAGATTTGATAAACTTCCCCAATCTCTAAGTGTATCAACTTTGTCCGCCGCGATAATGGGAGGGCGGAGGGCGATCAAATAATCATAAGGGGGCATCAAATGAAATCGGATTTGTTTCATGATTCAGAAAAATATAGTCTGAGTGGAAATGACCGTTATAAGCGTGGCGATATCAGCGTGGAGATGGCGTTGCCAAAATTTATCAAATTTGAAAAGTTTTTTGTAACCGAAGAGCTTGTTTACACATCGGCTCACGGTTGGCATGTAATCAAGTAAATGACCTGCCGAGCTTTATTCAATGGATACTCCATGAATTATAAATAAGATTGGAAAACTTATTTGCGAATACCCTCAAACTGCTACAAAACTCAAGCATGACGCTAATTTCGAAAGAAATATCAGAAATATGCAGTAGGTACTAACGGACAGGCATACGAAATGTCTGTTTATTCTAGTTCACTGTTGTCTATAGATACGGTCAACACTCTCAAAGGCGTACGACGAACTTACATGATAGTGTTTATCAAGTTTGACAGATAACTCGTAATATTGGCATTGTCAAAGAGACACATTTTATATGAATCTGACATAAATATTACACTAGTTTCATCTTAAAAAAATCAACGTTATAAACAAATTCTAACATTCACGCAAACAGTCTTCAGTTTACTTGATAAATCAATGATTGTCGGTGGTACGAAGTTCACAGGGTCATCTGATAGTTAAAAGGAAGTTTATTGTCTTTTTCTTTTTCTTTAAATTAATCAACTTACCGTGCATCTTGTCATTGAGCAGCGCGTATCTGGGATTGGAGGCGACGTCCAGAGGCAGCGAGTTCCACAGCCAGCGCACCTTCGGCACCGGGAGGCCGTCGGCCTGGCAGGGCAGCGTGGCCGTGTGGCCAACCTCCACGACCATCGTGGTTGGTGGGGGCGAGATCGTTGGGAAGCCGGGCGGGACAGTGTCCGCTGGAAAGAGAAGGAGACATTATTTGAAGGAATTTACAATCAATATTTAATGTACAATCCAGAGGCGTTGACGTTGAGGAACAAGTCTCTTTCGCGCAAGTCTATAGCATTCAGCTCCACGCTGCACCAATGCAGATTGGTGGAGGCGTTAGTGGCCAACAAATTTTAGAACGTTCTGAAGCCCTTGGACTTCTGCCATTAGTGGTCACCATCCACATACTGACCGCGCTCGAAGTTGCTTAACACGGTCGTCCACATGCGATCGATGCGACTGCGTAAAGTTGTCTTCCAAAGAGGACCAGGTTATAACCACGAGGAAACGGCCGATTTAAAAGTAAAAGCATGCAGAAATTAAAATTATTAATATATTAACATTTAACAACAGCTTTAATTTTTTTAATTTACTTAATTAAATATTTGATTGCAATGCACAGTTTAATGACTGCGTATTGGTTAATTAATTAATTAGTAATTATTTAAAAAATATTATACGGTCTATCTTACCCGATGTTGATATTATAAGTTGGTATTTTAAAAGCCATAGTAGGTATGTATTTTGCAGTTTTTGTACGTATCTAGAAAAGGTGTAAAGTTTATTGCGCGGTGTTAGGCTTCCAGAATGTTCCGCGGAATGAGATGAAATGTTAAATGTTTAAAGCAAACCGCACTGTACTCGCGGTTGTTTACGACGCCTACTGCCAACACCGGTGATTGTTTCAGCGCCCAATTTTTTCATCATAAAAACATTTTTCTTTATAGAGCGAATAATCATTAATTAAATAATAAGGTACTCTACATGTTAGAAAAACCGGCCAAGCGCGAGTCGGACTCGCGCACGAAGGGTTCCATACCAACGGCAAAAAAGTCATGTTTGTTGTATGGGAGCCCCCCATTAATTATTTCATTTTTGTATTTTTTAATATTTGTTGTTATAGTAGCAATAGAAATACATTATCTGTGAAAATTTCAATTGTCTAACTATCACGGTTCATGAGATACAGCCTGGTGACAGACGGACAGCGGAGCCTTAGTAATAGGGTCACGATTTACCCTTTGGGTATGGAACCCTAATAAATAATACTGCTCGTTTTTGTATGCCCAATTTGATGTGAGCACAAGTTATTTTATTTGTATATATATTTTTTTTTAATTTCAGTTCGTAATTTGGCTATGGATCGAAGCCGATTAAGCAAGTGGACATGCACCTTTATAGCCTGTAAGCTACGCCCGGCCCTTGACAAACGATGTTTTTATTCCAATGACCTGCTTCCTGTCTCCCGAAAACGACCACGTGATATATTATTTTTCGCCTGCGCTTTACGATTTGTCACCATCGATGTATCGTGCGGGGTCAATGCTTAGGTTAGTTCAAGTGAATAAGTGGATTGTCAGCTTATTAGACTGACTCACGAACCATGGTGCCTGGGTTCGATTCCCGGTCGAGTGGATTTTAAAGTTGTGTTATTGTCGTGAGCACACGCACTTGGTTTATTATGCAGATATTGGTACATATCACTGCTGTAAATGTACAGTAAGATATGATTGTTTTTTTTGACGTTATAACGTCTTATAAATCGATGAACACCTACGCATACGAAAAATAGTGTGACGTTATCCTCCCGTTACGCCATCGCGTTGAACTAAGCGTATTTATTCAATTTTAGTCTGTAGCCCATAGCAATAACTTGAAATTGTTAGTAGTAGCTCGGAGTTAAGTGCCCAGTCTATTGCAATTCACAATTACACATTCAAGATTCATAGTCAAACATAATGTGTTACAGTTGAAGCTACGAGAAAAATATATGTGTTATAAAACCCGAGTTAACTATCGTACGCTAATCATGACAAACTACATCATTAACTTGGAAGCGTGAGAGCTTGACACACGCAATCGATGTATCAGGATGATGATTACAAGCATGTTTTAGTAAGTACTAACATTATCAAAGGATAATCGATATTAAAAAAACAAACAAGAATTGACTCAACCTTACTCACTATTGATTTATGGGTTCCTAGGATTTGAAGAAGTATTTATTCAAAGGGTACATTATGATTAAAAAAGTAGTATGTATATTAGATAAAAAATATAATGACGTTCATTAAACGTATATACAAATACCGTATGATTAAAAATAAATGAATCTGAATCTGAAAATGATGTATTGGATGATATACTACTCGTATTTCAAAGTACAAGACAGTCCAAGTATGCTAATAACCCTACACCTACTGAATGAACCGCTCGTTCGCCGAAGGATTATTGAATTCACTCCAGAGGCCTTTATTTGACGTCACAAGGATTGAAGGGCTTTATCCCATATGATACTCGTTCGAATTCAAAGACTGTACTGACGTATTCAGGTTACTTATTGGTTTCCACAGACGCGGGGCACAAGCGATACCGAACTGTATTGAAGGAATATTTTAATTTTACAATTGAATGTGATCATGAATGTTCGGAAAAATCTCTGAATAAGCACAAAAGGTCTAAGATGAAAATATCGTATCGGTAAAAAGATTCTCATTTGAGAAATAGGATACGAGCGCTGGGAAATGTTAAGGTTTTCATTATTGGCTTTTATGTACGTAGGTACTTATATTATATTTTAGGATTAAAATCTGGGATTCTGAGCTTATAAGAAATGCTTTGCAACTTTTAGCGTTTCTTGGATGTCATTTTATCTAGGGATTTCATCTCACAATGTGATCATTGTGAGATGAAATCCCTCCTCCAAAGTGAAAATCACTTTGCCCGTAACATCTACAAACAACACAAAAAGCGGGCACTATGCATGCTAAGTGGGAAACGAACAATCTGTGCCTATACTGTGCTCAAACATAATTTATCACATTGCCCGTCGATAGGCTAGAATTACGCATAATGACCGGGAAGTGATGAAAATTTAATTTACGCAGTCATTAGTCACTTTGCCCAATTTGCCCGGGCATTATGCAAAATGTCCGCATTTATCACTTTGCCCATAACATAGACAGCGAATCGCGCATATCACACTTGTTTTTGTGTACTAATAAGTGTTGATTTTTCTGTAATTACACCTTAACCGTTACACTTAAACTATCTGTAAAATTTTAAGCATGTTCAAATCATAGGCACGTACTCGTACCTCAGTCGATGAAGAAACTGATTTTCAAAGAGATGGAACATAAAATATAGCATTAAAGTAGACAATTAAAATGCGTAATTTATTCAACAACAATACAATATGTATCAGATAGATATGCTATGAAATGTTACCTCCGCGAAATATAACGAGCAGCGCAATATATTACAATTTGCGGGTAGTCGGGAAACGGGCGCTGTAATTAATATCAAGTTTACGTAAAATTTACAGCTGAAACATACGACTATGGTAATTTCAACTCTATTACAGAGGACAAGAGTGTTTTAATCTGTGCCAAATAGTGACCAGATTGCTTTTTAAAATTACCGCCGTACACAAAGATCTAACTGTTTTTTTTTTAAATAAGTAATCTGTTCTTTGACTGGCCCTATTAAGCAAGGAAATAAAAAAATATAACTTCGGCATCTACTGTTGAGAAAACGTGTTGCAATAAGAAAAACTAAAGCTCAGTTGTATTCTTATTCTTACACAATAGCTATTTGAAAATAATTGTAAATTTTACTTTATGAAACATTTAACAGTAAAATAATTATTACGGCGAATGTGACCTGATAGTGTGTAGGTAGACACAACTATGCCTACTCTTTCAGGTAGATATAGGCTTGATGTTTATTGTTTCCTTTATGGATAAGTAAAACATTGTTAAGCAAAAAGAGAAAAAAAACTGGCAACTTCCTTGGTTACTCGCCTGCTATTTATGTGGATGAATGTAAACAAATGACTAGAAAACAAAGTTCACCAAAAGTCAAATTCAAACAAGGAATTCGTTTCGCGCCACACCGTTCCGCGATCGCACAAATTCGTTGTTCCGCGAAAGATTACAACAAACATAAATCGCGAGGAGAGTTCAGCGATTTATTTTATAAACTTTATCCTGTTGCGAACGGACGCTCGACGCTGTGAGTTTAAAATTTCAAGTGCCTATCTTGGCTTGACAATGTGGGAACATAAAGGATATTCAGTTACCGAACGTACAACTTCTTTAGATAAGAATTTGGCCTCGTATTAGTGAACCAAGTTGGGTCAAATCCAAACACCGATTGTACTTATGAATACACTGTCATCAAGGAAAGTATAATATAGTTAAGGTTAAGAATCTATGCATTTAGACAAGTGGCAAAATTGCGATATAAATCGAAACGTATGAATTATTGATCTGAGATTTAAAAATTGACCGCGCCCGTCGTTACTTAACTCTGTCAATCACTTTGAATCGATTGAACCATTGGGCTACGGGCGCTACAGACAGTCCTGCGACTGCGAGACAGTTATTGGCTTAAAAGTACAAATTTTATTAACTCGAGTAAAGTGTACCCATTCACCACAAAACAAATACAATAATCTGTATCAGCTGTAGATAACAGTTTGGTAATGTAATAACATTAAACGCATCCATTATTCATTAGCCCTCTGATGCTCTCAAACAGTTTAATAAGGCTTAACATCTGTCATTAGGGAACAGTGGGCTCCTGCATGAAACATGAACTCGTATATACTTTGGATATTAATATGTGATATCTTACGGGAAAATACTTAGAATCTTGTGTTGGCAAGTCTTACTTTATCATCATGATGTGTTTTGGTTGCGGTGACAGCCCAGTGGCTATCGAACTCGCCTCCCACACGAGCGGTCCGGGTTCAAATTCAAGCGGCACGCACCATTGACTTATCTAAACTATGTGCGATTTATAAAATTAAATGTCACCTATTGTTACGATGAAGGAAATCGTGAGGAAACCAGCATGCCTGAGAACTCTCAATAATGTTCTCAAAGGCACGTGAAGCCTGTCAGAGTGGTGGACTAAGGCCTAACCCCTCCCATTTCGAGAGGAGACCCGGGCCCAAAAGTGGGACAATGAAAGGATTCGGTAATGATGTTTTGGTTTATTAGCTTTTATATTGTTATCACTCCATAGATCGCTTTGGAAGCACAGTTGAGATTAATTAAGTCGAAACTGCTTGCGGAACATAATTTTTTTCTTAGTTGGTCAGTAAGTAGGTATGACAACTTTAGGAGCCGCGATTAAAAGATCTGTTAGTTGGTAATTTGTTACTAATAATATCGTTCCAAATTGGAGACTGATATATTACCACCATTAGAACTGAGGTGGTCGCCTCTCGAAAGTGTCACCGGCAAGAATTGAAGCACAGTTGCAATACAGAAGCGCGGTTGCCGACAAATTCGCCTACAGTTTGGCAATTTTTAGATATGTTATAGTAATTCTGTAATACTCTTTTGTCTATACTTCTATACTTATATTATAAAGAGGAAAGATTTGTTTGTAATGTTTTCACACAAAATCTACTGGACCGATTTCAAAAATTCTTTCACCATTAGAAAGCTGCATCTTCACCGAGCGACATAGGCTATATAATATAAGTAGGTGTAAACGAAACTATTGTTATGTCTTATTCCACGCGAGCGAAGCTGCGGACGTTCACTATTCGGCAATAATACGATCTTTTACTATTAACACGAACACACGATCCAAGTGGAGTAAATCGTGAACTGGAATTCAAACACAGCCCTTTATCCGATCGTTGGGTCGGAAATATCTCTGGATATCTTTTAACGCGAGTAAAATGAAGATAGCAAAATGTTAATTTCCTAAATTAAATTTCTCTCCATCTCTGAACTGAAGTGAACTGAACAAAATTTGATTAAGCAACACAGACAAAGTGCGTTATTTCTTAGGGTTCTTACCGGTTCTTACTTGAAGCAGTTGAGATTTAGGTAATCCGCCTATTGGGCTATGCTATATTTATTTGTTTGGATTGAGGAATGCGGGGATAAGGGTATGCGGCGATATGTAATTAATTTTGAAGTGAAAACTTCTTTTGCCGGGTTGGGCACTTTTTGGTAGGAGAAATTCTTATGGATTCGCGTCAACGATATGATAATGTTGGTGGGGTAAATCCTCCATATTTTCGGTTTAAAATTTATTTTGTCATAACTTTATATCCATAGCTAAATGGCTGGCGTCGATTCAATGTGATCGAAAGAGTTAAGCAACGACGGGTGCGGTCGGTTTGTTGATGGGTGAACGCTGGTGGCAAAATTTCATGGACGCTACCGTTCTACGGAGGGCACGTAAAGCCGTCGGTCCCGGTTGTTTTCAATGCTGGAAACAGTCGTTAAGCCTTGTTGAAGACCTACGGGTGGCTTGAGAACATTCGACATTGGGTTGGCCACTAACCCCTCCACCAATCCGCATTGGAGCAGCGTGGTGGAGTATGCTCTAGACCTCCCGCAGAAGCGTCTGTGGGGGATAACCGTGCCCAGCAGTCTATGGTTCACTGCTGCGAGCGTATAACTTTATAGAAAAAAGCAAGCAATATTTTTCTTTTACACTTACAACTAACGTCGAAAGGCTTCAGTCCATAAGCTGTATGTTGCAGCTTTGAAGGTTAACTATTTTATACCTGCCAGTGGAGCAGAACCTCACCAAGGTTAAGAAACTATCTATACGATTAGGATTGCCTCGTATTTCGATACGAATAGAATTTAGCGGCTTTCTTTAATTGTCCACACATTAATTGGTTGAACCCTTAACCCTGGAATGTTTGGGGCGACGCTTTCTCTAAATCCGTTCCTCCAATTAGGTAATTGGGTACAATTAACAGATATTTTTGGCACCCCTTGTTGAACCCTCCATTCACAGTTGGATTTAGATTTCCAATTGTTTCAATTATTTCGCCTTAAGTCCATTAATGTATGTTTTATTTTATTTTACGAAGATTAAAGTTTTTCAACGTATTATTTTTCAGTCAAACCGGCAAAAAAAAGTTTACATCTTATTAAAATAGTCGGCCTGACTTTTAAATAAAATATTTGGGTAAGAACAATATTTGTTCAGCAATACAAACATCAGAACGGTCCATTTAGAACGCACCATCAAAACAGTAATGTAAGCAAACTATTATGGCAAACGATAAACATACACGAGTCTTAGTTGGCGTTTGCTAATTACCTACATGCTAATATATTCTTACACCTACTACACAAGTAATAAGGCCCATATTTGAATGTTACATGATATTACCAAATTGGCCAATAATACGTGAAGTAAGTTGCGGTCCGTCGGCGACAGGGTTGAGACTTCCCGCATTACATGCGGTTGTTCATTATACCGCAAGCACCGCATACAGGCATGAACCGTAATGGCCTGAGCAAGGATTTGTCGCTATGACTAGACCTCGGGGTTCGCTCGACCAATATGAATAGTAGAAATTGAACACAACCAATTATCGGCTCACTGAAGGACGCTGAGTTAATTCTAACAAACTGAACATAATATAACATCATGCTCATATCTCTTGAAGGGGGTTGGCAGAGGCGTGTGGTATCCACCAGCTATATTTAGGTCCCATGTAGGTGTACAGACTATGTTGGTGGGGTAAATCCTCCATATTTTCGGTTTAAAATTTATTTTGTCATAACTTTATATCCATAGCCAAATGGCTGGCGTCGATTCAATGTGATCGAAAGAGTTAAGCAACGACGGGTGCGGTCGGTTTGTTGATGGGTGAACGCTGGTGGCAAAATTTCATGGACGCTACCGTTCTACGGAGGGCACGTAAAGCCGTCGGTCCCGGTTGTTTTCAATGCTGGAAACAGTCGTTAAGCCTTGTTGAAGACCTACGGGTGGCTTGAGAACATTCGACATTGGGTTGGCCACTAACCCCTCCACCAATCCGCATTGGAGCAGCGTGGTGGAGTATGCTCTAGACCTCCCGCAGAAGCGTCTGTGGGGGATAACCGTGCCCAGCAGTCTATGGTTCACTGCTGCGAGCGTATAACTTTATAGAAAAAAGCAAGCAATATTTTTCTTTTACACTTACAACTAACGTCGAAAGGCTTCAGTCCATAAGCTGTATGTTGCAGCTTTGAAGGTTAACTATTTTATACCTGCCAGTGGAGCAGAACCTCACCAAGGTTAAGAAACTATCTATACGATTAGGATTGCCTCGTATTTCGATACGAATAGAATTTAGCGGCTTTCTTTAATTGTCCACACATTAATTGGTTGAACCCTTAACCCTGGAATGTTTGGGGCGACGCTTTCTCTAAATCCGTTCCTCCAATTAGGTAATTGGGTACAATTAACAGATATTTTTGGCACCCCTTGTTGAACCCTCCATTCACAGTTGGATTTAGATTTCCAATTGTTTCAATTATTTCGCCTTAAGTCCATTAATGTATGTTTTATTTTATTTTACGAAGATTAAAGTTTTTCAACGTATTATTTTTCAGTCAAACCGGCAAAAAAAAGTTTACATCTTATTAAAATAGTCGGCCTGACTTTTAAATAAAATATTTGGGTAAGAACAATATTTGTTCAGCAATACAAACATCAGAACGGTCCATTTAGAACGCACCATCAAAACAGTAATGTAAGCAAACTATTATGGCAAACGATAAACATACACGAGTCTTAGTTGGCGTTTGCTAATTACCTACATGCTAATATATTCTTACACCTACTACACAAGTAATAAGGCCCATATTTGAATGTTACATGATATTACCAAATTGGCCAATAATACGTGAAGTAAGTTGCGGTCCGTCGGCGACAGGGTTGAGACTTCCCGCATTACATGCGGTTGTTCATTATACCGCAAGCACCGCATACAGGCATGAACCGTAATGGCCTGAGCAAGGATTTGTCGCTATGACTAGACCTCGGGGTTCGCTCGACCAATATGAATAGTAGAAATTGAACACAACCAATTATCGGCTCACTGAAGGACGCTGAGTTAATTCTAACAAACTGAACATAATATAACATCATGCTCATATCTCTTGAAGGGGGTTGGCAGAGGCGTGTGGTATCCACCAGCTATATTTAGGTCCCATGTAGGTGTACAGACTCCGAAAATCCTAAAGACTCCTAAGATAAAAATTTTACGCTTCTAGTTCTGAAAACCTTTTTCCAATTAAAAAGTAGCCTATGTCCTTTCTCGGGCTCTAGCTAGACTATCTGTGTACCAAATTTCATTTAAATCGTTTCAGTAGTTTTGGCGTGAAAGCGAGACAGCCAGACAGACAAACAGAGTTACTTTCGCATTTATTAGTAATTAGTAATTAGTAAAATTAGTAAATCAGTAATTATTATGGATAGCAAACGAGCATGCAGAACCATGCACCTATCTGCTGTCGCCCATGACAACAGTGACCGAATCTGAACAAGACTCAACTAGGCACTGGCATGGTTAGTCCAGTTAACAAAGCGTGTTAATAAGACCATTAGTCAGGTCCTTAGCAGTTATGAGAACTGGTGTAGGGAACAATCCCTACTAGAGATAGTTATTTATTTATTTCTTTCTTTCTTTTATTGGTAACTACACATAAGTTTATAAAAATGTAGATAGCTAGTAAACCACCCAGGTTTGTTAGTAATCCTGTTAGTTGTTGTTAGTAATAGTCCAGTTAGTAATTGTTGTGTTGTGTAGTAGGACTCGCGTTTTCTTCAAAAATATCACCGGGTGACATTTTTGTCGCCACTGTTTTGTTCAAGGCCTGTTTCATTCCGAATATAATATCAAAACAATAGACCAGTGCAGAAGCCTTTAAAAATAATAAAAAGTGAAAAAAAATAATAGTAGAATATAACCTATTAGAAAAGGAGGAGAATATTATAAACATTAAAGGAAAAATAAATTCCGGGCGATCTGAGGTAGGGAACGGGAAGGGGGGGTGTTTAAGGGGGAAAAACGGTTTATGTCGATTTCCGGCAAAACTAAAAGTCCTATGGAAAAAAGTCAAAGGGCAAAGTTGTAGATAGTAAAAAGATCTAAAACTTTTGTATTTACACTTTTTTGACATAACCTCAAAATGTATGTGAAAAGTTCAAAAAACCAATCTTTTACACGAAATTTGGTGAAAACTTACCTTTTTATGTCCCAAATACGCTGTAATTTATTTGATTAGAAATATTATTTTTTTCAACCTTATTTTGAATTAATATCGAAAAAGAACCCTAATTTTCAATCGAAAATTCACCCGTCAAAATATCAGCTTTTTTCAAAAAGTTGGTATGCTTTCTGTTCGTTGAAACCTCTACTTTCCGATGGTGAAAAAAAAAATATCTTACTATAGTAAATCTTCTCAGAAAATGCAATTTTGAATTACTTCTTTTCCTTCCTTTGCTTTTTTTTGTCTTACACATATACATTTTTTACATCACTATACACTTTATCCCTTTACAACCGGCTTGATACGATGGTGAGAGTTGATTTTCAAAAATTCTAGCGCGTACGGAAATCAACTTTTCGAGACACAACCGGCATCGATCGATCATGAGACTATCCTTTACTTGTAAAAAACGCGCGTGGGCCGCTTGCGAACAAGTTTGAACCTGCCAGTAGCCCGTGACCACAGGGAAGGATGGCTGCGTTTTTTGGCGCGCGCACTCGCCCGGGTAAGTAATTTATATTTTGTCAAATTAATGCAATTTCTATTGTTTTTTTTGTGTGATTTACTTAAAAAAGAGTTGTTTTATACGTATATGTATGTAATTTGAACCTAACACGCTTACTTTGGCGTATATTGTGACTCAAAATCAAGGTCGCACGATCGTTTAGGTTAGGTGGTATGACCTAAATGGAAATTCATACATTTTTTGTACCTAAACATGATTTTCTTCTATGTATGATCGTTCAAAATGGTGTTTTCTTAATTTTTAGGATTACCCTCAGGGATGACGAAGTGGCCCAGTTATTGGCGAATGGAGATGACTCGGAAATCGAGGAATTTGCCGATGAAGACGAAGAATTGTGCCGAGGGCCCTAGATCACCTAGATGACAGTGGATCTGGTACTGGAAATGAGTCATCCGAAGTGGAAGAGGCACCACCACCTATCCCATCGCGAAGCAGGGGCTCCACTGGGTCAAGAGGACTGGCTACTGCAAGAGGTAGAGGGCGGGCTATGGGAAGAGAGCAAGCTAGAGGAAGAGGACGGGCTAGAGGAAGAGGACAGGCTAGTGGAAGAAGAGGGACAGGTGAGGAGAGGATGTGGGTAGAATCTGCCTACACAAATAAAAGTCATACTTGTGTTGATTTTTAGTTTTATGCCAAAAAAGATTAATAATATATGAAATAATTTTTTTTTTAATTTTTATTATGACTATTGATTGTTTTTTCTTTAATATATACCTAAAGTTTAATTAATAAATGATAATAAATAAAGAGTGATGATTATAAACACTGTTTAATTAATTTAATACCAAAAAATATCCCTAAACTAGATAAAACTCGCTTCTCGAGCTACCTCCTAAGCCCTACGATCGTGAGGGTAAGTTTTCAGGAAACCAGAGACTTCAGGAATTTTTTTTTCATTTTTCACATGACACTTAGGCACCAATGAAAAAGCCATGCGAATTTCAAAAGAGTCGGAGCAAATTATTTTCCTCGGTTGTAAAGGGTTATATAGATTTTTAATATATTTATATATTTTAAATAATATTTATATATTTTTAACAAAACTTTTTACGGACTTTTTATAGATTTTTAATATATTTATATATTTTAAATATATTAAAAATCTATAAAAAGTGAATAATGATGTAAAAAATGTATATGTGTAAGACAAAAAAAAGCAAAGGAAGGAAAAGAAGTAATTAAAGATTGCATTTTCTGGGAAGATTTACTACAGTAAGATATAAATTTTTTTTTCACCATCGGAAAGTAGAGGTTTCAACGAACAGAAAGCATACCAACTTTTTGAAAAAAGCTGATATTTTGACGGGTGAATTTTCGATTGAAAATTAGGGTTCTTTTTCGATATTAATTCAAAATAAGGTTGAAAAAATTAATATTTCTAATCAAATAAATTACAGCGTATTTGGCACATAAAAAGGTAAGTTTTCACCAAATTTCGTGAAAAAGAAAAATTATTTGTAAAAGATAAAAATAAAAAACCAAAAACTTGGTTTTTTGAACTTTTCACATACATTTTGAGGTTATGTGAAAAAAGTGTAAATACAAAAGTTTTAGATCTTTTTACTACCTACAACTTTGCCATTTGACTTTTTTCCATAGGACTTTTAGTTTTGCCGGAAATCGACATAAACCGTTTTTCCCCCTTAAACACCCCCTTCCCGTTCCCTACCTCAGATCGCCCGGAATTTATTTTTCCTTTAATGTTTATAATATTCTCCTCCTTTTCTAATAGGTTATATTCTACTATTATTTTTTTTTGTTTTAAAAGCTATCGAGACTGGTCTAAAGGACGATATCGAACTATAGAATTTATTTCAGTGACAAAGCACATCATTCTGGTAAGGGCCACTTAACTTGGTGTGGACAATAGGGCTGCCAAATGCATATCACAACGTTTATTTTAAATTATATTTAGTTTGTTAAGAATAATAACAAACTTTTTACACAAGACGAGGTGGTTCAGTTAAATGACTTTGACCTACTTAGCTGCAACCCATAAAAGTCCCACAGATGGGCTCGGGTCTCCCTACAGACAGCTGCGGGAGGACTAGAGCACACTCCACCACGCTGCTCCAATGCGGATTGGTGGTTGACCTGGTTGATTACTTAGTAAAACAGAATATTTGAGTGATAAAATACCTGTTATATGGCCGTTTAAGTATCTTGTGACAACATTGTATTGTCACACACGGTAACCATTGTCACGGTAACTGGTAGAATGCCAATGCTATTGAGCACAGCATCAGCCCCTGATCAGCCCTATGTAGTCCCGCGTTCGAAATCCGATTATCGTAGATTGTTTTTGCTAAAGGCTGTCAGGGGATGTTACGTTGTTGCCTTTTGGTTTGAACGACAAGCGAATAGCGGACAAATGGATTTTTCTATTTAATTATATATTTGCGCTTTTAATGCAACAGCGTTGCAGCAGCGACTACGAAATCGGCATGTCACTCGAAAGGGTCCGAGTTCCAATCCCATCGGTATGCACCAACGTTATGTGGATTTTAAATAGTTGAATATAATTTGTAACGAAGCGGATCTCGGAAGCGGAAATTTGCATGCCTACGGTTTCTCTATAATGTTCTCGAAAGTCAGCGTCGTAGACTATGATCTTATCGATCGAGGTCACTATCAATGAAAGTGACCTTAGTGTTTAAAAATAATAGTAGTTACATAAGAAAATAAAAGAAAAAAGAAATATTTAAGGACATATTTTTTAAATTTATATTTATACGTAGTATTATGTATTATTTTTACATTTGGGGACTATTGTATTTAATATATTCATGTAAAATATGCTTCTAAATATTTTTAGAATTTTTGTAAATTATATTAAGAATTATATTGTATACACTTTGGCCTACCGCCCGTAACAAATTTCCTGTCTCGGGTCTCCTGGAAGAAATTTCATAAGAAATAAGTAGGTACATGGTGTTTTCATTTCCATTTTCTTCCTTTGTTACTCTATTTATGTTTTATTTATTTATGCTGCAACAGTGTGTACATAAATTATTAAATAAATAAATAATAATAAATAATAAATAGGAAAATGAAAATAAAAAGATGAGTCATACACAAGATTTTGAGCAAACGCTCCCACCGCTTACTTAGGTAGCAGCGTAATTCGATTACGGAACTAGTTTGGCGACTGTATTAATATGACAAGACGCCTCGTCAATAGACCGGGCGCAGTGAGCACGGCTACCTACATCTTCCAACAAATTAGTGGCTCATATTATGTATGTATATCGTATTATAAAAAAATATCGTAATGTTTCTAACATAAACACAACACGTATGACATAAAACAAGTGGCAACCAAATAGGTTTTATATGAAACCTAATTGGTTCCATATAGAGTTCGCCCGGGGCAGTACCACCGCTCGCCACGGTACCTAGTACCATTTCTGCCGTGTAATAATTGTTTTTAAAGCAATTATGGTTAGAAAGGTGTGGTTTCCGGTTACACTTCTTTAGAGGCGACCATCTTAGTCCTCAAGGGTGGGTACTCACAGTTGTCATGGGCGGCAGCGGATGGGTGGTGCTGCAAGCTAGTTCGCTATCTTGTATCCATAAAAAAACAAGTATATGTATACATAATGTTTTGGACTACTTGGCAATAACCCCTTGGGAAGAAATTAAGGGTTTTTGTGTTATAAATCTACAAGCGGTTGAAATCGGTTAGTCGCGTTATCGCGAAGAGGTATCCTGAAAATGGAACACCTTTCTTAACTAGTCACTGCGTAGAGTTTGTCCAGTAACGTCTAATTACACGCGGGCGAAGCTGCCGGAAGTCTTGCGTTCTTTTTTTTTAAATAAAATGAAGCCAGAGAAAATATATATCATACATCGCCTCAGGAGTTAATTAACTGAGTAGTAATATAATCGAAGGCAACTTTTGTGTATAAATAATAAAGGAGGGTACCCTCAACAATGGATGTGAAAATTTCCTTCGCCAAAAGTGCTTTGAAAATTTTAATTAAGAACCCTTGCCGAATGCCTTTTTAATAGGTGAAAGCAATTAAATCCGAGTACACACATAATGCGCTTCGGAGTGTATATCGTAGAATACTTCGTGGGTGATTCTGATATAAGATAGAAAACGAACATGCACATTTGCCAACCAGCATTATAAATAAATAAATATCTTGGACATTCTCACACACGGCCATCTGACGCCAAAGTAGGCGCGAGCCTGTAATATGGGTGTCAGAGACTGATATACATACATAGATATTTTTAAATACACACTTAAATGGATAATATGGAACCGTGAGGTATACGGTACATTAGCAATACACTTTCTCGTACCTAAAGTGGGCTGCTAAAAAGCTTCTCAAATCAAAACATCAAATCAAATCATTTTTATTTGCAAGATAAGGTAATTAAATACAAAACATTATCTAATTGTTTTGTACAAAACAAGTTAACATTTGTCCTCTTATCTTAGCCCATAAGGCATGCAAAGTCATCTGTATTACAAATAATAATTATAATTAATCATTCATTTTATTTTAAAAATACCCAAAATACACAACATTAAACTAATTTAATGTCAGAATGTTATTTTATGTTATCGCCCAGAAACATTCATTGCTCATTTAACGCTAGCAAAAGGCTTTGCGCTTCGACGGCGCGCCTACGCGTTGCCTCGATACAAGATTGTGTACGTAATAACCCGCAAAGAGCTCACGTAATTAGTCGAACGACTGTCGTCTTCTGCTCGAGCGAGGCTTGCAGGAGAGGTTGCAAGTGGAAAATTAAATTCGCTTCAATTCGCCGCCGTTGACGGTAACGGTCTCGTTTGCTAGTAATAATTGGTAACTGTAAAGATTATTTCAGTTGAACTCTTAAGTTGTTCCATACGGGTCTTTTTTGTTTTAAGACTGCACGTTTGTCATTAATTGGGGTTGGACATATTGTCGTCGTACGTAGCGTCCGTAGCCCAATGGCTCGCGTCTATTCAATGTGATCGAAAGAGTTAAGCAACGACGGGCGCGGTCGGTTTGTGGATGGGTGACCGCTAGTGGCAAAATTTCATGGACGCTACCGTGCTTCGGAGGGCACGTAATGCTGTCGGACAAAACAATCAGACGGACACGTGAGGAAGAGTAATAGGGTTCCGATTTTCACCCTTTCGGAACGGAACCCTATATTTAACAATATTGAGGTGCCTCACGAAGATGTAATAAATACACTTACGATACATTAATTAATCGAACGGTGGAAGTCCATTGCAGTTGGATTACCGCAGATTATATCTCAGTTTGCGTATTGCTTTATGCTACCCACGATGTACGTGTAAATTGTAGGAGCGATCCCTATGGACTATGACAATCGTAATACGGCCAATATATCTCTTCGTATCTACGTGCTCTGTACAGCGTGATTATACGCCTCGTTGGTGTAACTGACACGTAATAAAATGAAATTTTATTTGTTTTTAATTATGCAAAACCAATTATTCTCGGTATTCATATTATAATCGCGTGCGCCTGATTGCTGTATAAAATATGTGTCTGCCTTTAACATTTGACCATAACTATAAACCGTGTTTTATTGTTCTTTATTGTAGTCTATTAATAGAGGCGCAACATTAATAAAATTGCAATATGAAACCAATGAAGAAATATATACTAACGTACTAGAAGCGACATAAAGACTTAACTTTGTGGGACATGATTTGGAGTAAAGTTACGTGCCGAGTACACTTGAAAATTTCTAGCGCTGCATTTTAAAGTGTTTGCATAGACGAGCATATTGATGCAGCGTTGCAGCGGGTACCTACATTAAATTAAATCATGAAATGGAAGACAGGTTTCGTTTAGGATACCTTCTTTATAGTAGAACTAGCTTTTGCCCGCGGCTCCGCCCGCGTGGTCAAAGGGAATTAACAATGAGTTGTTTATCATACATGACACATTTGTGGTGGATGAATAGTGACAGTTCCACGATTAAAAGATACTAACTACTTAACCACTATACTAACTACTTAACTAAATTGTACTAACGCCATCTATTAACAATATCCGGAACTAAATATCTAGCAAATAACAAAACATCGATATCTTCCCATGGGGATGTTTTACCGCGGTAAAACGTAGCCTACGTCACTCTCCACCCTCCTCACTATCTCCACACACAAAAACCATACCATATAATAGCTTCGTTGCGACGTGAAAGCCGGACAAACAAACAAACAAACAAATAAATAAATAAACAAACAAACACACTTTCACATTTATAATATTAGTATGGATAGTATGGATGTTAATTCAATGTAGATAGTCGGGGCGCCAGACAGTCGCACAGTTATGACGTTACGGATCGTGCTTTAAGAAGGAAGTTTCCTTCAGCAATATGTTAGAACTGTGATAAGTTTATTTATTTTTTATTGTAGCAAAAAATTATGTAATACAAAAGGTGGATTATTACACTCAACGTTTTGGCCCCGCAGATTTAGGCGAAATATATTATGTTCTTACATAAAAGACACGGAAAATACTACTTTAATATAATAATAAATATAATAATGTGTCATAGTTCTCCATAGCCCATGTATCAGTCCCTCTAAATCCACCACGATAGACCCAATATAGTTTCCATTCCTTTGCAATAGTTCCTGTACATCTGGCGGGGCCCACCTTCGGGTGTACCAATTGATGGTGCAGTCGATCGAGGGTGGTATACGCCACGTGTGCCACATCACAACTCATTAAAATGTCTCGAAGGGGCCTCTACGTGTTGGACCTGTGTCCCCACGCAAGCCTTCCAAATTACCGGGTCCACATCTGGACCCGTGAAATTTAAAGAGATACATAATAAAGAAATATAATAATACTTAATACCGGTCTCAATAACAGCTAATAATCTGCCTTTGTATGTATGTAGGTACTTGAGTAATGATGAACATTTACCTATCCTACCGAACATTACCTGTTAATTATGTCTAATAGACATAATTAACAAAGACAGCCTATCTGAACATGAAGATCCTAATTGTATTGTGTAACACTACAGTTGCAAGAACTTAATTATAACTATAATAAATACAAGTATCCATTATTTAAAATTTCTGCCTCTCGAATGTTGCTATGACTTAACAAGGTGCAAGTGTTAATTGTATCTGCCTGTATGTGTAACGTGAGTGTACCAGTAAATAAAGAATAAAGAAAAATTAAAGGGTTTAAATAATTAATGTCTAAAATAAACATTACGTGAGACAGTTAAACCCTTTTTATATCAAAACCCGCGAATTATAAGCCGTAATAATTATGAGTCCATTCACATTTCCGAGTGTGAATTAATGTATGAAAATATATGATTTGCAGCAATTAAGATTTCCGAGTTTCTAAACCTAGAGCTTAACGTCGTTTTCGTGCACGTAAATTCGTTTTAATATTTTAGTTTTACATACAAGTATTCTAACTGCCATTTTCGAACTAAAACTAAGTCAACTTTTTGCGGTAATAGCCGAGCCCAGTGGCTATAGAACAAGCCTCTCATTCAAGCCCGGGGTCAAATCCAAGCGGCAATAATCATTCTGTTATGTACGTTTTCAGGTAAAATAATGCACCTGCTGTACCGCTGATGGCAAACATCATCTGAGGAAACCTGCATGCTTGAGAGTTTTCCATAATGTTCTCATAGGCATGTGACCCAACAATTCGCACTTTTCCATGTGGAGGACTAAGGCCTAACTCCACCCATTGCGAGAGGGGAACCGTGTCCAGCAACAGGTCACATTCTTCTACAATTAACTAAGAATAAATACGTACATAGTATAGTTACTTGCAAAGCTTGACTGTTTTTTTTCTTCACTTCACAAAAGCTGTTTCAATCGAGAAATTGGTGTTGATGTAGGGATAAGTGAAATTAGTTTTTCGGCGTATACCATCGATCAACCCTGGCAGGCATAGCCCGGTTACGATTAAGAAAAGGCCCTTTCTTCCACACACAATGAGTCACTAAAATATTATAATGAGACTCTCAAGTACGAGAGAACAGCATACGATGTAATAAAAACATCGACCAGAATGAACCGTGGGTCTGCTGGCACTTGTAAAAGGATAATATCCTAAGCCCACGTGTCGTAAGGGTAAAGTACATGATACGCGGCCATTATATTCGGAAGAAGGATGCCTCGAGTGACTTGACACGTGTTGTAATACGAGTCCGGCCATTATGTTCAAATCCAGCCATTTGGTATCCCTCTACTTACAATGGCGGGCCCGTTGCGCAATAGATCGCCCCTGCCTTTTGCGCCAGGGGTCGTGGGTTCGTATCCTACTCAGGACAAACATTCGTGTCACGGATACTTGTTTGTTCTGTGTTGTTAAAATTATCTATTTAAGTATGTATTTAAAAATATCTATGTATGTATATCAGTCTCTGACACCCATAGTACAGCCTCCAATATTATCTATTTAAGTATGTATTTAAAAATCTATGTATGTATATCAGTCTCTGACACCCATCCGCTCCGCCTAGTATGGGGACCGTGTGTGGGAATGTCCATGATAGTTCGTGGACATTCTAAATTTGGTGTTTTTTCCATTCCACGGGAACCGTGTAAATTTCCGGGATAGAAAGTATCCCATGTTACTCTCCTATTCATCTGAAACGCTGATGGTGCCTCTGGGTTTTAGTTGGTTTATTCTGGTATTCAGCAAGTCCCTTATACCTGTCTGCGTTCTCATAAAACCTGGCAGGATGCACAAACGCATTTTGCATATCCTATATCTATGCAAAAAATTACGTCGCTCCATCATTCTGTTGAGGAGGAGAAGAAGGACAAAGCAACAAACACACTTTCCCATTTATAATTAATAAGGATTTAAGAAAAAAAAACTTTTTCTTTAGTGAAAAATATATTAACGCTGTCTAACGCCATGGCAGTATTCTCCGTCTATCGTAATCACAATGTACATCATAGCTCGCTGCATCTCCGCACTGCTTCGCCTGCGGGCGTGTTGGTATATGTACGAATTCGTGCTTGTTCTACGCGCGTAAGTGTATATAAGGTATACACTTACGTTACGACGCCGTGTGCAAAGGGCCTTACTTACCCGTGAATAACAATAACCCATAGAATTCTGAATTTACTCGTGTTTTTTTCCTTTTAGTAGTAACGTTGGAAAGTTCGAGGTAAGGCTTTTGTTAAGCCCGGAAACACAAGGTTGTACTCGCGGCCTGGTCTTAAAGATTAGCTAATCGGTGCAATAACAGGATAAATGAAAGGCAAACACGCCACCGCGACGCGGAAGCGGATAATTTGGGCAAATGTTTATGTTTATGAATTGGAATACATAACTATACTTTACATCATTATTATATGAAATATCCGGGTAACTCTCATTAAGTATTCAATACAATTTTATTTTTATCGTTTGTTAAATGTTTTATTTTGTATTGTAGTCAACTTTTGAAATAAATGTGTTCTTCACACATGCTTATACCCAAACAATACAAGTACGATGTTATGTTATGTTTCTTCTTAACCACCGATCCTGGAAGCTTTTTTTTAAAATAAAATAATTTTTCTGTCGCCTCAAAATCTAAAGTAGCATGGTGCGACTTAAGAACTTTTTAAGGGTCATACTGCTTGTGCAATCTCAACAATAACCATGTGACGTAAAAAGTAAATCTGGTTTCTCGTCAACTTCGGATTACACTATGAGTATTAGCGCTTAGCCCCCCTGACACCGACACGAGTCATCACCTTGGATTTAGAAGACGCCCTCATTAGCGCCGGCAACATTATACGAGTACGTATGACGTCATTCGCATGCAACACAACCTTAACACACATGGCCCGAGCACAATTAATCAGGGTCTAACCCGCGCCAATTTAACTATTCCAGGGTCGATGTCTTGAGCAGTAAACACGTGGCGACATTCAGAATAAAAAAGATGTTGGTCGTCAGAAAGTTGGAACGGGAGAACGGTGTAATTGTAATCTTTTGCCGCAAACCCCCTGGTGTTACCACATTATAGATTTCAACTCCTCGATCAACTGTTCTAAAGCTCTCAGTGGTGCAGTGTTAGCACATTTGATATAATAAATTCTCTCGCCTCTAAACTCAAACCACTATCAATCTTCACCGAACCGTATGTATGACGGAATTTCAAGCCTCACCGGATAAAAGACCCGAGCCCTAATGTTCTAGCTGGGTTGTAAGAACAAATTTCTATCAGACGCTAGATTCAATTAAACTTGTAACTCGAGCCAGTTAAGAAACATTAAGAGTCATTAATTGTTCGACCGAAATAGTCTTTGTCCATGTCTATATTCTTGGAACCATCACAGTTGACTTCACAAAGAGAATGTGTTCACTATGCACACAAAGCGAACAATATATAAGGCACTTAATCGAGGCATTTATGCCTAGTAAAGTTCGTCATATGACCCGTTTCTGGCGTCGCCTCCTCCCTAATAATAAGCTGAGGGAATGACATTGCGTTGGTGCTAAGTTGCCTTTGTGACCTACGAAAGTTAGGAATTAGGTCGGAGCATAATCGATAAGCGATTAATATAGAGCGATAGGTCGATATGATTTTTTGCCCGATACCCAAACTATATTTTTTATACATTTAAACATGGAATATGATGCGAAAACTTGGTGGGCGTCCTTTTTGATAATTGCGCATAATATATGCCAAGACATTTTCACAAAATGAATTGGATGCAATTCTATTTGCCATTACTTGAAAGTGTTATAAGCTGCTGTAAATATTTGTTTAGATTTACCTTGTAACAAAAAAGTAACTCATTTAGCTATTTCTTTTATAGCGTCCGCGGAACATTTTCGTTCATGTCATCATCACATACTTTATACAAATCACTCACTCATAGCAACTGTGAAGTTAGTCAATTGATTTTCATACTAACTTCACGCTACGCAATTATAAACAATTTTAAGTAAACATGTATCGTAATTTAAATATAGGTACATACTAATTTCCGTTTTTCAAGCATCTCTGATTTTCGCACGGTGTAAAAATAGACTACTTTAGACACTGATAAGCGCGGCTAGAGTGCGTGGTTATGTCACACTGTGCTATAAAACAGTTTATAGCTTCACCGTTCACGTTCAGACAAGCGTTCCTGTCTCATAATCTCAATAGGCTCCTTCTGTTGTGATTAAGCCGTCTCCGCGGCGCGGCGGCGCGGCGTCCGTATGTTAATATAAGTTAATTGTGCATTTCGCATGCGTGAAATAAGCTCGGATTCGCTACTGAATCCCGCAATCTCTGAATGGCGGAGATTGCCCGCGTATTAAGACCCAGTATGGATTAATTTTCACAAAATCGCAAGTATTCTCTTTGTTTAGACGCGACATATTTAATTTGTATGATATTTTTTATGTAGCTTGTTTATACAATACTCTGATTGGGAAACTGATTTTCCGGAAACTTACCAATAAATAGTGAGCAACGGGGGAGTCATTGGGGAGTGTAAAAATAACTAGGGATAATAATATGTTGATTTTAGTCTATTTAGTATGAAATGTTACAAAAGAAAGAGATAAATGTTGTTAATTTGAGGATGTTAAGATTTACCTACTAGTTTGTAAGTTCAGTTAGTTGCTTAGTATTAAGACACACAGTTTAAGGGCGGATAAAAATAAATTGACAGTCTTATGACCTATCAAATAGTGAAGGTACTGAAATGGCTTATGAAAGTGTACCTAAGGTTATTTTATTACCTTATAAAATATTATGGCACCCGTTCGAAAAGGATTTTTGGAAATTCAACCCCTAAAGAGATTATAAAGGTGTAAAAAGAGTATTAAATTCACGAGGTTTTATATCTTTGAAATTTCAAATTCGTCGTATTATTGAAATTGAATAAGACCTTTCAGTTAAATAATATAGCAAGAGGAATTTATAGAGAAACTGAATGTGCCAATATAAATGGATAACAGCCTTGCTTACGTATTGCGTAACTATATACACTCGTATATATTCTGTCTTCACAAATGAAATAGTACCGCACATGGGCGTAAATATCTAATATCATTACCATTACTGTATTTCCCATTTTCGCAAAATGGATATTGTCTCTCTCTTTTTTAACCTTCTATATCTGTGCGTGTGACCACGTTTATTTTTTTGATGTGAACGTAATATTTCAAAATATTATATTACCTACTCCGATACATTCACTTGTTCTAGAGAGGCCCAAAATATTTGATAACGTTGACTTACGTGGACTGGTTTCTGGCCTAAAATCTCAATGACACAGAGTAAATATAAGCAGTTTAAATCGTTAAAATAATTCTATGATTATAGCAAATGGACAGGATCAACTCAATTAACTGCTAAGGGGCTTAGCTTAATTATTTCCGATGAATTAACTTGCCTCAATCAAGTTTAAGAATAATTTCTTATTATTGACGAACAATTTTATAGTTTTCACTAAATAGCTTTCTTTTATTAGCTTGGTATGTATCTATGTATGTATGTAATCGGAATATTTTAAAGTGTTCTCACCCAATTCAATACTTCGGATTAATCTGAAACTTTGTCTGCCAATCCCTCCCAATATCTCCCCACAACCCTTTCTTTGTCCCACTGATGAGTGGTGGTGATGAGTCTATGATGCATAACTTAAGACTTTCCTAGATAGTCCTTGTATAACAGATCATATTTAAGATATCGCTGCGACCCATATGTCCCACTGCTGGACACGGGTCTCCCCCGCAGACACACCTGCGCTCCCGCAGTCTAGTTTTTAAAATGTTCCATAAATTTTATCGTAAATTCATTGCATTCTTTAGCTTCCGTGAATTGCATTGTATAGAAATACTTTACCAAGTCCCAAGGTAAGCGACAGTACCTACGTCGAGTGGGCTGATAACAAAACCTATACTGCGCGGTTATCTGGGATCCATTCAATCCCCTGTGGTTTCAGCATATAATAGACGTCAATACAGTGAGGAGTACATCCATTGCTTCTCTTCTATTATTTATTTATTTATTTATTAGGCAATCCGACAGCGATAAAAGTACAATAGTTTATACAATATAATATGATATACTACAGCCAAAAATGGATTACACAGTTAGGTACTAAAAATTATTTTACTTACATACTAGAAAAACTGTTTCTTTCTTAATCATGTGTGAGTGCGTTTGTTGTGTCCTTCAGTGTACGTGTAAGAAGGTGTATGTATGTATGTATGTGTGTGTGTGTGTGTGTGTATTTGGATAGTGCATGCGTGGATGAGGTTACCTACGTATAAATATCTTTATTTTAAGAAGTGAATCTTTTTAATTTCACTTTTTAATGACGATTTGCTTAAATTGAAAAGGTCTAAAGTCGGATACTGATTATTATATGTGTTGACGATATGGTAAAGAGAAGAAATATTGCAATAGCTTTTGTTTAAAATTACAAAGACCAATGCCATCCATCTTTATACCATTCCTGGGCATGTTTCAACAACAGCAGATTATTGAATAAAATTGACTTCTTACCGCATGGTAATAATAAGCGATTTATATATGTTATTCTTATCCATATTTTGTCATTTGGTTCTGTCTCACAAAACAATAATATAAACCCGTACGTACGTAGGAAACATATTGCAATTTTACGCATATTGTATATCCAATTGACTGTAGTAAGTCTATCGACAAAGATTTTATTTTGTAAATGGATTTTTAAATTATTTCTAGACTTCCATAAAGCTGATTTTCACACACGATTTTGGAAAACAATATGTAGTAGATGCAAACGATACTATTTCTGGTGACAGTAACACGGAAATCGAATATATTTTCATCCAACTAACTATAACGGAATCGCGATAAAAAACATTCTAGAATGTTCTGCTCGAAAGGGGGTTGTTTTTATTTGATATGAAGGAAAGAGTGGTTTCAGCACGTTTGGATATCGAGCAGCGGTGTCTGAGTGCGTTGGTGTGTCGACAAACAGGCTTAGCATTACCTTCCATTTACCCGCCCGTAGAGTATGCGGCTAATGTTAACGCGAAAAAAACACACTTCGATATTCAAATTTTCTCTGTAACAAAGAGTACACCGAACAGATAATAAACAACAAACCGTTACTTGTTTAGTACGCTTGTGATAATATTGTTCTTTGTTCAAAAACCGATGGTTTTTCAATGCTTAAAATCGATAGTAGGTGGCGCTTTAAATGTAAAAATCTCACACAATAACAAATTCGATGACAAAATTGTAAAAACCCTTACTGAAAAAGTGTTTTTACGAGTAGGTACATCTGATGTTCACCAGGTAACGAAGATGATTGTTTATTATAAGGCACCAGTAAGGCGTAAGTGCCCTCTAGATCCACAATAGCGGACAATATTAATACCTACATACTCCTATCACAATCTCCATGCGGAATACTAATCAGCAGTCTGTTTTCATGTCATACGTGTCAGTCATAACATAATACATTTGACATTCGACACACGAGTAGATAAAACAAAGTGCCAGCAGTGCAATATGAAAATAGGTTCCGTGGAAAGGAATTTACCTAATTTTTAAAAGCTTCTATTTAACTTCACTCGTATGTAAGTATGTCCTGGAATCTTGCAATCAATATTTCACCCACTTCCACTAAAGCTATCGAGCTGAAATTTGGCACACATATTTGGTTCCGATGACAATGCACGATTCAATAATTTCCGCAATTTTTAATCCAATATGGCGGACGTTACAAAATGGCGATTTATAATTTTTTTCTCATTAGATTGAACTAAGTAAACCTTGGATTACTGTAAAGACGTCGCTCATTTCCCGGGAGAGGCATACGAAACCTTGATTTGCACTCGGGAGCATCGCTGAAGCGCTGGTGCATATTTTATACCTACGTTATAAAGAAATGGCTTCTATTATAATATATTTGAATTTACTGCTTGTCCCAAAGGTAAACGAGCCACGGGCAGTGAGGATAAGAAGAATTTAATTTCTTATTTTTAGTCTTTAAATATCTTAGTAGAGAATATCTTAGCGTAGCAGTAACATTGTTTAATGGTACAACTTCAATAGTAATTCTATGCATTTCATTAAGACTCCCAACTGGTTGCGTTATAGCAATGACATATTATAAAATGAATTTGGGTTATTATTACTAGACAATGACTTAAGGTCTCATCATAGTGTTGATAAATCATGTCGGAAGAATTAAAATGCCTCATTTTATGAAAAATAAAAAATACATGTACATAAATACTTGGTCATAGTTGCTTATGGATAAAATTATTTACCCGTCAAAAAATTAAAACTTTTAGTACATATCTATAGTAGGCACATTTAAATTGTACACACATTTAATAAGTATCTTAAGCACATTTAAAAAAAAATTAAATATAACATTATGATGTTATTGTATAGTTTGGATTAAAATAATGTTTCATGAATTCTTATTTTACCGAACCACTTCCTCAGATAAAAATTTAAAATGAAGATCATAAATTTCATTCAGACGAGCAATGAGACCTTTATAAATTCAGACAGACCAACTCGATAAGTTTTTCGTTTGAGTGTGTTAGATGTATAATATAACAGTCAGTTTACTGTTATTGGAAATAACGCCTTTAGAAAAAATTACAAGTATGTAGGCATATCTAGTTTTATCCGGTTTCAAGTTCAGTCTATTATCTTCTATTGAGTTTCACAATTTCCAGTAGGTACTGTCGTTGAAAAAAGTTTAAAACAAAAAAACGTACTAAATGTCATCTAGACTAACAAACTTGTTGCCAATGTACGGATTAACAAGTTCACGTGTTACCGGACTCGTCTGTACTTCTCAAGATAGTGTTGGCTGAGAGTGTTGGTTGTTTTCAAAAGCCCCTGGAGAGAATGGAAGTTAATTTAGAATGTTTCTCTTGAGCACGATGTTATTGTGACGTGAGACGTGGTTCTCAGACGGTAATATCGCTCCAGGCTTATCGTTAACTGGATCCCCTTAGCCTGCACGTAGTTTACATTAAATTTTCTATGAAAATCTATATTTCACTTATTCATTTACACTTTGTGATGGCCAGCAGATACTTGCATACAATACAGCTAAGAAGCCAAAACGTAAGTATGAAAGACGCTGGATTACGCCTGTACTTATGTAATGAATAGCATCTATCAGTAGCAGAAAGGAATAGGATCCAACTAAAAATAAACTGAGAAAACATTACCTTTAATTACACCATATTAATTATTATAACACAGAAACCGCAGCTGATGTTTGTATACACACATGAAAAACACATGCACGCACGTATGATATACATAAAGACAGTCTCACACACACACAAACACTCACATATTTTAAAGCAGATTGCCCGTAAGCTGAAAAGCGAACAAAAAATCTGATTTTTTGTTCATTATTACAAGTAAGACAGGGAAAATATTACTAACTCCTCAGTCCTCATACCCATTACCTGGCCAACTAATGTTCTAATCAACTCTCTCAGCTAACTGGACTAACCATCCTAGTCGCTATTTGAGTCTTGTTCAAATTCAGTCACAGTTGTCATGCCGAATAGTTTCTAGTACACACTACACACTGAGTGGGTCGCTAATCTCAATGGTGGCCAGTGTTTTGCTGATAAAGACAAATAAAGAACAAAGTAATATATGGTAAATTAACACCACTAAAACGTGTCCACTAAAAACTATTCAGATTAATATGTACGTGCCGTGAAGACCATGACGTTAAAAAGTGGAAAAGAATTTAATTCACATTCATTAACCAACATGTTCCAATTAAGCTCGTTCTAGCGTTCCATTTCGCAAAAACTCTGCGCATTCTAATTACTTCGTCGAAAATTAAAACATCTTCGGCCCCTGGGAATATTTATACGACTGAATATCAAGTAGCGTTAAGAAGAGCATATCGACGTAATATAATCAATAGGGGTGTATCAAGAAGCTCGTTGTGGAACAATCTTGTTGGAACAACCTTGGCCCGAATACATTGTGGAGAAAACTCAATTCGCACATGAACAAAATTATTCCAAAAACCAGCCCCCGAATTGATTACATCTGCATGTACTTCAGAGTTGTTATGGGTTCATATCTGAGCACGGATCTTACTTGTGGCGGAGATTTGCTGATCTTTGATGTGATTGACATTTATATAAGGATTGGTTATGACACTAAATAATAAAACATTAATCAATTTATCACATTGTTAAAATTATAGAAAAATTCAAGTGTTCAATAGATAATTTTAACAACGTCATAAATAATTTGCTAGATAATTTTAACAACGTCATAAATTTTTTTTAAGTTTTATTTTTTATTTGATGTGATTGACATTCATATTTATACATACATACATACATTTTTGTTGCAAAATAGATTAATTTTTGGCTTGTAATTTATCACGTTGTTAAATTATCTAGCAGAATTTTTCTTGTAGTATCAAATCAAAATAAATCTCATGACAAAATAATATAGATAACAACATCGTAAAAACTTAATAAAACTAAAAACATATTTTTTTTATGCACCTTCCTCTCTGTCGCAAGTAACTTATGATTTTCCTTACAGTTCATTTCTCGCATCCGTACAACAAAATTGGCCTAATAATAATACATTTTGTAATTTCTGATCTTTGTTTAGCTTTAGTGCATCACTGCAACGTATGGTGTACTGCACTCTGTAGGTACTCAATCTCATCTTCCCTATTGTTCGTATTAGCCATATATCCATTCAAATGTGCCAATTTCTGATCCTTGAGCGTGCTGAAAACACACAGCCCAAACGACCGGCGATATCGATAAAAGTCATGCAAATAGGCTTTTACTTAAGAAAACAAAATCACGGTAACGCTTTCGCAACTAAGGGGTAAGGTTATGAGAAAATGAAATGGTGTCAGGATTGGACAAGTTAACGTAATCTAATTTTCAATAATGGCTCGAAAAAATGGAATTTTGAAGTAAGTACCTGCTACATGGATGGCGTGAAGGTAGTATTGTACTGTTGGGAATGGTGATGGGAATTTATAATTCCATTGTTAGAAAATACGATTACAACCAAGCTGTAACATACAACCAAGATTATATAGGATTGTGTAGCATTTTATAAAAAAGAGCATTTATAAGCAACGACCCTGATTAATTTATAAATTATGTAAATCTATGTGTTTTAAGAGCAAAGTTATATTGTCCATCCTCCAATTAATGTACACGACTTAGTTCTCTCGTACTTTACGCAGTTTACGTAAAGAATTGGTTGAGTGGTTTGAAGTTGGTAGTTCCAGAAGAATCTATTAATCTTGGTATTTTACCCGAGTCCGATCCAGCTTAAACCAGTTCATTCTGTTACTATTAAAAGTTGCAAAGCGCTTCGTGGTAGTTTCCTTAAAAATGCACTTGATGTCCTAGTTTATACAGGTAATACTGAACCATTGCCGTACATCTGAACAGATTATTACGTTGAAGCATTCAGTTCACATCATAAAATGTCCATATACATTTTTATGCTTCTCATTGTACGCGACAGTAAAAACACCATTAAATTGGGCCAGAGCATAGCCGGATGAGTCTCATATAAGAGGCGCGTTTTATTATGAAAATCCTCTTACTCTTAGACCTTTTCAATAAGGTCGTATGTAAATTGGCTGTACTCTGGTAGGCAATAGCAACGATCCCGGTCTAATTTAATACTGTAAATGTTAATGTTTGGGTTTACGATACTTAAACAATGCTTGTAGCACGTACTTACAGTAATCTACAATAGTGATATGTATCGAACGCGCAGGAGTTGAAGTCCTAAGGTAGTTTAAGGAACCACAACATAACACAATCGTTAATTACTTGCTATCATTCCAAGTGAGGTAAGGTCCGTTTGTCACAACAACTTACACTCTCAACAATTCCTTTCAGTGTATGAGCTACAGGGATAATAATTAAAAAAAAAAACTATAAAAAACACGCTTTTGTAGATAAACGAAATCAAATTTAGATTTAATTTTTTTTCTTATTATTGCATTGTCATCGGTCATTGGTAATTGTGCAGTTTCAAATTAATCCGACGTTTTGTGGGCGAAAATCACGTTCAAAGATTCCGTTACATACATACCAGAATAATTTATTTTTTTACATTAATTACAAAATAATTAATTTAATATAATTAATAACTAACCTTGTTCATTTATTAGCAGGCAGTATTGAATTGTTTATTTAAACTAGTTATAATGTAACGCTTTCCCTTCTTTAGAAATGTGGGTAGGTGGAGGAATTTTTATTATGGAAAAGCAAAGTATTCCTATGAGACCGTTCTTTTGATATTGGGAGGTTTGTTACATCTTCGGGCTGGAACGAGTGATTGGATTTGAATGAAGTTTGGCAGAAACGTGCTTAATGGGTTAGATTGAAACGTTCACGTCCCTTGAGATAGTGATGGGTTCGTTCGCTGATTTTGAAGCGTTGCAAGAGAAACTACGAAAAAAAAACTAGTATTTAGTCCCTTTTTATACCTGGTCCGTCGGTCTTGTGGTCACAAGCGCGACTGCAGAGTGAGGTCCTGCGTTAGATATCTGGGACAGGAATTCGGATTTTTCTAGCTTGAAATTCACTATAATAACTCGGAGACTTGATTGGTGCTCCTTGTATGACAATATGCTTACCTATTAAATGGGTATGACTGGTCAAAAGTAGAATTATTCACAATAAGGAACCTATATGATTTAAGTTGAGAATGCAGATTTTCAGAGCTTTTTATAAGATTTCCATTACGCAATTTTTTTTGTTATACGACAAAAGATTAAGAAATTATTTTATAAACAATTCGGGCAAAGCACGAGAGCTACTTCAGGCTTTGTGTCACATAATATAAAATGTATGTACCCTGTCTGTTGCGCCAAAGGTCGTGGGTTCGAATCCCACTCAGGACAAATATTCGTGTGACGAACACTTGTATTTGTTCTGTGTCTGGATGTCAATATTATCTATTTAAGTATGTATTTAAAAATATATATGTATGTATATCAGTCTCTGACACCCATAACACAGGCTCGCGCCTACTTTGGGGTCAGATGGCCGTGTGTGAGAATGTCCAAGATATTTATTATTATTTATTATTATTTATTATAAATCGCTGAATAATCGGATGAACCGATTTCGATGATTTCAAAATTATTATATTGATAAGAAAGCTCCCGCTAAGGCTAATGCAGATCGGTGCAGGACAAATCGTGATTTGTGGAATATACCAAAAAAGTTTGCCCTATTGGTCCTATTGGCCTTTACAGCGTCACAACAGGTATGTATATCAGTGCGCCGTTAGCATTACACACATTGTTTATGACTGCGATAAATTTTAATCCATTTCAGTCACGAATGCTTTTTATAATGCATGCATTTAAATTAAATACATATATCTAATGGCACTAGTACAAGCATAAATGATTTGGCTTTACGTCGGCCACGGCGACTGAAATATGAGGCCATGTATCTCCGTTTGTTTAATTCCCACCTGACTTATTAAAATATTTGTGCCATTCAATATAAATCAACTGAGTGAGTATACGCGCAGGACTACCCAGTAAATATCGCTATAGCATGTGCAAACTTTTACAATAATCACGTACCTACCTACACTTGTCTTTAATATTCATTTGAATGATTATTATGTACTATGGTAATTAATACATATTATGCTTGTTCTAATATTAAGTGGTGTACAAATAAAAAATGTTGTAATTAGATTATAGGAATGAATATTAGTAGAATGCTAAAGTGCACTGCAGTATGTCTATGGGTTGTATCTTGTAGCTTCAGCGTGTAGCTTATCTTAGCTTTAGCAAATGTCTGTCATTTCTTCCTTTTTTATTTTATAACCAGTTTCATTTTCAAATGTAAATAACACATTGTCTCTTCACACCACACTCTATTCTCCACAATCTCCTCTGAGCACCAGATCAACGTCTGTGTACACTTAATAACATCGGCTGTTCATCCTATCGAAAAGTCCTTGTTTTACGTCGTCCTTTATTCACAGTCCGTCTGCCGGAAACTCAGCATGCTTCAAAGATCTGTAGCACCTATATAATATACACACTTATTATACCTTCTTCATATTGTGTGACTGTTCTTATACTTTAGTATTTTCTTAAATTTCATTTCCTCAAATAAACGTAAATATACTTTTCTACTTCAACATTATAAATTCCAAAACCTGCCAAAATTTCCAAAAACTTTTTAGGTTTTATTTTCCACATATCCCAATCTCCCCGAGGCACTATTTGTCCTGCACCGACCTGCAGTGGTCCCAGCGGGAGCGTTTGTCTGTCCGTGGACCATCCATTATGCCGTAGCTAGATGAACGGCAGCGTTGCTCTAGTTATAAATGAGCATGCGTTAGGTGGATGTATAATAGTAAACTAACAGTAGCGCAATCGGTAGTGACCCTGTCTGTTGCGCCAGGGGTCGTGAGTTCGAATCCCACGCAGCACTAATAATCGTGTGACGAACACTTGTATTTTTTCTGTTTGTGGACGTTAATATTATTATTTATCTTAATATATACGTCTGTATGACAGTGAACTCCTCCTAAACGGCTGGATAGATGTTGATGAAATTTTTTGTGTGTGTTCAAGGGGATTCGAGAATGGTTTAGATTCATAATTTGCTCCATTGGAAAATGGTTTTTAAACACGATTTTAGTATTTTTATTTTTACCCGTCGTTCATGTTAATTAACGTGAAGCGTCGCGTCACTTTGACATTTCATATAGGAGAACAACGTTTGCGAGGTCAGCTAGTTTACTAATTATACAGGGTTATTGGTAATTCGACGTATTCCCGTTAGGAGGTGATAGGGGTGACTATTTGTGATAATTTTAACCCCCATATGCATTATGCAAAAGTGAACCATTTTCGAGTTATCAAGCTTTTCAGCTTTTTTCAAAATAAGTCAGAAATGCAACATCAAAAATTTATTAAAAAAAAAGTATCAATTAAAATCTATTTTTTTCTTCTGATTTATAAAAACGATTAAACAATGGTTATTTATCAACATTAAAACTACAACTATCGGACCTACTTTAAATATGCGAGACGATTAACGATATTACTTCAATATTTTTTGAGATTTTTGTCCACTAAAATGCCTTAAAAACAAAAAAAAATTATATCAAACTTGGCTTGCAGATTGTTTTAAAAACATAACCGTTTTCTTGGCTTTCCAAAAAGGTATAACAACTATGAACTTATTTAAAAAAAAACTGAAAAATAACGATCACAAAGGAAGTAGGCGAAAATTTGGATTCGAACTAAACTTAAGTTCTTTCTTTAAAATTTTCAAAAAATTAATTAAAAACAATGCCTAATGTAAATAAAACAAAAAGTAGAAATAACCAGTAAAAGTTTAGTAATAATAACAATTAATAATAAGTAAGAATTGAGACATTTTGTAATTTTGCCTAATTAAAGTTCTTGCTCGAACGGACTTCCCCTATTGTGAGACAATACGAGAAATAGAAATCAACCAGCGTTAAGACCGAACTCCTCGTAGGCCACGGATTTGGTCCTGGTTAATGCCGGAAAACCACCAGTCCATGTTATTAATTACAAAGATATGTGCAAGAATTTATCGATGAACCAATTTTGCTCGCTTACGAATTTTTTTTAACAAATGAAATGCTTGAAGACTTGCCTTTTACTATAAGGCAAAACATGATATAGGTACTAGCAAGACGGATGTCACACATTTTGGTGTCAATTAGGCGATGACTTGATAGCCATTTTCCTAATCGTTGGATAGGGCGAGGACCCATTCCATGGCCTACGAGGAGTCCGGTCTTAACGCCGGTTGATTTCTATGTCTATGCGTTCACATGAAATCCTTGGTTTACGACGTCTCGCCTGTGTCACCCGCGGTAGAACTCAAAATAAAAATTATAAACGCAGCTAATGTGATTCGAAATAATTTGACCACTTCAGTAGTTAAGTTACACCTCAGAAAAAGAATGAGACTTTGCGTACGCAATAGGGGAAGTCCCTTCGAGCAAGAACTTTAATTAGGCTAAAATACAAAATGTCTTTATTGTTACTTATTATTAATTGTTATTATTACTAAACTTTTACTGGTTCTAAATTTAATTTTTAATTTATATTTTTTGTTTTATTTACATTGGGCATTGTATTAAATTAATTTTTTTTAAATTTTAAAGAAAGACCATAAGTTTAGTTCGAATACAAATTTCCGCCTGCTTCCTTTGTGATCGGTTTTTCTCAGTTTTTTTAAAATAAGTTCATAGTTGTTATGCCTTTTTAGAAAGCTAAGAAAACGGTTATATTTTTAAAATAATCTGCAAGCCAAGTTTGATATAAGTTTTTTTTGTTTTTAAGGCATTTTAGTGGACAGAAATCTCAAAAAATATTGAAGTAATATCGTTAATCGTCTCGCATTTTTAAAGTTGGACCGATAATTATAGTTTTAATATTGATAAATAACCAATGTTTAATCGTTTTTATAAATCAGAAGAAATAAATTGATTTTAATTGATACTTTTTTTTAAATACATTTTTGATGTTGCATTTCTGACCTATTTTGAAAAAAGCTGAAAAGCTTGATAACTCGAAAATGGTTCACTTTTGCATAATGCATATGGGGGTTAAAATTATCACAAATAGTCACCCCTATCACCTCCTAACGGGAATACGTCGAATTACCAATAACCCTGTATATTTAAAAATATCTATGTAGGTACTATGTATATCAGTCTCTGACACCCATAGGAGGATCTAGCCTACTTTGGCCGCCTACTATGGCTGTGTGTGAGAATGTCCAAGATATTTATTTATTTATTTACTTTTCAGTCCAACTGCTTCAAAGCAGACGAACCCGGGGAAAGAGCTACACGTTGCTTCATATACGCTGCCAGTCAATAAACATGACAGATATGCTGTTGTAAAATTGGAACCGGATAAATCCGGAACAGCGTGTTTCTGTGCTCGAAAGGGTGGCGCAAAATGGCACGCCACGCGCCCAACGGCTCGTGACGTTTGTTTGGCCACTGCATAAATCAAACACGGCACGAGCGGACGTGGACGACGAAATAAAGCAATGTGTTAGCAAACGAGCTTGTAAATTTACATTTCATCATCATCATCTTCACAACCCTTTCTTTGTTCTGTTGGGCACGGATCTCCTCTCAGAATGGGAGGGATTAGGTCTTAGTTCACCACGGTAGCCAAGTGCGGATTGGCAGACTTTACAAGCCATCGAGAACATTATGATGAACTGTCAGACATATAGGTTTCCTCATCATGTTTCCTTCACCGTTATAGCAATGACATTTAATTTCTTAAGTCGCACATAACTTATAAAAGTCATAGGTGCGTGCCGCTTGGGTTTGAACCCGGACCGCTCGAGTGAGAGGCGATTCCGATAGCTACTGGGCTGTCAACGCTTAATTACATTTATTCTGTGTCAAATGGGCTTCACTGGATTCTTACTATCTTCTCTCCTTTACTATATTTTCTGAAGGTAAACTATAACAAAAAATTCTATTGTGTCTGGTTAAGATCCTATAAAAATTAAACTAGCACTCATATTCTGAGTTCTATGCGACGATTGATACAGATGAGGGCAATATAATGCATGGGTATTGATGCATACTCGTTTTCTATCTTAAAACAGATAATTCATCTGACTGAAAATTCCGTCAGACGAAAACACTCCAGCGCCTACAATTTTTTTAAAATAATATAGACGGACAAACATACGGGCCACCTGATGGTAAGTGGTCACCGTCGTCTATGGACACGTGCGACACCAGGGGTATCACTGGTGCGTTGCCTGCCTTGAAGGAAGCGTTTCAAACTCATTTTGAAGCGCCCCATGTCGTAGTTCAAAGGGAAAACCTCAGTCAGATCAATTCAATCAATCACAACATTTCATGTTGATGATCATGTTTCATTTTTAAAGTCACCGCAAGTGCTTTTGCAGAATTGATTTTATTCCGCGACACATCACTGAGTATCGGCCGAGACTTCCTTTGACGACGCTCGTTTTGTTATCGACTTGAGCTTTGAGCTTCGAGCTTTTGAGCTTCGAGCTTTTTCAAGATCCTTCATACCCCCATTACTTGGATAAAAACTATTGAAGGGATTTTCACATTATTCTTATTCGATGAGGATTTTTCATCCCTTATTCTTGGATATTCCATTGTAAAATTGCTCTTTAATGATCTTAAGAGATTATTATTAACGATATCTTTTCGGTAGCATGGATAAGGACATACTTTTTAATCGAATTAGACCGACGACTTAACTTCTATCTTAATACAAATTCAAGGACACGTACAAAGTCACCAAAAAACCAGCAAGCTACTCATTAAATTATTCCACTAGCGGTCACCCTACACATCGACCACACTGTCGATCATGTACGATCGACGCGAGCCGTAGAGCTATGAGCACTTCTTCTCCTTCTGTAGTTAAGCTAGCTAAGCTACATCCCATACAATTCCCACTGTTGGACACGGGTCTCCCCTAGAGCTGCGGGAGTTCTAAAGCATACTCCACCACGCTGCTCCAATGTGGATTGTGGTCAGCTCAGAGACGAATGGTCTCAAGTCACCCGAATGTCTTAGTTAAGGCTTAAACTATTCTTTTTACCATTGAAACTGTGGGATCACCAATGTAGAGTCACCAATGTAGGATAATTATCTGAGTCTATTTATGTCGGATGCCCCGGCCTGCATCGGGAGTTACTGCCGCCGTAATGGAAAAGACTAATTACCGAAAATGTTAGAATTTATTGGACAACAACCTAGGACCCCGAACACTTCTGCTCGGGCCGATTAGCGCGCAGTAACTAACCGGCCCCTCTCATACCTCACGCTTGCATACAGACCGCTGACACAGACATTCATACATAACAATAATATTGTGTCCCTACACTACACCCCCCAAATTTTTACAATAGGTACTTATGCCTAATTCTATTGTTAAAATTGATAAGTATTAAGTACACAAATTGATAAGCATTACACAGAACAAAATATCTTGCTTTCTATTGTTAAAATTGATACGCATTACACAAATTGATAAGCATTACACAGAACAAAATATCTTGCTGCTTACACGTTGCAATATGATCTCACACGACATAACAAAAACACTGGGGTCACATTACGCGTAGCTGGCTGCGGGTGGCTGCGCTTGCACGGGCACCGTGCGCGTTATCGCTGCCAGGTTCGTTCCCGGAAATCGCACGATCTCTTTCCGGAGCCATTTCTTGGTGCGATGACGACACAGTCGCCACGCGGTAAAAATAATTATTATGCCCAGCACTGATGCTAACATGGCCACTATCATATTATATTTAGACATATGGAACTCAACTGCCGCGTTCTGGGCGATGATAACTTCTTCTTTACTATACGATTTGCCCATTGTTCGGTACTAAGGTTACGAACACAGAAAACAGAAAAAAAAATTAGTAAGTAATACTTGTTATCTGCTTGAAAAACTTTGCAGTAATGAGATTTATATGATTTAATTCTGGTGCCTAATTCGGTGATGAGCATATTGCAACGTTAACGATTTACTAAGTTGGGTGCATACTTGCAATTAAATTGGTAAACAACTAAATGACAAACACCAATTCCAGTAATTGTTATTCTGACAAATTTGCTTAATACTAAGTTCATTACAGTTCACATAAACAAGTTATGAAATAAATTATAATGAAATCATGTTATGTTTTGAAAAAAAACATAATTAATGACTTAACATTATTCGAAATGCACCTCCTTGCATGTATTGTATTACAGGTTCTGTCGACATAGCTGATACATAAGTAAACATTTTGCAATTAAAATTCGTTATTACAATATGATTGTGTATGTTATTTAACAATTAAATCTTACAGGTGGCCTGACCTTGCGGCCACTTCTAGTAACCTTAATGAATTCTGTATTTTTATCACACGGTTGTACTAACGACTGTTTGCTAACATTGACGTCACATTTACTACTACTGCTTGTTTCATGACTTTGCTCGTTAATTACAAATGCAGGTTTCAATCTATCTATAGATATACTTACCTTCCTGTTGGGCAATTCAATTAAGAATGTCTTACTTCTCCTGTCGCTGACTCGGTACGGACCATCGTACGTCGGTGTTAATGGTCTGCGAACCGCATCATTCCTAATAAATACAAAGTCACATTTATTTAAGTCGTTATGTACAAATAATGTGCGTGAGTCTGGGTTTTTCCTTGAACCTGGTTTTAAATTGTGAATAGTACACTTTAATTTCTTCAAAAATTCAATGTCGTCACCACTTCGTTTATCTGAGACATTATAGAAGTCTCCAGGTAAGCGAATGGTTTGACCGTACACGTATTCCGCGGGACTCACGCCATTGTCACTTCTACTAGCCACTCGTAAACCTAGTAGTACTGTGGGTAACTCACTGTACCATGAGTGATTATCGATCAAACGCGCTGTAAGAGCTGCCTTAAGAGATCGATGCCACCGTTCTACAATCCCATTGCTTTGCGGATGGTATGGGCTACTACGAAATTTTTTAATACCCATTAATTTCAATAATTCTGTGAATAAATTGCTCTCGAATTGCCGACCCTGATCGCTCGTTAACCTATCAGGACAACCAAAACGAGTGATCCACGCATCATAAAATATTTTGGCCACTACCTCTGCTGTTATTTCTTTCGCCGGAATGGCTTCAGGCCATCGACTATACCTATCTATCATAGTAATTAAATATTTATGTCCCTCCGGCGACGTAGGTAATGGACCAACAATGTCAATGTGTATGTGTTCGAATCGGTTGGCATTCGGGAATGTTTCTAAATGAGATACAGTATGCCTACTAACTTTTGCCCTTTGACATTGGATGCAGGCTTTTGCCCACCGTCCAACGTCGCGGTTTAATCCGGGCCAAAAAAATCGTTGTGCTACTAATTTACGCGACAAACGAATGCCAGGATGGCTAGGCTCATGTACAGAATTAAAAGCAATACGTCTAAAGCTTTCTGGTACATACGGTCTACTCGTAGGAGTTGAGTTTTCGCAGTAAATGTATTTGTCACAGTTGGGTAAGAAGATTTTTTTAAAAGAAAATTTGTCATTTGATTCAACTAACATTTGCGATAGCTCCTGATCGCATTCCTGAGCGTTGGCCAGTTCTGAGTAATCAATTGCCGTCGGGCAGTGTATTGTTTCAACGCGCGATAACGCGTCAGCAATTTCGTTCTTGCAGCCTTCAATGTACCTAATGTCCGTTGTAAATTCACTTATGAATAATAATTGCCTTGTTCGTTTTGGGGTCTCACTATTACTTTTTATTTTATCAAAAGCAAAAATTAATGGTTTATGATCTGTATATATAGTTAATTGACAACCTTCAATATGATATCTGAAATGTTTAATAGCCAAAAAAATTGCCGTTAATTCTCTGTCATACGTGGAGTACTTTTCTTGAGCTTTGGTAAACTTCCGCGAAAAGTATCCTAACGGTAACCACTTGTTGTTGACCCATTGCTGTAATACTGCCCCGGCCGCTTTGTCCGAAGCGTCCGTCATAAGGGCTAAAGGCACGTTAGGTACCGGATATGATAACATGGCCGCGTTTTTGAGACTTAATTTACACTTTTCGAATGCGTCAATTGATTCCTCAGTCCACGGTATAGAAGACTTATCTTTACGTTTAGGATTTTTCAAAAAAGCGTTAAGAACTGATTGATATACGATAGCATGAGGTATGCTTGCTCTATAAAAATTTATCATACCTAAAAAACGTCGTAACTGTTCAACCGTTTCCGGTCGGGTATATTCGACTATCGCTTGGACTTTATGTTCAAGCGGTCGAATTCCATCCACTGAAACTTGATATCCTAAAAATTCAATACTAGTTTTACCAAATTCACATTTAGCCAAATTTATTGTTATGCCAAAATTTTTGAAACGTTCGAAAACTTTACGCAAATGTATTTTATGCTGTTCCAAATTATCACTCGCGATAATTATATCATCGATAAAACTGAAAAGGAAATCGAATCCTTTTAATACGCTATTATTCATAAATCGTGTAAATGTTTGGCTTGCGTTACGCAATCCGAAAGATAATCTCAAAAATTCAAATAAACCAAATTCCGTTATTATGGCCGTTTTCTCGATATCCTCCGGTGCTATTTTGATATGATGATACGCTCTATTAATGTCTAAGCGTGAAAAAATTTTTTTACCTGCCAAAATATAGGTGAAGTTGTGCAGACGCGGTACGGGATACATGTCCGGTTTGGTGATGGCGTTGAGACGCCTGTAGTCACCGCAAGGTCGGATGTCCCCGTTCTTCTTCATCACCACGTGCAATGGACTCGCCCATTCACTCTTCGATGGTCTGCATATTCCCATTTCCTGCATCAATCTAAATTCCTCTTTAACTTTATGATACCTGTTAGCAGGAAGAGGTCGCGCTCGTGCTCGCACTGGAGGTCCCGATGTCTCGATGTAATGATAGACATCGTTGTTAGACTCGCATTCCCTGAATGAAATAGGCTTGGTAATTTCTGAAAATTCAGACAACAAATCAAGAAAAGGATGATTAGAGTCAACCGTGTTAATTGACGGATCAGTATAAGTAATTATGCTGCCAATTGTTAGCAAATCAGTGTTTCTATCAATTAATTTTTTCTTTGTTAGATCTACTAATAATCCATAGTGACGTAATAAATCGGCTCCAATTATCGGCTGTTTAACATTGGCAATAATAAACTGCCACCGAAATGGTCTCCTAAGATTTAAATTTAATACTAAATTCTTAATACCATACGTACTAATTTCAGTCCCATTGGCTGCGTACAACTTATATTTATGACACTCACTATTGTCTCTAACCTTCTTCGTCACGGGCAACACTGACACATTTGCCCCTGTGTCCACCAAAAATCGCATACCCGTATTAATATCGGTAACGCACAGGCGGTGATTGCTAGTATCGATACAGTTACCCGCCGCTGGTAAATGTCCCGTCCACAGTATACGCAGTGTATCCTCCGGAAATTTTTCGCGGGCCAAATCCTTCATCCGCCGCAGGAGTTGTGAAGGTTTCTGGTCCCCGAGGTCAACTTCACTTAGTAATTTTTGAACTTGCCGTAATTCCGACTCTTCATATATACTAAGCAATCGTTCTTTCAAGGTAGTATATTTTTCTTTAGCCGGTGGTTTCAGAAGCAAGTCAGTCACCTGTTGCACGCTGTCCTTTGCCAACTTGGTGATCGCTAAGTTGTACTTGACCTCGTCGCTGAGCTTCTGGTTTGTTATCGCCGCCTCGAAATGGATAAACCATAACCGTGGTGTATCCGTCCAGAAATCAGGAATTCTTGAAGACACAGTGATTTGTGATAAATCACTATTATGCTCGACCGGTGCAGGCACGGGCGTGGGCGCGGGCGCGAGCGCGGGCTTATACATAGACACATCCGGATTCATATTCACAACGTAATAGTTTTAATTTCGACAGCACACTCGCTATTGCACTAAGTTCAAACGACGTCGGGTTCACCAATGTGGGATCACCAATGTAGAGTCACCAATGTAGGATAATTATCTGAGTCTATTTATGTCGGATGCCCCGGCCTGCATCGGGAGTTACTGCCGCCGTAAAGGAAAAGACTAATTACCGAAAATGTTAGAATTTATTGGACAACAACCTAGGACCCCGAACACTTCTGCTCGGGCCGATTAGCGCGCAGTAACTAACCGGCCCCTCTCATACCTCACGCTTGCATACAGACCGCTGACACAGACATTCATACATAACAATAATATTGTGTCCCTACAAAACTAACCGGGACCGACGGCTTAACATGCGTTCCGAAGCACGGTCCATGAAATTTTTCCAGACACATCCATCCACAAGCCGACGGCGCCCGTCGTTGCTTAACTCTTTCGATCACATTGATTCTATAGATTCCTTCTGTAGTGCTTCATATAAATTCAGTTTAATTCACTTTTTCCTTGCAGAAAGGGAACACCTCTCGTCGCTCCGAAGTTTAAACGAGCTTAAGTGGATTCTCAACTACGCGTGTCGGCGCTGCCTGTGTTGCCAACTTGTTTCGTAAACATGTTCGTTACAGTTCGTTTACATCAAGTTTGTTGGAAGGTTAAACCGAATACATAATGTGTGTGAAGTGTTTGTTGATTTGTGACCGCTGGTGGCGACATAAATTCAAGAGTATGTAACGTGTTTGTAGTTACCAGCGGTGCTAGCGGCCAACTCTCGTCCCAATCGACGGGTCGGAGTTCAAATTCAAATCCAAGCGGCACGCAGCTTATGTGCGTTTAAAGAAATTAAATGTATCCTGATGTAACGGTAAAGGAGAACAGTTAAAGGAACATGCATGTCTGAGAATTTTCTAGAATGCATTTGAAGTCAACCAATATGCATTGAAACAGTGTGGCCCATCCCATTCCGAGAGGAGACCCGTAATGGTAGGGGAAAAATGGTTGTGGTAGTTTTATGGTGATTGTTGCTTGGTATTACATTAGCAGTTATAACTGCTGTAGTCTCTAGTCGTGTGTACGACGTGTGTGTGTGACAGTTAATCGAAAGGTATTTTCGTCGTCGTCTACTTACCCTGAGAATGCCTTGTTTTGGGGCGAAACACGTGTTGATGTGTGTGTTGATGTATGTATTCATTGATTGCGTGTGTGATACATACACCATCATACATTTTTGTTCGCGGATTGTTGCAAAGTAGATTAATCCTTGGTTTGTAATAATGAAGTTCCATAAAGTAACGCCTGATACAGTTAATAATACTATAATGTTTTTTCAAAGGTCAGAGCCGGTTAATAGTAACATAATCAACAAAGCACTCGCGAACCGCTATTTTTCAATCCAAGTTAAAATAATAGGTTGGGGAAAAAGTCTTTTCGCATTATAGTATGTAGGAACTTGTAATAAAAACTCTTTGGCTATACTATTTGTATCTGGCTGGTTTTGGTATCATTGAAAGTTTGAATTTTAAAGAACATAATTCTAAATTCACATTAGGAAAATGTGTGATTTTCATTTGTTTTTCGTACCGCCAAGATGAGTGAATCTAATGAAGAAATTCGATACATTTTAAAATTTTACTACAAAAAAGGTAAAAATGCAACGCAAGCCGCGAAAAAAATTTGCGACGTTTATGGACCTAGTGCAGTGTCTGTGAGAGTAGCACAAATTTGGTTTAAGCGTTTTCAATCCGGAAATTTTGATGTCAAAGATGCACGTCGCTCTGGTCGCCCAATTACGGATAAAAAGGGTGCCATTTTTGAAAAAGTGGAGCAAGATCGGCATGTCAATAGTTACGACGTAGCTGAAGAACTGGGAATTGACCACAAAACAGTTTTGGCGCATTTGAAAAAAACTGGGTACACAAAAAAGCTCGATATTTGGGTACCTCACGAGCTCACTGAAAGAAACCTAATGAACCGTGTACTCATTTGTGATTCTTTATTACGACGTTATGAAACCGAACCATTTTTGATGAAGCTGATAACTGGTGATGAAAAGTGGATCACGTACGACAAGAACGTGCGAAAAAGGTCGTGGTCAAAGGCCGGTCAGGTTTCACAGACTGTGGCGAAACCCGGGTTAACTCGCAACAAGGTGATGCTGTGTGTGTGGTGGGATTGGAAGGGCATTATTCATTATGAGCTGTTACCACCAGGCAGGACCATCGATTCTGAACTCTACTGCGAACAACTGATGAGATTAAAGCAAGAAGTTGAGAGAAAGCGGCCGGAATTAATCAACAGAAGGGGTGTGGTTTTTCATCATGATAACGCTAGACCTCACACATCTTTAGCCACTCAGCAAAAATTAAGAGAGTTTGGCTGGGAGGTGTTAATGCATCCGCCGTATAGTCCTGACCTTGCACCTTCAGATTTCCACCTGTTTCGGTCTCTTCAGAATTCTTTAGGCAGTGTCAGGTTAACATCACGAGAGGACTGCCAAAACCACTTGTCGCGGTATTTTGATCAGAAGTCCCAAAATTTCTATAGGAATGGGATCATGTCCCTACCTACAAGATGGCAAAAAGTTATCGAACAAAATGGTACCTACATACTTTAGTTAAATGTAAATAAACTATATTAAAAAAAGTTTGGAATTTTCATAAAAAATGCGAAGAAACTTTTTCCCCAACCTAATAGTTTTATATCGACTTAGTGCCCGACGCACGCTCACATTCGATTCGAGGCTGCTCTTCTATCTGAATTCAATTTCAGCGTGCAGTTGTGTTTAAGATGCGGTATGATTTGTTTACCTTCGTGCATAAATGGTTGTATTGGTTACACATAGAATATGGAAACAACAATAAGTAAATTATGCTTTAACCCTTTGTATAGCAAATGGTATTAATAAAACTTAAATAAATAAAACTACAATTCTAGTGAGTTCGATGTATGACAGGCAGTTTTTAATCCGTGGATTCCGAGGTCGGACACCGTGTGACACACGATGTAGTCGTGATAAATATAAAGTTTATTTATAGTATTTTTATTGTTGTGTATATATCTATATAGTTTTATTACATTTTTACTGTCTGATTTTTTTTAAACTTTTATTGTGTACCATATTTGTGTATTGGCCGGCCATATGGTACTACTGGAAAATGCAAGACTATGTATGTGCCAACCTGACACTAAAATTATTTTGTTTTTAATTTGATTTAATGTAATATCACTATGTTAAATTATAAATGAAAAACATTATACCAATTTAAGGCGCAAAATAGTTCCAAAATGGTTAGGTTAATGGTAGGTTATCGAACGACCAGACTATACCACACAAGTTTTGTAACGCATTATTTTAATAAAAACACGAAACGTGTTTTATCCTAGATACGTGGCATGAATGTGAAATGGAAACCATAGACTACCACTTGCCACGCAACCTAGTAATAAGATGCGTCCGGCTATCCTGCATTTTCCAGTAGTTTATATGACCCGCAGTTATGTAGTAACAGCAGAACTAAACCAGAGACATACTTTTAGGGTTTTTTTTTAAATTATCATTCAATAAATCCCCCTGATATAATCCTTACGTATAATTTTTATCTAACGAGTCTACTCGTAGGGTTCTTACATGATAAACACCCACTTGGTAAGCCGGGTATTCATGCAAGCCAGCATTCTAGTTATGTGCATTTCTAGTTATGTGCATTTTAAGTAATTAAGTTATACGAGTATAACCTAGTAATATTATATAGCCTATGTCACTCAGTGAAGATGCAGCTATCTAATGGTGAAAGAAATTTTGAATTCGGTCCAGTAGTTTTTGTGTGAAAACATTACAAATGTTTCCTCTTGAAAATATTAGTATAGATTAAATAATGTACTTATCGGGATTTATGATAGGAAATTATTATGATTCCTGCATGCCTGAGAGTTCTTTAAAATATTTTTAAAATGCACCGAGTCTGACAACTTGATCTGAACATCGCGTTCATATGTGATTGGACCCATGTTTGTCCAGCTTGCATAGTAAGTGTAGTCTCCGCCTTAATACTTCATAGACTAATGCGAAATCCCTTTGTGCATTAATTAGTATCTACACACAGCAAACCGATGGTTTGCACAAGCCCACTTAGTTACCGCCGTGTCCCATGCCAATGCCGGCATAACTGTGTGTGAGATAAGGGCTATTATCGTCAGAATAGTCCAATGTTTGGAAGCTGACGCCAGGCCAAGTAAACAGTGATGAACAAACAAAGCAGTGGTTATCGAAATCCTATGTAAATTGCCGTCATAATTTTTATTGGCCGCTGGTCGCCGGACGATATTCCCGGTGATTGAAAGATGTGCATTGATTTGCATTTGGGAATTCAACATTGGATTGTGCAGTCAATGTAGAATGCAAGATATTAATAGCTGATAACACAATGGGGAAATGGTGAAAGTTTGTATAATAATTAGTATCTACGAGAGACTTTTATGCGGAAAGAATAGAAGAACAAAAGGATGTTATTTGTTTCGGGCGTATGGTGGTTAGAAACTTAACATAGTCACGGTCTACTGGGAGAATTGAGACTACAAAATTTGGTCAAAAAAAGGTTAATACTGCATGTTGCTTAAATTTTCTTTTAATATCCTTAAAAAGTATTACTGGAGATTATTATCTTAGTTTATTACAAATTGTTAATGAAATGGGCGCATTTTTATCACAACGTGTAAACGGATATCACGCAGATGTCCACTTCTACGTCAAAGCATTTTTTTAGAGTAAAATAGACATTTACATTATTACAGTAAAACAACGATATAGCGAAAAAACCTGTCACACAATTCATGAAGAAGGTTATTTTAATGCATCATAGAAAATTACATGGACCGATTTACAACTCAACTCATAAAATAATCACAATTTTTACTCACCTGTGAAATTGCAATTATATAGATGTTCATGTCTAATTATCTGCAAGCGATATAATAGGTCCTATACAAATTCAGACTAGAAACTACTACTAGGAATTTAAAGTTAGAATCACCCAATAACACTTTGCTCGACCCGGGGATCGAACCGAGGTCTCGGATTGCCACTGATCGGGATCACCAATTAAAATTGGTTTGGACTTCGCTTTATTTACCCCATCATCAAACTGTCATCAATGGAAAACAGTAGGCATGTAGAGTGTAGAGGGCATTACATCAGCACGCACCTCCTCACTCGCAATCAAATATAAATGGAAACTGTGTACTTGTTCGAGGAATTCTCCATAAAAAGCTACAAACAATTTGTTTCTTACTATTAATAGTATGCCTTTCTGTGTTTTTTATTTGCTATGGAATCCAAAGTCAATGAACAGAAAATCATGATCAAGATCATATACAATTAGATTAGATATAATGTGGGGAGCAAAATTAACACTTATATTTTAACTCTTTGGTACTCGTATATAGTTACCATGGGTAGTAACCCGTGGTAACTATAATATACGAGTACCATGGTAACTATCCATTAAAATAAGGCATTTAAATTAACATTTAAATTAATTAATTAACTTTACATATTTGAGTGTCATTAAAGTGAAATTAAAACGTAACGTTTCAAAACATAAGTCCAATAAAGCCCATTTTCACCAATCACAAGTATTATGAAATTTCTACTCGTTACTGTAAAAAAATTCTTTTCCGCCATGCAATCTCCACTACAAGTCTCAAAGCTCATCTTTGCCCCAAAAATGTATAAAGATGCAAGAATTAAGAATCTTTGGGAAACATTACAAAAAACAATACAATAAACATACTTGAGAGCGTTTACAATAATTATATGACAGAAATAGAAGAGCGTTAGAAGAATGTGAGGTTCTGGCTCCTGGACTATAAAGTTCTGGCTTTGCGACATATGCTCGTAGCACCGAATTTAGTGCCATTACCGACAAAGCTTCACGAAAAAAGATGGTGCCATTTGAGCTCGTGTTTCAAGGACCATGTCAGATTTCTTGGACGTAAACATTAAACGGCAGCGGGAGCGACAATTAATTATAGTATAGAAAGTTTTGGCAAGCTTTATTCATGCCCCTTACATAGGTTCAGGCATCCTACTAAAAGCATCGATATGATGGGGTGTCTTTGACTAAAAGTAAGTAATGAAATATGCTTGTCGAAAATTTTCAGTATTTTTAGCATTTTATCAATTAATATTTTGTATTATGTTATTTCTATTAATTACGATTTCTAATTAGCCATAGCCCAATGGCTCGAGTCGATTCAATGTGATCGAAAGAGTTAAGCAACGAAGGGCGCGGTCGGTTTGTGGATGTGAGCGGTCACCCATCCACAACTGGCAAAATTTCATGGACGCTATCGTGCTTCGGAGAGCACGTAAAGCCGTCGGTCCCGGTTGTTTTCAATGCTGGAAGCAGTCGTTAAGTCTTGACAAAGACCTTCGGATGGCTTGAGAACATTCGACACCGGGTTGGCCACTAACCCCTCCACCAATCCGCATTGGAGCAGCGTGGTGGAGTATGCTCTAGACCTCCCGCAGCAGTCTCTGTGGGGGAAACCCGTGCCCAGCAGTGGGACGTCTATGGGTCGCAGCGATTAATTACGATGGCCGGAAAAAAATGCTTCTAGCGCTAAAGTGTCAATTGTACCTTCCTTATATTTTCAGAAACAGTGTACAATATTTAAGTGCATGGCGTACGGTAAAATAATAAATAATAATAAGCAGATATTGGCGAAGCGTCAGTAAAGAAAAATGAAGATAAAAGTTAATTAAAAATTTAGTATAAATGTAATGTATTAAAAATACAGATTTTGATATTACTGTAACCTACTACAGAGAAAATAACATACTACGTTAAAATAATATGGTTATAACAATAACAAATAATATGGATATATGGTTTTTTTAAATAACCTAGCAGACCTATTATATATGTATTTCATTTTCTATAATTCTGTGTCACTTTAAATTGTTGTTGTGTACACGAATCGTTGAATAAATTAATAAATATCTCGTAATCCGCTTCCGCCTATGACTGGCGCTGTAGTCCGAGGCTTTGTTTCAAGTGGTCGCATTTATTCTCCTCATGCCCGAGTCCTCTTTAATTATGGATAATTTATATTCAGATTAAAACCGCCAGGTGGGAATGGGCGTGGTCCGCTCTATTATATACCGCACGTGACTACGTGCAATATTGGATTTTATGGGCGGATCGTTTGCAACTTGTTAGTGGAACTAGGCTCTCGTACTAGTTAGTTGGAGTAGGAGTTCTTGTTAGTATTGCTCTATGAAATTTGAATCTTGGCATATTTCGTGGAAGTCTGGATTGGTAGTATTGTGAATGGTTTTCCCTGTTTTTAGTGTGTTTAGTTAGTAGCACTGTGTTTGTAGCAAGTATTAGTTTAGTAAGTTATTAAAGTGTTTTCTATCGATCGCGGGTTTCATTTAATGTTTTCGCTCAAGTCGTGTTCACTTGTTGATATTTTATTTATTTAGTTATTTATATATTTATTTGCATAAAGGCGACTAAAAGGGGACTTCTGGGGTTGCGGGCGGTGAGAGGGGGAGCTCGAACCGTCCATCGATGTGACCCCGGGAAAGACGACGCTGTTTGTGGCTGCACAGCGTTGTGAAAAGAGCCCGTCTTGGGCGCAGCGCTGGAGGGCACCGGCGCGTTCTACAAGAGATCCCGGAGCCCTCCTGTAGCGCCGGAGTAGGCCACCGAGTGGGTTTTAGTGGGTGTAAGTCCCACATAACCCGGCGTCGCTCCCACGACGTCCGGGTACCTTTTCAAGGTTTCCCACTCGTTAAACAAAAAAAAAAAGGATGTACTTGTAAGAATAGGAACACAAATATAAAGGTAACACTTTTTTTATTTTTTATTACAACAGTTCATGCAGAGTAGGTACCTTACTTTCATAAATTATCTATTAATAATATTTTAATAGCTGTTTGACTATGGTCTGTGACATAATTGTGACACATCCACCTTTTTATGCACCACTTAATTTTTTTTAAATTATTGTAGCAGGAACCTTGATTCTTTCAGTACACAGATTCTACCAGTCGGACAATATTGCAGCACAGCGCCACTGGCCGTTACATAAATTAGATGTGTATCGAATTGTGCGGATTTCGTGGCATTCACGCCTTGATTTATAATAACATGTATTAGCGAAACTGCGTCGGTTAATATGAAATTAAAATTTATCAACGGATAGCTTTATATGAATAGGGTTGCTGCAACGAGCGGTCCATGCAAGGCACGGGGTTTTTTCAAGTGTATTATAGTGAACATTTCATAAGGAAGATATTTCACATCGATAACTAACAGTTTATATCAACAGTTATTGTATTATTGCACTATCATAAGTCGTTGCACGTTGTTAAGAGTCACCAATTTTTTTTATTATTCGCCCGATTAACAATATCCCTTTTCAAAATTCACGAGCATCCTGTACAGTATCATTAATACGAGTACATTTAATTAATAACTTACTTCATAACATATAGGAACAATATAGGTACATTCGCGTAAAGAATGACAGTGCGGATTGGCGTAAAGGTTAGTGGCAAAAGTATTGTCGCCTGAAAGCTAGCATGGATAAACTGTTAGCTTACGATGAAATCCGGGACCGACGAAGGACGGAAGATCTCAAGAAGCAATGCGCGACCGATTAACCATCTAACTGCCGTTGGAGAACGAGGCGAGCTAACACTATCGCTGTTCGGTGACACTGTTATGTTTAGATTAAACTTATTAAAAAAATAGATTAACTGCTAAAATGTAAGAGTCATTAGGCCCAACAAAAACCGTCCATTCCAAAAAATAATTGAAATTTGATAATTTTTCGAGCCGTCAACGAGCACTTGAGGGTAGATTCAACAAAAACTATCGAATACTTTACCTGGACATATCTATAGGCGATGTCATCAAACTTAGTTATATGGCCAAATTCTGATTAGCCGGCTCGCAACGGCTAGGCCGATAATCCTCACCCGATCGGATAATACGCCAAGTTATAAATTATGAATCACTCGTTCTCTAATATCCCGTGTATCGGTTTAGCTGCTGCAATAGGATCCATGTTTGTTAGAACTCCACCTTCTACTCCTTTATAGTACCAGAACACATATGTTTTCTGTTTTTGTTTGTAATGTTGTCACATAGCTACGTAAAGGTTTGCAGAATGTGTATATTGCTAATATAGAAGTCTTTGTACATTGCTTTTTTTTTTCAAGTAAAAATGGAGAAAAGGTTTTAGGAATGACCTTAGTTTTGTTGTACAGAAGAAATTCATGGCATGGCATGAACTTAGTTCATGGCATTGTTTGATCGTTGTAGTTCAACTGATTTAAAAACTAAGAAATATAACACGTGGATCTCATAAAAAAACAAATAAAATAAAGTTTCTACTTATCTCGGTTAAGAATCTCGGCTGACTGCTGGGCACGAGTATCTGATCACAAGCTACTCAAGAGTGGATTGACACGAGTCAACAACAAGATTGTCGAATTTTATTTGGTTTAAATACTCATCGGGCTAACTCAAGCCCTATCATCCGTCATTTGTGCCACACAAAGGCAGCTTCATAAATAAATCATTTCAAACTTGTTTTACATACAAAGATACAAATAAGCGGTTTCAATGACTGCATCATTATTTATTTAACGGAACGTTAACCATCTATCATTATTTTGACCGCTGGCCGAAGATGTATGTCGGGCATTTTTATTTATAGTATATAAGATATAGTACCATTAGTTCTAATTAATCATTAATTATAATAATGTTCAATTTATGTTAATGTTCAATTATGAGCAACCCATCCCATTCCGATAGGTAATCCGTGCCCAACAGAGGGACAAAGAGTGGTAACAACCTCCACTTGATTCGTTTAGAGGTTGCATTTACAGTTATACATATGTACTTTAAAGATAAGTATCTACGTTCGTGCGTCCCAATACCAATATGGCGCCGCTCTCATTATTCATGCCAACGACAGCTTTCTCCCTGCTATCATTAATTCTCACGCGCCGTATCTGATACCTGAGGAGTTATTTGAGTGTTTTTCCTTTAAATTATCCTTTTTTCACATTCTATTTTGTTCGTTTCGGTGTGAAATCTATTAGGTTTGGCAGGTATATTGAAATTATATATTTTATCAACATTCTGCTGGGAAAAAAACGTCTCCCGTGCTTCTGAAGGAACGACAATATTTTTGTTATTCCATGATCGAAGGTGATAATAGCTTAGCGTTTGAAATTTAGTCTCTCATTCGAGTGGGTCTGAGTGTAAGTAAGTATTAATCAATCAATTATTAATCAATTATCAAGTATTAATCAATCCTGCTTTAAAGTAGAAGAAAAACATGACATGAGAATGCATGGAAACCTGTATGCCTGAGAGCTCCTCCATCTTGTTAAAGAAGGTACGTTAAGTTTGAAAGATCCACTAGATACATCAACAGAGCTACCAAGTTTTACGAAGCTACGAATAGTTCTAAAGAAAGAAAGTATGAATAGATATAGAAGTTGCGTAAATTTATACCCATATCAAAATAATCTCGGTCTACCTGAATAGCTTTGAAACTATTTAGTCGCTTGAAAGTAGTGTTATGCAGTGCACTTAATTCTTTACCTCAATAGACCCGCTCCTGCTCCAGTCCTTTGACAGCTTTATAGAAATATAGCAGAAGAAATGTTATATCCTTGGAAAAATCCTAGGAAATAAATGCATAGGTACGGGCTTCGACGCCACAAATCAGATTTATGTGAATCTTAAAGCAAACGATCATTTTGATTTATTCTTGAATGTATGACTTCAGTCGAGTCGAGACCACGAATCGGAATACGGAGTATTGGCCACCCAACAGGCGAATAGGCGAAGTGAAGACAACCGCTGTATACAGAGTATTCAGAGGACATTCCCTATCCTAATAGGAAGGAGTGATATCAATTGAGAAAGACCTAAGTCCACTTTGAAATACTGATGGATGGATGATGTAAACATATGATGTAAACATATTGAACACAAACTAAAAATTAATTAGAAAGCCATAAACGGAAATACAAAACGCAATATAAACGGAAATATTGATATGATAAGTTCTTTGATTTTTGTTAATTATTGTTTGAAAACAACTATGAAGGCGACAACATTTCTATAAGATGTGACGATGATTTGAATAACAATACAACAATTACTAAGAACAAACAACCCTCATTGTTCTCAAACTATCTCAGTTTAAGTATTCTTGTAACAAAACTTAACGGAGCGTGAACTCTCAAACTGTTGGCAATATTTATCCTGCTAACCGCAATACACCTCAGACAAAACAAACGGCAAAAAGTTATAAACTTGAGAGAGAGAGGCGCTTTGTCTCCGAAACTGAGATAATACAGGCGTGAAACAAGACCGCAACACAATTAACCTCTTAAATTTGTCGCGGCTACACCCATTCTCACGAGTTGGGAATAGTCGGGATATAGTCTTATTAACACATGTTTGTTCTCAAATACGACATCCTTTGAGAAATCGGCTGCAAGGCACGGGTATCAAAACAAAACTCAGATTTCATAACTTGGTAAATAACTTTGGGCGTGAATGGTTTAGCAATTGGTGAAGAAGTATTTGGTATCTCTTAATAGGAAGAGTTGAAGACAGAAAATCAGCGCCGCAATCGCTGCGGTATTATGCTAAGCGAGTTCCATTTTCTGCAACTCTGACAAATGTGAACATACATAGTTCCTTCCATTAATTTTTGGTAATAATCAAATTTTAATATATATTGTTTTTGTTCTTTTGTATTTGCTTTCACCTTTTCTCGCACTGTTTAATATAAGTTTTTTTAGTTTAATCCTGATTTTTTTTTTAATTTTTGCTTTAAGTGTGTATTAGAGTTAAGAAATAAATTATTTTTATCTTATTTTATCTAATTATCGTCACCTCAATTTAGTCGTCAACTACCTACCAACCAAACTACCATTAGCGTTGTTTCGCAAAATAAATCGGAACTTGAGTTCCGCGATAATATTTCCATGGTTAAATTTAATTTAAAGGGTTTTATTCTTACTAATATTTAGATGGAAAAGTGAGTTTGTTGCTTTGTTGGTTTATCCTTCTTCTCCTCCTCAACGGAATGATGAATCAATGTGACTAGATAGTGATGACGATCTAATCTCTCGCAAACAAAGAAGATACAAGTACAAGTCGCAGTTTAAATAAAACGTTAGTAAAAATATCTTTCGTCAGTCAGTGACTCCAACATAGGCGAACTTCGGGAATCGGTGCTTTTGGGCATCGAAGCAAAGGGTAGGCAAAGTTTTCCCACCAATTTTCACCAGTAATTGAATTATGCTGTAAATATTTCGATTCAGTCAGTTACGTACCATTTACATCGCGATAGAAACTAAATCGGATCTTGAGTCGCGCGATAATAATTTGCACTCATTTACAGCAGAAATTCTCACGGTGTTTTGCGGGGACCGTTAGTGGCAATTTAGACGGTGCTCGTTATCGGGCGACGTCGTCCGAGGGTGGTTTAATGCTTATTTATTGAAAGGCTTCTGTCTTTGCGGGCAGCGGAGTTATTTTCGGGATCATTGTGTCAGCGCGCGACTGTTTTATGTGGTCCGGGGTCGTTACGATACGAACGAATTCAGTTCCATGTCGCCTCTGAAACGTGGAGAACTCTTAGATTCATTTGCTTTATCGTTCCGACCGCTACTTAAATCCGACCGGTCGTCGTACAAGCGGATTGAATGGCATGGAAAAAGAATGGGTTTAGGGCGGTAGGTTGCAAAGGATACCTGCAAGTAACCATGACAAACATATTTAACTACACATATACCACCTGAAATCGTAAAATAAACTTTTACTGGGGGCTGCATAAGCTGCATAAATGTATCCGTATATAGAGTCCCTGTGAGATTTGCTATCATCCCTTTAAGCTTTCGCACACAATACGTATTCGAAGGCGATGGTGACCACAGAAATTTGTACGACTCGCTGGCGCGGTGGTGCGTGACAGACCCTGAAGGCCGAACGCGGGTCCCGAGTTCAAATTCGCGGGGCGAATTTATTTCACAGATAAATATCTCAGGTCATGGATGTTCAATTGTGTTGTGGCGTATATTTATTATTCACTAGTGGACGCCCGCAGCTTCGCTCGCGTGGAATTAGACATTCACTAACTTCAAAAACGGCAAAGTTTCATACTAACTTTGCACTCTCGTTTTACCCCCTTAGGGGGTGAATTTTCAAAAGTACTTTCTTAGTGCTCCCCTACGTTATAAACCCCTGTGCAAAATTTCAAGTTCAGTCAGTCAGCTTCTCCTTTTATATTTATAGATTTACTTACTTAAGATTTTAAAAAGGTGTCCCTTTGTCGCATAAAACGCACATAGCTTATAAAATGTTCTGAGATTAGAACCTTCACTAGCTCAGCCATCACCGCTTAACATACCATTAGTTACCCCAACTATTAATCCGGCAACCTTGAACCACGCACGCAGGTAATTAACCGCGCTTACCGCCAACAGCGATCTTTACAAAACTCCACACACTTATCTTTCCATAAATCTCGCGGCAAAAAACGCCAGTCATCGAATGTTCATTTCGCATTATTCTGTGCCAGCTTTCACACACAAGCCAATTCTCCGGTGACTAATAAATAACACGGTTTGTGGAATGGCGGCGATCAATCCGTCGTACATACGCTCACGGGCTCCATTGATTTCTAGGTCTCAATGTGTTCGAATCAGTGTACACACGATGATTGGGGTTCATCAATTCGTTATTTTTCCATCTTATTCAATCCTCTTTACGGTTGGAATTAAGTAGGATAGATAAAACCAATGGCGCGAGCGGAGTTTCGCTTCACAGTATCCACGAATCCATCGAGACATGATTAGCTAGGTGGTAGAATCAGATTTAGGATTTACCCGCATTGGCTGTTCTGATTTTGTAACTCTCTCTATAACAGTTCATCTTGCAACGGCCCGGTAAAGTTAGTTTATATGTCATGATAAGTAAGTATGAGAATTAAAAGCCCAGTACAGAAAAAGATAAATAATGAGTCAATGAATCTAATTCAATTTCTAACACTATTAACACTTGTTTCGATGAAACCTAGTACATTTCAAGTATGTTGAAGTCTTGACTACGCGAGAAAATAGAACATTTTGTGTAGAAAAGTGATGAACTTGATTGGCAAGAAACGAGTAGGCGAGATAATGATGACTTACACGGGAGACTAAAATTCGTTTGTAAAAAAAAAGTGTACCTACCCTTGTTTTGACGTACTTTAAAATGAAGCACCAACCACAATCTCTATCTCTAGAATAACTTAAGCCAATAGTATGTACTTATTTAAAACATTTGTCTTGGGAATATAACTTATGTTATGAATGAGGTCGCAGGGATGAGTAATTATATGATACTAGTGGACGCCCGCAGCTTCGCTCGCGTAGAATTAGACCCATTAACGACGTCTACCCGTCTAACGACTTCAAAAACGGCAAAGTTTCATACTAACTTTGCACCCCCGTTTTACCCCCTTAGGGGGTGAATTTTCAAAAATCCTTTCTTAGTGCTCCCCTACGTTATAAAAGGAACCCCTGTGCAAAATTTCAAGTTTCTAGCCCTTATAGTTTAGGCCCTGCGTTGATATGTCAGTCAGTCAGTCAGTCAGTCAGTCAGTCAGTCAGTCAGTCAGTCAGTCAGTCAGTCAGTCACCTTCTCCTTTTATATATATATATATATATATAGAAGTAGTAATGTACCCTATAATATAACTTTTAAGTATCAGCTTAGGTTTATGATAGTTGACACTGAACTTAAAAAGGAGCCTTGTCGAAGAGTAAGCTAATAAAGCGATTCGTAGCTGCCGTAGCACCTGCGTAGCGCGTAGTTCTAGCGCCTAAATCACAATCGTAGCAAGTAAGTTAATAAAGCAGCCATTCGTAGCTATCGTAGCACCTGCGTAGCGCGTAGTTCTAGCGCCTAAATCACAATCGTAGCACTCTATTATTGATCGAAGACTATAAAACCTCGATCGCACATATCCGCCAATCACAATTGATTGTGCTGCGCACGGTCAGGCTCGACGCGAAGCACAGGCCGTTTGCGCAGTGTGTACACATTAGTTAAATGACCCGCTCCAAATGAAGCTACATTCAATGACTGCCCTTCGAACACGGTGAGGGTAGCGACGGCACAGACAGCATCGCCCACACCGTTCTCCGTCATACATTCATATTTGGCGAAGTTGCGATGCGCACGGGCACGATGAGAAGCACGAGCGCATTGCGCAATGTGTATAAACGGTTACATAAGCAATTTGCGCAATCAAATATAACCAAAGTTAAATGAGCAACCTCTACTATTTCACGACTCCGTCGCGTGGTGGTGCCGAACCGCAAGTCTCGGGATCGAACCCCGGTTGGGGCATGTATTAATTTCGCAGATAAATATGTGCTCTCGGGTTTACGACGTTAGATTGTGTTGTATCCTCGTTAATCGATTAAGATTAGATTTTTAAATGTATTTCTTGTTATAAAATCAATAATAAATGAGTATGGAATTTAAGAGCCGCAACTTAACATCCAAAGAGCCGCATGTGGCTCGTGAGCCGCTGGTTGCCGACCCCTGGCCTAGGCCTAGGCCTACCACAGGGGTATGTGTAACGTTAATTCAATTATTTACTATTTTCAATGACTGACCTTCAAACACGAGAAGGGTGGCGGTAGCGCTCACAGCGTCGCCCACGCCGTTTTCCGCCACGCATTCGTACGTGGCTTCGTCGCGTTGAGCACGTACAGGCTCGATGCGCAGTACAGCGCCGTTCGCACCCGGGCCGGCGGCTGAATCCATGCCCGACACTTGGTACCGGGACTGCATGCCTGGCAAAAAAAGATAGATTGTTAGGCATTGCTTTACTTTATGTAATTTTACCTAACCCAGACGTCCCACTGTATGGCTCGATACACGGCTGCGGTCTAGAGCATACTCCACCACGCTGCTCCAATGCACTCGAATGTTCACAAGGCGAAGGCCATCAACAAGGCTTAACGATTGTTTTTACTATTGAAAACTACCAGGAACGACGGCTTGGCGTGCCCTTCTTTGCTTTGTTATGTTGCTTTGTATTGCATTATTCTATGTTAAGCTCTCAACTGACAAATGTGTATTGTGTATTGGTTAGTCTTTGGAAATGCGGACTGTATCCTAAAAGTCATTACATTTGGCAAGAAGAAGAGCACATTTATTTCAAAAGTAGACAATACAAATTAACACAACACTATTAATAAACGATAAAAATAAAATTGAATTGGCTACTTAACGAAAAGGGGCCGCACTCAGCGTTGGTAAGGCGATGCAGATTGGAATTTAAATAGTATTGTGTCCTCTCTTACGTCGGATGACGCCAATATATTGTACAGGTTGATGGTTCGATGCTCCGATCACGTTAGAAAAATACTTGAGTCACGAAATATTTTTATATTTTGAATTTGTATTTTGTACTCATGTATTGTAATTATGTTGATATGTGATTATGTATTTATCCTTTACGGGGTGTGATGTGATCGCTCTGCGATAAAGTCCTTTCATTAATAATAAAAAAGCCGTACTTAGAATAGGTACCTACAGCTAGTATTAAGTTATTTTAAAATTTTATGGTGCCCATTTCTTTGAGTATTTTTAAGCTGCACGAACTAAATACGAGGCACGAACATTTTCTAACGATGTAACTCAATTCAATTCAATCATCGACATCTCAACATCGACTGATTTCCGAAAAACATGTAACGCAAAGGTTTTTCAATCAGCCTCATCTGGAATTTATGTTTATTGGAAATCTTATAACGAGGTGGAGCGTCCGAGATCTTTTATAACGTCCTGCACTTTGCATTTTCCATTTCCAGAGAGTTGAATAAAACCTATTGTGATTTTAATGCGGTCCTTGGACCTTACATCGTTGGGTTACGGTTCAAAATGAGTCGATCTGGCCAGACCCAGCGATTCCCGCTTGGCTACTAGACGGCAGGGTGACAGAGCTAAATCGCCACTCGCGGTGAGTGCCAAGGAAATGTATTTCACAACAAGTGAGAATAATCGTTGTCTTCCGCGGCATTAAAAGGAAAATGATTTTTGTAAGCTTAGTGCAACATCTTGCAACCAGCTATTTTTTACATCTTCACTCGTTTTTTATTTCTCCACTTCTCGAACTGGCTCTTTTATCGGATTAAACGTAATTGGGTGCATATGAAATGATAATAATAATAAATTCAATTGTAGTACATATCAATATAGCTATACACATGGTATAATTATTATAATGCACTTATTATTGCTTAACGAGATGCCTTGTTTTGCTGTTAGGATTTATAGAAATGTTTAATGGAACAGTATGTACCATTAAACATTTTGTAAAATAAATATTAAGTATTACCATTTTGAGATATTTCAGGAATTAAAATACATACTTAACAGCAGTATGTGATCTTTTAACTTGACTGAGCTTTTAACTTTTAAAACAATCGAATATATTTCGAATACCATTGGTATTCCAAGGGCAGACTTGAAAACTAAATTCTTTCATGTGACAACCCTGATTTATCTCAGGTTAAAATATATGTAGCTATGCCCTCGCCGAGTCCTCTTGGGCAGAATGCATTTGCCGCTACACATGTTAAACAAAATAGAGGTACATTTGCTGAATCCTACGGGGAGGGTTTTACCGGGAAAAATATTAGTGACCTAACGGTAAACCAGTTCATGGTTACAATTTTCCAACAGATATGATGGTAGGTGAATTTAAAATTGTGTTTCAAAAGTAGCTTATTTACATAGCTACACATGATGCATTGTCACATGATCACATGCTTAGTTGCCTTTTATTGGTCTCGACTAGCATTTTAAGCTCTCGTGTTTCCTAAGGGTAAGCCTTAAGTAGTTCTTCTTTTTTGTCTTCTTCTCTTTCTGGAGCTATAAGCCCCCGTGCTTTGTAAGGCGACAAATCCATAACTAAGTAGTTCTCCTTCTTATTTTTGTCTTCTTTTACCTGTTTGTTTGCTATTTTCTGCACACCACAGCCAGCTATCATAAACAACTGTGCAAAGCATGCAGTGTTATGATTGAGGACGCATCGAGACGACATTCATGCCCCGCCAACGCCTCGCTCCAAGCGAATCTAGAATTCACTGCACATTTGGAGCCCAGAAAATATGGCAAATATCTGAATATATTCAATTTGTATACATATTTTAGCAGTACACATCATTCCTTGACGGGTTTATCTGGCGAATGTGGCATAAAACCATGGTCTAGAGTGCGGTACTTTTCTATTTGCATGCCACAGGTAGGATTTTCTTTCAAAACTTTTTTTGAGGCTAAAAGAAGATTTCTTATAATTTTCGTCGAACAACGTAGATTTATTCTTTTTCTTAAAAAATCTTTAATCCTTCTATGAAGTAATATTAATCATACCGCTCAATGCTTACGTAGTAAACCCACTTTTCATCAGCTATTTTTTGGTCGCATGTAATAGTTGGTTAGCCTATTGCCATAGCTGACGTCCTATTGATGGACATGGGTCTTCCCCAAATACAGCTGCGGAAGGTCTAGAGCGTACTCTACCACGCTGCTCCAATGCGGATTGGTGGAGGGGTTACTGGCCAACCCAGTGTCGAATGTTCTCAAGCAACTCGAAGGTCTTCGGGAAGGCTTAAGTAGCGCCCATGAAATTTTGCCATTAGAGGTAACCCGTCTACAAACCGACCGCCCCCGTCGTTACTTAACTCTGTCATTCACAGAATCGATGCAATTCACCGGGCTATGGATGTTTGTTTATAGTTATCTAAAGATTACGTTACAAAAGCGATCCAGTACACTCGTAAGAGTCAGGCAAACTTGTACGATATCGAGTCTCTACGAGTTAATAAACTCCACCTGCGTATATTCAACTAGTTGTTAGACGTTGGGACGCTATGGTGCGGTTTACTACACGATTCAAGTTTTGGTAACACAAGCCTCAGAGTTTCATTACAGTGTAAAAGCCAATATAATTAACTAAACAAGTTATCTTGTTCTTGGTGATCTTAAGTTTATCTTAACTAACTTCTAAGTTATAAAGCATAATTATTCTATATTTTTTTATTCATTCAACTGTTAACATTTGTTACAAAAATGAAGCAATTCTATTGAAATTTGTGAAATATTCTAACGAACTTTCCCATACCTTCATTATTTTCCGCCTACATTGTGACCACAAAATTAATTTGGTTAATATCCGTCAACAGGTTTTCATGTTATGTGTAAACATAATAATTTCTTGACTTCACTTTAATTAGATTAATTTACTCCCATTTTCGAACCCTTTGTGGATTAAATATACAAAAACATCGAATTTGGTACTGGTGAATTTTGGTGAACACACATACATGTATCATTCTTCTTAAATACAGGACAACAACGCCAATGGTTTACTCAGAAACGCCTGTCGAAAAATAATATAATCTACAGTTAATAATTTTTTTCTCTCTATCTTATAAAGTATCAAATATCGGAGAAACACATGTGTCATATTCTATTAATTAAGACAACCTTTTACTGCATTTTTTTTTCAGATCCAACAGCATAATGCTGAGTAATGACCATTTTTTTTGTACTCACTGCAACAGGGATAACGTTTAGGCATAAGCTGTAATTTTTTAATACTAGATTATTTTTGTGTAGTGTAGTTAGCTCTGTGTGTCATCTTTGTTGCAGTCATACACAACAAATAAAGATTTTCTTTCTTTTTCTCTTTCATATTTCAAATTTATCAGATAATGTTTGAGAAAAATTCTATGGAAACTTTTATCTTGTATTCCAGGAGAACCTCTTCACTTTTCGGAATGAACAGTATATGTGATCCGTCTCAAGAATGCAGTGCATGTTTGTACCAAGTTTCTTGAAAGTCGGTTCGGTAGGTTTTGATTCCATCACGCACACAGGGACTCACAGCTAGATAGATAATAAATTTGAAAAATATATTTTCCTTAAAGACCCTGATAGTCTTTTTCAAGATTTATTCAAAGTCAATGACGCGGAATCGTTAGTTTTATTATATTTTAACAAAATGTTCCATCAAAGAATTGGCAAAATAAATTTAAGGATTATATTTTGAGATGTTCCAGGAATGTAAGCTATTAATAGCTTTTTACTTTTAAAACAATTCATCTAATATTTAATTTTCATTGATATTCTAAGGGCAAACTGTTATTCGTTCTATATACAAACGCAGACTGGCTAGTATTATTATAATTATGTATAGAAAAAGATATTTACAATATTTACAAAAAATGTAGATCGGTTAAAATTTCTTCCGGTACGTCAAAATCATCATAATCCAAGGATTAATATGGAAAACAATAAAAACTCGACATCGATTGTCAACCGCGAACCGGACCGTACCGCCTAGTACGGTCCGGTCGGTACGCAACACTCCACACACCACCACCCTCGATAAATCAATTGTCCTCTTTTCACTTTTATGTTTGTCGGGTGTCTTCCTGCCGTTCGCAGTTTCCGAGCCATCGGCCCGATGTGACAGATAGCTCGACGGCAGACGTCGTGCGGACAAATCGGGAATAAAGTTTGATAAAGCATATAGAATATGAAATGAGAACCGTAGGTGCGATAGCCACCATTATTCTTTTATGGTCGGTCTACGAGTGACAGATATGATTACATATTTCACGGCGAAACGATGGAACTAGCCCGGTTTTTATTATACTGGCGTTTTTCGTGCGAAGGAGACATCACGCAAATTTGGAATAACCTTGTTACCGACACACTTGTATATAAAAACCCTACCTATTTTTATGTCGTTCCCTCTATTATGAATGTGCCATCTTTAACAATTAGCCTGTGATATTAGTCTTCGATCATTTTTAAAGTCCTTATTCTTTAGTTTTTCATGTTCATGTTTACTTACTTTAATGTTTGCCGGAGGGATTTTTTTAAATATTTTAAGATCACATGCTAGCATGTACTACTATTATCATTTCTTGTTATGACTGACAGATGGAGATGTTGCATATATGGATCGTGAAGTAATATATTTACCTAATGGATCTAGAGTTTCATGTATAAAGGTCTCATTGCTCTGAGAACTAGAGACTATCTAAGTTTCTATTACATCCAAGGTTGCATAAGGCTTGTGGTCTAGTTTGTAGATCGTATTTTATGTGAGGTTTATCTTGTATACATCGTCGTATCAAACGTCTGACACAGGTAAATAAACTGCGCAAGGTGATAAGATTCATATAAGGGAGAACAAATGCTTATAGGGAGATTCGCATGTGTGAGGGGGAGCATGCGTGGGCAGTGGTCTATACGTTTATTCAGCTCATTGCCCAGGCTTATGGGCGTCATTATTGGCATCGCGTATTTTTGGGCGGCAGTGACGCTTTTTACATTTCAATCACGAACGACATCGATGACGTAACACCTGGTTTTCCTGCCAGTTGGCCGTAAGGTATCGGAAAGTTATATTATGTATGTAAAATGTTTGACTTTTCTATGTGTGCAATAGTGTTAAATTAATAAGTCATATTTTAGAATGATTCAATGAAATTATTTGCTGAGATTGGTGGAATTTAAGCTACGTAATAGGTAGCTAAATTGAAAACTAAAAACAAAAACTGAACAAAAACTATATAATCCACAGCAATCAGACTCATAACAAAATTTCAGCTATAATGATATAAATGATAGCTTCATTTCGTAACGGCAGTATTCAAGAATGATAGAGCCATTTTAAGTACCCGCTCCGGATATATGTTATTAACGGTAATTAGAACTTCCACCGTCCGGATAATTACAACGATAATTATTATTATTCGAGAATACAATACTCGTGCGGTTTATTTCAGGCACATGAACGATCGCTTGAACCAACCACGGGGTAAGAATATTATTGGTAATAAAATAACTATCAAATACGCAAAGCAAAAGTTTTGCAAATCTCTTTTTACGTGGATACAGTTTTATGAAAGGAGATGTTCAAAAGTGGTACTTAATTCCGAAAAAATTCGAGCAGCAATGTGGTATACCCCATTTGAAAACTTATTTCATGGGTCATTTGAATTATAAAAAAATAATATTTTAAGACGGCTCGGTTTAATAAAAATTTAATGTGTACCTAATTTAATCGTTGTTATTTATGTATTTTTATATTATTCTAACAAGTATGATAGTTTTTAAACTATTGCAAATACATATATTTTAATATAAAGATATTTTTGTTCTTAAAATATAATAGTATATTCTAAGGTTGTTCAGAACGTGAAATCATGTAGTGCTTAATATCCGATAATATGAAAAACCATAACACTCTTGAAAGTTTGGATCCATATCCCGTTGTCTAAACAATATCGATGTTATGTTCATGTTCATGTTGATATTGATGTCCATGTGGTGTTCATGTCCAAGTGGATATTAATGTTCGTGTAAATACTCACTAGAGACTCGCTTCCCGTTCTTCCGCCACTGGATGTTTGGCACGGGGTCGCCCCGCGCAGCGCAGTAGAAGGCTGCGATGCCGTTGGCGCGCACCTGCAGGTTGCGTGGCCGGATTGTGATTTCAGGGGGATCTGTGGACGAGCGATAATTTATAAATAATAATATTCATAAATACTAACTAAAGGTATTATTTTTATAAATCATTAATTTTATTTTGGATGAAACACAAAAACGTGATTTAAAAAAATATTTACTACATATATTTTTGAGGATAATAATTATGATTTTATTTTATTTTTTTAGTTGAACAGCTCGTTAGGTTTAACATTTATCGACAAATATAACGATTTCTTGGCATAAAAGAAAGTTGTTTTGTGTTCCTCAAAAATGGTGTAATTGTATTATTGTGTATTGTAAAAAAATATTGTTTATACATAGCTTAAAATAGTTTTCACGCTGCACATTTTTTAATTGTATCAATGCATTTTAAAATTGTGAAAAATATAGATTTCATACGAAATATTATTGTTTACTTGTTTATTTAAGCTATAGATACCATCCAATTATTATATTTCCATAATGATACAACAATGGCGGACATAATGCTAAAAGCAGTCGTCACTCAACGGTAGCCAATAGATTTAAAAAAAAAATTGTTTGAAAAAAAATTTATATAAAATGAACGTTATTGTTAAGTCCACATACAAAGGAATAAAAAAAAATTATGAAGGTGTAGTCAAAGACAGAGATATAGGTAGACAACAGGTGTTTGTCTTAAAATGCAGACAATGCTAGGTAGTGAAATGGGTTTATTATAATTATAATTAAAATATTATGTCGGCCATAAGTTGACAACATTCCATACGAGCGGGCCTCTAGAGTCTACAGGCTAGACGATAGGAATATAATTTCTTGTCCGAAAAGTTACGAAGAGATTCCAAAGAACAGAATGAAGAGAATGCCGTGCGGTGGAAATTCCCTAATTGCTAGCCGGAGCTGGAACGCTAAGGCTCCGGCCTCATAGCTGGCGAGAAAGAGAAGCGCGATACACGAAGATGAGTTTATTAAGCAAAAAAAAAGGGACGCTCACATCTTCGCTCGTATGGAGTTAGTACACAATGATGCAGCTTAGTTCATTGATGCTACTTATTCTCCTCATGAACATTACTAGCAAAACTCTACTCTGTGAAACCCTAGAATAGAAAATCTTCCTTATTTTCAGTCACTGAAGGCTTCTATCCCTTCATGTTAACAATTAATTTGCCTGTGCAACCAATACTTTTCTTCACTTTAGTTAAAACTTTCATCCCCTTTTCAACCCTGTGTAGGTTGAAAATTAAAAAATTCTGAATTTATATTGAAGAACAAATATTAAACCGCTGTCACTCAGATTACACGAGAGTTCCAACTTGTTATTATAATGCCCCAGAATGCTGCTTGATGAAATTTTGAAAAACTATTCAATATACAGAAAAAGTTGCTCATCGAATTTATTATAGTACTAGTGGACGCCCGCAGCTTCGCTCGCGTAGAATTAGACCCATTAACGACGTTTACCCGTCTAACGACTTCAAAAACGGCAAAGTTTCATACTAACTTTGCACCCCCGTTTTACCCCCTTAGGGGGTGAATTTTCAAAAATCCTTTCTTAGTGCTCCCCTACTTTATAAAAGGAACCCCTGTGCAAAATTTCAAGTTTCTAGTCCTTATAGTTTAGGCCCTGCGTTGATATGTCAGTCAGTCAGTCAGTCAGTCAGTCAGTCAGTCAGTCAGTCAGTCAGTCAGTCAGTCAGTCACCTTCTCCTTTTATATATATATAGATAGATAGATAATATAGATTTTAGAAATTAAATTTCATAAGCTTCAGAGTTCTGCATATTATGCCCGAAAGCATGTGCAATCCACACTTGGCCCATGGTGGCTTTCCCATCTCATTCCGAGAGAATTTTACTTTGGTTCTTGTCATCATGGCATATCTGTAAAATGTTATTTTCACAAAAAAATTTGAATTTCCAGGCGCTTCATTTATATTATACGACGTGACATCAACGTTGATTCATTATTTTAATTTATTTATATTTTAATTCATTTACTTTAATTAAAACGGTTATTATACGTCATGATACGAGTACGTTCGCTCACTGTTCAGTAGTGCGACAGTACCTACAAAACACAGGGCCACCCGCAACACGGTACATTTTCATTACTCGGCGCGTGATTAATGGCATTATCTTGCGGAAAAATGCGCTCCGAGGCACCGAACAATTATGACCGCGAAACGGCGGGGCCACGTGAATTTTCAACGGAAAAGTTCAGGAAAATCCGGACGGAAAACGAGCCGGAACGGAAATTCTAAGTCGCTCCGCGATGACACCGGACCGGCGTCGTGGGAAACGTTTGATTTCTGAACTAGAAAATGAAATCCCATTTAGATACATACCCCTCGATATATCCGTCCTACTCCCTGGGGCGATTGATGTGACATAATAAACGAATGCGAGTAACGTATTTTCGAAGGCTGTCACACAGGAGTTAAAATATTCATGGACGGACACCGGCGCGGTCGGGCCGAGATTAGAGATCTACAAAAAGTTGGATCAGCTTTGAGTGCGCCCCAAAAAAAAATTGGATCGCTGAAACAATTCATACCTATTGAATACTGACCGACAGACGCCGGCGCCCGCAAATAGGTGGCTTTCATACCGCTCCCCTCTTCATAATACGTGTATGCAAAATATGTACTGGCTTTTAATGGAGTTCAATAGATGCTAGAGCTGTTTTTAAATTAAGATTTGTTTTTGTCGTAGTCAAATCACAAACATAATATGACATGTGATCTGGTGTGCGTTCATACTAAAGAATTTTAGTAGTATGAAATTGGAGATAACTGCGCGACTTTGCGTCTCATCCGGACTATAAACATGTATGGCAATAAATCCGTGTTTGATTTATACAATGCGCATTATTCTTGATCAATATTTACGTGTTTTTTTTTCGTGCGGAAAAAATTATGAGTAGCGAGTAATCCGCAAATTATAAATAGTAAAACATTGTTATTACTTCAAATATAGGTAGGTACACCTTATATATTTTCATCATGTTTTAAAGCGTCTTTTTTAAATCTTACGAGCAGTTTATGAATATTCAGTACGTCCGCCTTTATAAGGTGGTATACAAACATTACACTATGTAATTGTTTGAAACTAATTATCGAGCATTTACTAGTCCACACGTGAGTTCGTTGATATTTTAAAAAAAAGTTAAGTTACAACAGTAATCTACCAAGATTTACGTAATACATAGTTGCTTTTAAATTGCCAGCCAACACATAAAGCGTAGTTCTGGTGAACATTGCAGTGCGCTGTTTCCTTGCCATCGGCAAATAAGCTGACGGTGATCGGTAGGTTGTTAGTTGCGCCGGTGACCGCAAATAAAAATGCAATTTGCATTGGTCGGCCACGTCACCACGCTTAATGACCACTCCGCGTCCAATTACACATCAATGATGGAAGTCAACTACGAATACCTACTCGAGCGATTCATTCTTCAGTGGGAAATGCAACGTCTTGCCTGAAGAATTTTAAACCCAGACTATTGCATATACTCCTACAGCATCGCTTATGGAGTACCTAATTGATTTACCCATACAAACATTTAAATTTACTTTGATAGCATGATAAATTCTTTGCAGTTTCTACAGAACTGATGCTAGCACTATTTGTGTTTGTTATTGTATATGTGAAATTAACATAACTTTATGGCAGCCCATAATGTTATGTAATTTTACATACTGCTAGCACCAACTTTCTGGGGTCTTATCTAGTACAATATTATTATGATGCGCTAACTTCGTTATCATTGGACGAGACCTACAATATCCATGGATATCTTCAACAGTCTGTATGGATAGGATGTATATTGTAAATGAGAGAAATATACAGCGAATACGTATAGGAGAATATACAGCGTATAAAGCCATTTCAGCAGAGTTCAATCTTGCAAGTAACAAAGAAGGTCGTACGTAACGAGAAACACAGCCAATTCGCACGCTTTTAAATCACGCGTGGGCGTTGGGGAGATCGGCGTGTGACGGATTATGTTTATTCCTCGACGAGCGGGACGCGAATGGTCACGTTTCATGTACGCGAGATCGGAACCGGGCGCCGGGACGTGCCAACGCACGCATCCGAATAAAATGGCGGCCATTTTTTCGCTGGCTGGATTAAATTACGCGGAGGCTAGATGCGCGCGAAATTAAATTGCTGTATTGAACCGATTGCGCGCGGCATTATGCGATATTATGCGATATTGTGAGAATGTACCGCCGCTACGTGATGGCGGAGCTGGATACGGTGTAAGCTTACCTTTTACGATGTCAGGCGGTGGGAGAAAGGATTTGTTATGGATTTTATAGGTAGATATAATAAAAGCGCGTGAAGATAGCGGAGATGAAAATAGTTACTCCCATTTTATTTTTACTTGGCTAAAGTGATCATGATGTTCAGCGAATGCTCTCGAATAAGTGCGATGGACTGCCAAATTGGACCAATTGGACTTAGAATATTTTGAAGATGACAAATCTTCGTCATTGCTTTTTTATGATATCTTAAAATAATCAGTGTTTAACACACAGTAAAGTCTATACTCATTTAATATAACAGAACAGGAGTTCAGCATGTATTATTTTCTGTATGTTTTATTATTTTCTATCTTCACGCATTTCAAGTAATTAAAGCAATAAACATATCAAAGCATGGCCCCCGAATCGGTTCCCAGCGTACATACGCGTTCAGATTATCGTCATAAATTGCCTGCGGATGTATCAGCGGCGAGCGCGTACAATGCACATTTCGATTAACTCTATTGGACGACGGCGAAGTAATGAAATGCCGGCCCTCGAATGAAATTTAAATTCATTACCCGTTGTTGGAAAATATTGACAAAGAGGTGTGGCTTTGACACAGCGAGACACATCAAATTCCAATTTGTATGATTGGAATCCCTGTTAGAGCCCCAACCTGTTATGCCTCGGATGGAGTAGATATCTCGCGATGATGAACATGTGGGTACGAATTCTCAGAACAAGGTCATAGTCTACCATGCTAGCCAAGAGCAGGATTGGCAGACGTAGAAATTCAATTGATTTATCCATAAAGTTGCAGTGTCTGATTCTCGGAAATTCATACACGAAAGTAACCTGGATTAACAAGCACTTACTTAAACTTTAAACTCGAATCACTGTCACTTTTCTACTGAGCTTGAGTTTAATGGAACAATTTTGTAGAAATTATCTTATCTTCCTGTATCTTAAATACCTTCAAGCAAAGGAGAAATAAAATAAAATTTTGCTAAGCAATCAAATGCACCAAAAGAGATCTTTCAACGTTGTTTTAACTTATTAATTAACATCAAACGGAATGCACGATCTCACCTTAGGCAACTTCCGAAACATAAAAAGCGAAATTACAAGAAGTCGTTTTATCCTTTGTAAGGTGTATTTCGTTGATGTATTAAGTTTTCCACATTTTTATCGCAGCGCGAATGTCATGTTTAAGTCAAGGGAAAGAAAAGCTGCGACAGGAGAATAAACGGTTTATTTTCCAAGAAAGGGTAAGGTCTGACTTTTCGTTACAATAGCCTTTGATCCTTCGAGCGCCTATTGTAATGTATACCTTATCGGATATAACTTTGTGACCAAATTTCTTGGAAACATTAGGTGGGGCCCGAATAAATATGGACAAAGACAATGGTCTTTGGGAGCATTGAAATTGAAAGGTCGCAAAAATAATGACCATGTATTGGTAGGAAGTGCAGTACATAACGCTTTTTTTTTCAAATGAAGTTGTACAATACGTACAACTCGTCGAAGCAAAATAAGTTTTGGGGTTGCATTAAAAATACCTCTAAAGAATTGGTTTTAAATAATACTATTAACATTTTCTTGAACATTCATCGAGATTTCGTACGTACACGGGTGGAAGACTCTTGAGAAAATTTTGAAATAATGGTACCTATACAAACTAAAACTACACTGAAAATGAGCGGTATTTTTGTATTTGCGGCTTTACTATTAGGCGCTCACGTGTATTTTTTCTATCTTTAACTTATAGCTTTATTGCACTAGTGAGACACGGCGTACACTCACACTGGTATGCAGTTCTTACCAGTAGAGACACATCACCACCAACACAAACCCTTTTTTGTCCAACTTTTGGACACGGGTCTCCTCACCACGCTGGTCAAGTGCGGATTGGCAAACTTAACATGCCTTTGAGAAAGAACATTATGAAGAACTATCAGGCATGCAGATTTCCGTACGATATGTTCTTCACCGTTACAGCAAGTGACATTTAATTTCTTAAAACTCATCTTCGCATTCACTGGTAAAAACATCCTTTAGATCATTGTGTGGGCGCTTGCGTGTAATCTATTCCTTATTCAATTTAATAAAATAAACTTAAATAACGAGTTGCTAGCCTCAGGCTTCAACTTCTCATCTCTTGCCAAGTTTAATTATCATTTATATTAAAGGTCAAAAATAGTTCAAGGTCTACTTACCAATCACGCTCAGACATTATCGAGTTTAATATGTGTTGTATGGTATGAATTGTTTTTGTTTGTTTCCCTGGATGGAAATTATCGCTCTCTTTTTTCTCTCTTTAGTTTAGATTAAAATAATGTCAATTTATCTGCGTGAAAACTATTTTAAAAATATTTTTCGTATTATTTTTTTTAGTTTTGTCAGTAGTCTCCTAGATGTCGTTGTTCGTTTTTATCATCACGTGCCTTCTTTTTGTTATTTTGTTAGTAGCTAGTATATTTATAATAAGCAAGTGGACACCCGCAGCTTCGCTCGCGTGGTATAAGACATAACAAGTTTCGTTTACACCTAGTATTGTAATGTTGTATAGCCTATGTTACACAGTGAAGATGCAGCTTTGTAATCGTGAAAGAATTTTTGAAATCGGTCCAGTAATTTTGTGTGAAAACATTACAAACCTATCTTTCCTTTATATAATATTTGTATAGAGTAATGACACATAGAAAGTTTAATTAAAATGTTCAAATATTTGCGCCACGCTCGCAGCACCAGATGACTTCTGAAACAGAGGAGCATTTTTTTAGTAGACTTACGTGTGAGGTAACGTATTAAGAACTTGTCGTCCGTATCGTTGATGAAAATGCCTGGTGGCAGTATCGGCGGTAATACCGGCGGCAGCGGTATATGCGTTATTGTGTAGTTTTCTGTCACTTCTGTGACCTCTTCTGCTTCTGTATCTTCTGTGGGTGGCTCGGTTTCTTCAATTTCTTCGTCTGTTTGAGAAGAATTATCGTTTGAACCTAGCGAGCGGTTGTCGTATTTCTGTGCTTTGAATGCGGCTTTAGTCGACAATAGTTATGTGTACGTACATTATTCCAAGAAATTTATAACAATATGGTAAAAATAGTCAGTAAACAATATCTTATGAACTATAGAAACTAATACTAGGCTACATCTAAATTGTCATGGCACAATTATTCGATGTAACATCTTAAAGGTATTTGAGGTTAAAAATAAAACAGTATTCATTGAATAAAACACAGTATACAATTAATTATTTCCAAGCACATTCACAAAATACATAAATAAGAATAAGAATAAGTTTATTTTGACAAATTACATACTATACATACACAACAAAAATAAAAATACCAATTGACCTTAAAGCTAATTAACCTAATAAACTATGAATTTGTCGAAAAGGGGCCGTACTCAGCATTAGCCGTGGCGGTCCACGACCGCTGGTTTTCAGTACGACCCCTGATTCCGAGCAGTTCGGACAGAAGTATATTATTAGACTACATATAATTAACCACATAACCCTAGCTTAACTAACTTGTATACCGGAATACCCACCACATGAAATTTAAGTAGGTACTACCTATCTACATACTAATAAACTACATACTAACAACGCTCTGGTATCATAGCGATTATTGACGTTTTTGAGCCACACCAGTTTTTGAAATAAATATGGCGGTGATTTATTGTTAATTACAAATTCGGTCTATGTCAAATATTTCAGATATATTATGGTAAAATGATGGTTAAAACAGTTTGGTAGTTTTTTATTCCATCGCACACAGGGACCGATAGATAATTATTAAAAAAAATCGGAATCTGTATGTCACTTACATATCATCCCCTGATAGATTTATTCATGATTTATTCAATGTAGAAACGCGGTCTCGTTAGAGCTTTATTATACGTACTACAACGACACTTATTCCACAACTCAACCACACAACCCTTTCCTATTCAACTAGGCTAACTCACTACCGACAAAGGTTTTCTTCCGCAGCCTTTCATTTATTAATTAATCAGGAAGTTTAAAGACTACTTGTAAAGATGTGCTATTAAGAAGTGGGAAGTATTTAAGTTGAATACACTACAAATTACTTCATAAATTTTATGTCATATTACTTTATTGAGCGAGAGCTATATATTTTTTCCATTCAAGCTGAAGATTAATTGACTGATCTCCATACATTTTTTATATTCAGCCCAGTCCGTCTTTCACTTACGGCCGATATGGCATTATAAATCATCCTATTGTTACAAATGGGGAAAAAGGGCTCCCAACTCGATATGGTATCGACATAATAAATAAACATCGGAGGAGCATAGATTATTGAAAGATTTATATCTCAGTTCTGTGTCCATTATTCACGGAACTATTGTATGAAGACGGCACGATGGGAATCGGCGAAAGGAGATGAATACCCTTGTTTAATGAATATCATTGAATTGTAGATAGAACACAATGGTTGGTTGTTGCATCGTGAATTATACCATTGTGTGAGTAATTAGGAATGTTTCGAAATAATGAACAAATACAAACTAATTTAGCATAAATATTACAAAAGAACACAGGAAGCAATAACTTGGTTTACGTTGTTTATTATCAGAAGTTTTAATGTTTTTTTAAGTTACTTGCTGTGACTTGAACGGTGAAGGACACATCTGAGGAAACCAGCATGACTGAGAGTTGATCATAATGTTCTCGATGGCCAATCCGTATGTTGAATGTTGAATGATGAAATGTTTACCTATTTATAGATTTTTCGAAGATCATCTCAAATTACCTATGCTAGTGTTCATAGCAATTAATCAAGTAATTGATCAATCGAGAGCAGAGTTAAAAGTTCGCAACAAAAACCTAGCTTTACATCGACGACTAAATAAATGTTTTTCTTTCTCTTAAGCCTCAGAGCTTAATCTTATTCAGAGATTTGTTAGCTAAAAATAGAAGAATTATTTTTGATAAGTTTCCCGTCGTAAAACAAAACATTAGATATTATTTGTAACTGTTAAAAAGCAGTAAGTAAGCCCATAAGCCTTGTGAACTTATAAAAGTTACGCTAGGACTAGACTTTAAATCTAAATGTAACTGTAAATCGACTAGGTATAGGCACTACATAAGACTGGCAAAAAAACCAAGTTTATCTGAACTTAAAGTACTTTTATTTGAAATGACTGCAGAAATCTCAAGAAACCTTAGTAGTCAATTCCAGAAATAATATTCGTTTTAAAACCTCCACGAAAACCTCTAACGAACGGCACTGGAGTGGGGAAAAGTTTTAAAATAAGAACGAAGGCAACAATAGGAGTAACCAGGCGGGATTTTCAAAGGATCCGGTTGTTGAGACGGAATGATGGGAAAGTGAAAAGTGCGGAAACAACAAACACAACGTATTTCGGGATGGAGATGGAGAAGTTTGACTGCAAACGTCGTACGTAAAACCAGGGACGGGGAACTCGGCCGTTGGATGGCCGAAAAGGTACAACTAATCGAAATCTCGATGTTCTAAGATTACTTTAGACTAACCGAAGAAAAAATATTTCACCATTGAAAACAACCGGGACGAAGGCTTAACGTGCTCTCCGAAGCACGTATGTGCATCGGCTATAGGCTCGTCACCTATTACTTGGGACCTAAACATAACTGATGAAGTGATCACATCTGCCTACCTTCGGGGAAATACAGACTTGGGTTATGTTATGTTATCATAAGAAATTGAGTCGCCAAAATGTTAGATGATAGTACAAGTCAAAAATGCAGAGTTGAAAATCGCACAAACCACAACATGCACATTGAAGCCAAACAATGTAACTCAAAATTGACAAGCGCATACATCGAGTGCGGCGCGGCTGGTGTGTGCCGATTTGATTTTATACTCGTATAGTTTGGCAGTTTTTTTACTAACTCTCCGGCTCGGAACGTTGCGAGTGGCGCTTATGCTATAACAGGAGTGTAAAACACTTTATAAAGATTTAGTAAAAGAGAACGCATTTTTTTGTTTTTTATTATCTATGGTTACGTGAGGAAATGTCCACTCATGAATACCAGCAATCGTGGTTTGCTGAGATTACCCTGAGCACGGCCCCTTTCTGGCAAGTTCGTATTGTGATGTAATTTTTTTTAAATAAAACCTGTTTAGATTTGAAATTAATCGCACTAAGTTAATTGCCGGAATAAATTGATGGTGTATGTGATTGTACCTAATATTATTGAGCAAGATTCTTCGAAAAAATTTAAAACAACAAAAAAAATTATCCTAGAAATACATATTTGAAAATACCCAGGAAATAGAAATGTCAATTTTAATAAGGGTGATGTGGTGAACTGGTGGTGATTAAAAACATGATATTTATAATTCAAGGGATTGTTGAAAATATCTTGTAACATTTCTGTTATAATTAAACGAATTACTTTTTCGGCAATAGTACAGTATCAACAAAATAAATAATCAGATCTTTATTTGAATCAACCTGTATAACCTTGGGTATGGTGTGAGATAAAATATGGCGCCGCATGCCTTCCACGGTAATCGATGGCTATCTATCAAATCCCTCGGAAAGTCTGTCTCCCGCGCCGGCCTGCTATATATTGTGTGGTGAAGGACACACCGTGCCGAAACCTGTATGCCTGAGAGTTCTTCATAATGTTCTCGAAGGCATGTGAAGTCTGCCAATCCGCACTTGGCCAGCGTGGTGGACTTAAGGCCTAATCCCTCCCATTCTGAGAGGTGCCCAACAGTGCGAAAAATTAAAGGTTGTGGTGGATACATAGAAATAAACTACGAGTATAAAATCCTAGGTAGCACTCTGAAATTTTAGGATCTTTCACATTAGCTGAACAATTAAATGAAACCAATGAATTGCCATAGAATGAATTCCTAACTAGTACGAGAGTAGTTTTAGTAATTAGACTGTGATCCATTCCAATTCATTTGTAATTTTATCAGAAACAACTCCGAGCGTTTACAATAAACATGCCAACATTGTACCAGCGAAGGGAGAGTCAGCAGAAAAATCCTCCTCATTCGGAAAGAGAAATTGGAACATAAATCTAAGCCATCTCAGTGCTACTAAAAATCTACTACGGATCTATGTTTCCTCGTGTTTAACTATGAGTTTGGATTTAGGTACATTAATGTGTTAGGAAGGTATAGGTACATCGCATTTTAAAGGTGTCTAATATTTTGAATTTTAAATTACGTAGATAACTAATTAGAATCGTTATCTTAGTTTAAAAATAAGGTATTCGCTACGTTTTATTGCTCCCAAGTCTGCACGGGAAAGAGTCCAATCCTGTGCGGTATGATGGAGTGGTTGGTAGCCATTGCGCGTGGCGGATGTTTTTAGACCATCCGTAGGTCTCCGAAAAGACGTTCAATGCCTTAGTACTTTTAACTTTATTAAAATCCAATACTTTACATACAAGTCAAGTGTAGCCTGGCCAACACTTCAGTAGCAAAGATTTAGAAGAATCTGTTGAATAGATTGGCTCATAAATCGGAGGCAGCGCATGAAGCTAATAAAGATTCCTCGGAGGCCATTAAGCGAGCTACGTCCTCATTCCAGTCAATTCCCTCCGATGATAGACATTGTAGGGATTTCTGCCTACATAAGGTGTTTTTGGTGTAAAAATCATCACATTTTCTGATGCGTGGAGAAAACGCAAAAAATTCTAGGCGAATTCTGTTTCATATGCTGTACGATATTATGTTTCATATTAAAATACATTAAATTGAGCCTTTATGGAGGATGTGGTAACTTCTTACCAATATCCGACTAAGATTTAGATGTTACAGATCAATAAAAATTGACCAAATCACAAATCTAATAATTATTACAGTTTTTGTCCATTTCTCGGGATTCGTGCAACTTTCTGCCCATGTCACTCTTTAGGCCATACAGTATACAGTATAGTATAAATATATGTAAAAACTCACTCCCATCCATCATACTGTTGAGGAGGAGAAGAAAAACAAACGAACAATCACACTATCCCATTTATATATTAGTAATGATAATGATTCAAGGTGTTGCCGAGTCACCGTTCCCCGTGTAACATGACTCGCTCAAATAAATTATCTTGATGTCATTATCGACGCGACTCAACCCAAATAACCGATAACTCAGCGAGCAAGCCACGAACTAGACCACCATTCATCAACCATTTCACTTACAACCTACAAAACTACACAATTTAACACGATATGATTATAAATATTTATCTGTGAAACAAAGATCTGCACCGATCGGGAGTCAAACTTGGGACTAGTTTGCCAATCAGGATCCACTACACGAGTATCTACTACTGCTCCATTGAATCGATACTTAGTTCGCACCTCATTCAACCTATGTATGATTTTTTGTGGGATGGGTGATGTGAAAAAATAGAAAAAGCAAAATGTACCTCAAATTATTTACGGAGTGTATAAAAAACACATCAACACGGTCGTAATTTCAAAGTATGACGAAAAGTGTTAGGGAATGTAATTTTTTAAGAGGAACTTTACGATATATTTTGATATCGATAAAGAGACACATCATGCAAATGACGCTTCCAGCAAAGTGCACTCTGTCGTGAGTGTATTAAAATATTTTACTTTACACGACACATTTCGAGAGCGTACAGTGAGCCACAACTTTTCACTCCGCATCAAGTACAGTTAAGTACACAAAAGGCTGTATACGAAACAAGGTTCATGATACGAGTAAGTCTATTAAAAAAGTTATGTTTAGGATCGTTGCGCGACCAATTATTCAAATTATAAGCTGCTTACAATTCTAAATGTAGTTCAGTTTTTAAACTTTAGTTTCTACTAAGTAAAATATTATGGTTAGTTAGGAAGTTAAAGTAAGAATATATAGTGAGTTTTAACTTGGTAAGGTAGATCAATAAAATAATATAATAACCAAATGATAACCTTCTATTTGTATTACACAGTAAAACTCTTTATTATGAGTAAAATTGTACAGTTTTCCATGTAAATCTATGTAAATTTTATCCATATGGCCATTTACAGGTACACACTTCAATTTCGGTATCCCATTTTGGTCTTCTATTCATGACCAAACTATGATAACGAGAAGGTATCATTAAAAAAAAATCAACATTCTTTTACAACACCCTTGATTTACAATTGCAATTTACTTTTTTATGAAGTTTGACAGCACTGTGTCGAGGTTAATTGTTGATTGAATTAGCGTTTTTATAAATGAGAAAAAAAAACTGTATCAACATACAAATTAAGAACTTGATTTTCATTATCTACGTTATGAGATATAGTTACCACATAGTTTTCAGAACGAAATGAGACTTGCGGATCTGTGCATTACGTATGAGACGTCTATCGTCTCTATTGTTAGGCCCTCTTGTCTACCTCAACGCACTTTTAGGAGGGTAAGAATTACAAGCAAAATTAGAGGCTTAGTAAGTAGGCAACACAATAGGCTATTCAACTAGGCTCTTACGGCACCTCTTCAGACCGGATAGTCTTTTTAAAGCACGTGGTGGTTGTAAGAAGTTTTAAGAAAAACAAGACTATTCTGTGTAAAAAATTTTGCATAACCATGACTGAAAATATTTTACACTATAATACAGAATTGGAGATAAAGTATTAAAAACATATACTATTATTTACATATTAACCCCGATAACACTATACTCACAACAAAACTAATTTGGTAACTGACTCAGGTAAGTTAACAGTTACAGAATTTAAGAACATAATATGTACATCAAAATACAGATATATTTAATACTTTTCAAAAAAATTTACCACTGAGCTACCTTACGAATCCGACATGTAGTGAATTATTTCAAGGTAGTAAATATATCTATATAGGAACATGAATGTATGAATGTGCTTGAATTATAATTAGAAGACACTTAACAATAAACGATGTGTATTAATATTACAGCGAACTTATAATACTATGACCATTTAAATTATATGCCAATAGAATATAAATACACATTCTTACAATTAAAATTTACATTTTTACAATTCGAATTTACACATTATAACAATTAAAATTTAATTAAACATACTAGTAAACTTAAGAATAATTGACGAATTTATAAGATGACTTGTGAGAAATAGAAATAACGAAATAAAGAATCTAAAGCTTAAATTATTGAAGTTTAAGAAAATGTGTGCGTAATATGATAAAGGAGTGAATTTAACATACATAACATCACGCCCGTATTTCCCCGAAGGGATAGGCATAGGTATGTATACACCCACATTTCACCAGATACGTTTAGGTTTCATGTAATAGATGGTAAATCTATTGCCATACACCAGGCACAAACCCAGTCTCCGAGCTGCTACCAGGTAGGTACTTCAAGTAATAAAAACCCCATAATTGTTGCTCGAACCAGAAAGCGAACCCAGGACCTCAAGCTTAGCAGTCGCGGTTACGACCACTATACCATAAAGTATAAAAAGAATGCGCCAATAACTCGTAACTTTAGAGTATAGTCTATAAAACTACTAATACATTTTGCATGAAAAAGCTTTTTTAAGCTGGCGTTCTGCGATCAATAGTTTGTAAATGTAGTTAGTTATAAATCGTTCGGTAAACAAAACTGGACGTAGCAATCATAAGCGCAAAATATAGCTACTGCTGCAGCATAAGGAGACAATAAAGAGGATTTTCCAACGGATTTTTACTCTCGGCTTACTAAACTTATATGAGACTAGTGGTCCGCCCCGGCTTCGCACGGGTATTTTATATAAAAATCAAAACTATAATACACACACATAAACCCTATTTGCGTCAGGTTACTAAAAAAATAAAAATTTAACACGACTTTATTTTACATATATAGATTATAACAATAGTTTCGTTTACGCCTAGTAATATTATATAGCCTATGTCACTCAGTGAAGATGCAGCTTTCTAATGGTGAAAGAATTTTTGAAATCGGTCCAGTAGTCACGCCAGAATAGCTCGCAGATGGTAGATTTTTTCCTACTTACCTACTTGACACCGTCATATTTTGGACAATTCACACAATATCTTTATAAATTTTAGCCTGTGTGTTATTCTGATGTATAAGCTATATTTTTGTAAAGTTTCATTAAAATCCATTCAGTACTTTTTACGTGAAAAAGTAACACACATCCATCCATACATACTCGTACATACATACTTACAAACTTTCCCCTTTATAATATTAGTAGGATAGGATTAGTAAGGATTATACCTTATTATCCCCAGTGGCACGCACCAATGACTTTTCTAAGTTATGTGCGATTTAAGAAATTAAATGTCACTTGCTATAACGGTGAAGGAAACATTGTGAGGAAACCTGCATGCCTGAGAGTTCATCATAACGTTCTCGAAGGTATGTGAAGTCTGCCAATCCGCACTTGGCCAGCGTGGTGGACTAATGCCTAATCCCTCCCATTCTGAGAGGAGACCCGTGCCCAACAGTGGGACGTCTATGGGTCGCAACGAATACCTTATCAACAGCCTAAAATTTAAGTTTTATGCTTCTAGTTCTGAAAATGCCAATACTTTCATACAACCTTTCATCTCCCTTTTCAACCCATTACACCACTTTTTTCCAATTAAAAAGTGTCTATGTCCTTTGTCAGGCTCTAGACTGTGTACCAAATTTCATTTAAATCGGTTCAGTAATTTTGGCGTGAAAGCGAAACAGACAGACAGACAGACAGACAGACAGACAGACAGACACTTCAAAACCAAACGTCCAATTTTAATCATTCAAAGACCAAATATTATCTACATAAACTGTAAATGTAGTCCAAAAAAAATTCAAGATAAAAAAATGGTTGTTGTGCCTCACTCGACATAGATAGGTATAGTGTGTCGCGGACTTTTTTATAGATATTTATAAGATCTACAATTAATTAGAACATTTTATGGTTCTATATTTTATAGTTTAGGCAGCGTACGCAAAATAAGTAACTTTTCTGGTTGATTTTTTACACCTTGTGTCCGAAAAACCCAAATATCTTACGGAACCCTATTTTTTTCCAAAATAAAATTTAGCCTATATCACCCGGGGATAGTGTAGCTTTCCAACAGTGAAAGAATTTTTCAAATCGGTTCAGTAGTTTTGAAGCCTATTCGATGCAAACAAACAAACAAACAATCAAATCTTTCCTCTTTATAATATTAGTATAGATGAGAAATACCAACGCCAGGAACTAAGAACGTATTAACGATCGGTACCTTTGTATGAGGCAAACAATACAAAATAACGCCTCTATCTAACCGAAAGAGTGTTTAGTACTGGATTTACTAAATACCAGTTGTAAATTTCATGCATTTGGTGGACTTATGACACCGCAAACCTACAAAAATAATGAATGGGATGATAATTGGAATTGTACTACTCGTAGCTAACTTAAAAGACAAGAGAAAATCATAAATTAACTCCTATTCCGAAAAGCTGTATAAGTGCCCTTTAGCTTGTGTATAGACTTATGAAACATTAGTCATGGTTTCTGAAAACACAGGCCGTAGATATATAAATATAAGTATAGGTATAGAAACGCACGGCGACAATACAAACGCGAAATCACCATTACGCGAACCATGTTATACCGACTTGTACTTAAGGGGCTATTTCTATAATCTATTCCACATCTATTTCGATATCTTAGTTTACGATTATTTAAGTAACACGGGTTTGGAAATCTTTCATTAAGCCCGTAATAATTCGATTGACATTTTATTGTACATATGTTTGAGATCTTATTAAGCATTATTTTGTTATGGTTAGTCCAACAATTATTCCAAGGTCCAGTAAGTAATTTTATTATAAAACGTCACAGAATCATTTGACCTAAAATAATATGTGTCGTCTGAAACAATTCAGAGTTAATTAAGATCATCTTTACAAATAAAATCATTATCACATCTAGTCCCCCGGATTGAACGTTTGGTCAGTTTTTCGACTGTTGTTTAGTGGGTAGCATGCGCCAAGCAAAGCAATCAACTCTTATGTATGAAATCCAGCAGAAATGATTCCAATGGGAGTGCTATAGAGGCAATATGCTGTATAAAATATACGGCGTGTTACAAGGTACAGTATTCTCCCCATAACTGTTGCAAATAAACCACAGAAAACAACATAAGCTCTTGACTATGAATATACGGCACATGGTTAGGATAGAGCCGTGACAAGACTTTCTGCTTACCATAAACAATATTACTGCACAGCTCACACTAGAGCTGCGCAAGTACTCTCGATGAAAAAATAACTTTGATAAAACTATTTTAGAAGTGGAGATTCTTTTTACGAAAAACATTTTTTTTTGCAGGCATACAAAAAATATTGAAGTGAAATTAGCATAAATTATATTTTCAATCAATAATAAAACTAATTGGATAGGCATTCCTATTCGCGAACGAGCTAAATACACGAAAAAGGGACTTATTTAATAAGAGTTAATCACTTATTTTGAGATCTCAAACATACGTGATTAAAATATCCAAACTTACAAATTTTCACATTTATAATATGAGTAGGATTATGTAACTGATGCACATAAGGCATTCCATTTTCGTTCGAGTATAAAATACAATACACAGAACGCACGAAACAGCTAAATTTGATTTTGCATGTTCCATATTTCGTATTCATTGTTTTCACAGCTGTCTGAGCAAAATTTAATACGCGTCAGATCTAAATTTGAGAGCGGCATTTTGGATGGAAATAAAATTCATAAGTAATTTCTATTTATATTTATGGGTATTCCTAAACACCGTTCGTGTTTCACCAAGTAAATTATGATAATAATAAGGGGTTTTACATTCACAGAATAATCTAAAAGTGCGGACAGAAACATAAATAAAAGCAAATGGCAAACAACTCGAAACATTAGAAAACATCTGAATAAACTGTAATCCCAAACGAACCCGGAGCTAGGCAATCATTTATTTCCAATCTAAAAGTATCACTCATTTATTAAAGAATGGGTTAAGGCTCGTCACCCTGAGCTGGACTTAGTTTTGATAATAACTTTTATAATGGGGCGAGAACCTTTATTTCTATATATAGTCCCGTATACTACGAGTATCTGCTTTCTTAGTTCTTACCTAACTAGTAAGTAGTAGTAAACAAGTCACTCTATGAGTTAAAAATCTCAAAGAGTTCTAGTTCTCTCTTTCTCTGCCGTTGTATTACCAGGTATGAGAAAAATCCAACCTTTGTGTCAAAGCTTACGTAGCTCAGCGTTTATCAGTTTAGCCGTTTCTGATGTCAGCCTCTATAAATAAACCAAGATTTCTTGACAATACCAGCGGTACCCGGTAAACGTAAACTACACAAAATATTTTTCACAATCTTCAAACCATGTTCAAAGAATTTCAAATAACTTTGCCATGTTGCGTTTGCAATTTAATACGAGAATAACAAACGACGTTTGTGAAAAGAACGATGTAAACATTGTGCCTGCGACTGTACCGCTTCCTTATTCTAGCATTTGCTGTTAAATAACTCCGTCACATAAAATGATATACGCATGCAAAGGACTATAAAACTTCTCATGGAAGTATTCTAACACTGAATAAAGAATGAGGTACGTTTTAGAAGTCACTCCTTCTATTTTTATTATTTGAAGATGAAAGCAAGAATGAATTTTAAAAATTTAGCAGATGCAAATTGGTCTTTAAACTTTTATCAAACTTTATTTAATCTTTTTTCAGGCGCCTTTAGCTCAGAAACTAACTTAACTAACCAAATTAAAAATGGAAATAAACGTATCTGGTAACTCCCGTGATTTACAGATGTGCAACAGTTGTTTAAAGTAGTATTAGCCGGTAGAACTTATATGGTGAGGTGTACAGAGATATTTAAAAGTGTTAGTCTTTCCTCACTCATGTGTTAGACTTACCCCATCTCACTGTATTTTAATTAGAACTTGTGCAGAACAGGATTAAATTATCGTCAATACTACTACCTTATATCAATAATTATTATGTACTTTGTTGGCCTAGTGGTCGTAACCGCGACTACTAAGCTTGAAGTCCTGCGTTCCATCCCTCGGTCAGGCAACAACTTATTGGTTTTTATAACTTTAAATGTCCGGAGGCAGCTCGGAGTCTGGATTTGTGCCCGGCGTATGGCAAAAGGGGATCCACGGGAACACATAAATGAGACTAAAACAAAACTGGCGATAAGTGGGTGTACACACTGCCTACTCCCTCCTTCGGGGAAATCATCATCATCATCATCATCATCACAACCCTTTCTTTGTCCCACTATTGGGCACGGGTCTCCTCTCAGAATGGGAGAGATTAGGCCTTAGTCCGTCACGCTGGTCAAGTGCGGGTTGGCAGACTTCACATGCCTTCGAGAACATTATGAAGAACTCTCAGGCATGCAGGTTACCTCACGATGTGTCCTTCATGTTATAGCAAGTGACATTTAACATAACTTAGTGGTGCGTGCCGCTGAGGTTTGAAACCGGACCGCTCGAGTGCGAGGCGAGTTCGATAGCCACTGGTCACCGCATCGGGCAAATACAGGAATTTTATTACCTTTTATACGACCGAAATCAGTACGGAATTTTTGTGTGGGTCTTCTTTTATCGAAATTGGTGAGAATTGCCCCATAAACCGTGGACCTATTTCCTTGGATTGATTTTCACCAATTACCAACGTGAGGGCGTTTTCTAAGACGTAGGCCATGTATATTGCATGAGAGGCAATAATGTGTCAAAGAGCACCACTGAATAAATACGAGAAGTATTGATAGAGGTTCCCGTCAAGATATCTGTGCAAATGTGATTTTAATGGTATTTCGGTTGACGGAATTAGCCAATATCCGAGGAGGATGGCTATTATATCTCGTCTTGGATGTGATATTTGAGCCGGCTGCAACTCATTAGTACTTCGCAGAATGATATTAAGTAAGACATACAGTCCACCATACATGCCGGGTGCAGATTGTCAGACTTTAGACGCCTTTCAGAACAATTTGTTTTGGTGATACTTCACACTAAAATTATAAAGGCTAAAGTTTGTGAGTGTGTGTTTGTTATTTATTTAGGCATAAGCGGGTCCACTAATTTTGATGAAATATGGTATGGAGGTAGCTGACACCCTGTCTTAACATAATAGAATTCTTTTTATCCCGATAATGTGTTTCCTTGTGATATAAAATCAATTTCAATAATATTCTATTCTTACTATAAATTTCACGCAGCTGAAGCCACGGGCAGCAGCTAGTACATTATAAAAGTAAGTTTTTGGATATTGTAATTGGTTGTTGTATCAAACAGTTATGACAACGCAACCTTTCATCCTCTTTCGCGGCGCTGTGAGCCCTAATGGGAGTGAATTCGGATGTAAGAATGGTCCTTCTACCCGAGCAATTGAATAAGTTATGACAGGTACCGCTCGTAATATAATAGTGAAAGATAAAGCAAAAAAAGATAGCAAAGCGACTCACAGTTAAACGATAAAAATATTATGTGATCGGGAACCCCGTCAGGAGACTGGTTCAGTATCGAGGTTTTACAATACAACCCTCCGCGCATAATACACTCCTACTAGGATTTAGTACTATCTCTTAGTACTATCTCTAGATTAATACTCCCATGCTCACGGAGGCTCGTATGTACCATCGAATGAGGCAGAAAGAGAGATAAAAAGAGAAAGAGTGGCTTATCAGCAATTTTTAATCACGTTTCTATATCTAACATTCAACTCATACTATATGCGCTATAGACCTACCACATACGTTCCAAAAAACTAAAATTTTATTTATGCTTTGGTATACATTTTCAAAGTGTAATCGAATAATTATCGATATTTTTCACTTGGCAGAAGAACTCTTCGAGAAGATAAAGTGGTGTGATGAAGCATGATTTATGGTTCCCACACGATCCTACGTAATTAGATACTGGCGTCGCGAAAGTAAACACCTTGCGGGCACCAGGTGGCTCCACCGTACATAATGTACTCATCAGCTATATAACCCTTATAAAACATTAGGTAGGCTGCCTTGAGGCACTTTGGCGGGAGTAGGGAGAATGTTAATATTTTCTACGGTAGCAAGTGAAAACAAACGAACCTACCTACCTACTAACAAAGTACTTTACCTTCTCCTTTTACTCAGCGCAATGTGTTTTTATTTCATGGCATCAGTTTTCATATTATTTTATTAATATTTACGAAAAATTTTAATATGATACGACTTTTTATTTTAGTTAAATCAAGACCGTCTCAAACTCTTAGGAGAAAAAAATGGGTGTTGCCTCTGAACCAATCGAGAATCAGTAGCACCACAGAAATACATCATGAACCTAAAATCTGGCCATTCAAAAAAAAAAACAAATTCTAACTTTTATTGTTTCAGACGCGCTTCTATTCTTAGAATCTGTAATAGATAGGTAGTACATGGAAATTATATAAAAGCGTTGACATTCGGATAAAGCCTTAATGACCTTAGTGTACTTAAATATGAAGCCGCTTTAATCTTTTTAGCAAATCTCAACGGAGAATAGGTATCATTTGTCCAATTAGCAAAGTTTAATTCGAACACACTGAGTATGACGAACTTCGGACGAGCAAAATGACGAATAATCTGCTGTCAAATTACGCAAAAGCGAAACAACTAGGTATACGTAATTATAAAAGTTTTGGTTTTGAAACTAATTGAGTTCAGTGAACTAGTCGTATAATTAAACTTTTCTGTCCTACTTATAATATCAACTGTGAGTTAATTTTGTTTCAATAAATTGGCTGCCCTAAACCAATGTTCATATCATTTACATACTTGTCTGGTTAAGATTTCCTTTGTTGAAAATTCAATCCCTTTATTGAACAGCCTAAAATCTATTTCCGTAAAGTGGAAAAAGAAAAAGGTTTTAAGACAAGCGACTTTGTCACGAAAGATTTATTATCAATTTGCAAAATATATTTCTCTTTATACCCTATCCCACCTCAGATTCGGAAATTTGCACCGATTTGAAAATATACTGAAACGGGCCAAGTTGAATACACAATTGAATTTCGAATCGAATCCTTCGAAAATGTTCTTTAATAACAGAGACGATAGCGGCTCTCAACCGTTCCGTCCGACCTTTTCTGTACCTAACGTAAGAAAGTCAATCCTTAGATAGGTATTGCTTGTTACGACTTCGACTTATACCGAAAAAAAAACCGCTTAAATATCCTTCACTGGCCATAGTAATTAGAATATCTAAAAACCAAATATTTAGGTTTTTATATGAGACGGGACTTGACACAAGTACAAACCAAAATTAAAATGAAGAGCTAAGGAAAATTAAATGAAAATAAACAGTTTTGTGCATCTTAAAATACTCCTACTCGTAAGTGCTTTAAATAGCTAATGCAAAGTAGGCTGCATTTGTAAGTAGAAGGGTAACTTTGGATACACGACGGAGGAGCCGTCTACCGTCTTCAATCAGCGATAAAAATAAAGTATTGGAGTAAAACCGGGTAGGATTCGAAACACGCCCAGTTTTAATACGAGTAAGTAAATTAAAATGCGGCCTTTCGGTGCCAGCGTTTGAATACAAATGGTTTATTGGAGCAACCGGTTTCAATTTTGTTCCGTCTACCCTCCTAACTCATTAGCCGATCCGAAGTGCTATTAAGTTATTTACTGGACGTTTCTTCGTTTATTTATCGTTTATTTGTGTTAATTTACAAAGGAGATTTTATAAGGTTTTTACGTGTTACTAGTATACATATGTTGTTAATAAAGTTAAGTGGTAGGAAGCACTTTAATAACATATGTAGTCAATAATATCGAATATTCTCGTATTAAGGAAAATTTCATAAAATATCAAAAGACAATTTTTTTATTTTTAAGGAGTCCATAACATTTTTCGACCTAATAATTAATTCGACAGTATTACTTTGAAGTCCACAAATTTTATAATTTAATCCGATAAAGTAGAGAAAATATAGTAGGTAATATGTATATAAATACCTACTTGAATGAAATATCACGTTTTTCATACCAATCTCGCCGTATGTTCGTCCGTCCTAAGTTCAGGAGAGCCTGAAGGCGCGTAATGAAACAATATAACGCCCAATCAGGACAAATATCCCGAGGGGTAAACTGCAGCCTTGAGAATTAATTTAGCGGCAAAATTATACTGGAGTTTTATCATGGTACCCAACGTTATGGTTAAATGACGTGTACACTGTAATAGGTGTAAAAGGTAAACGTGAGGTAAACAATACGATCCGAAGAGTTTTAACACCACCACAACCATTTTTTTTGGCCCACAGTTGGGCATACTCCACTACACTGGCCAAGTGCAGATAAGCAGACGACTTGTTAGTGAACTCAGGATCCCTCAAGATTTTTTCCTTCACTGTTACCGCAGGTGATGTAAATTGAAAAAGTACGTAGTAATAGCATTCAATATAAAAATTTCAAGGGCACAAAGTTACGAGTAAGTCTCAATATCCGATTACAAATATTATATCAGTCGAGTTATTTCCTTCCCGATTGGGTGACCAGACTCCAGAATTATGCTACGGTGTAACAATAATAAATATGAGCGTCACTAATTTGCCACAGACCCATTATTGTTTCAAGCATTCACAGCATTTAGGTAAAGACGACAACTAACCTTTCTTTGCCCCACTGTTGGGTACGGGTCACCTCTTGGAATGGGAGTGGTTAGGCTTTAGTTCAGCACGCTGGCCAAGTGCGAACTGTCAGACTTCACATTTTCAAGAACATTATGGAGAACTTACATGAGCATGCAGGTTTCCTCACGATGTTTCCTTCATCGTTGCATCAGGTGAAATTCTATTAGAAAGTCATTGGTAGTCCAGCTTGTTAGAACCCGGACCGCTCGAGTAAAGGCCAGTTCAACAGCCACTGGGCTGTCACCGCATTTGAATAGACAAAGAAGTCGAGTACAAACAGAAACAGTAGGTAGGTAAATTTTTTTCCAATGTCCAGAAATACATCTAAAATAATACGGGTATTCGCCATTTCCATTACCACACGCCATCCTCGCGTATCGGCGACGCCCTTAAGATAATTCAATTTTCCCACGTTTCATTCGGTTCGGAGTTTTGAACATAGTCTACAGGGAGTCGATAGCTGTACGCCACAAAAGTACTTTGCATGTACCATGTTTATTTTTGTTCGTAAAAGGAAGGTTCTCGGAAAGTCTCGAAGCCTATCGAAAGCACTCGAAAACTCTCGAGTCTTTGTTCGTGTGCGCACATCTGAGACCCCAGTTATGGAGCGATAATAGTGATTGACTTAGGTAAATTGCGGTATCGCGGAAATTTTATTCCCCTAGTCCTTTTATTATATCTTCTTACACGATATTGACTAGCCATTGTGGGTTTAACAGAGTTAACATAGAATTTGTCCATTTATTATGTTAAACAAATCGCTATATCCTTTTCTATATTTTTTATGATGAATGAGTTCTCTGCTGTTAAAAGGGGATCTTAACGAATGGTCTAGTGGGCCTTCAAGGACATAAGCATTATAACTTAACTTTTTATTTAATATAGTCGACGCCCGCAGCTTCGGTCGCATGGAATTATACATAACAATAGTTTCGTTTACACCTAGTAATATTATATAGCCTATGTCACTCAGTAAAGATGCAGCTTTCTAATGGTGAAAGCGTTTTTGAAATCGGTCCAGTAGGTAGTTTTTGTGTGAAAACATTACAAAAAAATCTTTCTTCTTTATAATATTTGTATAAGTATAGATGAAAGAAGGGCTAGTACTAACATTTTAACAAAGCTGTAATTTAACAAAATTTGAGGTAACAGACTATCCATGTAACGCCGAAACGGGATGCTAGTAGTAAGTAAATAAGTAGTGCAAATGTGCAAACAAAAACTAAACGAATCAACGAAGATAAAAAACATTCAATTTCACACTTTTAACACAATCCAGTGATAGCGTTAGCTCCGATTCAATTTTCGACTCGATATATCTGATATTGCGTATGCGATGGTTTAACATCAGCGGGAATAGAAAGAAAATAGAAAGCACAAAAGCATTATGGCCAGTCTCGAAACAAAAAGTTAAATTTGGAATCGATTTCTCGTTTTATTGTTTCAGTTGTAGGACGACAACATTTTTTTCGTAGCGTCGTTTTTTGTATCGTCCATAGCTCAATGCAACTCAATTAGCGACGATGGTTGCGGTAGGTTTTCGGATGGATGACCGCTAGTGCCAAAAATTTCATGACGCTTCCGTGCTTCAGAGGGCACGTTTAGCCGACGATCCCGGTTGTTTTCAATAGTAAAAATAATCGTTAAGCGTTGTCGAAGACCTTCCGGTGGCTCGAGAACATTTTACACTGAGTTGGGCACTAATCCGTATTGGAACAGCGTGATGAAGTATGATAGACCTAGACCTAGACCACCCGCAGCTGTGTCAGTGAGGTAGATCTGTCCCCAACAGTGGGACGAATATTAATTTAAGATTCAACTTAAAAGCCAATTTATGACTTTTAATCTATAGATTCATATCGCAAATATTACGAAAAAATATACCAATTTAGACGCTTTTACAATTTAACTCACTCAGGCCTTTAACTCAAAACACTCACAGATTACGAAATAAAACAGAGCAATGAGATGCCATAAACAATTAAACCGGCCATAGAGAAAGAGTTATGGTCCCATCGGCCGAGAATGAATCTTCCAGCTACCAGGTCGGCCATTTTGTGGAAAATTTAAATTAGGACGTAAAACACGTCAAGGGATTGTCAGCGAGACTGGACGGATTCATTTCAGGCTTTTAAGACGCCGTCTAAGAATATTAAAAGAAAACGGAGATTGAGAATTGAAAAGAATTGTTGAATCATTATTGTTCCACAGAGGAGTTATGGGTGGTCCGTCTCGAGCTGAATATAAATCTAAGAGGTAGCAATTTGATATTTCGGTTGGGGATAATCTGTGGGTCACATGTACCTACCACGCTCGTATGGGAAGGATGTGAGAAAAGGTTCGTGTATTTTTTTGTTGCGAGTTTTTTTGACTTAAGTTTAGCTCTCAAAAATGAGAAACAAAACTAAAATGGGATACAGAAAACTGTTATCAGACATTAGGCCTTTTATATTCGAACGAGGTCAAGGTAGTAAAAGCTCTATCTACTCAGACCGTGGCCTAGATATTGTTCCGAATAAGTATTAACAACCGGAAGAAGATGAATGATGATTAATTATGATTCTCGAATAAATATGTCTGCTTTGATGGATAATATGATATTATGCTGACTTTTACATGGTTAAATTTAAAATACACATAACATTTTGTTTTAACTTCTTCGAGATAATTTTTGTGCTATAGGTTATGGCCTTTTTCATGGGCTGTTACAGTCGGTGTCGCCAGATAGCAAATGGACATGCAACATAATCTGTGTTGTACGCTCGTTGCTATCTTATATCGATAAAAAAAGATAAAATCATCCATTGAACATTGAGTCATTAACACAAATAATACAATCCACGATACGTGACGAAATTACAGTTGACCTCAGAGCAAAGACGTCTACAAATAAACAATCACAAGATGACGAATTGAACTAAATATATTTTCTATCATTACGATGGACGAATAGTGTTTTTTTTAATTTTAATTTTAAATATAATATTATTCTAAGTGTCCGGCCATATCATGTCGTAAGTGGAGGATTTAGTATTCCAAAAGCTTCGCGATCCGCTAGCATTGGAACGATGAAACTACCACTTCGACAATCAAGACACGTAGGCGCCATCACCATCGTTTTACACCATAAATGTCCATAACTAACTTCGAACAGGTATGTCGACTACCGCCTTTGACTTTAAGGTGCCAAGGAATAAAGTTACTAAAATAAATGAATGGTTTCTGTATAGTATTAGAATGAAAATCAAACCAAATATTTTAATAAGAAAGTAAAATAAGTACAACAACACACTTACATTAAACAAAACCTCCTTATTAGAGCTTTCTATAAAATAAATGACTACTTACACGATAAAAACGCTTGGTGCAATGTATCTCCAGCTCCACTTGTTCAATAATAATGTACCTTGATCAAATTATAAAATTGTTAATTTTGAAAAGAGAGACTACCGAGTTTCTTGCCGTGTTCTTCTCGGTAGCATAAACTTTGTGAACCGGCGGTAAATAAAAAAAAATGTTATGACGTTCATTAACCTTATACAAATACCATATAATGAAAAATGAATCTGAATCTGAACGCCAATCTGTTGGGAGGTTTTGAACAGTTTCAAACAACGTGTAATAGTCACATAGTCTCGACCTGAAATCTAAGGGCCTCACCTTAAAACGCTATAAGTTCGGTAAAGGGCCCGAAGGTAAGTCCGCTCATACATGTTCGATATGATCGTATCGCCCTTCTCCCTTAACCCAACTTGGAGTTTACCTAGACTTGTCAAAAGGAATGTGAAAATCAATTTCGTTAAAACTTTTCGACCAACAAGCATTCGATCAAAGGTATCTTTTATTGTAAAGGATTACATTTATTGGAGAACTGGTCATGCATTTATAATATAATCGTATCTAGTCCAACGGTCATTTGTTTGTATCGTTGCGACCCATAGACGTCCCACTGTTGGGCACGGGTCTCCTCTCAGAATGGGAGGGATTAGGCCTTAGTCCACCACGCTGGCCAAATGCGTATTGGCAGACTTCACATGCCTTCGAGAACATTATGAAGAACTCTCAGGCATGCAGGTTTCCTCACGATGTGTCCTTCACCGTTATAGCAAGTGACATTTAATTTCTTAAATGGCACATAACTTAGAAAGTCATTGGTGCGTGCCGCTGGGGTTTGAACCTGGACCGCTCGAGTGAGAGGCGAGTTCGATTGCCACTGGGCTGTCACCGTTTGTTTGTATAATCTACATAAATAAATGAACGAATCCATACGAGCCACGCTTGACAACTTTTATATATAAACCTATTATTATGCCTAACATAAACAATTGGACACGAAAGCAATTCATCGCCCGTTAAGGCACTTCGAAATTCGAATAACTTAGCGCGAAAGGTGCTTGGAATTATAGCGGAATCTGATAAGCTCCACACTAGCCCATTTACTCGCTCCACATCAAATAAATCTTCTATGTTCGTATTAATTTATGCTGATCGGTATTTGTTTAACGCGGAATTTGCATATGCAATATTGGAATAAACAAGGCTAGATTTGAGGATGAATTGATAGTGTACAAATAAGTACTTGCTACAAGTACTTTGAGGCTTCAAAACAAGTGGAATTCGATCAATTACCTAATTTTAATTACTAAATATTTAGATGGTGCCAAATAACGGCTTCTGATGTAAATTTTGTAGGTATATTAATACCTATTTATATTCCTAAGCTATAAGATTTTTTTTGATTGCTTAAAAATTAAAATTAAACCGCTGTTTGTGTTTATCTGGTTAGTTGATAGTTGGCTGGTAGATAGATAGATAGTAATGCTTTATGAATTAAGCTCGCTATTTGTCCCCTGTACCTTTTGTATGTGGTAAAATAAAGATAAATAAATAAATAATTGTAAAGCTTTGTAACCGATTACAAAAATAAAGACTAACAAATGACTAAATAGCTACAATAGATCTTTTTAGGTCTCAGTGGCTTGTGGGCTTGGCCCACACTACTTTCATTCAAAAAATAAGTTACATGCGTTTTGTGAAATTAAAAATACCGTGGTAACGGTGGAGGAAAACATCGTCTAACCCACGCCCAATAGTGGGACAGTGAAAAAGTTGTTAAGACGTACCTATATGTCTAGCATAGGAAATTGTTGACACTTTTTGGTATTGCCATAAAAGCGATGAGAATAATGTAGCTTAACTTGCTCGACCTGTCGTATTAGAGCCAAGTGGAACGTAGCGAGAACCCTCGCAAAGTTTAATTAAATAAGATAGTTTGAGTGTGGGCCCTTTGTCTGAGGTCTTAGCCGAGTGCAAGCGAGTCGAATACAAGATTTTGTAAACAAACTCTTGAACACATCACAATAATATTATGTGAAATTTAAAACGTTGAGCTTCAGATTCTAAAAATTCAATTATAAAAAGTTTTTCAATTGGCAGTTTTTAATTATACTTGAAACACGCGTTTATGGTGTTGTTGACGTGTATTATTGTCGCATGCATGTGTATATTATATGTGTGGAAGAAATTTTAAGGACGAAGAAAGGCTACGCGCTGCATCAGAGTGTATTTATGTGGAACTGCTAACCATAGTCGTCCCACTGCTGCACGGGTCTCCCCCACAGATGAAGCTGCGGGAGGTCTAGAGCATACTCCACCACGCTGCTCCAATGCGGGTTAATGGGCTTAAGTGTATTTGGTGAAATCAAACGTTAAGTAGTGTAATTCATCAAGTGATCAAGAGGAAACTGGCATTCTTGAAAGTATAATATTCTCGAATGCAGGTGAAGTATGCAAATCCACACTTGGCCATTGTACCTCAAGGCCTTAAGAGAAATGATCCGTTCCCAACAATATGATAAAATGGTTTTAGCGGTCGTGAATGGTCAATAGAAAACTTTTATTCGTAATTCGATAACCATTCAACATCCTCTAAGAATATTCGACTGAAATTTAAAAGCATGCCATATAGACAGCGTGGTTCACAAACACAGAACCATCGCTAATGCCGTATCAAGTTTCGTACGAAAATTTATTTCCCCTCCATAAATTTAAACCGCATTCAAAGCGGAGATATTGCAGAAACAACATTGGACACTTGTTCAAACGAGCGTTCGCAAAATTGCACCATTCCAACTCAATAACACGTTTGTTGTCACTGAGTTATTACATATGGAGCATAGAGACAACGTAACATTGACTTTACATTGAGGTAGGTACATCAGAGTTTTTCACGTGACAACGATAAACGCCAGCAACACACGAAAAAGTGTGACGTCATGCTACCGTTCCGCCAAGCGTGCAAACGTTAAATTTTAGTCTGTCCCATAGCAATAGACCGAATAATCGGTTGCACTAATTAAATTCAACTTATTGAAATTAGCGGTATTACGATTTGCTAATATTGGCAATACTTACTTACGTGTAGTGTTTTGTTGCTAATTCTCGCAATACTCAGATTTCAATCATGGTCTGTAAATCGACTTTACAGACAACCGTTAATTTTTCAATATGAACAGGTCAGAAGTACCTACTTTGAATTGGCGAGCAGGTATGAAAGCACCGATGAAAGTAGATGAAGCGAAAGAAGTGTAGGATCGTGGTAAGTAGAAATCCACTATCTCTGTCCCAGTGGGAAGCAATCGTGACTATAAGCAAAGCAATGTATTATCATGAAGTCTTAATGGTCAATGTTAATTTCAAATGATATCGTCATAAGGTGAAGTCTTACAGCAATATCTTACACTACACAACCGCAATGTTTGCATATGTTGTACGCAGCAAGTTTTGTTTATTCTACTACGTACTCGTGTATAAATCACCATTCCGCCATCGACATCTCGCTATAAAATCTTTGAGATTATAAGCGGTTGAAGATGACAACACGTACCTCGCGTAAATAGTATCTGGAACATTCTCGATGCATCGAAACTGAGTAATGTGGAACTTTAGTTACTCGAAGCATTGAACAATAAACGACGTTGTATAGTTCAGCGAATGCAAGTTTGTCATGTGATTCGAGTAGTAGGGATGTGTTGGGTGTAGGAAAATATTAATGTTCTTCAATGTAATCCCTTGAAAAGTTAGTACCATCAGTTACCAATAGTAACTGAGCGATGATTAAAAAGGACTAAACATTATGATCCATTGTAGTAGTACTGACTAGTTTATTCTTTTTAATAACACATTAAACATAGATTTCATTGGAGACAGTAATTTAGTGCTTACTTCATGCTCGTTTGCTTATCTACTCAAACAAAAGAAACGCAATCTGCTTACATGCCTAACTTTTTACGTACAAGTTGTATATTTTAATCTGTTCTAGCGATCATTGATAGTAAGTCTGCATCATTTAATTAAAATTTAAGAATTTTAATATTTAATGAACTTACGCATATAATTACAGGATCATATTTTACAATACAAATTGCGACAAGGAATTAGAACAACTGTACCGAAAATGTCAAGTGGCGTTTTTATTATACAGCAAAATAATAATTATTGAACAGTCGGACGCCCAATAGAAAATTGTCGAAAAAGGGAACTAGTTTTCAGAATTTATCTTATAGAGGACAGTAGGTAATCCTGTAGTTGGCAGCCCTACGCGCTGCAACAACGACAAACCATTTCCCCGACTAATGGGGTGTATAACTCGGCAGATGCATTGCGAACTGGCGTCTGGGGTTGTTTCACTTGTTTTCTCAAACGTTCCTTTCATATCATTCTCACGTTTGCCAGTACGGATGTAGCCAACCTGATGTGGAGCAGACTGTTACTGTTCTCCATGATTCGAAGTGGCATTGATCCTCTTAAAAACACTTCTTTTTGAATGTATTATGTACCAAATATATAGGTAGTCCTTGATACCTCCTACTGACTTGAAGAAATGTGGTGGTAATTTTACAAGCCATATAAAAATGAATTTAAATATTGATGTCACCAGAGACGTCATATTATTGCATAGGTATATGCATTTTTTTTATCGTATATGAAACAAGTGATCATCTACATGGAGTTCATAGGCCGCATGGAATTCATAGGCCGACGAATGACACATTATTAAAATGGATTGAACCTGCGGTAATAACTGTGGTCACACAGTATAATGATATAATTCCTCTGGGGACGTACGTTAAGTCTCGTGCTTGGTATAAAAGAATCCAAAAAAGAGACGTACGTTAAGTCTCGTGCTTGGTATAAAAGAGTCCAAAAAAGAGACGCATCTCTCTCATTACAGCAACGCCACACTGAGCCATCCGACGAATTAATCCTGCATCACATCACCCACATCAGCCTAAAGGGGAAGGCGGGGGAAATTAATTTGTACATCATTTGCGAACACTGTAAATAAAGGGAAAATGAAAAAACGTCCGGATAATAATATAAAACACGCATCAGGAAGACGGAGCGATCCGCATAATTGAACGTCGTTCAGAAGGGACGTCGCTGTTTATTCTGTTATGATGTCAATTTGTGCGACGCGCACCAAATTCACTGGATTTACATTCACATTAATTGAGAGATAATGCGTCAAATTTATGTCACATTTTCGATGCAGCAGGTCTGTAGGCACTTACCTAGTCAAACAAGGTACGTACAAAAGTGCGTATTCAAAGAACGTAATGATATCAACTACGCAGCACGCAACATTCCTACTGTGTTGTATATCTAATCTAATTATCTAACGTGCCCTACGTTAGATAATTAGTAGTAGTTATTATCATATCATTGCCATTTTATATTTTGACAGGTATCTTCAAGTACATTAGTTGCATTAGTTGCATTAGTTAGTGTGATTTGCAGTATCTATGCAAATCACATTTAAAAACATACCTCCGAGAAAGTTTCAGCTGAGAAAACAAAAAAGTACCTACCAACATTATGATGACGATTTACTGCCGTTGAGTAGTTCAACACGGCTCGACTGAGAAACTCGGGGACAAGTGGAAATTTCATTTCAATTACGCGAAGTCTCCGGGCGTCGAATTCAAATAGCGAGCCGAGATATACCCGTTTACTTAATCCGCGTTTTCTCTCGCAGTGTAATCTGATCGCCAGTGATCCGGTGGCCTTAGCTACGATTCTCGATAACAGCCTTTGAATTAAATGTTTCCAGACTTATACCGAGAGGTGCCTGATTAATATTGATTTGAATATATTAACACGTGATTAGTAGAAAAAAAAAATTTGTGTACTTATGTACACGCGTTAGAAGTTATACTTCTTTGTATAACCTTTGCAAGCACAACCTGCACTGTCGATGTCTTATTTCAATCACCATGACATTGACGCTGTCACAAGAAGAACAACTGAAAATAATTCGAGGTGGAAACTAGGCGATACCTAAAAGGTATTTAATACATTGAAAGTTTTATTATAACGCGTTATCTAGTTAAATAAAGTTTATGATGACGGTGATTTTTGATATTTAATCACAAAAATCACCGGAATGAACCCGCAGACTTTGACAATTGAAAGTGTACACTGTCAAACCATTTTTTGACAATGTTGACTATAGCTAACTTCATCCTGTTGGTTTTTCGTTTCGGTGTGCGCGCGCATCGTAAAAATTTACTGTCATCATTTTTCCCTAACGCGCCAAAAGAGGTTCCAAATTGCAGTAAAAAAAATCACCTAAATCATGTTTCGTCTACGATTTTATGGCGTCCACGTAAAACTATTATTAATGTGATTTAGCATTATTAGAGGTTTATCTTACGAGTATTTACGAGTTTTGCATTTAGTTGACTTCGCTTCCCTAATTCAATAAAAGTCTTGGTAAGTACAACCCGTCCAGAGAAAACCTAATATTCTACATAACATTAAGGAAGAATTCTACATAACTATTATTTATGTAGAATTCTTTATGATTATGAATTAAATTACTCGAATTACAGCTGATATAAACAGCTTGCTATTATTATGGAGATTTTATGGCTTCTCTCCTCAAAGTGCCAAAATTATAATTTATGGTTAGGGGGTAACCCTAAGGAAAAAATAATTAGCTAGGTGTTTGAACTGTAGCGTCCATAGCCCAATGGCTATGCCATCGACAGAGTTAAGCAATGACGTGCGCTGTGGGTTTGTGGATGGGTGACAAAATTACGGCACGCTAAAAGAGTTAAGCCGTCGGTCCCGGTTGTTTTCAATGGTGAAGTCGAAGACCTTCGGGTGGCTTGAGAACATTTGACACTGGGTTGGTCAACATTGGCCACTGGGTATAAACTGAGTATTTTTAATAAACATTTCTTTATTCTATTTGAAAATCAACAAGGTATGTTGAAAAGTCTTTTCAGAGACAACACACGGAAAACCTTACGTTAAAAAAGGCTTTTCCGTATCCTAAAGTGTATTTACACAGGTAATAAACCTAATTTTCTAATGTCACTCTCAATATATCAAATTGAACGGAACGGAATAAAGGCATAGGAGCAGCAACAATATAACTCAATACATCAAAGTCGTACTGAAAGACTTAGCCCGAACGTATACGTATATATCAAATTTTTGGAGGTTCAGTCACAGTTGTATTTTCGTTGCGAAAGGAAATCATAATAAAATTACTCGAGACACTCCTAAGGGTTTCCTACTAGTTGTTGTGTCGGTTAAAAATTAGCAATTAGGTATAATATGAACAAAATGTCAACAGAAATAATTTTCAAGGTTAGCAATGCATAGGTACTTGATTTTGTTACGACAGTAACTGTCTAAATTATTAGAATCTATACCATTGCCGAACAATAAATAATAGTACATTTGTAATAGTGACTTTACATATAGTCCTACTCCCAAAACCCTAATACTTGCGCCTGACTGACTCACGACATATATGATTATAATTTATTCATTTATAGTTTACAATATTCAAATACAAATTCAAATAATTTATTTCGCTATGAGGTGATTACACACGCTTAACGAAAGTCTAGGTAACTACAAACTACTTAAAGAGAAGAGATATAATGCTATTCTAAACTGATTAATATAAAGCAAAGGATGAGCTATTGATCCTTGAATGAATAGCTAATCCTACACAGGTGCCTAACTTTCCTTATGGCTAATTTACAATAATTACCTACCACTAACCTTATCTCTAAGTCACGATATCTATCTGGTCATCGGCTTTAGGCCGAAAACCGGCTTAGGCATAAAATATCTATGTGACCAATTTGTTTGTCACTGGTAATAATGATAGACGACAGGATAATGAGGAAGCTCGCTCGATTATTATTTACCTCAAAATTATAACACATATTTTACATCACAAAGATCAGGACTAAGGTCGTGGGTTAATCGATATTTTTATAGACAAATTTACAGCCGACGGAGGATATATTTTATACCCTTCCCTCGCCTAACCCGGCCCGGGCGAGCGCGAAATTAGTTAACCCACAGATCACGCCTCCCGACCAGAACTTATTTAAATTTAATTTGTTACCCCTGAGCAAATATTTGGCATCGGTTTCTGGCTGGTTTCTGGCAAGCCCACTTAGCTGTGTGCTTTATTAAGCCGGGGCTGTGTACCTATTATTGTATTCCGTCCGCTTCTGTCGAATTAATTGTTGCTTAATGATAATCCGAATCAGTTGTGATCTTGGACAACTATTTGCGCGTGGCTTGCATGTTTGACCTCCGCTGACAGTCAGGTCGCTTGTTCTGTGTTCATCCATCATTGTTGGCCACGTGTATTCTCTTAGAACGAGAAGCAAAGTCCACCATGCCGATCAAGTGTAGATTGGTAGACTTCACATGCTTACGAGAATATTATGTTCTGTGTAATTCAACCTTATATTCAACCCAATATTTTTGAAAGTCGGAAGTTACCTATATTTATTATAGACTATAATTAGACATATAGACATTTAAGTAATGATTGGCCTAGTCAATTTTAAAATGTAAACAAAGTTTTTTCTAGAATATGTGAACTTAATCAATCAATTCAGCCGGTATGATTACTTGTATCTTCTATGATTGAAACCACAATTTTGTACATTGAATTACAGCAGATGACGTACCGTGGTTTGTCTATTCGGTTAGAGAGTCCGCGCAGCGTGCAAACTGGGTATTTGACATAGCCATTTGCGTTAGTTCGATGACAGTGCGTGCTTCTGATTCAGAAGCTCTGAATAGCCAAACAAACAGGCCGGGGGAACGCTCTATCTAAAGCGAGAAGCGATTAGCTTAAGTGAAGGTTATCTTATCAATACGTGTTATGATTAGCGAAAAACTTAGCTATGAAGAAGTAGACGTCATCCTGAGTAATAGGCACCTTTGCGTCCCCTCTAGACACTCCCAGACAAGTTCGTTGCTACGGCTTAAGTTTGAGGAGGTGAAATGCACGAAACCTAAAGTAATATACGTTTAGACAGCGGGCATCGTCTTGACATAGAATACGTGGACCATGAGTACTCTCTACATTTAAAAACTTTGAAGCATATCGAATATATACTCCACGCAAACTCCGCCTTACATGCTAGATGTTACCTACCACCCTGCCTTTATTATAGCTGGGAAATGCATTTACGCATTCTGCCCGGTTTATGGACCGAAAGATATGGAAGCTTATATAGCTTGGCAGTGAATATTCGTTTATAATATCGGAAGTTTAGCTACTGGTTGAAGCTAAACGACTCCGTTTCGAGGGACTCGAACGATGGACAATAACATAGCTAGCCAACGCGCGCGCGGTGCAACAAGTCATCAATATAAACTATTAAATTTCAATCCGTATATGAAGTGGGATATTAATTAGGCCGTTCGGCGATTACAGGGAATTAATAGGGTTGTCCAATATAAATTTAGTGATGGCTCCTCGGATTCCAGTAATTTTGTATTAGGGAACCGTGAAAATGGTTTCGGTGGGTGTGATTTTCCGAACCGTGACATTGAGTACCTTCAGATTCAGATAGGATCGTTATTTTTCTTCGCTAAATAATGTTTAAAAAGGTGGGACTCCTTCACAATTCTATTGAACAACATAATGACAATTCCTTTAACTAAGCTTAATGCAATAACAAGTGTAGGATTAGGCAGTCATATTCCGACATAATATGTTAATGGTAATTTGCGACAGTGATATTTATACGAATTTTCACGAACATTTCACGTTAGAGCGTTTAAAAGTAAATAAATTATTAGCTGGTTTATATTAATCAATTTAGAATAGCATTACATTTCTTTCTCTTTTAGAATTTTGTAGTTACCCAGACTTTCGTTAAGCGTGTCCAATCTAATCATAGCGAAATAAATTATTTGACTTTGACTTTGACTTTGTATAGGCTCACCTCCTGTTACATAGGACGTATGACATACCGTGATATACACGATGTTACATATGACATAATACACCCCTGCCAATCCTTTTTGACTAAACAGGCGTGATGATATGTTAATGCTATGTGCGGCAGCGGATGGGTTGTGCTGAGTGCATGTTATTATTAGATATTATTTGAAGGACATTGGGCCGTAAAGCCCACAAGCCTAACCTAAGAAGATCTATTGTAGCTAGCCCCTAAGAAGTTCAAACCTGATCCCTAAGGCCAATGTTGCATGCAAAAGGATACAACCGGTGACTGAGGCAATGCATTTTATAGTTGGACTCTGCATACAATGCTCCACCCCGCCAACCGAGCTGGTTCTGACTAACCGCGGCGCGAACTTCGTTCACAGCAAAACTTGTCAAGTGCAAACTCGGCGAACTTCAATCTGAACTCTACCACAGAGTTAACAAAGTCCACTTTTGAACACAGCTATGACCACCGAGCCTTCTGAGTAATAATGTTAATAGCTTAGTTAATAACGTGAAAGGTTTGTTTGATAGTATCAGTTAGCATTATCGATCGGTTGTAGTCCACCACGCTGGCCAAGAGCGGATTGGCAGACTTCACATGCTGTAACACCTTTTTTTTCCACTTAAATTAAAACTTACTTTTCAATCAATATGTGAACTTTCTTTTCATACAAAAGGACCTCGATGAAAGGTATTGAGGTTCCATAAACGTATTTCATCCCGTTTTGCTTCCATTTAAATAAACTTAGCTGTTATTCATCGTAAATACACTTAATTAATTACAATAAATTTATGAAATCAAAACAAATAAACAAATGATTCAATGTCAAGGGCGTTTGACGCTGACGTTTCCGAAGTGTCGACAGATCTACAAAACTTTCGGTTGGTGGGCGTTCCGTTTCACAATAGTGGGTAGTGTTGTTTATGGTTCCTTAAAGTTTCAGGTTTTGGAGTGGCTAAAGAATATTGTATTTTGTCTTTTAGGTGTCTGGAGTAGTGTATTTAGCTTATTTAAACTCATAATAATAATCTTTAGGCTTGATATCTAAAATATTTAATTCTTTTTCCTTTGATGTTAGTGACCATAAATACTACCAAGCTGTGAGTGCGCGACGGAACGGTTTTAAGGTTCGTTCTGAAAGCAATAGTTTTTTGTCTGTTGTTGTCAGTCTGAGTTATTTCGTTTAAATAATACTTTATTTAGTAAAACGCTAATTCATTGTTGTATTAATTTATTGAAATTAGGTAATTTGGAATCTTTTGAGCTGTTTAGTGTCTAGTGTGTTAATTCTTCGGTTGTCAGGAATGTTTGCCTATATTCATGTACGAGTCTGTATGTGGGTTTTCGGACGCACCCCGGAATCTGTCGATTGTTTGATGAGAACCCCGATCCGGTCCGTGGAGAAGGAGAAGTGAATTGTAGTCAGGGGTGTGGTGAAGAGGCCATTTTGGGAGCGGCCGTGCGCGCCCGCGCACGCCGCGGCCCGTCTGTCTGTCCGTCTGGAGTTCTGTTCTGTCTGTCTGCTGTTGGAGCCATATCCAAGTGGCCCAAAAGTTACTGCTTCGGTGAGTAGTGTGGATAAATAGTGGGTTCCTGATTAAATTCCGGTTATGTGCGTAAATCGTAGCTAATTCGGTGAATCTTTTCAGGATGTGTTCTGGAGATTGTCTGTCCACGCGGTTGCGTGTGGAATGCGCTGTCTGTTTCTGCTTCGGTGAGTTTATTCAATCCATTGTTAGGTTGAAACAGTGTTTATCGTGAATTCTCGTGATGTTAATTCGAACGTTCTACACAGGGTCCCGTGTGTGATCGGCACCTGTCTGGCATCAGGGCGTTCTGTGGGCTGTTGGGCGATCGTGCCCACTCCTCCCTAATAAGGTATGCATTTAACTCGTTTATTTTTCACTGTGGGAATTAAATCCACTACTGTGTGACTTAGTGAGGTTCTGTCTGTAGGGTGGTTACCACGTGGTTGCCTGCCCGCGTGCCACCGTGGTTGACCCCGCGCTCTGCGCACTAGTGGCCGCCCACTGTTGGGCCTCCGCCCACTTTTGGGCATCCGCATGCCGAAGGCTTTCCTTACCTCGTGATGAGTTATTACTCTAATTATTTGTGTGTATTGTCAGCCATTAAATAGTAGCCTGCCTAGTGTACCTAGTTAGTGTTTAGTATAGGATGTGCTCTGTATTTACCTAGTGTCTATACCTAGTATATAGTAGTAGTATATATACCTAGTGTCTATTGTTTCTAAAGTAGGAAAGCCCTGTAAGCCTTATAGGGTAGTGATATAGTGTGATTCTGTAAGGCTGTGGTTCTGTAGGCTGTAGTTATTTTGATGTTTACCCAACCGAGCCCTGTACATCGAACGGGTATTCTGGTTACTTTTAATTAATTAACTACGGTTAGTCCCTAGGCTGTTACTTTAGTTTTAACTTTATTTGTAGAATAGCCTCTGCCGGAGGACTGTGTTTACTGTTGTGTAAGACCTGTTTCTGTAATCGTAGGAGGAGTTTTTATGGAGGGAAGAGTTTCTGGAGAGGAGTTTGATGGAGGGACGAGTTTTCTGGAGGAGAGGAGTTTTATGGAGGGAAGAGTTTCTGGAGAGGAGTTTTATGGAGGGAGGAGTTTTTGGAGGATAGGAGTTTCTGGTGGAGAGGAGTGCGTGTGGCGCTGAGGGTGGAGTGGTGAGCGGAGTGGGGCTAAATTCGTCGGCTCCGGATTCTTCGCGCCTCTCCCTATTGCTAACTTAGACACCTAATTTAGATTTAACTTAGTAAACGCTAATTTAATTAAGATCCTTTGATGTAAGTCAACTTAAAGTAATTAATGGACTGACCGGTCAGAGTAGGGATATCGGTGGGGCCCGGTCCGAACGGACCCCTCTGACAAATACCTAGGCAAGTGAGCAGCCAAGCACACCAACAGGCCCTGTTTTTCTTTTCTTTATGTTTAACTTAAAAACAAATTTAAATAAATGAAGTTAAGTGGATAGAACTCAACTGTGTTTCTATTCCCCCCCCACTATTCCTGTTACAATGGCGCCCGAACGTGGAGCTTTTGTTGGTGTGTGGAGGCTCTCCCCGGCACTGGTCTCTCGCTCAGTGACGGATTGGCTGCTCATAACTTATAAAAAATTTTCCTTTGACTGTAATGATACTGTACTGATATTTTGCTGTGTTCTGATACTGTGATACTAACTGTAGCATTTGTTGGTGTGTGGAGGCTCTCCCCGGCACTGGTCTCTCGCTCAGTGACGGATTGGCTGCTCATAACTTATAAAAATTTTTCCTTTGACTGTAATGATACTGTACTGATATTTTGCTTGTGTTCTGAGACTGTGATTATAACTGTAGCATTTGTTGGTGTGTGGAGGCTCTCCCCGGCGCTGGTCTCTCGCTCAGTGACGGATTGGCTGCTCATACACTTATAAAAATTTTTTCTTTGCCTGTAATGATACTGTACTGATGTTTTGCTTGTGTTCTGATACGGTGATAATAACTGTAGCATTTGTCGGGCTGTGGAGGTTCTTACTAGTAGGAGGTACTACTACTAGGGGATTTTTTCTTTACCTGTAATGTTCTAGTGTGCTGAAGTAGCTGCTGTACTGTACTGTATTAAATATTCTATTGAACTGATGTATGCTGGTGTACCTGTACTGTATTAACGACCATTCTACTCGGTTATTAGTACTGCTTTAGGTAAAATACGGATATTAATAATATTTTCTTTGCCTGTAGTGTTCTATTTTAGTGGGGCCTGCTGGTGTTCTGTACTGTATTAGCAACTAGTCTGCTAGGTTTTTAATACAGCTTTAGTTAAAACTTAAGTTTAAGTTTGCGATATAATTTATAAGATTGATAGATAAGTTAAGATAACTTCTATATTTAAGATTTATTATATTAACTTAGGACTTCATAATGGCTGATGGGTGGCTCATTAGGTATACTTGCTAAACAAGTATGAGTTACTCTAGGAAGTGACTATCTGTACCATAGGGGAACGTTTGCGTGCCCAGGTGTTAATGTCTGGCCCGCTATGTATACTTCTCCGGGGTGATGCGGTAGCTCTTAGGTTTGTCGGAGACCTTTCCAGTGTATCAGCGTCGATTTGGTTGGTCCACTGCCGGGTCTCGACAGCAGAAGGTGCATCTTCCCGTCGTTGTGTTTCTTTTTTTTGGTTTTAATATTGTATTTTAATTTATAGGTTATAATGTATAATATAATTTTAATATTTCCTCTGAGGCGTGCTACTGGCTAGGTGGTGGCTCATCGCTTGACCACGGAGACATGATCCACTGATCATGTCTCCGTGGTTCACCGGGTTCTTCAGGTGGTGAAGGACATTATGAGGCTGGATTAACTCTTCTGAGTTGGTCGTAGTGCCTGTTGGGTATTAAGTTATGTTTAGGGTTGTTCTGTTAAGGAGATGGCTCAACGCTTGGAGGATCAGGTCTCTGGGGTTCACTGGGTTCTTCAAGTGGTGTTGGGTGTTCTGTTATTAAGTCATGTTGAAGATGTTCTGTTCTGGAGATTTTGTGTCGTTCTGTTCTGGGCGTTTGTGTTAGTGGAAGCGCTGGAGGGCCAGCGTGAATTTCACTCGTTTCTTCCTCGTGAAATTCTGGTGGGCGACGGGGTACTGTAACACCTTTTTTTTCCACTTAAATTAAAACTTACTTTTCAATCAATATGTGAACTTTCTTTTCATACAAAAGGACCTCGATGAAAGGTATTGAGGTTCCATAAACGTATTTCATCCCGTTTTGCTTCCATTTAAATAAACTTAGCTGTTATTCATCGTAAATACACTTAATTAATTACAATAAATTTATGAAATCAAAACAAATAAACAAATGATTCAATGTCAAGGGCGTTTGACGCTGACGTTTCCGAAGTGTCGACAGATCTACAAAACTTTCGGCTGGTGGGCGTTCCGTTTCACAATAGTGGGTAGTGTTGTTTATGGTTCCTTAAAGTTTCAGGTTTTGGAGTGGCTAAAGAATATTGTATTTTGTCTTTTAGGTGTCTGGAGTAGTGTATTTAGCTTATTTAAACTCATAATAATAATCTTTAGGCTTGATATCTAAAATATTTAATTCTTTTTCCTTTGATGTTAGTGACCATAAATACTACCAAGCTGTGAGTGCGCGACGGAACGGTTTTAAGGTTCGTTCTGAAAGCAATAGTTTTTTGTCTGTTGTTGTCAGTCTGAGTTATTTCGTTTAAATAATACTTTATTTAGTAAAACGCTAATTCATTGTTGTATTAATTTATTGAAATTAGGTAATTTGGAATCTTTTGAGCTGTTTAGTGTCTAGTGTGTTAATTCTTCGGTTGTCAGGAATGTTTGCCTATATTCATGTACGAGTCTGTATGTGGGTTTTCGGACGCACCCCGGAATCTGTCGATTGTTTGATGAGAACCCCGATCCGGTCCGTGGAGAAGGAGAAGTGAATTGTAGTCAGGGGTGTGGTGAAGAGGCCATTTTGGGAGCGGCCGTGCGCGCCCGCGCACGCCGCGGTCCGTCTGTCTGTCTGTCCGTCTGGAGTTCTGTTCTGTCTGTCTGCTGTTGGAGCCATATCCAAGTGGCCCAAAAGTTACTGCTTCGGTGAGTAGTGTGGATAAATAGTGGGTTCCTGATTAAATTCCGGTTATGTGCGTAAATCGTAGCTAATTCGGTGAATCTTTTCAGGATGTGTTCTGGAGATTGTCTGTCCACGCGGTTGCGTGTGGAATGCGCTGTCTGTTTCTGCTTCGGTGAGTTTATTCAATCCATTGTTAGGTTGAAACAGTGTTTATCGTGAATTCTCGTGATGTTAATTCGAACGTTCTACACAGGGTCCCGTGTGTGATCGGCACCTGTCTGGCATCAGGGCGTTCTGTGGGCTGTTGGGCGATCGTGCCCACTCCTCCCTAATAAGGTATGCATTTAACTCGTTTATTTTTCACTGTGGGAATTAAATCCACTACTGTGTGACTTAGTGAGGTTCTGTCTGTAGGGTGGTTACCACGTGGTTGCCTGCCCGCGTGCCACCGTGGTTGACCCCGCGCTCTGCGCACTAGTGGCCGCCCACTGTTGGGCCTCCGCCCACTTTTGGGCATCCGCATGCCGAAGGCTTTCCTTACCTCGTGATGAGTTATTACTCTAATTATTTGTGTGTATTGTCAGCCATTAAATAGTAGCCTGCCTAGTGTACCTAGTTAGTGTTTAGTATAGGATGTGCTCTGTATTTACCTAGTGTCTATACCTAGTATATAGTAGTAGTATATATACCTAGTGTCTATTGTTTCTAAAGTAGGAAAGCCCTGTAAGCCTTATAGGGTAGTGATATAGTGTGATTCTGTAAGGCTGTGGTTCTGTAGGCTGTAGTTATTTTGATGTTTACCCAACCGAGCCCTGTACATCGAACGGGTATTCTGGTTACTTTTAATTAATTAACTACGGTTAGTCCCTAGGCTGTTACTTTAGTTTTAACTTTATTTGTAGAATAGCCTCTGCCGGAGGACTGTGTTTACTGTTGTGTAAGACCTGTTTCTGTAATCGTAGGAGGAGTTTTTATGGAGAGAAGAGTTTCTGGAGAGGAGTTTGATGGAGGGACGAGTTTTCTGGAGGAGAGGAGTTTTATGGAGGGAAGAGTTTCTGGAGAGGAGTTTTATGGAGGGAGGAGTTTTTGGAGGATAGGAGTTTCTGGTGGAGAGGAGTGCGTGTGGCGCTGAGGGTGGAGTGGTGAGCGGAGTGGGGCTAAATTCGTCGGCTCCGGATTCTTCGCGCCTCTCCCTATTGCTAACTTAGACACCTAATTTAGATTTAACTTAGTAAACGCTAATTTAATTAAGATCCTTTGATGTAAGTCAACTTAAAGTAATTAATGGACTGACCGGTCAGAGTAGGGATATCGGTGGGGCCCGGTCCGAACGGACCCCTCTGACAAATACCTAGGCAAGTGAGCAGCCAAGCACACCAACAGGCCCTGTTTTTCTTTTCTTTATGTTTAACTTAAAAACAAATTTAAATAAATGAAGTTAAGTGGATAGAACTCAACTGTGTTTCTATTTCCCCCCCACTTTTCCTGTTACAATGCCTTCGAGAACATTAATTATTTCCTTCATACTTACAGCATATGATATTTATTTCTTATATTGCGATTTGAGAAATGAAATAGCGCCTCGAGTGCGAGGCGAGTTCTATCGTATGGTGAGGTAATTCTTCACGTAAACGAGCGGAGCCGCGGGGAGAGCTAGTTACTTATATGTACTAATTTAAATATTGTGTCACAAACCTAGTTTATACCATTTCACACTAATGTTTCATGCAATATACATATGATAAAAATTAAAAATAGAACAAAACGTGCCCTCGCTCTCTTCATATTACAGTCTTTCCTGCATTCAATGTTATACAGCCGGCGTTACATTAAAATGCAAAAATCATTGTGTGTAACGAGAAGCGTTTGAAAAAACACGAGATAATTCCTTGAGGCAACAGCAAGTCGGGAGGGAAACCGAATCATTTACATAGCCAACGTTAACTCTAATTGTTTGCACTCGGGACGAAAGAAATGTTTCGGATACGGAATTTAAACAAACAATTTAATGTGGGTACGAATTCTTGTTTCAATATCTGATGTATGTATTCAAATTAAGGATACAACACCGGGGTTTATGAAAAAGCTATTTATGAACGTAATTTAATGTTAGTTATTGACGCTACCGTGCTTCGGAGGGCACGTAAAGCCATCGGTCCCGGTTGTTTTCAATGCTGGAAACAGTCGTTAAGCCTTGTCAAAGACCTTCGGGTGGCTTGAGAACATTCGACACTGGGTCGGCCACTAAACCCTCCACCAATCCGCATTGGAGCAGCGTGGTGGAGTATGCTCTAGACTTCCCGCAGCAGTGTCTGTGGGGGAGACCCGTGCCCAGCAGTGGGACGTCTATGGGTCGCATAGGGACGCTATCTGAATTAGCTATCATCTAATTCAGATAGGAAATGATGGCCTATAATGATAAATGACTCAATAATAAACGACGAGTTTATGGTCACTGCATCATTTCTTTACTATCCTTTGCACTTTAACGAACCCGAGCATTTTATAGCCGTACACAAAGGTAACACAGCAGCATAAATATTACGTTTACAACAATAACGTTTAATCGTTTATTCATAGAGCAATAAAACAGCAGTGCAGTCCGCGCGGCGCACTGCTGATTACTCTATGCTCGTGTTCGTAATGTTTTTATGCGTTAATCAAGTTTTACACCATTTATGTTGGTTTTACGTCAAAAATGCTGTAGGTACATGAAATAATTTATTTGTTATCTGTTAAATCAACCGTTAAAAATTAATGTGATTTACTGGTATAATGAGATAGTTATTTTGTCGCTGTGAGTGTTAAAAGGGACCCGGCTAAACTTCATTTATATTTATACAGAAAACCCATACTCGTAGAAACAGCTGGAATAATTTGCCTAATTTTGCGTTAAATTTTGTCCATAAATTACAGAACGTTATACTTTTCGAAAACATATAAGGTAACTTAAACTAATTTATTTTTGTTCATTCATAGCATGAAACTTCATAGTTTTCTGTTCTCATTCGATCTAAGTTTAGACAATGCTTGCGCAGACCTGAAATCTCGCGAGCCGCGCTCCAAATTCAGTTCACGGAACAACTGGCGCGTGAATCAAATGAAAATCAAGGTTTAAAAGTAAAGTTCAAATTGAAATAGACACTATTCAACATACACATAATACTAACACACGTTCTTGCACGATTCATGATAATAGGTTAGTACTAATATTAGTGCAGGGGTAGGTAACTTTTTTTTTAAATTTCTTCCTAGGACGAAGGTGATCTGTTATGAGGATGACAGCTCGCGGGGGAAACTATGAGGGAGCAGGTCGTCTTGCTACCGGTATCACGTCATTTGTCGTAGAACGAATTGATGCTGGGTATAGGGGTTCATGCTACGGATAAAAGCCATAAAAAATATCAATATTGCATTAACACCCTCAATTTAACCATCACCCGAACTATGCTACATAAAAGGACGCTCTGAAAACCAGCGTTACGGCATTAACGCGCAAGCAAAGCTGAGTGTGTTTAACCTTTCGCGTGTTCAACTAACTAAACATATGTTTTAAGCCCCAGATTTAAGCCTTGTGGTACTTTATTTGTGGCGACGATTGAGGGAGGCCTATGTCCTGCAGTGGACCCAGAAAGGCTGATGGATGGATGATGGTACTTTTAAGATATCTTACTACCCTGCAGCATAGGTACCACCTCGTATGATGCAACAAAAATCATTTTTTCTTTTTCTATAAGCTAAGCTAAAGGTCAATAAAAGCGAAATTGCCAAACAAGATTTTAAATTATTACTTAGAAAACTTATCACAGAGAAAATAATATACTACGTACAACTATTTTCATACGAGGCGGATCTATAACTTGCATGGCTTTTACAGTCATTTGAACGGACAAACAAAAGGTTCTGTCAATATTTGCCTTTTGAAGAAACATCGCCCTAAATAACGCGTCAATAAAAGCGAAATTGCCAATCAAGATTTTAACTGCTTGTTTACTGTTTACAGATTGTGAGAAATCGTTTTATTTCCCACGCCTTGTTCGCTGCATGAAGTCTGCGGTTCAGATTAAGATTGCAAAAGTTGAATGACCCCTGGAATTATTTAGACATAGAAATATCATAACATTATTTCGACATCATAGATATTACACATAAGAAACAAACCAAGAATTAACTATGGGGAAATAGGACGCCCTCATGTTCGTGTTGTTTTCCAGTTGTTTTTATGACTGAAAGCACATCTGCAATCGTATTACATAGTAAAGATAATCATATTTAAATCTTAGTTTGTGCAACGGTGCCCTCCAGCTGTGCCCATGGCAGACTTCTCTCGTAAAACGTCAACACATATCTACGACATCGTGCAGCAAAACAAACCATAGTGTTTTCCTATGACGTCAATTAATGGTTCGAGTCCCCACTCTTGCAGCCGACACCCCCTGAAGCCCTCTTTTACGACAGGCAAGAACCACCATAGCACTATCTTAGTTCTCAACGGGTGACAAGTAGCAACACATCTGTGACTGACTATGAACAAGACACTACAGCTAACAGGACTAACACTATCACTAACAGTCCCTGCTATAGTCCTCATACCCACTAACGAACTGTCCAACTAATGTTATTATTAACTCTCACTGCTAACTGGACTAACCATCCTTGTCCCTATTAGTCCTGTTCAAAGTCAGTCACAGTTGTCATGGGATTGATTAGAATAAAAAGATACCAGCACGCAACGAGTGCTGACGCGTCGGATACGCAAGATTTGCGCAATAAATAAGCGTCCGGATTATTCGTACACCCTTCAGCCGATTTGTTTCAATTCCGGCCGCTCGTTCCTTGCGGATCTTGTGGTAGGACGGATAAGCGGTTTAGCCTGTACTGCATTACGTTTGAAGTGGAATGCGAGTAAGCTTTCATCGAAATACCTTTACGTCGATAGCCACGTTTAACATTATGTTACGCACTGCCAAATAGCAAGAAGCATTATTTACCTACTTTAATTACTAGTTTTATTAGGTAATTTAATATTTTATTTACTGTGTGTAAATGAACACATTATTATTAATAGACTTATATTCATTATTTTAATTGTTAAATTATTGTTAGATGATCTTTGATTAGACGTTGTACCTGTGGTTGTACTGACTCAGATTTTCCCAATCTAATCGCATACATTCTATAATTTTAATAATTATGATACAAATGCGATTAATTAAGCGATTAATATGGACTCGATGAATGATGTCAAGCTGATGTTTTTGTATAGATCAATTCACTACACGTTTAGTGTAGTCAAATGTTTTGATGATTAATAGTCTAGGCTTTCCTATATTCAGACAGATTAACAGTCTTTCGAGCTTTGTTTAGTACTAAATAGTCACCACACCACGGATATCACAGGAGCCTTGCCAGACCTTTGTTACAAGTCCTTGGAAGATCCACAGAATAATAGTACAAGTAGAAGAACTAAGAACAGCCAGGGCTTACATTCCTGCAAAAACAATTTCACTCTTGCATAAGTTTGTAATGTTTATCTTTTGAGTCCTGTGTTTCCTTTCACATAAAGGTCTTTATTTATTTATTTATTTTATTTATTTATTTATTTAATTAGTACGGGTATACCAATTACACTAATTAAAAAAAATTAAGTCCGTAATTACAAAATTACAAAATTTCTTATTACGACACAAGCAAAATAGTACAAATACTTAAGTCCCAAAATTTCGTATTTACATTCGGTGTACGAGATCACGTAATACTAAAACTTTCACTATCCGCATTTCGTTGAACTGCTACAAATTTAATACGCACAATTCCGCACCCAAATCCACTCACACTGCACGGGAAGCTTGTAAGCAGATATTGCTGGAAATCGATAACTTCGCTAGAAACCGAGTCGATGCAACTACAAAGTCGAGTAAATAATTCAAGGTGAAACACACTTCGACAGGTGCCGATAAAGTTAGATTATTGTAGGGGTACGAAGTCGTTGGAACTCGTTTGGGTTTCTGTCCAAGTTATTTTTACAAGTACCTAACTTCTAATTGGAATTTCAGAATGGGAGAGACTAGGCTATTCAACGACGGTGGGCAACTGCAGATTGGCCGAGTTCATATGCCTTTTAGAATAATTCCAAGAACTATCAGAAATGCAGGTTTCCCGATGTTTTACTTTACCATTAGAGCAGGTACTTATACCATTTATAATTTATTAAAACATTTTTGCATGCCGCTTGAATTTGAACCCAGAGCCCTCGAGAAAAGCCGAGTTGATCGTCGGGCTATTAGCTATACACTTAGATTACAGAACTAAAGGACTATGTTTAAAGAAAGAAGCACACAAAAATATTTACAATATATTCCCTAAGCCTTAGGATTATTCCGGATTGTTTGAGCCAAATATATAGATTGAGGAATGAATACCTCCATCGTTAACACACAACAAATACAATTGTATAAGTAGATCTATGAGATAATGTTATAGGCCCATTTGTACAGTCTACATGCAGTCCCGCAGTTTAATAAACAACCATGGATATATTGAATCAATTAATTTTAATATGAAATACCACTGCACCGAGAGCTTATTCTATTTTATTAGGGCGACCCAGATTTAAATCGCTGACAGCGTCACTGGCGTTGGTAAATGTATATCTATATATATAAAAGGAGATGCTGACTGACTGACTGACATATAAACGCAGGGCCAAAACTATAAAGGTTAGAAACTTGAAATTTTGCACAAGGGTTCCTTTTATAACGTAGGGGAGCATTAAGAAAGGATTTTTGAAAATTCACCCCTAAGGGGGTAAAACGGGGGTGCAAAGTTAGTATGAAACTTTTCCGTTTTTGAAGTCAAGTGGGCAACCCGAACGCGGGTAGACGTCGTTAATGGGTCTAACTCTACGCGAGCGAAGCTGCGGGCGTCCACTAGTATTATATACTATTGTAAATCTGAATAAACCCTTTTTTAACGACACATTCGCTAAATCAAAATTGTCCAAACAAATTGTATATATGTTGGTGAGGTGTGCGAACCAAGTATCGAAAATTTAATTAACCAAACCGATTTGGTTAATGAATGCGACGCGATCTCATTTGGTATTTACGGCATAGATTGTGAGTTATATCATAAAGAGTCGCTCCGCTCTACAGTTATATTATCAGTTGGTATAGACTTCAGTGAGTGACAGACTAGAGATTCAGCGGTGACGGCGCAGTGACTACGAACTAGCACTCTGTTGAGAGGTTTTGGGTTCAAATCATAGCACGCAATATGAGCAGTGTGCCTAAGTTTTGTACGATTTAAGTATTTAAATCTGCGTACTCCAAGAGGTGAGCGAGTAAATTATAACTAGTTAATACAGCGTCGCTACCACTTGTTAAATCAAAAAATTATGTACCTAGACAGAGTGATATGTCATAGTTTACCTTTCGGCATCTAAAATAAATAAATAAAATTTGGTAGGTACCTGAATTTAAGGAACTAACTAAGCTGTCTTGTTTTCTAACAAGAAATATGTAATATTTTAAAGCAAACAAAATACTTAAACTACTAAGCTATTAGATATAATTTTTACAACAGTTATTTTACAACAGTTATTGTAACCTAAATCTTTCTTGAATAAACATTCCATTTTTTCTTTCATTTTGTTCTACCTAGCATTTTATCCAATAGATGTTTATTTAAGAATTAATCATCAAATTCTCCACGGAAATACCTCTCGTTCACCATAACTGGTAAGCTGGCAAATTGTCAGGTGTTCCGTACAATATCAATTACCAGAATCGAAAACATGAATAGCAACGCTTCAAATAGTCTCAATAAAGGATACTTCTCATGATTGGTAAAATATTTACGGATTCGTGGATTGGTTGGATTCGCTTAGCAAATATTTAAAATTGACGGATTTTTGTATGTAAGTAATTTTGGGGGATTTTCGTATGTAAGTATTTTTAGGGATTTTTGTATGTAAGTATGTAAGCAAGAAAGTTTGCAGCACTACCCCTCCGCTGCGGCTCATGACCACTATGACCGACTTTAAACAAGACCCACTGGGATGATTTACTGGGAATTCTTGGAATCTATACTAATATTTTAGTTTGTTTGTAATGTTTTCACACAAAAACTACTGAACCGATTTCAACAATTCTTTCACCATTAGAAAGCTGCATCTTCACTGAGTGACATAGGCTATATACTATTACTAGGTGTAAACGAAACTATTGCTAATTCCACGCGAGCGAAGGCGCGGGCGTCCACTAGATAAATACAAGGCTAACAAAGTTATCCAAATGCAGTCGGACGTAGAAATCAAGCGTCACAAGCAATTTGATCTCTCGTAGATCTCTCCAATCTGTACCGGTTTTATTCAAGCAGCAAACCTTGAAAGCCGAAGATGAATACGGCAATGCACAGTGATGGCTTCTTGTGTCGATTTGCTTTACTAAACTGCGGCACCTGGCGCAGCCGACGTCATTGGCTATTGCAAACACTATTTATTGTCACTGCATAATGCTTAGCTGTGCAGGATTCCGGCTAAATGTCGGCACGTACACGTACGTTGAGCACACAAACCGTTTGAACATATTAAGCGCAATATAAAACGCTCTAAATGCAGATGCATTTAAACACAAGTACCTAACATTAAATTAATTGTACGTTGATTAATTAAGTCGTATAATCACTTTCTCTATTGGAGCTGCGTGAGAAATAAGAGATTAACATCATCATCATCACAACCCCACATTGTCCCACTGTTGGGCACGGGTCTCCTCTCATATGTGTTTTTCCCCGAAGCGGTAGCCCTGTAATAAAGTACTCACCGGTTATGTTTAAGTCCAATGTAATAGTAGGTGGTGAGCCTATTGCAATACACCAGGCACAATAACAGACTCCGAGCTAGGAATTCCAAGTTTGAAAAACCCAATAATACTTTCCCCGACCCGGGGATTGAACCCAAGACCAATGAGGCAGTAGGTAAGGCAGGCAGTCAGTAAGAGGTGAAGATAGATAAAATTCTAGATCCTCGGACATCTTGCTGCGTATTTGCTTTGATCTTGAATTTAGGTAACTTTAATAAATTTACTGCTCAATACTTAGCAGACATATCTGACGTATCTGAGCATGATTGAGTAAATCATGAGTCATGACAGATGCGTAGTGGACAGATCGGGTCTACGTTTTCTCAGCCTTTATCGATTCGTCGATATGATTCGGCATAATATACGGAAAGTAGAGCGTCTATAAAGAATCTCAACTTATTTATTCAGTAGATCATAAATCAGGCCGGCACGTGCGCACGGCACGGGTGCCGCTAGGCAAATGCATAACTCCGACTCCACGCAGAGAAACGTATCCCGATAAAAACAAAGTTGCTTTTTATACTATTTACTAGAGCGTGATATTACCTTTCTTAAGTTACGTATGAGCACGAAATACACCATGATATAAACTACGGATGATATATTGGGCCGTAGAATTGGAGACAATTTTGTGCGTTATTTATAGGAATGAGCGCATGTATTGGACCCGGTCCTACGCCATCTGCAGTTTTATAGGCTCGGCTCCGAGAGGATCGAAGTTGAAGGGCCGACCGTCGAGCGGTCAGTCCCAACTTTGTTACGTACGTCCGGGATTCCAACAGTTTCTCAATAAAAGTCCGAAAGTAATTTTACCTTGGAACTATCCAGTATCTCTTTATAAACTCGTAGTGCGAGCGAGTTTTATTAGTTTGACATATTTACAAATTGCCCAGCGAGCCGGCCAGGTAGAAATGAAATGTGAGCGACTCGCTCGAATAGCAAACTTGTGAGTGCGATCGATTACGGAGTTAGATTCGCGGATGGGCGATCGCGCTCAAACTTGGCTAACTGACGATAACTAACGATAACAAACGCCCCTAAATCTGCTGTAGAGCTCGTAGGATTGCCTGAAAAATATGCTACCAACTCAGTAACAAAGTAAAACGGGAATTTAACGCGGTCTCGCCGGGATTAGCCCATGGAAAGTTTGGCGAAGTTTTCATCCCTTGTTGGTGTCGAAACGTAAAAAAAAATACGGAACTGGGCAGGCAAGAGTGCTCAGCGGGAGGTATTTTATGTGTCAGGCTGTTTTCAGACGCGCGGCGGGCCGCGTGTTTGCGAACGACACTTTCGAAGCGTATTTCGTTTCGCACGGACGCACCCGCTGTTATCGATACGAAACATGTTCAGCAGCAGCGCTCTCGCTACTGTTCCGAGACGCGGCGAGACGATTAGCTTCGCTCGTGTGGAATTAGACATAACAATAGTTTCGTTTACACCTAGTAATATTATATAGCCTATGTAATTCAGAGAAGATGCAGCTTTCTAATGGTGAAGGAATTTTTGAAATCGGTCCAGTAGTTTTTGTGTGAAAACATTACAAACAAATATTTCCTCTTTATAGTATTATAGATAGATTTTGTGAATTCACAATTATTCAAATTTAATGATCAATAACTATACTGTAAAAAAAATTTTTTTTTAAAAAGCTTTTATAACTTGACCTTGAAACCTAATCGTGGTCAAAGTTCATTACAAGACTTTACCACAAGTGCAAACACGACTATGATACGATATTCCATCATGAAGTTCCAGTTAATATCTTCCGGCTCCATCATCAGATCAGTTTGACAGTACCATATTATTGCATTGTCATCGGAACCTAATATGTGTGCCAAATGTCAGCTCGATAGCTTCAGTGGAAGTGGGTGAAATATTGATTGCAAGATTCCAGGACATACATACATGAATGAATACATACGAGTGAAGTTAAGTAAAAGCTTTTAAAATGGAATGGATCATATAAGTGGAAGGCATTACTTCCATTAAGCTGGGAAAATGCAAGACGTACCTACTTACCTGTTTTTAATTTACTGTGACACCGTCAAAGTGAATACTTTAGTGAAACTTGTGCTCAGAGAGCTGTGCTATTCAGTGCTATTAACATATTAAGGAGTGCATTCTGAATTTGAAACAAGAAGTAAGCTATTTACTATTTAAGGTATCGTGAGTTATTTATATTAGACAGAAAAGAAAGATTAGTTCTAATAAGGGGACCTTTTTGTGGATTAATGACAGCAGCAAACGAGCACCATCCGCTGCCATGACACCTGCGACAAACTTTGACCAAGACTCAAATAGGGACTGGGTTTTCAACGGTGAAAACAATCGTTGAGCCTGGTCGAAGACCTTCGGGTGGCTTGAGAATATTCGACACTGGGTTCGCCACTAACCGCTTTACCAATCCGCATTGTAGCAGTGTAATAGAGTAAGGTCTAGACCTCCCGCAGATCTATCTGTGGAGGAGACCCGTACCCCGAAGTTGGACTTCTATGGGTTGCAGCTTGGTTAGCTTACAACGGCACAATATTCTTGAGGCTAACCTTCTGGATTCCCATCCAGCTCTGACAGCGACGCAAGCTGTGTTATGCTTCACGCATCACTCGGCGGGGCTGCTCGCGAGCAGTCTGTTTTCTCTATAAACGTACTCGTACTTGTAATGCGGACTGAACAGTCGAACAATATTTGCGCAAGCTCAACGGGCGTAATTCCCTAAAACAACTGCGAACAATATGCAAATGCTGGCCACGGTGCGCCGCAGCGGGGAATAATAGCTTTCTTCAGACTGCGAATTGGAGAATATCTCTGAGTATGTCTGTCTATCTAGATCGTTGATCTTTTTATATTTTGTCATATTATATAGGATGATGTAATTTAATACGTTCTAGAGCTATTTGGTTGCTGGAAATGGTCAACCGTTTTACCTAATTTTATGATAATTTAAGTACTCAGCGCAATTTTAATTTGACGCCAACTGGTATGAAAAATAAACCATAAAAGGTAAAGGCACATTAAAAATATTTAAATAAAAAGGTCAAGGACCTTAGCGTTGACATTGTGAGCTCGTATACGATTCTATTAACTAATACCATAAGCAGAAAAAGGAATAAAGCCGCAAGAAGAATTTCCCTTACATTTCCATTAGGTATTTTACTGTCGACAAAATTCTGATCATTAGTGATATCTACTTAACTTTCGAAGTAAGGTATCATTAGACGTAATGGACCGGGGAGTCACATTCACTCAATACGTTCGCATATAGCTTTATCATTCATCCCATATTCCACATCCGCGAACCGAATAGGTACGCTACTTGACACACTGCCAAGAATAAATCAAATTTTCTCGAATTTTCCTTCCTTACGTATTCGCGACTTACCCACGGCTGACATTATCTTCGATCCTCGGCGTATTGTAATAGAATCGATATTCCATTGTCTGCCAATCACTGCGCTTGGTTACGCGTGTAGTGAGGCATATAGTAAATTAACTAGGATTGCCAAATAATATTATTGGGGAAGCATTGATCCGTGCAGGAATATCATGTCATAAATGTCGATAGGTTTTGCGCTTGTTCCAACTTCAATGTGACAGATTTTACTGCGATTTACGATTATAAAACGTTAAGTGATCCGACTTTTGGAGTTGGGAATTGTTAATAAACAAATATACAAATGCGGTGGGAAGAATATTGTGTTTCTACAATGTCTAAGAATTTATCAGTTTAGTGAAACAACTGTGCAAACGCAATTCAATATCCGAGATCCGAGTACAAATAATTATCTGCGGAATAATTATGCCACTACCATGATTCGAACCTAGGACCTATTCTTCAGAGTATCTCACCACAGTGCCACGGAGTCGTAATAAGTTAGATATAATATATCTCATTTATGTTGCTTAACTTTGTGTTTACACAATCTTAAAACGTATTGTGTTCTAGGAACGTTAATTACAGCAGTAAGAACCTATTAGCCTACAGCCTACTTACTTGGCTCGTCACAATCTTTGTAATTAAATGTTTTCTTTTTATCGCAAGACTTTAATTAAAATTTTATTATTGTAATCTCTTATTCTAACTATGCTGAGGCAGTGTTTCTACCTGGTATCCCTGTTGAAGATGTGAAGTGTGTCACCATTCATTTATTACCAGCGGTCATATTCAAGACGTGGTCCTTTACCGTCGGCCTCATTCGCAAACTCAAAGTCGCTTTGCGCTCTATGGAAAGAGCTATGCTCGGTATTTCGCTACGAGACAGGATTCGTAATGATGAAATCCGTAGACGAACGAGGGTTGCCGAGAGTGGCAATGGGCAGGCCACGTCGCTAGAAGGACCAATGGGTAAGAAAGGTCCTCGAGTGGAGTCTACGACGGAAAACGGGACACGGGCCGCTCTCCAATACATGGACTGACATAAATTGAACGCTGAAGTGACGGGCCCGTTGGCGCAATCGGTAGTGACCCTGCCTGTTACACCGTTTGTCGTTCGCTTCCCACTCAGGACAAACATTCGTGTGATGAACACTTGTGTTTGTTTTGTACCTGGATGTTGATATTATGGATGGATGGATGGATGGACAGCGGTCACAGCCCAGGCTATCTAACTTGCCTGTAACTAATAGCGGGTTCAAATCCAATCGGTGCACCAATGACTTTGCCAAGTCAGTGCGATATAAGAAATTAAATGTAACGGTGAAGGAATGCGAGGTAGCCTGCATATCTGAGAGTTTTCTGAGAGAGAGGTTATGAGTGAGTTTTCCGAAAACCATATTAGTAAGTAGAAGTAGATGGTAAATTTTGTACAAATACCGTTTGCCATTTCTAGTAAATTATGATCAGACTAGACTTACGCATTTGTAATGTTTATACGATGAAAAAAAAATCAAATAAAATTTTACTGAACACCGTATAAAGTGCTCCATTTATTCCAGAGTAAAATTATCCCAAAACCATATTAGTAAGTAGAAGTAGATGGTATATTTTGGATAAATTCCGTTTGCCATTTCTAGTAAATTATGATCAGACTAGACTTACGCATTTGTAATGTTTATACGATGAAAAAAAACAAATAAAATTTTACTGAACACCGTATACTCGTAAATTGCTCCATTTATTCCAGTTTTATGAATGAATAGAGCCACTAGTCTGTAGGGAGGGTGCAGTGATTTCGCGAGTTATGAATCTCGGAGGGCAGGAGACCAAGCGGGAATCGCAAAGCGTATCCCGTGAATTTTTCATTTGAAATTATTGAAACTTCTGTTACTCTCTGACAAATACATATCTACTAGATTTTACGTTCCTTATTCTGTCACTTTAGTAGATGTATTGAATGTATAGGGGTCACACCTATATTCCCTCTAATACTGTAGCAGATGGAAGAATATTTTTTAAAATTATTTATTTCATTTATTTATTTAACCATCTCTTTCCCTAAGTGAGTGCGTCTGTAGCACACACTTACTTGATCAATAAACCATTTGTATTTTATTGGACTGCTAACTATTGTGGGTACTAAAGTACAACACAGAGCAATTTAAAAAAAAATTCGATCATTAAATCCAGACGGCATAAAGGACAATGGGACCAACACAAAGGCTAGAAAAAATATAAAGATCACAAAATTTATATGTATTTTTATTTTTTCTAGCCGCAGAGCCTTGGTTAAAGAGCAAGCCTTAGACCAAGCTGTTGAAAGTCTGCAGAATTTTCTCAGTTTTAGTGCAGATATGAATGAATGTGCGTTTTGTGAATCTTTACCAGTTTGAAATGCTCCTTTTGCATAGATGCGATTGCTGTACCTACCTTTTGCAGTAGGTATTCAGTGCAACAAACAAAACAAAAATTTATTTTATTTTGATATATTACATGAAGAAGATTAAATAAATTAGGTATTCATTTTAAAAATTGAATATGCACTTTTCAGTTTTATTACTTCTCATAAGTAAGGGGTAGTCTCGAGGCGTCACTGCGAGTTATGAATCCCGGAGCGGCGCGGCGTGAGATATAACCGGGATCGCGGGACGCATTCCTTGCAGTTACTTCAGTTTTATTTATTAAGCGTAAGGTATGAAAATTAACTTTTATATAACAGTAATATGTAAATAACTCAAACTGTCGAAATGGATTTCCTAAAAGGTGTTGATGGATTTTCAATAAATAATTGAATGGTAATCTTCATCCATCAATCCATCCATCAGCCTTTTTGGGTCCACTGCTGGACGTAGGCCTCCCTCAATCGTCGCCTCTCCTCCCGATCCTGCGCCCTCTGAATCCAACGGTTTCCCGCTGTCTTCTTCAGGTCGTCACTCCACCTCGTCGGGGGGCGGCCAATGCTTCATTTTCCGAGACGCGGTCTCCACTTAAGGTCGTCTTATCTTATTAAGAGCAAAATATGAATGTCCATATTACCGTAGATACCAACACATGAGCTAGAAACGTTGAAAAATTAAAAATCATATTAATATAAATTGTAATAATATAAATTTGGTAACAAAAATCAATTTTGGTTGTTTATGAAAAAAAAAAAACAATATCATATCGGTAGATAAATTTGGATCGACTGTCCAACTCCTCGCATTGTTATTACTTTCCAAGCCTCGGGCGTTATTATATCGTACTAAGAATTAAGAAATACGTCGCTTCAGCCTTCTCAACAAACGGAAGCAATTAAAAAATTCATAAACAAATTTGACTTTTAAAAATTTGTTCACAAACTCTCCGTTCCAATAATGGGATTTCTTTATTCCATTCAAGTTATAAAATAAGCACGCGAGCAATAAGAAACCATTCACACCAAGTTCAAAGTTTTCACGAAAAACATCTTATAAAGTTGGAAGCTTATGTAAATGACCAATAAAGGTTAAAAATATTACGCGGGAGCAAATGTTCCTTCTAATGTATTCGGAAAGTTATTTTATGGGGCGCCTATAAAAATATAACGGGCCGCTCGTAAATGTTAAAATTCGGCGTGTATCGATGCAAACGGGCATATAAAGGACTGGATCAGATCTGGTACTACGGCTTAGTTTAATTTTGCAGCGGCCATTTTGCGACGAAAGTAATGTCGGCTTTGACTTTTGAACTGCTTTTGAACGACTGCATAATCGCGCCGGTTTTATATCGCCATCAAGTTTTGTTTATGGACTGTTTCGTTTCGCAATACTTTTAAATTTTGGTAAGTGTCAGATGCAAATATATTTAGATTTATTATCTTAATTGTTAATAAAACCGTCTTTTTGTTCATCCATAGTATTTAGGTAATTTAAACACCTTACCATGAACAATTGTGTACGTGACACACATTATAAATAATTTATTGTAAACAACAAATGTACCTAGCAATATAATTAAACTAAAACTAAACAAATAATTACATATTTAAAAATAATTACTCAGAATTTTTTTTTAATTAAATACATTATAATTAAATAATAATTAAATATACTTTTAAAAATTTATATTCTGACTGTTGATTTACTTTACTTTTATATGTGACTAGTGGACGCTCGCAGCTTCGCTCGCGTGGAATTAGACATTCACAAACTTCAAAAACGGCAAAGTTTCATACTAACTTTGCACCCTCGTTTTACCCCCTTAGGGGGTGAATTTTCAAAAATCCTTTCTTAGTGCTCCCCTACGTTACAAAAACAACCCCTGTGCAAAATTTCAAGTTTCTAACCCTTATAGTTTAGGCCCTGCGTTGATATGTCAGTCAGTCAGTCAGTCAGTCAGTCAGTCAGTCAGTCAGTCAGTCAGTCAGTCACCTTCTCCCTTTATATATATAGATAAAACTACTCAGCTAAACCATCAATCTATCCACAGAACAGATAAAGGAGGATAGAATGGAAATGTGGGCGTGACAGGCGCGCCAACAAGTATGATTAAACAATCATACTTCAACTGAAATCACGCGTGCATACTTTTAGTCGCTTTCGGACTGCGGTGGTGCGAAGAGCTGAACGAAAAATATACATTGCCGGTAAAGTACGCAAGTAATCCACGTGAACACATAGTTCGTGCGCAATGTATTCTGTCCTACAGAATGCGATGACGTCACGATGTTCTGTCGAGTTCGTTCGCAGCGAGATAGTGTTGTGAAAGTATAAGATACATTTTTCGATAAGTCTTGATCTTGAGAACGTAATTAAAGTAGTTTCAGGTGTAAATACTTAATTTCAAGGAGTAGGTGTAGTACTAAATAAGTAATTTAGTACTAATTTATATTATGTATTTATTTTAGGTTTCCAAAGGATCCTAATAACCAGCATTGGATAAATGTAACGGGTAGAAAATTTGGATCCCTAAAGAACAATGTACCACTTTGGAACAACTGTACTCGATTTTGCGCAACTTTGTCGGAACTCAATTATTTAGCAACATTAGTTATCATCAGATTGTATTATATTCTACTGAGAAGCATATTACAGACTTTACCAAAGCTATTAAAGAAAAATAATTTAAATATAAGATTGCATTAATTTATTGTAAGAAATTCGAATACAAAAGAGTCCCCATCTTTGCTCTGCACAAGTACATTCGTCGCGCAACTGTATATATTAAAACTGTACCTGTGTATTTATTTAAGTACGTACACTCACTCTGAAACTTTTTAATAAAATAAATAATTATAATGTAATTTTTCATGTGAAGATAATAAAAAAAATGCATGTTAATAAGATGTATGGAACAGGCGCAACACCTAAAGGAAGCAAAACTCAAGTTGCATATGTTTTCAGTGTTACTTTTAAAAGAGTCATTTATGCGGATGTAGCATTATAGGTACCTACATAACTCTAAACAAGTTTCAAAATATATTTATCGATAAATATGTTTACATCTCTAGTTGGGTTACCAGTAAATAACATATAAAATTGCACGATCAATTTTCTCAAATATGCAGTAAATTTTGTTTCTTAACTTTTATTTATTAATTTCACCGCCGTTAGGCATCTTTTGGCTCAATAAAGGTTAAATAAATAAATAAATAATACAGTAAAATAAAATATACTCTATTTTACTAATCTTGTAGTGGTTCAGTACCTACCAGTTACCTTACCTCCGAATACCTCCGAATACCTCAAGAATACCTCACACGGATACCTCATACCTTCGAACCAGTTACCAGTTACCTACGTTGTTAATATGAAACATATACGCGGTCGTCAAAATAGTTTTTAAATAGTGTAGTATGTATGAAAGAAAATGTAAATATAAATAGGTGATTTTACAAATAAATTATTCATTCGACAATCGGACAGATCACGAGTTTCATTATGAATCCTATGAAGAACCTCTAAAATCTTATTATTGCACGAAATTTGTGCAAAACACTTACTGGCAACATTAAGTGTCGACAAGGTCAAAACTTGCACAATTCTACAGCTTGACGCGAGCAAAAAGTATCCTTATTGATTTGAAGATAAGGTTAGTTTTTAAAAGTTGCGATTCTCGTGCAATTTGACCAATGGCTGATGAATATTTTATGTAAAGGTAATAATAACGTGTATCTAAGTGTGGGTAACTGGCGACAGTGGTTTTGTTTCAAAACTGACTCGATGGCCTTTCTAACCTCCTTTATCTGTTCTGTGAATCTATCCATCACCATTCTTTGTATCTCCTAAGCCATCTCTATTCCTCTCGATCCTGTGCCCTCTCAATCCAGCTGTTTCCCGCTGTCGTCTTCAAGTCAATCCACCTCGTGTGAGAGCTGCCAATACTCCGTTTCCCGAGTCGCGGTCTCCACTCGAGATCTTATGTCGATCAGCAACCACTCTCTGCCATTAGATCATTTTTTTTATATAACGGACGTGTCCTAAACGTGCCATAAAACTCGTTAGACACTCCTCCAACAAGCTGACACCACTATAAGCCGGTTTACTGAAAATAAATTACATTCGCGAACAATGCCATTCCCGCCCCTATCCTTGTTTTTTTATTAAGCACGCGGACGGATCAGTCCAATGTTCGGGGATTTACGAGTGTTTGCGGGACGACGAATCTGTACTACTCAAGCCCTACAAGGACATTAAATCTCAACTATTGGACGCACCAATAAAAATTCCGATTTATTCGCTCCCAACCAATGACCTCTTCGCATATCTGTAGGATTATTGCTGTATTGATTCAAAGTGTCCGGAGAAGAAGCAATAGGTACCTATATACGTGAATAGTTAGTGAATTTACAAAATACGAGTATGTATGAATGTCGAACTTCCACGAGCTCTGTTTTAAATTTAAAGTTATAAAGGATCCTGTTGCCATACACCTAGCATAAATGTAGACTCCGTACTGAAAATTTCGAGTTATACTTAACTTTACCTGAGTGAATCGAACCCAGCTTAGCAAATTTCACGTCCGATGATATAGAGAGTTAGCCTAATTCTTGAGCCTTCAGCAATTTTATTCTTACACTCTTATTCATAAAAAAATAATTATAAATCCAATATTTTTTTTGATTTTTTTGAAATGTTTTCAAAAATGTCAACAACACCTTATATTCTGCCAATTGAGTTAAACATCATCCTGTAACGCGCCCCGACAGTCGCAAAACGGGGCACTCAAACGCCCATCTTTTAAAACGATTGATACACAACCTTGATGAGATTAAAATTTGATTTATATCGGGCATTACACACCGACGGGGTACATAAAGCCCAGCGTCCGTTCAAACAGGGCTTTTAGGACCTCCATTTTGATTCGATTGCCCCGAAAAAAGGGTGAAGAGCTTAAACGGCGTCTAAAAACGTTTTCACGCTGAATTATCGTTAAATGAGCTCGCGCAATGCCGATTCGTGTCACACAGGGCTTTATAAAACAAAGATGCGAATTAATGGGGCTCATTCGGGAAGGTCTATTGTTAGGCCATCCCCGGGGTGTACCCTTCCATTTCAGAGAATTGGACATGTATTGACACCAGCGTAAGGAGAACCGCTCTGTCCCCCGTAGATTCTCCTCGAGCAGGCAACAAGCGGGAATCGGGAGACATCCCGGAGGTCACAGCAGACCGGTCGTACCGCAAACGGAATAGATACGCGACCCGTTTATTAGATTCGACGATTTCTTTCGTTACCTTTGACTGAGAGGCTGCTATTGTCTTTTCTGATGGCTGGCTTTTTGATGCGTAGTTAGAGTCACGCCAAATTGCCAGTAGGGGGTGCGATAATCGAAAGTATCGCTAACGCTGCGAGGAAATCGTACAAAAACCGGTATGGATGACACATAAATATATTCCGCTAATAAAACAGGAATTGCTCGCGACAAATCCAGAAACAATTTCGGACATAATAATAAGGAGCTTTTACAGACAAGAATGGAATACAGCTTTTAGTATTTATTGCGATAATGCTTAGTCGGAAGACCAAGAATAACAAATAATATGAAGATAGTAGGTACGGTAAATAATATATGTAAGTACATTAGTCACGAGCTTATTTATAAAATAAACATAAATCATTCAAATTTTACAAAAAAAACGTCACATGCATTGATTTAACTCCACATTTCACCCGAAGTCAGTCCGGCACTCATAAATCAATCACACATCATAAATCTGTCCTGAATTGAAAATAAAAATCGTGTGAAATCCATAAAAATAAAATATTAGTACTAACAAGTCGTTCGCCACTTTATTACTATTATCAAGCCGGGATATCAAAGTCGGGAACAGAGTAGAGATGTCGCAAACATTCCGTTAGGTGTACGGAGGGAGGTTTTACGACGAATAATGAAATATAACTCGGGTCATAAAAATTTTACCAAAATCGCCACGGAAATGTTGTTTTCATTAATTTTTACTCGAGTTTCCATGATATATGGCAATTTTATTCGCAAAGATTAACATGAGAAAAGTTATCGACGGTGAAGACTTTAGAAAATGTAGGTTAATGATCTTCTTTATACTTACAACATAACTGACAGATTTATGCTCCCTTGTATAATTAATTCAAGAAGTAACTTTTTTATTTCCTACCAGCAGACCTGCGAGCTAAGTATGGACTGCTTAACGTGCCCTCCGAAGCACCAGCGGCCATGAAATTCTTCCACTAGCGGTCACCTATCCACAAATCGACCGCGCCCGTCGTTACTTAACTCTGTCGATCACATTGAAACGCCGCGAGCTATTGGGCTATGGACGCTACTACTACTTTGTTAACTAAAAAGCACTAAATTATTCAATAAAATTTCGAATACTTCAGTATTTCTACGAGGCGTAAACAATTTCAAATTCCACAGAGTAAACCGCGGTCGTACATTAAGTTAATTGACCGCATGACAGACACATACGGAACACACATACGGTACTGTATAAACAGGAAGTACTCGTATAAATTATCCGTTATATCAGACGAAATTGACGCATCGGCATCCTTATAAAGGATAGTAACTTGAAAACTGCAAGCGATGTGAAACTGTTGCTCTTTAATACGACAATTTTTTAAAGGAAATGACCTTTACTGCTCTCTATTATCTCAGTACGTAATAAGGTAATTCTACGGATTTTTTTTGATACAATGTGCGTTTTCTGATTGCTGATTGCACGCGTGACAACTGTGTCTGACCTTGAACAATATTAAAATCGTTCAAGATTCGTTGCTGGCTCTGTAGACTAAGATAGTCGCCGCTATAAAAGAACCATAAGTCTATGATGAACTGTAATTTCGATACTGCGTTATTAAACGTTAAACAATTTAGAACATTATAACCAAAATATAATAACAAACTTGTACACACGCGAGGGCAAGCCGCCATAACTTAAATTTTTGTACGTTGGCTCCGTAAGTTATGTAACAACAAGTTAATTAAATAAATAGGAGGACTTGCGTGACACTCTCTTCCGGGCGGTCACAGGCTGTGGGCGAAGCAGCGAACGATGAACTCAAATCACGACATCATGATATTCGTAGCAAATCGAAAAGATTAGAAAAGGACCCTACCATATTAGTCTAAGATCCCGATATAAAACGACCTTCACCGAGATGTTTATTTAATAAAACGTATTTTATATTCAATTTAATATGTCAATAAATATATTGCATATGGGTTGGCTAACTAGTTTCAGTCCAGAATATGATTAATTAATAATTAAAAAAAAAAATTTTTTTAAACATTTCACCGGTTTGATTAATAGACAAATTCTATACCAATCGAAAGTATGAAGCCCAGAGATTATGCAAACGTTACGTTGTCTATTCTTTTCCGGTCACAACTCTCGATTAGCCAGGTATAAACTGGTAAATCGATACTAGCATTTTGCATCGGTCTGATTATTGAATTAAAATTAAATGAAATTGAAGATTATTCCATTATGAACACAGTGGTATAGGGTTCTCAGGCTGAAGTTTCATGCATAATGGATCCGTTGCATTAAGCCACATGGAATTTACGAAAATAGTTCGTAACATTTTCTGAATTAATGATATCCAGCATGGTGGTATGTTAATAATAAGAAAAATGTTTAGTAATATGATTCGATGGCATTCGCCTACATTCAATATCACCGCCCAAATAATAAAAGCAATATAAACAAGGCATTGGAAACCGCCGGAGTTTCTCAAATCGCGACGAAAATGGGCGACGAGCCAATGCCGAATAAAAATTGAATGTACGAGCACACACCAGACACCACGTATGTAATACATATTCAATTTTCAAACATATCTCGCAGGCTCAGTTTGTGGTTTTATATCGAAATAGTTACTCACGTTGCATTTAACTACACCTATTACTTATTAACTACCGTTCGACATTCAAAAACGATATCCCAGCCTGATGTAGGTATTTAAAAACATAAAAATCGAAGTATATGCATTGAATTTGTCAAATGAAGCTCCGCTTCGGCGAGGAATCGACCACGCTTTGTACTCGTAATTTGTGCCAAACACACCAAGGAAACGCTATGATTTGCGATAAGTATGTTATTGTTTTGTTTATTTAAATATCAAGACGAGAAAATGTGTGGTGTCGTGAATTTTTTTTCTTCAGCAGGATACCTACGCAAGAGCGCTGTTTTCGGGTATTCTCATTCTATTTACTCCCCGCCGCGCCGCTTTGAGGGAACGTGTGGAAATTGAATTAAATCTTATCCTTTATATTCGTACGTAGAAGGAACATGAGTGAACAAAGATAGTAGTAGAAATTTTTAAAACAAATAAATATTGAAGAAACGCCTGAAGTGCATGGCACAGCAAATCTTTCCATTTTCAATAAGATGGCAAATCTCGAAAAGCAATAAATTCTGAAAGGAAATTCAATTGTAAAGTACCACATCGCACATCAGATACTTCAGAACTTAATTTCAAGTACCGTCTACTTTCTTGAGTATTCATGTAGTATTGGTAGGTACGAACTTCAGGCAATTTAACCAATACTTTGATAGACAAGTTTATAAACTCGTACTCAAATTAACTCTTATATGAAATAAAATGCGTGAACAAGATCAATGTTGACATAATGTATTTTGGTGTACCTTTTATACGAATAATTCAGTTAAATAAATGTCAAAGAATAAGATTATAAAATACATATATGTATGCATGGAGTATATTCATGCACTCCATGTGACACAGACATAAGACATTTTGGCTGACCATTACATACAATATTTAATCTATCTATATATATAAAAGGAGAAGCTGACTGACTGACATATCAACGCAGGGCCTAAACTATAAGGGTTAGAAACTTGAAATTTTGTACAGGGGTTCCTTTTATAACGTAGGGGAGCACTAAGAAAGGATTTTTGAAAATTCACCCCCTAAGGGGGTAAAACGGGGGTGCTAAGTTTGTATGAAACTTTGCCGTTTTTGAAGTTAGTGAATGTATAATTCCACGCGAGCGAAGCTGCGGGCGTCCTACCATTATATACATATACTAGTAGTATATGTATATAATGGTAGGTACTTACGTTCATATGCATATTAAAACAGAATATTAATATCGACTTTTAGGGTTGCGTCTGACTGTTTTAAGGCTCTATCTCTTGAACCTTTATTGACTTTTCTTCCCCGATTAGGTACTCGATTATGGAGTTTTAATTCCACTTACAAAAGAGAGTATTCTAATCAAACGTAAACCAGGTGTGTCCAAAATGTAATGTGTGCTTCCCGCGGGATCCTGGTTCGGTTGGACAAAAACAACGAACCCTTAAAGGAATTTCACGCGCTATTTAACTGTCGTCCAAATTAACGTGAGCGAAAGTCAACACACATGAAGCCACGGTGCCCACATCAAGGGGTCTCAGGGGAAGGCACGTGCGCGAAATAACATAAAACATTTTATTTGGACTGTTTGGTCACAGGCCCAATGACCTAAATCCTGATAGGTACAGTCAAGAAGAAGCTCTCAAATTATATTGTGTTCAATCAGTACTAGGTTCTAGATTATTTCATTAGAAGATAATATTGAACTTAATTTTGAAAATACTGTATTATACTTAGCGATAGCATTTAAAGGCAATATGCACACTAATGGATAAGGGTAAAATTCCTGCTGACATTCCCTAAACGAAAAATAATCACAAAAGTTTGTAAAATAAAAATAAAAAACTTAAATTTAAAACAAATTAATATACATATACCATCAAACATATATAGGTGATACATATATATACATAGATAAATAATCTATTAAACGACAGTGATGATAGGTAGTGCTCATGAACAAGTTTCTTAAATGCGTATTTACAAGGTGAATTACTGACATGCACAGTGAGGGAGTTCCAGAATAGTGACGTCTGAATTGAGAAAGATTTGTGATAAAAACTGATATCATGCAATGGCATATTATTATATTTACTATGCTGTTTGCGCATGTGAACATTTTCGTACGTATATTAGGCGTAAGAAAAGAACCATCAAATCCTAATTCAATATCTCTGTCTCTCTCTTTCTGAATGTAGTAATAAGTCGATTTCTATTACCAAATAACTGTATCAACATCTCGTTGTCAGCCTTTTATTAGCCAAACCGCAGTACTCCTCAGACCAAACGAAATTTCATTGCCTTTGGCGTACAGAGCGCTCTCTTAACAAACCTTTTACTTCCATAATGGATGATCTTCCGAACATCGTCTGCCGCAGTCGGATAGATACAGAACTCGATAGTGTTTCTGAGTACAAAGTGCGTAATGGATTCGTGAGTATACAATCCCTAAGGGGCATCCATCTCTCTTTTTTCACAAATTGATTAGGTCGGCCCATCGTTTCGCTATGTGATTCTTGTTTCTGTATTCTCCCGATGCGAAATTGGGTGGATTGGAGGAGCTAGTTTGTGGAATGAATATGATTAGGACGGGAAACCTGTTAATGGTTAAAAAGGCGACTGCATTGTTGGTCAGTATGAACTGTGCAAACCATGTCTTCGCTGCGACCCATAGACGTCCCACTGCTAGGCACAGATCTCCCCATAGCCATAGCTGCGGGAGGTCTAGAGCATACTCCACCACGCTGATCCAATGCGGATTGGTGGAGAATCTATTTCTACTGGAATAAATTTCATAAGAAATAAGTAGTATATAATAGTATATGTATAGTAGTACCATAGAGGTAGTAAGTACCCTTGTACCATTATCTTCATTCGTTACTATTTTTTTTTTAAGCTACAATAGATCTTTTTAGGTCGCAGTGGCTTATGGGCATTATGGCCCACGCCCCCTTCCTACAAATAATAATACTCTATTTATGTATTTTATGCTGAAAAGTATGATTAAAATCTAATGAGTTCTAGTCACCGACACGCTGTGGCTACTGTAACTGTATCATATATTTTTTAATTAATTAAGTTTAACGAAAATCAGGCGGAGCTGATTCTGATGATAAGTGGCCGCAGTTAATGAACGCATTTTCCCGAAGAAGTATGCAAAGGTGTGTGTAGGTACATCCACTTTTCACCATGGCGGAATCGAATCCAAGATCTATTTTAACAGATTAAAAAAAAATCTTTAAATCATTATCTATGGTAATAAAAAGAACTAAAGTAATAAATAAATAACAAATGTCATGGGTATCCTCACACACGGCCATCTGACCTCAAACTAGGCAGAGCCTGCTACTATGGGTGTCAGAGATTGATATACATACACAGATATTCTTAAAAACATACTTATATATTAACATCCAGACACAGAACAGACAGAAGTGATCGTCACGTATCTTTTTCCTCAATAGGATTTGAACCCATAATCCCTAGCGCAGAAGGTCACTACCGATTGCGCCAACGGGCCAGTCATATATTATTAAATTAAATTAAAATATTGTAAAACATAGACCAGGAACAAAAAGTAACTAATAGCTATCACGGAAGGAAAATTCTTGGCACCATATTTAAAGTCCAAACAAAATGAAGGTAGAATGCAAGAAAATTCCAAGGAAATTAACCAACTATTGCAAAATTTTATTCAGAACCGCCTAACGAAGCACATTTATATCTACAACCCGCGAATAAAATTAAATGCATTGCAAAAATTCTTTAAACAGAACTTTCCAACTTCATTTTAATGAAATTGACGTTACATTGATTTATGATGTAATAAAGTGGTAGCAATATTATTCATAGTTATTTTTCGCGACACAAAGCTCTTACGAGCTTTAGCTCTAAACGAAATTCGAAGGGGATAGGTGCGCATGGGATATCAGCGCGGGGGACGACTAGCGTATTACGACTAACCTGCTCGACCCGCGCCAGACGATATATTAATTTCGAATTCTGCGCATTCAAGCATCAAGGTCAGAACTAGGCTTTGATGCCGGTGAGTATATCAGTGTTCGCAAATTTAAAAAAAAAAACCGTACGAATAAGTCTCGTGTTAGTAGTGACACGAAACTAAGCAAAAGGTGCGACTACACATAGTTTGTCACTTTTAGAGCGCATCTGAGATATTTACAATCTTCAAATACTTTACACTTTATACATCGAATGTTTGAGAAATTACTGTCTTTATTATGTTGTCATCAGAATTAAAAGTGCATACCAAACTTCAGATAAATCCGTCAACAGGAAGCGCGTCAAATTTCAATTATTAGATTTGACCCAAATAAATAAACAGGGCAAGCTAAATAAAACCGTTTAAAAACATTAGACTCCCCCTTCTAGTTCCGGGTCCTATCCGGAGGCCCATGGATCAATTTCCAGGCATTGACTTTTCAAACGCATTCAGATTGTCAATGGCAGTAGGTAACATCTAAGGTGAAAAAAACATATTCAAAAATGTAAAACCTCATTCGGTAGTTCCCCAACACTTATGCTATTTCTAACTGTCCTTCCACAGCGGCATATTAAACTGAAACAATAGTAATATCATGAAGCTGAGTTGGCAACTAACACCGTTATTCATTTAATATTATGCCCACCGCATGAACGTGGTATGTGAGCAGAATATATATGAACGTAGAGTATAGCAGTGGAGGTTTTACAGAGCTTTTTAATGCCAGGAGCATTTAACTGACATAGTTTTTCGCTAGCGGTAAACTTTTCACGATTACAGCATACAATTGTATTCGAATGTTTGTTTTCGCAGATTAGAAATGACCACAAATATTTGTAGCAATGAGCTATTATCGCAACTATTATAATTAAGCAAGTAATAAACTGAGATGAATAACTGATTTTGGTATGGCTTGTTCGTTATATTGCGGGATTTATGATTTTACCCGGTTAATAAAGATGAACTTCTTGATTTAATTAGACTTTTCTAGAGCTAGACTTTCGTTAAGCATTCCCAATCACCTCGTAGTGAAATAAATAATTTGACTTTGACTTTGACTATTAGTCAACGAACCTAAATCACATTTAAAATTCACAACCATTCCTTGGATAGGTTTAGGTATAATATATTAGTTATCTAATTAATAAAGTTATCTACACTAAAATATCAAAAAACCTAATTCAGAACTAAAAAGGAAGAAATGATAATACATTCGTTTGCTACACTAGAACCAATAAGCGTCATACTTTTGGACACAGGACCAAGCCACGGCTGAAGGAGGAAAAGAGCATACTCCACCATGCTGCTCCAATTCGGATTGGTTCTTAGATTCATGTAATACGAGTATTCTAAAGTCAAGCCGGCAACTCTAGAAGTCTACATCAGTCCCGGGCGTCATCGGATGGGTGGTACATTCGTTTGCTATTTTAAATCCATAAAAAGGTAACAGGCTAAACCAGTAAACAGCAGTCCCCGTAGTGAATTACGTTTAAATAGATTCAATGTAATTTAAACCAATGTTGACGGGGTAAATTCACAAACAGACACGCAATCTGTTACTTAGGGAATCAATTACCGAAGGTAAGCCTATACAAAAACATAACGTAATACTGTAAAATTTGATTACATGCTGAAACTGTAATTTAGACCAGTTTAACTACAGATAGGGTGAGAGAATACTTACAAATTTTTGCCGTGATTACGTCTTATAAATCGATGAACGAACACAACACATACCGCCAAATGTTACACCAAGCGTATTCATTAAATTTTAGTCTGTAAGCAAAGCAATAGAGTGAGTAATCGGTTATACTAATTATAGTACATGAAAATGTCATTGGCTTAAAAACTTTCACATTTACGTACTCAACTGCGTGTTTCAGAATACAATTTTTAGCGTCATCTAGTGAATCAGTTCAGTAACAAGTTTTATATAAGACGTTATTACGTCAAAAAAAAAGCTGATAATATTATAATACAATCAAATTAAATTATCGTTCATGTTTAAATTAATGTTCTAATAATGTTAAAAGTCAAACTTTTGTAATCGGTATCTAAGGTAATAGGTATGCAAAAATGTAATATCGTTCTATGAATTAATTTTGATATACATTTGAATTTCGTAGATATTAAAATTATATGTCGGAAGCATAAATTAAGTACCTTCCTGGAATTATATTCTTGATGTCTTAGCGTTTATTTGACATATTTATAAGTTTTGAATAAAATTCATGTTAATAGTGAATAAATTCATCCTAATAGTAATGCAGCTGAATGAATCTTTATTATAAACATATTTTTTTTAAACAAAGCTAATTCTCGAGATGAAAAATATTATTTCCAGAACCGCGAGGAAAACCAAGTAAGCACTCAAATAACAATAACTGTTATTGCAATTTCACAGGGTGATTCAACTGGAAATTGTTAAATATTTTACACGAATATTGAAAGATAAATTGAAAATGATTTAACACGGTTTCATTCCAATGAATTTGATATCATTCGAGACCTAAGGAAACAATAATTTAAAAGTCGAATATTAAGGTCCGATTTTATATGATTTATCCTCAGATTTATCTTATCATTCGGATATAGAAGCGCTAACAATTTGGTTTCGTTTGTTTACGGCTACTTAGTCCTGTCATGACTAATATGACAATCCGCACTGCTTGTGGAAGACCGTGGTAAAGTATGCCCTAGTATGTGAAAAGAGGCCTGTGCCCAGAAGTGAGACAACATAGTCACGACAACTGATTGTGAATGTTTACATAGATAGTCCAAATTTACAATTTCTTTGTTTAATTGGTTTAACTTCACCGTTATCTAAAATTCTTACAAACCATTACAATCAATCAATCAATCAATCAATTTATTTATTTGTATGATAAGGTTATATGTACAATAGATGGTAAATATAAAATTAAATTTCGCTTATCCTTACCCATGATGGGTGTACAAATGTCACTTATTAATAACTTAGTTCTAAATTCTGATTATTAAATACAATTTACAGTGTCACAAATAAATAATGATATTATATATAATAATAAAATTAATTAAATAAAAAATAAAAAAAGTATACATTCAAATGCAATTACAAACATTTATCCTATCGATGTCTAGCATTGATGAACTTTCACAATCATTTGTAGATACGAGTCGGTAGCCTGTAAATATTCTTACTATCTTCCAAGAGATTCATAAAATATCTTGGTGGTATCTATAAAGCGAAATAACACAATAGCCCATTGACATTGTTTAAAGAGTTCATTGCCTCACTCGGGTGAAAATGGCCGGAAAATAATATAGATCGTTGTGATTCTCGCCGTTGGCTCAATAATAGGTGAAAGGTTTCACAGAACGGAAGGAGGTTAAACATTAATTTAGCTAGAAACTCGAGTAATGTAATTAACACCAGCTTTTGTAGAGATTCTTTCGGCATCGTAGATAGTGTTTTATTACTTTACAGATTTGATATTTTGACGAGCTGGTAAAGGGATTCCCTAAAATATTTTGATAGAATTTACGATGGTCTAATGAGATGGTATTAGCTTTTTCGGGAAATATTGCCGTAAAAAGCCTTTCCTTTGACAAATACTCCAGTTTGGTGAGCAGGTAAAGTACAAAATTACGAAAGCAGCTACATAGTTTGTAATAATTAGTATTGTATTATTATTATCACACTACATACTTTAATATAAAATAATATTGTAAATGCGAAAATTTAGTATGGAGTTTGGATTAACATATAGGATAGTTTTCATCCTAATACTGGGTTTCGTTGGGATAAAAAAAACAATTTCAGTATTTTTATTTTTAAATTCACGTGGGCGAAACCGTATGTAGCAGCTAGTATTACATATTTTGGTCGCATATTGGCTTGCATAGCAAATTGATTTCGATTTTGATTCAAATTCTCCGTCCTGGTTGACTGGTCATTACTAATTTGTGATAGAATATACATAGCCTGTTGAACTGTTGAGTGGATATTTCTGATAGCTTTCACGATCGCCCGTAAAAAGTAACTGCCGGTCAATGGAAGCCCTGCAGAGTCTACAGGGAAATACCCATTGTTCGCATTCTAGCTTTTAACAATTCAGTTACTGAGCGGTGTAATCTTTATGGGTTATTATTGTAAGCTGTGTTGGTCTTAATGAAAAGATTAAGGGCTAGTTAGATACCTATTGTAAGAAATATAAAAGAAGAAAGAAGAAGAAATTTTTTTTAATATCATATCATGCTGCAACCCATAAACGTCCCACTGACAGTTGCTTAGATATTGTATAGAATACCAGGTTGTACAGATTGCCGGTAATAGACACAACACGAAATAATACAGCGGCATTTCAACTAAAAGTAGTTATCGTAACATAACAGTTTACCAACTGTGACAGTTTTTTACGCATTCCCTGCAAAACTGTTGTTTTTGAACGAATCGTTGCGTCATGACGGCTGTAATTGGACAGTTAAATTTGAATGAGTAAAGAATGACGTTTTACGATGCAGTAGCCACGCTTGGAAATGATTCGCATCGCTATTCAAGTTGTATCTTACGGTGGTCGTCCAGTAGAAATCGAAATTGGCCTTGTTACACATGACATAATTGCATCGTTAATTTTTTTAAAAAAAGTTTCTTATAACTTTTATTTTATTTTAGTGCATTGTCATTGGAACCAAATATGTGTGCCGAATTTCAGCTCGATAGCTTCAGTGGAAGTGGGTGAAATATTGATTGCAAGATTCCAGGACATACATACATACATACGAGTGAAGTTAAATAAAAGCTTTTAAAAAATTAAATGTTTCCTGCCTTAACGATGTCGGAAAATATCGTGAAAAAAGCTTGATGTCTGAGTAGACCATTAGGTTCTTAAAGAAGACTGCCACTCTGCACAGTGCGGTGGACTATAGAGGATTGGGAGGAGTTAAATAACATAACAAACAAAACAGATACACGATAAATAAAAGCAATGGTAGCTAGAATTACTTTAAAACTTTAATTGCCACATGCATTATCAGCGAATAGAACCCGAGTTGGGTTTAACCGCAGAAACAGTATACCTACTACGTACATGGCCACCAATTGAAAAGTTTCACTTCAATTCAACTTGAAGTATCATCAAACTTCAATCAAGTCTGAATCAACACAAAGACAAGTAAAGAAAAGCCACCATTGAAGCACAAACGAACGAGATGGCTATTGCGAAATTGCTAGCCCTGTTATCAGTACACTCACACAAACGCGATAAACAAAACACTGTGTTATACAATAAGTAGAGAGTGAAACAGTCGATAAAAGATAACATAACGGCCTATTTATACAAACTGTAACTATAAAGCTGATAGTAATCGACAACCGGCGCATAAAAACGTACAACCCTATTCAATAAAGGCGATAGCGACGAAATTACGCTTCACGGTACTCGAACACAATCATCAAATAATATTAAAGTGTCTAATCATAGGAGGAAATATCGTAAAAATAATGATAAGCCAACTTGGTAAGGTTAGGATGGGCGTGCTTACAAAGTTTTGTGCGTGGTGCGGTAATTATAGCATGAGTAGATCGCAGTCCACGGATAGCGATCGAGTTCAGGGCAGACGCGGTGCGGTAAATTATAAGCATGTCACGGCACTGCTACTATTTACTTGAAAATTAATTATACTGTAAAATTATTATTTTTTTAAAAAGCTTTTACAACTTTTATTTTATTTTCATGCATTGTCATCGGAACCAAATATGTGTGCCGAATTTCAGCTCGATAGCTTCAGTGGAAGTGGGTGAAATATTGATTGCAAGATTCCAGGACATGGATACATACATACGAGTGAAGTTAAATAAAACCTTTTAATAAGTAAAAATATACTTATTGTATTCCGGATGAACTAGCATTACGTATAAATAACTCTACAATTACTTAGTTAGTACTGAAAAACTATTCGTTATACTCAATTAATTGAATATCCCGAGCTCACTAGCACTCCCATGATGTATTGAAATAGTCCTCAACTTTCACGAATACGAATCAGAAGAATTATAAAATACTTATTTAGCATATTACGACAGTCATTCCGAATATTATAAGAACAATAATAAAAAATTTATTCCTAGTATGTATTATTCATTTATTATTCGGACACACAGACCGTAATTATAAGGATACTGCGTACTTGGATATAGACACGTCTCAGTCGTCGTATGGTTTTTAGTTAATTTATCTAGGTTATTAGTTAATTTTGTTAGGAGTTAATGTACCAATCTATCTAATCAAAGGTGTAGTAAAATTCATTATTTGCTTAGCCAGTTCCCGTGTTGAATGTTCTAAGTCAATGATGCACGTTCGTCTGGTATTTAACTTTGTTGTCATAAAAACAGAGTTTTAATCAAAGGGCTCCAGAGAAAAGTTTATTTGACGGGTCCGCAAGCCAAGTTGAGGGTTGAGACAGTTAGAAACAAAGGGAAAGCGACCGACTAATCTACAGATTATTACGCGAGCCTGAATTGAGTAAGGTTAAAGACGCGAAAAACCGACAACAATGGAAAACAAAATCTGGCAGCCATCTTAAATGTGACGACAGGGTATACGAGTAGTAAACCATTTATGAACTTTCCAGAAAGAAAAAAAAATTGTACACTTTACGCTACATTGGGTTTTACACAATATTAAAAATAAACTAAAGTCTTATTTTCTATGCCAATTGTAATAGGACTACCTTGTTGGTCCAGTGGTCGCAGGCGTGACTTTAATGCTTGATACTGGGCTGGATCATCAAAGTAGTTAGTACCTAAGTATATTAGTCTTAATTTGCATTAATGTTATGTAGTGAACCTACTTATACCCTAGACCTAACTCGAGTTCGTTAGCATTTACTACAAACCTGTGTGGTTTACTGATGCTAGCTATTTGTAAACATCTGTGTGTCAATAAAGAAATAAATAAATAAAATAAAATACATAATACTTGTATGCATTCGACCAGCGTATTTGGCCAGCTTGACCATAGAGAAGGCTGTTCTCGTTCTGAAATGAAGCCCTTGCTCAGATCAGTGCCGTTAATGGATCATCCAAATTAGGAAAAAAAGCTCCTCTTTTTCAATCACTAGCACCATTGAACGCCAGGCATATATTAATCACTGAATAGTTCAAAGCTCCCAGAAGAGCAGCCCAGGTAATCATTACCTCGTTTCAACGCCACTCAATGTACCTTCCCCAAACTTCGGACGACCCACTCGGTGGGTCTAATTGACCCCTCATTTGTACGCAGCCCGTATCAACCCTCGGTTTTCTAACGTGAGATTCTCGTACGGTTAATTCCATAAACAAACAAGTGGCTAACGATAGCCTTTCACAGATTAAAAACCCGTTTTAAGTGCTCCATCCGATCTCTCTTTTGGCGTATTTTCCGTACATCCAACTGGATTAATAATACTTTGCAGGTAGCTAGTAACCGGTACCTACCGTAAATTTTTGATGGTTCAGGTCTGTTAAAGGTTTAGCGCTGTTTAAATCTACACGAATGGATGGAAATTATCTGTATAATTTAAAGCTCGATGGCTAAATTATCGTCCATTGAAAAAGTCACCTATCATAATAAATTTCTAAACACATACTTACACGTAATATGCGATTGAATTCAGATATGTATTGTTATGAGCAGTTACGTAGCTATGCTGCTGCGGCTGCAACCCATAGACGCTCCACTGCCACATGTCTCTCCCACAGGCAAATCTATGGGAGGTCTAGAGTATACTCCATCACGCCGCTCTAATGCGGCTAGTGGCCAACCTTGGGTCAAATGTTCTTAAGCCACCCAAAGATCTTCGACAAAGCTTAACGATTGTTTTCATCATTGAAAACGGCTTAACGTGCCCTCCAAAGCACGGTAGCGCCCATTAAATTGAAAATACCACTAACGGTCACCCATCCACAAACCGACCGCGCCCGTCGTTGCTTAACTCTGTCGATCACATTGAATCGAGGCGACCAATTGGGCTATGGACGCTACAAGTTGTCTATAGCCATACTTTTACAAAATTGTCGTTATTTTCTGAATCAGTCTTCGAAAAAATTTAAGTTGCGCTTTCGAATAACTCATCTTTTAATGATTTTAATCATCTTATCAATTTCAATTCATGATTCATCAATCATTGCCTAATCAGTCTTTTTATTGTACTACCTACTACTTCGATGCCATAAGTTAAAAAAAGCAATTTATTACCACCGCTAAATACTCGTAAGTATATATTACACACCTTTTTGGCGTACGTAAAATTTTCGTCGTTCGAGAATCAATCTTTTTGGTGTTTCAAAACATTTCATTCAACCAGTTGATATTCGTATTTCAATCCTGCGAGCACACTACGAAAATTTAACGGTTATGAAGGATGTTTAACGTAGTTGAGCAGCGTAACATTTCGGACTATATAGTCACCGCATAATACGACAGTAGACATAAAGCGTGGCACACACTAAACTGCAGTTATTTTATCTGTATTGCCACGATGTTTTATTAGCAAAATATTGAGAGCCATCGTTCAATCCAAATATTAATCGACAGCTCTTTGAAATTCAATGTTCGAATATCAAAAGGCCCCCCTGTCTCTCTTCATACTGTGCTACTAGTGACTGAAAAACAAAAGTATCACTAGAAGGAAAAACAAAGCATGATACAGTTTCTACGGATGTGATGGACTATATTCCACATTACATTTATCTAATTTTTTGCGGTAACCTGTTATAATTAGGGATACGGTGATGAGTTGTAAAGCATGTCAATATGAATAATTTGAGTTTCTCATTATCATCCTCATGTTTATGTAGTGGTTTAAAAGTGTCTCGTTTCATAACTTTCACAACAAGAAGTTTGCCAAGTATATGAAAACACTGAATATATTAACGAAGCTGTTTATCGTCATTAAGGGAGGTATCCACGCCACAACCTTCACGCAAAAATCTATTATAATATATACATTTATTTGGGCATCTGTAGCTACGATATCGTATGTATGCAGTATTATTTTAGTGTACAGTGCGCCCCAGCGAGCTCGTTTGCACTCAATGAAATAGTATGAGCGTTCAACTTTGTGTAAATATGGATGGGGTGGCGACAAAGAGATTGAAATTTCCGAGGATATTATGAAATGTGCTCGCGATTATGGGCCGCAGTGTACGTACTTTACGGACGATTCAACGTTTACGTTTTCATGGCTTTATTTGGTTCTCAAACAATTGCGGCCGTGACTGAATGGCAATTCTTGTCCAAGCGTTTTTAGCGTGAAGCGAATTGTTCGAGCTTCAACCTTAACCATCACCAACAATTGAACTTAATAATTATCTTTTACATAACCTTCTATGTGCCATTACAGTTACAGATGTAGACAACATAAAAAAAATATAGAGAGAGTTTTAGTTAAGCTTTAAACAATTTTAACCAACTAAATGTAAAACCTTATTTAAATTAAATTAAAAGTACACTGTACATATAGTAAAAATAATATATTAACATATATACAAATCAAAATATGATGAACTTGTATTGTAACATGAGGCGGGTAGTGTACATCCCGTAATTTAAACTTTAGTTATTTGGATGCTTAACAAAGTTACCGATACATAATGATACCTTGTTAAGTGTAATATAACAACATCATTTTTTTATAGATGTAAGATAGCAAAGCTTGCAGCAACACCCACTACTGCCGCCCATGCAATGACAACTGTGACTGACTTTGAACAATACTACCGAGTTTCTTGCCGTGTTCTTCTCGGTAGCATCAACTTTGTGAACCGGCGGTTGATAAAAAATGTTATGACGTTCATTAAACGTACTATACCAAATACCATATAATGAAAAATAAATGAATCTGAATCTGAAATCTACTCTAATAGGGGCTAGGATAGTTAGTCCAGTTAGCTGTGAGTTAATAAGAACATTAATAGGATCATTGGTTAGTGGGCATGAGGCCTGGGTCAGGGAGTTAGTGATAGTTAGCTTAGTTTGTTTTAGTAATAGTCCAAATAGTATGTTATTAAGACTCATTCTAAATATGTAAAAAGGGTAGCAACGTACATGTACAAAAAACACGTTATAAATTTGGTACTTACATAATGAACCGTCGCGAGCAACCATCATTCTTGACTTAAAATTACTGTTATAATAAGTTTGCCTTACACATGATTTGTATTATCCGGGTAAAGGTTTGACGCCTATATCATAACGCATACCTACATAAGATCTGTTCCCGTTTTATGTAGATGATGTATTGTAACGTACAAATTCACCGAGTATAATGAGCCTTTTGGGCATTTGTATTCGTATTCGACGTAGGAATTGCTGTTCGAATTTATGCGATACAACTGGGGTACTTACATACGTCGGATTTTGGGGTAATGCCTATTTCCATATATTTCCTCATAATTTCTGTAGAAGCGGGTAACTTTTGAAGAGTATGAATAAACAATTGGTTCAATTTGCAAGCTAATTCGTTACTTATCCCGAATCCTTCCTTTCATGCTTTAAGTTAAGATGTTACTTCTAGTGAGTCTACTTACAAAGACAATGACACATAGCTATCCACAAACGTCCCACTGCTGGGCACAGGTGTTTCCCACTGACACAGCTGCTGCGAGAGGTCTAGAGCATACTCCACCACGTGGAGTGATTAGTGTTTAACCAAGTGTCGAATGTTCTCAAACCACCCAAAAGTCTTCGTCAAGGCAAATTCCATGTCAGAATAAGATGAGTTGAATAAAACATTGTAATAAAAAGGGTAGGGTAATGACACCCAACTATTATAATATGAGGTAGAAAATAAATAATTTATATTTCTAACAGACCCCCCCCCCCATTGATCGGAATGTGGGCGTTTTCGTAAGCTAATATTTACAGCTAACTTTGTCGGACTCTCGAACCACAAAATTAGCGATGGATTATAATAACACTGGAAAATGGATCTACCTCGGGAATTTATACATAGTATCCAACTTAATTTAACTTTGACGGATATACAAACAAACGAACGGCTTTCTATGAAAATTTATATTATATAATAATCGCACATCTTAAGGGCTTTAAGCTTATACCAGAGCTTTGATTAAATTAATAACTGCCTCGTTGGTGTAGTGGCCGTAGTAGCTAGAGGTCCTGTAGTAGAAATTTTATACTGGCAATATTTAAAAATAAACTTTTAATGTAGGATTAGTTTTTACTCGTATCATTGGAGCACAGAATTCCTTGTCAGTAGAAAATTTTTAATAAAAAATAACGTTACGAGAAGATATTAACAGTTTTAACGGGATCTTAATGAATAAAATTAACGCTGTAGATTAGGTATTCATGGAAAGACTTACCAAACATCGAATATTAAGACTGTATAAGTAGAAAATCAGCTGCATCAAAAATGTATGATCTCATTGGATTTCCAACTTCAACATCCTGTGTTTAGAGATCAAGTAAATCGTCTTTTCGAATTGAAATGACAATACTGGCAAACGGATCGTCGGGGGAGCGGGGGACGAAATGGTTTCGTATTCTGAATTAATCAAGAAAACAATTATCTACCCTTGTTACATTTTCCCGGCAGCGCGTAAGCGACTTGTCACATAACGGGGTGGAGAGCGGTAAAATCAATTTTTTTTATCTACACATATGTGTCTTCCGACATAATTTATATAACAAGTTTTATACTCGTATCGTATTATGTTCAATCGTTAATTTATTATGCAGTGATTTTAGATGATTTGACATAATAATATAGTAAAAACAATGGCTCGCGTCGATTCAATTGTGATCGATGGAGATGTGGATGGATGACCGCTAGTGGCAAAATTTCATGGACGCTGACGTGCTTCGGAGGGCACGTAGAGCCGTCGGTCCCGGTTGTTTTCAATGCAGGAAAAAGTCGTTAAGAAGAACTTTGGATGGCCTGAGAACATTCGACACTGGGTTGGTCACTAACCCCTCCACCAATCTGCATTAGAGCATCGTGGTGGAGTATACTCTAGACCTCCCGCAGCACTCTCTGTGGGGGAGACTCGTGCCCAGCAGTGGGACGTCTATGGGTCGCAGCAACTTTAGTAAAAACTGTGAGAATACGAAAAATATATAAATCATTAATCTAGTCAAACAGCTCCAACCTTATTAACATTATTATTCCGAGATGACATGGACATTGTAATTTTTTTTTTTAAAAGGAAATACATAGTACCAGAGCCATATTATCCAGCGGCCTTTAAATGCACCGAAAACAAAACACTAAAATAACAAGAGCTGAGGACAGACATTATTTATAATTTTAGTAAATTCCTCACCGAGAAATTGAACTCTAAACCCCGGTTCGCATACCTTTGATGAAATACGATTATACCTATTGGTAACTGCTAACATTGAAACACACTTAAACGTCTGACGCTTGCCCTGAAGCAAGTACCGTATAGTGAATTCATGTTTTCTTTTATTGATTTTTCCGTCGATTTGCTTTTAATTCTTCTCAATTCTAATATATTTTTCACGAAAACATACCTACCTACATATTATATGAAACTAAACTGAATACAAGATAAGTGGACGGTACTAATACGAGGACAAAATAACGTTGGTGCACCAATTTTTGACGGGATAACGTCTTATATGAACGCCAGCAACACGAACGAAAAAGTGTGACGTGATTTGTCGTTACCTGACGTCATGAGGCGTTATTGACAACCGTTTCCATGGCTACTAAATAGGGAACAACTTGCTCAGTTTAGGGAACTGTCAAAATAAATATATAGACTTGTCTGTTGTCTGTTAACTTTGTTTTTTTTTTATGACGTTATCACGTAAATCTATCGTCCGTAAACCGACTTTACAGACAACCATTTTTTTTAATCAATCTAGGTTCAATGCTGGATAGATTTAGATTTCTACGAGTAACAAAAAAGAAAAACAGCATGAAAAAACAACCTAACTGAGAATGTTTTAAACGTAGATTATTGCTTGAATCCCTTGAATTGAACAAATCCCTGCATATTTGTTGGCCAGTGAAGCGTTGTGGCAGAGATTCGGTATGTTTTGTAGTAGAAGTTCAACCAGTAGTTTTGGTATAACACAGTTAAATGCTGAAATTGAAATACAACTATAACAGGAAGTTTGAACGTATCGCGCCGCATGGAAGTTGATGATCCATATAACGTTATTCGATATCCCAACCGCAAAGTTTCCTTTGCGGGTAACAACAATAGATTTATCGCCAAACGTAAGTTAAACATTATGTTAAACTCGCAGTTAGCGTGCGATTGAACGGAATGTGCAAATTAGGAAGTTCCGGCCGAAACGTCGTAGGAGCACGCCTTTGAGGGGCGTGCGAATGAATTAATTAGTACCATTGAGAATGCAAGATTCGATTGAGATCTAATTGAAATCTCAAGAATATTTACTCAGGCTGAGGAGTTCGAGTGAGGCACCCGAGAGCAATTTTTAAGGGACTGACATCAGAGTTTCTTTTACAATTTTGCTCACATAACACTATACGATATGCAAGTGACAACTTACTCTTTGACACTAGAAGTAATTTTCATAAACGCCAGAATCAATCCTTGCAAAATTTGAGTTATTGCTCATGTAGTTCTATAAAACTAAAGCTTGAAATTCACCGTTACAAAAATTAATTGGCAAGGTACTATTGATTAAAATTCTTAAAATAAATCGTTAAATTTAAAATAAACCTACAGCCTAAGACAGACTGAAAGTCAAAATACCAAAAGGCATAATGGTCTCAAAATAATCTCTAACAATATAGGGTAGCTTCAAGGACTTAAGCCTATGGCACTTTAAACACTCAATGGGCTTGAATGAGAGCTGATCGAGGGGAATCTTAGCATTGAATAGACTTAAACACAAAACATTAATTTGCGTTAACAGTCCCAGTAACACCTCGTTTTTACATTAGCCTCTTATAAGAATTGGACAAACACAGCAATTTTGTAGAATGACTTTTTGTTAATGCTCTGCCATTGTATTTTAAGCTCTCGATCGAAATTAATATTTCGTAATTTACTTCGACAAAGGTTATACGTTCACCTGAATGTTTTTTATTTGTATATTCAACGATTTTGAAATATTCTCTCTGTTTTAAAAGATAATGTTCTCAAACTGGTCCCAACTACCCCAAGTCAGAATTTGACGCAAGATCACTAACTGAAGCTCTGCTAGGTTCCTATCAAAACTAAGTCCATTACCCAATTAACACACTAGCAAGAATGAACTTGAATATTCATAATATGGAATCCTAAAGAATCCTATTTCTCATGTCATATCAAAACATAAATAAATCTTATTACAAATGCTTTACTCATAAGTTAGCACAGCAAGTTGCGAGGTAGTTGGAAATTCAACGAAACGGTATGGTCAAACTTCGCTAGCGTCAGCCAAAAGGAGTTTTAAATACCACCGGTTTGTTCTAACTATGCGCGGCATAGGAGGTAATACTGTTAGGACTATTTATGAGTTGAAGATGGATAACTAAGTTGGTAAATGAAAACCAAAGCGATGGAACTCAGAGCGGTGTTTTATGGGAAACTGTGGAAGTTGCACCATTAATACCGAAATTATTGAATTAAAAATCAATATGTCATCACCTTACGTCGACTCTTTTGTATTCATTAGATTATACTCGATCAGTAAGTTAAAAGCTTTTGGATTTGACACAATTTATGTTTCAACTTACTCATTGTAAGTAGAGGAGACGAAATGTCTATAATATCAGCAGAACTTAAAATATATTAACAGCTACAGTGAAATTGATAGCAACATTCATGTTGGATAACTTAATTCAATAAATTATATCGCTAAATCCACCATCCTTACATGTCCACGCGATCAATCGACAAGAGTGATGTATGACCTCGCTCAAGCATTTGATAGTAGCGCTGTTCAAAACGTCCGTAGTCGAGCGAGACTACATTTTTCATTTGATTCAATGCATCGATATCGTGCGATATGAAGAAGTACAGGATGATTAAGAATAAGACAACTTATTAAGATGAAAGAACGTATTTACCATAATATGGTACCCTACTACCAGGAGCAAACGTTTGAAAAATGCGGATGACATTTCCGTTATTCCTCTAAACCAGCCGTCATGACTAACTTATTCGAAGCGCATACAGGTTCTGCCACCTTGTTCATTAGATGCGCCGTCCACGGCGAGGAGGTTAGGTTACATCCCCGTCTCCCTGAGCTGTCCTATTTCCGTAATTCCGCAGTCAATTAATTGGACCGGCCCCAGCCGTCGCGACTCACGGTTGACGTCGGATTTACTTTAACTGACAGTCTTTTTTTAAATTACTCTGCCTTTGTAGTGAAGAAAAGATTTCGCTAGTAGTATCGTTTTTCAGGCAGGAGATGTTATCTTCACCGAGCGCGCTTGTGTTAGTCGAATTCGTACCATAATTAACCATTACTAAAAATTTGGGGAAAACTAATATACGAATACTATGTAAAACATATGGTATAATTTTTACCTGTATCCAAAAACATGTATTGATAAAGTTCATCAATAGATACTATAAAAAGTAATTGAAAGACGAGCAGAGTAAAAATTTTAGTGAACTGTTTTGTGACAAAATACACTCACTAATAGTTGGTATTAGGTTGTAATAATAGGTGATATCAATGATAGTAGAAATAATATGACTAACTTTCATAGCTACGAGAATCATATGAAAGAGAAGGTAAATAAACCTTACATATATTATTTAGCACAAGTCTTACAATGAAAGTCACCATTTATACGAGTATGTCTGCCAATTACAGATTATACGCCTGTGAAAACATTCTAGAGAAATCTTATGCATACAAGTTTCTATTTGGTAACAGGATTTTCCTTAAATACACAACATTGAAAAAAAAATAGGTACAAAGTATTCTCTACTAACACCATATCCACACTAAAATAATCGAAACAATAAGAAAATCTTTTATCTGACGCTATCATTAAAGCAAAAAATAGAAGCTTAATTTATATTTTTGTATAGTAGCTTTCCTTATGACGTTAAGCCTTGCAATGAAGGGATTTCGCCAATCCCACCCTTAACGGGATTTCTGGAGTTTATCTTCTATTTGTTTCACGTGAATACGTTGTTCTCATTTTTAAGGTTTTCTTAATTATTCGTGATAATTTACAGAGATGTATAATCGTTTTTTAACAGTTTATTAATGTTTACAACTTTTTCTTTAATAATTAGATTTAAATTAACTAATGAACAAATGTTGTTGAAGTAAATTTTTGAATAATAGTTACACGAACTAACACGTGAATATACAGCTGACAGCGAGTTAACTCATTGGCGCACAGCCTAGGCTATGGCGCGTTGTTTCATTTAGTCATATTTCGATTCATACAATTTGCAGCATGTAAATAAAACAAACGATTCCATATTTCGAATGCGACGAAAAAATAATAACAACGGTGAATTTTAACGAACTGTAAACAAATTTAATTAATAATACTTCGCGAAAATATTACCCATCGGAAAATCCGATATTCTTCCGTAATCTATTTACTCTCGTTAAAGTACCAGTGGAATTTTTAACTAATTTCACAATGATTTTAAAGTTAATAAAGTTGATTTGTTTGCTATAGTCGACGAGTAAAATATTTGGCAACGAAGTGATAAATGTATACTTAAATGAATATCAATTACTGCACTATTTATTACTGTAGTTAGTAATACATTTGATGTAACCGTAATATAATAAACAGTTAGTTTATAAGATAAAACAGTCAGACAGGCACGTGAGGCAGAGTAATTGGATACCGATTTTCACCCTCTGGCTACGGAACCCCAAAAATTATTTTGCACTACAGACTACTACGGACTATTACGGACAGACACACATACAATAGTTTCAAAAAACACATTTTCTATTTCTAACTCTACCACTGAATCGAAATTTTGATTATTCGAAGCACAGAAAAAAATCCACTTCAGTTTTAATACATTATGATTCTGTACCTAACATAAAAATATGGAAGCAAATATGAAATATTGAAGGGATCCGACAGTTTGCCGATAAGTTTGTGAATTGTCTATGAAGTGTATACGCTAGTAAATATTCAACGTCAATTTCTCAAAAGACCTGAGGATTACGGTTTCCTTTTTTATTATATTGGTTTTATAAATCCGCTCTATATAAACGGAAATTATTGTTTTTGTATAGGTAGTATTTATAATCAATTAAGTTGCGTCAAATGATTGAAAAAATATAATTTTTGAGTATTGTATATTCATGCCTTGTAATAAAAAAAAATTGAATCTTGAACTTATAACGCTATGGATGGATTATATTGTTATAAATCTTTCACATTCTCAGAGAGAACATTCACCAATTAATAATAAATAAATAATAATATAAAAATAAATAAATATCTTGGACATTCTCACACACGGCCATCTGTCCCCAAAGTAGGCGCGAGCCTGTGATATGGGTGTCAGAGACTGATATACATACATAGATATTTTTAAACAGATAATATTAACATCCATACACAGAACAAATACAAGTGTTCGTCACACGAATATTTGTCCTGAGTGGGATTCGAACCCACGACCCCTGGCGCAACAGACAGGGTCACTACCGATTGCGCCAAATAATTAAATTATGTTAAGTATCGCAGAAATACTCATATATTATAATATAAAAAATAATATTATTCAATTTGTATGCTGAGAGTTTTATATCTACTACTATAATTCACTTTGTTGGTCCTTAAACTAGTTTGTCCTAGACTACACTAGTATACGAGTAGGTATATCTTGACTCTGTGTGGATTTGGAAAAGGATAATCATTTTAGACCTAAAATCGGTTTGGTCAATGACACATCTCGACGGCTATACATCACATGTTTAGTTTACACATTCACATTCATAACATAAATAAGTACATATTAAAAAAAAATTATTTTTTATTTTCGTGCATTGTCATCGGAACCAAATATGTGTGCAAAATTTCAGCTCGATAGCTTCAGTGGAAGTGAGTGAAATATTGATTGCAAGATTCCAGGACATACATACTTACATAGATATATACGAGTGAAGTTAAATAAAAGCTTTTAAAAAATAACATACTTAGCTTAGTGAAAAATCCCACCTGATTCGTGAATGTTTAACGCTAATCCCTTGGAAGACTGACGGTTCGGTCTTTGTCTTATAAATTGATACGTCAAGCCTGCAATCTCGAATCTCCGGGAACATTCATTCTATCGCCCTAATGATTGATGGGATCGAACCGCTGACCGGTTATCTCGGAATTTGCGGCCATTTCACTGAACGTTTATTTTGCTCATCCATTCGTTTTTCTATCGTCACTACAATTCTATTTAGGTGCGCATTTTTCTTTAGTATAACGAGAAGACATTCATCACAACCCATTCTTTGTCCCACTGATGGGCATGGTTCTCCTCTCAGAATGGGAGGTAGGGCTTAGTCCACCACTCGGGCCGAGTGTGGATTGGCAGACTTCACATGCCTTCGAGAACATTATGATAAACTCTTAGGCATGCAGGTTTCCTCACGATGTGTCCTTCACCGTTATAGCAGATGACATTTAATTTCTTAAATCGCACATAACTTAGAAAAGTCATTGGTGCGTGCCGCTTGGTATTGAACCCGGACCGCTCGAGTGAGAGGCGAGTTCGATAGCCACTCGACTGTCACCGCAATGACATTAACATTTTCAAATCTTATAGTGAATTTATTTAAAAAAGTATAAATAAATCATAACACAGTTCAAGGGCAAATACAGGAAACAACGCAAATCAATATCATAGTATAAAGAGTCTTCGCTTTAGTCTTTATACTATGTCAATATCGATGCAGTATACATCTATACCTATACCTAAACGTAAAATCTATTACGATGATTATGATGCAGATTTAAATCTCATGTGTTTTATAACCAACAGATACAAAGAATACATTATGTATCCGTGCGTCGGTCAACATTGCAGAACATCGTCACTAGAATTATGCCATAGTTCTTAATAATATGACGCCTCGCTTCCGTGACCCAGATTCATGACAACAATAGTGACGACAAATGCATATTTAAAAAGTATAAGGTATGTTGTACTCAACGTTGTTATTTTTTTGTTCGGATTTTAACATCTGAAAATATGGTCGCATCACCACTTTTAAGTGAATGCCACGTAGTCAGCAAAAATGTTTTCAATGTTTTCTTTGTTTCGTCACATTACACTTTCTGTATGAAAATTTAGTTAAATGTAAAATAACCGTTAAAGTTTTAATTGTATGTATTTTTTAAATTAATTGATATTGGACTTTTTTATTTTGTCATTCATTACGAGCATACTTGGTGTTAATAATGGGATGGTTTGCTAAATTCTGATTGGAATCGCGCTAAAGACGTTGTATATGATTAAAGTTATTTTGCTCGCAGTAGGTAAGTATCTCCAGTCCACATCCACATAAATGATTTTTTAATACAGTTGCTCAAAAAGTGGCATATTACAGGGACGTTTAGCGTTCGGGAAGTGAGCTATTACACACTCGTGCTTTTTCTTTACCTTTTCCGAACTCGTGCGTTCTCTTTCCCAACTGTCAAAATAATGTCTATTAAAAAGAAAAAACCAACCACGAAAAAAAAAATTCATAGAAGTTTTTATGTTTCATGCAAATATTTCTAAAAAGAAGCTACTAATTTGTTTCAATATCAGATTTAATGATTTGATTCAATGAATTAGGTTAGGTTTCATTTCATTTCATCTCATTAAATTTCATGTCAATAAAAAAATTCTACTGAAGACTTGGCTGTATGGGCATAGTTCCCTTTACCTACCCAGAATGGGTGAAGAAAACAAAAAAAAATCTCTTCAATACTCTGTATTCTTTTACGGTTGGCGCCATTTTCCAAAAATGTTCGCTGCGAGTTTAGTTTGTGTTTTTATTATTTTATCAAATTGCTTAATTTTTTCGCAACTGTATTAAAAATAGTTGTTCAGTACACGTGCGGAACCGTCATTGCAACTTGTTCCGACTGTCAACCCTCGCCTTCGGCTCGGGTAGACATTTGTCGGAACTCTTTGCAATGACAGGCTTTCCGCACTTGTAGCGAAATATACTATTATAACACATTTGCTCGTAAAGGGTTATAACGGGTTATATTATTTCACCAATTTCAATATCGTAATGTATCTCATTACCGCACTTGTGCGTTTTACATTACATTACCGCACTTGTGCTGTAATGTAGGTTTTTTTTTTAATAAGGTAAAACGCACGGTCTAACAAGATGCTCCGTCTAAAACGAACAGTACTTTTTCAATCTTATCAAAGAGTTTTTATGTCAGAAAAGTGGTCAACATTTTATGAATAAAATTAACTTTGGGGGATAGAATATAAAAAATAAACATTTAATTCTTTAATTTAATTAATTTTGAAAATAAATTACAATAATTTATCTGTAACAGAAACAAAAACATATTAATTTACTTTAAAATAATACTGGCTGTTTTTGTGTCTTTGCCTTAAAAAAAAGTGCTGATGCGCGCGCATCGTTTTGTGAACAAGTAAAAATTATTCCGCGCGCTTTTTCTTTTCGTTGCATTGTTTTTATTTGAAAATGTCATCAAGTAATGATGAATTTATTAATTTATTTCCTCGCAAATATGTTATAAAACGTCGTATGACACACGTGCGCTTTGATAATTACAGCCTCTGCTTTCTTGTAGCCCTAGCCTGCTCGGGCTAGCAATATCGCCTCGGCTGTAATTTTCAACTTACCGCACTTGTATCATAATGTACTATTACAGCATATCTCCGTAAAATTTGTATAGTTGAGTCTAGTATGAAGAAATGGTGGGAAGCAAGCTGACAAGAAATTTGATGGTTACTCTATAAAATTAATGTTCGCAATTAAGGTCACCAATCTTTCAGCTTTTGACCAGTTTTTTTGCCATTTACATATTCTCCGAGAACTAATGGCCCCATCAAAAATATGAAAGGCGATTACGGAATTAATTAAGATTACAACTCGAATACAAGTTGAAAATTGCTCAATAAAGGGCGAAAGGGAACGGCCAAAATGAAATGCAAATCAGGCGAAATTTATTATTTCCCAGCGGTCAGCGAAATAGCGATGAGGAATACAGCGCGTGATTAATAAAGCGGTGACTCACTGTCGCCTGAAGGGCGAAATTTCCATAGTTTGTCATTATGGCAGAAAACCATGGTAATTAAGAGGAATCATTTCGCAAACGAAATTAGAGGACGAGAATCTTAAAACTGGCGTGCTTAGGCGTAGCGTGGTTAGCACTCTATCGTGCCACTCGTGCTTCATGCACTTTCATGGTTTAGCGTCTGTGCTAGGGATGCGCCAAGGGGTTTATTTAAAAGCTTTTATTTAACTTCACTCGCATGTATCTTGTAAGTATGTATATCCTGGAATCTTGCAATCAATATTTCACCCACTTCCACTGAAGCTATCGAGCTGAAATTTGGCACACATATTTGGTTCCGATGACAATGCTAGAAAAAAAAAAAAAAGAAAAAAAAAAATTAAATTTAAAAAATAAAAAGCTTTTTTTTTTAAATAGTAATTTTAAAAGCTTTTGTTAACTTATGGTTTGAACGTTTGGACGCAAAAGTTTTCCGCAGTTGTGTAAAGAGTACCGACTACAACAAGTCTTTATTAACAAAAAATGCAATAATTTTATATGTTGCTTGAACTTATTTTTTCTCAGCCGTCAACGGAAAGATAGTCTAAATTTATTGGACACTAAGCAGAGATTTATTACGCCATAATGGGCGAGGAGAAGTGTCGAAGTTATAATGAAAGTGATTCTACGAAACAAAGGAAAACAAAAAAATCATCCAGCGATATTTTGATTTCAATACACTCAATATATTTATTGTTGAGTTCAAATGTCATCTTATTCACACAGGGTTTGTAATGGCTGACATTTTGTAATGCCTCACGTACAGGTATTATCGAACATTTTTCAGAAAAATGCATATTCAATATACTTTCGGCGTCCGGTCACCTAGTAATTCATTGTTAACTTTGGCCAGTGAAATATTTTAAGAGATAAGTAATTTTATTTATTTTATTACCCGAATAAAAGAATCAGTGCTGAAAAAGGTTGTTTTAAATAAAAATTTGCTGTGTGCAAATAATAAACTAGATTAGTCTACCGTGTAGGAACTGTGTGTGGAATGAATGTTACCTGGTTATTATTCTTTTAAACTTCTGCACATACGTTTATAATTACCTGTTAATATTTTGAACGGTTCAATTGGTTAATAAGTTTTAATAGTTTTTTGTACACTTTGGATGTTTATAGCGTCCATAGCCCAATGGCTCGAGTCGATTCAATGTGATCGAAAGAGATAAGCAACGACGGGCGCGGTCGGTTTGTGTTGTAACGCTACCGTGCTTCGGAGGGCACGTAAAACCGTCGGTCCCAGTTGTTTTCAATGTTGGAAACAGTCGTTAAGCCTTGTCGAAGACCTTCGGGTGGCTTGAGAACATTCGACACTGGGTTGGCCACTAACCCCTCCACCAATCCGCATTGGAGCAGCGTGGTGGAGTACACGTCTAGACCTCCCGCAGATGCGTCTGTGGGGGAGACCCGTGCCCAGCAGTGGGACGTCTATGGGTCGCAGCGAGCGACTTTGGATGTTCACGTGAACGTGTGTTTTAACGCAATGCAGTCCACGAGTGATAAAGTACGTGGGCTAACTTCAAAATGTCCCAGAATTAGCCCTTCATTAACTTGTTCGCGTGCTCAAGGCACGGACATTTTCATTAGCGAGAGTTCTATTTACCCGGGTCAATAATTGCCTCTACCGTTAATGACGATTGCGCCTATCCTGACCTTTCATCCACTTGCAAGGCTTATCTGCTAAGCTGGAGTGTTCTCGGGTTGGAGGTATCTACGTAAGTTTGTAAGGACCAGCACAGATGAACGATTATAGTCCGTCTAATGTTTGAACCCCAATATTAATGTTTACCTCTCGAAGAATCTACTGCTCGAATATACGATAGAACAGTTCAGTATTAAGAAGTTGTGTTGTGTGATGCAAATAATTACTTACATTTATTTAGTTTTAAGTAATGCACACAAAAACTAAAAACTGAATAAATTTAAGTTACTTTTATATTTAAAACAAAACAAAAACATAAAACATAATTGTTTACCTTGACAAACCTCACCGCGGGAATTATTCTATTTGTCTATATACTTTGCTGTGAGTGTGATTTTTTTTCTGTGTAATTTACGGATTGTATTTTTTATTTAACAAACATTTTGATGGCTTCATAAGCCCACAGAAAATTGAAACATCCACATCCATCCCAATTTATATTTCAAAATATAATATTAAAATTTATTATCAGAGCAAAAGCGAGTTGCTCGCATAGCTCTTGATACAGCGTGCCCCGTAATGTCTGAAATGTTGTCGCTATTTATTTATTACTAGTGGACGCCCGAAGTTTCGCTTGCGTGGAATTAGTCATAACAATAGTTTCGTTTACACCTAGTAATGTTATATAGCCTTTGTCACTCAGTGAAGATGCAGCTTTCTAATCCTGAAAGAATTTTTGAAATCGGTCCAGCAGTTTTTGTGTGAAAACATTACAAAAATAATATTTCCTCTTTATAATATAGTATCTATAGATAGAGATAACCTATGGTAAGCCATCAGGTAACCAAAACATTTTTACTTTCTATTCACAAAAGTAAAATCAGGTAACCAAAACATTTTTACTTTCTATTCACAAAAGTAAAATTACAATCTTTCCATTCGCTTCACACGCTTCCGAGCCGACATGGAGCGCTGTCATGTTCGTACGGCGATGTTAGCAAATCATTCCCGGGAACGAATGTAAACTGATTTGCGCGCGCTCAGCACGCAACCGCCGGTCTTTGCACAATAATTTACTATAAATAATGGCTAACACTTAATATGTACATATTAAAAGAAGAATGCCGTAAATATTTGAAACTTTTCAGATACTTACAGTTTATTTTTATTTTTAAATAGATAGATAGGTTCGTTAAACTATCGTTGTGTATATCTGTTAAATTTTGTGTTAATTTTCAGTAGTTTTTTCGTAACCTTGTAGTCTCACGGTAAAGTCAGCTACTGAGGCAAGGCAACTGCCGTTGCTGTTGGTTTAGATGAATATTGATAGTAATGGCCTGTATTGTAGGAACATATATGAGATTCAAATAGGAAATGAATAAATAAAACAAATAATACCCGCGTCGAAGTGTTACCAATTGCGTTAATGTGGCCAGAGAACACAGAACACCGAGGGACCTGCCGACTTAATTTGCCTTCAATGTAATGAAAAGCAAACAAAACTTGAACCCAGTGACAGGGAGGGTCAGTACTGAAATCTTAATTTAATTATTAAATAATTATAGTGGTGCTGTGGTTACCTTATTGTCACAGCCAGCATACAGGCCAGTGTGTTTTAATTTAAGTTAATATTTTTTGCTAAGCTCATATATTACCTACCTATATACCTACAAAATAAACTTATGTAAAACTAAAACTGTTATTGTACTGAAGATGAAATTTGTTCAAAAAAATCTTATCTATATAATAAAAATGAATCGCAAAATGTGTTGGTAAGCGCATAACTCAACAACGCCTGGACCAATTTGGCCAATTCTTTTTTTTAAATGTTCGTTGAAGTTCAAGGATGGTTTTTACGGCGAGAAAAATTTGAAAATTCATCCCCTAAGGGGGTAAAACGGGGGTGCAAAGTTAGTATGAAGCTTTGCCGTTTTTGAAGTTAGTGAATGTGTAACGCGAGCGAAGCTGCGGGCGTCCACTAGTCTTCTAATATAAAGGTATGATTCGATTTACGTACGATTCGACGTACGTACCTTTTCTGACTCTCTCTCTATTTATAAAGGCAACCTGTATCGAATTATAATGTAGAAAGAGTCGCAGGAAAACTATTAAATAAGCTATGCGCTGCCGAACACTTATACAAAATCGCCAAGCTCAAATTGTACAACCCTAAAGACTAAATGCCAACACCGCACGGGGAAAGCAGAAGACACGCCAAACAAATTAGGGTTGCCTACCACCATATATAAGCTTACTTTTCCATTTAAATAATTTAGGATTCCACCCTCAACGGCAGGAAACCGTAGATACGTTGTCGTATGTACAAAGTGCCTCAATGTCAGCCGTGTAACAATGAATCCACTTACCCACTTCAAGGAGCTCTATATCTCCCGTCTGTTTGTCTTTCATTCCGTCAGTGGCGCTATGCAAACTACGAGTCAAATCAAATAAGGTCAAGTACCTAATATACCTATGAATTGTAAAGTTTTTAGTTGGTAGAACCTATACGGAACCAAATAGGATTTTTATGAAACCTATTTTGTTCCATATAGAGTTCTCCCGGGGCATACCGCCTGCCACGGTACCTAGTAGGTACCATTTCTACCGTGTAGTAATTGTTTTTAAAACAATTGTGGTCCGGTTGGAAAGGTGTGATTTCCGTTTACACTTCTTTAGAGGCGACCATCTTAGTCCTCAAGGGTAGCAACTGACTTTGAACGATAACTAACAATTATTAACAGAGTTATTAGTAACACAAATTAACGGCTAGCTATACTAAGTATTACCACTAATGTAATAAAATCTAGCTTCAGGGATCCGTCGATAGGAATCCGATCAACATTTAGATTTTGTCGAACAATCAAACGATCAAACATTGTTCAGCCAAGTCTGGCAGCCTAAAATTTACATGTTAAAATCTAATATTTGGTTAAATTATACGAGTACCTATTACCCGGCACCGATATAACGTTATCTCCGGAAACCCGCAAGAAAATTAACCGGGGATCTCCCGGTAACCTAATACACACAGTATACCCGGCCCGCCCGTGATATATTAGATAAAAGTTTGTGGGGCGATCTGACAGACATTTGCGTTTGAATATAAACGATGTTATGTTACCAAGGAAACTGATTGAAGGTTCGAATGAATCGAGATTACAACATGGGTAGCGGGTATTATTTAGCTTACCTTAGTTTATCTTACCCTTAGGGCACCTACGCATTATAAAATACATGGTACTGGTAGGTACATGAGCCCAATTGATTGGGATTGCAAATAAAATAAAGCAAGTATTTGTATAACCTCGTCAATTCTAACATACTTTTCAGTGCAAGTCATACTAAGATCATATCAAGAAGTCGTTTTTATTCATCGCCCCATATTTCGAGACATTTTATTAAATTACTAAAATCGCCCTCCCTTTAGCTTTATTAGTATACTGCTGGACATTTCTTAAAACACACATGCATATTTAAAAAAAAAACGTCGTTTCTTTGGGGTTTGAACGCGGATCCTCCTCGAAGGCTTGGTTTTTTCCGCTACTGAGTTGTCTTAGCATAAAATCATACCCTTGCAGCTCGTGAAATCTGAGCTATAACTGTCACCATTCCAATGAATCCAACAATTTCACTGACCAAGTAAGTAATGAATTTAAAACGACAATAATTAAGCGTCGCCAAACATTGGTCCGACGGAAATATCACATTTCACGCAAAATATCTCATTTCACGCAAAACGGACACGAGCCATTGGAATGCTAAAGTGCTTTTTGAATATGCGCCGAGGGTGGTGGTGAATGGAGATCGTTCGATGTTTAAACATTTATTTTTAATGAACCACTCTATGATCATGGAATCAAGAGCCAATATTTTTAGTTAATAATATACAGCATTTTCAAATAATCTAAACTACAACTTGCTTTAAATAACGAAGAAGTATCTATGTATGAAATTGTTCTGAATAAAAATCAAATTAAAACTGAATTTCTTAAGATACCATCTAGGTATCGTAGGTATATTAAAAATATGTTGTCATAAAACAATAAAACCATTTTTACCATATATTTAACTAGTGGACGCCCGCAGCTTCGCTCGCGTGGAATTAGATATTCACTAACTACAAAAACGGAAAAGTTTCATACTAACTTTGCACCCCCGTTTTACCCCCTTAGGGAGTGAATTTTCAAAAATCCTTTCTTAGTGCTCCCCTACGTTATAAAAGGAACCCCTGTGCAAAATTTCAAGTTTCTAACCCTTATAGTTTAGGCCTTGCGTTGATATGTCAGTCAGTCAGTCAGTCAGTCAGTCAGTCAGTCAGTCACCTTCTCCTTTTATATATATAGATATGTATCAAAAGAATTTGAATTTGAAATGTATTTAGATAAGTGTCACTTCCGTCAGAAAAAAATCTGAGTTACTCCCTAGTCGCGCCTAAAGAAATTTTACTTCAAAAATATATACCTCACCCACGATAGCCTAGTTTTCTGAGCCAGTATGTATTTAGTTATCGATTTTACCACACGAGAACCACCAATAAAGTTTTTCGGCTACCACAAACTAACTAAATACAGTTAAGAAGTTGAACTTGAATTCTGCGATCATACCTCATATGAAAGACAATTGATTGAACAGGGCGTCGTTACCGCAAATTGTAGTACGGACACAAAGATTAAATTATAAGTGGCCATAAATTCGATATCGAGTGAAATTTTCAATAAAATCGCCAGCGTGATCCATCATCATTAATTATTTTAATGAACGAAACCGCCACAATTTGAGCGTATATGCGAAACGCTCGATAGACTTGTTGTATTTTTTTGCATAATTACTTAACTATATGCTTATCCAATTATCTATTATATATACTCGGCAAGATAGTGTAGCTTTGAACGAAATTCGTATTTCTTTTTATATTTGTATATTAATTACATAGACAAAATTTTTCAAAATATACTAAAAATCAAGGTTACAGAATACGGAAATATATAGAAGTAAAATTGTTTAAAATATTGATTTATTTTCAACTACAGATAAAAAACTCGATGAATACTGTTCAATGTGTCAAATAGCTTTTATAAGAGGTATTACATACCTACATTAACATTCAAATGAATTATATTTACCTATGAAAATATGAACTTCCATGTTTATTTAAAGGAAGGGTCTCATAAATCCAATCCATTTTATTTTTGCATTACACATTAGGTAACTAAAATTCATGAATAATGTGTATTTCATAATTATACTAAAATATCAAAAAACCGACTTCAAAACTAAAAACTCAGAATTAACAGTAGTTCGGAGATCGAGATCATATATACCATACCGCTCCAGTGCAGTTTGATTCGTTTATTCATGTAATATTTTGAAGTCAGGCCAACTTTTATGTTGATGTAAAATAGACTGCCGGCCGGAATGAAAAATATTACGACAATATATTTTATTTGGAATAATATATTTATTTGGAACTTATGATTGTTAGTTTATTATTTGATTGGGGTTTGGCCCCCGCACCCCTTTTCATTTCGCGGTCGAGAGATAAACACAAAAAATCGCCCGTATTTTTATGGTAATTTTTTTTTCAATGAAATTTATATAGAATCTACTATATGATAAAGCCTTTCAAATAAAAAAAGAATAATCAAAATCCATACACAAACACAGTGCTACAGGAGAATTACTAACATTGCTAATTTATATGGGACCATCTTTAGTTGCAATCCCTCCCATTCTGAGAGGAGACCCGTGCCCAACAGTGGGACGTCTATGGGTCGCAGCGACATCTTTAGTTAGAGCCATCGCTAGAGTTCTTTAATTTTAAATAATTTAGAAGTCTTGATTCTATGATTTATGCACTAATAAGCATGACTACACACTACTAACCAAGTATTACCAGTCTTTGGCAAAGTATGCAGTAGGTATAATCATGTAGTCTGCTAGGCGAAATTATGGCAAACAGAAATTGAGTTTTACGCATAAAAATGGATGATCCTTGTTGTGTCATTATTTTTCATTTAATGACGCGTCCCGGCGGCAACCACGGCCCAAAAATCGGATTAACTTAACAATTACATTGACCAAATTTATTTAAATTGACGATAAAGAATTAAATCATTAAGCTTCAAAAGAGAAACAAATACACAAAAATAAATAACATATACAGGTATGTTATTTAAGCTCTTTTCTTTTCACTAGAACACACACGTAGTCCCGTGAAAAGAAAAGAGCTTAAATGAAAGGTAAGCTAAGGTGAAATGAAAGTAAAGATTATTTTTACTGACGTTAACATGCTTTATACTTTAATCTTACTAACTTTAATCTATCTTTATTTATTAGATACATCTTAAGAAGATATATCTTTATTTATTAATAAATATAGATACTTTAATCTTTAAAGCTCTTTAATAATAACTGAAACAAAATATTAAAGAGCTTTACGAAATTAAAACAGTTTGGCAACATAAATTCGTTAATACGCTCTAAATCCTGTTATTTCAAGCGGAGTTACAATATGAAATACTAAACTTTAGGCGACCGTACGTTACAGGGTAGTAGGCACTCAAGGGCCCTCAGTGTACAGGTACTTCACAATTAAAGCACACACACCTGCGCCCTCTACATCAAAAGCTATGAACATTCAAAATATTATTACCCCTACGTATTATGTTTATTTCTCAGACGTGGTCGGAATTTTTACCTGACCTACTTAGGGATGATAATAAAAAGCAAAGACTACGTAATACGTATTGTACCAAAGCTCGTCATATACCCGGCAATTGGTAACCTTGAGAACGGACTCCATAACGATTTGATTTGAATAAGCGGCCGAGATATAAGGTTTAGAAATTAGCGATGGATGAACGTTGGAACGAACAAAAATATTGTTTTCAATTACGATGTAAAGCTTAGTATTATATCGGCTACAGAAATAAATTTGGAAATTTCTAAAGGTCGGACGTTATAATATAACAACAATTCAACATCAATCAACTAAACCGTGATCGACGTGTAACATAATTAATCTAGACGGCGTCATGTCCTATTTCACCCAGCACGTGACATTAATAATCTGCAAGTTCGTTGACCTCCCAAATAAATTTACAGTAAAAATCGTATCGAAATCGACATAAAACATTTTGAAATTGATCGCTGTTCGAACCAAACAAATGTATCGGAAGCCGTTGGTGTTCACTTGTTCGCTCAATAAATTGACAGGCGATGACTCCGTCCATTGAGGCACCGCATCGACAGAGCGCATACGAAGCTGCCATTATTCATTTTGTGGGGGCGGTATTGCCCAATAACTGTCAAGAGTGCCCCGACTGAGTACTGCAGCCGAGGTTACCGGTCTCAGCGCTTACCTCAGCCGTATTTCTAGTTGACACGATGGCGCAGTCGGTAAGGTATACGAGGCGGCACAGTGTAGCTCTGAGATTGAATGAGCAGAAGTGGAAATTTAAGGTATGGCGCTGATGGGTTCGCCAGCCGTATTATGTCCCCTGCATTCATATCCCATACCCAGCTATCCCCTACGAACTACCGCACTTGTAGTTTTGGTTTCAACAGAACTTCGAAAGCACTCACAATAACGGCTTATTAGGCTTAGAAGAATGCATCATTCAAGATATCGCGATGTTATCTAGCGCATATTGGATAATATTAATAAAATTAATAGTAATATTATTATGTGGCCTAATGTACAATATCCGGACATTGTGTATATTATAATATAATCACAAATCGGGGATTGGTTGCCTTCCAAAGTGCTTTCACTTCCAAATAATACTTCTTAACGCGTGCAAAATATGCATTGAATCGATCACTGTTTATGTAAATAGTATGATTGGATGAATAGATACATATATGTGGTATTTTAATTAATTTATGTTTGGTTTTTATCCTCTGAGCCGACACAAATTTAATTACTTAGCCATTTTATACGAACAATGGTCAATGAATAATAAATCAACAGATAATTTACATTATGATAATATTTGTAGTACAGTAGGTAGCTACTGTACTACTGTTCTTAATTGACGGTTTCAAAAGAATTTACAAAACCAATGTTTTTATCCCAATGTCAATGTTTTATATATGTTATTAGCGATCCCGTGGCGCCTAAAGGACGTCGGAGTTGGTGCTGGGTTTTAGTGGGTATTCCACCTTGTTTGGTGAGTCCCACATACCCGTCTGCGGCTAGGCGGTAAGCATAAATGCATTTCCAAGCAATAAAAAAATGGCATGCAGGTTTTCTCAAGACTTTCAGTTTTTTTTTTTATGGATACAGGATAGCAAACGTGCTTGCAGCACCACCCATCCGCTGCCACCCATGACAACTGTGACTGACTTTGAACAAGACTCAATTAGGGCCTGGGATGGTTAGTCCAATTAGTTGAGAAAGTTAATTAGAACATTAGTTGGTCAGTTCGTTAGTAGCTATGAGGACTAGGGACTGTTAGTGATAGTTAGTCCTGTTAGTTGGTGTTAGTAATAGTTCAGTTAGTACTTGTTAGTAAGAGTCTCGTTCTAAGTCAGTCACAGATGTGTTGCTACCCTTGAGGACTAAGATGGTCGCCTCTAAAGAAGTGTAACCGGAATCCACACCTTTCCAACCGGACCACAATTGCTTTAAAAACAATTATTACACGGCAGAAATGGTACTAGGTACCGTGGCGGGCGGTGGTACTGCCCCGGGCAGTACCTCTATATGGAACCAATTAGCTTTCATATAAAACCTATTTGGTTCCCTATAGGCTCTACCACCTACATCCGTTCCTAGTTCCGTCTAGTTCCGTCACAGCAGGTGATATTTAATTTCTTAAATCGGACGTATCTTAAAAATGTCATTGGGGTGTGCCTATACTCTGTTGAAATATAAATGTACCAATAGACTACCAGTAATCTGCTTTCAAAGAAATAGCTTCTTTACCTACAGTCTATAGAGGAGTAATAGAAATACCATCTACTTTCCAACAAGTGTATCTTACAAAATATTCTTATAATATTCATTTCTCAGAACTAAAGTAACTAAGCATGTTAAAATTAAGTCTAAATTAAGGCATGTTTGTGTAATTATCTCATGAAAAAAACTTTGCAAAAATACAGTGAACACACCCACCTCAGGTACTGTAGATAAACGGAAAAGCTGTAATGTAAATAATTACATGCGCCGTGAACACAGAACGAATTATTACGTAGAAATGACTCCCCTTTGTTATTCTGTGCCCGGAAACCGAGAAAGGGGCCGGTGTCGCTTTATGTAGAGATACCTACTATAAAACTGGTTTTATAGTATCTCTACATAATTTTCGACTGTTTTTGCATCGAATTCAACCTCACACACAATAGGCTAGTAATCAAGTCAAACTGTATTAAATTAAATAAATGTTTATTTCATAGTAAAATAGTAGCTGACCCCGAAAAAGGTGATCTGACATATGAAATGTAAAAGTGAAGCGACAATTCATGTAAATGAATTCACGTCAATGAGCGCCTGTTATATTTTTTGGATATTTTTCATGCAAAAATACTTGACGACCTAATCTCGGACCTACTGAACATACACACAAAAATTCATAAGAATCGGTCAAGCCGTTTCGGAGGAGTTTTGTTACAAACACAGTGACACGAGAATTTTATATTAGAAGATAGATTTGGCTTATGGAACCTAAATAAATCGATTTCAGATTATAAAAGTTTAATTTGTAAATATTTTTTTAGTCGTTACCGAAAACGCGACCCGCAAAGAGTATATTGATCTATCGCTATCCGCCATGAACGTGACGTCAAATAATTTGCAAAATCGAATAAATTGGAATCTTGAGGCCAAATTCCAAAGAACCAAAGAAAATGGTCCTTTAGTTCTTTGCACTAAACTCAAATACACACCTTTCCTTGTGTCCTATTGATGTGTTTTTGCATTCTCTTACGATATAATAATGATAATGAAATTGAAATGAAATGAAATTTGTTTATTTTCGCTAACAACTACAACATTTTACAATGATATAATCAATTAATACAAAATAATAATGTATAACAGTTGTTGCAGTCCTAGCGAAAAACGGAAAGCACTCAGCATTTGCTGTAACAAAGAAAATGCCACAGCACTGATATTCTGTACTTCCGTTTTGTCGCGTAGTTCGGGCATTAGCGAGTTTCATGGTGCAACTACTTACTAGCAAATATAACAAAAACATAAAAAATAAAATACAAAAATAAAAATAAAAAGAAATAGCTTACCAAAACAAAAAATTCTTACTGTACAGAAACAAACGAGACAAACAGATATATTTTAGTGTCTTAATTAAATTTGTCTAGCTTAATTACTTTATATATTTTTGGTGTAACTACTAGAAGTCATGTATATGTTATGTGTGCATTATGACAATTGTTATTTGTCATCCTTTATATGGTTAAAATTTTTGTGACGTCATAGCAGAGATAATTCATCGACTTTGGTGATTGAAATGGGAGATAATTTTTTTTTACAGCTGGGAATAAAACAAAAACTCGCCCTTAAATTAGTCAATCTTAAGCCTGTCAAAAGACAGAGTAAGATCAGTCCAATAAATAATAATAGTTTGCACTCATATTTTAGAGTTAAATTTGTCCTAGATTTTTCACCAGTTTACTTTGTTGTACAATGACTAAACACTTTGATACTTTTATACCTTCCGTCGTTTTGTTATCTTCTGTGCATTAAATATCCCATAAAGTATTCATATCTCTACTACACGGGGCTCGAGATCGGTGGGGTCAATAATAAACTGTGAGAGGCGGTGATATTTTATTCCCTTTTTGCGTCCACTTACAACCCCTTGTTTTTTGTGTGTAAAAGGGGTTGCAATAAGCCCGGGTTTTGCGAGCCCGGCTCGAGAAAACCCTGGGTCGCGACTCGATTAAATTGTCATTGTTTGAGACACTTCACACAGCTTCACACTATTGCATGATAATGACGTTCATAATCTAATCTGCATGCTGGAACGGCCTTAAATCTATATATCTATATGTATAAAAGGAGAAGGTGACTGACTGACTGACTGACTGACTGACTGACTGACTGACTGACTGACTGACTGACTGACTGACTGACATATCAACGCAGGGCCTAAGCTATAAGGGTTAGCAACTTGAAATTTTGCACAGGGGTTCCTTTTATAACGTAGAGGAGCACTAAGAAAGGATTTTTGAAAATTCACCCCCAAGGGGGGTATAACAGGGGTGCAAAGTTAGTATGAAACTTTGCCGTTTTTGAAGTTAGTGTCTAATTCCACGCGAGTCTAATTCCACGTGTTAGTCTAATACCACGCGAGCGAAGCTGCGGGCGTCCACTAGTATGTATATAAAAGGAGAAGGTGACTGACTGACTGACTGACTGACTGACTGACATATCAACGCAGGGCCTAAACTATAAGGGCTAGAAACTTGAAATTTTGCACAGGGGTTCCTTTTATAACGTACGGGAGCACTAAGAAAGGATTTTTGAAAATTCACCCCCTAAGGGGGTAAAACGGGGGTGCAAAGTTAGTATGAAACTTTGCCGTTTTTGAAGTCGTTAGACGGGCAGACGTCGTTAATGGGTCTAATTCTACGCGAGTAAAGTTTCCACTTATAACTAATACGTAATAGTTTGTTCATCCTGGTGCAATAAATGATATTGTATTGTATTGTATTGTTTAATAGTGTTATATTAATTAAAAAAAAACTAAATATTCAAACCTTTTAGCGCCTGTTTAAGCTCCCGCTTATATTATTAAAAAAAAAAGTAAAAAGGCTATCTAACTTAACATGTCTTGTTATACAGTTGTGGCCGAGTGGGTTTGTTGTGGCCAAATTTTACACTATCTAAGCTGGGTTCCTTCACTTCAGGAGGATCTCATTACTTAAATCTTAAAGCTTGTTTGTATGTAAGTTTTAACCGAATATCACTCAAATACTTATGAGATATACCTACTTTATAGATAAGTACACATAGCTGTCGTTTGGGTTTGAATATCAATAGGAATCGTAAAAAATTCAAATGTCATTCTTGCCCTTCAATAAACCAATTCAAGGGACCCCAATATCAACGTAATAATAAAATTTATTTGATACTTGACTGCCGTGTTTATAATATGGGTTGGTTAAATGGCATATTAATACTTTTTCGACGCAGGGGTGAATAATTTTGAAGTTAAAATAACGCTTTGCTTTTCTTTGCATATAATTTTTCATATTGACTCATTAGTCTCTTGTTCCTACTGTATACAGTCTCGCTCGTGGTGTGTGTGTGTGTTATTCAAATTAAACGCGTACCTAGCTTGTTCGTGGGAATGTATAGCCACGTACCGTGTAATCTATATATATAAAAGGAGAAGGTGACTGACTGACTGACTGACTGACTGACTGACTGACTGACTGACTGACTGACTGACTGACTGACTGACTGACTGACTGACATATCAACGCAGGGCCTAAACTATAAGGACTAGAAACTTGAAATTTTGCACAGGGGTTCCTTTTATAACGTAGGGGAGCACTAAGAAAGGATTTTTGAAAATTCACCCCCTAAGGGGGTAAAACGGGGGTGCAAAGTTAGTATGAAACTTTGCCGTTTTTGAAGTCGTTAGACGGGTAAACGTCGTTAATGGGTCTAATTCTACGCGAGCGAAGCTGCGGGCGTCCACTAGTATGGTATAATTTGGTATACACGATCTGTATAATACACAGCTTGCGGTCCAGTTCCAAGTAATGTAATTGAATAATAATGGTCGTTGAGGCAATCCTTTAATTTCCTCCAATCGCTTTAATTTGGAGGCAAAGTTAGAAACGAGTTGTGCTTGTGAATGAGTAGTGGTCGTTCGGGTCACGACACTTCAATAAGAACACGCAATACTGCTTAAGGTTGCGCAAGCCGCATATGCCATACAAACAGTCGAGGTCATTACTCCAATATTTATACACACCTGTATTTTCCCGATGGGGTAGGCAGAGGTGTGATACGCCGAAAAAAAATCCAGATTCCGCGCTACTACTAGGTACATATTTAAAGTAAGAAACAAACAATAATACTTTACCGGACCTGGAGATCCATGCCGATAGCGGCGAATATACCAAGTTGGCCGTTGTATTAAAAGTTATTAAAAGAAGCAGTATTTAACATGATTCTTCCAAAACTATAAAATATAATTAAATTAATCCACATGATAATTATAATAATATCAAATTTTATCTTTGTTGTCTAAACTTGTTATTTAAACATATAATTATTACAATATAGTTGAAGAAATAAGCTTGAAAACGTTATTAAGGCATAAATAATTAAATTGCGAAGTATACAATTTCGAAAACGATTACTTTTCTTCGAATATGAAATCCGAGAAGCACCTATTTCAATAACAATTTACGGCATTAAAATGAGGGTTTAGACTTTCACGTAGTTTATTTTGCACGTCACTTTATATTTTCATAATAATAATATATTTATATTTTGTAGGTATACCCCATCGTGCTGGTTAATTGACTTGTAATCAGCGATGACGCCAAGTAACCGGCCGAGTACAAATATGAATGTGCACAAAGTACGTATCGGCGCCCATAAAATTTACCTCAATTGGCAGTGAATGTGCCTAGTGCATCCTTAAGTAGCCACATAGTTATGTAACATTGTACCTTACTTTAAACTTAGGACCGTGATCCCGTAAACAACAATCAAATGTTTTGCTAGATTGTACTACACTATTCAATATAATTAAACGACAAAACTACAATCAACGAATATGAAAATCAAACTAAATTCAGAAGAGAATTCTGAGAGCTAACAGAATTCTCGCGAATATATCGGCGCTGCGTCCAATACACGATAGGAAAACAAAAGTTCCTCCTTCCTATAAAATATACTCAGACCGGAACCACGTCCGATTCGGACCGAAAATTGAGCCGCAGAAACGTGGCCGAACCCCGAGTGTAATAGCGGTCGCCGTATATCTCCAACATAACCGTGCGAGGGATTGAAAGCGAGTCTATTAAGTCGAAATTCCCTTTTATTGACCACGACGTAGCGAAGGCTTGAAATTTTTAAGGACTTTCGATTCGTGTGTACGCGTGATGTCCCAATTATGAAGTCGCCGTTTAAGTAATAATTCCTTTATAAGAAATTTTGTTCCGGCTAATAATAATTTCTTTTAAAGCAATTTTGTTACATTTTGTTACAGGCAATCACTGAGTTAAATAAACAGGCAAACATCTTAGTCATCAAGGGTCAAAATGTCAAGCAATCTGTCAACACATCCGTGACAGGCTATGACAGTGGTTATCATTACACATAATTTCATGAGAATACGAAAAACTATTTGTAATTAAAACAATTAAATCCAAGTCAGAGCCCAACCGGAGTCATCGTATTAGTCTAATTTTCCGTATAGACTAAGATGGAGTTGTTACTGAAAGCATATTTTGAACTTTGACGGTTTTCAATTGACAGCTGTTCCAATTAGCCGCAGGCCATTAACCGCTTCGTGTTTCACAATTAATTGGAACAGCCGGCAAGAGACACCCCACTTTGTCTCCGTACACCATTAATAGAGATACTTATCACATACCATATTTATCACGGATTTGACGTCTCTGAGAGTGTTAAGGCTTGTTACGAGAAAGCTGACGCACACTTTAGTTTTACACTCCAAGGCGAAACTCGGGTGGGTTTAAAATATCAGCGATTATGAATAACTTGTCATATAAATTGTGTCAAGATAATTTTTCCTTTTGTATCAGATGGCAGATTTGTATCATCTCGATGCTAGATATATGCGCATATAACTTGGAATTTATCATCATCAAATCACTGTTATTATTATTTATTTTCTCCTTTGCCAAACATTTTCACTTGTGTTGGAAATTCTTTACGTGTATTCAGTAGCGTTATACACATTTTTGATGTGATTATGTTGGATTTCAACACAATTCTTGTTCATTAATTTTGCACTGAATGTTCGGCCTTACGTGTCCATCAAGAGGACACTGCAAGTAGTCCATAAATAAGAAAAATACATGAAGGTTTGGCTAGAGTTTAGTTCCTGAAATATTCCGCTCTCGCTTTCGCCCCCGCTTTATGTAGCAACCAACCTTTACAAACACCGCACGCCTTTGTTTCGCGCAGCTAGCTTCCACGGAAGGAGTAATCTCGACAATATTTCAAGATGATCTATATTCTCTATTAACCGATTATTTCGAGCGGAACGAACAGTTGTCTTAATACATTAAAAAATATTGTTAACGTCATGCGCTTCGCCCACTGCATCGACTACCTTCGATTCAACTTTTAGAAACAAACTTATGAATAAGTTGAATTATTAAAAAATTTTTTTATAAAAAAGGTTTTTATAACTTTTTTTATTTTCGTGCATTGTCATCGGACCCAAATACGTGTGCCAAATTTCAGCTCGATAGCTTCAGTGGAAGTCGGTGGAATATTGATTGCAAGATTCCAGGACATATATACCTACATACATACATAGATAGATACATACGAGTGAAGTTAAATAAAAGCTTTTAAAAAGAAAATCATTGGAGCAAATAAATGTCTACAGTCTTCCAGTGTTTTTTTTATTTACATCTATTACAAATTTTACCCTATTTTGAATACCTTTAATCAAGAAAAATATCAGCAAAGTCGATGATCACGTAAGGGCGCCGATTTCAACTTTATAAAAGTGTGGTTTAGCGACAAAACCTAATCTAGTCCTTTAAATCAGTAGATACTCTTGTGGACGAATCCCTTTATCAAGTAGCGAGGTTAGGTACCTACTGCTGAAATATGCAGCGGATAAACTTCGGTTGCAGCAGTTGCATATTGGTTTTTGTAAGTTAGGAATTTTTTGTTCATTGTATTCTCAGTTGTACGGTTGTGTATACGTATTGGCTTAAGTGTGACGTTAAATCTCTTCTTGCACCTAAACTTTTTCGAACATTTGGAAAATAAGGTTATTAGAGGCCCCATAATTCGCACGCAACTTACCATCTGTAATTTACAAGTCTTAGATTATACATTAAGCATGTTCTTTTGCTATTCTTTCACTCACAAATGCGACGAGGTTTTTCGTTAGTTTTTCTCCTCGTAGATCCTCTGCGAAGTTGTATTCAACTTTCTTAGTAAAGATAAGACGAGCTAAAACCCTTATTAACGGAGATAATATCACCCACGATTCACACGAGCTATTAGCTCTGCCTCAGCGGGGCTATTAGCCTGCTCTCTCGGAGGCTAGATATTAGATAGGTATTAGCTTGAGTAATCACGAGGCCTTAGCACTACGCTTAGGTGTAACTACGATAATTTCAATCCTGCTTGTATATACCACCGAATCACCTTAAATAGGGCGTTTATGAAATAATATTAAGGGAAATTCTTAAATTAGGAAAACTGTTCTTTTTATTATATTGTAAAGTGAATATTATTGTTTGTGTAGGGTGAACGTTACAATAGTTAGATTATTTTCCTTCCTGTCTCGGCCAGGATTCGAATTCGTGACTCGCGGCTTGCAGTCAGGGTCACGCGCGCCACGGAATTATCAACAATGACTTTACTATGACTATAACAGACAACTTTGACTGACCATATACAATTAAAATGGTCAAAATCGATTTTCTTAAAGCAATATTTAACACAAAACATCGATATAATATCATATGTCACAGCGAATAAATACAGTTAAAAATATAATTTGCCTGTAATATGGGTATCGTTATTAACTCGCTCTTTTATATTCTTAAAAAAGCTGAAGGATATTCATGCAAAAGGTCATTCAGAAGGCGAGTGCCAACTCTTTCTTAGCTCAGATAAGATCCTAGTTCCTTCACAGGAGACGACCCCGAGCAAAGCGGCAAAAGCGTTCATCGCACACGACGCTTTACATTGAAGCGAATCAAAAGGCGACACTTCAATTCTAATCACACGTGAATTCAATGTATGTTATACAACTTCACTTATGATGAGAAAAATCTGAAATTTTTCAAATAATTTGTTTTATGTTATTTGTTGTACTAGTTAAGGAAGTAGGTACTAACTTTTTATGAAAACATTTTGGTAAGTGACGGCAACTAATCAGGAAACATCACATTTCAAAATGTTTATAATTGAACTTGATACATTTTTTTTCTTGTTTTTTATTTATTCATCTTTATTGACACCTCTAAAGAGATAAACAATGGGAGGACTTAATGGCTTATGGCTTTAATACAATTTAATTTCTTATTTATTTTCATACGCTAAAAACATCTTTAGTTAGGCATTAAAAGCAATAAAACCAGCCGTGAATGCGCCTTACTAAAAATCGGATACAATTAACCCGGAACACATTATTGCGGCCTACACAGGTCCCAAAGTAATATGTTACGAATGACCCTAAAATTACAACATGCCGTATTACCACTACAAAGGCTACGTTGGAGGTTGTAGGGCTGTAATGTAACCCTATCGTCCATTAGTTAGTGGCAGGTTAATAAGGTTCTTTGTTGGGACCCTCGTCGCTTTCACAATTTCCCAGTGAATGCAGCTTATCTTCAGGCGTGTTTGCCTCCGCCCGGCAAAAGGGGACCACGATGCACGCCAATTTTTGCAGCGTTAGTTGGTAATTATGGACGCAACACGAGATACCGTCAGCGTACTTTGAGATAAAGGGGGTCTTTTGAAGTGAAATTTGTTTTACTTCAACAGAAGACGCCTGCAGCTTTATGAGGTACATAAAATGTAGCAAGCCCCCGCTGACATGGACCCGATAATAAGTTATCAGATCCACGGATCGAGCCTGATCCTTGAAAGGCCACTTCGGGATGAAATGGAAAATTAATGGCACGGAAGTAAAATTTGGTGGATCAACGCGAGACAATATACGGTAAAATCAATGTTGATTATGTGAGAGAATGTGGATATTATAATGTGGAATACTTATCACGTTTTAGGTAGTCCCGCAGATTTGTCTGTGGGGGAGACCCGCGCCCAGCAGTTGGACGTCTGTGGGTTGCAGCAGCAGGTATGAGTACAATAGATATTTTAGGTCGCAGTGGCTTATGGGATTAACCCACACCCCCTCAATCCAAATAATAATTAATAGGTACTGAAGTTTATTAAAATTTTCAACGGAATTTATAACTTTTATTTGCATTTAGAAACCGTGAAATAGTTTTGAAAAATCATTTTATTTCACAAAATTTTGCGTTCAGAATATCCGCAGTCGACTAGAAATCTAATTCGAGTGGCGACGCATGGTCCGAACGCCGGCGTTATTAAACTTAAATAACAACGTCGGTCCATGCAGAAACTTTCTATTACGAGGGTATAGAGAGAAAATCTCTTATCACGAGCGATTATTGGCCAGGATTAATATCTGTCAGTTGGAGCGCTTTCGTAGCTCTTGATGGGATTTTTACCCGATAAATCCTGTAATTTATGGAGTTTTCTTGTTTTTCATTAACTCACCAGCTATATCGTTCGGCACTGTGTACCCAACGGAAGCTAGACTGATAGGGTACACAGATTAGCCGGTTAAAGAAAATTCAAATAGGCACGCAAGGCTTTAATATAGGGCTCGGAAAAATAATGAACTTTAGCAATAGACGAACAAATTATTCAATTAATTACAACCCAAATGTTGTAGTTAAATTACCTTTCGGAATGTTACACATCTGAGTCTTGCTTACGATTTGTGAAAAATAGTTATGGAGTACTCGTTTAATATTTATAATGTAAACCAAAGCAAATCGAATCCAACTCGGCTGGGCAGCGTTCGGGAAATTAACGCATATCTTGACAGCCAAGTTCCCTCAGTGCCTGAAGTCAAAAGTGTTCGAGCAATGTGTGTTGTCAGTGATGACTTACAGATCCGAGTCGTTGTCCTTTACCGTCGGCCTATTTCACAAGCTCAGAGTCACTCAGCGCACTAGAGAATTTGAAATGATGAAATCTGTAGACGAACAATGCTTACCGACATACTCATAGTTACCAGAGTTAGTAGGTTGAAGTGGCAATAAGCAGGCCAAGTCATTCTGAGGACTGATAAACGGTGGGGAAGAAATGTCTTCGAACACAGGCCTCCCTTCGACAAGGTGGACAGACGACCTGAAGAAGGCAGCGGGAAACCGCTGGATTCAGAAGGAACCGGACCGGTTGGAGTGGCGTCGTTTAGGACCTATCTTATGTCCAGCAGGGGATCACTAAAGGCAAATGATGATGATGATGATCAAACCGAAACAATAAGATAAATAAAAAAAAATATATATTATTAGTAATATGTGACACTACAAAACTAATAAATATCAAGGTTTTCCTAAGATTTTCTGTTCATGGAGTATTTTTAATCATGATGTCATTCATTGTATTTTTCTTCACCACCATCGTTATAGAAACATATTCAGGAGTTCAATTCGAAATAATAACAGTGATCTGATATCTGAGGAGCTGAATTATCGTACATTCATATTCATAAGGCAGCCCGGAGAGCTCCGGGCGTTCGGTGAAATGTGTTATGTTTTCGAAGGGGACTCATTAGAATTCCACGCTTCATAATAAAATATGAAGGATTTTTAAAATGTATGAGCGGGAAGATGTCGTGCGGTAGCTGTATTCATTATTTAAATTTGTATTTGAGTGTGTGAGCTGGATCGCAAGTTGCTAGTGTTCTAATAACTCACGGAAATCTATTGGGAACGCCTGTTGGAAAAAGTTTATACGTTTTCTCATGATGACACATAAATTATTTTAGACGATAGCAAACGAGCTTGCAGCATCACGCATCTGCTGCCGCTCATTACAACTGTGACTGACATTGATAAGGCACAAATAGGGGCAAGGATGGTTCTCTGTCTGAACCATCCTCTCTATCTCGTATTATTTATACAAAACTAGCTTTTACCCGCGGCTCCGCCCGCGTGGGAAAAGGGAATAACAATGCCATCTGTTAACAACATCCGGAACTAAATATCTAGCAAATAACAAAACATCGATATCTTCCCATGGAGATGTTTTACCGCAGTAAAAAGTAGTACGTCACTCTCCACCCTCCTCACTATCTCCACACACAAAAACCTTACCATATAATAGCTTCGTTGCGACGTGAAAGCCGGACAAACAAACAAACAAACACACTTTCGCATTTATAATATTAGTATGGATTATTCAAAGTTTACTCGTCTTCGTTGCACACATTGAAGAGTACGCTGTCATTCTGGCGTTTGTCATGAAGATATTAGCATATAGATTGATCGTGCTAGATCACGCCTCAAGTATTTTCAAAGATAGGAGAAATATTCCACGTATGTGGAAACGGAAACAAAAAACTTCGGATCAACTTTTTTTACCAACATATACAAAACATTTGAATAATTTGTATTATTTTATATTAATCGTATTTTAAAAAGGAGTTTGGAACATTCAGATCAATACTGAATCAATACTCAAAAAACCTATGTAAAAAACCGTAATGACTAATTTAATTGTTACAGAAATAAGATGTCTTCAGTTTTACATACATAAAAGTGTTGTCCTCTAGTCAATGCATCTCGAAGAAGTAATATCTACACGTGTTCGAAGTCCTTGCCGGTATTTGACGGAGAAATATTAGCATTTAGATTAACTCCATGTTGGTAAGACGCATTGTGTTCACAGTATGCTGGTCAAATTATATTTAAGAAAGAAAAAATTTAATTCTTAATTTGATGATTGAATATTCACCTTGCTTCTTCTGCCTTGCTTCTGAATATTCAGACCAACTTCCATGGGTATTACCCATGGAAGTTGGTGTGAATATTCATGACTAAAGAAGAATGTATTGATGGAGTTCAGTAATCATAACTAAGTTGATAATTATCTGGCTAAAAACTGAATGAATACTACAAAAACAGCTTATTGGCACAGCTTACTGATTGGCAAACACCTTGTATTTGTTAGCAAATATTCTTATTGACCAAAACAGAGAAATTACTTTATAATGAGTTTGAAATATTCTAATGTTCTGAATTTTACGAGAATCCCAGTTACTCACGGCTTTGTATTCCTTAATTGCAGCCCATCTACGGCGTTGTAGCCACAGAAACGCGCTGTAACCAATTCAGGCACACTCGTGTACAAGATTGTACTCAAGTCAATGGATTTCTGAGTGTACGCTCAAAATCCTTGTCGCGGCTTGACGTAGAAATATTAGCATTTAGATTATGTCGGAGACACATGGGTTGTGGGGTTGCTTTGCATGGTTTATTTGGGAACTGCGCGGAGTGTTTACGGATGGGAATTTTACGGCGATAATTGAGTTGCGTACTTTATATTCTATATTCAGCCACAGTTGGATTTTAGAGGGTTTATAAAGGACATATGGCGCGATTATGATTTTTTGTGCTTCAAATGGCAATTTAATTTTCCATTATGTGTAGGTCTGTGTTATTTATCCGTCACAGATATTCTTTAATAATCTATGTAAACTGTCGTCTTAAACGTTGATATATTTTTATGTTATTATGTTTCTATCCTATAGAAACGTTCTCTAAATCTTTGAGTCCTTTTACTTTGAAATTAAAAAGTTAAATTTTTGCCATTAATTTTTCATTTTAATGCACTTTACTCGTAGTTGCAACTTCAAAAAATGTCAAGGTAACATTATGAGAAGCGAACGACACACTATGACGTAGTATAGGTAAATGAAACCACAAAGCTTGTTGATTATGCATGTCAGTTCGTCAAATTAGTTTGTGCCAAAGCTTCCATTGATCGCACGCCACGCTTATCGCTCACACAATATGACAGATTCATTCCGCGGCACTCCCTTGTGCATATTAAAATGCAAATCGAAGTCAGCGGTTGCCGCCGTAATTTTTTCGACGCACCGGTCCAACAGACCCCCGCCACGTTATCGAGTCCGACGAATAGTCACGTTTGTAATATATTTTCGTCGGATGTCGTAAAGATCCTACGCGAAATCTTTTTTACTTATTCCAATATGTGCACGCATAAAACATTTTTTGCAGGCGCGCTCACGTTCGCGCGCGCAATAAAATTCTTAATCGAAAATTAATGGTGAGGTTTGGGTGTAGTAGGTACCTACCTAGAGCGGGAGGGTTGTTGGTGATCCTGCGAGTCGGCATTCGTTGTTGTATCATTCCGTTCATTAATTGCTTCCATAAGTTCGCCGGCGGTCGTTTTATCGCCGACGCAGCCGCGGCGTATCCGCTCGCTTATGCAAATGATACACGCCGCGTGCCCGTAACGATGGTATTATAGCAATTTAAGAAGTAAAGTAAAAATGAGCGCCGGCTCGGTCGATTTTTCGGACGTGAGTGCAAAGTTTGAGATTCGGGAATGCGAACAGTATAACATTTATTTAGGTATATAGATCACACTGAAGTCGATACTTATACGTTTTTAACACGCTTTTATTAGCTTGGTATGTATGTTTGCATGTATGTAACGTGTATCTTGGAACGAGATTTTCGTCCACTTCAAAATGACGTATTAATTTGAAACTTTGCACATTTGACAAAGTACAAAATCCTAAGTTATTAATTATAATTATGCGTTCCTAATATATGCATAATGCAGGAATACGTTTTAACAATAAAAGCACAGCGTTAATTTAGGAAAATTACAGCATAAAATATTTACAGGCTCACGAATCTACTTTGGTAACACTGCAAGGCGCCTTCCTTCGTTACCTCGGTTTATACTTGCAACTTATAACTGCTTACCTAATAACTATATGGCTTGATGGTCATAATAACCGAACACATAAAATGCTTTGTTCCCGGTTTCATTTTATTATTAAGTATTTTTATCGTGAAGCCGTGGTAAACCTAGAGGGTTTTCCTTAGGTATACGTAGAAGTCAGAGTAGGTACCTAAAAACAAAAGAGTTAAATCATAATTAAGATCTTGCCTATAAAGTTATGTAAAAACTTCCAAAAATGTAATCTGAATTAAAATCAATTAAATACCTATTTATAAGGCTTTTATACAAATAACAATATTGTTACAGTAGTTTAAAAAAAGGTGTGGCAGAATCTTTAATGAATTTAAAGCAAAATCGGTACCCAAATATCTAAAATCTACGCAGTGTTAACTATTCCCATTTTAGCTCAGCACAGTATAAAAACCATTTTTTGTTTGTGCGTTACTAATCGAACAAAAAAGACTAAAATGGAAGCTACTGTTAGTGCGGAGACTTTTTGTTGTTTTTTTTTTTAAATTGCGCTGCGTTCACAATATGTTTTTAATCCACGTCGTCCCAAGCAAATTGATGTAACATGATACATTTTTCAGCGTTAACACACATTTTTATTTTTAAATAGATAGCAGCAATTATATATTTCATCTCTATATTTTAGACATTTCGATTAGTGAAAAGCGAGGATAATAAATTAATAGTAGAAAAGTCCAGCGATCCTTTATCTTTAGTACCTACAATAATGGAAATACTTGAGGTCCTTTCTGACCTTGTGTTGTGTTACTGAGGAATGATATGTATTGCTGTAGGTAAGTCCTTATGAATGTGATTGTATTGTGTGAGTATACCATAAAACACTACTATTATATGATTTTACTACAGGGTTTTACTTGATATTTTAAAGCTGTTTTTAGGGTTCGTGTCCTTTTAATTTATACCTTATGCCTATATTATTATTTTGTTTATGGATCGTATGACGCACGGACAACACCAGGAACTTAATTGTCAAGCAAAAAAACGTTCTGCATTTAATACTTATAAGTCCAAAAGCACACACATTCGTCAAAAAAATACCTATAAAAATTGGACGCTAGCACTGCCTCCCAAATGTCGCCGCTCCCACGAAAACAACGAAACAACATTTATTATACCGAAATTATACGTGTTATAATTCCTGCTTTAATTAATAACTAAGTAATTTATTAATATTTCGTCATTTCCATTTACATAGAACCTAAAGCTATATATTTTCTAACATAAACCTAAAAAATATGTTGCCCTCTCATTTGTTCTCATTTGTTTAAAATATATTCAAAGATTATTAAATTCCGAAGAAGCACACAATTTATGTACTTTCACCAACTACAATAATTGCTAACATACGAGTAACATCAAAATTTTAATTAGTATCTATTGCCTCAATTAGAGTTGAACAAATGAAATTGCACTTATAATTGATATGGAACATATTCAATAATTGCTATTATTATTATTTAAGTATTGCAGCATAAAAATACAATCAGTTAATTATACAAACTTCTGCCACGATACCATTAGTATTATAGAGGCACTGCGTAGACAGAAAAAACGATATACAGATAAGAGTACCTATCTCTTCTTTATACTGCATACTGTGTGCACCAGTGTACTAGTGAAGAGCGTCAAACTTTATAGCATGCATGGCGCTTCTTACTAGGCGCAGTAGAGAATTTTCGGAACGTTGGCCGAAGAGACGCATGCGCTACTATCAGAGCTATTCAGAGCTGCCATAAAGTTTGGCGCGAGGAAAAAATAAAGGTGGTAACTCACCAGCGGCGTCGGCTTGAGAGTTGAGGAGAAGTAGGCAGGCGAACAGCAGAGCGGCGGTGCGGTGGTGCGCGCGTCGCCGCTCTCGCATCTTATCGGCGCCGGGCAGCGCCTGCGCCAAAAACCGCGTCACAACCCGCCCGACACATCAGCCCGCGGACACACCGCGACCTCCTACAATCTTCTCGCCCCCTGGTACTTACGCCGGATAATATACTTACAATACGCCTTAACTATACACATCACAACCCAGTTTTGCCACTTATTACTAGCCTAATACAATATAGGTAAATAATTTATCACAAAAAATACGACAACCGCTTCGATGATTCAAAAAATTCGAAAAGGACAACGACTTAATTAATATTTTATTTTGATATTTTATTTATATAATTATTAGGTATGTACAACGGTTTTCACTAAACATTCGGGTTCGTTTCGTTTCGTTCTTTACGTGTTAACACTGTCCGTTTCGGCAGCGTTCCGTACAGTCCGATCCAAGTCAACCATATTCCATTGTTGTGATTTACGTGTTCTCAACTGGTTTCTTTCGACACAAAGCACTGGCACGTTCGTCCTATTCCACTGTAACCAAGACTTCTTTCGGTCAGACACATTTTTTGTTGTTTTCAGGTGGAACCATAAGCGTTGCTCTCCTTTCTCACCTGAAATGACAATTCAAATGTTATCATCAGCAAATTGCGCCGAAATATAACATTGCCGAAACGGAGTTGGAATGGTATCACTAAGTGCATTCGTCAGTTCAATTATTTATGGCAGGATGATTTTTCGACAGAAGTTTATTTTTTTGACGTGTTAACGTCTTATAAATACACGCCGACAACACGCACGAAAAAGTGTGACGACATCCTCCCGTTCCGCCAAGCGTTCCGCCAAGTGTTCCGAGCGTGCATTCATTCAATTCGAATAATCGGTTGCACTAGTTATATTCAACGTAATGAAATAAGCTGCAAATACGCTACTTCTGCAAATATTGGCAATGCTGCTGATCTGAAGCTAAATTCTGTGTAGTGTTGTTGTTCATTCTCGCAATACTCTTATTTCTTATGACGTTATCACGTAAAATTATCGTCCGTAAACCGACTTTACAGACAACCATTTATTTTCTTAGACTTCAAAGTAGTTTAAGTTTTAAAGAGTTTGTTTTCTATTCCAAATTCAAATGAATTAGAGTTTTATGCAGACATATTTTGCGTAAAGCATATTTTATTCAAATTTCATACTCAAATAGAACTATGTGTTTCTGCGGGTTCCTATACCTAGATTGAAGCATGGTTGGAGTTTTGTTTATCTAAACGGAGCATACATTTTGCAGTCTGAATGCAAAGTTCTGCGTTCTAAAACTCCAACAGACTTCACAACCAATACCAATATAATTAAGCCCCTACACCTCCGCATGCAAGGAAGTTCACTATCGATCGACAGCACGTTAGCTAAATACGTTTCAGTCGGTACGGAAAGTTTGACAACCTCCGTTGAGGCGTGCCAGTAATCGTCTACTTCCTTAAAATATACTAGCGTATGCATACCTATACTTACGACAAATTAAATTAGATTCGGAACAAGCCCTTTTCTCAATTCCTTGTAGGTACGGGCGAACGAATTCCTGCATCATCTCAGTAGATTCAATAAACCACTAGATCAATAATATGAATGAATGAAATCACCAATCCATATTCTCACTATCATTTTAGAAAGGGACACTAGAGCAATGGAAGTGGATAACCAGCGTTAGAGTGAGACGACTAGCCCGTAGTTCGTGCGACTTATAACTTCTAATAAGACGGACCAGGTGTGGCGGGCAGCTTGCTATTTGCATAGAGCGTAGTTCAAATGCCCCCGAAGCTTCTCTCTATTATACCCGTATTTCGGGAAGGCGGCCGGCAATTATTCAGCCTTCCTTCCAAACGCGTGGGACTGTGGGAGACAAGCAGCTGTGTTGATATCGTGCGATATTGATTTGAAGAAATCTCGAGCGCATCTCTCTATCTATATTATGTTCGAATATTTATGTTAAGTTATTAAATTGCTGCTTTTCGGACTCCACTCCACCAATTCGCATTGGAGCAGCGTGGTGGAGTATGCTCTATACCTACCGCAGCTTTGTCTGTGGAGGAGACCCGTGTCCGGCAGTGGGACGTCTAGCCTAGTTAACTTTTAATGGAAGAGGTCCACTATAACAGGTACAGGTTTTAGCATATAAAGCACCTTCTATTTGTCTTGTAATATCACATTGTAAACTAAACAGCATATTATGTACTTAATACAGATGATGACATACATTTAAGTTAAGCGAAATATGTAATAATAATCAAAGACACTCAACAACCAAATATGAACGGAGGATGTCGATTTTAGGCTTCGCGAAATTACCACCTTCCACTGTTTACCCGTGATTAATTGGTAATATTCAACAGAGTACCAACATTGTAATCTTATCTAAGGGCTGTCTCAGTTAAGACAGTGATTCTATGAATCAAAGAAGATGGTAGGAGCCAGGAGTACAATGTCAGTATTTTGTTTATGAGCATATTATATATATGACGGCGCGTCCTTTAATTAGATGCGTTTTATTTTATCACGCGTGCACATCACGTGTTCGGTGCAGTGTCGTTATTATTAATATATTTAATACCCTTTAAAATATTGTGCTTTACACGTGGATTGACATAATTTTGTGACATGTGATTATAATAGTAACTAATATAAATTGTGATTGTCACGTTAGGTTATTGATTTTCAATATTTTCAAAGAAAATAGAAATCCTTTCTGTGATAGCAACTTAAGTGTAGTTAATAACGCAACTGTCTTTATTTCAATAATACTTTAACTAATTAAATTGCTAATTCAGAATGACTTAGGAGAACATTTGGATTTATAGTCCAAACGCCTGTTCATTTGGCATCTTCGAGAGGGTTTTTCTACTGTGGCAACCCTAACCGAAGCGAGAGACGTCCGTACAGTCATCTATCATGGCGCAGTCGGAAACGTTTAATCACGTCTCGATCTTAATTAACTAACTAACGACCTTATTTGCAAACTCGCGCTTAGGTCCCGAGAGCTCTATTTTTATGTGTTATATCATAGAGATACTTTGATACGCCCGCTGGGACGCCCGGTCATTGTTAATAGACCGAAATTTGGGTAATTTTCCAGGTAACTTGCATGTCGGTATGCACTATCTAGATTAATTGCTTTATTCCGAATTTACCAGAGGATATATATTTATTAGTTGGATGCGTAATATACCTTCATCATATTATTATATAGCTTAGCTACGAGCTATCAAACTTTAAATGTTTTTGATAATTACCATGCAAATTGTTGATGCATTACACGAATCAGGTTTTTAGGGTACTTACCCAAAGGGTGAAAAACGGAACCCTATACTCTGCCTCGCGTGTTCTTCTGACTGTTTTAGGGCCCTATATCTTGAACGGAAAAAGGTAGAGAACTGAATTTGTTTTTAAATACGCAGCAAGTTAGTTCTGAAAAGTAATTTTATCTTCCTTTCATTCCTTTTATTCATCCTTTGTTAAGAAAATAACTATTTCTATCATAGTTACTCAACAATTTTAAGCTATACTCGACAAAATCTTAGATCCTTGTGATCATTCATATTGAGTAGCGTCCATAGCCCAATGGCTCGCGTCGATTCTATGTGATCGAAAGAGTTAAGCAATGACGGGCGCGGTCGGTTTGTGGATGGGTGACCGCTAGTGGTAAAATTTTATGGATATGTCCCGGTTGTTTTCAATGCTGGAAACAGTCGTTAAGCCTCGTCGAAGTCCTTCGGGTGGCTTGAGAACATTCGACACTGGGTTGGCCACTAACCCCTCCACCAATCCGCATTTGAGCAGCGTGCTGGAGTATGCTCTAGACCTCCCGCAGCAGTGTCTGTGGGGGAGACCCATGCCCAGTAGTGGGACGTCTATGGGTCGCAGCTATTCATATTGTGATCCCACTAGCCAGAGAGCACTACATCTTTTCCCATAATTTCATAGCTAAATAGGCAACAAGTTATTAGACAGATTGACGGTTACAATTTAGGCAGACAGGCACACATTATCCGTCGACGCACCGACTGTCACTTTCGTCGTAATCCCGAGATTTGCGTCGGCGCGGCTCAAATAAGCGATGACACGCGTCAAGTGTCGGTTTTATTGGGATTATTTGTATTTTAGTGGATGGCGGAGATATTTATTTGGAACTCTTTCCCATTACGTTCTGTATGTACCTAATCTGTAATTTCTATAACTACATCACTAACTATGTAGAATAGACATAGAAATAAATTATTTCCTTCCTTAATTCTACAAATTGTAAATTATGTAAGTATATAAAAAAATTATTAATAAAAAGAAAAGAATCAAGACTTGCAGCTGTAGCACTGCGGGGAGAAAACTGGACAGACTCAGCCTGTGTCATGGTTTTAAACCACGACTGCTGATTTTCAGTGTGCCCAATTGCGTTGGTTATTCCTCCAACGGCGAAAATATATACATAAATGGTACTAGGTACCGTGGCGGTGGAACTGCCCCGGGCACTGGCTGGCACCTACTATTATATCAGGAAATCTCAGTTATGTCCACCAGCACCTATCTTCAAATAGTTGAGCATTAAAAAACAGTTAATATAGTCAATAACAAAAGTAGGTTAACACATTAATCCCGATTGAACTATACAATTTGCCCTAGGCAAATTAAATGCTCTGGTGTTTAAGAGACGGCCATTTTCAGTACCATTAAATGTCACAGGTGCGGTAGTTAGTAGAACAGATTACACCCACTAACAATGCCTCTGTTAATTTGCGTGCTTCGATCACCTACGTATATTCTGGTTGCGTGTAGAATTTCAGACAATTCGTACAAACTGAGCAGAGAGTATGACTCAGAGGCTGAAAATGATACAAGCAAAATTGTATAGGTATTCTGAATCTTACACAAACCTAGGATATTCAGCAACAGTCAAAAGCGTATTTAAAAAATAACTATTCTGATAATTATTTCGTTTGACCGCGTCCTATTATAATCTTTAAGCTAGGCCGGCAAATATGAAGATTTCTTTAATAATAATTTTGACAGCTTGTCTTCAGGCAGTAGCCTCTTCCGAATTACAAATAATTATGCAAACCCGTCACAAACATGGACGTCGTAAATACACAAGGAAAATAAATAAATATCCTTTAAATCTTGATACAGTATATCAACCAAAGATTGTTTATACTATAGATATTCCACCTCCATAGAATTATGTCCTAAAAGAATTATGTCCTACTTTTACAGCGCCCATGGCAGATCTAATTATTTGTTACTACTTCTTACATCTATGATACCAATAGTATAAGTTTAAATCGACGTACATAACGTACGACTGATAAACCACGCAGTTAATAAATCAACCGTCTGACGTAGCGCAATGCAAAATTTTTTGTCGTACTTTTTGCGCAACAAAAATGATTGCAACATCGTTTTACGAGTGTACGACGTAAATAAACAATACATACTGCATGATTCGTTGCGTCGGCGAATCGCTTCGCTGAGTGGACTTGTGATTTACGGACTACTATTTGATTCCATTCACCAACCAGCCAGTCTTTCGAGTATCCAGTAGAAGTCCCTATAGGCGTCCTTAATCGGCGCCTGTCCTCCTGCTGTCCTCCTCCTAGCTGAGAGAGTTAATTAGAACATTCGTTGGTAATTTCGTTACTGTGCATGAGAATGAGGACTGGGGAGTGTTAGTGATAGTTAGTCCTGTTAGTCTTTGTATCCAGCGTTTTCCCGCTGTCTCCTTCAGGGGAGGCGTCACTCACCGACACAGCATAAGAATGGTAACAGCAGGTAACCACTGCAACGATGATAGTGGCGAGGCAGATTGAAGCATATAGAATTGTATCTTAGAGCTGACGAAGAATTTATTAATAAATGTATGAATTATTAGTAATAATCAGTTCTATTCAGTTGGCTGTTTACACATTTCACAGGCTGAAGCGCTAAAGCGTCGTGTGATGATGTACGTAGCCCTGATTACTTTGATTAATGTTTTAAACAGCATTCTGTGCGAAATATTTCACAGGGAGCTGGCTAAGTATGCGCGTTGGTAATTTATGTTTCAGCATTGTACACAATATGTAGGTATATTTAGGAATAAATTATTTCTAATATTATATTTGTGACTAATGATCACGCTGATATAACGTACGTTCAACAAGGTAAATATTGTAATAATTACCTTACAGCAAACAAACACAAACATATGCTTATTATTCTATTGTAGTGTATTTATCTCTTGTATTGTTGATACTGTCGAATATGTTCTTTATATAGTACTTTATTTAATAAAACTCTAAAGAGTCCACGTCTGAATTGAATAAAGTCTGTCAGGGGATGTTAAGTAATCGATAGAGATTCCGAATTGTTATTTTTTTTTTTAATTTATTGTCTGTCTCTCTCTCTCTATGTGAAAGTTTGTTTGAATATTTCTTAAATTTCAATAGAACTACATCTTGTGCCTGCTATGTCTGCGTACCTACCGCATTTTCTAAATACTATAACCAGCAACATAAACTGGAGCTGGTGTCTCTCGGCTCGTTAATATAAATTGAATCGTTCGATGCATTAATTTCCTGTCAACAAACGCGCCGGTTAAAACGGCCGGTTAAAACGATAAATAAAAACGGATCGCAGTAACAAACGATCTGTATGAAAATTCAATATCCGGCAAGAGTCGGAGAAATGCAGCGTAATACGAGACTCAATGAATTGAGATTTGTTTGCGGAGCTGAGAGGTTTTGTAGCAATATCTTACTAGAACACCGGATTCCACAAAGTTACACTATTTATTATTGATTTCTTAATAAAAAGAGACTGAACGCACAAAGTTTCATTAAATAGTTTGTATGTGTGCCTCGTTGGTCTAGTGTTGGCAAGCGCGACTGATAAGCTAGAGGTACTGGGTTCGATACCCGGGTCAATCAAAGTATTATTGGGTTTTCGTAATTGAAAATTCCCAGTAGCTCGGAGTCTAGATTTGTGCCCGGTGAACACAACTGGTGAAAGGTGGGTGAACTGCTATACACACTCCTTCGGGTAAATAGAGACGTGATATTTTCTTTGTGTTGTACTCTGCACAGTACTTTGATGACGTAATTCAAATTAAGTTTGTGACTAAGGTGTTAATTAGCAAGGGTGGCAAAAGGTTGAACTAACATTGAAGCGAATCATTAAAAAATATGAGAAATTTCACATAACTACACCTGTCCTAACATAATTTATGTGAGCAGTCAAAAATTACGACGCTAAATTAGTTTATTGTACTTTTCCCCCAGCCCTCACGGCATGGTCGCAATAAATCCTTTGAAATCCGAAGTGGCGGGTGTACAATAAAATTATAATTAAGTCGGGCTAACCCCATCACACTTCGTGTTCTACTGACCTCTGATCGCTACAAGTGGAAATCGATTTGTGCAAGCTTTGTCCTTGGTTGATAGAACATAGAAAACGGTATGTTCAAGGTTTCAGTGTTTCACTTAATCCTCCACATAATAATCATATCCTCCTCTTTGTGTAGTAACTTTAAAATTATCTTTATTACTGTCCTTAATATTGATTTTACGCAGGCAGAGCTAACAAATCCGATATTTTTTTGATAAACTTATTTCACAAAATAGTCTTTTAAATATGGTTCAAAGTTCCCATTCGTTTGAAGGTAATTCAGTGAAATTTGAAAAGGATTTAATTAAATTCCATAAGCACTAAATTCCCAAGAACGAAACTTTAGAGCCAATGGCATCTACAAACTACGCACCCGGCAACAAAGGGGCAAAAACTTGTACCTGTAATTCAATAATACATAGTTTAATCCATTTGTATCGCTCGCATCAGTTTTTGCTGACTAAGGGACGGCCGTTTATTTCGCGACTGTTCTAATTGCTTTTTGCTATTTGATGAAAAAAACTTCAAGTCGAATTGATTGTGACTTTTTGCCTCGACTGTACACTGCGTTGGTGCTTCACTTGTTTTGTATCGACTCCAAAATACTGGTAGGTTAACAGAACTATTCCACAGAATTCGGTTTGATAGTTAATATTAAATTTTAATATTGGATTACAGGTACAAGTTCAACACAATTTCAGAGATTAAATTTTTAGTTACAAAAGCGGAATGGACAAAAGGAAAAGGGATGTTAGTACGATGATAAACACAGCAACTTCAAATATATGTAGATACTGAGAATAACAATATATTACTCATCCATATGTATGAGAGTGTATCCCAACGCAAGACTTCAAAATTGTTTCTAAAATTGTCTACTTACAAAAGCCGGATCGCTTTTCATATTGCTTGTATCCGCTTATCTCTTAAATTAACTCATTACAAAACCTAATTTCATGCCGCCACCACATAATAACGTACATAAGTAATACCGTATTCGTATCAACATCCAAACCAAACGGTGGAACCGTCTAACGTTCAATGATAATAATTAACAAGCATGCACATACGAGTAACTGTGTCTCAAATCAGACACCACCTAGAGAACGTGAGCGGTTATATAGACATAGACATAGACATAGACATAAGTTTATTTCGAAACACCAACTAACAGGACTAACTATCACTAACAGTCCTCAGTCTTTATCATTCTTTCTTCTTTCTTTCATTTATTAACTCTCTCAACTGATTGGATTAACCATCCCAGGCCCTAATTGAGTCTTGTTCAAAGTCAGTCACAGTTGTCATGGGTGTCAGCGGATGGGTGGTGCTGCAAGCTCGTTTGTTATCTTGTATCCATAAATATATAACGCACCATTTTGTAAACTTTGTCGCGTAGTTTAAATACAGCTATGACTAAAAGTGACTAAGCACATTGCATTCTCCGTTCAAACTAGTTCACAACAGCAATATTGAGTGGTATGATCTTCAAATGAGTGTGCAGAGTCCTGAGCTAATGCCGCTAATGTAGCGTGTTGGAGCGCTGCCTAGTTTGAACTGGGCTGCGGCAATAATCTGCCAAAATAACATCCCGCTATGGTACCTACTACAGTAGCAAAAATCACAGAACAACAAACCAAAACTGATTTACAAACCAAAACTGATTTCGTTGGTTGTAAGCTAGATGTTCGTATGGCTTTAGGCTGCCTGGTACCTCAACATAACTGGTGAAAAGTGGATGGGTTTACACCCGTAGACATGTATTTCTCCTAAGGGCTAGGCAGAGGTGTGTTGTAGTACACTCACTTTCCACCGGTGCAGTGGCATGTCACATTTTTGGTAGGTACTGTGCTTATAAATCGTTATATACATATGGGTTCCATGTAATAGGTAGTGACATAGTGATCTGTAATTGGCGCATATGTTTAAGAACGAAAGAACGATTTGAATCGCGACGCTAATACGTTACACGATTTAGACGATTTTATAGAATCTTTGTCTCCTCCCTCCTTTTTTGAATCTAGTTAGCGAAACCCGCAAGGCTCTAAAAGCTTCAATTCGACTAGAAATGAGACATAAAAGGATTCGTAGCGTTCATCGTAGACATTGCCTCTCTTGGCATCCACTCAACCGACAAAGTTTCCTTCGCTCGCCGGCATTACGTTCTATCACAACGTCGAAGTAATAATACCCGTACATAACATAGGAACAACTACACAAAATTACCCAACCGGGCGGCGTGGATAGGCAATGATATTATCGCTCATACATGATTATAGGTTGTTGGGACATTTAAGCGTGAAACAGAATTCGTGTGAATTTGTATGCGCAACCATAGGTTAAGTTTTTTAAAGTAAGAGATAGACTTGCAAGCAAGCACATAGCTCAATGCGGTGACAACCCAGTGGCTATCGAACTCGCCTCTCACTCGAGTGGTCCGGGTTCAAACCCCAGTGGCACGCACCAATGTCTTTTCTAAATTATGTGCGATTTAAGATTTAAATGTCACTTGCTATAACGGTGAAGGACACATCGTGAGGAAACCTGCATGCCTGAGAGTTCATCATAACGTTCTCGAAGGTATGCGAAGTCTGCCAATCCGTACTTGGCCAGCGTGGTGGACTAAGGCCTAATCCCTCCCATTCTGAGAGGAGACCCGAGCCCAACAGTGGGACAAAGAAAGGGTAGTGATGATGATGATGATGACATAGCTCAATGGCTCGCGTCGGTTCAATGTGATCACCAAAGTAAAGCAATGACGGACGCGGTCGGTTTTTGGATGGACAAGTGGCAAAAGTTAATGGGCGCTACTGTGCTTCGGAGGGCACGTTAAGCTGTCAGTCACGGTTGTTTTCAATGGTGAAAGAAGAAGAAGAAGACCTTCAGGTGGCTTGGGATCATTCGACACTGGTTTGGCTACTAACTTGTCCACCAATCCGCATTGGAGCAGCGTGGTGGTTGCTCTAGACCTCCCGCATACAAGTCTGTGGGGGAGACCCGTGCCCAGCAGTGGGACTTCTATGGGTAGGAGGTAGGTGCGTCAATTGCGTTCACCGATTAGCAACAAATTATCAACTACCTATATCGAAGGCCGACGTCAATTTTGCGCAAACATGATTGTGGGTTCACTCGTTTGTAATTGTTATTGAGTCACCTGTGGAACTGTGTTTCGGATGTGCCAATATTTGGCGGGTAATCGTTTCGATTTTCCGCGCATACCCAAATTATTTTAGGGTTTAATTAATGATGTTATCATGCGCTTATCACATCGGATTGCCAGCATTGTGCTTAGTATATTTTGATATTTTTTAGTACCTGCAATATCGTAGGTGTGTTTATTAACTGCTTAAAAAAATTTACTATATTCATGTTATAAAATTAAGGAAAAATTCTTAAGAATTCCATAATAATCATTACGCTTGGAAACACATGAGCGTGGATCCATACTATCTACTACTTCATATTTATCAAGAAGTAATGAATATTAGTAGGTACAGCTCCTTCTTTTTCTTTGTTATACCTACTTACAGAATATAGGTACTAAATCAGAATATGTATTTATTTACGTATACAATAAAATTCTGAATATTATTTGAAGTGAAAGACTAAAAATTATAAAGACAAATGTTAAATTCACCAATCACCACCCCAATGCCCCTCGCTGCGACCCATAGTCCCACTGCTGGGCACGGGTCTCCCCCACAGACTATGCTGCGGGAGGTCTAGAGCATACTCCACCAAGCTTCTCCAATGCGGATTGGTGAAGGGGTTTGTGGCCAACCCAGTGTCGAATGTTCTCAAGCCACCCGAAGGTCTTCGACAAGGCTTAACGACTGTTTCCACCATTGAAAACAACCGGGACCGACGGCTTTACGTGCCCACAGCAGTACGGTAGCGTCAATGCCCCTGGTTACATCATAACAGAAACATCTTTTCTGGAATTAAATCTTTGTTACTTGCAATGTGTACTGAATCCATACACGAAGAGGGAGCGATGTTTATTGGCACACAGAGCACAATAAACACCGTCTAATAAGACGTCAGCGAGCTGGATACCACGCTAACCGAGATGTTTGGATATGAACTGGATAGACACCGATCTACTAATTAAAATAACAAAGACACCGTCTTCTGCAGACTAATTAATCATTCTGTTTACTGATTAACATTTCCCATTCAAGAACTTACCTAGTTAGCGAATTTACATGCAGATTGCGTTCGCTTGTTTGGAGTTTGGGCAAAAAACGTCCGTTTCGAGATTTAATTAGTAATACCGTTCATAAACAAATGTGTCGCTGATTTAGCGTTGGCGCTGTGTGCGGTTCGGCGGTTTTAAATACTAAGTACATTTCTGTCGGCTTAAGCGGTTTTTATAATAAATTAAGACGGGTAGTGTAGGCGTTTTCCTCTTACATACCTACTAACGACTTTTTTATTCAAAGAGGTATTTTTATGAAGTGAAAACATTTGAATAATCGAGAAAAACGGGTCGCACTGAAAACCAGCGGCTGTGGTTATACTACTCCGTGGCCAGTGCTGAGTGCGATCCATTTTCGTCTTGTATTACTTCGACAAACTTTATATTTACATTTTGTTATTTGGCTTGTATGTTATTTATTAAATTTAAATTTTATTCTTTGTATTGTAATTATATGTCGTTGCAATGCTTGACAAACTAAAGAATTTCTTTCTTTCTTCTTTCTTTCTTTCTTTCTTTCTTTCTTTCTTTCTTCCTTTCTTTCTTTCTTTCTTTCTTTCAAAAACTGTACCCTACCCTACCTACACGGATGTCATTAATACTTGTATATTCAGGTTATACAGTATGTTTGTTACACCACCGCAAGAGATCAACTTAAAATGTCAGTTGAAATTGCTTCGTTACTCGCATGCAAATGCAAACCAATGCTCGTATGTGCCACCCAGTTAAATTTCAACAGACTTAACTACTCCCCAAGTTACAAGGACAAATATATGAAATTAAATGAAACCGGCAAAGTTTAAGTGGGTATTTTAATGGTGATTTTATATTTGTTCTAACTTATTCATAACTCTGGATTACAAATCTCGATGTGATTGAAATCAGTTTTCTAGAAACTTTCCGTTCCAACTTTATTTTCTCCGGGATAAGCCGCGTATGTTTCTGTGACAATTTTCATGGTATATGATAAGATAATCGGAAGCAATGTACACACATATTTCTACGAGTGTATAAAACATTTTTCGCAAGTAAATATTTGTACTCTTGGATGTGAAATTGTGTTGTTTTCTATTGTTGCGTGTGACAAACAACCCAGCCCTAGGCTTATCGCATGGTGTGAAATTGTAAGAAATTCTTTTTGACGTGATAACGTCTTATAAATCGATGAACGCAGGCAACACGCACGAAAAAGCGTGACTCATCCTCCCGTTCCGCAAAGCGTTCCGAGCGTGCATTCATTCAATTTTAGTCTATAACCCATAGCAATAGAGCGAATAATCGGTTGCACTAATTATAGTACATGGAAATGACACCAGCACTATTTTCTTATAACGTTATCACGTAAAGTTATCGTCCCTAAACAGACTTAACAGACAACTATTAATTTGCATACATGTAGTAAGTACACTGCCTATTTTGTTGGATATCATCATCATCACAACCCTTTCTTTGTCCCACTGTTGGGCACGGGACACCTCCCAGAATGGGAGGGATTACCATGGGGGGGACACCTCCCAGAATGGGAGGGATTACCATTCACGCTGTCCAAGTGCGGATTGGCAGACTTCGTATGCATTCGAGAACATTATCCGCCAAGAACCGCTCCAGTAAGAGGCGAGTTCAATAGCCACTGGGCTATCACCGCTTGCTGGATATATTGCCTCAATGCGTTGACTTCGGTAATAGTCTCAATTCTGTCCAGCATGTCCGCATATCAATTGGTTGCAGGCTTTGATCCTTTATCTATTAGAAATATATTTTATTTTGCCGGCCTTTATGAGCTCTCTGAGCGTACATTAACTGCAGAATCTACCCTGGGACTGATATGAAGCAATAATCGGATCGCCTAATCGATAACCCTGAAAACAATTGGTTCTTACTAACTTGCCATAGTGCAAAGAAAGTAACGAACAAATTGTCGGAGTTTGGTTCATAGGATAGATCAATAGCGTCAAAAGTCTTTTTACAAACATCCCTTTCACTCATTACCAAATTTAGTATGTTGTCTCTATCTAAAAAAATCACTTGGTGAATTTCAAGTTTGACTTTGAAATAGTCAATCACAGCACATCGTGCCGACCCCCACTATGTATGTATGTATGTTTATACATAATATTTCACTATGGGTACATACTAAAATAAGTTAATTAGAAAGGTTTGTTATTTAAATTAATAGAATATGTATTTCTTCATTATTTGTATTTTGTAAGATAAAGAAAAAAAAAACTAGAAAGTCGGAGTCTCTCGGGAAATCTATCAGTGTCTTTGTGAGGATGGTGGCGACTAGTTGTAAACGTAACTATTTTCGTCTAATTCCACGCGAGAGAAGCTGCGGGCGTTCACTACTCCTTACAATTATGCTATTCTCAATAAACACATTGACGCAATATAAGCAAAAAATCAATTATTACTTTTCGTGCGAAATAGTTATTTTTAAACATACCACATTGTTCCTTCACTGTATCGATGTAAACCTGAACATTTTAGTACGTATACATTTATGAGCTTACTTCAGGAAAGACAGTGAAAGGTGGTAGAAACGCATACAGGCATACACCAACATCTAAATGCAGTATAATGATCTTGCAATACTAATACAATACAGTCAGCCCAGATGCTAGCAGGACCATTGTTTGAACGGTGCGGCGTCACGTTCCGCTAATCTCGCTAATACACTTACTGACATGTGGCGGGTTTACGAGCGACAGCTACATGTTTGTACTTGGTGATGTGCTATATCTACTTAGGACACATTAGGAACATAAACGCATTCACACTCATGCACTTGAGGGACGAAAGCGCATAGAAAACAAAAAAAAATACAAAAAAATACTGAGCGCAGATTTGAACCCAGGAACCTCAGCTCAGCAGTGACGGTGACAACACGGCCGATAAACTCTTATTACTCCCACAAATAAAACAAGGGTCTTATATCCGAATGAAAATAAGCCTAAGTCTAAAGAAGAAGTGCTGAAGGAGAAAAATGGGAAGAAAGGGAATTCCGTTCATTTTTGACTTGACTAACTCTACTCCCGGTCGCATTGTGTCCGCCACCCGCGACACAAGCAGAACTACTGCAGGAGTGTCTTCCTAGCGTTTTCTTTTTTAATTTAACAAGCTTATAAAATGAAGGAAAATATTATCTACACAACCGCCGAACTGTAACAAAACATGATGATCCCATGAAACTTAATAAAATGAAACTTCCATGGCCATCCGAAAAGCTTTTTGCTCGTGAATAATTAAACTTATTAATGCCGAGTCGGAATAAGATTAATGATATTCATCTAGGACAACCGCCTTAGCTTCTGTGTAGCAATTGTGTCTTGAGTAAAATATTGATTGTAGGTACCTACTTATTATCTATTTATTACATTTAATATTTAACTGAGATTTGGGTAATAAAGATCTGACACTTGTCAGTTACTATTTGAGACAGTTTGAATTTCTATGTAATGGTAAAATCTCAAAATACAGAACCAACTGTATTCTGAGGGTATGATTTATACACAGGGCGATTCAAAGCGTGACTGGTAAAACCTACCTGACAAACAAGAGGACATGATAGGTCATGGTCACATTAAAAATAAACCATTAATAATAAAGCTTAAAAAAATAAAGTTAAAATTAAAAATAAAGCCAATTAACCACTGAGAAAACCTGAATTAAAATAGTAGAAAACAATTTTGAACGATCGTTAAAATTAAGCTATATGACAGTATTCGACCGCACAGACAGATAATATATGTTTATAATTATTTTATTACCTGTAGTTCGGTCGCGTGTTCCGCTGGCGACTGTCGTTTGCGGAACTTCTCGTTTAGGCGTCCGACACACTAATTAAATTCCCGCCAAGTCCGCGGGTGACAAAGCTCCTCGTGCCTGAATCTCATTTACTTTTTAAACTCCATAACTTATGTTTCAATTGAATCTATATAATAAAAATGAATCGCAAAATGTGTTGGTAAGCGCATAACTCAACAACGCCTGGACCAATTTGGCTAATTCTTTTTTTTAAATGTTCGTTGAATATCAAGGATGGTTTTTACGGCGAGAAAAATTTGAAAATTCATCCCCTAAGGGGGTAAAACGGGGGTGCAAAGTTAGTATGAAGCTTTGCCGTTTTTGAAGTCAGTGAATGTGTAACGCGAGCGAAGCTGCGGGCGTCCACTAGTTATAAATACATTTATAATTTCGCGCAACGCTCCGAGACGACGATGTAAATTACTGAAGTTTTTTATTTATGCTCATCCGATATGGGTTGTGATGATAACGACAGTATTTGCGCTAAGTTTAAGAAAATACAATTAAAATTTAATTTTAACAAGCTGTTGTATGCAAGTTCGCCCGCTTAAAAATAGACAGCACTTGGATCTTACATAGCTTCGTAAGGTTCGTAAGAGTGCAAGATTTTTCAGAATTGGAACTGTAGTTTCAGAGGTTAACTCCAATCATTACGTCTACACAATATAGTTACACAGTTACTGTAAATTATATAGTTATATAGTTACTGTAAATACAATAGTAAGATATACATAAGAGGTAATTTTAAGCAATTTATTTCACGTAAGAATACCGTTTTAAGAACAAATATTACCATTCTTTATCGTTCCTACTATTAAGTGCAAACTATTCCTTGTACTTTTCAAATAATGGTATCACTTAATAATAATATTTAAATCGACGACCATAATTTGAAACTTACATATAAGGATCCTAAGCAATATATTTCAATTTGCGATAATTTCGGCTGCCAGGCAGGCAAATAGCTTATACGGATAGCATAATAACCACATCAAAGTTTGTCGAGGAACATAAAATGTTCGCCCACAAAATCAGATTACGTTGAAAATATGGTGCGCCAAATAAAATATGACTCTAACTGTAATACAATATAAAACTGGTGTACTATTTGGCACCGGGCCGTGTACCGATGCTTCGGTAATTGATAATATTCTCCACTTGTATTCGATTTCAGCTTCGATCGGCAGAAATCGAGGTGTCGGTAATACTTTTACTGGAACGCAAATTGAGTCCCTTTTGAAAATTCTTCAACTATTACACATGAAACAAGTCTAGATTTGAGGCAAAAAGGAAATTGTGGTGTGTATTTAAATAGCCGTTACTGGTGTAATTTGTGAATGATTCGTGCCCGTCAAGAGCGCGTTCACTCCTCAAGATGGTCATCGTAATCGACCGAAACTAGTCGGCCTGTTTCCGACTTAAGTAAATCACACGCGAGTAAGCCGGTACTTTCAACTATGAATATCATTATTTGTTTATTAAATACACGTTTTATAATGACATGTTATATTCCTTCTGATGTCACGCAAATAATAACATTAGGTACATCTGTAGCTAAACTGTCTTTTCGCCATCATTAAAACGAATCATGTCAAAATTGGAAATCACAGCTTTAAGAAAAAAAGTCGGAAAGGAGAGGAAAAAGTTGCAAGCCTTAATAACGCTCATTTTCATAACGATTACCGCTGAGTGGGATTCAATCTGATTGAAGATTGTTTGAAAAATAATGGAAATGTCGCCGCCCAACAGTTAATCCAGCCAATTAATTAAACGCCCAGATAATTATTGGATTTCAGACTTCATAGGATAATTTAGATAGGTATATCTTACAATAAAATTATAAACTACGGTACATTTTCACATACGCTAGACCGAGGAAGTGTATGGTAAAAGTCATGGTAAAAATTAAGTTTTTTTCTAGCAGTTAGTAATAAAGACTGGATTGATTAACTCAGAGCTACTGAACGTAAATAGCTTTAAAAAATCAAATGAAGTCATACTCAATGTGAATATAATAATTATCAGTTATTTGCTCTCTGTTACCCGGTTGGGTTACACGCATTGTAAAGTAAAGTAAAAAATCGTGAGGAAAACACATGCTTTCGAATTCTCTATAATGGCATGTGGAGTCTGTCAATCCATAGCCAGCGTGGTGGAGTACGGTCTATCCCCTCCCATTCCAATAGGAGACCCTAGCCCAACAGTGAGCAATGGGACATAGGGTTGCGGTGTGTTGGTTGCGGCCAGTCAAATTCTTTAAAATAAAACAATCATATTGAACCTCTTACACGAGCTTGCAGCACCACCCATCCGCTGTCGCCCATGACAACTGTGACTGACTTTGAACAAGACTCAATTAGGGACTGGGATGGTTAGTCCTATTAGTTGAGAGAGTTGATTAGAACATTAGTTGGTCAGTTCGTCCGGAAACCACACCTTTCCAACCGGACCATAACTGCTTTAAAAACAATTATCGGGCGGGTGGTACTGCCCCGGGCGAACTCTATATGGAACCAATTAGGTTTCATATAAAACCTATTTGGTTCCCTATAGGCTCTACCACCTACAAAAATAGGATACACTTGCAAGATTTTTCTTGATTACGCATACTAGAAAAGTGTTCATGTTATAACGTGCAAACGCGCTAACAGCTACTTCTATGCATAACGATGACTCGGTGATTAAACCTCCTCATTAGACATCCCTAGGGAGGATGCTTGTTTGCCCCCAAGTTGTTGTTATTAGATCCTGGCGACAGCAAAGTACACACGGGCCTTGTTTGAGTCATCAAAATGAGAGAGAACGAACGGGAGGAAGCCTCATAAACTCAAGTGTATCATTCGCACTTTCGCATCGGTATACCGAAGAAGGCGTCGAACAGACGGCCGGTTTTAGACGGTATAGTGAAACTAGTGGACGCCCGCAGCTTCGCTCGCGTGGAATTAGACATTCACTAACTTCAAAAATTGCAGTTTCATACTAACTTTGCACCCCCGTTTTACCCCCTTAGGGGGTGAATTTTCAAAAATCCTTTCTTAGTGCTCCCTTACGTTATAAAAGGAACCCTTGTGCAAAATTTCAAGTTTCTTACCCTTATAGATTAGACCCTGCGTTGATATGTCAGTCAGTCAGTCAGCCAGTCAGTCAGCTTAATATAGATTGAATAAAAAAACTTTCACGTAACAAAATATCCACACAGGCACCAAATAAATTTATTTGGTCTTTAAGTAGCCCCGTTGGTCTATTCGTCGTAAGCGCGGCTGCTAAGCAAGAGGTCCTGGATTCAATCACCGAGTCTGGCAAAGCATTATGGAGCTTTTATAACTTGAAATTCCCACAGAGTCTGTGATATGTATGTAAAACGACCTAATCGCATCATTGCTGAGCACCATCACCAAATAACTTGTCCCGTCTAAAAACGATTGTCAGTGTAAATCAGATGATTGTCACTCGTCTGCGCTACGCCCAAGACGGGTAATAAGCTTGTGTAAGGATTGATCTGTGGAGTAAACCAAGGGGTCGCCACCGTTAAAGAAAATGAAAGGGACAACAATACTGACGCCAGTATAAAGTCACTACCCAGACGTACCAGTTAATCTGAGCGAGTCGTACCGCGCTGGGATCATGATGAGTCATGTACCTACTTGAAGAATTCTCCTATTAATATTTTTGTTTCACACATGGATCTGTCCGACAGCTACAGCTGGTGGAGCTCTAGAGCATACTCTACCATGCTGCTCCAATGTGGATTGGGTGGCGGCTAAGGGCCAAAACAATGTCGAAGCCACCTAAAGGGATTCGACATGTTTCAACGATTAATAAAACAGGGGCAGTCGGCTGAACATGCCTTTCAAAGCAAGGAAGCTCACATACAATTTTGCCACTGGAGGTCACCCAACCTGACCGCGCCCGTCTTGGTCGACAGACGATAGTAGCGAACTCTCGCTTCGGATCGGTTAGGAGCCAAATCATTATCGAAGCCACCTAAAGGTATTCGACATGATTTAACGATTTATAAAACAGGGGCAGTCGGCTGAACATGCCTTCAAAGCAAGGAAGCTCACATACAATTTTGCCACTGGAGGTCACCCAACCTGACCGCGCCCGACTTGGTCGACAGACGCGAGCGATACGAGCGAGTTTCGATCCGAGTTCCTTTAGTTTCCTTTTTATTTATTCAGTACCATGACAACCTTACAAAAACCTTACCAGTAGGTACTCTGAAATTCAACTGCAGCCGTCTGGCATGCGATTCTAAACACACGCGAGGTTTGGTTTTATCCCAAGCTCCCTAGCGACTAAATACAAGTACGAGTAAAACATTCAGTCGCGCTATTGCGCTAGGCTAATAAATTATAGAAGACTATCCTACGTAACGTACATTTTCAATCATCAATTGCATCGGGATTTATACACCAATGCACTTAGGACATTGCGAACCAGTTAACGATTGATGTAACGTTGTACTGCCTGTTGGTCATTACCTGCCGTGCCTTACGTGTGTGTTTTAAGTAATAAGATTGTTGGTACCTGCCGTGCCGTGAGTGTTTTAAGTACCTAATAAGATTGTAAAAAATGTTCGTTTAATTATTATTTGCCACTAACAAGAATTTTGCTTGTAACAATACCTTTTTGGCAGGAATGTAGCCATGATGTTAGCTCAATAAAAGATTATTGGCGCCTTCCCACCAGATGAAACAATGAACTGAAGACAGTGGAAAACCGCAAGATTCAGAAGAGACAGGAACGGCGTGGATTCAAGGAGGCGTATGTCCATCAGTGGACTCTAACAGATTGATGGATATAAATGGTCATTAAACCAATTATTCACCACGGCCATATGAATATCATTAATAATTTTCCTTGATACTGTGAAACTGCTTTTCATCAGTTTGTTTAGGTCCCATATAATAGGTGGTGCGACTACAATACATCGGACACAAAACCAGACTCCGAGCTGCTACCGGGCATTTCAATTAAGATTAACCCGAAAATATCATGAGATATTAACATACACTTTGGGCTACCAGTAGGGTAATGGTAAACCCTATTTGAAGCTAAAAACAGTCATCATCACAACCCTTTCTTTATCCCACTGTTGGGCACGGGTCTCCTCTCAGAATAGGAATGGATTAGGCCTTAGTCCACCACGCTGGCCAACTGCGGATTGGCAGACTTCACATGCCTTCGAGAACATTATGAAGAACTCTCAGGCATGACGGTTTCCTCACGATGTGTCCTTAACCGTTATAGCAAGTGACATTTAATTTCTTAAATCGCACATAACTTAGAAAAGTCATTGGTGCGTGCCGCTGGGGTTTGAACCCGGACTGCTCGAGTGAGCGGCGAGTTCGATAGCCACTGGGCTGTCACCGCTTAGGTTAAAAACAGTAAGATCATAAAAAGAGAATCAATGAAACCTCGACAACATTTGAAGGTCCAACGACACTAATTACCGCTCCCCGAGGTCTGATCTCGGTGGTCGGGCGGCCGTCCGTCTGCTGTGAAGAACTTTGTTAATTTACTGCGGAGATGAATCTCCTGGGTCAAACTTTTTGTTTCAAAATAAAGTACCTCCCGCCCGGTTGAGGGCACAATCACAAGATTTGCGTTGTTTCTAAAGAAAAATATACATGACACCGAGGTCCGTACTACGCAATACTAAGTTTTTTATATTTTTTACATACACAATTACATGGCAACAAAATTATGAATCCGTCAAAACGAAATGTTTCCAACGATTTCTCGATGGACCCTTTCGAATTATTTAGAAGTTTGAATATAAATAGATTGTAATATAATTTACTAGCTGTGCCCGCGAACTTGGTACCGCCTCAATAATTGTTGTTGCCTTCTTAGTCCGCGTGATTAAGGTTTTTTTTGAAAATAGCGTTTTACCACAAAGTAGATATTAGGTACAGAGATTAAGCTTCATAGGAACGTGCAAATCGGTTGCACTCCTACAAGCACGCGGGACATCTATGTGTGGCCACTGGCCGCTTGTCGCGTACGCGGCGAGACTGGAAAAAACCGGTTGACGCTGTCACATCAAGTTGAAAATCGCAGGGTAATCGCTACGCACATTGTTGGTTTTGTTAGTTGCAAGTTCGAATATCTATATAATAAAAATGAATCGCAAAATGTGTTGGTAAGCGCATAACTCAACAACGCCTGGACCAATTTGGCCAATTCTTTTTTTTAAATGTTCGTTGAAGTTCAAGGATGGTTTTTACGGCGAGAAAAATTTGAAAATTCATCCCCTAAGGGGGTAAAACGGGGGTGCAAAGTTAGTATGAAGCTTTGCCGTTTTTGAAGTTAGTGAATGTGTAACGCGAGCGAAGCTGCGGACGTCCACTAGATATAAATATAAAAATAAATATAAGTATGTATAAGTATAAGTACAAGTACAAGTACAAGTACAAGTACAAGTACAAGGACAAGTACAAGGACAAGGACAAGGACAAGGACAAGGACAAGGACAAGGACAAGGACAAGGACAAGGACAAGGACAAGGACAAGTACAAGTACAAGTACAAGTACAAGGACAAGGACAAGGACAAGGACAAGGACAAGGACAAGGACAAGGACAAGGACAAGTACAAGGACAAGGACAAGGACAAGGACAAGGACAAGGACAAGGACAAGGACAAGGACAAGGACAAGGACAAGGACAAGTACAAGGACAAGGACAAGGACAAGGACAAGGACAAGGACAAGTACAAGTACAAGTACAAGTACAAGTACAAGTACAAGGACAAGTACAAGTACAAGGACAAGGACAAGGACAAGGACAAGTACAAGTACAAGTACAAGTACAAGGACAAGGACAAGGACAAGGACAAGGACAAGGACAAGGACAAGGACAAGGACAAGGACAAGGACAAGTACAAGTACAAGTACAAGGACAAGGACAAGGACAAGTACAAGTACAAGTACAAGGACAAGGACAAGGACAAGTACAGGTACAAGTACAAGTACAAGTACAAGTATAAGTATAAGTATAAGTATAAATATATATACTCTATTATAATAGACTAGCTTTTACCCGGGGCTACGCCCGCGTGGTCAAAGGGAATTAACAATGACTTGTGTATCATATACGTGATTCAGAACTTGAAAATGAATTTTACTAACGCCATCTATTAATAACATTCGGAACTAAATATCTATCAAATAACAAAACATCGATATCTTCCCATGGGGATGTTTTACCGCGGTAAAAAGTAGCCTACGTCACTCTCCACCCTCCTCACTATGTCGACACACAAAAACAATACCATATACATAATAGCTTCCTTGCGACGTGAAAGCCGGACAAACAAACAAATAAACAAACAAACAAACACACTTTCGCATTTATAATATTAGTATGGATATAAGATAAAGATATAGATATAAATCTAATATATAAAATTTCCATGTCACAATGTGTTGTTTGTTGCAGTACTCCTCCGAAACGGCCTTACCAATTTTTACCAAATTTTATATGCGTATTCAGTAGGTCTGAGAATCGACTAACATCTATTTTTCATCCCCCTAAATGTTAAGGGTAGTCCACCCCAATTTTTTTTTTTAAATTTTTAGATAATTTTTTTTTTATGATACAGCATTAGAAAATACATACAACCCTGAATTTTCAACCCTCTACGATCAACCCCTATTTTTCCATCGCGATTTTTATTTTTAATAATTTCCTACTTTTATTGAACGTTTTCGATTATAAGTAATGGTAGTCGTAGTGGTAGTGGTAGGGGTAGTGGTAGGGGTAGTGGTAGGGGTAGTGGTTGTAATAGTGGTAGTGGTAGGGGTAGTGGTAGGGGTATTGGTAGGGGTAGTTGTAGTCCACACACTTACATGAAGTTCTCCCAAAATATTCAGTAAAAATTATTTATATGGCAAAACAACGTTTGCCGGGTCAGCTAGTCTTATATATAAAATTTCCGTGTCACAATGTTTGTTGCAGTACTCCTCCGAAACGGCTTTACCGATTTTTACCAAATTTTATATGCGTATTCAGTAGGTCTGAGAATCAACTAACATCTATTTTTCATCCCCCTAAATGTTAAGGGTAGTCCATCCCTAATTTTTTTATTTTTATTTTTAGACAAATTTTTATTTTTGTATTTTTTTATGATACAACATTAGAAAATACATACAACCCTGAATTTTCAACCCTCTACGATCAACTAAAAATTATTTATATGGCAAAACAACGTTTGCCGGGTCAGCTGGTCTAATATAAAAACGTGGTATTAATAATTGGTTGTATATTGTACTGTGTGTATGAATAATGCTAGAAAAAATAAAAATATATCATACTTTAACCACACTTTAACTATCCCAAGGAGTGCAATAGGTAAGTAAATATTTGATTATTACTTTTTCAAGTAAGTACCTTTATTTTACGGAATTATCCTTTTTTTAATAAGAAATGTGTACTACACGGTGTGTTTTTACCTTTTTATTATTATTACAAGCTTTTACTAAGCATTTGTAGGTATGTGGGTGGGTTGGTACGTACTATGTGTTTTAAATTTAAGTATTGCAAGTGAGATTTGAACCACATCCAGATGTCTTATTGAACTGAAATTTTTCCTGCGTAACTTCGGTGACAGTACAATAATATGATAGATTATAACCTGACGCTGCAGCTAGGATTTGATATGCCATGTGAGTGTTTCCTGATACATTACTTGAAAAAACTATATATTAGATTTAGAATTTTCCATACCATAAAAATAAATAATTCAAATTCAAATTCAAATTCAAATTCATTTATTTGCACTAAAATTGGTACAGTAAAGTTCTTAAATTTAACAAATTCCATCAATTTTAACCACTCTGTGGCATGCAAATATACATAGATGTCAAGTTAATAAGTTAATAGTATCTGTCATTAATTAATTAAGAAAAAAATTTAAAATATTATTATTACATTCATGTCATACAATGCAATTCGATTTTATCTAAGAGAATGATACAATTACAGTCACTTTCCACAATAAAGATTCAAATAATACATTCAAAATGATGTCATAATTTCATAACTATAAGTCAGTTTTTGTCTCTCAAAAGTTCTTTTACTGAATAGTATGATTTTTCTAGTAACCAATGTTTAAGTCTTTTTCTGAGAGGCCTTTCCGGGAGACTTGTGATGTCTTGTGGTATTGCATTATATACTTGAATGCACATACCTTTGCAGTTTTTTTTTAAATGCTCTGTGTTTGGGCATTTTCCGTATACTAGCCTATTTGGGTTTCTGGTATTCCGTTCATATATATCACTTGCTTTTTTAAATAGCGTGGGATTTAGCTTGACATATAATACAAGTTCGAAGATGTACATGCAAGGTAGTGTCAGGATTCCTAAGGTTTTGAATAAGGGTTTACATGAGTCTGTACAAGTCATCCCTCTGATAGCCCGAACACATTTTTTCTGTGCAAGAAATGCCCTGTTAATTTCGCTTGAATTTCCCCATATTATGAGCCCGTATCTAAGGGCAGATCCTACATATGCATGATATGCTGTTATTACAGTATTAGATGAAGCTCTCTTACGTAATTGGTTTAGAACATAGATAAATCTGTTTGTTTTGCTGCATACTTTATCTACGTGAGCCTTCCAGGTGCATCTATTGTCAATTAAAATACCTAAAAAGTTGACTTTTTCTGCTTCATTTATGTATTGTTTATTATATTGCAGCTTTACTTTTTGAATTTTTTTATTCCTATTACGGAATTGGATAAAATTGGTTTTGTTTATGTTTACATTCAGATTATTATTGTTCAGCCAGTTTATAACTTTGTCAATGGTAATATTTATGTCCGATTCAATGTTATTGTTCATTATAATTGAGATGTCATCCGCGAATAGAATACATTTGTCTGTAATAATGTCAGGGAGGTCGTTAATGTATAATAGGAATAACAGTGGTCCAAGCACACTGCCCTGCGGTACGCCATATTTGTTTGTCTTGAATATGGATCTATGTGTTATTATTTCAGCATTTTTGTTGACATGCTGTATATCGACACATTGCTTGCGATCACTTAAATAACTTTGTAACCATTTATGTGCAGGTCCTCGAATTCCATAATTGTCTAGTTTTTGCAGCAGTAAGGTATGTGAAACAAAGTCGAATGCTTTGCTCATGTCAAAGAATACGACGACTGGCAAATGGTGACTATCGACCAAATCTACAATTGTGCTTATTAAGCTGTAACATGCGTTAGTAGTGGATTTATGCTTTTGGAATCCATACTGTTCGTGTTTTAGGATGTTAAACTTTTTAAAGTATTCTATCAATCTAAGATTCATTGCCTTCTCAAAGATCTTTGACAGAATTGGTATAAGGGTTATAGGACGGTAGTTACTTGGATCTTCTTTGCTGCCTTTTTTATGTAGTGGCTTGACTATGGAAAGTTTAAGCGGTGTTGGAAACCATCCATTTTCGAATGATGAATTTATCAGATGTACTAGTATAGGTGCTAGTTCGTCTTTAGCAGCTTTAATAATTTTCGTAGATACTTCATCTATACCTTCTGCGCTGGTGTTATTTAACGACGAGATAATATTATTTACATCCTTAATGTTGAGGGGTTTTAAGAATATGCTACCAGATAGCATCTGTTTATTTGTGTTTTTCAAGCACTGATTGTGCTGCGTTGTCCTGTTTGTTATCTGTAGGTAATAAAATATTAAAAAATAAAAATTATAAAAATAAAATTATTAGAGTAAGAAATTTGTAAAGTATGTTATTTTCTATTTTCTATTCTGTATTGGTTCTTATTGTAGTATTCTTTTTATATTCTGAATAATAAAACTATTTAACAAATGATTTCTTTAATTTCTCTTAACCTGTTGTGACAACCCTACCAAAATAGGTAACAATTTTGCATGTTCTTAAGAAGCTTACCCCCGTATTCACAAACGATACTATGAGGTCTCACAGTACTCGCGAGCGCATAGGGTCATTCAAACCAATTCATAAACAATACTTAGGTGAAATCCGCTACTGTGCGTCTGTCAAAAGGGACGCATAGCTAAGATAGCTTCTGAGCTACTTTAACGAACGCATAGCGTCGAATTGTTTTGTCATTTACGTCAAAATTGAAATATCAAAGAAGGGTGGTTGCACGTTGGATAAATTAGTATTATTATTTAAAAAAGGAGTTACTTATTACAAAATTCTACCTATTAAAAACAATGAATTACAGTTGTGAGGAAGAGTTTGACAAACAAATCAATTAAGGGAAATTAAAGGTAAGCGTCCACTTGTCGGTATCGTACGCATCGGACGCATCGCACGCAACGGATCGTAGTATTATTTGTCTATAAACTCATATAAGTGCGTCCACCTGTCCGCATCGTACGCATCGCACATCGGCAATGCCGACACCGTTGCTCCGACCGAGAGGCAACTTTTATCCGTTTGATGCGATGCGTCCGATGCGTGCGATACCGACAAGTGGACGCTTACCTTTAAACGATTATTGCTGCTTGCTGTGACATAGACATGCTTTGATAGTTGTCAAAACACTAGAGTGAACTTCGCCATATCAAATGGACCAATCACAGAGCTGAATTCAACGCTATGAGACCTCATAGCTAAGTAATGTTTGAGTGTTGTTTATGAATTGAATGGCTCGACATGAGGAGCGCATAGAGAATTAGCGTTCTTTGCATAGTGTTGTTCAGTTACTCAGCCAAGTAATGTTCATGAATACGGGGGTTAATCTCTGTACCTAATATCTACTTTGTGGTTTTACTGCGTGATGTCGTAACCTTCCTCAATTCTAATTTAAATTCTAATTACATTTTTTTTTAAATATGACCAAACATAAGAAGCAAAATGAATACGGTATGCCCGCAAGTAAAAAATGATGTCACTAATTATGTTTTAACTACTGAAAAACAACAAAAAGAAATTATTTTTATTAAAATTTCCCGCCACTGAGCGAAGGAACCACCTTAGGCCTTCCTTAAGCTAACAATGATTAGGAAAACGTAAACCATAATTAAATGTAGAAAGTCAGTGTCAGGCGTGAAACAATTTTTCTGCACATGATTTATGATAATTTTTTTGAAGAATTCTTCCGATGTTTTAATACTTGCGAACGAACGAAACCTTTCCTTCTCTTCGCTGTGAGCTTCGGATGTAAGGATGGTCCTTCTATCCGGGCAATTGCTTCAGGGGTGAACCCCGTCGGTGACAACCCCGCTGTTGAGAGTGGGATTGTATTATAAGATTTTCGTTAGCGACAATAGTAAATAGGTATCTATAGGTATCTCTACCTAATCAAAAAATCAAGGTCTTTTAACAGAAAATTGAGGTCAGTTTTAATAATAATGCATTTTTATAATACTTTTGATCTGATTCAAAATTGAAGGTAAATGGGACAAAACAGAACTCCCAAAGGTCACAAGCATCTGTTAAATTTTGAAATTACCTTTTACTTTTCAATTTTAAATTATTTCAATGAAACGATCTTGGATCTTAGACTTTATACATTTTAGTTTTGACTACTTAGTCAAAAATGTTTAAGTACTTTCATTTTTTTGTCATACTCACCGAGTAAGCTAATTTTATCCTAACCTACGGTAAAATACCACGTCTTAGATCTTAGCTACGAGTAGCTAAATTACTGAAAGAAGAGAAATATTTAAGCTTGAGTAAAATTCTACCAACATATACAAAGAGTAACTTAAACTTGTGGAAAAATAAATATATTTAGAATTCCGGAAGAAAATATCATAAGTGGGATACATCTGAATTATTTATAAGTTAGCAGGTGTGCGTAAAAAGAACCCGCCCATCGTTTTGAGAGTTAATATCTATCTTATTACATTTTACAAAGCGTGTTATAAACTCATACAAGTTGTATACAAGTATGTTGTCAACTACCACAGGCATTTACTATGGGTACTGGCAATAGGGAACAAAAATTATGCATGTATAGACATACTTGTTACTTCGATATAACAGATCAATCGTTACATGTGACATTCGTGATGAAGCTAAAACTGAACTAAACGTTTGTGTATGATTGCATCTTAAAATCACATCAACTACGAATTTCAAAACTCATTGGCGTATAATTTTCTTTCATAGACTGGAAAGAAAAGATAAATCCATTGGATGAAACCAAACACAAATGTTAAATCTCTAGGATATTTATAAATTAAATTGTTTTAATGAGGGAATCTATATAATAAAAATGAATCGCAAAATGTGTTGGTAAGCGCATAACTCAACAACGCCTGGACCAATTTGGCCAATTCTTTTTTTTAAATGTTCGTTGAAGTTCAAGGATGGTTTTTACGGCGAGAAAAATTTGAAAATTCATCCCCTAAGGGGGTAAAACGGGGGTGCAAAGTTAGTATGAAGCTTTGCCGTTTTTGAAGTTAGTGAATGTGTAACGCGAGCGAAGCTGCGGGCGTCCACTAGTTAAAAATAAGATACACTCTATCTAGGGGTTGGACGCTTGAATTAATCGCCACCAGAAACTAATAAAATGTGTCATGCCACTTTGACTGTATGATTTAAAAATTGCAAAGTCAGTCTAATTTGCAGTATAATACGCCGTTAACGAAGAACAGCAATATTATGTGCGGTCGGTACACCTCGATGCAACGTTTAATCTAACTTTACTCGCCGAGTATTCTGACCGAACTTGTACTTGGTAATGATTATGTTGTTCAAAGTTCAGTGGCCATAAAGAAACTTGTAATTTTGGTAAAGCTAAATGTCTTCAGAATATATATTCCACAGGATATAATTACATACAGTTATTCTCGGTAGCATCGAGTTTTTGAACCGTCGGTAGATAAAAAATATCCTGGCGGGAGAGGACTGCAAACAAGCACTGTACGCTGACGAGACAGCCTTTTACACTACGTCAATATCGAATGCCTTGCGGCAAAAAAGCTGCAGAGAGGGCTGCCATTATGGCTCAACAAATTCAAAACAACGTGACTATCAGTCACGGCTATCAGCCCAACCTTGCAGACTGAAGCTTCTTGGCGAAGAGATCCTATGGTCAATGGACATCAGATACCTTGGTGTGACCATTGACAGGAGCCTGAACATGTCAAAGCACACCAAGAAGGTTCTGGCAAAAACTTAAAACAAAGCTCAGCCTTTAGAAGAACTCATCAGGTACAGGCGACCAACACTGCCCGCTCCTGGTATGCACTTACCTCCGCTACCAGCAAGAGCATTCAAAGGGGTCAAGATTTAAATGTTGCACACTATAACCGGAACCGCACGATACGTGCGAATTACCACAATCCAGAAGGATATTCACCCCCAACTCCACCATCTGCGTGACCTGATGCCGCTTCACGCTCGAACACCTGACACTCCCGAAAAGGCCTTCCCTTGTGATTTGTACCCAAAAGAAGACCCACGGATAGCTCAAGCTCCTAAAAGACCCTCGAGCACAATCCAAGCCACCGCTCGACCGCTGGTCGGTTCCTGCTGGACTTCCCACCAGAGGGATTAACCCTGTAGAACCAGACAGACTATAGAGACTCCCCAATTAAAAGCGCGAGATGAAAACCCACGATAAAAGCCTCACTTTGCCACTAACCGTCGTAGAGTCAAGTTACCCTGAAGATGGACCGTTTGGAAGTGTAACACGTGTTAACTGTGGTTCGTATTTTGGTGTATATTTTCAATGTTATATATGTATGCATTCTTATGTGGGAGGTGCCAAGTGCATGAAAAAATCATACGGCCTAAATGCAAAGTAAAAACTTACTTTATAATAATAGGATAAAATAAATGAATCTGGATCAACCCACTAAAGCCTTCATGGTGGCGTGATATGTACCTCATAATTATTGATAACTTGCCGACCACATATCTTAAACATGCATTAATTTATTTGTTCTTCGAAGCATTAGTCCCAGTTGAGTTTTAAAGTCGTTAAACTACGAGTCGTCTTATGTCAAGTCGAGGGTCTTCAGGTAGCCTAAAACTTGAGTTAGTATAGCCAAATCAGTTCGTCTTAACATATTGATCGATCAGTTGCGTAGTGAGCTCGTTGGATATTATATGCTTTCCTCCCTACCGTACAGGAACAGCTTATTTAATCTGGATCAAATTCCCGACCCGCCCCGCCCGCATATTGTGATATCCAAACTTCGAAACTCGGATATTGCTTAGATCATCGTTAACACTTGCTTTACTCGACTTAAGCAACTTATTAATTAGTTGGCGCACTTTTTCTGCATGGATCGGATACACCAACTTCACAGTTTTGAAGACCTACCGTTAACTAGCGCCTCATTTTTCACCGAGATGATATTAATTCTTTAAACTTTTCGGTCCTTTTAATATGCATGACATCGAAAACAGTTTCAATTTTTTTTTTTGGAAATAACAATAAAATCATAAAAATTTAGCTTAAAAAAGATTAAAAAATTCTTAACCTATAAAATAAATTCGGTATAAAATCAAAAATGATATTTGTCTTTTAATCGACTTTCTAGAACATTCGCCGTTGCTACCTCTAAGATTACAGCCTTAAGCGAGAGACATTAAATCTTGACGCGAGCAAGTGTTCCTATAATATTTCAGATGACGGAAGCCCCCCATTAAAACTTCCCGTGGGGTTCATTCACATAGTTAATGTTGCACTGGCCACAGTAACCAAAATGTCTCGAGGAAACTTCCAGAAAGTTTTAAGTCACTCATGAATAGAAGGCCTGACTCGCTTCACTTGTTATGGTCGAAACTTTTTTATTTTCTTGTCCATTTGAGACGCGCTGACGATTTACCGACGGCCCGATGAATAATTAGGAAGAATATCTTGCCTGTCACGTTGCTAATGAATATTAGAACAGGCTTGTACTTTAGGATTTCACGGGGAAAAAATATATTTGGAAAGAAATCTGCGGTTGCTACTCGAGAGCGGAGAAAATTCGTTAATTAAGGAAGGCGGAGAGATAAATAAGTCACTAAGCTAAGCGCAAATTTGTCCATCCATCGTGTTTTTGCCAAAGCCTTCCAAGGAGTTACTTAGTTATTGGGTATTTTTTCTGGTAGCGCGAGCGGATGAATTATATGAGCCATTTGTGTGTGTGAATTCAGTTGAAATGACCTATTTATTTCGATTCTTTGTGCGAGTCAGACGGCAAATAAATATTAGCTTCTTTAAACGATTTTTCACGCGGTCGCATTTTTTTTTGAACTCGTGCTGTCTAACGTTACTGCGGGTGGTTCAATATTTAATTATCTAAAAACTTCGATAAAAAGGTAAACTGAGGACCACAGAGAAATCAAGCACACGTATTATTCGAGAACATAATGGAGAACACTCAACCAGGATGATTTATTCAGCGGGTGACTATCAATTTCTTAAAACGCATATAACTTAGAAAACATTTCAACATTAGCACTCTCGAGCGAGAGGTTAATACAAAACCTGAAGTGATTCGATATTATAGGTATTAAAAGTAATTTACAGTCAGCCGTCTAAGAATACCTATTTAGTTAATTCAATATCATTCAATATTATCCAATCAGTGTCCTAATTGTTATTAATAAATTTTGAATATACATAGATCGCCAATCATATTAATTTTGTTTCTCTGCCTTCGATGAGATCTACTAATAATTTGAGGTTCATGCAAAGGCCTGTGATGTGGGCTTTATGATGGAAGTTTGAAGATGGCTGGTTGGTAGTTACCAATATATTTTTTTACATTATTAAGACAGTCAATGTTAAATGTTCGAAATTCAAATAAGACGGCAGTAATAACATTTAATACTACTTTACTGGCGTGTTTTTTACTGAAGTTCCTAAAAGTGAAGCTGCTTCTTATTTCCCTCATTGTATTATTAAAAAGCAACTTTAAGTATCTCCAAATAAATACATAATAAATAAAAATACAAAGACAAACACTTTAGGCAGGTATTAGGTTGTAACCCCGGCCCGCACAAAGACTGGGGTCCCATTGATACGTCCGCGGACAAAAGGGGTCCAACCCGGCACTTACCAGCTCAAAAAGGTTACAGATTAAAAGTGTTTGTATTTATTTTTTGGAACAGAATACACGGCACTATAGAAAGGAATAAATCGTAGCACACGATTTTTCTTTTGTTCGTAAAGGGCATGTACATAATTATTGTGTCGGGTTACACCCAACTTGAGATGTACTGTCCGTTATGAGCACGGCTCGTGGAAGTGATTATTTTTGAGGGAAAAAAATCCTAAAGCAATTTTTTATATAAGTTATCGATGAAGAAATGTACAATTAAAACAAACGTTAATCGTATTTACTTTGCAAAAATAATATTGTGATATCTGACTGTGTATTTATATTGTGATTCAAAACTGGTCCTTCGCTATTTCCATTCCATACTAATTTATAATAATTTCCTAAAAAACACTGACCAATCTAAGCTGACCAACTTATATTATGGTATCTCTATTAATATCATCATGTTCCTTTATATGTTCTCCAAGCCTCATCCTCCGAATCACTAAATAAAATGAAACAGATATTTTATAATCAGTAATTCTCCTGACTGGGTCATCTTTAGAAATTACTTTCTCATAAACCGTATACGATACTGAATTTCTAGTAAAGTTGAGCGCACCTATTGAAAAGACGAATGGAATGGAACGATGCACAATAGAAATGGTGGATTAAGACAAACGCAGACTAGGTTATGACAAAAGGAGTTTAAAAGCCATTGTCCATTGTTTGGAGCCGTGCGGAATAGAATTTGAAGATCTGGGTGCACTTTTCCACTTCTTTCTGAGCGAATACTTACCAACCATGTCATTTACTGTATTGTCGTCAAGCTCTAAATGCATCGTATACAAAATTAACAAAAATGAATTTAAATCTAAATAATCAGCTTTGGTGTTGATATCCTAGCTCCAAAAGTCCTTTAGGTACTCGTAATTGCAGAAGACTAACTAAGTAATAATATCTACCTAATGATGATAATAGATATTTGATGGCGATGATATCGTGAAAATGAAAATACAAGATAATTGTAAGATTTCGTAAGCTTCCTACCTACGAAGTGAAAATAATCAGTCTGTATGGGTATTTCATACAGAATACGAGACAATGTTACATTGTAAACGGATGCCAATGCAATACCAGCGCAAATCTCGTTCGTTGTGTAAATATTGAATTATTGCTCCAGTAGAATGGTCGCTTCCGGCGTCGGTCACCGGCTCTTTTAATGCTTGACTGTTATATTTTTGTTCTCTTCTCTTTAATCCACTATCCAGATCGGCTTTTACGTGCCTCCATTACAAAGTTTTTTTTTTTTCGAATGATCTCTCGCTCTACTGGCCTTTACAGCATCACCGAATAGCTAATAAAGGTAAAAATGTATATTCGAGCCGCGCACGAACAAATGCTTCAAGGCTTACCAGCAAACCTATACCATATTAATTTCACAAGTATTGAGACCGAGTTTGTAAATCGAAACATAGAACTTCGTTGCAATATAGTAGAAGAACAAGAAAACAAATAAATTCCATAGTTTTTTTGTGCTCACTATACAGAATTCGTTCCATACCATTCAAATCCATTCGAAGAAACTGTGAAGCCGGAACAAATACTGAGAAACAATGAAGTGGAGTCTTTGACCTAGATCTTTCTCGGCTCTCTTATTAGACTAACCCTCTGTTTTGTAGATGGTTCGCTTAATACATTTTTATACAAAGCGCCAACTTAAATAGATCTTGAAGCTTTATTTTATTGAACCGCAGTACTGTTGTGACGTGATCGACAAAAGTAAAGCTATATAGTATCAAGACAAAGTCGGCAATAAAATGCAAAATAATGAATTCCGTTTAAGAGACACGTCAAGAATCAAAATCGATTGAATTAGATTAAAACCTAAAATAATTAAACATATAGGAAATATGTACCTACTACATATCTACCTAATACAAACCTAAAGTATTCCATCAGAGTTCACAATTTTATCGATTCGCCCAATTAAGATGTCATGACTTTTTGAGAAAAAACTAATCAGGTAGGTAGGTATACGTACTTAGGAAATATGAGGGGAAACTTTTCACATTAATATTGTGTGATTGAAATGAGGTTATGTGGGATTTCCACCCACTAAAACTTTCTTGGTGGTGTTCCTTAGCACTTGAAAGGAGTGCGGGATATCTGTCAGAATGTATCATGTCTCCATTTTTAAAGGTGAGGAAGAATCGCTTGTAGTTTTTTATATGGTGATCACAAATATTGCCACCCAATAGTAAAAAAAAGAAGTACGAACCAATAAACATAACATAATAGTGCGACTTTATTTTGCTGAAGGGGTAGGCAGATTTGTGTAAATAAAAGTACAAGTTTATCTGCAATTTATTTAAAAAATCAATATTGTATAACCTTAAAAAAAGGATTACAATGGGCGGACTTATCTAATGCCGTAGGGCATTCACTTCCATTCAACCCAGGTGCTGATGAAAGGATGTTGTGGGCGTATACAAAATCAATCATCAGGCCTAATCCAAGGGAGGATTACTGCTTATTTAAAAACAGTCAACACCATGAGTATTCGAGCTATAAATAAAGGCGACGTACTTGTTCTTTAGCGATCAAAGAGGCAACGTCTTAACAGTTTATACTACCTAGGTATGCGTCTACGGTACAACGGGCTGTGCGATCACCGAAGCGCGTCGTATTGCAGACAGTCTGCAGTGAACACGGCCAATCCAAACGATGTTCTCAGCTCCGCGATCTGATATTCTCCTCAAATATGTTAAGAAAAGTGGAATTAAAAGTACCACAAGCTATTCAATCGATCCAGTCAATCGAACTTGAGTCTTCTTCGGCTATTCATGCGAATTATGAAGAATGCTAAGATAAGATAATATACTTGTGTACGACGACAGTGAACTCCTCCAAAATAGCTGGATAGATGTTGATGAAATTTTTTGTTGTGTGTTCAAGGGGATTCGAGGATGGTTTAGATTCACAATTTGGGCCACTGGAAAATGTTTTTTAACCACTATTTTAGTATTTTTATTTTTAACCGTCGTTCATTGACGTGAAGCTTCGCGTCACTTTGACATTTCATATGGAAGAACAACGTTTGCGGGGTCAGCTAGTATATTACATATTGTTATGAATATTGAGTAACGCCAAGTCTCAGCCCAGCACTGATTGTGGAAAACTGCCACAAATAAAACAATCGAACTTGAGTCTTCTTTGGCTATTCATGCGAATTATGATGAATGTGCCGTTGGCATGATATCTTCTAACAGTAAAATTTCCAGAGAGCACTCAACATTGTAAAGCCAGTAGAACACACATAGTTAGCCTATGTCCCTTCGTAAACTGAGGGGTTCCACCCTCATCCTCTCGGGATCATCTGGAAGACACGCGACCGTATACAGTGATAACATGTACTAATCTCTCTATTTTGTGGTAAGTATGAAGCACTGGATAATGACTTACTTAAAGCCCCCGTGCGCCCGGTACTTTGTTAACATCAAAAAATCTCCAACGGCATTGTCAACAAACTTCAAACTTGAACGTCTCAAGGACGCAGGGAGCTCGAGAATGGGGGCAAGCGATTTCAAGGGAGCCTCGAATAAATTCAAAAGTTGTCAGCAGCTAGCCAATTGAATGGCCAATCAAAGCTTTTCACTTTGGTCGCTTCAGACGGGCGCCATTTTGAAAATAAAACTGCTATAACTGGGCGCTAATAACTAGAATTTATTTCGACATCTCGTTAGTACCACTGCACTGTTTCAAACACAACTTCAAACTTTGAATATGGCGTGTTAAATAAAACCTATTTTACAAATACGTGCTTTGACCAAGGATTCCCAGTGCTGTGGTGACTGCGCCTTAAATCTTTCAATCAATTTAAAAACCATCCTGATAATTCCATATTAATATTGAAATGAACGCTTCTTCATAAGTATGGACACAATAATTAAGTTAAACTGGTTATTTTTATTTCGATAATTTAAGTTAGTTAATTGAGTAACAACAGATACAGATATGTCAATGTAGCATTGAAAATTAGTATTGATTTACACTAGGCTTGAGTGCAACCTTCGCTTAAAATAATAAATATTTTATTCGTTTGATAAACCTTCCAATCCACTCAAACAAATTAAATGTGTCTATTTACTACTGTAATACTATTTATAACTGTCATACATCAGTGAATGGTTGTTAGGCGTAATTAAAACAAAGTAAATAACGTCATTAACAGTCACTATCAACAATCGTAAAAATTAATAATAACTGGTTGCCTCGTCTTCCCTTTCATTATATATAATTAAAACTGCCCACGTACAGCGACACATATGCTATGAAATTGCTCATGGCACGCTCCCAGTAAGGCTATTGCTATACCATTATTTAAAGCTATATGTAGATTATTATTATTATTAATACAGTGTAAACTCTTTATAACGAATTTCAAGGGACCGAGCATTTTCTTTCGTTATAAAGAGTTTTCGTTATAGGGAGAGAAGAGAAAAAGTATACCAAATGTAACTAATTACAATTATTTCTAATTTTATTACTATCTATACAATAGATAAATTATTCTAAACACTTATATTCTGTTAACTTTGCCTGACGTGTTGGTTTACGACTGCTAATACACGATAGGTGACGATGGTGCGTTTAATAATTGAGACCAAATTTCCTACAGCCAATGTAATCTATGAATAGCACACGTGTTAAGGCAATTAACAATAACAAAAGCTAGATAGCTGTTTTTGACCTCAGGTATCTTTCTTAGAAATTGCGGCACCTCAAAAGATTAGTTTTGTTTTGTTTTAATATGTAGTTGATGTCTAAATATGAAGATATTTATTCGTAATAGAGAATGGCTGATGCGTTATAGAGAGTGAATTAATGTATGGGTTTTATGGTAAACCAACCAAATTGAACTAATTTCTACGTTATAGAGAGTTTATCGTTATAACGAACGACGTTATAAAGAGTTTACACTGTATATGTAGATGCTAGGATTTCAATAAATATTACATATTTTATTACTGAACGATTCGTGAGTGTCTATATTCATAGTTGAAGTTACTGGCTTACTCACGTGTGATTTAAGTCGGAAATAGGCCGACTAGTTTCGATCTATTACGATGATCATCTTCAGGAGTGAACGCGCTCGCGGCGGGCACGGCGTACACTGCGGGATAGCGCGCGCGCAGCTCGCTCTGTCATGACAGTGCGAGCTGCGCGCTATTAATATTACATATTAATTGAAATTCAATAAATATGTAACGATACAACCTTTAATGCATGGAATCCCTCTTGTTTGCGACATCTATACCTACTAATATTAAACAGAGGAAACATTTGTTTGTAATGTTTTTACACAAAAACTACTGGACCGATTTCAAAAATTCTTTTACCCTTAGAAAGCTGCATCTTGACTGAGTGACATAGGCTATATAATATTACTAGGTGTAAACGAACCTATTGTTATGTCTAATTCGTCCACTAGTAAAACATACAGTGAAACTATTAGTTCAATGCAACAGCCCGGGTGCGATTCACAGGTCTGGTAAAATACCTATAACGGGTTTTTCTGTCTAGAAATTCTCACTATTAGCTCAGATTTTTATTAGTGTATAATATTAGAACACTTATTAGGCTTTAATTGTAGGTTCACCAACTTTTACATGGAAATTGGGATCTACATTATCCAAAATGGGGGATAAACATGTTTGATGAAAAGTGGGGTTAGAACACATCGCCTTCGGGGTAAGTAGGCGTGATGTTAAGTCCATGGAATTCATCTTTCAAAGCTTCTACAACTGATTAGATTATACAAATTTAATAATATAGTAATATGATTGATACGATTGCTAAATACTTTTCCTTGGTTCTATGTTGTATTAATATGAGAGTACGATGTCAATCTGAGTATACGTGACATTAAATTTGTTCGTTAGTCGCTACCAGTTGAACGATTGGCTAAATCGAAGTTAGTGGAAACATCGCATTAACCGACACACTGACTCACTAACCCACTATTTGTAAGTGGAGTCCCCTTCAAACGCATTCAGGCGCATTAACCATTCATCGTGCGGAACCCTAAAACACCTGGAGGAATTGTCGCAGACGAGAGTTATGGATACGGAATGCTTCATCGCTTTAAAGCTAAAAGATAGACCAAGGATTTAGGATATTCGTCCAATATTGGATATAATAATATCTCTCTCTCAATATTTGAATCGGAATCCACTCTGATCAGTATCAGAGTTGATTCCGATTGTTAAAGAGAGGTTTAACCAGTAACATGTACACTATACAGTTACAAATCAGCAGTTAAAACACGTTAACTAGGTTGTACTCCTAATCAACTAGGTATTTAGAATAATCCGATTCGTGAGAAATTTAAATTTTAAATTATGATAGTATTGAAAGCTTAGTCAGATGTAATGTTCGTCTATTGTACCGTATCTACTCAGATGTAGAAATACTTCTAAACTCTTACCAACAAATTAACAAAAAATCAAAGATAAGTTGAAGATAAACTACCATATTTTTTAATACAACCTTCGCTGAGAAAAATCGCTCTTCGCCAAAGTTCACTCAATTTACCTCAGCGGGAATGTAAAGAGCTTTAGCTGGAGCTAAAAGCTCGGGGACAATCAGCTTTCTCGGCGACCGGACGGGAGGACAGGACGCGTCGTCCTATTAAGATAAATTGTTGGCCCGCGAGATACAAATAGATGGTCACCGTCGACCGTGCTTTCAAAGCTTTAGGTGTTCCACGTTTGTTTTATTTTTGCGTTTTGCTGTTTTCAACTTCAAAGCAACGGTGACAGCACTGACAGCCCAGTGGCTCGAATCGACTCGCTGTCGTTTAGTCAGGGTTGCCAGCATTTAAAAATAAATAGAGTATATCTATTGTCAGAAAGGGTAAATAAAGAGTAGGTACCCACTTACAAAAAGAGTAAATTTATTTTAACTTTCAAAAAAGTATTTTTGTATACCTTTTGTGGCACAACAATATTGCTTCATTTTAAAACAAACTATAATATGGGTCCAAACATTCTAAATGGTGAGTGCGTTCAGAAAGGTCGCGAGCTTGGCTTGGGGACACCAACAATTAACAGACATTAAAATGTTTGGGTTATGAAAATGGATATTCATGACTGGTTGACTGGTATTAATGTAGTAAACATTGTATAAAAAAAGGATATTTTAGCATACTCTATTAGTATTATAGATTATAACGTAAACCTACATGAATACTCTATTATTTTACAGTATGGTTGACAACTCTAGTCTTAGTTCAAATCAAAGCAGCACTCCCTGATGACTTTTCTTAGTAGAAATTAAATATCACGGTGTAATAGTGAAGGAAAATATCGTGGAGAAACCTGCATGCTTACGATTTTACCATTGTGTTCTTGAAGACATGTGAAGTCTGCCAATCCGCACTTGGCCAGCGTTGTAGACTAAGGCCTTATCCCTCCCATTCTGAGAGGGGAACAGCCCAACATTCCGACAAAGAAAGGGTTGTGATGATGCTATAAATCAGTTTGCTGGTCATTTACTCTGTAGTAGGTACTACAATTCAACAGGTATCTGAAGTTTAGATCTACTGATTCGGAGGTTATAAAGAACTTGTAAACAGCTTGGTTTCATGCACCAATACAAGCGTAAGGCCATTAAAAACTTACCCCGATACCTTTTCCGACTCAGCTGCCAGTAACCAAGTGGAATCCAAGAAAATGTATTCAAGAGAACCTGCGGCGAAACTTTCATAAATCCCTCTTTCCAAACTAGTACACAACACACACTTAACGATGCGAAGTGGCGAAATCTGCGGATAATAGAGAGTCGATTCCAATACGAATATTTCGTATCGAGCCGCCGCCACTCGATGTATCGAGTCGTGAAATCTCTTTCGGAACCGTCGCTACCTCGCCGATAAATACGGAACAGCATTATTGGTATCGGAAACTCATTCCCACATAAAATTATACCGTTCATAAATCGATATTTCTTCCAATTCCCTGAATGCGGTGCGTACATGCTTATGGTTTCTTTTGTGTTAAATGAATGCGGACATTTTGTTTTTACGTTACCATTTTATGTAATGTCCGCGCTTTTGATATCTCAAACGGATTGCGTGCCGTTTATGTCACCATATTAATGAACTATAAACACTTAGTCTGGCGATAGTCGAGGCACTACGTTTCATACTTTTTTCCACCTGTACGAAAACTGCCAATAACTGGCCCCAAGTATAGTTTTACCACACAAAACTTTTTTACCATCTAAAAGAGTATTCGTACTACCCTATCGACAAACTTATCCTGTTAACCCGTCGTTACTCTAGATACCTATTTGCTTTGTTTCAGTGGAGGCTGGAGCAATTTCATGTAGTTTATATTTGTTAATCGAAATAGCTTTGCTATTTAAGAGCAGGTCTCTCCAATTATGCCTGTAGATGGGAAAAAGTTAGCGAGCAGCGTTTTAAGAACTAAATTAAGTTCAGATAAAAGCAGGCCTGTTTTTAGAGAATGTAACTGTTATTTTGGCTGAGTCAAGAAGAATACTCCACCACGCTGCTCCAATGCTGCGGTAGATAGACTCTTCCATGTTCTAGCTTTGAAAGGCGTACAGGACATGTGTTAATCTGCCTCTTACTTTCCTAAATCCACCTCCAATCCTATCCTAATCCATCCTCCGACCTCTAAATTAAGCGATTTAGCCTTCGTCAGCTTCTCAAAAATGGATAGAAATGAACTTATGCTATCGAGTGGTGATACCAAATTATAGAAAATTAATAATTGTACTATTCTAACAAACAAAATAATAAAGCCACAGACATAATATAACGGATCGATTCGGATTATATCTTTTCTGAGTAAAAATAAATATTCACATTTGAAAACAGACCTAACACTGGACGGCCAAGCAAATTACAGAGAAGGCGATACAGCGAGATGAGTGAAAAATGTACCGACGCAATCAACCCGGGACGAAACGAGGCCGCGCCTGAAAAGAACCAAATTAGATCGTCTCAAGAACGACTCTTTCAAATACGCTGAGTTAAAAAGACCCCACTACTAATGAAGGGTTGGCTACGTACGCAGCCGCTGTTATGTGAGCTGGGATAGAAAAACGAATTTTATACGGTCGATGGTTTGGTGTTAATTTACTTTTGTGCCTGTCAGATTCGGTCAAAAACCCTTTTACCAACAAAAATCAGATAAAAGTAGTACTGGCTGACCAAAATAACTTCAACCACGTCCTGCAATGAATCGGAAGATAATATAAATATGTAGAAATCAAATTCAAGGCCATCAGGAGTTTCTGTGGAAAAACGATTAATACGATTTAGTCTAGTTTCCCCTATAACATTCACACGTAAATTACACGGTCGAATGTTATTACCAGGATTACTCACCTTACGTATATCGATGATAGCTAGCACGACGCGAGGAGCGATTCCCGAGTAATCTCATTTGCACCCGGCCCCGACAGACACGCTAAACCTCATTAAAAAGGCAAAGCGGCTTTATTACTTTGCTATTCCCTGTGAGGCGAATCTTCGCGGCAGATGATGTAAGGCCGCGAATGTTACTGCCTTTGTTGAGGCGGGCGTCTCTAACGAGGCTGCCTCTAGGGTGCGGACGTGGGAAATATTGGATGCGGTGTTTTCGACAATTTTTATTAAATATAAATTGTCTCGTTCGCCTAGTGGTCGCGAGCAAGCAACCTGATTGGAGGATTTTCTTCCCCAAATAACTCCCAGCTTATATCTCTATCTATGTATAGACATAGATATAAGCTGAGACTGATTGGGACTGATAGGATATTGGTATAGACCAATATTATAAAACTGAAGTTTGTTCTTTTGGTTGTAGGTACATGCTAATCTCAGGTTAAATTTGAAAAAATATTTCTGTGTTTGATAGTCCATTTATCGAGGAAGGCTCTAAGCCTATTTTTCTGTCTAATTCCACATGAGCGAAGCTGCGGGCGTCCACTAATTATTCTATAATAATCTATAAAAAAATAAGATTAAAACTAATCTACTTCCTTCGTCTGTAGGGTCTGTAGGGTTATAAAACCACCTCTAGTACACAACGATACTTACAACCCAAACCAGAGCTAAAACTCAACCCTATAGGTACAGCATAGATCATAACTCGTGTCCTTATGATCATGTAGATTAAAAACAAACAATTTACCATACCGCTCAGATATTGTCTACGGGAGACATAAAGTTTTACGATGTACGAGGATAATGTTACCGCTTTATTACTTTCATACTTTCACCACAATACGAGTTACCACACCGTACTTAATGCTCGCACGAATGGGATATTAAGCTTAATTATTATTTGAAGATTGCTCATAGGTTTGTGTAATTTTGGAGCACTGAGCCGTGATTTTTTCCTCTAATTCTAGACTAACCCTATAAAGAAGGATAAACGACCTGAAGAAGATGGCGATAAACCGCCAGACATGTCGGAGTGGTGTAATTTATAAGAGGTCCAGCAGCGGAACTCAAAAGGATCATTCAATATATGGATGGATCCAAAGGTAAACAATTTATTTAAAGTTTGGCTGAAGACAATTACATACGTCTTAATTAAATAAAAATCGAGTGCTCGAACACGCAACAAGCGTAGTGATTCAAAACGATAACATACACTGACGTGTTTTAATCAAATAGTGGTAATTATAATTAAACTATTACTTAGAAAGCTCGTGCGGGTCATATCTGACCCCAGACGCGAGTCGACTCATTAAAACCACGTCGCCTTACATATTCGTTCAACCGTGTTCACCCTCTGACCTGCTTACACGCCATTATGTAAACAAGGCTAAGACGGTTCCATACCAATTACCTAAGCCCGCGTGCAAACTGGCCGATACACACTAACAACAACTAAGTGAAATGATGGTGAATTTTTATCGAAAGCGACTAAGTTCAGATGAAGTACTTTAAATTAACAAAAAGTTCATGTTGTTGTATGTTAGTAAAATCAACCAACAACGGTGGTAACCGACATAGTACATTAGAATAGAAATATATAGGTAATTTAAGAGATGTTATGAAGTAATAGTCTTTCCCGACCTTCCTATGTACCTATTTTATATATCTAGTGTAGCAAACGAGCATTGAGCACCATATATTCGCTTCCACCCTTGATAACTGTGACATACCTTGAATAAGAATCATAGCATATGAGCCCGGTTCAAAGTCGGTCACACGTACGTTTCAACTTGGTATCCTTAAGGACTAAGATGGTCCTCTCTTACACATTACTGTTAAGGTTAATAGCTATAGTTTTAACAGTTAAACACTGTTTTGTTTAGTAAATATGGTACCTACCTAGCGTAATCAACAACATAACTACCACATGATTTACAAGCGAAATTGGAACGTGATTTCATGAATTTTCTAGCAAGCTACATTGTACGCCCACACAAACACAGTTTTACACACATAACGTATTTAGTTCGTGGAAATCACCCGCATTAAAATTTAACCATTTAAAAAAAAAAACAATTTTCGCATTACATAAGAGCTTGAATGTGTACGATCAACATTAAAAAAGAAAAGGCTGGTGATTCTTTATTTATAACGTTTTAAACTATGATGGAAACAGTAGATTTCATAGTTGAGGTTAAAGGCTTACTCACGTGTGATTTAAGTCACGTGAACGCAGTGTACGCCGTGCCCGCCGCAAGCGCGTTCACTCCTGAAGATGATCATCGTAATAGATCGAAACTAGTCGGCCTATTTCCGACTTAAATTAGACGTGAGTAAGCCGGTAACTTCAACTATGAATATAGACACTCACGAATCGATCAGTAATGAAACAGTAGTTCTAAAGCTTTAAGGTTTTAGCTCATAAAATTAGGAACACTTTTTAGCAACATTAAGAGAGATAGTGCCCTCTTACCGAAGCCTGCTCGGGACCAACTTGTTGCTAACTCTCTTCTAATTACATCCGCGGACAACCTCTCTATATCTACCCACACAGAATTAGGCCCTGGTTTAGGATGAATGATTTATTTCCGACCTTGAAACTTCTAACGAATTTTCGTGTTTAGGTCGGCAAGTTTTGGGAAGGAAAAATTAGAGAGCAATATTAAAAATGAATTGGCAGTTTCTATCCATATCCATTAATTAGCCTTAGGGATTCAAGGGGTGGTCTGCAGAAACAGAACAGAAACTATCAACGAAACTTTTGTTATATATCTAATCCATGCAAGCAAAGCTTGGGCATCCACTGGTGTTGAAATATGGATGATAATTGTATAAAAACGCCAATTAAGGGAACATATGCACAGAGAAAGTGTACACATCGAGCGAAGAGTAATATTAAATATTGTAAAAACGGAGTGTAAAATAGAAGACGAAAGTTAATGGCCATTAATCGCACAAAGCCATAAATTAAAGCTTCCATTAAGTAGTAAAGTCGAACCCGACGAAATAAGCGAATGCCCCAAGCGAAAAAGCTTCAATAACGCAATGCTTTTTCATTTTTTAACACAAATTCCATTACTAAAATGAATAAACACGAGCGCTCTCCTTGGGCTACCACATTTAAAACCTCCCATTAATTTTGCAGCGACCACTGCTGCACTGGGGTCTGAGGCGATAGTTACTTTACCCATTTCTCATGGCGGGTTCCGGGTTTATTTTTTATCCAAATGCTCTTAGTATCCTTTCTCCACAGTACTCCACTGTCTCGGGGGAATTTGGGAAGCTTTGCAGCGCTTATGTATTGAACAAACCATGTCGTGAAGACAAAAGTACCGCGTGCATATTTAAAACGGAAAGGTTCGCCAAACATCAATTGTGAGAAGTCAATTATGTAGGGAGGTATAAGATGTTGTAATGAGTTCGTGTCATTAACAGGATCATGTGGACCGTAAGGAAAAAGTTCAGGTATTTTTTAGGCTGGTAAAACAATCTTTTTTCCGCGCTGTACCCCCGTTATATAAACTCGTGACCTCGTGAAGTATTGTACTGTATATTTCAGACTAGTGGACGCCCGCAGCTTCGTTCGCGTGGAATTAAGACATAACAATAGTTTCGTTTACACCTAGTAATATTATATAGCCTATGTCACTCAGTGAACATGCAGCTTTGTAATGGTGAAAGAATTTTTTAAATCGGTCCAGTAGTTTTGGTGTGAAAACATTACAAACAAATCTTTCCTCTTTATAATAGTAGTATAGAGGTATAGATGTAGAATTTTTAGAGCAGTACGGTTCGCTTATATCAGTACCAGTTCCAGAGTGTAAATCCCTGAAAACATTTAACAGACCATAAACATCTTTCCCGCCCGATTCAAACCCGGACAGATAAGCTAACTCTGCACATCAGGCATGTTCACAGACAACCGCGCAGCGGAATTGTTTCATAATAACCGAAACCTCATTTGAAACCTTACCTTACCTTATTATCACATAAGTAGAACAAACACTGAACTCACCATACTGTACTTGCATAGAGACAAATCATACACTGATACAACATAAATTATAGCAACATAATGAAATCAGTTATTACAAAATGATCGAACCCTATTAACAAATTACGAAGTTTAATTATACTTTCACGATACCAAACCTTCGTTGTACCTAATTAATTTTCAATCATGAAATCTAAGCAGCCAACGAAAGGTCTTCGATCCCGCGCCGTTCTGTACTACATTAAGAAAGCCAACAGTTAGGAGCGGCACATTATTGGGCGTTAATTATTCCGCAGAAGGACGATAGGCCATTACCGAACTCTTCAGGGCGGCGGGGCGTCCAATTAGCCTGCGCAAACAAGACCGCCGTTTGCGTGCATTATGGATACAACAGCTTGTGTAGAAAGTCGAGGATCAGCTTATGTATTTATTAGAACCACAACAAGTCTTGCTTTCTCACTGTTGGGCACGGAACTCTCGGAATGGGAGGGGTTAGGTCTCAGCCCACCACGCTGGCCAAGTGTGGATAAGCAGACTTCACATGCCTTCGAGAACATTAATGTGAACTTTCAGGCATGCAGTAACATTTGTTCATTTCTTAAGTCGCACATAGCTTAGAAATGTCATTGGTGTCGCTTGGATTTTAACCCGGACCGCTCGAGTGGCTGGTGAGGTCGTGGGCTGTCACCGCTGTTGTTCACTACAACAGTGTTTACCAAATAAATCGTGTTTCCAACGAATATTGCTTTGGTTAGATATTTCTTATTATTCTCGTATGTTAGAAAATTACGAATTTTACGAAAATTGCAAAGATTGCAGATGTTTGGGTCTAAGCCAGATTTTCGTAATCTTCCAAGCGAGATACTAAATATCCTACGACATTATAGTGCTAAAATGGGGCAGCAACTTTATTACAAACTAGTTTATTTTTTGTGTGAAAATATTACAAGCAAATGTTTCCTCATTATAATATTAGTATAGATAGGTACTTCGACCGATTGAAGTCCGTTCGTCCGTCTGTGCCGTCAAATATTATCCAGCTAATTATAATATTAGTATAGATAGGTACTTCGACCGATTGAAGTCCATTCGTCCGTCTGTGCCGTCAAATATTATCCAGCTAATGTGCTTTCGAGACGTCTTTAGATCGTAAGTGATCGCCGTCATGAACACGAGCAACGCTAGAGGAGTCGCCAATGCGGTCCCGACGGAGAGCTCTCTTTATGCCTTAACACGTGAAAACCTCAGAAGGAAGTTCATTACAGTTAACTTATACGCGGATTAGTGGAGGAACCGTTCGCCTGAAATTGAAATCCAATCCGAATATCATGCTGTGACACAAACATATAATGCTGTGACGAACACATCTCATCCAGCAATACATCACCTGTTATCTGACCGTCTTAGAGCCATTCATTAACAATTCACCCTGCACCGTGCCCTCGTGATCCGATGCGACATGAATTTGCAACAACCGGCGCTGTGACCAACGCACGTACTCAACATACATATATACATATATGCACCTATATGCTATGTGGATTGCGGTTGCTGGTAACTAAGCCTGCCTTTTGTTAATGGCTTAAGACAATCTGGTGGCAGTCAAATAGCAAATTTTTATTTAATGCTGACATCGGTGACAACCCTAAGTATTGACAAATTATCGATAACTAGGAAATAATATGATTACTTATTAGTTTAATACATAAATTAACCAGCTGACCCGGCAAACGTTGTTTTGCCATATAAATAATTTTTGGTTGATCGTAGAGGGTTGAAAATTCAGGGTTGTATGTATTTTCTAATGTTGTATCATAAAAAAATAAAAACAAAAAATTTCGTCAAAAAATTAAAAAAAAATTTTTTGGGGTGGACTACCCTTAACATTTATAGGGATGAAAAATAAATGTTAGCCGATTCTCAGACCTACTGAATACGCATATAAAATTTGGTAAAAATCGGTAAAGCCGTTTCGGAGGAGTACTGCAACAAACATTGTGACATGGAAATTTTATATATTAGAAGATAAGCTAATAAATAGCCTTGGTAAAATACAAAAAATAATTTTACAAAGCCCTTTAAAATCCACTATGACCTTATTTACTTGTATTTAGGTACACTGATAACAACAAATACTATCAAAGCTATGTGACAATTCTATGTAATTAGGAGTTGCCTTTTCTATTCTGACAAACTATATAGCCCCCGTCGAAGAAAAAGAAACATCTTGTTTACGAATGACGCTACAGAGAGTAGGTACGGGCATAAATTCCTTCTTTTGACTCGGTTAAAAATAAAGTCCACTTGCTACAGACAATAGCGTAAATCGTCTATCAAGCTACAAATAGCTCGTAGCCATGTAGCCAAATGTACCTTGCTATACGAAAAGCGCCCTGGGCGGTGTTCCAATTGATCGCACGCTAATCTCGGTCGACGCCTGACGACCGCTTTGGACAATCGCTGATAAGGTGCGGGAGAACGCCACTTCTAACGTGTCTGCATGGACCAATGAGGTGAGTATAATTTTATAGCCCAGCTGAAATTAGACAGGTTCCGTTTTCAAATCCAAGCGCACGCACCAATGATTTTTTGAGTTAAGAATATTGTTTTGAATATCACCTGTAGTTAGGATGAAGATCGCGAGGAGCCTGTATGCCTGACTGTTCTATATAACGTTCTTGAAGGCATGTTAAGTCCGCCAATCCGTACTTAGCCATCTAAGACCCCTCCTCCCATTCCGAGATAACCTATACCCAACAGTGGGACAATAGAAGAGGTGCAATGCTAATGGATGATGACACGTTAAGTTGGGAACCGTTTGATATGCTGCAGCTTGAATCAACTAATTAATTAAGATTAGAATTTAATTTATGATTAGAATTGTGATTCAGATAGTCTACGAAAGCTGTGATTTATTTGGTCTACGCCGAATATAATTAAAATAATAATATATTTGAAATATTGTGTTCTGGGGTAGGTATCTATTAACACGTCATAAGTGGACAATTTGAATTTCATTGTGTTAAAATTATTCTGAGCCGACAAATAATGCTCCCCTAGCTTGGTGCCATATTGTTAAAGGGTGAATGATTAGGTTAGTTAAGCAACTTGAAGCGCGGTCGGCACGAAAATTAACTTAATAAGAACGCTTCCGTGATTTGAAAGGCTCGTTAAGAATCCTGCTCCAGTTGTGAAATTAAATGATTAAACTTTAACGAGAGGGTTTAAAAGCCTTCATAAATTTAGGTATCTTGGACTGGCTGACTTTTGTATCCACTGCTCATTTTGTTGATCAAACATTTGTTCAAACATTTTATAGGCACGTTACACAATACACATTGTATAAGAACCCTCAAGTTGTTCTTCAACACAATAGTGCTATGCCGTGAAAATGTGTTTCAATTATTTCGTCACAGACAATAAAGATGAAGATACAATAAAAGTCGGCGTCGAAACGCTTCCGGGGCAGCTGCTATCGCCCCACGCGAGGCGCCCTACTTAATTGAAGATAAGTGGAACGATACGGACTTCCGATGGCGATTCGAATGGCCCTTCTTTCTTGTTAACTACCCGCTGGTAAAAACACCGCCCGGGGGATCGTTTAACTCCGTACGTGCCTCGTTCGGACCAGACGCGCTCTATCCTCTAAACTCGCAACTTCCTTCACTAATCTAGTAGATTATTAGGCCGATGGGTATTAAATATTCAAAAGGATTGCAGATCATTTTCGCGGGATGAATTTTGCGAGGCGTTCCCGACCCGGGGCGGGGAGGTCGGGGAAACTTTTGATGGACCGCGGATCTGCGTAAAATGGACACCACTGTAACCGGGTGACTCGTTTTGAATAAATAATTAATGTTTATACCTACTTGGTTTTATGAACGGCACAGAGACATTTGTGGGTTATTGTAGGGATTTATGATTACATACTTTTAATATTTTACTTATGAAAGATTCACCCAAAAAGATTGAAATTTATACAAATATTATTTTGATTATGGTGATTTATGGTATGTGCATAGTGTTTGATACACCATTTATACAGACAAATTATATTATATACTGATAGAGTACTGCTGGACATGGGACCCTAAATCGACAACACTATCCGGTCCTGTGAATCCTGCGATTCATGGTTCAGTACATTCAAGTGGTACCTACCTACATACCTACAATGACAATTTAAACAGGAATATTTAGAAAAAGTATTTATACACACATTAACAAAACAGGCCGAACTTGAATGGGTAATGTGGTAGATATTACCCATTCAACTTTAACTGAACAGTTTAACTATGCCGTAAGTAAGTGGTGTATATCTATCATATTTATTTTTCCCCAGTCCACCTTTATTCGCGAACCACAATGGTTAAATATGGCTGGCTAGAAACAAACGGGCGACCACAGGTGTGAGCAGTTCGTTGTAGTGGCCAAAGTTATCCAAAACATTCCGCGCAGCCGAGATATATCAGAAGCGGGATTAAAGGAATGTTTAAATGAATTTTGTAGCAAATTTAATAATTCACCCACGAGGGACCGCAATGCGAGGCTAGTTTCTAAACTCGTATTAGAGGACGCTGCGGTGGTATAGGCCGCCCACAAATAGTAGGTAGGTATCTAAATGAGCAGTTTTGTGAGACAAAGTTCGAACAAGAAGACACAACACTGCCAATACTGTATAAGTTTTTTTTAAGTTATACTTCTTATGGCGCGTTAGGGAAAAATTATGACGCGCTTGCGATGCGCGCACACACCGAAACCAACAGGATGAAGATAGCTATAGTCAACATTGTCAAAAAATGGTTTGACAGTGTACACTTTCAATTGTCAAAGTCTGCGGGCTCATTCCGGTGATTTTTTGTGATATTTAAATTAACTTTATTTAACTAGATAATGCGTTATAATAAAACTTTCAATGTATTAAATACCTTTTAGGTATCGCCTAGTGAGTAGTAGTATGCTATGCTGAGTGTAGACCTATTTGCTGAGTGGTCACTGCAACATAGAACTTTGTTTCTTCTTTTTTTATTTAAGGTAACCTTTGTTATTCATACCATGATATATTATATTCATAGATGATTATATTCATACGATTTTGGCAAATAAATGATTCTTTCTTTCTTTCTTTCTTTTCTTTGTAGTTTCCACCTTGAAAATTATTTATTTTCAGTTGTTCTTCTTGTGACAACGTCAATGTCATGGTGATTGAAATAAGACATCGACTGTGCAGGTTGTTCTTGCAAAGGTTATACAAAGAAGTATAACTTCTAACGCGTGTACACACAATTTTTTTTTTAAATTATAAGCTAATTTTAAATGAGTTCAGTAGCTTGACAAAAAAATCGAACGTGCTTTAGACCACACGACTGAAGTAAAAAGCTGAAATATATAATTATATTATATGTGATACCGATAATAGGCTTGCACTGTGTCTTAGATATACGAAACGTAACTGGATAATGTGATGTATGCATAAAATGGAAGATATAAGATTGATGACATTTCTTATAATTCCTGACAATTCCTCACTATCCCGAGGCTAGAGAATATTACATTGGCAACGAGGATGGGCTACTGAGGAATTCTCAGGAATTTAAATGAAACTACTCATAGGGTAATTTTGTTTTAATGAAATTTTTATAGAATCTACTCTGTAATGAGACCCTTCAAATAAAAGACGAATCATGACGCCAACACCGACGCTACAGGCCTACGTGAAATTTATATGAGACACCTTCGATATATGTTCTACCAAACGCTAAAAGAATAATCAAAATCGGTTTATAAACGACCAAGTTATCGCATACATTAAAAAAAACATACAGTCGAACATAGGACCTCCTCCTTTTTTGCAGTCGGTTAGTAAAAATCGAAATCAGCCCCAAACATGCTCCACGTAAGTCATCGACCTTTGTAGTCAAAACGACTCGTTTAAAGTCTACCCACTCTTCTAATTGAAACTTTCAATTCCTTCATTTCACATTCGGAGTACCGAATAACTACTCCCCACATCGGCACGGTCGGCAAAAAACTTGGTCACGTTTGCAATTTTTCTAATGTCGCTATTTCACGCGAACTGATTAAACCTGGAAATAGTAGATTTTTACCGGTAACTCTGTTTTCAGATGGAGTTTTTATTAAAATCTCTTTCCTATCCTATAAAGTGCAGACTTCTCATTAAAGTTTTACTTTCAGGCAGTAGTGGCATACAATTTAAAATGAATTTTTACAGCCCGCCTTTCGTTTTAATACTTAATCCATGTAATTACACTTCTCGGAGCTGTCTCTTGAATATATTTAGTGAGCGAGAATTAATCAAAAGCGTTAATTCGAAGTTTCTTCAGTTGCTTCGTTCTATTTCTTTATATTTTATGTGACCTCCGAACTTAATTGAATAAATTGATTTTGAGTTTTGATCGGTTTAGGTCCTATGTAACAGGTGGGCCTATTGACATACACCAGGCAGCTGCTACCTGGCATTTCAAGTAAGAAAACCTAATAGTTGTTGCCTGACCCGGGGATTGAACCCAAGACCTCTAGCTTAGCAGTTGCTTTTGCGACCACTACACCAAATAATCAGGTTAAGTTTTTAATTTTATGATAACTATACCACTACTGGCCGGTTGTCAACATTCCCAGCGCAATCAAGTTTCCTAGACTTTAATTACTACAGTCCGCAGAACTATAAGAGCTTTAGTTCTTTAAATATGTTCCTACGGAATTTCAACTACACCCTTTGTCAATCAAACCTCCGGAGCGCAGATCCGTTTAGGGTCGACAAACCGAGACTAAACACGAAACATTTGTACGCCAGTCACGTGCGATCATCCGTAACCTACAAAAGACGGGGACAAAAGCCAAGCTTCTTTTGTGAAATGGTTCAATGTATTAGCGACAGCGGGATTTTTCTACGTACGAACTTGTTTAATCATTACAAATCAATCTTGTGCAGAAGTATTTATCATAACCAGTCTATAAAATTTATGTTTGGTCTGTACAACGCCAAACATAAATGTCAAGTATTTGGTACGGGCGGCAGCACGTTGGTGAAGCGGTGGTATGTCTTAGGAAAATACCAAATACTTTTCCTCGAAAAACAGATGATGAGTTTCATTCTATATGTATAATCATCATCATACTTTATACTATAAAACAAACCATACTTGAAATACAATTAAGGACGTGATTTTTATATTTTGACATTGACGACCTCATAGCTCATATGGATGGATGGATATGATCGCACGCCATGGTGACATTAGCAGCATGGTACTTGTTAATATTAAGTGTAACGTTATTCGACTTAAGTTATATGATAGTAGGCACACACAATCCTTCAAGAAACTATTACACGCTTCCACTTATGACTGACGGCATACCAGGTGAAAGAAGCAAACCGGACCGTTCCCGGACGTCGCGTTGTCACGGCATTGATTCTTCCCTATTATCTTAATTGAGGCGTGGAATGCGGGACCGGCATCCGATATACAGACACGTTATTTTCCGTTCCTGCTGCGTGATAAAACTATACCAGAGAAACAGATATCTATATATATAAAAGGAGAAGGTGACTGACTGACTGACTGACATATCAACGCAGGGCCTAAACTATAAGGGTTAGAAACTTGATATTTTGCACAGGGGTTCCTTTTATAACGTAGGGGAGCACTAAAAAAGGATTTTTGAAAATTCAGCCCCTAGGGGAGTAAAACGGGGGTGCAAATTTAGTATGAAACTTTGCCGTTTTTGAAGTTAGTGAATGTCTAATTCCACGCGAGCAAAGCTGCGGGCGTCCACTAGTTATAAATATTTTTTTAAGTAATACTTGAGGTTTTAAGACGTTCTCAACTTGAAATTCTGAATTCTGCTATTTGCTTGGTATTATATCTATATAAAATTAATGTATATATTGAAAATAAAAGCGACTCCACTGTCCGTGCATTAAGTCTCGAATGCTCGATCACTCGGCGCTTTTAATGCGATATCTAGCACCTGCCCCCGACACTTTGCATAATGGCAGCGTACCGTTTTTACTGACAGGAAAATAGCGGCAAAAACTGCAATAAAACTTTTGCAGCCTTATATAACACCATTATACCGCCGCTACTGTGAATTTATCCCACGTAGCCATAAACTGACGATATATTTTTTTTATTTAACCATTATTTAAGGCATTCAAACAGAGTACATATATTTGTTTGTGTAGAGTGCATATACTTGTTTGAATTTAGACATATTATTAATAATAAAATCCTTCGCTACGACCCATAGACGTCCCACTGCTGGGCACGGGTCTCCCCCACAGACGCAGCTGCGGGAGGTCTAGAGCATACTCCACCACGCTGCTCCAATTATATACTGGTGGGGGAGAAAAGTCCTCGAATGGAGACCACGATTTTGAAAAAGAAGTACAGGTCGCCCTTCGACAAGGTGACCAGACAACCTAAAGAAGACGGCGGGAAACCGCTAGATTCACAAGTCACAGGACCTGTTGGATTAGTGTCATTTAGGAGTGGCCTATGTCCAGAAGTGGACTTCAAAAGACTGATGAATGGATTAATAATCAAATAATATTTAAAATTTGTATTTAAATAAAATAAAATACCAATATCTAACAGTCAAAATATAGTAACCAGAGGGATTCCATCAATCATTACTATCGTGATTTGATATATTTCGTTAACACTTCCCTGAACTGTAATAACAGTTCAGGGAAGTAACGTAAGAAATAAGTAGAAGAACTAGATTTGTTATCATATCAAATATGATAACAAAGACTCCAATTCAAATTAGTCCCTCGAGTAAAGCCCAAAAATCCACATACGCTAGTGTGGATAGAACATTCTAGAATCGGACAGGTGCGCTTGCGTCTGGCCAAATCGTTAAGCTCTAACCGCTCGAAATAATAAGTAGTTCCACTGTTTGAGTTGCGGAAAACGTCGCCGCCAATTCTATTGAAAGACCGAATGAAGATAAATGGTTACAGTCGGCTCCATAACGAGCCCAACTCGACTGTTTTCAATTTGCCCCCACCTTCCCCCGCTTGCAGCTTCTGTAAATTCTGAGTAATGTATTTTGTGCGCATTGACTTTTGTGTTGGTTGACCATTGCGTTGGTTTCGGAAGAAATACATCTGCTAGTATTCATCACTCGGTAATGAAATTTAGTTATATGTCCGACTTATACTAAAGCGATTACATCATCAAAGTGACCAACTATTACCTAGTAGGCATACTATTGAATACAGAAATCCTCCATCAATGAAGGTAAGTCGACTTTGCTAGCTACGTGCAAATTGGCTTGCTTTACTGGCTTTGACGCGCCTTTGATCTATCCATATCGTCCTTTCTGCAGAGTTATGTTGAGATTGTTACGTTGAAAGCTTACTTGGAGATAAATACAATACAATACAAACACAATTTATTGTACACTAAAGTAAAGCGACGCATTAAATATGGTTTCAGAAGGCTCAGAACCGGTTGAAGTGGTGTCGTTTAGGAGAGGCCTTTGTCCAGCAGTGGACCTCAAAAGGCTGATGGATGGATGGATGTAATGCATAGATTGTTACATTTCAGCTCTGCATACCAAATATCCAATCCGTAAAACCGAATGTACTCGTATATTGTCGGGTGTGTGGTCACGTTTTCATTTCACAGGTATCCACAGCTCCGTTTTATATCCACCCGACCTATTTGAAGAATCAGTTGCGAATATACGCGCCAACCGCAGCTAGAATCCGCTCCCGATCCACGCTAAATCTAAAAATCGAATATTTAATTTAAATTATTCACAATCCGTAACTTCCAACGGCGTCGTTATTCTGGTGCGCGATACATTTCGACACGGTATATATACCTATAATGTGATTTCTATATACGATATATATATAGAGTTACGAAGGAAAGGATGTCGCTAACGAGATATCTTCAAACACATTTCGCTTTGTAAAGATACTTAAGTACAGTCGTCTCTGAATGTCGATATTGGGAGAGCTTTCTTTAGACCGACAACGGTTGTTACACTTTGACATATTTACGCTTTAAAGGTGAGTTGTCTGTTTTTTGGTACATTTTTTTTAGTTCTACTTCGATACGAATAACTTGGCGGAAACATTTCATGTCATAATTCGATTAAACATAGCGTGATACAAGCTCGTCCACTTACAGTTCATCAGGTGCTTAGCGTAATTATATGGTAATAGACACGAACAAATCAATGAAAATATAGATATAGGGTGTATTTACCTGTATACCATTTGGGTACACCTACTGAGGCCACCTACTCTACACCTACTAAATATTAGTCTATATTTATAGTTTTTCAAATTCGTTTATCAAAATTCAGCATGTATGGTAGAATTACCACGACTTAAACAAGAGATATGCAAAAACAAACTGAAGATGCACTTCAACAAATCATCAGTTTCGGTCATAAACCTTGTCGGAACGAAGTAACGAGGACGCCCAATTATGCCTTAATATGCCTCAGCCTAGGCAGGTTAGGTGGACCCGGCGGAGAGAAACGGAAAAAAGATATTATTTAGTCAATATCACTATGCTAAAACTTCTTAATGAAACCGAATGATGCCACGATTACACATAATAGCTAGTTAATTAATTTAAACTAGAAATTGTGTATGATTTCAAAACAAGTCGGTGTTAGTAATGATAATGACTACAGGTTTAATGGCAACTGTGGTTTGTGGTTTCGATCTAAATGGAATTAAAATGGTCAAATCTCTAAATAGGTGAGGCGTTTACTGACTGTTACTACATATTTAATGGTTAGGGCTTATAACAAAGTTGGTTCAACCATTAATTTTTTTAATTATTTTATGGATAAAAGCCATCCATTGCTGCCCATGACATTCAATAGATCAGATAGAACGAGACATATGAGAGTCTCGTTCCAAGCCTGTCATGGATGTGTTTCTCTTGCAGACTAAGATAGCCACCACTATTAAAGTGTGACTACGTGACAGCGTCATCTATTATCGCTGTGCAATATAACTTTTCCATAAATGTGCAAAGAATCCTAAAGAACCATATTTCCGGGATGAAAAGAATCCTATATCCTAATCTAAGTTATCGATCTATCTATTTGCCAAGTTTCATCCCAACCCGGTGTCTCGGAAAGGGAGTCTGTTTTTTTTTATACATAAAAGTTAAATATTTTAAAATATTTTATTTCTATAGGTACCTACCTACATACCTATAGAACAATTTACCTTATTGTTTTGTTAACTACTCTACGATTTGACTTCCATATACAACTTGGCTCAGACTCACGTTCACTGCTGATGTATTGTCACAGAAATTTTATATTTCACATAGACTTCAAAGGAAACGAATTAATATTAAACATCAATAACAGTTCGGCGACATTTTATTTCCAATTTTCTGATTAATTACACAAGGCTTCAGAGCTTATAATCCAATGATATTGCTGATAATTAAAATCTTTATGAATCAAGAATTGGGGGCTCGTAGAGAAAAATTACTCAATTCGCAAAATCTTTCACAGGTCATTAGCTCCACAGATTGGGGGCGTTGGCTTCTCAAATTCATAGCTCCTCAGATTGAACCCTCAGCCGGTATCGAGATCGGGCCCCGAAATAATTGAAAGTGTCGTTAATTTCACGTGCGATCGCCCGCCAAATTATGGAAAAATAAACGAAAAAACCAATAGCTTTTATCGAGATATAGCAATTTAAATACAGACTAAAACATTATTATCAAAAATTCTTTTTACTTTGCATCAATTGTCATGTTTCACCGATTATTGCTACCATTGATATATAGTGATGATTGCTACACTTAAATTTTCAGACGTAGCTATGAAAGCATATAGAGGACATTTAAAGGTTGTATAAAAGGAATTAGGAAAATTTGTGTGTTAGACCGAACGATGCCCTAAGGTTGCCTAAGGATCACCTTCAAAAAAACTAACCCGCTTCTAATCTAACCGTACGATGCTTGACATTTTCACAATTTGTTCGGTATCCATCGCAATATAGATATTTTCGTAATCCGGTCAGTATAAGAATAACGTTCCAACTATAGAGCACGTGAATTCATTTTGCCGGGCCGGTAAACATCGCCGGTCACCGCCGCTCAAGTTATTTGCTTAGGACGCCACTGTAGAAGGTATCCTCGACCAATACGCGACACTTGAATATTCCCTGTAACAAATGTGTACAGACTGCTACACACTGCTTACTAGTCCAAATTGCAGATACGGATATTTCTTAGTGGTAGGTAGCAATCGAGCATGCTGTAACGCCCATAAACTGCAACACAGTTTCCATGACACCATGGCTATCTCGGATTATGATCGGTCGAAACGCATGTGTAGCTAGTTTTTGATTAGAGGTAATTTATGGTGTATCTTTAGGCTAAAGGTACTTATTAGATATATTTTAAATCATCCCTTGATGATAGAAGTAATTCTGCACGGAAAACAATTTGACGCGAGCGAAGGCGCGGGGAAAGCTAGTCTTAAATAAAAGCTGTAACAGTTCCATAATATAACCTATAAGAATTTCATTCAGGCTCTACCACCTAATTAAACATATAAGTCACATCATTTCAAGCTATACAGACACATACATATGCAAAAATCTATATATTTATTCTTAATACAGCTTTCTTATATGAATCGTTTATAGTGGCTCGTCAAGAGTTCCCTTATTCCCAACTATTCCTAGACTGCATTAGCAATATCTCCAATAGACTACATCCTTAGCATACAGAACAATTGTGAAAATGTCGTATGGTTAGATTAGAAGCGGGTAAGTTTTTTTCAAGGCCTTTGCTTTTAGCCATCGTATACAGGTAATTGCAAGGCTCACGAATAACGGTGAAATTGCAGTGGTGAGCAGGTACGTTATATACACGTGACTTGTTTATTTATCGTCAAAATAAGTACGGAGTAAATATATTACGTGAGTGTTGGTGAAGCATGCAGGGTGAGTTAAATTTGCTGATGCTAATAGGCTTTAATACTGAAGTAACGACTATACTGGACTCCTTCCAGTAGTGTACTCGGGAATGTTAATGTTTGTTATATTCAGTGGGTACCCGACGCCCACAACACAGACCCAGACTTACTAGCTTTCGACTAATAACTCTTTGTCTTTATAATTCTCTCATTAAGGGATGGTTTAAAATATAAAATGTATATCCATTTTCGTCAGCAAACTATGTACCTACTCCAAAGATAACCGCTAATCAAAATCAAGCTCTACTCTCAATTCCATTGATCAGATTCCAATCACGATTTAGATTTTATCGATCAATTGATTTGAATCGGTAATAAAGTTGAAAATGACGAAATTAAGGATGACGCTTATAAGTGTTTTGGCCATTTTCACGGGAAACTTGAAATTTTTCAGGATAAAAAGTACCTAGCTCTACACCTAGCCAAATTTTTCGTAACTCTCCAGGCCATGTACTACACCTGTGAAAGAAATCTTTTATGGATTGGAAATTGGATCCATCACTCCGTTGAAGACGAGAAGAAGAACAAACCAACAAACCAAAAAATTTTTCCATTTATAAGGATTTTTAAACCAACCCTGTACCGCTTTCCTAACCAAGTTAAGGAACATACTAAAAGAAAAGTAATAGGAGTTAATTATTTCGGTAGTTTAACTCCCTATATTGCAGCCACACATACATAATGGCTGGCCAGAGTGCAGGAGAGCCCTTTGATTAAGGCGCTAACCTTGCTCAACGGCTTAGTGGCTTGGGACCGTGAGGTCGATATATTCTATACACCTATTGCCGCGTTTCGCAGGGCAGCAGGAAAGTATCTTGAAACATTCAACAATCGAATTGGATAAATCTGTTAAGATTGTTATGTATGTGTAAATAAATAAATAAATAAATAAAAATAAAATAATTGGCACGAAAACATTGTCTCGAAATACGCAGTAATTTTTAAAACAATGCACAAGCAATTACCCCGCGACTTTTGCCGACACGACCCGAGTTCACCCGACACCAAAAGTAGTTCATTAAGCCCCGCACACATGTTGATGTGTAAATAATTGGATGGTAAGGAGAAACGTAACGAATAAAAGTGGTGTTTTAACAAGCGAGCAAAAAGCCTAATTACTGGCAACACAAGCGTTCCCTGCAATATGCCTACGGGATCTGCGGGAGTTTTCTGTGTGAAAAATTACGCGCCTGCACTACTGTTACGGGTGTGGTAAGCTCTCGCAAATTACTGTTTGCGCCAACGAACTTCTAATAGTTAATTGTTAACTGAATGCCAACGGAATTATAAAATACTAGTGGACGCCCGGAGCTTGGCTCGCTTGTTAGACATAACAATAGTTTCGTTTACACCTAGTAATATTATATAGCCTATGTCACTCAGTGAAGATGCAGCTTTCTAATGGTGAAAGAATTTTTGAACTCGGTCCAGTAGTTTTAGTGTGATAACATTACAAACAAATCTTTCCTCTTTATAATATTAGTATAGATGACGTTACATAGTCTATCGTATTAATCATAGTACCTACTATCGCTTGATACTTTTATTCATACCACACAATATGTCTCACAAAAAATACCAATATATTCAATTAGTAATATATATCGTTATTCTGAATATTAAGTCCATTCGCAGGCTGATGTTTGTGAACACCATAAGCTAACAGGCGGCAAAATATGAACAACCTTGTCAGCCATCGAATAACAACATAACACATTCAAAGGACATCCCTCACATGACGGGGATGGGAAAATATTTTGTAATACCATTCGTATATTGTAAACAGGCAAACACTGACTCAATATACGGGCTGGCAAACATTGGAGTGAATTCATTTGTCGTGTGTTAATACACATAATATATATTCTTTATAAATATATTTCGTTTCATTTATCATTATAATAATTTAGCTACTTATAATGGATGATTAAAATCATAAGGAATTTAACAAAGTAAGTAATTACCCATTTCATTTAAATAAAATTTGAATATATCGTACCTAAGCTTATCTGCGTATGCTAAAACAAAATATTACGTTTACATTTAAATATAATAAAAAAGTTGCCAAACAATGTAAATGAATGTTAACAATGGTCAAATTCTTCTGATAGATGATTTTAAAAAGCTATGTTATAATATAACACAATTCAATATTCTATGTATATAATTAAATAAATTTTATATACAATTAAATAATACACCCTCCCTGTATTTCTCATACTTTAATTTAAAACGACTACAATTACTCTCACGTTTATCTAGATTCTAGAAGACAGAGCAATAAAGAGCTTTTGTTTGGTGTTTTACACATCTGGTAGTGCACCACAGAGTACTGAAGTATACGAAGAAAGCACAAAACGAAGAATAAGAATCTGTGGACACAAAACTTCAGACCACATTCCACTAATAAGTATAAGTAAGACAGCGTAAGTACCTAGAATACAACAACAAAAGGGTCTCACGTCGTCAGTAGTTTGCGGTGCGGCTTCCAGATGTAATGAAATTAGTTGCATTAGCTGTTAGACACAGGGATGCCGCGATTCGCTAGATTAAGGAAATTGCCAAATAACAATAAAGAACAGCGCACACACCTTGATACACACGGCTTGATGTTTAGTTTAGTAAACGCTTGTACCATATGCTAGGTTACTTGTAGGATGGATTAGAGTTTTCCGACATGGCTCATCGACTGTTAACTATAACGTGCCATACGAAATGCCGAAGTGCTCAAAATTATTTGTTATTATCATCTAACTGTCTGTCGCGACTGGTAAAAATCAAGGCTATCGATAGTTTTAAACATAAAAATATTAAAACTAATCATTCCTATCGCCAGCGTCAAAATGATCTCATGTTTCACAATGAGTCATTGGCTTCGGCGAACCTAAAAACATTGGTCATTCTACTCATTCATTGGTCCTGAACCCCAAAAGTATCAATTAAAAACACCTTTTTTAGATTAACGTTCACCAATCAGGCTTCACAACGAAACCAACACAACCTCCGCTCCTCACTCACACGAGACATTAAGCAGCAGCGCCCACAGCGCCGCGTAAAGAGTAGGAAAGGTTTCGTTCCAAGAAAACGTAAGATTTTATCACCATGTAACACCGAATGCCACGCTCAAAGGGCATTACAGAGTGAGCTTAGCGAGCAATAACAAGTAGAGATAGCAATAACAGACACCGCTCTTGAGCTACTTTGTAACGGTCATAGTTGGGAATACTCCGATCGCGGGACAAGTTCCCCAAACCGTTCCAACTACGCTGACTATAGTACTCTATTCAGAGTATGCTCGTATCTTCGAACTTTTCTCTCGTTATTCACTTTGCAAAGATCGTGAAAGTTTATATTAGGAAAAGGTGGTCTTCAGCACATGAACCGCACAAAATATGAAAGTGCTCTTTGCAGAATTCAATTTTTTCCTAGCTAGATATTACTATGTGGCGTTCATGTTCGATAAAATGTTAGAAGCCTGGCGCACTGCCTTCTATAAAACCCAGCGTAGCTTATATGTACATTGACAATGTAGGTTAAAGGTCTGCTAAAAAATTTTTGTTCAACAAATTGACAAACTTAACACCCGAAACTATATTGAAATCTCCTTGATATGTGATCAAAACTAATGATTTTCTTCTAAAATCCATCCAACCAATTGAAATATACATATAATAGATATAATTGTTGAAAAAACGTCTATAGTAAAACTGAACTTCCTTGCGAAAGACTAAGCTTAAACATTACAATATAATATTATAAAACACGAATAAGCACTACTTGAAATACTCTTAGGTATATATAGGAACAGGCCTAACTTATTTTTCTTACAAGCTTTTATTTTTCAAAAATACCCAAAATAATTTTATTTTTGCCCATTTCAAGCATACAATTATTTAATAAATTTGGTCAGTACTTTTTTAAGATTCTTATAATCACGGTTGTCGCTTAAATCTCCATAATTTTAGTTGGGAATCCTCCTTATATTTACGATGAAAACACAATTTTAAAACTATCTAGCGCCACGAATACGTCTTTCATTTGACCTTGTCAACAAGCACTTATTCTAAGCGTCATACATCCCTTACCTGCCACCGCTTCATTCTACCATCGCTTTTGTATGAAACCATAGCTTTACTCAAACTGCAATATCGATTGGATTCGCAGACGGTGCGGAGCCGAGTTATATCTTTGCACCTTTCTCTTATAATTCCCGGATATTAAGCCTCTCGGACCAATGCGGGGGGAGCGAGAAGCGCAAACATTATATAGGCTTACCCGAAGGCATTTAAGCTCGAACGTTCGTAATATTCCACGGCTTTTATTAAAAACACTACAGCGATGTCTACTGGTGCAATTTTACCTTTTGTGATATCTTACAGGGCGCTCAGGTAAAATAAATTTTCTATAAGCAATTCCCTTTCTACTAAGAGAATTTATATTATGAAATGCTTTGCCTAGGGGGACTGCATGGAGTAGAATTATATTGGTTTATTCGAGACCATTCAATGAGTGCTCGATCTCTTCTAGGACAAGATATCTGCACCATTAAAATGAAAAGTTGAGCTGCGGATATTTCCGCTGAATCCGCGTGATATGACTGAAATCGCCTGAAAATATAATGACTACAGGATTTGTAAGGATTTGCGGGCGCCGGTGTTGTTAGGCGTTCGTCTGTTGATGGCACTTAAAGATATAGAATAGATAGACAGAGAGTTACTGATAAATTTTTCGTTTGAATTAAATTTTTTTTCTACGAATCCAATTTCAAACAAAAAGTATTTAATAACTAATGTTACAAAGTTACCTTAGTTGGAAAAGAAAAATTGTCTATTCTAAATTCTAGCTAAGCAGTCGCGGTTACGACCACTAGACCAATGAGGCACTTTCAAACTTGCAATATTACTATACTAATACAATGCCACAGGGTCTGTTTCTGGATGATATATTTTTTTGTGATTACTGCTTTTTAAATCTTTGTTTAGTTTTAGATTTATTACATTATTTATTAATTTGTGGTATATAATTTAAATAAAAAATGTAAAATTAATTAAAAATACAAAGTAGCACGAAGGTTTTAGATTTATTTGACTCCCACAAATTGTGACTGTATTTCGCTACGTCCGGTTAACCAAATTGTAGATAGAAATGTTATATTTTGAGAAACGTTCAGCCGTTTCTCAAAATATTACATTTCGAGTTCGCTAAATCTTCTTCCATAAATATAAAAGGAGAAGCTGACTGACCGACTGACTGACTGACTGACATATCAACGCAGGGCCTAAACTTGAAATTTCGCACAGGGGTTCCTTTTATAACGTAGGGGAGCACTAAGAAAGGATTTTTGAAAATTCACCCCCTAAGGGAGTAAAATGGGGGTGCAAAGTTAGTATGAAACTTTGGCGTTTTTGAAGTTATTGAATGTTCTAATTCCACGCGAGCGAAGCTGCGGGCGTCCACTAGTCTTTAAATAAATTTAATTACATGCAGTTTGTCTTCATTGCAGTAAAAATGTCGTAGCCGTAACTGCGCTATACTGAAACAATGTTTCTAGAGTAAATGACGTTTTAGCCTAGATTCCGGCACGACTTACGGAATGCATGTAAGAAATTGGATTTTTCTTTAAATAACTATAATTGAGTAGGTTGGTGGAGTAATATAACACATTCGTTGCCTTTGAGTCTTTACCAACTACCAAAGACCTACCTAATACACTCAGCGCTGCTCTTAAGACTAGAAATTAGTGAGAGCAGAACCATTTGCATAGCATTCTGCATAGACAAAAAATACATAGGTTAATTACTGAACGATTTGTGAGTGTCTATATTCATAGTTGAAGTTACCGGCTTACTCACGTGTGAGTTAAGTCGGAAATGGGCCGACTAGTTTCGATCTATTACGATGATCATCTTCAGGAAGAGATCGCGTGAGAGAGTGAACGCGCTCGCGGCGGGAACAGCGTACACGTGAGTAGATAGCATACACGTGAGTGTACTCCTGAAGATGATCATACGTAATAGACCGAAACTAGTCGGCCTATTTCCCACTTTAATCACGGTGTGTACGCCGGGAACTTTAACTATGAACATAGTTTAATGTTATAAACGTAATTTGGAATACTCTTTTGAGTGTTGTTTAATAGATTTAAGCCTAACGAACAAGTAGACCTGATGGTAATTAGTCACCGTCGCCTATGGACATAAGCAACACCAGAGGAGTCGCAATGTCATAGCCTACAGGGAAGATCTCGGAAGGAACTTCAATCCAAGTGCGCGGCAAGTAGGATTGCGCAAACCGTTAAGTACAGAACAATGTATCTATTATTAAGTATCTGTAATTTACATAAAGCTAATAAGTCCATTTCTATGAAATAATATCATCATACCATACATTTTTAAGTTTTATATTAAATAATTTAAAGTATTTTCATTTTCATATTGTATTCGTAGTTATTTTGTAAGTTAACCGCATTGTTTTGTGTTTTCAATGTAACTTATATGTACCTATTAAAAAGATCATATTTGTATTGGATAGAAATTATAATGAATGCCCTATGCATACCTACAATAGTCGCATGTTGTAATTAATTTATTGTGATATGTACGAGTATAGTATGTCCTGTATGTATCCATAGTTTACACACACATTACTGAATTAAGAACAAAGTCTTCAAATTTTATATAAAAATATATTATAAAGGTACGTTTTATATATTAATTTTTATTTTTTAAATTCCTATTTGAAAGTGCTAATAAAGTTTCTTTGGATGGTAACATGAATTTAAGGTTAATACTTTCGTTAATTAATTGTTAGTAAATAAATCAAGTCGGAAAATCATCTGCAGTATAAATTCATTGAAGTACTGACGAATAATAATAGTGCTTAAACGCAACCTTTTACAAACCCATACACGTAATGCATATGGCTTATGCATAAGCATCCCTCCATAATCAATCACTTCGCACAAAATTATTTTAATGCGCATTCCATCTCCGAATCACAAAAACACAATCACTCATTACAATTTGTATTCCAAACGCAGTGACGTAGCAGCGTAGCGTATTCAAGCTACGCCGTAGACCCACTACGCACGGGCGGTCTACGCGACGGGCGCCGTAGGACTGGCGCTCGTAGCACGGACTGTCTACTACTGTTTTACTAAACTGCTTTGTTGCCTTCGTGTCAGTGAAATAGCGATTTTGTTTGTCATAAAAATCCTATCTCGCCGTGCATGTGATTTTTTAGTCTGCGCTGAAATCCAATTATATCATGCTTTGCGCGACGGGATTTTTATAAGCCTGCATTCAAAAAGTGTGAATTCAGAACTGTCGGGAATAGTCGCACGTGCTGTATTAAGCAATGTCAGGTGGGATTTTATTTTGAATCTGAATACCATTTACTATATCCCAAAAATAAGTTGAAAAATAATGTCACGGTGTGTTTAAACAACAACAAAAATATTTTAATTTAAATTTTCCGCCACGGAGCGAAGCAACCACCTAAAGCCTTTGCTGTATCACGTGTCAAATGGACTTGCAATGATAGGCAAACGTCAACCATAATAAAATGCAGAAAGTCAGTGTCAGTCGTGGGTTTAGGTTTTTATGCGAAAATGTATGATTTATGGTAATTTTTTTGGAAAATTCATTCGATGTATCAATAAATTTATTAGTTGGCGGGCAGAAAATACAACGAATCAAAAAATCATAAGAATAGGAGGGCCGAACCGCACGCGATTTCGACACGCGTTTATTGATGCGCGTTTTCGACACGCGGCAAGGCGCGGCGCGATTCACTCAATTTCAAAATGGAGGTCGAAGAGATCGCAGCATTGTTGTTCTTAATTCCTCCACCATATCAGAGGTCGTTATTTCACTGCCATTTGGTCGCCATCTTACAATAATTTCATTATAAGTATCAGTTTAGTCGCCATCTTGACAATAATTAGCCGTGGCTGGCCGCGAGCAATACCGCGTGACGTGCGTGCCGCGCGCGTTGTATTTTTGAAGTTATACTTCTTTTGGCGCGTTAGGGAAAAATTATGAGAGTAAATTTTTACGATGCGCGCGCACACCGAAACGAAATCCAACAGGATGAAGTTAGCTATAGTCAACATTGTCAAAAAATTGTTTGACAGTGTATACTTTCAATTGTCAAAGTCTGCGGGCTCATTCCGGTGATTTTTTGTGATATTTAAATTAACTTTATTTAACTAGAAAATGCGTTATAATAAAACGTTCAATGTATTAAATACCTTTTAGGTATCGCCTAGTTCCCACCTCTAAAATTATTTATTTTCAGTTGTTCTTCTTGTGACAACGTCAATGTCATGGTGATTGAAATAAGACATCGACAGTGCAGGTTGTTCTTGCAAAGGTTATACAAAGAAGTATAACTTCTAACGCGTGTACATAAGTACACACAATTTTTTTTTAATAAAAAGTGGGTTTTATTATATACAAACCGGTGCAAAATAATGTTGCGCGCGGCAAGGAGGCGACTATGAGTTTTGCGCCAAAGAAAAACATAAGAAATTAAACCACGCGCGGCAACAAGCGGTAAGCCGCGCGCGAGTTTCCGCGCTAATGGAACGGCTTTAGGTACGTTACCGCAAATGCGATGGGAGCAGGCTTTTCATTTGACGTATTACCAGAAGAAACGGCATCTGCTTCTATCGAAACCACAAAACACACCCATAAATAATGCATACAGAGTCAGCAATATCGGTAATGTCACCGACGGGAGCCATCCTCCTTACAACCGAATTCCGTCACGCAGGAGCGCCCACAGCGCCGCGAAAGAGGACAGGTTTCGTTCTAACCCCTCGTGTATCGCTGCAACCCATAGACGTCCCACTGTTTGGGCACGGGTCTCCTCTCAGAATGGGAGGGATTAGGCCTTACTCCACCACGGTGGCCAAGTGCGGATTGGCAGACTTCACATGCCTTCGAGAACATCATGAAGAGCTCTCAGGCATGCAGGTTTCCTAACGATGTGTCCTTCACCGTTATAGCAAGTGACATTTAATTTCTTAAATCGCACATAACTTAGAAAGTCATTGGTGCGTGCCGCTGGGGTTTGAACCCGGACCGCTCGAGTGAGGCGAGTTCGATAGCCACTGGGCTGTCACCGCCCTTCGTATGTAATCGTAACTATTTGTATAGGCTGCGTTAATAACGAGCCATCGCTCAATCCGTGGTGCAACTCAATCGCGTGGCGCGCGACCGCACGGGAAGCGCGCGCCCGCGGCTGACAACAAGATTGCCTGCTTATGGTGCTCAGGAGGCCTTGCAAATAGGTGGTTTACTTATACATTTACTTAGTACAATCCATTCATCCATCCATCAACCTTTTTGAGTTCACTGCTGAACATAAGCCCTCCTAAATCAAAGTCACCTCCCGCATCCAGTGTTCATTGAATCGGGCATGAATGAAAATACTCGTAAGGTGATAACTGAATAGTTTATTTCAGCGTCCATTATTTTAAAACCATAAAGTAATACTAACACATACTTGAAGAACCAGAACCTACATTAAGTAGAGCCTCTGAACCATACATGATTCACTCCCATCTCCTTACCAAAAGCCTACTTATACTTACTACTTATAATATTATAAATATGAAAATATGTTTCCTTGGGATACTTTGCACGTTTATTGGAAAGCAGTCTGGCACACCTTCAATAGATGGCGCTGACACTAACTCTAAAATTGAATACATTTTTTCCAATAAAACCATTATCAAAATACTTTTCCATGTCCACAGTATGTACTCCATTCGTAACGTTGCAAAACCTTAGATATTTATTACCCGTCCATACAATGTGAAATTCACAAAGGAAATAAATATACCTACTAATGTAAGTATATCGACCGAATGTTCATTCTCTCTGTGTCCACCATGTGGGCACAGAGTATGAAACTGACAGTGGGCCCACTATGCATTTATTATCTAGTAATAATTGCGAATGTAGCAGATTAATTAAATAATTATCGTAAGACAGGCATCATCTAGAACTATAAATATAAAAACAAACATGAATATTGCAGTGAACCGAAATAACCGTGCATAATTGATTTTTCTACAACTTCCATTACAGAACAAGCTCTGTTCTATAGCATTAATGTATTATTTTTAAATAAGTTATAATAAGCACTACATGAATTAGTTAACATTTCAAAGAAATCTCTCGCCATACTACTAAATACAAACTAAGTACACGATTATGAACAAACCGAAATACTCTTTACTTATACACCGAGATACTTATACATGAGATGATGATAGTAATTGATTCCATACGGACACAATGATTTCAAAGGTTTTTGTAATTCATTATTACGTACTTTCCTTGATTTAATAGAAATTTATCCGTTCATCTCGGAAGGCAACAATTTCCATTTTTAATAGTATTTTAGAATATGTATGTATAGCAAGAGTATATTAAAAATATCATTAGTCTTTTGAAGGTACTGGTAAAGGTAAACCTATTGAGACAATATTTACAAGTAACTTACTCTGTACCACAGCGCTACTTCGAAGTAATAATAATGATTTACAAAGAGAACACCCTAATGTCATGGATTTCCCTCATCCCTTTTTGTCGGCAGGATTTTCGGAAAGAGGCTTTATGGGAACAGATACAAGGAAACGTTGAGACAAATAAGCGGGGACTGAGGCGTGAAATTTTTTCGCGCGCAATTCCTTATAAAAATTAAAATCCCCGCGTCAATTCGCGCGCCGCGGCTCTCCTATGGATTCTTGTTCTATTTTAAGGGCCTCTTATACTCACGCAGTAGGCATTTAGCGCATCCCCAGTTCGGGCCTATCAAACATCGCAAACGCTCCGAGAAAGTGAACTCGCATGAACCCGGTGACCGACCACAGCATATGGTTTGCAGTAGGAGCACTGTAATACTATTACAGATTTGAATTATTTTTTGTAGTACTTAGTTGGTAAATAAGTATATTTATTAGTATGAAGTTAACATAATTGTATTATTTTTATCATTATAATTTAATAATTATAAAAGGATATACGAGTATTATTTATACATATAAAAAAATATACTTTATGTAAGTTTTGTAAAGCTTATAAATTGGTTGTCTGTAAAGTCGGTTAACGGACGATAGTTTTATGTGATAACGTCATAAAGAAACATTGATAAAAAATTGCATACTTTGATGAATTGAATTGAATTATTATCACTGAATTATCATTATTTTGTATAATAAAAAAGAAGTTAATTGAATATTAATTTTTTCGATAAATTACACACTACACACTACATGATACGGCGGAGCTTATTGTAGAAGTTCTCAAAGAAGCTCGCGTGGCGGCGTTCCAGTAGCAGAACTATTCGAACTGCTAGCTCTGACGTCACGCGAGAAGAGAGATAAATGGTCACAAGCGAACGCTTGGGCCAATCGTGCCTCTCTATCGCTTGTTCCGTGCTCTCGCTTGCACGCTCAGGCTCAGGCGGAACGTGACACATTTTCGTGCGTGCAGCCGGTGTTCATCCATTTATAAGACGTTATCACGCCAATAATAAATTTAAAAATGAAAATAAGTGTGTGCGTGTAACCTTTTACGCGCGATTGAAGTAAAACTTATAAGGTACTTGATTTTTTCTTTTATTATTATTTATTGATGAAAGAGTAAAATGTTCCTGGGACTCTGCCATTTCATTTAATATTCACTATTTCATTTTATATTCCATTTAAAATTCATTAATATCACTTTCACATTTTATAAATATTTTCATTTGTTAAATAGAATAATTGAGAGTAGAAAATTGAAGGTTAGATCAGCACATGTCAATATTACCTTGTCATTGAATATTATAGAATGTCGCAATCGTCAGAAAATTTATTAATAATTTATTTATTACAAAAGTATTTAAAAAGAAACTTGAGACGCGCCAAGGGACACCAGGATGGAACGAAGTTATTGGATATATAAGTTATATTATTAAGTTATTGTTATTGTTATTTTTATTATTTATTATATACAACCACCTAGATATTCAAAATAAAACGGCAAGCGCACCGTAAATAGGTTCTACCACCTAGCTATTCAAAACAAGCAGCAAGCGCACCGTATACAGGTCCTACCACCTAGCTATTCAAAACAAGCAGTAAGCGCACCGTATACAGGTTATACCACCTAGCTATTCAAAAATTCAAAGTGGGGACCCCATATCTGTCGACTGGCGGATAGACTAAGTTCTGCAGCTTACGCGGTTAAAAGGATACGCTGTTTAGCGGATGTCGATACCGCTAGATTGGTCTATTTCAGTTTATCACAGTGTAATGTCCTATGGCATTTTACTCTGGGGTAATGCAGCGGATGCTAATATTATTTTTATTTTGCAGAAAAGGGCTATCCGTTCTATATACAAAATGAAAAGTACAGACTCCCTAAGAGAAAATTTAAGGAAATAAACATCCTAACCATTGCATCGCAGTACATCTATGAGAACATTATGTATATTCGTAAAAATAGGCATCAGTTTGTAAGTCGTAGTGACCTAAATGCCTTGCGCAATGTAACACTAAGGAACGGCCACAAATTAGCGTTTCCTAAATGCCGGCTTAGTAAGAAAAGTCGTTCCTTCATAGCAATGTCTATTCTAATATTCAACAAAGTCCCGGCTGCGGTTCAGTCTCTGCCTTTACACATTTAAAAAAACCATCAAACAAACATTATGTCGAAAAGCTTATTATGGTATTCAGGAGTATTTGGATGATAAGAAGGCATGGGACTGAATTAAACTGTGATAGGCTATCACTATGCTTTTCCTTGTATTAATTATACTAAATATTGTAAGCAGGTTGCATATGTGGTGATTCTTGGCATACACGATCTCTCACGGTCTCGTGTCTGTCCTGATCATGCCATGGTCATACTGTACATTTTTCGGTACAAATTAATTTGAATTTTAAAAGAGTACCGAGAGTTTTTACCTCCGGCTTTTTTCTCTCTCGGCCTACACTAGGGCATAAGATAAGAATATTGTAAATTCTTCCTAAAACCGATGACCAGATAGATAGTCTATCGTGACTTAGAGCTTAGCTTAGTGGTAGGTAATTATTGTAAATTAGCCATAAGGCAGGTTAGGCACCTATGTAGGATTAGCTATTCATTCAAGGATCAATAGCTCATCCTTTGCTTTATTTTAATCAGTTTAGAAAAGCATTATATCTCGTCTCTTTAAGTAGTTTGTAGTTACCAAGACTTTCGTTAAGCGTGTGTAATCACCTCATAGCGAAATAAATTATTTGAATTTGAATTTGAAAACAACAGCAATCGCAACTTATACAGGTTCTACCACCTAGATATTCAAAATAAAACATAATTCTGCAAGTTGTCATACTGTTATGTGCTTATACTGTGTCATAGGTACAATTTTACAAATGTTGTCATTTTGACATTATTATGAATTGTCTATATTTTTTCTGTAAATTCGTGCACAGGTCCTACCCTTAGAACGCCTCGCGGGCTACTGACGTGAGCCACGCCGCGCCTGCCATATATCATATTATAAATATCTCGATTTGTATAAATAATATATATAAATTTACAAAAGTAATGGTAGAAATCGCTTTAAAAAAGCACGCTTGATTTAATAGTACCATTTTTATTATAATCTAAGTATTATGTCCCAAATAAAACTGGAAAAAAGATTGTAAAAGACGTAAGTTCAGATATTTTTTATATCGAGAAAAACTAAACGCATTATGTTTTCAATGGTACTTGCGTTTAGATAGTATCCTTGGCTTTGTTATATATTTTTTTTTGGGCCAGAAAACATTATTTACAGTATGTAAAATTGGTTTAAAATATAGTAAATATAGGGTAACCCAGCCTTAATTGAGACCGCAGTAAGTCAATGTAAGTCCTATAAATTTCTTCCGCTTCTCACGACGCGATGGAGATTTCGGCGGGGAATGCTTTACATTCAGACCCAAATCGCTTTACTTACGAATTACGCTGGATGACTTTTGCGGGTTTATAAATGGCGTTGAATTTAAGATGAAATTCTTAGGTCCTACTTTATTATAACGCAAGACTATCCATACTTCCATACTAATATTATAAATGTGAAAGTGTGTTTGTTTGTTTGTCCGGCTTTCACGTCGCAACGAAGCTATTATATGGTATGGTTTTTGTGTGTGGAGATAGTGAGGAGGGTGGAAAACAGAGTAAACACGGAGGGGGTAAAACATCCCCATGGGAAGATATCGATTATTTGTTATTTGCTAGATATTTAGTTCCGGATGTTGTTAATAGATGGCGTTAGTAAAATTCATTTGCAAGTTCTGAATCACGATATCCTGGAACTGTCACTATTCATCCACCACAAATGTGTCATGTATGATAAACAACTCATTGTTAATTTCCCTTTGACCACGCGGGCGGAGCCGCGGGCAAAAGCTAGTTAAAAATAAGAGTAACATTAGTTGGCTTTGAGTTTTCCATGTGCAGTGTGGCCAGCCTATGTGAGCGCAGCGTGGCCAGCCGCGATAGTATGCAATGAATGAATCACTAAATGAGTCGCTTGGCTCTTAGCAATAAGCGAGGCTCTTTATAGTGTGGCCTTAGCCTAAAAGTTCCTGGTTAACTAGGGAACCCTTAAAAGACGCAAGACTATTAAATATAAGAGTAACATTAGTTGGCTTTGAGTTTTCCATGTTCAGTGTGGCCAGCCTATGTGAGCGCAGTGTGGTCAGCCGCGATAGCATGCAATGAATGAATCACTAAATGAGTCGCTTGGCTCTTAGCAATAAGCGAGGCTCTTTATAGTGTGGCCTTAGCCTAAATGTTCATGGTTAACTAGGGAACCCTTAAAAGCACCTAGAGTTAAGGGATTGCTCAGAAAATGCAATAACTGCAGAGACCAGACCGCCGTCACAAGACGTCGCTCCGGTCAAACAAAGTGGAAAAAGGAAAAGCTCTGTAGCTCTGCCAAAAGAACTAAAACAGAAATGTATAAAACCTTGCCAGCTAAAACTGGAAAGGTCAATAGTATCAAGTATTTAATATTAAACGAAAAATAGATCAATATTAAGGAAAATAACTAAAGGTCATATGGAAGAACTAAATTAACCTTTCAGGTGGTACACAGGTGGTTTTTAAAATATTATCAGGGAATTCATATACGTTCTATTTAGTTTATTTCGCCCGGGGCTATTCCAACGCCATCCAAGGAACCAAAAGCTATTTCTATCTTCGGTCCCACTGTTGGGCACGGGTCTCCTCTCAGAATGGGAGGGATTAGGCCTTAGTCCACCACGCTGGCCAAGTGCGGATTGGCAGACTTCACATGCCTTCGAGAACATTATGAAGTACTCTCAGGCATGCAGGTTTCCTCACGATGTGTCCTTCACCGTTATAGCAAGTGACATTTAATTTATTGAATCGCACATAACTTAGAAAGTCATTGGTGCGTGCCGCTGGGGTTTGAACCCGGACCGCTCGAGTGAGAGGCGAGTTCGATAGCCACTGGGCTGTCACCGCTATATTTCTATCTACCACATGCTAATTATATTCAAAGTTATTGCCTTCCTATTAGAAAGGTGAGATCTTGTTACACTTCTCTAAATGCGAACATTTTAGTCTTCAACAGAAGCCCAACGCCTGTGAAGAGTTTCAATAAAACTTTTTTGAGTCTCATTCAGGTTTTGTCACAATTGCCACGGCGTGGGTATGTGTTGGTACGCTATATCAACAATAAAACCTATGACGTCCAAATACAGCCAAATAAGTGTTCCCGTCAATCACTGAAGATGGGAGCATCACCCCGCCTCTCCCGGCAGACGAACAACACCTGTCCCGCATTAATTACCCAATTACCCGGTCCAGCTAATTATAAATGAGCCCTATATATTATATGCTTAACAAATTTAGTAATTTGCCTCTTGGGCACCGTTCGAACGTAAGTGGTTTACACATTTGCTAGTCGGCTATGAGTTATGGTCGTTTGCAATATCCTCGTAAATATATAATCTAAGCTACAAAAATATAAAAGCAAAAAGTTGCTGTTATATGTTTCAAGTACATAACTATAATGGCAATTTAATAGGCTTAGCTTTTATATAATATTAACCTAACCAACCGCTTGCTCTAATAACCAACGCACAGCAATGGTAGCCCTGAATATGTAACTTCAAACTGCTTTTAAACTTCAAACAGACTAGGATATTAGAACAGCTATTCTTAGATAATCGAACTCCATTATGTAGATAGGAATAATTGGGCCTTTAGCTAGTGAGTGAGTTGGTAATGGGTTGTCCATGCTAATTATCAAATTAAATATTCTACAAATTTCGATATTAAACATTTTAAAGACCAAAAAAAATTGTGAACTAAATAACGAACAATCTTATTCATACTTTATTCATATCTAACAGACATTTTTTGTAACGTCTTCACTATTGAATTATTAAAACAGAACAATTAAATTTTAAACATCAAATCTATACCTTATCATTCTTGCTTTTATCCGAATAAAAGGAAATGAATGACAAAAAAGGTAAGAAAATAGAGGAGCAATCAAGCTCTTAATTAAACAGCTTTATGAAAGTAAAGACGAAACTTTCCGAAGCTGCTGCACTGTACTACGCGAAGCTTATCACGTTACACTAATCCATCTTCTCTACAAGCCACGACAACTACTCTCTTTTACAGCATTATCCACGTTTTAACCAGTGCTGCAGTGCAGTGATAGTTAAATAGACAATCTATAATTTAGTATGAAGAGAAAACTTACCCTTGTATTGAAATAAGCCACGGAAAATTTGGCATAGGTCAAAAATAAGTCAAGAGTTTATTGTTCATTGAGTGCAGAAACGTAAAATTATTATTTATGGCGCGGTGATTAAATCACTTTTATGTTTTTGAGGGGGTGAGGCAGATGAAAAGGGGGTTGAGTAGTAACGCCTACCGCAGGGTGCACCGCTTCAGGCTCGCCGATGCAAGATGTTCACTATATATAGAAGAATAATTTTACTAGTCAACAAAAATGACACAGGGTCATCAAACAGCGAGCCTCAGGGGTTACTTTCGCTTTGCGTAAAAATGAAAAAAAGGGCGTCATTTCCACGTTAGCGCGATATTTGTTGGAGGTTTGTCGTTAAATAAATTCATCCTTACAAATATCTAATTTCATTCGATAATATAAACAACAGTTCCCCTATGTTAATAAACAATACAGTTACACTTGCGAGAATTTCAACTTGAATGGTTTTTTTTTCCATAGATAAACTTACCTAAAACGTGATTTGAACACAACGATTCATCCTTAAAGATGATTAAGATTTAAAAAAAAATTTTTGCTGATCTAAAATTGGTGCGTAGATGAAGCGTAAAATCACCGTCGCATTTTGACCGTTACAATTGTCAATCTCTACGAAATCGGCAAAGCCGGAAGCACAAGGCTCACACAATAGATGCTCACACCTCGTATATTTTAAGTAGGTTCCAACAGTTTGAGAATATTTTCATAACTTTTATAAAAATCAATTTATTATGATACTATTTCATTTGTGAATCACAATTCAATTCAAACTTTTTTTCAATTTTCTATGTTCAATTTCAATTCTACAACAATTTGAGGGCTTTATATAACTTTGGACAATTAATCGGATTGTTAGTAACCCAATATCGACTAGCTTAAGTCGGCTGATTTAAGATTCTAGACTAAGCAATAAGCAATAACCGAATGACTCATTAAACTTGCTTTTATTTATCAAGTCCTCGTTAAATTTATCTAGCAGTTTTTATCTACTACAAATTACGGAATCTGAAGTAAGACATTCAAAAGGGGAACTCATTAGGCGAAGATTATATATCTCAACTCACTAATTAGTTTTGCACTTCAAACCTCGCGCATGACAAAATGTTCCCACACAGGTAATTAAAGCAGAATTAAGACGATATTTCATTCACATGCTGTTACAATTCAAATAATCATGTGTATGTGTTGGAACAGTGTGCATGGTAAAAGAAGAAACGAAGCGAGTGTCAAGTAACGTTGTATGATGTTAATTTTAAAAGGTTATTATTTATTGTTTTTATTTTCATGTTATAACATGATAGCCACAACAATATAATGATATCAACTTATTTTATCAAACAAACATTTGTCTAGTTCTGTTGGCTTAACTTAATACAACCTAACATAAGAGTACTTCAAAAAAGTAGAAGTTGCATTCTTCTATTAATATTTTTTTATAAAAATGACGGATAAACAGGCATACTTTATGGTAAGAGGTCATCGTCATCTAGGGACACGTGCGACACCAGGGGAATCACATGTGCATTGCCAACGTTGTAGGATGCGATTTAGGTACACTCTTCTTAAAGCGCTTAAAGCGCTCCATCTCGTATTTAAAAGGAAATTCGTCGGCTGGAACTTCCAGTGGTGAATCGTTCGCCAAAAGAACCGCGAGAAGCAGACGGTGGTTGATGACCAGGAGTCAATGCAGTGTAGATGAGACTTCAAGCCATTGTGATATGTAATGGGAGGTATAACATTGTGAAGTTCCTCTGAGCACTCAACATGGTAAATTCAATACACAAAACAGAGAGTAGACATCCCACCAGTAAGCTTGGGATCGTCGACAACTCGGATCGCTCACCGCTGTATGGAGTCAAGTTTGCTAAGCTGATCCCACAGGTGGTAAACAATAGAAGCCGGTGCTTGGGCGTGAACAACATTGAAAATATCATGTTTATTCTCTTTTGGTGCTTCAGTTTTTATCGACAAACCTCATAAATAAAAAATATACTATTAACTTCTTATTTGAAGTCGATAAAAATTGTCCATTCCAATCACTATCTAGATTTTTTCTACATCCCCATATACGAGAGAGAATGTACAACTACGAGTATGAATAAAGTAATAAGGCCAGCAAACGTCTTATTGTCCTCCGAGAGCTTAATATAACTGACTGAGACAAATGGCTCCACGCATCCGTCACTGATTAAACATAATACAGTCGAGGGTGATTGCGTTTTTATAAGTATCGCTGAGCGTAGCCTAGCTTTGGAAATACTCGAGATTATGTACATATTATGAGTATGTATACTTTTAATAATACAATGTTCTACAAAAATATAGATCTTTACTCCATCAAAATAAGTCTGTGGTACGAGTACCATACAGCTGCGACCCATAGACTTCCCACTGCTGGCCACGGGTCTCCCCCACAGACACTGCTGCGGGAGGTCTAGAGCATACTCCACCACGCTGCTCCAATGCGGATTGGTGGACGGGTTAGTGGCCAACCCAGTGTCGAATGTTCTCAGGCCACCCGAAGGTCTTCGACAATATAACTATATGTAACTCTTACACATAAATCACAATACTTTACCTACTCACTAATTTAAAGATCGCCCCCTTACTACGTACCTAAGTAAAAAGGGGACGATCACGTTTCTCAGTTTAGTTAACTCGGCAGATAGGTGGTAAAAGATATCGTTATTATCGAAACGTCTTACAATAACTCGGCTCGCATCTGGCACTAACTGTACGTCGCGTTCGGCGCGTATCGATAATAATTTTACAGCGTCCCTACCCTCTAAGAAACTTTGCATCGTACCCGAACTTAGTCCTTTATTTGTGGCGGAAACTTCGCACGCATGACGCTTGTACGGTGTGAATCGGTGGAATAATATTAATATGAAAACTGGAACATACTGATACGCAGGTTAATAGTTTGCTCACCCCCTTATGTACATAACCCAATAGAGCAGTCATACGAGTGAGTTCGCATGAACATTTTCCGGTAATCACGCTGCAGATGTTGCCAAAAGTAGTTCTGTGTCAAAAAGTACATTGCTTTATGTAAGTAACATAAAAATAATGAACTTTGAATGGTAGAAATTATAAACGTTCACACTGTTTCACCCGTACTCTGAATTCTACGTAGATTTGACCTCATGACGTAAGTGAATTATAATTAATAATTCTAATAATTTGATAATATTTGACCACTTGCCTGGTGATAAGTGGTAATACCAGCTTGATTGCGAATGTTTCGCTGGCTCTGAAGGAGAGGTCTTTTGTAGCTATTTGAAGAATCCCATGAATCCAATAGCCCACCGTGATACTCTTAGAAGGAAGCTCATTTAGTTAGAGTAACTTTGCTCTTACTCTAGTTCCACAAAGCTTAGCCTTCGCGTCGCATCTAGTACACATTATTTCAATGGTCCAATCAGCCGACGCGGCACATTTGTAACGAGCGGCGTTTCTTCCGCAAACGCCGGCTAAGTTCGCCCCATTGGATGTTCACTTAAACTGCATCTGCCGGAACAGTTACACCGACAGCTTAGCCAACGAGCTGGAATCGTCAGCAGTAAAATACATACGTGAAATTATTAGAAGTTGGAATTCAACCTTGGGGCAAATTTTTAGTAATAGGGTCCCGTTTTACCCTTTAGGTACGGAACCCTAAAATGGTGAAGTGTACAGAAATAATACTTAATAGGCGGTGGTACCCTCAACTAATTGTTTGCATCTGATATCAGATACTGCGTAATTTTCTGAGTGGCGTTTAAAGTCAGCGGGCGAAGCGAGATAATGGACGCCCGGCGAACAAGCTCCCATAAGTTTAAAAGTCCTTCTTAATGGACTTGTCTTACTTGCATATTGCATACGCCATTTCATGGCACATTACCGGACACTGTTATATTCCCACAGCTGTGGACACAGGAGCAGCTTACGCGGCGAAGGACGTTTGGCTTTCCACAGACTAAATAGCGCGGTTTAGTAAATTCACAGTTCACATGTTGAAGGTATACAATTTTTATCTGCGTTGCAATCTCAGATTTGAATTCGAACCTCTAAAGTCGACGAATTTTTAAGTATGGACGAAGTCAGTAAAAATTTACGTTTACATTTTCCTTAAGTGTGCCCTACATTACTAACCGATATTACTAAAAGAGACAATAAGTGGAGGGTACTTTCAACCCAACACGCAAATTTTAGTGTGTGCCAAGTTTTATTAATTTTTAGTTGAAAATAAGTGGATTTTTAGCTCTTAAATGTGGTAAAGTAATACTAAAACCCTCAACACTCACTGCCATCTAAAAATTTCTTATATACTTTCCTTTATCTCAATATTGGTTAACATTGTTACTTGCCCTCACTATGGAAGGTCAAATGGTGAGTAATCTGGAGGATTTGGAAAAAATGTTTGTGTCACGGATTGCTGCACATGAAGAAAAGCTGCAGAAGGTAGCTGAGGGTCTCAGCTCAACCTCAGGCAACTCGGAGATTGCGACATTGAGTCATGAGTTCAATGAATTTAAAACCTTCATCTGGAAAGTGCTGGCTAAGTTCAAATCTCAGATTGAATTACTATCAAACGGGTACGATAAACATGAGACGGTGATGCGTAGAAAGATATTACTATTCCACGGATTGCCCGAAACCCCACAGGAAAAATTACATGAAACTATTTTTAAGGTTATATCCGGCAAAATGAATGTGAGTAATATCTCCATGGATAACCTCCAAGTCTGCCATCGCCTTGGATCACCACAAACAAAAAACCGTCCAGTATTGGTCCGATTTTGTGATATGGAGCACCGGCGGTCAGTTTGGGAAATGAAAACCACCTTAAAAGGAACCGGCATCACCATTTCTGAGTTTTTAACCCAAACAAGGTATCGCGTGTTTATAGCAGCTCGTAAGCATTTTGGTGTGAATCAATCTTGGACTTCAGAAGGAAAAATAGTAGTAATTCTTCCTGACAAATCACGTAAGAAGTTGGAATTCATGGCTGAGCTACAGACACTTATCGCCCAGTATCCATCGAGTTCTGAAGCTGCTAGTGGTTCGGGAAAGGAGGAAATGGCCACAAAGGGCCGTACTTTTAGGAAAGATAAGAAGAAAGATGAACAAGAACTTTCCTTGGATGCTACCAAGAAAAAACGCCGCTGATCAAGCATTTAAAACCAAGCGAACTTTATACCACTAATTGTACCGTCAGCCTACCGACCTCTTAAAATGGGCGTATAGCTTTGGTTATAACTGTTGATGTTATGATAAATTATTTGGTGTTTGTTTGTGCCCTGTGTGTGCAGGTCTATATCAGTGCTACTAAATTATTTAGATAGAAATAGCATTCATAAAATGTGAATCATCAGTATTCCAAGTTACTATGGTAGGTATTCTGTTAGCTATAGTATAGGTTATAATTAATGAGACTGTTTATATTATTTTCCTTGGATCCCTGGATTTAGATTATGGATGAAAGCATGCAGTGTCTGATGATACAGTGTAGATGCTAAACAGGTACTTAAATATTTATGTATATTTAATCTATTAAATAACGTCACATAAGTACATAAACAATAAATTAGTCTGAGAACAATTTGGTTAGGATTAAGTAAAGTATTTTTAATTCATTGCTACTTTTTGGCAATTATTAGGATAAAATCATTGTTATTATTTATCTGTGTGAATAACCTATACTTAAACTAAATATATAGCTAAATTATGCTTCTTCAAATTGAATTACATATACAAACCTAGTTAGCTGGTATAAAAGTTACCAAATAACTCTCTCCCTGATAGTAAATTTAATATATAAACAGGTAGTTTAATTAATTGATATATCTGGTTTTGTGCTCGCCTTTTCTTTTCTTACGATTTCTTTTATTTCTCACACTTAATCATACTGTGCTACTTAATATTATTCACAAAATTTGTCTCTAATTTTGCCTCTAAACTGTGTTATGTTATTTTATAATTTTTAGTCTGTAAGTACCTAATTACTGTAAGTCACAGCACAGTGACTGCGCTGCTAAACGTCACAGAAGACATTCGTAAGGCAATAGATGATAAATGTCTTACAGTTTTGGTCTTGTTAGACTTTAGCAGTGCTTTCACTTCTGTTGATTTCGACATCCTTACTGGGATTCTTCAATCTATTAACGTCTCGCCTTCTACCGTTTCATGGTTTGACTCCTATCTTCGAGGACGCTCACAGCGTATCTGTCAGTCTGATAATTTCTCAGACTGGTGTGATCTGCATAGTGGCGTTCCTCAGGGTGGCATTCTCTCTCCCTTGCTTTTTTCTTTATACATAAACTCTGTAACTAAACTTCTTTCTTCCAATTTCCATCTCTACGCTGATGATCTGCAGCTTTACAGACACTTCTCAGTATCAAATGCTGAAACTGCAATCTTAGCTATTAATGAAGATCTAAACCGTATTAGTAGTTGGGCGAACTCACATGGTATCTTGATTAACCCTAGGAAAACACAGGCTATGATAATAGGAAATAGATATGCTCGTAATGCACTAAGCTACATAAACCTGCCGTCAATAGTCATTAATCAGACACCAGTACCATACTCCGAAACGGCTAAGAACCTCGGTGTTATTATGGATTCCAACTTATCTTGGGGTGCTCATGTTAAGGAAGTTAGCCGTAAAGTACATTATACTTTTCACTCACTTAAATGTCTCCAAAGTTTCCTGCCCTTTAAAACTAAAATAACACTAGCGCAAACTCTTATTCAACCGATACTGGATTATGCGGATGCTTGTTATTTAGATGCCACGGAGGAGCTATTAAATAAGCTTGAGCGCTTGCAAAATCTTGGAATTAGATTCATCTTTGGTTTACGAAAATATGATCGTGTCTCTCATCTTCGCAAGGATCTCAAGTGGCTCCCAATCCGCTTTCGCAGGAATACACGGGTTCTCTGTCTGCTTTTTAAAACACTTAATAATCCTACAGCTCCTTCTTACCTCAAGAATCGTTTTTCCTACAGTCGTCCTTCAAATGTCCCTTGTAGATCACATCTTAAATCCCTTCTCAGCTATCCTACACACAAATCCGCATCTTACTCCCGTTCATTCTCTGCTCATGCAGTTAGATTATGGAATTCTTTACCAGTTAGCATCCGTGAAGCCAAAACGCTTTACTCATTTAAAAAGATGGTAAAGGAACACTACTTGGCATTATCCTGATATCCTCTTTGTCCTTTTATGAGTTCACACTAGTATTCTATTATTTCATCACTGATATAATTGTTCTTCCATTAATTATAATTTATATATATTATATATATTCATATATGTTTAGTCGCATCTGTATGTATGTATTTCATATATTTATGTTTAGTTTATTTAAAGTATATGTAGTAGAAAAATATTATTTATTTACCTATTATTTATTATATTATTATTATATGTAGGTTTATAGTATTAGTTTGTTTCTAGTAATGGTATGTATTGTTATTTAAATTAGATTATTATATAATAGATTTTGATTATCTTTATTATTGTCATTATTTCTTTTTTGGTGCACGCTAATTTCACTCTCAATCATTGCTCCATTCCCAGGCCTGCTGGAAGAGATTTCATTTTGGAATAAGTAGGACCTATGTACAAAATTACTATTAACACTGTTTTTTTTGCTGTTTGTCGTGTACATGAACATATAAATAAATAATTAATTAAATAAAATAACTCGTAGCTTTGAAAACGAATCTTCTGATCTTTCACGTGCATGCGGTCGGCGGACTTCGTGAAATAGTATTTAACACGAAAAATTCCGAGTTCAATATTCGAAATTCAAATATCCAGATTTTTTTTGTGGTTACATTTATGTGCGGCTAGCTGTCATGGAGGTACCAAATAACGTTCGGAAATACACAGATTTTTAGGCCAACATGGGAATTTGGACGTGGTCAGGATTGTTTGTTTACATTTTTTTTTATATTAAAGTTTATCATTGAAAGAAAAATGTTTTGGCTGTATTCGGATGAATGACAGAGAAAGCTAGATGAAAAGTGAACCTGCACTTTGGAATCGAAGTGAATACGGCACTCAGACTGAAATCTATAAAGTATTAAAGTTACTGAGTAGAGTGATTTTTAGAAAATCGTTTCAATCTATATATATAAAAGGAGAAGGTGACTGACTGACTGACTGACTGACTGACTGACTGACATATCAACGCAGGGCCTAAACTATAAGGGCTAGAAACTTGAAATTTTGCACAGGGGTTCCTTTTATAATGTAGGGGAGCACTAAGAAAGGATTTCTGAAAATTCACCCCCTAAGGGGGTAAAACGGGGGTGCAAAGTTAGTATGAAACTTTGCCGTTTTTGAAGTCTTTAGACGGGTAGACGTCGTTAATGGGTCTAATTCTACGCGAGCGAAGCTGCGGGCGTCCACTAGTTTAATATAAATCGACAAAATGTATGTTGGTTGGTTGAATTCTATTATTATTTTAAATATTTCAAACGTTTTAATTTAATTAAATGCACTAAATGGATATGGGTCATTATAATTTTTTCTCTTCCTCATACTATTTCAATTTGTGTATAGAAATACTGTGCGAAATCGCTTAACCTGAGATTATCCAGCATCTAGGTTCTCATGGCTATTGTCTTATAAGAATAGTGATATAATACAATGCATTAATTATTCCATTAAATAATTTGCAACACAATTATTGTAAAATTGCTTTAAAGTTGAATCTAAATAATGAAAGCTTTGAGAAAAGCTACTAGGGTAGTCCAGGCTTGCCAACTGGATCCGAGATAATCTCATATACGTCTGTAACTGCATAATGTGCCCCACTTATTTGTTTAACCCGTTTCTAGCCCTGACAATTATATTTATGCGGCACCCTTGCGGCGATAACATGTTATAGGTATATTAATCACGCAATTATCTTTAATCATTGGACAGACTCATATTGAAAGAAGAATACATTTATGTCTTCAAATAGTAAAATAATACAAAACATACAGACAAAACTATTAAACAACAAAACTAATACACACTACTTGATGAAGTATTTCCCGTTTGATACCGCGGCCTTTGCTTTTCAGTACGACCCGATTTGGCGCGCAGGTTGAAATGGTTATGGTACTTCTTTATTTAAAAAACAATAATTTAACTCAATTACCTAAAATGTTTAATGTTATAAAGCATTGCAATCGTAATATTTTACACATTAATGTAACTTTTAACTGCTAAAAGTAACGCCCACCATTACAAGAAGCTTTCAACGCTATAACTAATATTTTATCTGAACGAAGATTTCTCGAAGGCTAAAAAGTAAATGCAGCCGGAATTCAGCTTTTTAGCTCCTCAAACTCGCTATATTTTGTGGGAATGAGGGTACTTTATAGCTTTCGTGCGGCTGCCACGTGAGAGCCAACTAAGGAACTTGCCTTACTTTCAACGTGAATCTTTAGCGATAAATAAATAAACTACGAGATATCCAACATATTTAAACATGTTAAAAGTAGGTAAGTAAGTATTATATACATACGTAAAATTCATCCACAAAAATCCAATCGTAGTTCGCTATTTGTTTAAGCTAGGCGTCCTTTAGGAGAGGCCTATGTTTAGCAGTAGACCTCGAAAGGCTATAGATGGGATGGAACGTTATTGTCACGGTTTGAAACTAGGCATAGAGTATAGAATAAGAAATAACTAACCACATATGTACGTTAATATTTTAAATAATTGAAAAATAAATATATGAATAAAAATTACAGGATTCATCATTCGCGCGAGTACAAGTACTAACTAATTAACGCATCGCATATCGCGTAATAGCGATGGATAAGACAGCGAATCAGATAGCTCTCCACGGAAAAGTCATGCTTACAGAACACGCGGATTTAGAAGTCCGTGGCATGTCTTATGGTTGTTAGATGGTATAATAGTTGCTCTAAAATCATAAGTGTCAGCATTATAATAACAAACGTAGAGTATTTACGATCTTATATGGGGTACCATTGACTTATTTTATAATAAGTCAATGTGGGGTATACTGAAAGTTTTGCGTAACGCATTCATAAAACATATTTGCTGCTTTTCAAAGATTCTCCGTTACATTTTAAACGCTTTTTAAACGTACGCGAGAATTGAATCCTTAATTCTATCAACAAGTGCATGTAATTTGGATAAACTTACATTTTGTTATGTTGCAATATTTCGTAACATTGACTTAATATTTTGCATAAAACGCAAACAAATTATAGATCAAACGAATATTCTTTGCAAAGTAAACTGAGCCTTAAGCTTGATCAAAGAGCGTCACGTTTCAACTTTTTTTCCAAACTGCATCTAGATTCTAGACAATCCACAGTAACGAATCTTCATCTGTGTACCTACCTACTTCTGCTGTGTAGTTTTGAGCCGGCGGTAAACCCGTTAACTGTGTCGAGAGTTATTGTTGCGGAATTACAACTGACAATCCTAAAGGGAACAGTTGGATTGGTTTGGTGTTCACATAGACACGTTGGGAAGGGATATTTGAATATTTTTCCGAGAGAGCTGGTTGACAAATTGGAAGTGATAAAACGAGTAATTTGTACTGACTGAAAACCATTAGAGCTCAGTATGGGACTGTTGTAAGCCCTCTTAAAATTATGATATTAAATTTAAATAAGTAATCACTCACTCACTTCTGATTGAGTCAGTAATGAATTACTAAGTTTTATACTACTCAATCAATATTAAGATTTAGTATATGAGTAAATCCTTGATCGAAAACACAGTTTAATGCTTGAACTTTGAATTGTGTTACAAACGCAAGCAAAGGGTCACCAAAACGCAGTACTATCGTTACATCACTGAAAGAAAACATAATAGCAATGGAGAATTTTAATATCTTTCACCAGCAAACTGCACGGTAATGCACTTGTCATAAAGCATCCAGGAAGCCATCTTAGATATCTCTACATTCTGCTCTACTATGGCACTAGAGGAGCTATGTACGACTCAAATCGTAGCCGATAAAAATATCCGAATGAGAGTATTTAAAAAAAAATTTATGTCATAGTTTTGTTATAACAATTGCTACAATAGTGCTAAAATCATATACAATCCTTGTTCAATAACAATTAGTACTTCGAAAATGTCATCTTTTGAAATATCAAATAGGTAATTTGATAATAAAAGACTTATATTCTAAATTGCTATTTATTCTGTTATTTTTGTTATGTTTGTCGTGTACATCAATTAATAAATAAATTGAGACTGGAAGTGGACTTGAAGACATAAGACACTGGACTTGAAGACATAATTTTACATGAGTTTTAATTTTAAATTTTATACTATAAGATATATTGAATGAAAATATATTGAATAGCTTAGGTGTACGTATCAAAGCGGCAGTAGTCTGACAAAACTTTGATATCCGAAAACTCATATCCGCAACAACCCTAGCCCCATACATGTAGATGAGACCCGGCGTGATGTATGGATGAACCGCGGAAAACAAGCGATGTAACGGCGTCATTACTTATTATGACTTGCATTATCTCCGCGATAAAATGTTATGGATCGCGCCAATAACTTCTAGAATTTTATATTCGAACGCTTTAAATTTTCTCGCTACAGAGACGTCGGATGATCTTTATTCCCACGTTTTAACTAAAAGCAATATGTGTATTGCTCGGATACTTGTGGCAGGTCCACATTAAAACTTGTCATTTCCAAAAGTCTTCATTCCTTTTATTACCTACTCCTGAAACATTAATCGAGGCAAGGAGCAACAAGTCTAATGGATTGGAAGTGTGATTGTGCCCTACCAACTTTACTAACTTGAATAAGCAACAATCATATTAATGGTATCAGCAAATTGCTTCCAAATCGGTTGTTTTTGCAGTGATAACAGATGGCGCTGACAATGATTCTGAAACGCGGTGGCGAATTTATGCCGTATACTATCGCTAAACGGACCGAGTTAACTGATATTGATTTGATTTTAAATCATCTCTTAGATCTTAGAATACTTGTTGATAATTATGAAATCGACTTATACGCGCGCGGAGATGCTGGAAAAGCTAGTAAAAAATAATTCAGTTGATGTTTTTACGCCCGTGCGAATGCAGACGCGACGGCGGTAGCGCGCAGTCACATTAATACTTGATGAGCTATAATGGAGCACTCAACGCGTATACCTGTGGAGGGGCGAGCGAGTGGACTGTATATTATTGGATTTGGGGTGTGGTGGTGGATGAGGAATAGGGAATAGGTAGGGGAAAGGCGAGGGGGTTACAGGATTTCAAGGGATTATGCGGAGAGGGTTAAGACGGGATGCGAAGGACTCCAAGGAGAGGCAGCACTAACCTGTGTTTTCTTGGTTTACTTGCTTCCTTTTTGGATGTCCGCGTTTTTGAAGTTCAAGCACATACACGTGGTTCGCAAGAAGCAGCGCGGGCGGCGGCGGATATGATAGCGCGCACTCACGGCGAGGTTTTAATTGCTACTAATGTCATGCGTCACTGTCAACGCTGACGGGCGGACAGTTCAGTTGTTGAATGAGATTGCGGTAAAGAAATATCAACCTTATTAGCCTTAGCCGTAAGGTCGTCCGAAGCCACCTGTTTACGCTCGGACCGGGTTCTTTCGAAGTGAAGTAGCGAATGATGCGATAGATTACATTGAGTACATCTACTTTTAGAGTGACATGATGAAAATGCATGTTTGTGACTCAAACAATTAGTACAACATTTATTCTGTTTTACGAAATCAAATCTATCTTGTATATTTAATTTTAAGAAGTTCGGACATATGTAAAGTTGTTCATGATCGGATGAATTACAAAAAATACAGGAACGCGAAGAAGATGCGGTAGCAAAGGCTCTGCTTATCCGTTCAGGCACAGGAATTAATTTATTTCGAGAATTATTATTAATGCGATTATTATAATTGTTGCGATTATTATTACTGCGGTTACTAGGAGTGCGGTTAATATTAATTGTGGATGAGGTGTGACACAAAGCCCTATTTTGTTCACACAAATATTGTACCAATGAAGCATATGTAGGTATCACAACCTTGCGGCAAGACATTTCAAAGGACTTTACCGTATCAGAATCCAATTTTCTAAGAGCGATATTTAAAAACAAGAAGTCAGCTATATCCTGTATATTTAATTGTTTTAGTGCGTTTATGGATGCGTCAAAGTGATCCATAAATAAATGATAACCCTCGGAAGTATTAGCGTTGAGCGGTTTTAATTCCAATAGTTGGTTAATGTAGGTAGACGCAAGGGCGCGTTCGTCATTGTACCTATTGACTAGCGCGCTCCATATGATAGGATAGTTCACGTCAGTCGCTGCAAGCCCTCCACATACCGACAAAGCCTTGCCACTTAATTTACTAACCAAGTAATATACTTTCTCACTATCCGTGAGTTGTTGGTTTTCATGAACTAAAGTTTTAAATTGTTGGTAAAACATAGACCAATGTCTGATATCTCCATCGAACGGTACTAACTCAATGGCCGGGAGTGAAGTCTTTAGTTTAGTAGGCAAGTTGCTATTACTTGTACTAGCAAGTGGCGCGGTGGAATGCGAGTTCGATAATTGCATGAATTTACCTTTAATTTGACAATACAAATCGTCAAATGAAATTAATGCATTAAAATCAATATCTGCGGAAGGGTCCATTAATAATTGTTTTTGGTTATAATTGTTAACAATTTCTTGAAATTCCCTGCGTAAATCGTCAATGTTACAAGCACTGTTTAGAAATAAAGTTTGTTGTGGTAAGGAATCTAATACGGATTTAGACATATCGTAAATGTTTTGTAAGCGTGTAAAAATGGCGTTGCGTTTTGCGATTAACAATTTTAACATCGTCGTTTGACATCTTTTCAATGCCTGACTTACTTAGCTTTGTCTTTAACTGACATTTTGAATGGATAAGTTAATAGGCGGTGAAATAATTAGCGGGTAAGAATGCGTAATGAATTCTTCGTACAAATAATAGGTACTATCGTACGGCGTATAGGTTAAGTTACAGTTTTTAACACTAGTAGGTAGGTACTTATGATTTAACTAGCGGGTGCGGTGCGGTGCGTGGCAATTATATACGTTTTGTTTTAAGAGTTGGGGTCTATTTATATAGATTAATAGCTATATAGATATGTATATAATTACAAGAAATAACAAATTACAAAAATATGCGAACAATGTACATGTATGTTTACTTGATATTATTGAGCGATATAAATATTACCATAGGTAAGTACAAAATACGTTTAAGCGGTCGCTGCTTAGCAAATAGAGCGGACGCGAATTCATTACACATTCAATTTGAGTTAGAACAGTAAGTAGTTCCTCGTAAGTGAGAATTTGCTTACCAATGACACGAAACAAATGGGTTTTAACTACCTTAATATTGGATTCCCAAATTCCCCCAAAATGTGCGGCATTAGGGGGATTCAGCTTCCATTCAATGCGGTTGTTAGCTAACACGTGACTAAAGTCTTTATAATATTGTTCAGATTTCAAAAAAGATTGCAATTCCTGCAAATACGAGCGCGAGGCGATAAAGTTAGTACCATTGTCACTGTAGAGGAACTTGCAGGGACCTCTACGCGAAATAAATCTTTTAAAAGCATCTAGAAAGCTAGCTGAACTTAAATCGGAGGCCAACTCCAAATGGACTGCTTTAGTGACGAGGCAAATAAATAAACATAAATAAGCCTTTTGGCTGCGTATGCCACGTCTGCGCGTCAAGGTAATATAAAAAGGGCCAGCATAGTCTACCCCAGTATGCGTGAAAGCATTGCACTGCTCTAACCGACAAGCAGGCAATGCTGACATAATTGGATGAGGAGCTTTAGGTCTATTCTTAAAGCAAGTGTTACATTTATGAGTGCGGTATCTGACTATGCGTCGTGCGGAGAGAATCCAATATTTCTCTCGAAGTGCGGCGAGTAAATATTGAGGACCAGCGTGATGGTTCACTTCATGATAATGATCAATTAATAGTTCTACAATATGTCCGTTTCTGGGAAGCAGTAACGGATGTTTTTGCGATTCTGATAAAGACGAATAGTTGAGACGACCACCCACACGAAGTAAATTGTTAGCGAGAAACGGAGATAATTTGCGTATCATACTAGAAGTAATTTTCCCTTTTTTAATATTTTCTATGTCTTGTGAAAATGCGGTACGTTGTACAACTTCAATAATTCTATTTTCTGCATGTTCCAAGTCAGTAGCGGAAATAATGTCTTTAAGCGGTAATATTCTGCAAAATCTTAAAACATAAACAACTGAGTTAAGGAATTTACTCCACTTGGAAAATTTAAAACTTAAAACCAGTAGCGGATGTTCATCAACATTGCTAACTGTATGAGAAACAGTCTTTTCCTCCGGTAAAACTGGTGAAGAGGGTGAGAATGGTTGAATTGGCCATTCACCGATTGGCAAAGATAACCAAGAGGGTCCATGTAACCAAAGATCACAATTAAGTATTTGTGATGGTAATAGACCGCGGGATATATGATCAGCGGGGTTATCCGAGCCAGCGATGTGATAAAAATTACCAGGAGATAGCGAAGCTTGTATCTGTGCAATACGATTAGCAACAAACGTATTAAAGCGGTGCGGTGATGAGCATACCCAACAGAGTGCGACTTCTGAGTCAGAAAATGCATAAACTTTATTAATCGAGTTGCGCGCTGCTAGTAGGTCTGATACGTGTCGTAATAGTTTTGCGAGTAAAACTAAAGCACATAGTTCGAGCCTAGCTAAAGTTATAGTTTTTATTGGTGAGACGCGACTCTTGGAACATACAAGCGTGATTATAGGAGGATTGTGGCCATTTACAACATGCGCGTAGATGACACATCCGTATGCCTTTTCACTAGCGTCTGCGAAAGCGAGAAGAGAAACTTTGGATTTTTTTTCTATTCCCATATGTCGGGAAAACTTTAATTGCGAAATCAGTGGCAATTCTGATATATATTGCTGCCATATATTACTAATATTAGCTGGCGGTGCCTCATCCCAATCGAGCTTGAGAATCCACAGGGCTTTAATAAGTAGCTTAGCGAAAAGAATTATTGGCCCAACAAGCCCTAAAACATCATAAAGGCGAGCGGTGGCAGAAAGAATTGCACGTTTAGTGCAAGCGAGCGGCGGCGGAGAAACTAGAAACGAAAATGTATCAGAAGCGGAATGCCAACGAAGGCCTAATATTTTAAATATATTATCATCATCAAACGACACTGTGTCTTGTTGACGATGCGTGGCGGGAATATGACGTAGAAGCTCAGTGCTATTACTTGTCCACTTGACTAATTCAAATCCTCCTCGCTGAAACATTTCAATAAGTTGAGTGGATATGTCGATTGCCTCAGTAACACAAGGCGCGGAGGACGCGAGATCGTCCATATAAATATCTCTTTCAACCACGGTAGCAGCGAGCGGGAAAGCAGATTTTTCATCAATGGCTAATTGCCGTAATGTGCGAAGCGCTAAGTAGGGAGACGAGCGCATACCGAAACAAACGCAATTGTAAGAATATGTCTGTACGTCTTCGTCACCCGAAAAGCGATATAATATACGTTGAAAAGCGCGATCAGAATTTTGAACCTCGATACATAAATACATTTGCCGTACGTCAGCAAAAAAGGCGATGCGATAAACTCGTACGTTTAATAAAATATCAAAAATATCCGCCTGTAGATTTTGTCCCGAGTGTAAAATATCGTTTAATGAAATATCGTTATCCGATTTAGCACTGGCGTCAAGTACTATGCGAAGCTTCGTAGTACTCTTATCGTTGCGTATAACCGGGTGGTGCGGAAGGTAGAAACGAGGCTGCGTAAGTTCATCAGAGGGAACGAGTGATAAAAATCCCTTAGCTATATAATCCTGAATAACTTCATTATAGCGAGTGCGTAAATCCGGATGCGTGCGGAATCGTTTTTCTAAAAATGCGAAACGTTTTTTAGCGTTATAAAAAGAATTACCTAATTTTTCAGGTTTGTCCTTAAATGGTAGGGCGACTACATAATGGCCATCAGGCTTGCGGTGCGTAGATGAAGTATAAATATTTTCACATTCTTGTTCATCAGGACTTAAGAATGTTTGATGTGGAAGTTCCTCTAATTTCCAAAATTTTTCTAAAATATTAGACAGATAATTTTGATTTGTTTTATCCTGAAAAGATATAAAACAATGCGGCGCGGGTGACGGTAAGGCGATCTCAGCGTGACCCATGATAATATAACCGAGTGATGTTTCAATTGCGCTGGGAGAATCTGATTTTATAAGATTATCCGACCTCACTATTTTTAAGTAGGTATCAACACCTAATAAGACGTCAATATCACCAGGTTGATGAAATTGGTCGTCGGCTAAACGTAAGTTATCTAAATAATTTAATTTTGAAACATCAACTTGCGAGGTAGGCAACTGTCCCGTAATAGTAGGTATGACTAACGGTTGGATACGGTAGGTTTCATTATCTATAAAGCGAGAAGAAAACTGCAGCGAAGTTATACCTATAATTTTTTGTGAAACCCCACCGATCCCGTGCGCTTCGGTAAACCGGTTCTTATTAGAGATATGCAGAGATAAGCGCTTACAACAATTGTTTGTAATGTAATCATTCTGCGAGCCGGGGTCCACCAACGATCTAAGTAAATGTTCGCGGCCATACCTATCAACAGTTTTCACCATGGCGGTGCCTAACAGACTAAAATAACGCGGATTGTATAAGTCACATGAAACATTAAAAGAAGAAGTTTGTGGAATCTTATCAGTAACATTTTTTCGTTCAGTTGTTGAATGAGATTGCGGTAAAGAAATATCAACCTTATTAGCCTTAGCCGTAAGGTCGTCCGAAGCCACCTGTTTACGCTCGGACCGGGTTCTTTCGAAGTGAAGTAGCGAATGATGCGATAGATTACATTGAGTACATCTACTTTTAGAGTGACATGATGAAAATGCATGTTTGTGACTCAAACAATTAGTACAACATTTATTCTGTTTTACGAAATCAAATCTATCTTGTATATTTAATTTTAAGAAGTTCGGACATATGTAAAGTTGTTCATGATCGGATGAATTACAAAAAATACAGGAACGCGAAGAAGATGCGGTAGCAAAGGCTCTGCTTATCCGTTCAGGCACAGGAATTAATTTATTTCGAGAATTATTATTAATGCGATTATTATAATTGTTGCGATTATTATTACTGCGGTTACTAGGAGTGCGGTTAATATTAATTGTGGATGAGGTGTGACACAAAGCCCTATTTTGTTCACACAAATATTGTACCAATGAAGCATATGTAGGTATCACAACCTTGCGGCAAGACATTTCAAAGGACTTTACCGTATCAGAATCCAATTTTCTAAGAGCGATATTTAAAAACAAGAAGTCAGCTATATCCTGTATATTTAATTGTTTTAGTGCGTTTATGGATGCGTCAAAGTGATCCATAAATAAATGATAACCCTCGGAAGTATTAGCGTTGAGCGGTTTTAATTCCAATAGTTGGTTAATGTAGGTAGACGCAAGGGCGCGTTCGTCATTGTACCTATTGACTAGCGCGCTCCATATGATAGGATAGTTCACGTCAGTCGCTGCAAGCCCTCCACATACCGACAAAGCCTTGCCACTTAATTTACTAACCAAGTAATATACTTTCTCACTATCCGTGAGTTGTTGGTTTTCATGAACTAAAGTTTTAAATTGTTGGTAAAACATAGACCAATGTCTGATATCTCCATCGAACGGTACTAACTCAATGGCCGGGAGTGAAGTCTTTAGTTTAGTAGGCAAGTTGCTATTACTTGTACTAGCAAGTGGCGCGGTGGAATGCGAGTTCGATAATTGCATGAATTTACCTTTAATTTGACAATACAAATCGTCAAATGAAATTAATGCATTAAAATCAATATCTGCGGAAGGGTCCATTAATAATTGTTTTTGGTTATAATTGTTAACAATTTCTTGAAATTCCCTGCGTAAATCGTCAATGTTACAAGCACTGTTTAGAAATAAAGTTTGTTGTGGTAAGGAATCTAATACGGATTTAGACATATCGTAAATGTTTTGTAAGCGTGTAAAAATGGCGTTGCGTTTTGCGATTAACAATTTTAAGGTAACATCGTCGTTTGACATCTTTTCAATGCCTGACTTACTAGCTTTGTCTTTAACTGACATTTTGAATGGATAAGTTAATAGGCGGTGAAATAATTAGCGGGTAAGAATGCGTAATGAATTCTTCGTACAAATAATAGGTACTATCGTACGGCGTATAGGTTAAGTTACAGTTTTTAACACTAGTAGGTAGGTACTTATGATTTAACTAGCGGGTGCGGTGCGGTGCGTGGCAATTATATACGTTTTGTTTTAAGAGTTGGGGTCTATTTATATAGATTAATAGCTATATAGATATGTATATAATTACAAGAAATAACAAATTACAAAAATATGCGAACAATGTACATGTATGTTTACTTGATATTATTGAGCGATATAAATATTACCATAGGTAAGTACAAAATACGTTTAAGCGGTGCGGAAGAATTATATAAGTAAATAAACTAAACGTATATGGTATATGGCAATAAATAATGGGTGAAATATCCGGTAGAAGTGACCAAACTTATGGAGGGGCGAGCGAGTGGACTGTATATTATTGGATTTGGGGTGTGGTGGTGGATGAGGAATAGGGAATAGGTAGGGGAAAGGCGAGGGGGTTACAGGATTTCAAGGGATTATGCGGAGAGGGTTAAGACGGGATGCGAAGGACTCCAAGGAGAGGCAGCACTAACCTGTGTTTTCTTGGTTTACTTGCTTCCTTTTTGGATGTCCGCGTTTTGAAGTTCAAGCACATACACGTGGTTCGCAAGAAGCAGCGCGGGCGGCGGCGGATATGATAGCGCGCACTCACGGCGAGGTTTTAATTGCTACTAATGTCATGCGTCACTGTCAACGCTGACGGGCGGACAGATTACTCAACACGATTTTTGTTGTCTGCCTCAAAGGAAGGGTTTGTGATAGGATATTATGTTAAAGCGGCGCGTCCAACCTGCTTCGATTTGGATCAAGTACGGATACATTTAGCGGTTCAGTCTCACATGCTCACGTACCTTGACAGTCCTTACTCCAAGTCTAATGATTGCCAATAGCAGAGAGCTTAATGCTAGTTAGAATTCTCTATCAGTTCAACTAGGGTGATGATGATACGAGAAAGAATTACCTTAATAGATTATTATTATTTGAAGAAAGGGGGTACGTGTGCAGCCCAAAGCCGCAGCGACCTAATATTGTAGCTATTGATAGTTATATTAATTGAAACCTGATCTCAAAGGGTGATGTTCATAGACAATGCTAGGTAGACTAGGCTTCCACCCAGTTTTTCTGTCTGAGAAAGGGCATCGAACCCATGCAGATTCCAGCCTGGACCGATTTACACAGAATCCGAATCTCTACAATCCTAATATCCTCTACCGAGCAACTTTTCGGCCAAAGCCACGGATGTCGACCGCTATTTCCACAAGTCCTATTTTCACGTTCATGTCTTTTATGACTTCTAGAAGGCGACCAGCAAGGTTATCAGCCCTTTGGCAACTTTTAGGGCCTGGCACTTCCAATACTAGGCCCTCCTAGAAATACCTTATTCCGTCAGATTCCGACGATGTCTTGTAGTAGACATGTCTTCGCCTTACCCAACCGGACACTGCTCTATCACAATCATTGTTACCGTCGCAGATTTTGGGGCCCGTGGTGGTGGGAGCCATTTTCCGCCCTATTACCATGGTTTTTAGGAGCAATAGATGATACCTTTTTGTGTATTGGGTGCGGCTCAGTAGAGCTAAACGTTTCGAAACCACATACAATTTTCAATACAACGCAAATAAACTGATTCTATTACATTTTTCACTAACAGAGTTATTAAATCAAATTCAGTTTTATTTAACTTCAAATAATTCAACGCAGGTGGGAAGTATCCCAGAAGAAACAGTTCTCTGATCGAAGTTTTTTACAACTTTACCGTACTAAGTAAGACCAACCCACAGCAGTGAAACTTCCACGGACAGACATCGTGTTGCGTAAAATAATGCATAATGCACCGCGGGGTGCACCGAAGCAACGGGATACCTTTAATATTGGCTGAAATAAATTAAATGCAGACGACCAGGTTAGGGTTGACTCTAAAGGGATATTATACTTGTAATAAATTCACTGCGGAAAATAAAAGGCTTCGCGTCTCAAGGTACCTACTTCTAAATATTAAAATGTTTACTAAGTTCCATCCATCCATCAGTCATTTGAGGTCCACTGCTGGGCATATATCACTCCCCACTCCGACTGGGACTGTACCTTCTGTATTCAGCGGTTTTTTTAAATTGATAGCCTAGCCAACAAATAAACGGACCACCTGGTGCTAAATGGTCACCATCGCCTATGGAAAGGAACAGCAACCCCTCAGGGGTTGCAAATGCGTCTCTCGCCCTGAAGGAGAGCACCTTTTGCAGTTCATCTCTAGATCGTCCGTCCACCTGATGTTGGTTGATGAAAATCCAACCTGGCGACCTCATTGAGTAGAATATCTACGACCATGCCTACATTTATCAATAGATCTGAAATCATTTTTGTGTAATTTATTAGATACCAAATAACTAACTAGGCAAGTTTTTCAATACCGATATCCAGTCCGGTACTCTGGAGGCTCGGTATCGCACTGGGAAGTGTTTAATCAACGCTTTGTGCGCATCGACGATACGGAGTGTCTGAATAGCTCAATTATAACAAAACTGCCTTAATGGCAGACTTCGGGAACAACTTCGCTAACTCCCCGAGCGTAGCGCTAATCAATGGTTAGGATACCTTCACGAAGAAGTTATATTATTCTTGACGAATTGTGCATATTAACATGGTAGCTAATTCCAATAATACAAATACAAATATCTTAATTCAAATATTAGGGTTGAACATTTTAGGTTGATATAGCGTATAGTAAAGCCTGCAGGGCACTGGTCTCACTCTGATAACTGAGATGGCCAGAAGCATACTTCACTAGGCTGCTCCTGCATGGTTTAGTGGAGGGGTTGGTGAACAACCCGATATCGGTTTTTTTTATCGTCGACATGGCTTAATTTTTTAAAAGCTTTTATTTAACTTCACTCGTATGTATGTCCTGGAATCTTTCAATCAATATTTCACCCACTTCCACTGAAGCTATCGAGCTGAAATTTGGCACACATATTTGGTTCCGATGACAATGCACGAAAATAAAAAAAAAGTTATAAAAAGCTTTTTTTTTTAATTTTTTTTTTAATAATTACTTATTATTTTTATTATTTAACTGTCGTAATATAATAACAATTAATATTATTATTTAAAGTTAATGAAATAATCCAATAAATCTAAGTAATCTATAAATCTATATTCTGCACTCCAAGACATGATCACTAAATGTTCCTAACCGATGCAATGTCAGGCCAAATAAGCAAAAATTATTTTCAATATCCGGATGCAGGCTAGCGTTGACCCGAGCGTCTCCGTTGGTTCGTGCCTTGACCCTGCTTAATGGCCTCCTGGCATGGGATCCAGGTCTGGATTTGTTTTGTTGTTCGCCTGCTTTATTTCGCAGAACGGCTAGTAGGTATGTACAGACTGAAAAAAATATATAAATGCAATAGGAGATTTACCTGTAATGTTTATATATACTTGTATTATTATGAATAAACTGAATGAATGATCGTTTAAATAATTTAAATCACCTGAAAACATCATGTGAGATCAATCAATTTATCGCGGAACGAACCAATCAGCGCTTCCGACTCACAACTCCAGGTGTAACTGCAGGTTTACGGTAACTGCAAATGTAGGTTTTACATTTAGTTAGTTTAAAACTTACTCTGTCTGTTTTAGTTTGCATGTTGTCTACACTTGTAACTGTAATGACACAGATGTTCAGTAAAAAATCAAATCAGTTAACTCGGTCAGTTCTACTTCAGAAAACTTAATTTTATACTTGGAAAATTGGAATGATAATGGGAAATAATAAAAGTAGACTAAGTCTCCAACTAATATTTTTATTGAACTCTGTGTCTTAGTAGAGTACGACATGCATAATACTTAACGATTATTTAGATTATATACACATATTAAAAAACAAACAAAATAGCGTGGAGCACTGGCACAAATGAGTCTGACGAGCGCCTTTCACTTTATCCCTACTCCGCGGCCGACCGTCACGCAACATGCAACACACAGACGAAAAAGTTTGAGACGATGTAATAAAAGTTTCACTTTAATAAATAAATAAATAAACTCGCTTGCCCCGCGCCAGACGAAACCTTAATTTCGTCTTCTGGCATTCAGGGTCGGAGCTCCGGAGGTCGGATTCTCCGTATACTAAATATTCTCAATCCCTATTAATTTTATATATTATACGTTTAGATGCTAGATGAAATATCTAATAGAATTAAAATGGTTTACCGTTGTTTTTGCGGCCTTACCACAAGCTGCGGCGGATTCGCTAACTTAATTATAAGTATCCGGACTTCATGAGGACCAATTCATTCGCTCTCCGAGATTTTTTCTTTTATACACGCAATATCATAAATTAATTTCACCCTCTTGGCTAAATATAATTAACATTGATTCAATCGTCTGTGGTGGATTGATTGGTATTTGAAAAGGCCTTGTCAGCATATTTATTCGTCTATTTTATAGCACACAGCAGAAAAACAGGATAGTGATTTGAATTGAACTATGGCTATAAACATGACCAGTTCATGTGGTAATTATTAATTATTTTCAATTTTAACATTGAATACGAAATTTAAGTTTGTTAATTCAATTGTTGTTTTTACATTTCTGATACCTGTAATTGTGAATTCAGAGCTTAATAACATTTTATTCTGATGAATATTACAGGATCTATATAAAGATCTAAAACAGACTGCTTTGTTATGGTCTGGCCGGAGCATAGCGCAGTAATTTTTGTTACCTCTACAAATAAACGTTCCTCGTACCTACCTACTGAAGTCAGGTTCAGCAGAATAGTTTATGAAGTACAAATTCGATAACGTTGAAATTCCACTCAGCAAATATCGTCGTAGTTGTCGTTTTACCGGGCCACTAGTCGTTTTGTGACACACGATATTTGTAGCAATGACTTTGTTAGAAAACAGTTTTAACCCACGCATTACTACCTATACTACATGAATATCATTTTAAAGTGCAAAGATATAAGCATATTTGTTATGGCTATCGAGCTTGCCTCTCACTCGAGGGGCAAATGTGTTATTTAGGAAATTAAATGTACATCGTGAATAAACCTGCATGCCCGAGAAATCCAAAAAGTTCTCGAAGAGATATGAAGTCTGGAAATCTGTACTTGGCCAGCGAATTGCCAGATCGGTGATTTTATCTAATTCCACGCGAGCGAAGCTACGGGCGTCCACTTGTTATTAATAAATTTATTTTACTGTAATTATTATTTTACTTTAAATTCTACTTATTTTTCCTTAACACTTGAACATGGCACCCTTGAGCCTTATCATTGATTTGTCAAAATTTCAGTCGAATAAGTATCGAGCTGCTGCTCTTTGGCTAAATTATATAGTCCGACACAATAAGATTGCCTTGTTGAGTAAATAATGAAAGCCTGTTAAACTTTTCACTATTACGTGCAAAATTCCCCTCAGTGAAGCTGCTTTCTTGGAGTTCAACCGCAACGAACTCTAATTTTAAATCGGCTTTAAAAAGCAGAACATGAACTCCCAAAACACGACCACGTCTACAAATTTTCAACGCTGCACTCGCGCGAAGACTTAATAATGTAAACAGTTTAAAATAAGGTTTCAATTGCAAAGCAACATATCCAAATGTTATACTAACTTTTGTTTTGCCTATAAGTTTTGGACAGTTTATTTATTTAAAATATAATTTGAAATGTATTAAAAAAACTGAAGCAATACTTGCAAAGCTAATAAGTAAAAATTTGTGTAAATTATTCTGGTGCTATCTACTATATCATCCTACTAATATTATAAGATGTGAAAGTTTGTATGTTTGGATGTTTGGATAATTGGATGTTTGTAGCACATAGGATACTTTTCATCCCAGAAATATGTGTTCTTAGGATGATTTGCCTGTTTATTGGAAACCTGTCTGGCTACTACGTCAACAGATGGCACTGATACTAATTCATTACTTGATTACTCTGTAACAAATGACAGGATTATGATACAACTTAGCACAGGAGCAGACGCTATCCTGTTTAACAATATAGTTTACTCTTCATCCCGGAAATATGTTCCCCAGAGGAAGGGATGTTGTGCATGTTTAATGTTCCACTTTATTTTCATGGAAAAATTTCTTTCAGTTTGTTGTGCAGTTTGCTGATTTCCGCAGGCATGACTGCGGGAAAAGGTTGTTTTTGTTAAATGTATTATTATGTAAATATGAATGTAAATACTACGTGCATAAATATTAAATGTAACCGTCTTACATTTTTAATTTTTTTTTAAATTTGTGAATACCAAGACATGTTCTTTTAACAAATAAGCCGTTATTTTTGAAAGAGATGAGAGAGCAACAAAAATAATGTTACCACCTGAGGTTACAACAAAGTACCAAAAATGGCGTTACCCACTCTTACATAGAGTACTTCCATTTGTTCGAGTCCCATAAAAAGCGAAACAACGGTCACTTACTCGTTTGCTAACAGGTTCACACGGTCGGAACGGCGCCAACGTTCAACTCATTCGCGCCGATTTGCATAGGAAAGTGTTCGGCCACAGAGGGCGCACTTACTAAAATAAACCCTGGAACGCGATCTTGTTTAAAATTCACATCGGATACGATTTTTAAATGTGCGAGAGCTGTGTGAAGTTAACACTTGAGTGCGAGTTTTCCTTTCAAATGAGAAAGGTCTTTTGAAGAATTCATTATTCGAATATGTCTCGTTGTAAAATACGAGGGGATTTGGCTTGCTTAGTGCGTAATAGTATATGTATGTATTGCTCTTTTCTATACTAATATTACAAAGAGATAGATTTGTTTGTAATGTTTTCACACCAAAACTACTGGATCGATTTCAAAAATTCTTTCACCATTAGAAAGCTGCATCTTCTCGGAGTGACATAGGCTATATAATACTACGAGGTGTAAAAAAACTATTGTTATGTCTAATTCCACACGAGCAAAGCTGCGGGCGTCCACTAATAGTAAAATAAGTAGGACCTTGATCGGACTTGATCTTGCTTTACAATTTTTTTTTCGAGTAACCATTTTACTGCAACAACTTAAAACAAGAATAATAAAATAATCTTAAAACAAGAATAACAGACATCAGTTAAGTTTCCACTGAGATTTACTCATTATAAAATACATTTATATGTGTAACAAAGAAATTAAAATATGTAGTTCCTTAAAAGTGTGTCTGACTCACTGACTAGGTACATAAAAACTGACAGCAAAGTTACATTGCCGAAGATCTTTTCTTTCCTTCCTGTATTTTGCTAAGCTCTTGGTGCATAAAATAATAAAGTTTTCTGAAGCTCCCGTGTTCTGGCATTGGGGGAAGAATAATAAATATATTGTCACAGCTTTTCTTCCTAACTCAACGATTTTGTCGCTATTTCGCGCTATGTCCGTCATTTTGGGTACAGGTACACATATTTTTTGGGTTTAAATACAACCCAATATTCGGGCACTTAAGAGCAGTGATAAGAGTAGTGTAACCTCAATTTGTTATTAAATGTGTAAAATGTAGGCTGCATGGTACACCGCTGCCAGTTCTGCGTCGTAGTACACTGCGAATCGAAGTGAAAACCGACCATCATAGATGCCGATTAATTTATTTCATTTTTCAAATGTTGGATGTGAGTTGTAGTCTTATATGGGACAACATTTTAATAGTAATTACTACTTTCTTGACCTTAAAAATCGTCGAAAGTAGAAAGAAACTATGCCTTAAAAAGGCGTGAATAGAATAATTTCCATTCGCTTTTGAAATGTGACCAAACTTTGCGCGTAATAAGTTCCTCTACTATCTTTTCGTGTACCAACTTCCTGACAAAACAATGGACGAAATATTTTAGCGAAGCGTAAAAGCAAGATACAGCAAAAGCAAGATATAGATATAAAGCAAGAAACTTGAATCTGTTCTGATATACTTCTTACCTTTTTTATGAATTTTCGTACTGATGCGATGTTACCCTGTGGTTAAAATTTAGTATTAGTCGAGAGGGTCCGAGTTATAATACTAACAGCATGTGGATTTAAGATATTGAATATCACTTGCTGTAACGGGGAGATGAGACTCTTGTATGATATAATCGATTGCTCGTGAAGTCTGCCAATCTGCACTTGGTCAGCATGATAGACTACGGCTTTACCTCTCCCATTCCATGAGGAGACCAGTTCTCAACAGTGGGACTATGAGAAGCACATTATGGAAAAATCACACAAACTACTCCTTGGTCACGCGGGTTTAGTCATTTTCTCGGCCGAAGTTATCGTTGGATACCTTAGACGACTTAAGCCCTAACACCTGTATCTACGCTAATAATCTTCACGCGTGGAGTGTAGATCAGACCTCTCATAAGTGAGGAAAAAATTGTACACTACACCGTCAGTCGCTATGGGAATATCATTGTTGCATTTACCTACAAAAAAGTACAGATACCACCCTCATGATTATAAATTAAAGATGAATAGAGGACGATTTTCAGTACAGCCCTTATGTTTACAGAAAATAAATAATAATTCCAATTCACACATGCATGCTTCCGAGTAAGGTTTCCAACATCAGATAAAAGATTCGATTTAAAATCGATAAACTCTATCATCGCACCATCGCAATATCTGATCCTAACGAAACCGCCGTCTTAACAACGAAAGGCCTTATAACATTTCTCGTAGGATTAATACACCATCGCATCGTCCGCCTGCAGCGAGACAGGTGCTTAACTTGTCATTTCGTACATCTACCACGCTCTGTGTAATCCGGCTAATGCGGGGGTTAACTAATACTACTGACCCTTTTTTTATGTTCGAGAAAAATGTGACTTAATCTCACTTTATCGAGTGTTCATATTTTAAAAAATCATATCATGCAAAGAATACATAACATTTCCTTGATAAACCGTCAACTTAAAAACGTGACGCCTATTTTATCTATAATCCGTCAAATTACATCTTTACCTCTCATTTTCGATTAAAAAGTTACTTAATCTCACTTTATCGCCTCCTTAAAATATAGTATGAGATTCAAAATCTTTAAATTCAATCAAAAAACCGATCGACATAATGATTCTAGTGCAACCGTCGTTAACAACGAATATAAGAGCGTTACTCCTGACCTTCTACCTTTTACTATCGAGAAGAATGACTTAAAATGCATCTTATTAAGCATTCTTAAACATTATTTCTATCAATGTACCTCCAAAATATTTATTTTTGAGATTTTCTTATGATAAATTAGTAATGCAAAATACTCTTATATTTCACATCACATAAACATTAAACTTAGCTGTAAAAATGAAACTTTAAAATGGTAGGAGCCATACTTAGTTGTAGTGAAGTCTTGATATAAACTAAAATGGGAAATTGCTCTTCTGCTTAATGCCGAGAGCGTATTACTGGATTTAAAACATTGTGTTCTATGATGTTGCAGCAGTATCAAATTTTAGGTGGTAGACCCTGTAAGTGGTGGATTTTAGTGCCACCGATCGCATGTAAATTTTATTACAGTGGCAACTTTGCATGCTCGTTTTCCGTTGTCGTATTTTATTCTATATTGACTTGATAACTTGAGCATTAATATTAATCTGTAAAATATCTCCACCAGCTTAGTCCAGTAGTGAACGACAAGTTAATGGATGAATAGTAAAAACCCACCTGCCGATGTTCAACCTATCTTAGCTTACGAGTACACATATCGCTTGCATTTCGCGCATCACTGAGCCATAACTGTAATACCTCTAAGTAACCTCATAAATAAAGTTGCATCGTAACCGTTACATTTTAGCTAAGATTCGTGATTCATGGAGTCATAATACGGCTGTTAGCAAAACTTGCTTCCACAATAATTATAGAGGAAATATCATGACCATTTTAAGTTACTAAGGACTTCATTTAAGAGCTCTCATAAAGTCCACTGAATACTGCAATAATTGTTATGTTGAATATAAAATGTTTATGTCATGTAAGTAACATGTTACGGACTTCGCATTGACACACAGTCTCACACAGATGACTCAATATACAATCAACGAGAGAAGAAACGACCCGGGTTTAGTGAAAGGCTTGAAAGTAAATAAAGGGTTTACCTGTACCAATTTTTTTTTCGTCTACAACAAACCACGAACGAGTTCCTAGGCTCCTGTGCAATGGTCGCAAATTGCAAGTCAATCTAATATGCACCCACACGAGCCATCGTTCCGGCTTTCCAAGCTAGTTTGAACCGGTTATACTGGAGACATCCCAATAAACCAGATTGAACTGGTTACAACCAGATTTAGTGGCTACGGCTTTTGGAATCAGTAGGTCTCATTTTTTTAACACACTTTTATTAGGTCCACTTGTATGTAACTCACAATGTAAGGGAATCTTTGAGAGCTAATTTAACCATCTTCCAAGGATCGTAGCGTAATGAAAATTGGCAGCTGTATGTACTTCTGAAATGTATTCAATAATATGGTACTGTCGAGCTGATCTGATGATGGAGCCGGAAGATATTAGCTACTTTAAAGTGGAAACTTTGAGAGCTAATTTAACCATCTTCCAAGGATCGTAGCGTAATGAAAATTGGCAGCTGTATGTACTTCTGAAATGTATTCAATAATATGGTACTGTCGAGCTGATCTGATGATGGAGCCGGAAGATATTAGCTACTTTAAAGTGGAAACTTTGAGAGCTAATTTAACCATCTTCCAAGGATCGTAGCGTAATGAAAATTGGCAGCTGTATGTACTTCTGAAATGTATTCAATAATATGGTACTGTCGAGCTGATCTGATGATGGAGCCGGAAGATATTAACTGGAACTTCATGATGGAATAAGGTATCATAGTCGTGTTTGCACTTGTGGTAAGGTCTTGTAATGAACTTTGACCACGATTAGGTTTCAAGGTCTGATGATGAAGCCGGAAGATTGGCACTGGCATTCCGTGATGGAATATCGTATCATAGTCGTGTTTGCACTTGTGTTAAAGTCTTGTAATGAACTTTGACCACGATTAGGTTTCAAGGTCTCATGATTTCTTTTTTAGTTGGATTTTTTATAAAAGTGTGTTTTTTTAGTTTTTTTAAACTATTAATTATTTAATTTAAATCTGTATTGTGTGTATCAGTAAGAGTCACATGGCTCACAGAACTTTGTAAACGGACAAACATCATTGTTGTCTAGTAGTTAAATTGAAACCTAATCTATCAGCATAAATGTTTTATAAGCGCTATAAAAGTGGGAAGTCTGGTTTTTACTCCTAGTAATAAAATCGTGCTGCTGCTTATAAGGCGGTAGTCTTTTCTTTCAATAAACAGAGTCGGCACTGCACAAAATTGCACGTCAATCCAATAAACAGTCACGCGTGCTTCTGTCGTCTGGTCGCTTCGGGCCAGTTGTGCCTATTATACCGGTTTTTGGTTTCGATAAAACAATTATTTCAAATGCATTTCATTATTTACAGTCCACTGAAGGTATAAGAAGGAATTCCACTTTAATTGGACATACTTACAATTCTAATGACTCATTGACATGATGTGTGGCCACTGTGATTGTCTTCAACTTACTAAATTTGCTATTCACAGAATAAATAGTCATTCATGTTTTATTTTTTCCACCAATCCGCTGGAGTATATCTGGGGAGACTTGGGAGTTGAGCTAGAATGGTAATATTTGTTGTTCATTGTGAACATGTTGAACTAATTGTAAGGAATATTCCTTCCTCTCGCGCTCGCTCCTCATTCAGCGAACATCCAGCTGAAATTACAATGTACCATCAATGTAGGATTATTAGTTCAGTTAACCAGTCTACAATTCGATAATGAAATACGATCACTTTGAAACAATAACAGTTAGCAGATAGTTCCGCCCGCGCGCTACGCTCGACTTCGAATTTATTCAAATTTTACTCCGATGTATTTCCAAGATTCGAATGAACTTCGACTATCAGTTTCAGCTTTGTTTCTGTTTTATATCGCTTCCCAGGAATGTAATACATACTTCGATACTGCTGGCGTTTGCATAATTGTAAAGAACAACACATTTAGCTTGCCCTCTCTGTTGCCACACTGTTGTTTTTAGGTTTCTGTCTATATCAATGGTTTCTCGCTGTATGTTCTATAGAACATAGTGAATTTACGATTACCTCTGGACATATATACCCAATAAAAATGTGTCCCATCTTAAAGTTACAACACGCTCCAGAGCTCAACCAATACATATAGTTAGGATAAAGCCAAATTTGAGGAGACTATAACTAGACTTGCTATGCCTTTGACCAGTTGAAGACATGACAATCGGCAAGCAACAAATGTAGAAACTGAGCTTCAAAGTTCAAGTACCTACTCGTATATGAGCTTGACACGTGAACTTGCACAAGAAGCTTCCAGCTTTCTCAAGGCAAGCGTAGGTGTAACACCGAGCATTAGCGCTCGGCTTACATATTTACGAAAGTATCACATTCAGCGTCACAAAGACTTCGGATATCATGTTTATGTATGTGCCCGTTAAGCAAAGCCACTAGGCATCAAAGTGTGTAATGGGGCATTACAAAGATGTTACGTGAATGTACTCATGTTTGTAATATTCGGGAAGGGCCTTTCCGAACGATTTTCGTCGCAATATCAATACGCACAGGCTACCTTTTCGAATGCCTAATATATTAAATAAATAATAAATTGTTGCAGTGGAAATGGTGAGAATCGAATATCGACTTTCATTTACTTTATCTGAAAAGTAACATAACCTTGCTATAACTGGTTATGGAAATCTATATCATATTCCAAATTGGTAATGTATTTGAGTCAATAGTCAGGATCGGATGTTTTCCTGAATAAGAATTTCCATGTCCTATAAACAACACAACGTTCATCCAAGAACGGTATTATATATTTTAACGTATCCATACTATTATTATAAATGCGATAGTAACTCTGTCTGTCTCTGTCCAATATCAATTTACCTCTTTTACCTGACATATTTTGTATTCCGCAAGTTGAGATACATTCAGTTTAAATTGAGTGACATCGTTTATAGAGTGCAGGTGTGATTCATAAGCGTGTTTTAATTGAATATTCCATCTCTCTATCAACTGATGCAATTTTGACCACAAAACCACTTTGTTGTCAGCAAATTATTTCATGGCATCGCTGCACTTAAATTAAATAGAGTTTAATACATGGGCGTGGACGCTCGTGCGATCGATCAACATTATATCAAAAAGAAAACTAATAGAAATAGTCGTATGTTGAGGAAGAAAGGCACTGGAAGATTATGTTTTCCTAGGTTACGACGAACCAGTTAAATCGCTCCTCAGTCATATCCAACGTTCGTAGTTACCTACAGTTAGTGGGAGTACCTACTGCAGAGATAGTTTAGCATTGTTTTTGATTTCATGTCGGGTCTTTCTCGACCAGTCGTTGCAATATTTTTTTGTTTTTGAATCAGGATACTCCTTTAACGTCACGGTAGTAATGCGCAAGTGATCCCGTGACGCTTCATCTTAAGCGCTGATGGTGCCGCTGGGTTTTAGTGGGTATTCTGGTCTTCAGCGAGTCCCACATACCTGTCTGTGTTCTCATAAAACCAGGCAGGATGCGTAAATGCATTTCCCAGCGAGAAAAAAAAAGGATATTCCTTTATCATTCAAGATCGGCACATTTTCCATTGCGATATTAATTTCTATACGGTTTATTTAAATTTCATACATATAGCTTTACACACATTTCGGCGCGTTTCGTATTTATCTAAGTTTATTAACGAACAGCAGGATTTATTACGAATAAATTTTTACTCGAGGTTCTCAATCAAAGGGATTTCATTTCGAAATCGCTATAAACGCTCGCTTAATTCACGTGAATAATGCTCATAAACCTATGAAATAGTCCACTATTTATAGGATTTGAATATGGGATCTCATCATCCCAAAATTCCGCTAAAATCTAAATACACACAATGCATCAAGATCCATTCCATTCACAAATATGTGCCACTTGAAAACCCCAGCGAAACGGGTGTAGCATATTTGGACTGCATAAAAACAAAAGACTATCATTCAGAATCTCCACTACACTTCCCCCTGTCTCTCTCTACACAGACTACGCTCTACATCTTCTATATAATAAAAATGAATCGCAAAATGTGTTGGTAAGCGCATAACTCAACAACGCCTGGACCAATTTGGCCAATTCTTTTTTTTAAATGTTCGTTGAAGTTCAAGGATGGTTTTTACGGCGAGAAAAATTTGAAAATTCATCCCCTAAGGGGGTAAAACGGGGGTGCAAAGTTAGTATGAAGCTTTGCCGTTTTTGAAGTTAGTGAATGTGTAACGCGAGCGAAGCTGCGGGCGTCCACTAGTAACACTATACAAATCGCGTCATAGTTACGTGTCAAGCTTTTATAGCACACATCGTCACTACTATAATACCTATGTCTATTATATTACTATATCAAAGGCCATTGAGGTGCAGCTGTGTAGTGTGTAGTGTAGTGATATTAATGAAAGCGCCGCTTTCCATACGATAACGTGGTTATCCAACGAATGAATTCAACCTACTGAATGTAAGGAACTTTTCTGTGTCATTGATTGATTTGAATGAAAAATGATTACAGTAACTGAATGACTTTGCAAAGACTTAATTGAAGGCCTGCATGGAACTTATAAAACTCGGCTTATAGGAAGAACTCATGGAGGGTCGAAAGCAAGAGGTTTTACCGCCATCCATGACAATATGTGGTATCGATGATCGCTCTCAATATGACCCTCTGCTGCTTGGTGCCGTAGAATAGGGGGTGAGTGCGTCTCTCTCTGTCTTTCTCTGTTCAACTGCTAGGTGTTCTATACAGTTCCCATGCTACGAATAATACGTTGGTTAGGTGGTTACAAGCCAAACCTGGTCTTCCAACGCTGGGCAATTTTTTACAGCCCTTATAATGTAGGAGCAACCAGATAATAATTAAATTTAAAAAAATCTTACTAATTCAAACCAACATTTTATTTTATAAATTTTTTGCTGTATTTACTTCAGGTATACGTTATATCAATCAACTAAAATTAAAAAAAATTGAGCAAAATGAAAACTTTAGTGTTATGCAACTTTATTGCATTTACTCGTATGCATTCAGCTCATCAAATACTCGCGTACACAGTGCTATCAACACGCTATATTCATTGGAACCGAATTAAAATAAAACAAACATACCTAGATAATGGCAGTTGTGCATACTTGGTGAAATATCTTAGGACAAAAATAAATACCTAACATAGCTTAGCGTTTGGTGGTTCCTAATGAATTTAGCGAGGAGGTTTGGCATAAATCCACAACCCAATGACGTTAATATTGAATGACCACACCGTCTAATCTAAAACAATCCTAAATATGTATGAGCGACAAACCTTACTAGTATGTCAGTCTCGTTTGCTTTCAAAAATATGTTGCAATAAATTGTATTGCATTTAACAGACGCAAACACTCACTGTGGGTGTCGTGAAGTAACATTTCAATTGTTTCATTTACCAAAAAAAAGTTAAAAACTTGCCAATTAACTAGGTATCTAAAATATTTTTTATTTTATAGAAACGTTATATTGACGTTCAGTTAACACAGCAGACGCGTCTCGGCAAGAGTGAACGACAAGCATAACCCAGATTACACAACTCGACAATATCGATCGAGCGCAGTTATTTCGAGCGAAGGGCCAGACCCAGACGGCATCAAAGGTATCTCTAATTTAGTTGCAAGCACTAGTAACTAGTGTCTCGCCAATACTCGCAAACTAAGAGCAACATTCAATTAAGATTTTTTTAAACACTGTATCTAATTAACATAACGTAGTCTAGCTGCAAATCATTAACGGGTCTTGATTTAAGCGACATTTATGTCGCTTCCAGCGGTGACAACCCCGGGGATATTGAACTCACCTCTTACTCGAAAGGTTCTGGGTTCAAATCCAAGCGCTACGTCACGTCAGAAATAAATGATGAAGGAAACATCGTCAGGTGAGTTCTCCATTACGTTCTCGTAGTCATGTGACGTCGTCAACACTTGGCTAGCGTGGCCAACAAAAACAGCATGGCCAACGTGCGTGACGAGGTTGTCCAACGGTTGTGAGACGTGTCCAACAGTAAGACAAAAAAATTACTAAATTTGGAATCCGAAAGGTTACCGTGTTAATGTACTTTTTGTACCTCAGTTGATGTACATAGTCTGTGGCACTCTTTCCTACCGTCATTTACGGAAACCCAAGCTACTTCAATCATTTAAAATGTAGTATCCTTGTACCATTTTCTTCCTGTCTTATATACTGTACCTACCTATGTCATTACTAAAGTGTTTATTAAATATAAATTATTACAAATAAATAAATAAAATTAATTTAAACTTTATTGAAAAGCCTTAAACTAGGTTCATAAAAGGCGGGCTTAATCCCAGTGGGCATTCAATTGGCGAGAATAATGTGATAGACATAATACAAATATCACAAGATGAACACTTACATATGTATTACATACATACATACATGCATGTCACCATATTGAAAATAGAACCGACATTAATACCGGTAAAACCGCGCTATCAGTGTTACGGAGTTACAAAGCTATCGCAGACGGCATACGAACACTAATTGGGATCCATTCGGATCAATACCGCGTCTAAATTTGGACGGTAGCAGGCTGTCCCACGCTGATGCAGCCGAAACGTGTTCTTTTGTCACAGAGACTCAAGTCCTACGGACATTTACGTCGCCCTGATTGCGCTTGTTCGAAATTACCGGTTTAAACCGGTTTAAAGCGGTGTTACAACGTCTTTGCTCATCTCTTGTTGATTCTCGGCGGCATTTTAGTTTTCGAATGCACAGTCCTGTTGTTGGCGTCGCGTTCATAAGCGATTTATTAACAGCAAAAGTATATCTATGCAACAATAATTGTTTTAAATGAAGCGAAGGTCTACACATACTAATTATAAATTAAGTGAAATTATTCGACTAACTGAACTGTTATACCGCTATACCTAACGCTAACCATGCTGTAAATGATAGGTAGCCAGTCCTTAGACTGTCGAACATAAACGCTAATGAGAATCGCACCGAAGGGAGATATACAAACCTTGCAAATCCTGTACAAGAGACAATAACACTTGTATTCATTACCATGAGGTCACAACACAAAAAGAGCGTAATAAGATGTTCGCCTCTATAAAAGTAAGCTACTCGTACATACGAGGGGCGGCTGATAAGTTCGCGGCCTAAGGTACTTAGCGATGACTAATCACCTCATTACTAATGTCACTAGTAGCAGCACTCACTAGCAGTATATGTAGCCATAAATTAAATTGTTATGTTCATTAATAGTTAATCTATCTAACAACGAACATCGCCATGTCGACCGAACTTGACAATTCGCGTAATTTCGAGCATTGCGCTGTGATTAAGGTCCTCGTTAAGATAGGAAATACGCCGAAAGCAATTTTTGAAGAAATGTCATCGGTACTTGGGGAATCTGGACCTTCTTATACGATGGTCAAAAAGTGGGTTCGGTTATTTCAACAGAGACGAGAGTCCTGTGAAGACGACCCCCGACCGGGTCGACCTGTAACGGTAGTGACTTCGGAAAATATTCAAAAAGTAGAGAAATTAGTACTGGGCGATCGAAGAATTAAATTGTGGCAAATAGCAGAGGAGTTACAGATTAGTAAAGAAAGAATCGGAGAAATTTTGCATCAACATTTGCATATGAAAAAAATTAGTGCGCGTTGGGTACCGCGAATGCTCACTCCGCTCGACAAGCAGCGACGACTCGCGACTTGTAACGAGTTTTTAGAGTTGGCCAAGGATAATTTGGATGAAATTTGTCACAGAATAGTAACCGTTGACGAAACATGGATACGTCAGTATGATCCAGAATCGAAACAAGAGTCGATGCAATGGATAAAAAAAGGGGAAAGGGCGCCGAAAAAATTCAAGTGGAAAAGTCGGCGTCTAAAATCATGGCGACCATTTTTTGGGATAGCGAGGGAATTTTATTAATTGACTATTTACCTAAGGGAACTACAATGAATGGACAATATTATGCTAATTTATTGGTTCAGGCACGGGAGGCTGTGGTGGAGAAGAGACGTGGAAAGTTGGCGCGCGGTGTGCTGTTTTTGCAAGACAATGCGCCAGTTCACACCTCTCGGGTTGCACGCCAGGCCCTTAAAGACACAGGATTTTTAGAAATTGACCACCCACCATATAGTCCAGACCTGGCACCTAGTGACTTTTTTCTTTTTTCAAAATTAAAAAAGGAGTTAAGGGGCCGAAGATTTTCCGACGATAGTGAGATGATGGCGGCTGTAGAAAGTCATTTTAACGAGCAAGACAAGGAATATTTTTTCAACGGCTTAAAAGCATTATATGCTAGATGTGAAAAATGCATTTCACTTGAGGATGATTATATTGAAAAATAAAAATTATATAACCCAATTTTCCTTTCATTAAGTACTTCAGGCCGCGAACTTATCAGCCGCCCCTCGTATGTTTAGGGAGTCTTCAATGTGAAATGGTTTATTCGTTTATCTATCACTTTACGTAATAATTTAAATTATACTGTTAAAAAATTGTTTTTTTTAAAAAGCTTTTTATAACTTTTGCATTGTCATCGGAACCAAATATGTGTGCCGTATTTCAGCAGGATAGCTTCAGTGGAAGTGGGTGAAATATTGATTGAAAGATTCCAGGACATACATACGAGTACATACGAGTGAAATTAAATAAAAGCTTTTAATAATAATAAAAAAAAATTACAGTGAAATTTACGTGGAAGAGCCTAAAGGTTCTATTAAGAATTTGCCTGGGACAGTACCACCGCCTACCAAGGGACCAAGTATTCTGCATAAATATTGTTTTAAAGCTTGTGTCCCGGCTAGAAAGGTGTGGTTTCCAGATACACTGTGTTGGAAGCGACCATCTCAGTCCTCAAGGATAGCAAAACATATATGAAGCTTGGAACGAGACTTAAGTATCATTCTGGATCAGTCACGGTAGAGCAGAGGCTGATACTCATTTGCTATCTTCAAAACTTAAAAAAAAGTAAAAAAAGTAAGTGTAAAAGTGAAAAATAGTAAAAAAATTAATGTGCTATTATTTAAATATGTTCATTTTAATTATTTAGCGAGAGCGAAATAAATTGTTTTCCTTTAATATTGACATCCGTCCGAATAACAATAATCTAGATACATATTTAATTTCTTCGTTTGATTCCTGCTACAACTGGGTGTAGTGCGGTGCAGAAGAGTAAACGAGGGCAACCCCCAAAGGGCCCACCGACGCCCCCATAAGCGAGAAAAGAAAGCACAGTTTGCGCTAACAATCGGAGTTGTAAAAAGCAACGGCCACTGAAGGAGAGTTGTAGTATCTCTAAAGGCTAATAGCCATTGCGCCCTACATTACCCATTTGCATATCGGAAGTTCTGCCGCAGTTTCACGTACGACATTGTGTAGAATAGAACACAGGGAACGTAATGAGAATATACCTCCTATTCCATTATCTATATTATATTAAGGCGAGGTATTTCGGCGAATTCCATCCTATTCTCTCACGCCTCCTAGGGTAGCGGGGCGGACGCATCGTAGAGTAAAATAACAATTTAAAGGGATACAAAATTTCTCAAAATTCTCAAAATTTCTTTAAACATGACGAAGGGATCCATGGTTTTTGCACCATTTTTTTTAGTATATTTTTAGGGTTTTACCAAAGGGTAAAACGGGACCCTATTACTAAAACATCGCTGTCCGTCTGTCACCAAGCTGTATCTCATAGTTGAAATTTTCGCAGCTGATGTATTTCTGTTGCCACTTTAAGAACATATACAAATACAAAAAAAAATAGAAAAAACCGTGAGACCGCTATTGTGCATTGGGTGAGGAAAGCCCTTTGATCAAATCGGGTTAACATGAAGGGATACCTACAAAACAATCAAGGATCCCAAAAGTTTCACTGGGCAGAGTTTTTCCAGTAATGTTCATGAGCAGCAACAAAACCAAGCTGCCGCAACGTCTACTAACTGTGCGGTCGAAGCTACGGGCGTCCCCTAGTAAAAAATACAGATAACATCATAACTCAATGCTACAGCCATTCAAATTGCATCGTAAATCAGGAACAACTTCGTCCGTTTTAGTTGGTCGTATTAGTCCTGTGGTTCCGGGCATCAGTTATGGGTTCGGCGTAAGTATGCGCATAATTTCGCCCGTTTTGATACAGACGGTTTTGTGCATACGGTGAATTATCTTATGTTTACTCACTGGCTAGCGAAAGGTTCTTTAGAGGTCAAAATATAAGGCAATGTCTATTCTTACACTTCTTCACAACGAAGATATAATTTAAAATAAATGTCACCCAGGTGACATTCCTTATATTAATCATTATGATGATCCCACTGATGATCCGATATTAATGTTTATTCCTGAGGCATTATTCTTAAGCAACAAAGTTAAATGAAGTATGTATTAGAATTAGAATAGAATAGAATAGAATAGAATAGAATAGAATAACGTTTATTGCAGAAATTACACTACAACATATACAAATATGATACAAACAAACAATAGACACTTAAAAGTAGGTACACAATACATTAATTATACTATGCTTAGATATGTATATATGTTGCAGTGTTACACTGCAAATGGTCTGCACTCAGCATTAAGCTGTTGGAACGGTACCGAACCAACAGCGCTGATTTTAAGTGCAGACCATATGTAATCGGTAATTCGATCAACCGCAGATCTACCACAATGTCATATAATAATAGGAATATATTAATCAGTGTTCTTAAATAACAAAATACCTTTTTAACGACCTGTTTCCGACTTAACTCACCCCTGAGGAAGCCGGTAATTTCAACCATGAATACACGATAGTTCAAATCTGCAAATGTACCTGGTCTACTAAGCTTGTAATTACAAATAATAAGGCAAAAAATAAAAGCGATCAATTGAGTAGGTAGGTCAAAACCCATTAAAATTTTAACTTTCATTATACTAAAAACAAAACCATTACCATACCATTTTACACAGTTCATCAACAGAAATATCTATCACACTTAATATTTATATATAGTATATAGTATTATATATATTTTTTTTAATAAAGCCAGTTATGATGGAAATATAAAATGACGCAAACATCCGAGACAAAAATAAATAACATAAATGTGGCGATATTAAAGGCTTGTTCCAGCCCGTTCCATATTATAGTTATTAAGATAGGTACATAAACAATCACTCTCTCAAATCATAACACCGCTTCTACACAAAACGCTTCTTTAAACAAGGTAAATAGATAAATATTTGGTTTTAAAAAATCGTGTACTTATATGCTAGCAGAAATTAAAATTGATTTTCTTGGGTCTTAATAATATTTGTGACATCCGCCTCAGAACGAATAATAAAACGAGGTGATCCTGATTCGCGGCGAGCAAAAATAAAACCGTTTCTCGACCAAATATACCGCCAGCCGAGACGGCGACCCTCTGCTGTCGCGTGTTTTAAAATTTTCTGGTTGATGGGTGTGAGTCGCTCGTAGACGTTGAACTTTCCCATCTTGGTACCTCCACGACGAGAATCGGTGTTACTGCGCATGCGCACGGCCCGTATTATCTCATCGCGCAGGCACCGGCGCGCCAGCCGCACGATGATAGGACGCGGGCGGGGCCGACTACTGGCGCGCGGTGACTTTGGGCTGCCGCTGACGGGTTGTGATTGTGTTCGAGGTTTTCCTTTGCGTTCAGCGCTCACCACATCATGGTTAATGTCCACAGCCACGCCTAGATCTTGTACGACCTTGCATAAAACCTGAATAGGATCCTCTTCATCCTTCTCCTCTATATTTGTTAGAACAATGTCGTCGAGGTAGTTATTTTAGTCACGTTGATTTAAGTGTATATCAATGAGTGAAGATATGTCTGTGTCTGCTCGAAGATAATTACTATTTTCTACAACAGTGATACGTTTTTCAATCGACGTAACCCTTTCATCTACCTTTTCCAACTTGTAATTAAACTCCAAGATTGTTGTATTTAGTTTTACCATCTCATGCTTGAAATTAAGTAATTCGTTGCAAACATTATGTAACTCCCCGCGTAACAGCGCCATCTCCTGCGCGAGGCTCGATTCCTGATTTGTTTGTTCGTCGCGAGCAATACCATCCCGCTCACCAACTGCACTCTCCGAGCTAGAAGACTGAGGCGTTACACTTTTAACTTCAATAATCTGTTTGCAAGGATAGCATTGCCATTTAGGCGAAACTCTGCTATCAGTGCCTACTTTCGCACACCGGCGATGATATATCGAGTTGCATTTGCTACATTTCACGCTACCGGCCGATGTGAACTTTCCACACACTCCACAGTGATTAGGCATTGTTTACTTATGTACCTTTAGGGAAATATTAGCCACTGAACTTCGAAGATGCACTTAGAACGTTTACACTAACTTTTTCTTCTACCGACGTAGTCAATCCACTTATAAAATAAAATGGGGATTTTAACACAGTTAATGATACTTATGCTGAAATAACACTACTTTAAGTTAATTACTTGTTAAACTGTTGAAAAATTACTTCTGTGTACTTTAAATCATACTAATTATATTTATAACTGATTAATCACAAGATGTACGTGCGTCAGGCGTCTGATCGAACTACCCACTCCAATTACGAACAATTATTTGTTTATAAGTATGCCGACAGAAATACAAAGCTACACAGAAATGTATATTAATTAGGTTACTTCAACACCGGGTGCAACTGGTGCAAGAGAACCTAGTGAGATCTGAGTTGCGCCATTACCTCACGGCTTGCAAACAATGGCGGAGGTTTGTATTTCCATACAGAAGTATGCGAATCTAAGCGAAATTCCTTTGTGGCACGTTCGATGGAACCCACAAACTCTGGGTATTAAATCTTCAAGCAGACGGGACTTTCAAAACAAATATTCGAATAGTATAGGGTCATAATAATAGTATAGTACCAATGTAGGATACGGTCGTCTAATAATGAGCGTCGTCGGTAAACATAACTTAAAGAAAAAATATTTTTATACATAAAGAAAAATCTCACACCGAGAAAACTGATAACAACTACCGCTTGTATTAACATAACAGCACGCCTGTTTTCTCAAGGGGTAGGCAGAGGTGTGTGTACGTCACCCATTTTAGTTATGGTTGGGTCCCATATAAAGGAGGTCAGCCTATTGCCAATTCTAAACTCCGAGCTACCACTGAGTACTTATTTCAATATCATTCTAATGTTAACAGACGTGCTCTAAGTTGACTTACTAACAGCGACATACTAAATATATGTTTACTAATATACTATATACAAGTTTACTAACATGTAGTTAGTATGTCGCAGAGCATAAATACGAAATGAAAAACAGAAGTAACCGTACGTAGGTGATACAAGTTGGCAATTTTTCAGCTGTAAGACGGTTGGCAGCAAATTTATGAGGGCTCCGGGTTCCAGGAAGGAACTCCAATTACCATACGCCGGCCGCGAGCAACAAGGATAGCTCGATGCTTTCTTTTGGTCAATACTGAGTGCGCTACTATTATACTATTCGTCAGTCATTGAACTTTATCTATAGGTACTAATATTAAAAAGATTTTGTGTTAAATTTGTAAGTGAATAAGGGGAGTCACAGAAACTTGAACCTATTTTGAAAGTTCTTTCACTAGTAGAAAGCCCTACTACGTCCGTATAGGCTACCTTTAACGTGGATGAAATCGCGAGCATCAGGTAGTTAAATAAATATAATATCTTTAAATTTTAGTTAATACTGGTCGCTCTTCTAACACAACTGTCGAAGGGTCATTAAACTCTTGTTATTTTAAAATCAATTTCATAAGTTTCAAACTTTTTGTTTGATTTTTGAACTTAACCGTATTAGCATTAGGAGTACGAATAGGTATACTGATAATTGCAGGATAATTGCTTTTTTCAGGAGTATTTATTAATATCTATTAGCTGAAATAAAATTTTTTAAAGAATTACCCGCCCGCATGTTCATAATTCCATTAGGAATTGTAAAATGTCACTTAAAGCCGCATTACGGAGAAGACAAGGGGAGTGGGTACAAAAGAAGCAATACTAAAGCCTGCAAGCCAGAGGGTAATGTTTGTTCCGAAAGCAATAATGGCCGATGTCACTCCAACATTTGACTACGCAAACAGAGCAATGCGCTTTAGAAAGCTTTGTCTGCTAGACTTATGATACCGGTGGCTGGTTCGGTAGATTACGTGGTCCTTTAACAGTGTTGAAAGAGATTTTATTTTACAAAAACGACGTAGATAACTTGTGTATGAACAAATATTACATCCGAGTTTCTAACTTATGTTTGATTCGGGGGGCATTAAACATTCGGTCCCGGTCGCTGGTCGCCTAAATATGTACTTCCGACATTCAGATTTTTTAATATTAAAATAAGATTAAATGTTTAATTAATTACCGGAACAAACTTACCGAAGTAAGTTACAGAGTAAATGAAAATTTCAATATATGTAGTAATAGCCACACGTTATTTTCAATGGTGGAAACAGTCGTTAAGCCTTGTCGAAGACTATCGGGTGGCTTGAGAACATTCGACACTGGGTTGGCGAATAAACCCGTCCACCAATTCCGCATTGGAGCAGCGTGGTGAAGTATGCTCTAGACCTCCCGCAGCGGTGTCTGTGGTTGACACCCGTGCCCAGCAGTGGGACGTGTAAACGCAGCTAAGCTATAGCCGTATAAAATAGCCACAAGTCCACGGAGCTAATATCACACGGTTACACCAGACTTTAGAACGTAAACAATTATTACATTATCACAATAGACATTACAATAGGAAATCAAGTAATTGCGACGTAACAATGGCGTGATCTCGATAATACCCTTGCACACTGTCCGTACGACTTATCTCGGGTAGTAGTGCCGTGACCGTGTGACTTATCTCAAGTTGGTCCCAGAGGCTGTGCAAATGAAGGGACCGCAACTAATTTATTGTGGCCCAATTGAATTTTCATTCGACAACAATTGGGCCGGCCTTTGTAGGAACCGTAGGTGCGAGTTTGGGATTTGTTTCATTATGCGTCTGAACGTGGTCCTTTTGAATAAAGCCCTTCAAACTTGTTCTCGTACGTGATATTTGGATAAATTCGATGTCACTGCGCATAGGTGAGTTGAAACTTACTGTACTTACCAACTCTTTACTAATATATAAATGGGATAGTATGTTTGTTGGTTTGTCCTCCTTCTCGGCCTCAACGGCATGACGGATCGACGTTATTTTTGCATAGATGTTGTAGTGTAGTGCCTGGAGAGGGACATAGGTTACCTTTTTCCCCAGAAAATTGCAGGGTTCCCGTGGAAATGGACAATAAACTTTAATAATCAATCGATTTTTAATCGATTTTTTTTTGGTTTACCCTTCATCTCTTCCTGAACGGAATGATGTATCGAAGGGATTTTTCGCATAGATGTAGCATAAAAGTGAATACTTTTTATTACGGACAATTGCATAATCATATCAATTGTAATAATCATTCGATTTGCTAATCGATTGATAGCCATCTCTGATTATGATTGGCCGGAATGCGGGCAAACCTAGGTAATGATAAGCAGTAATCATTGTGGGTTGCCCTTTATAAAGGCGATACTTATTATATTTTAAAACATGCCTGTACCATCAGTTACAGTATTTCTGCACGTAAAATGACGACTCGAGCGGAATCGCGGGTAAAGCTAGTAGGTAATTAATAATGCTGACCGTTTTCGGTCTACTTTGGCTTACCAGAGGTTTAGTAAAGATTTACATGAAAATTTATGCATTACTTAACTCTTTCAAAAAAAATTTTTTTTCAGCGATGACTTCAGTTTAAAAAATACTCAAATTTAACTTCAACTACGGTGGTGTTAGAAAAATTAAGGTGTAAATGAGTCTGGTATTCAACAAAGTATTTCAGTCCATTAAGCCTTTAAATGCGGTATCTACAAAAAGCTTTTGCTGGTAAAAATTATTTACAAGAAATATTTTCTTCAGGCGTATGTTTTAAGCAGCCGTTGTAGCAAGTTCACCCAAGTTTACTTCGGTAAGAAAATTACTGCAGCAATTTTCTTAGACAAGACGTTATTTGTTAAGTAACTAGCTGTTGCCCGCGGCTTCGCCCTCGTGAAATGGATAGTATATTCTGAAAAAATATTGAAATTGATTTTTTATCCCAAGGGAACACAGTATCGGTATCAAAAGTATCCTACATGTTAATCCAGGATGTCAGCTAACTCCAAACCCCCCAATTTTATCAAATTTGGTCCAGCCGTCTGTGCGTGTAGAAGTAACAAACATACAAACACACACTCACAAACTTTCGCCTTTATAATATAATAGTGTGACTCTTCTTATACTCTGGTACCTATAGGTAGTATTAGGTAGGTATGTTAAAATGTATCGAATTTAAAAAAAATGTTTTTTAATAGTAGGTGATAGATAAATCTAAAAATACGCCTGGGCTAGACTTATGGAGCTTAAGAAAAATATACCTAGACGAAAAGCCAACCATTGAACTTACACCGACACTCCTCCCACGTTATATTTGTTTTTATATATTTTTATCCCTCTTAGCAATCCGAAAAAATCTCGTAAAAAATCTGTTCCACTTAGCCCTATTCGCCTTCGAGCCCGCCCTCTCAGCGATTGGATAAACAATGTAAATTACATCTTTTAACAGGTCGATATTAGGTCGTATTTCTTGAGCGAGGAACAAACATTGGTACACCCTACATGAGGTGATACCGTCCTTTTACGTACTCTTACCGCGCCCAATAAATAACACGCGGAGATAATTTGATAAGGGGTCCCGCTAGTGCCTACGCATTCGATTATGGAAGCTGCTTTCGAGTTTGTTTCTTTTAAGCACGCAATTTTTCCACCGTTTTTCGACGAACTCCTGACCAAACGGCCTACCTGCAATCCGTTTCTAGGAGAAGATGTGTACTCAATAAAGAAATGATAAAGATGCTCGTGTCCAACGAATGATTATTAGCTAGAAATACTCGGTAGCCTCTGCCATATATGCATGGATTTGTCTTAGGGCAACTACGTTAGACGAGAGGCAGTTGGATGCCTGGTCCTGAAGGTACTTTAGAAGAACAGCAGAGGTTGCAAAGTCTTCTGTAGCCTCGAGTTATCGTGAACTTTTGATATTTTCTCATCCTTACAGACGTTGGCAACCTTTTAAACTGAAACATAAAAGTGTATGTATACATGTAGCTTCTGGCTTTATATTCATTTTATGGTACTTTTTACACAGAAATGAGCCATAAAAACTAAACAAAGTCATATTAGCGCAGAATACTTTATTCCCTGAAGCGGTTAAAGTAATTTTTCGTCTACACTCACAGAGTAGTTATTAATTACAGAGCAGCCCCGTCGAATGGGTCGTTTGGGACGAATCGAGTCTTGAATATGATTCGCACTCGACTTAGGTACACAAAGTTTTAAGTGCATACTGACTTGTAAAAATAGTATAAAAACAACCGTACAATAGTAACAGAAATATGAAACGGAACAAACGTAATGTGCTAAATAATTCTTGTGTTAATAATAAATTTGATTATGTCCAAAAATTAACAAAGCAGCGATCAAAACTCCTACTGCCGCCGGTTTAAAAACATTTTATAGTTATTTATAATATCACAGAGCTGAACCAAGTCTAATGCGTCGTTTGGGACGCAGTGCGCTGCGTCAAGCTATTTATATGATTTAAATTCCTCTGGATACAAAGTTTTAATTAAAACTATACATGTTTATAGGTACCTACGAGTAAGTTTATATAAATCTATAATCTAACGATCATTTAAAGGTAGATTATAATACTTAAGTAATTTATATTAAATACGCCTAAAAGTTATCGTATGAATTACCTAAACTAGCAATTAATGTAGGGTAATATGGAGAAAACCTGAAACCGAATAACTTAAAATTCATACATTATTATTTTTAATCTTTGTCGATTAGCCCAGATCTAACCTAGAAATGATATCTATAATAGTAACTGTTATTTTAGGTGACATGCCTGTACAGATTCCACAAAGAGTTTCAGTTTATTTTTGGTCATCATTCAGAGAGTTGTTATCGATTAAAGCGTTTCATATTTTGTTTGGGAAGAATGCAGGTGCGACGATCCATATGATTCATACTTAACTTTTTACCATAAATACAAAACTTAAATATTAGTATATTTCTTTTAATTATAGTTATATTTCAAAATATTCTTTCTCTTCGAAATCTTTAGTCATTATAGTAGCGTAGGTATGCATAACCAACTACATAGGTATTTTGAAACTTCACACAAGTTACATAGTTTAGCAGCAGTTTTATGTTGAAGTTTGAATTAAATATCACATCATCCTTGAATACTAACATTCCAATTGATAAGTCCAATAGCTTACTACAAGTATACGCATTATTTTATAAATAGTGGGATCATGTATACGTCAATTCCAGCCAGTTAGCGAGTTAGCGCTTAAAATATTTTTTCGAATACCTTCACAGAGTAGTTATTCATTACAGAGCAGCACCGCGTCTAATGCGTCGTTTGGGACGAGTTGCGCCGCGTCGAGCCATGAATATGATTCACACTCGACTGGCACTAACTTTTAATTAAAACTGCAGCGAGATTCGTAGAAAAATACCGGCGGTGATGGATTATGTGACTTACATGCTTACATGTGAAGCTGCACGTCATCGAGATGCTTGCTAAACGTTACCGAGCAAAATTAGCCCATTATGTAGTTTAAATTAGCCTCTAATAATAGACCTTAAGTGGAGTCTAATAGAACTATTGGCATTGACTCCATGATTATGAACGTACTACTGAAGTTTAATAACCATCTCCGTTTCACGACCGTTTTGTCACACAGGTGTCCTAAATGTAAAGTGAAAAGTGAATAAATTCCACAACTTTCACCAAATTTATCCACTGTGGCCTACCCCTTTGGGGATATACAGGCGTAATGTTGTGTTGTGTCGTATTCAAGTTTGGTCATAGTCAAAAACATATTCATAATATTTTATTGATAACCAATTGTTATCAACCATAGTTACATGTCAACTTTGTATAAGTTATTTTCAACCAAATCAGTATGAATTTGGTGAATTATAGTTTTTTCATATTTTATAATATAATACGAAGAATTGTAACTATTATTAGATTGATTTGAATATGTATGTGTATTTATCGAGTTGAGATAACGTACATTAAAAACCGGTCAACGTCTATTCCTACCCCATTGACAACAAAGCGTGTGTATGTAAGTGTGTCTATTTTTTATTTTATTCATATAATTAAGAAATGACAAAATGATAATATAATAAGTAATATCTAACTATAATTACTTTAAAATTAACCTAAAACTAAAAAACCTTCAAAAATATAAAATAATAACTAATACATATTATTAAAAGTGTGTCTATTGACGTGTAAAATACACGTGTCTCATAAAACAGCGTCGATCACGAATATCACGATACAACGGCTCCGAACATGTATGACTACACAAAGTGTCCAATAACCCTTTAAGGACTCACATTAATGTCTAACACAGACGTCCGCGGGCCCTTCGAGATTGGGGAACCTTTTCTCGGGACAAAGGGACACTCTTTTGAAGATGTGAACAACAATATCTAGTATGTTTATAACAGATCCGATCGCCCGATTTTCGCAATAACTCTTCCTTGCTGAAGTGAAACTTTTTATCCGCATGGGAGTGTATCGGATATTTAGATTCTAGACATTTGTTGTTATATTTAACTATGTATAACATTTATTATTAACAAATGATACTATTAAGAACCTTATTTAAGGTTAAAATAGGGTCTTCATTGCGGCTGTTAAAGTAAAAGGACTGATTGAATAGGAGAACCTTATTTCGTATTCCGTGTCTAGCTAATGATCATTGTCTTTAAAATCATGCTTTCTCTTGAGATAAGTATCACAAATATATTTACGTTATCATTTAATCTTAATGCTAGGTATATGTACCTAATACCAGGGAACTAATACCAGGAAGAACATACTAATACCAGGGAACACATTACGAATATCGCAAAAATTCTTGTTATTTACAAGACTCGACTATAGCAGGAAGCTGGCGAGTCATTGTTCAGCAAAGCGTTAAAAACACAAGTCCGTCCACCATTATGGTGAACACTAGGCAATAATCTAATTACACACCGTCCGGAAAACCCTCGAAAGAAACACAAATAGACAAGAGAACCTCTCCCGTCCCCACGTACGCCCTAACTCAGTGACGAGTGCACGCGTTCTACAATGAATTAACGTAATGTGAGAACATCGGAGAGTTGAAAAATTAACTAACTTAGACTAGATAGCTGCATGAACGTAATAATATTATTGCCGTTTTGGCTGCAACCTCAACCCACATTAGAGAATGCCTGGAGCGTACTCCAAACGGCTGCAGCACTGCGGATAGGCAGACGGGTTCAATCTCAACCCGAATGTCGGAAGATTTAAGCCGCTCATCGAACTCCGTCATTACGATAAAAGCCGAGACATATGTCTTTACGTGCCATACAAATATTTATTTGCTCCTAGCGGAATCCCCAGCCCTTCACCACCGTTTGAAACCATCAGTCTATAACTAACTAGATCTCCCCGTTTCAGTTCGCCGCACACAAAAGGAAGAGATGGGATATCGCGCGATACGACACGGGCGGCGAACGCGTCGCGCACATCTGACAAGTTGTGGCCCTCGCGTGGCAGCCGCAAACCCCGGAGTAATCGAGTGTGAAGTTTATGTCCGCTTTAAATTTCGAATCGAACGCCATCGCGATACAATTCCGGGGTTCTATATGAGGGGCCATCTTTGGCATTTTTCCCATCGGAGGTGATGCAACTTGGGCGGAATACGTGACCGGCTATGAAACAAAGTTTGTGCAGCAGTCAAACTTCATATGCAGTCAAAAGTATTTTTGTCTGCAAGAAGTCGAAACTTTAATTATTAGTCAGTTTAGAGACGTTTTCAATAATCATCAATCTTATCACTCTACTAAATACCAATAAGTTATTGACATATTAAAAAAAAAAAGATGTAACTTTTGTAGGTTGCTTAAGTAAAGTACAGTACTCCCAAATTAATAATGCGCATGCAAATCTTCGCTAATTGTCGTATTCCCGGAAACACCCGAATCATTGAATCGGAGAAAGCCCTCAACAATGCACTTGCATTTTGCACCTTGTTCGAAAGAAACAGGAGTCAAAGTCATATGTCAAATCATGTGAAAAAATTGAAAACAATTCGGTTGGTCGGCGGCTGTCGCCGGTCAGTCAAAGGTCCGTCAGTCGTCTTTATATACTGGTGAATTTTAAAGAGCTGCTATTACACACCCTTCTTGGTTTTGTTTTCAAAGGTGAATTTAATTTCAACTTTAATTATCTTACTCAAATTGAAATAGTTTATTTTGTAAAATAACATACAGAATATACAGAATATACAGAATTCGCCATAGACCGTATAATGGAGGAACATGGGCATAAAATTATACGATTGCCACCATATCATCCCGATTTTAACCCCATTGAAAATATTTGGTCCCAAATAAAGCATCACGTAGCCAAAAAAAATATTGCAATGACTGTCAAGTCAGTTAAAGATGCTATATTAGAAAAAATCAATAATATAGGATCAGAAGAATGGAAAAAAGTTTGTGATCACGCTGTTAAATGCGAAGATGAATATAGAAAATTTGACCCAAGAATCGATAGTCATTCCGATGAAATGATTATTTACACGGGTGATAGCAGTGGGGAAAGTGTAAATGAACAAGAGCATAATGAAAGTTCTGATGAATCTAGGATGTCAGGAATAGAGATCCTCCTTGATTCTGATTAATTATTTGTAATTTTAATATTATTCTGGAATGATCAGTGCTGTAAATACTTTTGAACTGAGATCATAATGATTAGATTTTAATGTAAACCTGTGTTTGAAAACCATTTTTAAGAAAATGCACTTAACCACTCTATACACATATCGTTTTCCGACGCTCGGGGAATACGACCTTTGCCGAACAGTAACGAAGATTTCTATGCGCATTATTAATTTGGGAGTACTGTATATGATTGTCTTTACTAGTCAGAAGCTAAAACACCAATGTTCACTTCTTATTTAAATTATCTCTCATATAAACTACGTTCACCAATTCTACCACCATCTTTGATTATTAGTTTCATACAAACTATTAACCCCTTTTTCACCCCTTTAGGGGTTCAAATTAAATACATCCGTTCTTAAAACGACCGCTCTGTCAAATATCAGCTTCATCGATCTAAAACATATTTTCAAACTACATTCATTTTACTAACGTATGAAGACGTTAACAAAAGCAGCCATAATACCATGACTACTAATGTTAACAATAAAAAATCCTTTTGCAGAATACAAATCTGAACTGCAACATACGAGTACAAACATATATTTTTTAAAAGGAATTTTGAAAACGGCTTCGTAATATCTTCATCGAAGCACGTCGCTATGGATGGAGATCAGTTTTACTGCATTTTTACATTCTACCTAAAAGACTTACATATTTCTAGGATTTAGGGATATTATTTGGAAATGTTGCCTCGTTGGTCTGGTGATCGTAAAAGCGACTACTAGTTAGAGGTCCTGGATTCAATCACTATTGGGTTTTTCTACACTTGAAATGCCCGGTTGTGATTTGTGCCCGATGTATGGCAATAGGCTCTGCACTTATTACATTGGACCTAAACAATACTGATGAAGTCAAGTGGTCAAGTCAATTCAAATTACTATCAAATATACATCAATTCTATATCATCTTCTTCAATCAATATAATCTTCTAACCTCTAACCGCGTGGTGTTGCGACAAGGGACTTACATGTTTACCTACTACATCGTCACATAAATGCTTGTATTCGGATATTCATAAAGTCGTAAAAGTCATACGAGAACACCGATAAGATACTTTGTCAAATATCAATTTAAGATATTGGCAGCAGAAAGTGTGGGCGCACGGGCGCGCATACAAATTATTAGCGTTTGAAATTTGAGGAGGATTTGGAAGAAGTGAAACCCATATATCGGATTCTTTATTGAATTTTATAAAATAGAATGGTAGAAATTCCGAGCTTGTTTTTTTAGTTTTGTCTCAAACAGTAGTTTCAGCAGTATTGTCTTTGAATTATTAGTGGTAGAGAGGTACTCTAAGACATTTAGGAGTTCAATGTCTTAGACCACTTGCGCCTCTCTGAAGCATATTGTGTCGTATTCGTATCGAAAGATTTCCCAGGAGGCATTTTGATTTTAACTTTATTTGTAAGTATGTATTTCCTAACTGTGGTTTAAGGAATACCTAGGTATTAAATCTCAAGTTAAAACACAGCATAAGCTGTTGACATTGTAACGTTCATTTGTTTCTCCACTCTTTGTGTGAAAATAGCCATCGCAGACCTAAAGACACGTTCTTAAATCTATTTTTAAAAATATTCAACGACATTTCCATTCCAGATATTGGTGTAGCGGAAAGTAATTTAAAAACATTTGCGGCATTAACAAGCTACTTCAGGCGATGTTCGAGTGCAGTGCTCTTTCATACTCGATTCTCTCAGAGAGCGCACGGATCCACGTCGTTATTTCAATATTTTGCTTTCATCCTTCGAACTGTAGGTATTACGTACAAAACGCAGTCTGTAAAACTTCTTATATTGGATTCTTAAGGCCAAGGCCAGTATGAAAAGAACTGTTTACTATGGTTACAATCACACAAAAGGTTTCTGAGAAGTAAAGTTACTGACGACGTTAAATGGATCAACAGAACAGGAATGTAGTAATAGGAACAAGAGACTGTGTGGGCAAGTTTGACTTAAGTCTTTAGTCTAGAAATGCGGACCAAGACTTGAAAAGTTGAGAATTACTCGCCTAGATGGACCGATGATGGCTCGAGAAATTGGCTGTAATCCGCTGGACACAGGACACAATGGCACGGGACCAGGTAGAGAAGCGTCGATATGATAATGCCTACATCCAAAATAAGACAAATTAAAAAACCATCGCTGCGACCCATAGACGTTCTACTGCTGGGCACGGGTCTCCCCCACAGACATAGCTGCGGGAGATCTAGAGAGCATACTCCACCATGCTGCTCCAATGCGGATTGGTGGAGGGGTTAGTGGCCAACCCAGTGTCGAATGTTCTCAAGCCACCCGAAGGTCTACGACAAGGCTTATCGACTGTTTCCACAATTGAAAACAACCGGGACCGAGGGCTTTACGTGCCCTCCGAAGCACGGTAGCGTCCATGAAATTTTGCCACTAGCGGTCACCCATCCACAAACCGACCGCGCCCGTCGTTGCTTAACTCTTTCGATCACATTGAATCAACGCGAGCCATTTGGCTATAGACGCAAAAAAAATTAAAAACCATGGTATAACAAAAAAAAATTGATGCACGATGATATTTATTGCTAATTTGTATTTGGGAAGGCTGGTACAAATATTCAGGTACTTACTACCCCGATACATTACGGTCATGTCCGCGCTATAGATCGGGCGCAGGTGTCGGTGTTTGCATTGAACCTCCGAAACACGTGAGCTGTTAGCTAAAGTATGGCAGATGAGCTCGCGTTATGGCATTATGTTGATGTTGCCGAGATAACGCTGCGAAGATTATGTCGAGATGGCTACAATCAATTAGCGAGCCAGAACCAAGTCCTCACAATGGTCAAAACTAAGTAAGCCTAGACCAGACACACGAACTTATTTCGCCTAAACTAATCTATACTACTACTATAAAGCGGTAGAGATTTTTGTTTAGCCCTTGAAAGATTCAGTCCGATTTAAAAAATCTTTTTGTTCTAGATAGCCACATTTATGAGGAATAGTATATCTATCTATCTATTTAACTATCTAGAACTAGGCTACACTTCTCAGATTGCCCTAAATATTGATATTTGTTAAGCAAGTCGGAAAGGCAAGCACTGCTAAACTTAAGCGGCGTGCGTCGTTTTACTACGTCATAGATTATTACAATGTTTTACAAAAATATACCTAGATCTTAACTCAATCTAAATAGTGACAGCATGTACCTAACTCTTATACACAAATCATAATAAGGTATTTATAAAAGAAATATTATACAAATTCAAACAGTGATTTACGAGCGTTACGTACTCGTACGTACCTAATAATGAAATAAGATGTAATATTATTCATTTCTGAGACTTCAAACTAACATACAACAAAAATGACTTTGTATTGAGCCATGAAAAATTATAGAAATAATCAAAAATATAATTTTTAAATAACTTCAAATAAAACAAAAATAAACAATTTAGTACAATATTTTTAACAGTAGAGCGGGCGGCAATACACGGTAGCGGGTTACCATACGCTCAGATATTTCTATTCTCCGTCACAATCCCTTGCAAGTACTAGTATACCAACTCTAACACAATCTGTAAGTAACTGAAGAGTATCTTAGTTACGAGTATCTATGCTGTTTAACAAGTTTGTAATACGTATATAGTAGAGTCCATAGAGCCAACGAGAGAGAAGGCCCCGTAAATCACTATAAGTTGCAATTAGGGGTGTGAGTCATAAATACCGGCGGTTATTATAGTAGGGGAGCCCAAGAGGGGATTTTGCGGGATACTCAAGCGCGTAAGTTTAATATACAGTGGGATACCTTGTACCCGGTTAAGTACCTCCACCAAATATGAGCCCCATATATAAATGGGGCCGTCAAGGATAAAGGATCAGATTAGTAAAAAAAAAAAATTTGTCATCAGAAATTCTTGAGCGCGTTAGATTAAGGTAGGGTGAGTTAATTACATGCTAAAAAGTGTATATTCCACTAATCTTACAATTTGAGAGTAACGTAAAGAAAGGGGAGGGCTACAAAGTTACTCTCAAATTGTAAGATTAGTGGGCTACAAAATTGTAGCCCTCCCCTTTCTTTACGTTACTCTCAAATTGTAAGATTAGTGGAATATACACTTTTTAGCATGTAATTAACTCACCCTACCTTAATCTAACGCGCTCAAGAATTTCTGATGACAAATTTTTTTTTTTACTAATCTGATCCTTTATCCTTGACGGCCCCATTTATATATGGGGCTCATATTTGGTGGAGGTACTTAACCGGGTACAAGGTATCCCACTGTATATTAAACTTACGCGCTTGAGTATCCCGCAAAATCCCCTCTTGGGCTCCCCTACTATTAGCTGCATAGTTGCTAAAAGTCCAGCGCAGCCCTGGAACGTTATTAAAAACGTGTGATTGGTGTTTAAACTTTAGGTTGAAACTTTTACAAGCTATTTTTAATTCGGAAGAAGTTGACAATATTTTGTGAACAACCAATTTTAAATTTGTGATCACCGTGTTGTTCAATTTTGTTCTAAGTTCTAACGTAGTTACTTGTATAAATATTTGTTAAGAAATAACTATCTTATCGCAGTATTGCTTTCATATATTTATAACCTCATAAATTGATATATGAAACACAATACTGTGACAGATAGATGGCGCTAGATGTACATTTCAAATGTTTTTATTCCTTTGTTTTTTTAACATATATAATAATTCTAGGTTTCTTCACATAAATTTGAACGATGAATTAATTTGATGCCTGACACAATCCACCTTCTGTGCATTATATAAAAGGATAACTTACTATTTTTTTCTATTCACCTAAGTTCTATATACACAGGATGTTTTTACACAATGAGTTTATCTCGCTAACTTACTTTCCATGAGTTATTCAGGATGTGCGCGGAAAAGTTTGCAAGATGAATAACTGTGTCCGACAAAGGGAGCGCCGCTATCTCTAAGGCCCTTTCGTTGGGGGAAACTCCGAGGCAGTAAGTACTGCTTCAAAACAGATGTGTCCTACTTACGTATACTATAATTGGTTAACTTAGCCACATCACTGGTACTCTAATTTCTTTATTACTATCCATATATGCTTCCTAGTAAGTGACATTTTAACTCAAGAATACCAGTAATTAGTAATTAACTTAAAAATTAATGAACTTGTGAAATTTTGTTAGGATGCCAAACTCAAATAAATACCAAAATAAATTTTAGTCCTAGCACACACACACAAATTGGATTTTTCTGTAAGGACAGTGTGGGGAGAAAAAACAAATACATAAAATAAAAAAAAATAAAAAAATTCAGACGGAGAAAATCAAGTCTTTCGAACCTAAAGAAATTCTTTAAACCCTTATTTGCCACAGGATAGGCCAGATGCCATGACCAGTGCAAGGGTACAGAACCTAATATTTTTTTGATTTATTTTTTTTATATGTATTTCATAGGTATGGCAGACAGACAGACTGTCACACAACTCGTTTGTTTATTGTACACCAAAAGGGTAAAGATACAACATACAACAAGGACATACAAAAATAATCAAATAATAGAGTATGATTGTGTGTAGTACTCGTAGTAATACATTGTTTTATTTATTTAAGTTCTGGTACACAAGCGATTACAGCTACTGTAATTTTTTGAGCTGATTTCCTACTAAACTAACGATTAGCAACGCATCGCAGACTCTCGCTGAAGAACCGACGTCGCACCGCGGGAGCATGCAAACAGCGCGTAATTAACAAATTCCGTGCGCGCTTCGTGCAGAAACTTGTAATGAAGAAATACTGCCACCATGTTTTGATTTTCAACTGTGGTAGATACATTCCTATACACCCTTTATAGTGCTGCTGTCGCCTTGGTCTTCTGTCTGTTATTTTGCACGCACCTTATCTACCTATATACGAGTACCTACTGTTACTTAATTATTTTAACATTTCTGTACCTTCCATTACCTATCATTAAATAAATGTATCTTTTGTAATAAGTCAAATTTTACAGACGTCTCAAATAATATGACTTAATAACCAAAATACTTTTGGTCTCTATTATTGCATTTTTTTGTAATTCCACCTTCGTATTAGCGATAGTATTTCGTATTTTATATTATATTTTATATCAAATAGTGGACGCCCGCACCTTCACTCGCGTGGAATTAGACATAGCAATAGTTAAGTTTACACCAAGTAATATTATGTAGCCTATATGAAAGAATTTTTGAAATCGGTCCAGAAGTTTTTGTGTGAAAACATTACAAACAAATCTTTCCTCTTTATAATATTAGTATAGAATATTATATAGGCCTGACTTCAATATATTACATAAATATACTAATCAAACCGCATTGAAGCAGTGTGGTGGAGTATGCTCGTGACCTCTCTCAACTGTGTGGAAGGGACCTACCCACAAACTAATTATGATTACTTCTGAATTTTTAGTTTTGAAATCGGTTTTCTGATATTTTAAAGTAAAATGTTACGCACTGCCAATTAGAAAGCATCATTATCTACCTACCTTAATTACTAGTTTTATTAATTTAATATTAAAATGACTGTGTGTTAAGGAACACATCATTATTAATCATTTATTAATTTATAGACTTATTTCTAATATTATTAATTCATTATTTTAATTGTTGGATGTTCTTTGGTGAGACTTTGTATTGACTCAGATTTTCCCAATATAAGCGCATGTTTGAGTAGGCGGGGCAGTGATCTGTGTGAAACCTAGACGAGTAAGGGGTTACTCTGCCCAAGTACACATACCAGCGTTTAACAGTTAGTTAATTGCAGCCATACATTCAATCGTTTAATTAATATCTCAGAAGTGGGATACGTGTGTCTGGGCCATATCGTGACGGTTTTGGTAAACGTACAGAATTGAAGCAAAACTTGTGAGACCCACTGATGCGGTTGGGTTGACTTGATTAGGTTGGAAATATTTTAAAAAAAGGGGTAAGTCAAAAAAAAAAGTTTAAAGTGTTACTTACGAAATATTTGTGTTAAAACTTAACACTAAATAGGATTGACAGATTTTATAACCAATGACTTAATATGTTAATAGAAAATACTTTACTGCGTGAATGTATCAAATATTTCTTGAACCTACGTCTGTAGTGTGCTGTGTGACCAAGTTCAACTATGAAAATAATACCTTTAAGACGGCTGTGTGAATTCTAGTGAGTTGGCTGTGTGATCCATTTATATAAATCATAAGACGACTGTGTGAATATTATTGCGGCGGCTGTGTGATCAAGTCCATGGATATTCCTAAGGAAAAGGAATAAACTGTGTGTAATAGCTAAAAGAGACCTGACAATCATATTATAAATGAAAGTAGGAAGTATATGCAATTGTTAATCCGAAAACAACATTTTTATGTATGATCAACTCCATTAATATTCTTAAGAAAAAGGAATAAACTGTATGTCATAGTTAATAGACACTTGCTAAATCATGTTCAATATTAAAATGAAAATAGGAAAATTATTCGATCGTTAATACGAAAACAAAATTTCTATGTGATCAAGTTCAGATAATAATGTTAGTATTTTATATTGTATTGTGAAGGTACTGCCGTGGTTTTGTTTTGTTTTAGTGTGTCATCTCCACTACACTGACTGAGGGTAGCGTGGGCCGCCGCGGGTCGCGGCTACAGCAGGATGGCCGAATGTTACGCACTGCCAATTAGAAAGCATCATTATCTACCTACCTTAATTACTAGTTTTATTAATTTAATATTAAAATGACTGTGTGTTAAGGAACACATCATTATTAATCATTTATTAATTTATAGACTTATTTCTAATATTATTAATTCATTATTTTAATTGTTAGATGTTCTTTGGTGAGACTTTGTATTGACTCAGATTTTCCCAATATAAGCGCATGTTTCGAGTAGGCGGGGCAGTGATCTGTGTGAAACCTAGACGAGTAAGGGGTTACTCTGCCCAAGTACACATACCAGCGTTTAACAGTTAGTTAATTGCAGCCATACATTCAATCGTTTAATTAATAAAATATTCTATTAAATCTATCTTTAATGTACGTACTTAGCTGACGTAAACTATTGAGAGGCCCGTAGCAATTAATCACACAATAGTTAGCTTATTGGCAAATAGTTTCGATAGTTATGCATGTTATTTGCTCTAATCTGATGTTTGGTTCGATAGCTCTGTCATGTTTGCTTTGTTCAAAACTGGTTTGATTATGTACCTATATGTACGCACGTTGTAAGAACTTTGAATAGTGATAACTATTATATTGATCTTTGCTTCAGCTAAGCTGTACAGCGAGGCAACGCTGCCAGTGTTCTGTGCTCTATGCCACGTGAGGAGATCTTGGATGACATATTTATTATACTTGAACTATTTTTATTTAGTTTTACGTTTAATTTACTTAATGTTTCTATATTCACCGTTGGCCAAATAAAAGTTTAATTTTTTTTTTAACCTTTATTCAACGAATGTTTAAAAGTAGTAGAATGAAAACATCCCGCCAAACTGAAAAGCAGTTTGTAGGCGGCTTTGTTTGATAAGGAGTGGACAGTAAACTCTTTAATTTTACAGAGCACTGTTTTTCAGTTGGGTGCTCTGGTGTGTAAATGATGTCTACACAAATCCCCGTTGGATCAACTTGTTCGAGTAGGTTCCAAATATTGGATCGCAACCAATTGAAATCTGACTCTATAAATAAAGTCACGTTCGTGTTCTATCCGAATATCTATTACATCATAGCCTAAAGACAGTAATATGAGGAGAATGCCGTAATATCCTAACAATGAAAAAGCAAGATATGTTGCCAGTGACCCCGAGTTAGGCGAGGCGACATCTTGTATGTCAGTGCGTCTGCCCGGTCTGCCCGTCCCACGCTGGTAACGAAACGTGACCGGTTCGAAATTAACTCGTGCCAACTACAATTTCAGTGTATACACTTGGATATTGCGATCTAGTTCTAAGCCCGACGAGATAAGGATTCCGTTAGTATTGCCTAAGATCGGGTGTACAACACAAGTTTGTCAGTGTAGTCCGCCAATCGAAAATATACTTTGCTGCGTTGCGTTAGCGTGTACGAGGCTGCAAAGGATAAGATTAGGAAAGTAGAGCGCTGTCAGGAGGCAAGGAACCTTCCTACCATGTTCGTCTTAGTCGGCGGTCGTGTGCAGTCCGCCTAAGATTAATACATCCATTATAATGGTGCGAGCCAAGCTTCCATTGAAATATCTCGCAAAATGACGGTGTACTGGAGAATTTATCGAAGCGAAGTAGGTACTTCTTGCTTCATCGTCATTGTTACTATTCCAATATTACATACTCGTAGGATGATATCGATCAAAATCTACTGTTTAATAATTGAATGCTTTGTTGTGGTTTTGTAGCTTTCGTTCGTCTCTGCGGGTTTGAATTATTAGTGCATGAATATCTATATTCAGATGATACAATGTCGTATTGGGAAACTATCACTACGACAGTTTTCTAATATAATCCCGGTTGTTTTCAACGGCTGTCTGTGGAATTGGGTGTGGGGGAGAACCGTGCCCAGCAGTGGGACGCTATGGGTTGCAGCTTATATCAAATAGAGACTAGAATACAATAGGTACATTTTCGATAAAGACATAAGTGCATAAAGTTATGAAAACACAGAAGACACTTTTGCAACATTCGTAGACAAAAATCCTCATGCAACAAGTTGAACACAGATATGTCTGTATATTCAAAGAATATTTTAAATCCGTTTTGCGGGTCGTAGATGCAATAAACATGGGCGAAGGCGACACGTTGTACGTCCACGAGAAATTACTACGTCGCACGCCACAGACTGAAATGTAACGCCTGCTTTATCATGTCATGTAGAGGAAGATTGGCTTGTGTGTGCAAATGTTATGCGATAAAATAAAACTAAAACAATCACAATAAATTATACTGTAAATTTTTTTTTTTAAAAAAGCTTTTACAATTTTTTATTTTACTTTCGCGCATTGTCATCGGAACCAAATATGTGTGCCGAATTTCAGCTCGATAGCTTCAGTGGAAGTGGGTGAAATATTGATTGCATGATTCCAGAACATGGATACATACGAGTGAAGTTAAATAAAAGCTTTTAATTAAAAACCATGATCACTTTGAACAGCTGATTAGATCATTTAGTAGCGTCCGTAATGACTCGCGTCGATGCAATGTGATTGAAAGAGTTAAGCGTGTCACACATTACGCAGATACGATAATATTTTATCTGCGTATAAAAACTTATCTTATCTGAAAGTATCACACACTTCGCAGATACGATAATATACGAAATGACACATTCACGCAGAATCCTTCAAACTGGCTACACTTTTTTTTGGTGCGGATCATATTATACAGTATGATGAATTCTGATACAAATACCATTAATATGGCAATGAGTTCGCGTTTATTGCTTTTTGATTTATTCGATTATTTTTAATTCGGAATAGGTTGTTTAATAGAAGATGCTAGTATAATACTAAAAAAATTGTAATGTTAACAAAAATAAATGAATAAAATTACATAAAAAAAATTTTGATTTACAAGCTTAATTTCAGTGTAGGTTATTATCAAGTATATTACTATCAAGTTAATATTCGTCATGATGATTCAAATGAGTCCAAATTCTATGATCGTATCCCAGTATCGTTTCATTGCGAAGTTCCTATGGCCACCTTCCAGCTCCATCATCAGATCAGCACCATGTCATCATAATATTGCATTGTCACGCGATTTACACAATATGTATGCAAAATTTCAGCTCAATCGGTAACTGGGAAATGGATCAAATTTAATTTGCAAGATTTGATGACAAACATCGGTGACAGGTGAAACTAAATAAAAGCTTGTAAAAATACGCACCATCGGGCAAATCACACTCTTTTACTATCTCCCTCCAGGCTGCTTCTTTTACATCATTTAATTTGTACTCTTCTATGTCCGTTTTCCACAAACACACATATTTACGAACGCTTTCAACTAGACGCTCCATGTCTCCTAAACGAATACCAAACCAACTAGCAACCGACATTTCAGTAGGTATATATCAAAGTACAGTAGGTATGTCGACACATGTCAGTTTCCCCCCGTCCGCCTCACGGTATACCGCGCCGCCTCAGTGCAAAACAACCTGTATAAAATCTGTTGCATCGGCAGATGTTATCTGCCCATCTGTTGATATATGTCGGTGCCGACAGATGCTTGACGGTAAAATATAAGTGATCTGCGTAGTGTGTGTTGCTCCTTGAGTTTAGTATAGAGACCGATTTGGACAGATATGCGCTCAGATACAGATATCTTACCGCATCTGCGTAGTGTGTGACACGCTTTAAGCTACGACGGACGCGGTCGGTTTGTGGATGGGTGACCGCTAGTGATAAAATTTCATGGACGCTACCGTGCTTCGGAGGGCACGTTAAGCCGTCTGTCCCGGTTGTTTTCAATGCGTTATAACAGTCGTTAAGCCTTGTCGAAGATATTCGGGTGGCTTGAGAACAATCGACACTGGGTTGGCCACTAACCCCTCCACCAATCCGCATTGGAACGGCGTGGTGGAGTATGCTCTAGACCTCCCGCAGCAGTGTCTGTGGTGGAAACCCGTGCCCAGCAGTGGGACGTCTATGGGCCGCAGCGATTAGATCATTTCGCCACTGTTTAATAGCTTTCTGTAGCTTTTAAATAGTTTCGTAAAAAAAAATATACAGGTAATCGATAGATCGATACGCCCCTAAGGTTATCTACATTCAAGGCTGCAATCTCAATTTTAAATTACCTGTAATAACACTTTAAATATCTGAGAAATTTACAATAGCTTGATGACTGTATTCGGTACGTGTACAATATCTATCTATCTATAGTGATGTAGAGTTTACTATAGCACAACTTTTTACGACTATACGAGTATACTCTGCCCAGTCAGCGTTTTCTGGAGATCTTGCAGGGTTGCCTCTTAGCTTGTTTGCCATAAATTTTACAATATTTAGCTCGAAACTGCAAACACGCACGCTCTAACCCTGCTCGATCGGTCTAGAGCACTTCATAGTACGAGGGCGGGAAGGAGTGTTGCACTAGGAGTCAGACATTTACTTTTATAGTATAGGACACATTGGGGAGAAAATTTGACATGAACTATATTTGCTTCATCATAAAGATTGTGAACCCTTAACTTCTCTTTAAGGCAGACAAAGCACCTGTGATAGGGTATCACACGTGTCCATAGGCGACGGTGACCACTTAATTACCATCAGGTATGTCCGTCTATATTATAAAAATAAAACAAAAACTTATAAATACCAAACTTTGTACAATACTTATAAGCCATAATGGTTGATTTAAAAGTGTAACCGGAAACCACACATTTCCAACCAGAACACAAATGTTCTAAAACATTTATATGGCAGAATCCGTACTTGAAGTCTATCTGATAAATTAAAAATCTCGAAAAACAAGATCGACAAAAATGTTGAGAGATTGAGCCTCAGGGCAATATGAGTATAAACTGTGTACTTACCCATCCAATAAGTCTGGTTAAGCACACTTCATATAAAGTTCAAACGAGGTGGATGACCTCAACGGTTCCGCAAAGGGATACCCTGAAGAACTTTCATTGAACCTCGCTGCTTGCACTTATAATTATCTGAAACTGCACGATAAGCAACCCCACAACATTATTGGCTCTTGTATCTGTTTCAAGTCACGATCATAATTCAATTCAATTCAATTCAATTCAAATAATTTATTTCGCTATGAGGTGATTACACACGCTTAACGAAAGTCTAGGTAACTACAAACTACTTAATGCTATTCTAAACTGATTAATATAAAGCAAAGGATGAGCTATTTATCCTTGAATGAATAGCTAATCCTACACAGGTGCCTAACCTGCCTTATGGCTAATTTACAATAATTACCTACCACTAAGCTAAGCTCTAAGTCACGATCGACTATCTACCTGGTCATCGGCTTAAGGAAGAACTTACAATATTCTTATCCTATGCCCTAGTGTAGGCCGAGAGAGAAAAAAGCCGGAGGAAAAAACTCTCGGTACTCTTTTAAAATTCAAATTAATTTTTACAGAAAAATGTACAGTATGACCATGATATGATTAGGACAGACACGAGACAGCCAATCGTGTATGCCAAGAATCACCCCATATGCCACCTGCTTACAATATTTAGTATAATTAATACAAAAGCATAGTGATAGCCTGTCAGAGTTTAATTCAGTCCCATGCCTTCTTATCATCCAAATACTCCTGAATATTATAATAAGCTTTTTGATATAATGTTTGTTTGATGGTTTTTTTAAACCTGTGTAAAGGCAGAGACTGAACCGCAGCCGGGACTTTATTGAATATTAGAATAGACATTCCTATGAAGGAACGACTTTTCTTACTAAGCCGGCATTTAGGAAACGCTAGTTTGTGGCCGTTCCTTAGTGTTACATTGCGTAAGGCATTTAGGTCACTACGACTTACAAACTGATGCCTATTTTTACGAATATACATAAGATTCTCATAGATGTACTGCGATGCAAGGGTTAGGATGTTTATTTAATGTAATAAGGAAAACCAACATATAGTTTACTGGTAAATCGTATATCTTTTTGAAACCGTCAACCATTAAACTAAACTTATTTCTCTATAATTTATTTATTATTATAACATATTTTTAATATTTTATATTTTCAATATAATGTTTAATATGATATATTGACAGCCTAGTGCCTCGATCGTACTCGCCTCACACTCGCGGGTTCCGGGTTCAAATACATGGAATAAGTTTACGCTTAACTTAAGCCATTTACTATACTTTCATTTTCCCGATCCAGGGATCGAACATAGGACCTCTAGCACAACATTAGCGCTTGCTACTAATAAGCAAACGAGGCTCTTTTTGAAACTCCTCAAACTAAAAGGCAACGAAAAAAATCTTAAGCTAAAGAACAATGAGGTCTATGGCTTCAACGTCAAAATGATCCTTATACTTCAATCAAAATTCCTTAAAGTAGTACCTACCTATAGAATACAGGTCGCATTATTTAAATTTTCCTTATTTAATTAGTCTTTGAGCTTATTTTATTGTTCCATGCTTCTTTGTGTTAATTGTTCTCGATTTTTGTATGTTTTCTGTCGCCTGGCAGCAAAACAGCACTTTGAACGTGATTTCAGAACAGATTCCTATAACTACGAGTACGGTTGACTAAAATATTAAGAAAGTGATAAACTAACCGACCGAATTAGGAAAATTCAGGCGTGCTAAGTACGTACTAACAGTCGTGAAGCCTTGTCGAAGACCTTCGGGTGGCTTGAGAACATTAAACACTGGGTTAGCCACTAACCCCTCCACCAATCCACATTGGAGCAGCGTGGTGGAGTATTCTCTAGACCTCCCGCAGCAGTGTCTGTGGGGGAGACCCGTGCCCAGCAGTGGGACGTCTATGGGTCGCAGCGAGAAGTAGGTACTTAGGTAGGTAGGCTGGCTTGAGAACATTAAACTGCGTTGGCTGTGTCCGTGAGGGAGACCCGTACGCAAAGTGGGATCCTAAGGATGGTTTCGAAAGAGGATAGACCCAACTGAACATTTAACACAAACTTTCAAAGAGGTATATCTCTTGCAGCGCCACCGCGTCACGGGACGGCGTATCCATGAACCTCGATAGTAATATTATCGCTTCAAAATGCGTTTATATAACAGTTAAACACGATAAATAAATAAGGAACTTTACTTATCGATAATACGATATTCCATATTTTTTAAACGTTTGTATCATAATTTTTGCAGCCTCAATTAATTAGGCAATTTATGACTAACGAAACGGACTAGTCCTAGTCCACTCTACTCACTGTCATCAATAGTACGCGTAAGCCATGTCCTTACGCAGTTATAGGTATATTTCAATGATTGTAGCTATGCAGAACCCTGAAAACGTGGCCTCAAAGCGCAGAAAGTGTAAGTCACCGTAGAGAAGGATACAACTAGCATTGTGGCTCGACTTGCAAGTCTTGCAACTCAGCAAGTCCGCCGCACTATCGACCCAAGATCCCGAGGGTGCAAAGTAGCTGAGAATTTCCAACGATACTACACAGCTGCCGAACGCAATCATTTAACTTGGACCCTAGGATTTCAATTTAGTATGAATACAGTTTTTAAAGGTGAAGAACCTCAATACATTAATTAATGAAGTCGAAATCTACAGTGCCTTTCATCAAGATATACAATTTGGTCCATGTCGGTGGACAAAAAAGTACGACGGTAAAATTGTAACGTTTTAATTGCGTAGGACTAGGTTCAATTCTTTTTCAACATAGAAAGGTGCGAAGTACTCGTTTCTTGAATCAGAGACCATGAGAAGACACGAATGGAAGTATATGAAGCATAGCGAAAAAAAAACTTAGACATAACAATTAATATTACTAGTTGCTAAGGGAATTTCTAACGTTGTTGCTCTTTCGTATACGACAAGCGTCATTTTTGTAATATTACAGCATCAGTGCTCAAATATCGCCAATAACACCGCAAGAACATCAAAGAAAATTGGCGTTATTAGTTTTTTTTTTCCTTGTATATTTCTCCCGGTATACTATTCGCTTTCATTTATAGCCATTATTATGGGACGCATTGTAAGCATTTTAGTGTATCGATTTATTAAACGATACCGTTTTGCAGTTCGATGAATCGTAAGCTATTAATTAAAGCAACTCAGTACCTTCATGGGTAATTTTAAGATTAAGTATTTCGTCCGTAAGTCGTTTATTTATCTTACTATATAATTCTTTTGATCTATTCCCATGCTTGTAGTCAATTATCTCAGGCGATTCCGATAAATTCCTTTTAGAGCTGTGTTTTTTGTGATGTTCATTGCTTGTATAACTCTTTTAAATATTTTTACTATAATAAGCTATTGAAAATAATTTTGTTTAATAATGTTGTTGTTGTTAAATAACGTTGTTATATTATTATGGGTGCATCTTTCTCGTAATATCATTAAGACGTAAATCTGAATACTTAAAATTATAAAAACTGAAAATTATTATGCTTCTGTCTATTTAATTAAGGCAGCGCAAGCTCAAGAATACAAAATCCCTGAGCAGCGAAGAATAAAGTAGGGTATTTATTAACGTTTCTCCGAGGGGCCCTTTTCGCTAAGTTTACGTGCGCCGCCGGTTTCCGGGCAGCTGTGATGTGTACGAGCAATTAGGATCCCAGGTGACGAGTCCACGATGCCTCCTTCAATAATTATCTGCCAAAGGTTTTACACCCCTGTGTGGATTGAACTAGAAGGGCTATGCGCTGCCAAATGTTTTACACCCCTGTGTGGATTGAACTAGAAGGGCTATGCGTATTTTTTTTTATGTATCTTCACTCGTATGTATGTATGTATGTATGTATGTACCTATGTATGTCCTGGAATCTCGCAGTCAATATTTCACCCACTTCCACTGAAGCTATCGAGATGATATTCGGCACACATATTTGGTTCCGATGACAATGCACGAAAATTAACAGTATAATTATTTACAAGAAACTTGCTAATGTATCTGTTTTACTGAATTGGGATTAGCTTTAATGAATACCATGAATGAAACATTACGAATAGCTGATGATTTGCTATAGATCTACAAAAATTTTTTAAAACGTTAAGAGCATAGTAACGAACACAGCCTCAACGTCCACTGGCGTCTACGACTTCGGTGACAAAATACTCCAAACAAACGACCAACGAGTAGGTACTTTTACTGCAGGCTGTACCCAAAATCCATAAGCAATCTCATAAAAACCAAAATAAGGATCCTGCACCCACTCCTCGTAGAGCGATGCAGATTGAACAATGTGTAGAAAGATGGACTGTTTATTGATCAACTTGTGTCCAATATCAAATTATTCGCTAAAGCTTGGAACGAACATTTTCTGTACAAGTTCTAGCCTCTTCCAGTGCTCTTATGCCGCCGGTTTTATGTGTTGTCTCCTAAGTGGTTCCTAGTGCCCTCGCTGTAAACATAGACGACTAAAGTTTAAGCGTCAACCCGTACGAGATAGACGCCGAGCCGAGTTATTAGGGTCCTTTCGACCCTTACAAGTGACATTTGATTTTTGTCATTAAATGTATTGTGCTCGTACACTGTTTTCATTTACGTAATCCTGTAAAGTGGCCCGTTGTGTAATAAAATGTATGAGGGTCGGAAGAGGCAACATTTGTTAAAAAGGAATATTCTACGTGACTTGGTACGTAGTGTTGATGGATAAGATATATTAATTTTTAATTTTAACCCGTTTTCAACTAAAATTTCTCATTTAGTTGTATCTAATAAACTGCCTCGTTGGTCCTGGGTTCGATTCCTAGGCCGGGCAATAACTATTAGGTTCTTCTAACAAGAAATCGGAAGCAGCTCGGAGTCTGGATATGTGCCCGGTGAATGGCATTAGGCTCACCACTATTATTATTATTACATAGGAACTAACATAACTGGTGATAAAAGACACACCTTTGTCTAACCCTTCGGGGAAATAAAAGCGTGATGTCGTCTTACTAATATAATAAATTAAATTGTATGCTGATTTCAATAATAAAATGGAAGTTTGATGCTCACACAATAGCATAACATTTCATTGGGGTTACTCAAAAAAAGCAAAAAGAACACGACTTAATATCAAGATTAAATTCAGTTTGAAAACCACTCCAGAAGTCTTATAAACTCTTTCCACTATCCCATTTCAAATAAATAGGTCAGTAATCGAATCTAATACGGTAATACAATCAACTATGGTGTTACTACCAGCATCACTACACATTATTAGTAATAAAATTAAATCTAGGCAGTTAATTTAACAATGCGTACCAAATTGTCGTGGATAATTGCTTCTGGAAATTAGCATAATGTGTCGCAGTCTATTACGATGTTTATCACGTCGTTCAAATTTGTATAATGACGTGGGTATTCACTTGGCTTAACATACATAAAATTCTTTATTTACCAATGGTAGGAAACTTATAGTAAGTTTGATACAACATTGAACAGACGCCATGGTAGTAAATAAGGTTAACCGTTAGTGGTTAGTAATAAAACAGATTGCATTAAGTAAAGCAGTTGCTCAGACGATATCGACGGAACCATTACTTAGGTATATTTTAATGCATTTACAGTTAAGCATTTATAACGTTTGGTTACAATAGAATATTAGAGACTAGTGGACGCCCGCAGCTTCGCTCGCGTGGAATTAGACGTAACATAACCTAAATACAAAATTTCATTGAAATAATGTAGGTATATACGAAAAACTTTTATACCTACTAACTTTGCACCCCCCTTTTACCCGCCCTTAAGAGATGATTTTTGAAACTCAATAAAAAACCTTCATAGGTACTGAATTTCATTCGAATAACATCAAAAACGGCAAAGTTTCATATTAACTTTGCACCCCCGTTTTACCCCCTTAGGGGGTGAATTTTCAAAAATCCTTTCTTAGTGCTCCCCTACGTTATAAAAGGAACCCCTGTGCAAAATTTCAAGTTTCTAGCCCTTATAGTTTAGGCCCTGCGTTGATATGTCAGTCAGTCAGTCAGTCAGTCAGTCAGTCAGTCAGTCAGTCAGTCAGTCAGTCAGTCAGTCAGTCAGTCACCTTCTCCTTTTATATATACAGATATCCCCGTACAGAAATGTTTTCAAAAGGGTTTGTTAGGGTTCTCACACTAATAAGCATATTTATGATAGCTCCCACATCATCCCCTGGTCACCAAATATCTGAATAGGTGCAGTAAAAACCAGATGAATAACGGCAGGGGAGAGGTGCCATGCCCGCCGATACCAAACCGATCCTCTGTTAGGGTTGCCACACTGTATACCTACGTCCAGCATGAAATATCAAATTTCATGACGTGCTACGGGAAGATTTCGCGCTTATGTGATAAGAAATTAAAATAAAAGCCGGAAAATTGAGGATTTTTTTTATCTATGTTGCAATAACTGAGACTTATAAAAATAAAATTGACTTAATGAAGCTGTGTACATTCATTTTATAGTTTTCTCTGCTTGCAAGTTGATGATGAATATACTCGTATAAGAAATTTTAAAATTTTTCGTTTATAACTTATTTGAGTATCAAAACAACGGAATTGCAACAATAAAACGAAAGGAACACGAAAATCACACGTTCATCGTAACAGAAGACAACTTGCAAATTACACCCCTCTGGTAGAATATTCAGATTCAGATTCAGATTCATTTATTTTCATTATATGGTATTTTATATACGCATAATGAACGTCATAACAATTTTTTTTACCGCCGGTTCACAAACTTTATGCTACCGAGAAGAACACGGCAAGAAACTCGGTGGTTACTCTTTTCAAAATTAACAATTTTTATAATTTGATCAAGGTATAATGATATAAATATGAAGTTGCAAATGCGCATGTACCTACCGTTTCGCATGCGCACCTTCCCACACTACCCACACTACATGTAGGTAAACTGTGTTTTTTATTCTAATTCCCAGCACATTCTACCGTTGGGGCGGCAACATGACCACTCTACCCGTAGATACCCGTTAAATTACCAGGGGAATGATCGATGGCAGCCAGATGTCATGCATCATGATTATCGAGAGTATATTTTTTTAACTCGCACTGTCTCGTGGAACCCTGAATTATTATCCCCGGAACGTATTTGGTTCGTCAATTAGGACGTATCATGCCAGATTTGTGGTGCATCCCTGATTGAGGGAATTTAAAATCAGCTATTTGTAAGATTTGAGGATTTATTGTAGTGTTTGGGTATTATTATAGTAAATAAAACACGCCTTTGATCACACAATAGGTGAAGTAGGTAATGCGTCCGGCCCACGTCCGTACTGGCTCACCGCTAGCGCGTGACTCACGCCGGCGCATACACTACACACACAAATGACTTCAATTTTTCATTTGTAACTAATGTTAGGATAAGTCAGATTAGCTGCAACTGTGGAGACGTCCCACTGCTGGGCACATGTCTCCCTCGCAGATTTCTCTGTGCGTACTCCGTACGTTCCAATATGGATTGGTGGAGGGGTTAGGGACCAACGCAGTGTCAAATATTCTCAAGCGACCCGATAATCTTCGACAAGGCTCAACCATTGTTTTCACAATTGAAAACAACTGCGACCGACGGCTTAACGTGCCCTCCGAAGCACGGTAGCGCCCATGACATTTTTACCACTAGCGGTCACCCATCAACAAACCGACCGGCGACCGCGCCCATTCTTTAACTCTGTTAATCATAATTAATATTGAATCGACTCGAGCCATTGGACGCTACTTAAGCCAAGTTAAGTGATAACATTTTTAGTATTGCAATTACAAACGAAGCTATTCTCAAAAGCTATGAAGAGACAGTTTTTCTGAGTGGAATTTAAAAATCATATAAATTTGTTTTAAAAGGGGCGAAGAATCAAAAAGCGCTGAATTAGTTACCACTAAAAGGTTTACCGTCGTTTAGTGCTGGTAGACGGGAAGCTATTTTCGCAAATAGTTTTCAACTCGTTCACGGAGTAACTGAATGGCAATATTGAAGCATCTGTACACCCAACAAAGGTATAAGTTTTGTAAATACGTAAGTAAACAAATAATTATTTACTGTATTGAAAAACATACAAAATGAGCATGTGTATATCAGCAGCCTTGAGTCTCATGGCAGTAAGCTGAGCGTAACCCATTTTTCACGCATTGCACTTCACATAAGTAGGTTAAGTTGTAAGTTTACTGTTATAATGTTCGGGATATAAATTTTATTTCTATGAAATAATATATCATATTACAAAAACATATAGACAAAAAGATATCATAGATTATGCAAACCGACAGCTAAGTTTTCTTTCAATACATCCCGCGGCCAATTGTAAATCGTTGGACAAATTCTACTCCTAATTCAATCATAACATAGCGAAATTAAAATTTTCGCATTAAGATTCAGATTATTTCAATAATAATATATAATAATTAATAATAATTAATATTTGACTATCAATTGTAACAGGTAACAATATCAATTATAAACAGTAAATATGTGAAGAAAACAAAAAAACCTTCACCAATCTGTGGGGGAGACCCGTGCCCAGCAGTGGGACGGCTATGGGCTGCAGCTTAGCTATGTGTAAAACAGCGGTGTCACTGACAGCCACTGGCCATGTGAAATCTGCCAAACCACACATGCGTGGTGGACTAAGGCCTAACTGGCCCCCTCTAGTAATGGGAGGCCATTCCTCCAGTGCCCAAAAGTGGGACAAACACAGTGGTGGTTGTGACGTATAAAAGTTTTTAATACGTTTAACCTAGTAAAAGTTGTACGATATTTGTATATTGGATTCATATAACAATTATCAAACTTCACTCTAACATGTTAGTATTATCTCAGAAACATTTTTTTTTGTTCGCTTCGATAGAATGTGCTCCCGAGTTAAATGAGCATTGTGCTAATCATTGCTCGCCAACAGTAGCACACGCGACTTAACCTTGCTCAACGGCCATTTCACTGAGCGCAATATCTTTTTCCTTTTTTCATCCTGCTGCGGTGAGTAACCCAGAAAGCACTGTATTCAGTGAAAGATACCTTTTTGTTCTACGACCGGCCGCTAAATGGAAGGGTTACAAGTGGCTATACGTCTAAAAACCCGAAATCCGCACCGAATTCACTGGTGACGAATTTTTGCGAAAGACTGTTTTTGACGCCATGGCTTAATATAGAGGCCAGTAAAAAACCGGGTCTGAACTATAGAATTGTCCATATGAAGAAGAACTATATCATTAAGTGGACAAGGGGTCGTCCAGTCAAAGCAGATAGACTCATGTAAGGCTATTTGCTTCACGCCAATAAACTTACGTCAAAAAGCTTGTTTAATAAAATTACACCTTTCGTGTTACAAATGAAACAAAATCGTCGACAAAGCTTTTAAAATGAAGGCAATGAGAGCAAAGAAACGACGCCGGCCAAAGTCCAAACAAGTCCCGCCTTGTTCCAGGACTTTGCTAAATGTGTTAATTTTAAAGCGACAGTAGGTCTCTGCGAAACAAAAATAGTTGCTGCAGATTTCAGAAGTCGTGTCCTTTTCGTTGCTTGGCAAAGAGGACAGGAGTTAAGATTCAATTTTATTTGAATTGTACATTAACTAATTAGGACACTCGGTTAAGACAGTCTTGTCAGCCTTCTGAGGCCTTCGGGCAGCCTAAAGTCTTTCGACAATCGGATTTATTGCAGTAATATTTTTTTTTAATGGATACAGGATAGCAAACGAGCTTGCAGCACCACCCACCCGCTGCCACCCATGACAACTGTGACTGACTTTGAACAAGACTGAATTAGGGACTGGGATGGTTAGTCCAATTAGTTGACAAAGTTAATTAGAACATTAGTTGGTCAGTTCGTTAGTAGGTATGAGGACTGGGGACTGTTAGTGATAGTTAGTCCTGTTAGTTGGTGTTAGTAATAGTCCAGTTAGTACTTGTTAGTAGGAGTCTCGTTCTAAGTCAGTCACAGATGTGTTGCTACCCTTGAGGACTAAGATGGCCTCTAAAGAAGTGTAACCGGAATTATTAACTATCAATGAATTTATATCGAAAATGGAATCCGAAACTAATCTTGTCTTGTCTCCGTTTGCAGTATTTAAGGGTGTGATTTGATAGATGTAGGATATTTTCCTAGATCTGCGAAGCGAAGCGTATTCATACATTTGACATGCCGTTACTGTTGTTTATATAGTCAAATGAAATGACTTCATTATAACTGCAACTACATACCGACTACAATTTAATGCAGTTTAAACAAAACAACTATATCCGTAAAAGGTTCATCTGTAGCCATCCGCAGTCCAGTTTCTTCTCCCGGACAACGTGATGTAAATTGTATCCGGAAAGTTCGCTCCGCCGTGTATTAAATTACCCGAGCGGGGAGGGACATCTTCGGACAACTTCAGTGTCCCGCTGTTGAGTCGTTATAGTAAGTACGAGGGGCGGCTGATAAGTTCGCGGCCTGAAGTACTTAATGAAAGGAAAATTGGGTTATATAATTTTTATTTTTCAATATAATCACCCTCAAGTGAAATGCATTTTTCACATCTAGCATATAATGCTTTTAAGCCGTTGAAAAAATATTCCTTGTCTTGCTCGTTAAAATGACTTTCTACAGCCGCCATCATCTCACTATCGTCGGAAAATCTTCGGCCCCTTAACTCCTTTTTTAATTTTGAAAAAAGAAAAAAGTCACTAGGTGCCAGGTCTGGACTATATGGTGGGTGGTCAATTTCTGAAAATCCTGTGTCTTTAAGGGCCTGGCGTGCAACCCGAGAGGTGTGAACTGGCGCATTGTCTTGCAAAAACAGCACACCGCGCGCCAACTTTCCACGTCTCTTCTCCACCACAGCCTCCCGTGCCTGAGCCAATAAATTAGCATAATATTGTCCATTCATTGTAGTTCCCTTAGGTAAATAGTCAATTAATAAAATTCCCTCGCTATCCCAAAAAATGGTCGCCATGATTTTAGACGCCGACTTTTCCACTTTGAATTTTTTCGGCGCCCTTTCCCCTTTTTTTATCCATTGCATCGACTCTTTTTTGATTCTGGATCATACTGACGTATCCATGTTTCGTCAACGGTTACTATTCTGTGACAAATTTCATCCAAATTATCCTTGGCCAACTCTAAAAACTCGTTACAAGTCGCGAGTCGTCGCTGCTTGTCGAGCGGAGTGAGCATTCGCGGTACCCAACGCGCACTAATTTTTTTCATATGCAAATGTTGATGCAAAATTTCTCCGATTCTTTCTTTACTAATCTGTAACTCCTCTGCTATTTGCCACAATTTAATTCTTCGATCGCCCAGTACTAATTTCTCTACTTTTTGAATATTTTCCGAAGTCACTACCGTTACAGGTCGACCCGGTCGGGGGTCGTCTTCACAGGACTCTCGTCCCTGTTGAAATAACCGAACCCACTTTTTGACCATCGTATAAGAAGGTCCAGATTCCCCAAGTACCGATGACATTTCTTCAAAAATTGCTTTCGGCGTATTTCCTTTCTTAACGAGGAACTTAATCACAGCGCGATGCTCGAAATTACGCGAATTGTCAAGTTCGGTCGACATGGCGATGTTCGTTGTTAGATAGATTAACTATTAATGAACATAACAATTTAATTTATGGCTATATATACTGCTAGTGAGTGCTGCTACTAGTGACATTAGTAATGAGGTGATTAGTCATCGCTAAGTACCTTAGGCCGCGAACTTATCAGCCGCCCCTCGTAGGTACCTACTGTTTAGTTTTAGCCGTGTTCAAACAAATATCAAATTATTTACCTACTAACAATTTCTGAAACATATCTGAATGGAACGTTGCTTCGTCTAGGTCCAGGCAGATAATTATCTACTATATAAAAATAAGTCGGGTTTTCCTTCCTGACGCTAAAACTCCAGAACGCACGAACCGATTTCCACGGTTTTGCATTCGTTGGAAAGGTCTCGGGCTCCGTGAGGTTTATAGCAAAGAAAATTCAGGAAATTTTTCCACAGAAAAGCGGGAAAATCTTTTTTCACATACAGCGCCATCTCTGATACATAGCATGTACTACAAACCAATATTTTAAGTAGATGGCGCCGGTGCGTGATAGGTAGTGGTAGGGGTAGGGGTAGTGGTAAGGGTAGTGGTAGGGGTAGTGGTAGTAGTAGTGGTAGTGGTAGTTGTAGTCCACACACTTACATGAAGTTCTCCCAAAATATTCAGTAAAAATTATTTATATGGCAAAACAACGTTGGCCGGGTCAGCTAGTTATTACTAAAAATCACACATGCTTATGTGTTATGGAGTTGCGTATACATACTTCAATAACAAATAATCGAGTCGAGTACGAAATACGAGCATATGGCGGTTAATTCTTCCACGGGGATGACCTTATTACACGGGAGCAATCGGTAGTGTCCCTTCCTGTTACGCCAGGAGTCGTGGGTTCGAATCCCACTCTGGACAAACATTCGTGTGACGAACACTGGTGTTTATCCTGTGTCTGAATGTTAATATTATCTATTTAAGTGAAAAATAACTTTGTGTGTTTGTTTATCAGTCTCTGACTCCCTTAATACAGGCTTGCACGTAGTTTGGGATCAGATGACCGAGTGAGTATGTCCATGAAATTTATTTATTATTATTAACTGTTTTATACAGTCTGATCTTGGTAAGATCATTGTTATAATTGTTTCTAAATTAACTAATTACTTATTTTTATTATAGTCGAGTCCCAATATGCCTACATTAAAACAAAACTTCTAATTGCTTTCAATTTTCAAGACCTTGTTTCAGTTTGTATACTCGAGGTATTACCAAAAGTACGAATATAAACAGTTATCGGGTGTTAAACAAACCAACACTTCCGTCTAACATGCTTGCAACATTACATTATACAGGTGTGTTGTAATACAATAAACTGTGACGATGGGGAGCTGTTTGTAAGTATGGACGTCAGTAGGTACCACCTTGCTTATGGGCACAAATTTTTAAAATAAAATCATCGTATTAATATGTTAATTTCACTCAGATACCTACTAAGGAAATCGAAGTAGGTAACGTTTTAAACATATTTACAACAATATATATTTTCAAAAGTAAAAATATATTAGACATAATTTAGGGATATCATAACTTGTCTAGAAGCCTTCCTAGTAATAACATATGTCAATTTTCTAATATATTGATGTTGTCTTAATAGTGAGTAAAAACAATAACTAAAAACAAATAAAGTAGTAAAAAACAATATACTCGTACTAGAAAAGTAACACAATTTAAAACTCAATATTAGCTTAAATACAACAATAGTTGTTGCCAGTAATTACCATTTACCACACTCGACAGTACCGGGACCATTTTTCGATTCATTCTTCAATGGCACGATCATAGACGCTACATAATAATATATCATGTACATCTACACATGGGTCGAGCACGCACGTTCGGTGAAAAATTTCCAACAAATATTTGCTGAGACGATGAGCGGCGCGGATTTTATCAAACAAGATTAGGTTGACACACACAGGTGATATTGTGTTTTTAATAAATTCATCTTTGAAATGTTTTATATATACAGTACCTTCTACACATACTGTTGATGGAACAGTTTTCTTCCCACGGTAATGTAAGTTGGATTCAAATTCAATACATATTTAAATCAACAGATATGTTTAGAACTTAGTTGATATATAAACGCTTTAGAATTTATAGGTGTACAGTACATGGCATATGAGAAAGATCCTTGAAACTTTGAAAAAACCAACCGTCAGAATTGAAAAACGAAGTATTTTTCTCTTTCCAGGCCAGGTTGGCTGATGAGCTGAAGAAGACTACGGAAGCCGGATTTAGAAGACAAATGAACCGGGTACAGTGGAATCGATAACGAGAGGCCATGGTCGAGTAATTGTTATTTTTATATATTATTATTTTATTAGGTAACATCTCATTTTTTTATCTCTTCACTTCTCTCTTTTCTATCTCTTCATTTATCTACCTCTACCACGGGTGTACAATAGTGGACATCATACAGCAATAATAGGCAAAATTCAAGACTAGTGGCAAAAGAAGACCTTCGGGCAGGTTGAGAACTCGACACTGGGTGGTTTTTTTACCCTTCCGCATTGGAGCAGCGTGGTGGGGTATGCTTTAGACCTCCCAAAGATTTGTGACTCCTGTGCCCAGCAATGGGACGTCTAGGGTTGCAGCTTAGCTTTATGCAAAATCCACTCAATACACCGCCATACAGCGTACTTCAACTGCATTTGCTTAGCGTTGTGACTATAGCTTAAAATGAAAGGGTAGTTAAAGAAACTTAGTCTTATAGAGAGGCGGAGAGTCCAAACCCGCCTATCGTCTTCTACACTACAATGTATGAAAAATACCTGGTACTTCTAACGCGACATTATCTGACAACTCCCCTTAATACCAAGGATCATTCATAATTCACTCTCAAACTCCTCGTAGCGCGCACAATAGACGGAAAATTAACATTTATATCTCAATTCGTAGTGCAGCGTACAAAACCTCCAAGTCACCACGTATTGTTGCAATTGTGGGGTTTCGGTTCTTAGTTAATAATTGAGGTACAGCGAGTGTATAACTATGTCGGCCCGTGCCGTGCTTAAAGCGATAAGTCGGATTTACACCATGAAACTAGAAGCGTGAAATTAGTTCCATGACTAATTCTCGGAAGATGGTTTTACTTTTAAAACTGAACTTCTTTTGCGCTCCACTTTTGTTTTGACCTATAAATTAGGTCTAAGTTAGCTAGTATATTTGTTAATGTTAGAGCGTAACACTGTAACAACGAATAGGTTTATATAGCGAATGTTAATTAGTATAATCGATGCAGTTCCCGTACTAATGCCCGCTGTATGCAATCTGAGATTATATTGAAATTGCTATAACGTCACGCCACGCAGTCAGCGCACCTGCTACGTCAGATTGTACATCGTTTTGTAGCCATTTGCATAGATTCTAGATTATGATAGCAATAGTTATCACAGAAGACAATATATTGCTCAGAAGATAATCGAATTTAATTAATAAACGATTAAATTAATAAACGACGAGGTTTTGCCTGCAACTTCGCCCGCATTAAAAATAGCTTATGACACTCGGTAAATTTGTAGCTTGTAGCATTTAGCCTACCTATCCATTCATAGACGCGAGTTTGTTAATGTTAGAGCGTAACACTGTAACAACGAATAGGTTTATATAGCGAATGTTAATTAGTATAATCGATGCAGTTCCCGTACTAATGCCCGCTGTATGCAATCTGAGATTATATTGAAATTGCTATAACGTCACGCCACGCAGTCAGCGCACCTGCTACGTCAGATTGTACATCGTTTTGTAGCCATTTGCATAGATTCTAGATTATGATAGCAATAGTTATCACAGAAGACAATATATTGCTCAGAAGATAATCGAATTTAATTAATAAACGATTAAATTAATAAACGACGAGGTTTTGCCTGCAACTTCGCCCGCATTAAAAATAGCTTATGACACTCGGTAAATTTGTAGCTTGTAGCATTTAGCCTACCTATCCATTCATAGACGCGAGTTTGATTTCAAGAATTTATGGAAAAAAAGTTGATTCCTGTAAATGGTATAGTGGACTTAGGACATCTTGATCATCTGAAAATGGAAGTTAGCGAAAAATATGAAGAAAGATGAACGACAAAATGTTTCTGACAATTCGGGGAATCGACTTTCCCTGACAGAACATAAATTGGTAATGTTACATAGAAATAACGTTACCAGAAGACAAATAATGAGTTAGCGAATTAATATTAATATTAAACAGAAAAGATGAGCCAAGCTTAATCCGTCAATACAACACGAAAGCTTAAGAGGAAATATAATAATTACCAGAAAATAATGCTATAAAACAATAATTTTCTTAGCATTAACTTTAGCCTAACCTACCTTCCACATTATTTTCTTTTTGGTATAATGAAAAACTATTATTTACAATAAATAATATATGTAAAAGAGGTGTACCTACATTGTATAAAGAGTTGATACGTAGCCATTCAAAATCTTTGGGTTAGTAATTTTGTAAAAGTGAATATTGTATATAGATCTAGTACGTAATTAATTTTCTTCCTGAAAGATTCTACTGAATTTTGTTTGAAATCAGTCATGCATTATCATTCTGTGTGATATCAGAAGATTTAATGTACCTGGTGCATAACACTTCCATTGGTAAATCCATCCAAAGTCCGGTAACAGGCTAGTCACATTAAATCTAAATGTATTGCCATTTAACGATTGTGTGCTTTTTACAGTACCACAGCATAAATTCCAAAGAAACCGCCGTCAATAAATTTAAAAAAATCCAATCTTCAATTAATTATCGCTATTTTTTCATATTAAAGCGTAGGCTGTATCTGTAATAGGACAAACCCGGAAAAAAACCATCTCGGGGAAAATTTAAGGTGCCAAGGCGGCAATGCAAACGTTGGTTCGTAAATTAAAAGTAAACGGAATAGATAGGGCGGTGCGCAGTAAACCGGTATTGCCATAAATTGCGATAGTTGCCGTATTTAGCGGTAATTTAGCGGTAAATTCCCGGAGCTGTTAAAGCATAAACATTGCCCTTTAAGTCGGAGCCATTAATCAAGGCACGTTTTCGCAATATTTAATGTTCATAAATATAAAATACTGGTCGCCCGCGGCCTCGTCAGCGTTAGTAAAGAAGAAAGCCATTTTGTTTCGTTTCTTATCTTCTTTTTCTATGATTGTAATTTTCTTCAGGTCTCGTTTAAATTTATTCGTGAACTGAAAGAGCCTCCATAAAACATGTCCATTTTTAAAAAAAATCTACAGCAACATGGCAAGCCACTGCCAACAGTCTTACTACTGCTACAAGCTAACGAGTTATTTTAGGATAATCAATGCAAAAAGTCTACATTAGATTGACTTCTTTTCTAGGTAAGACTGTTAGGTGCCTTTTTTTCCAGATAGGCAGAAGCAGCCATTCTAGAGACTTTAGTTCGAATATAATGCGCAAGCGATCCCGTGGCGTCTCATACCGACGCTGAAGGTGCCGCTGGATGGGTATTTTACTGAGTCCCACATAGCTGTCTGTTTCTGTCAACCGATACTGGCAGTTTGCGTAAAAGCATTCCATCCAGAAAAAAAGACGCAGAGCGTAGTACGGGTCCGGACAACAACGCTAGAAAGCGGAGTGCACTACCACTACTACAGCGCCCATAAATTTCGCTAGTTGCTGTATTTAGAGGTAATAAAGCGGTAAATTTCAAGCAGGCGTTAAGACTGTTATAATATAAAAAATTGGTCTCGAGGGGCGGTTAATCCTACTCGTTCCTGAGGCTTTCGAGTTTATGGTTTAGTCGAATTAAAAATGGCAGGTAAAAATACGCTAGCAAACAATCAAAGTGTTAGTAGATATCTACCAGTATAACAAGCTGAGAGCGACATTTACTATAGAGTGCATGTTACTTGTAAATTAGGTAAATTTTGCCACAAACAGAAGTTTTAATCCTACTTTCACTATTTACGTACTCATTTAAAAAACAGTAGGTAAGTAAGTGAAGTGAAGCGTATTCAAATAAGCGAGAGAGATACTTTAGGTAACTACTTTATGTAAAAGTTTGGAAAGCTTTCGAATTGAGAACCTAAGTAGTATCAATCGAAATCGAATTGTTTTTGCTAAACAAAATATAGAATATGTTGCTAACATGCTATCCTCCGTAAAAGTATTAATACGAGTATAACTAGTGGACGCCCGCAGCTTCACTCGCGTGGAATGAGTGGATGAACAGTAGTTTCGTTTACACCTAGTAATATTATATAGCCTATGTCACTCAGTGAACATGCAGCTTTCTAATGGTGAAAGAATTTCTTAAATCGGTCCAGCAGTTTTTGTGTGAAAACATTACAAACAAATGTTTCCTCTTTATAATATTAGTATAGAAGTATAGATAAATTAAATGTAGTATTTCTTTCTCGTAGCATCACATTTTGCCAAACTCGAAATTCTCACTCTCATGTAGAACATATTTTAATAAATGAAATAGTTGTACAAATAATTTAACACGACACAGTATAATATGCAATATACGGAAAGTTGGGTATAATTGCAGAAGCTTGCTCCGAAATCTGAACAGAAACTGTGCTTGGGTACACCTGTGGGGCCCGCTATACAAATTTCTAGTTTTACGGCGGATTATATTATTACTTGCTTTCAAATCATAGCGATTTAAAATGTGACCGCTTCTCAAAACAAGTTTTAAATAGGTTTGTATAAAAATAAAACTAATTTTGCTTAAATTGCTAATACACACTGTCGGGGAATAAAAGAGAATTTTCTATACACACCTACCTAGTGATGCAAATACGTGGTAGGTACTAAAACAGTAATGCAACTTTTCTTAGTTTTATTTATTATGTTATTTAATTGGTAACTATTTTGACTTTACTTTACAGAAATACATAGTAATCGTGCGACCATCCAGAGAACGTGCTCATTGGAGCAGCCTGGTGGAGTATGCCCTAGACCTCCCGCAGCTGTGTCCTCTGAGACCCGCGCCCAGCAGTGGGACGTCTGTGGGTTATGGCACATAAAAATACCACAATAGATATAATTTCATCTATCAAACTACTAAGCCTTATTAGGCGAAGAGCTCTTATAATTGTAATTACAGAATTAATGGGCCATTAGCGTTTGCAGGGTAACAGGTATTGGTTATATGTATATGCAGGTAGGTATAGTCTAGGATTTCAGTCAAATCGTATTAAGTAACACATATGGCAACGTAGCACGCCATAAACATATATAAATATAAGATAACATTTCCTCTATATCTATATATATAAAAGGAGAAGGTGACTGACTGACTGACTGACTGACTGACTGACTGACTGACTGACTGACTGACTAACTGACTGACTGACTGACTGAAATATCAACGCAGGGCCTAAACTATAAGGGCTAGAAACTTGAAATTTTGCACAGGGGTTCCTTTTATAACGTAGGGGAGCACTAAGAAAGGATTTTTGTAAATTCACCCCCTATGGGGGTAAAACGGGGGTGCAAAGTTAGTATGAAACTGCCGTTTTTGAATTTAGTGAATGTCTAAATACACGCGAGCAAAGCTGCGGGCGTCCACTAGTTTCCCATAAGGGGTAAGCAGTTGTATTAAGCAGATATTGTTTATTAATTTGTACATAATAAAAAAAGGCGCACGCGAACTGTTCATGGAGAAAAGGGCGTAAGTAACAACTCACGTGGGAATATAGAATTAGCAAACATTGTGTATCCCGTACAATGCGTAACATAACCGTAGCTCGCGCAACATCATCAAGTCGAGACAAACAACACAGGCATTATCAAGCGCCTGGGGGCGTCGAGTATCCGTGAAACATGTTCCAACTTTAATATTGAGACATGTACCTATCTACGCACGCAAACTACACTTCATAATCTGGCTTTGCGTTGTTGAGTACCTAAGCATTTGTGGTACTTAAAAAGGATGAAATATCGATATCAAAGTTATCGGTGGTCTAGTGGTCGTTTGCACGACTGTTAAGCGACTGTCTTGGGTTCGATCCCCGATTCGGGCCATAACTATTGGGGTTTTCTAACTTAAAATATCCGATAGCAGCTCGGAGTCTGGATTTGTGCCCGGTGTATCGCAATAGGCTCACCACCTAACATGGGTTCTAAACATTGCTGGTGAAAAATGGGTGTACTAAAACACACCTCCTACCTACCTAGCCTACCCCTTCAGGGAAATACAGGCGTAATTTTATATTTAATTACGATAATAATATGACTAGGCAAGAGAAATGATGGAAATAAGTAAGGCTTAAAATGTGCAGGCAGAAGTGACGCCACGACTAGGAAACAGAAATATATGAATATATAGTGCAATCTGGAAACAGGATTATAGTAGGTATAATAAAGGGCTATAGACATGATCATAACCAAAGATTGGATGGCGCTTAACGCAAATGGTGATTAAGGAAACGACGTCGGCAAATTTTCAAATTTTTCATTAATAATCGAGGCGATATTAAGCTAAGGTAACGCCACAGTTTACCCAAGATTAAGGAATGATGAAATGAATATTATTTCGTTGACAAAAAAGAAGCAAGTAGCAGATGGAAGCGACGCCCGCCATCAAACACTCCAAGGTTCCGACCCCCCCACTGCCCTCGCGCTCCAATTTAGTCGTCAAACAAATTTAACGAGGCAATCCATTATCAGGATCGACCGGCTCATTGATGGGGTCATTAAAACGCGATTCAATTTTACTCCATAATTTAGGGGCCGGACAAATTGGGACGCTAATATCACTTTGGTCTATGATTTTTATTCTCTTGTCTCTTACTATTTTTATTAAAAGCTTTTATTTAACTTCACTCGTATCTATGTAAGTATGTCCTGGAATCTTGCAATCAACATTTCACCCACTTCCACTGAAGCTATCGAGCTGAAATTTGGCACACATATTAGGTTCCGATGACAATGCATGAAAATAAAAATAAAAGTTACAAAAGCTTTTTAAAAAAAAATTTTTTTAGAGTATAATTATTTAGTGTAAATCTTTAATATACTAACAGTTACATATTACAGTGAAAACTAATAACCCAAACAGAGAATCATTCATTTGATCCCTAAAGAGATTAAGGGATAGGTACTTTTTATTCTAGAAAATAAGGAGTTGGTATGGAGTCCTTTGGGATATCGGAATAAAATTCAATACCATTGCTGTGATAATGAATAATTCCATGTGCAAAGTCTCGAGCGGCCATACTATAGCATAGAAAAATATACGCCTCTACATTCCTCACCTGCATAAAGACTGAAGCTGCTTCCGCTCCCTTAGCAGAGCTTCGTAGTCAATAAGGAATTTCCGCTTTAGGATGCATTAGCTTTCATTTTCCGGAGAGAAAAACGTTATCCCGTAAAATGTTTTATAGAACGTCTCTTGGATCATAATCAGATAAGGAACAACACACGGGTGCTAAAAGGTAGTTATATTATGTACAATGTAAGCTTTTACAGGGGGAATTTTCGCAATATCGAAGCTTCGTCTATCAGGTCTATTTCCTAATATCTACTTTGTGCTATTTCTTCTGTTTTCTGTACTTATAGAATTATTATTTATATTTATCTACTGTATAGCATAGATTTATAATTTTTGAAAAAATTAGGTACTTGTCCACTCAACATAAAAGGTTAAAATAGTTTAATCAGAAGCTAGCAGCTCCGTAGTGATATTATTGGTCTGTTTTTGCAGTGCAATAACCAACTAACCAGATTAAGTTAAGTCCGGCGGGTTAATGGAGGTGTTTTTATTATATTAAAAACGTCTGGCTTTTTGCGAGGCTTCTAAATCCTTTAGCGTCCATTTCCTGTTCTTAATATTGCGAAACACTACAGCGAATACACAGTATAGTATGTAATAGGTACGAATCGTAAAATAAATCATGAGACCATATAGGAATTAAGCAGGTTCTTTATAGGTTTGTTCCCTGATTCAGAAGGAAACAAAGGGTACATAACAAGTAGGAGTGGCACCAATTGAGAGAAGTCTTTCTCCAGCAGTGGACTTTGAAAGACTGATTAAAAGTATCTGATACGTAACTAGTCAATTATTTATCATAATCTCCATAGTCAGTCACAAGTCTGCAGTGAAGGGACTTGTTTTAACTTATTTTTATTCGCAGTCCCTCATAAATGTCAAAAATAAATTTAGAAATCAGCAGGCATTCGCGAATCTTCGGAAGCCACGCCCCGTACTCATCTTAGCAATTAACGCACTTTCTGATAACCGCAACCGCACTCGTAATTAGCTTTTATAGTCACGCATACGACAGTTTTCAATGTGCAAGACTATTCATAACTATATTGGTTACGTTCTAGTCTACACCTACTCATGAAGTACCTAGAATGGATTGCGTAGACTTGTTTTACACAAACAACATAAAACAGTTGCCTATGCCTATGCCCTGGGAGTATGATACTAGTTACTTCAAGTCCGGCGTGAATTCATCAATAATCAGGCCAATTAGCTGATGGAATTTGGCCGCAACAGTGACATCAAACCTTTGATGAACTTCAAATAAACCCTCCACAAATAATTTTTGGCCCGAATTTCACAAACACTAGTCCTAACCCAAAGGAATAATTTATGACTTCGGAAATCACAAAGCCATTGTTACCAGCACGGACTACATATACTAAAGTAGTCAATTGTTTTTAATTGTTGTACAATCATAAAAATGTGTAGCTTATTAAACTTTGTAAATGTAATATTGGTTAAGAAATCAAAGCAACACGGTGTCGTTCAGTATTATTCCCCTGACAGGTTTGACCAACATTAAAAACAGAGTCACAAAATGAGCTCGATGACACTTGAGTTACAAGAGTCGAGGAGGTTGGAAGCGATATTACAAAGAGACACATTTATTAAGGTCACCATCAAAGACGATAAAAAGTATTCGTGAATTCCGCTCATTGAAGAAATGAGAATGACAAATTTCAAATTTAATACTGGCGTATACTTGGCGTAAATCAAGAGCGACGTTACAATACACAAGTAGCGTTCGTTAATAGGATGAAAGGGAAACTTGCAATTGTTGCGAGCTTAAGGAGTTCTCGAAAACAAATATGAACAGGAGGGAAAGGAAAACAAACACACGTTCAAACTTTTTGAGGACTTTCTACAAGAAGAAAGTAGGTAAGTTAATTTTCAAGTGGCGTGAAAATATATGAATTCAAAATATTTTTTAGTCCATGTAACCAAATCTAAGGATTCAGAAGATCACAAAACAGACCACGACCACCGCCACGAAACAGGTAGATTTCATTGTTCCAAGTTGTTCCCCATCAAAATAATCGTGCTACTTCTAAAGTTCTACTTTTTTAGGGTTTTTGTATAATATTTATTTATATTTACCACTTGGTTAACGCGTCTGACAAATGATTTGAGTGATATTCTACAATTTTCAATGGAAGAAATCTTTTTTATTTTTCCAGATAAATTTCATTAGTTGGTCGACGATTACTTGATCCATCCATCCCCATCAGTCTTTTGAAGTCCACTGCTAGACATAGGCCTCCCCAATGACACCACTCCAATCGCTCCTGTGCCTTCTGAATCCAGCGGTTTTCCGTCGTCTTCTTCAGTTGGTCTGACCACCGAAGGATGACTTTTGCTCCTTTTTCCGAGTCGTGGTCTACATTCAAGGACTTCCCCACCGATTATCATGCCTTCGAACAACATGGCCTGTGCATTTCCACTTTAACTTATTATCTTGCGAACTAAGAGTATGTCGTCTCTCGCGGACTCGTAGCGAAATACCAGTTCTTTCCAGAGCGCGTTCAATGACTTTGAGCTTGTGCAAGAGGCCGATTATTACTCATTAGTTAGTAGGTACTCTACTTTTAGCTAATACTTTTCCTATCCTTTCTATAGCTATTTTTTTTTTTCAAATTTTTTTAAAAAGAATTTACCGTTTTGCTTACCTCTTTAGTTCAAAGGGTCTCTGATCTAAATAGACAGTCATATCTGTCTGGCGCAACTAAAAAAGTTCTTCTATTTTGATCCCTAGTCCTTACGGAACCCTACAAAGTAGTGGTTGATTTAAACCAAGAAAACATGACATTTGTGTCATTTTAAATCCTTTTTTTGCGGGTGGGCTGTGAGCAGGGATATGTTTGCCAAAGTACTTGTGATATTATGTCATCGACAGAGACCTGGAGATTCGGAGTCCCATAAATTACATAACAAAACTCACGATTTATGTTCAGTACATACAAAATTTCTGTATCCTTCGAGCGTGACGTGCTAGAGAAATATAATGTGTTGAATTTAAAGTGGCGTTGTCGTATTTATATGGAAATCAGAAATATACTATTGAATGAAAACCTATAACAGAATGATATTTTAAAAGAAAAACAACTTTTATTATAAGAACACAGTCAAATACCTAACTGAAGATTAATGTGCTCCATCTTACCACGGACTCAAGTTTAACGCATATCAGACGGATATTGGGAATGTCCGAACAAGCAGTCCGTTACAAACATTTCAGACATTTGAACATAACGATTTGATTTTCACTTGTTAGATTGCGGCTCGGACAGAAGACACATCTACGATTCAATCTAACCATAGCTCCAGAGACCCGTAGCGTACAAGCGCTTAAATGAGTAAAATGATTCAACCACTACAGACTGCGTTATATTGCCAGCTATGTTGACTGAAAGTAATGAAAACAAAACACGCATTAAAAAAATTATGATAAAAGGTCTATTGTGATTAAAATTTTAAACTAAAAAGTGTCGGACATGCTTATTGGTGTTTTGGACCAGGGTGATTTTTCCGCGGATATAATGATGCTAGGTTTTTTTTTATTTGTAGGAAGGGGGTTTGGGCCATAATGCCCATAAGCCACTGCGACCTAAATGATGCGAGGTTAGACGTGTTCAATAATTTTAATTTATTTTCGTACAATAAAATCAATCCTTAAACACTTCAGTCCTGAGCAGAACCACACAGAACATTTAAGCGACGAATGCAGCGCGAAGCAATGGCGCCCGGAACCGGATATTGCTGATATCCGCCCTTCTTGTTTATCATCATGACCGCATCGCCATATTGTTGGTTAGGCTTTGTTAAAAACGGCTTGTTATCTTAATAGATAGTACCTACTTTTTGTTAATCTAGATTTCTCGTTGGTCAGGAGGTCCTGGTTTCGTACCAAGAATTATTTGAATTTTCTAACTTGAAATCCCTAGTAGTAGCTCAGAGTCTGGATTTGTGCCCGTTGTAAGGTAGGTAACCTAGGTATGTATTTGCACAGTTGCTTTGACAGTTTTTGTGACATTGGAATATTACTTAGCTGTAATGGAACAATAAGCTCGCGATGTAGTTACGACGATGTAATTTGGGAGAAGAATTATTGACGCAATTAACAAAATTCAGATCGTTCAACTTGCGGTTTTCCCGTAATTGGCTACGGCGGAGGGCCTGAGCTATGAAATACCAAATACGAATTGTCGAATCAGAACAATAAAAATATTCAGCTCAATCGGTAACCGGGAAGTGGATCAAATTTAACTTGCAAGATTTGATTAGCGACAAACACCGAGACAGGTGAAACAAAATAAAAGCTTGTAAAAAGGATCAATCTGGAAGGATCTGTGTACGCCATGCCCGCCGCGAGCGCGTTCACTCCTGTAGATGATCATCGTAATCGATCGAAACTAGTCGGCCTATTTCCGACTTAAATCAAATGTGAGTAAGCCGGTAACCTCAACTATGAAAAAGGATCAAAGCTTAAAGTAACGACGCAATTAATTACTTTTTATAAAAAAACAAGACAATGGGCTGATGACCAAAATAATTTTGCAGGTACAAAGTACACAGGACTGGGGAGGAATAAGGAAACCTATGTCCAGCAATGGACTACAAATTGCTGATAGATGGATAAAATAACAAGTGGTGAACGTAAGAGCATTATACTTATGATCAGAAATATCATAACTTCATCCGAACATTTTTGGAAATTGTAATCGTCAAGGTACATTAGCAATGGGTTCATGATAGACCCCATAGCGCTATGTAAAATCCTTCATTTACCGAGTGGCCGATCTCACAGGCGGCAGTTATACGGCGTATCGATAACCCGTAGCCCGTATAAAGCTTGCGGCGTGCATTTTATAAATTGCACTCTGCTTGATGCAGATGAAAAATTTAGGTATGCAGCACCGCTCACGATATTAGATAAAGCGAGATGAGATTCCTCTGTGGAGAACAGTACGCGTTGTTTTGTTGCCGATAAACTTGGATTAGAACAACTCACGACGTACATGATACATGCATGATTTCGCCGGATGTTAAGTGATTAAACCTCCAGAGAGAATCCTGCGCTTACATCTATAAAAAGATGCAGATGTTATAGTTATGCCGCATAGTACAGCAACAAAGTTATTTTGTGCATTATCGAGACAAATAAGCAAGGTATGGTGAGAGAACTCGACGACAACGCTATAATTTACATGCGCGCGAAATTGTCGAGTTACCAATAATCTATACTTCTATCTAAATATGTCCTGCGAGCATCCACTAGTATGATATATAAAGTATAAAAAAAAGATTAGATGGGCTTTTTATAAGCGAAACGTATCTTCTTATTTTTTTATTTGCTATATAAATGAAAAAAGCTCCTATAACTATGAAAAATCTTTAAGAAATAAATAAAGAAAATGAGCGAGAAAGCACCTAAGCAAACGGTTGCTTACGGTACAACGGTGTACAAACAATAAACAGATGTTCAATCCTCTGCAACGAGACATTAACAGCCGCTTCCATTTCGCGTCTATGAGTAACCTAATTAACAATATCGTCAAGAGAACTCCGTTTGATTCAGAGCTATGCACCGAATTCACAAGTAACTGTATTATAAACCAATTGTTTTATTAATTTAATTTATCCAACTGTTATAAACTAAATGATAGCTATTATAGAAAACAAATGTATTAATTTGCAAAAATATATTTGCTTGAGTAAATACTTTATGCCAACTTCATACTTAATTTAACGTTTAAATCAATTTCACTTCTAAAGAACACAATGATCATATTATTATGATATACATTATTTAAGGCACATAAATATCACAAATAACAGTCGGTATATAACGAAGTGTATTGAACCCTCAAAACTTGAAGCTTGTGCGTGATATAAAGAGCCTTTTCGATAAGTCGAAGGTCTGAAGTTGGGCGATATATCGCCGTTGTAACTTTAACTTCTTTGTTTGCGCAACTAATGTAAGCGGGGGAGTACTCGACGGGATCTTATAAGGATCAATTCACAGTTACAAAAAGTCAGTAGGTAATGGATAGTGTGATGTGTGTGTGGTTGTTTCGCGTCAGAACAATTGTTGCTTCGCATGATTTGGAGAGAGATTTTCAGAGGGCACAGAATCGGGATTCTCCACTCATCCCGATTCTGTGCCCGTGACACCCAAGTCAATTGAGGCCTATGTCCAGCAGTGGACCTTCAAAGGCTTATGGATGGGACGAATGGATGGGTGACTCATTGGTATTTAATTACGTCAAGCCGTCCTTCCGATGATTTGGATTTTAATGGATGGATGTGTGATAAATTATTAAGAGTAGGTATGTTGTTCGAATAGTCAATATTACACCTTTTTCTATGTTTCTTTTTTTTTACTTTAAGCTGCTAGCATTCAGGGATTCTAAACCTCAAATGTTCAACCCTATTATGTAATAAAGATATTTGTCTTGTATTGTATCCCAATCAGTTATCAGATAACCCCCTACCTAGTAATACGGTGACCAAATGAGCCCTATTCGACCACACTTTAACGGCTCTTTCGCTTCATTTATCAACAAATGATTAATGAACTTTGAGATCCAGGGCAAGGCCCGCCTCCCATTGTCTCTTCAAATGTTTTACCGGGTAAACTTTGTGTGGACGACACTACTCACAAAGGTCGGATGGGGTTGAGCCCTTTCGCGGAACACTTCAGTGCAACTGACAGTGGTTGAAACGTCACAAGTTAAAAAATAAATATATGATACAATAAGGCAAAAAGCTGATGCTGTTTTTTGTTTGTTGTTACTATAAATTTTACAGAACGTATGTTCAGTAGCAAACGTAAGAATTTATGATTTTCAAAAACCGACCAGAAATACATAACTATCATGATACTTTTCCTTTATTCTGAACCATTTTGTGTGTGATCCTCTATGGTTCGATGCCAATATATTTAGCGAATGTGGCGCTGATATTGAATTCGCATTTGTTTCGAAGATTGCATCAGAAAAACTGACAGGATTAATCAATGAAATTGAATGGGCCCCCTATACGGTACGATTGATCTGTACGATCGATCTGACGGAAATCGTAAACGATCGATCGTCACAAAAATATATACGTAAATCGTTAACGATCTTGACACATACACTATCAATTCGTCTTTCCGATTGGTCTGAAACGACGGATCGTACAGATCAATTGTACCGTATATGGGGCTCTTAATAAACACGTAGGTATTTGAATAGTAAATAAAAGAATAAATCGTTGTGTAGTAATACGAAAACGCTCTATCTATCTAGTTAATCTGATGCTGTTATTTTCACTAACCCGTTTGGAGTATAAGGCGAATCCCTGTCAGCCGTCACGTCCAAGCCACGTAGACCGCCGACGTCACTCGACGTCTGTACGGAAACCTCAACGCTTGCAAGACGTATATTCCAAAATAGCTTTTATTATCAGCATTAGATTAAGAGCATTAGCCCATGTCACCTATCTTACGGTACAAGCTGTATCTTAATATATATTTTTTTTATGTACGTGTGTATGACAGTGAACTCCTCCTAAACGGCTGGATAGATGTTGATGAATTTTTTTGTGTGTGTTCAAGGGAATTCGAGAATGATTTAGATTCACAATTTACTCCACTGGAAAACACCATTTTAGTATTTTTATTTTTACCTGCCGTTCATTGACGGGAAGCGTCGCGTCACTTTGACATTTCAAATGGCAGAACAACGTTTGCGGGGTCAGCTAGTATTATATAATAAAATAAATCTCTCAGCAATTGTCAGCTGTTATCCCGATACCTGGTCTTAAGTGATCACCATCGCCTATAAACTCACATCCAATCTCTGTCTTTTAGGTTTTTTATATAAAAAAAGTACTAAAGTTACCTTAACTAAATCTGGCTGAATAGTTGCTCAAAAATACAGTTATAAATTTAACGTAAAATGTCAAGATATAATCAGCATGGCACGGTCCCCGCTTGGCGGGTCATTTGAAACCCCCACGCCCATTTCGGATACATTTTTTCCGGTCAAATCTGCGTCTGACTTACTTTTGCTATACTAAAGAGGACGTAACAGTAGCATTATTATTCCATAATGGGATTATTTCACTTGTAGTACGTCGCAAGCTTTGATACAAGCTTAAGCGTTAAAGTAAAGGTTAGTAAAAGATTACATGGGGCGGACTATTTTCACATAGAATAGTAGGTATGTTTACCCGTGAAGGCTAGAGAGAGAGAAGGCGAAGAGACTAGAATAATTATAATTTTAAGTTTATTAAGGTATCTCTAATCATAGGTTATCCCAACCAGCCACGGTAGTAATGCGCTAGCGATCCCGTGGCGTCTCTTATCAACGCTGAGGGTGCCGCTGGGTTTTAGTGGGTATTCTGATATCAGCGAGTCCCACATACCCACCTGTCCGAAAGGTTATGGGTGGGATGCGTAATTGCATTTCCCAGCGAAAAAAAAAAAAAAAAAGGTTATCCCAACCAGCACCGGTGCGTTCCCTAGGAGATCCCGGAGCCTCACTATATGCGCAGGAAGGCTGCCGAGGGGGTTTTAGTGAGTAAAAATCTCACATACCTCGGCCTCCCCCCATCGAAGATTTCCCCCTCGTTTAAAAAAAAAAAGAAAAAAGATATAAAAGTCAAAATTTGAAACGTTTAGTAAAATATTCCTTCAGTCGTTTTTATATTTCTTTTGATGTTATCTTAATATATATAAATCACGTGTCACGTTGTTTGTCCGACTCCTAAACTATTTAACCGATTTTAAATTAAATTTGCACACCGTGTGCAGTTTGATCCAACTTGAAAGATAGGATAGCTTACATCTTAATTTATAGCCGCAATTATTATGTATAATTCCACGCGAGAGAAGCTGCGGGCGTCCACTAGTTAAGTATATAATTTCAGGAACCATTTTCCTTTTTCTCATTATTACTAAGTCCATTAAACACCTTTCAAAGGATTAGTGGAGGGGCAAGCCGATAAAATAAAGTAGCCATTACGAGCAATGGAAGTGTAACAATTAACACTTACGGTCACTCTACTATGGTAATAACTACTTTTTTAAAGCAACTGACACAAACGTGGACTTAATAACATATATCCATACATTAATATTATTACAAATCGTAGAACTAACTACAAATTGTTTGAAGTGCCTTTCTGTCTATGCCATCGCAGTTATACTGCAAATCTTACTAACCACCAAATCCCAGACGTTTACGTCTGAGTACTATTTTAATTTAAATAATGGCTGATTTATTAAACAGTGATATCCTTCAAGACATAGACAGTGGCACCTCAATAAATTGTGGTTATCTAGATCACCCGTCCAAAAGTTCAAGTTGTTTAAAATACAGTAGTAGTTCTAAAAACCTTACTATACTAACACTGAATATTCGGAGCATCCATAAAAACATGGATTTGTTTCTTGCCTTTTTAAGTGACTTTGATATTCGTATAGATGTATTTGTACTAACGGAATGTTGGACTGGTAAATATGAACCGCCCCAGATTTGCAACTACAATATGTTCTACACAAAAAGGTCATTAAATCAAAATGATGGTGTTGTTGCCTACGTTCGTAGCAACCTTGCAGTTATAGCTACCGAACCCTCGATCTCAGAAGGAAACTGCTTGCTACTAGAAATAAACGACACCTACTCAGTAGTCTGTTCCTATCGTCCACCATCCTTTACTAATCCAACTGCATACCTCAATTCACTAGACTCTATTTTAACTAATATTAAATACAAACAAAATATTATCTTTACTGGTGATATAAATATTAACACGCTAACTGGAACAAATCTTACTGGACACAGCGCGCAATATCTTAATCTTGTAAGTTCCCATGGATTGATGCAAGGTATTGACTTACCGACTAGAGGCTCTACATGTCTTGACCACTTCATGCTCAAAACAAAGTGTTCGTGGCAAACACTCGTATTCAATGAACTCACTGATCACTCTCCTATTCTACTTTATCTATCTTCCAAATGCTTAAATAATTTTACAAATAATCTAACGTCAGAGACAAACTACAGTTACAAGACTTGGACCAATATAAATGCAGTTAGAGAGACCCTTGCAATAAAGTCTTGGAATGAATATTTCATGCTTAGTGATGCTAATCAGGCGGCAAATTATCTAGTGTCTACTATAAAGGAAGCAATACATTCGAATTCCAAGACAAAACGTATACCAAACAAACTTAAGCCAATAAAACCGTGGATAACCATTGGAGTTATTAAGTGTATAAGACACCGTAATCACTTACAAAAATTGTATAAGACATCTCCGCAAAATGATGAGCTTAAAAATGTATTTATAAAATATAGGAATACATGTAACAACATAATAAAATCCCTTAAACACAATTATTATAAAAAACAACTAAGGGAGTCACGAGGCAACATGAGAGATATCTGGAAAATAGTTAAAGAACTCTCCAATTATAAACAAAGTAAAACGAACCCTTACCCCCTGTTGAAAACCAATGAAACTCCATTATCATCACTGAATACTGTCAACAAGTACTTTACATCAGTAGGAAAAAACCTGGCGAACGATATCTTAACTCTAATGCATAAAACTGATGGTGAGCTCGCATCGGCAATAAACACACTTCAAAATACACCATCAGGCTCCTTTTCCCTTTATCTGACAGATGCAAACGAAATATCTAATTTAATAACAAATTTAAAATATAATAGAGCTCCAGGATGGGACAAAATTACAACACCTTTGCTTAAATCATGCCTACATTCATTGTCAGAGCCAATTGCACACTTATGTAACATATGCTTTACTAATGGTAAATTCCCATCGGTATTTAAAAACGCTATAGTTTGCCCGATATTCAAAGCAGGTGACATAACATTGGCTTCCAACTATAGACCCATTTCTCTTCTACCAACTGTCTCTAAGATCATGGAGAGGGCAGTGAATAGAAGACTGATGACATACCTGGAGAAACACAACACCCTTGCTAGCAACCAGTATGGATTTAGAGCTCGAACAAGCACGGAAGATGCTGTGATTAAACTAACATCTCTTATAACCAAACATGTTGATGATGGGGAAAAATGCGTTGGTGTATTTTTAGACCTCCATAAAGCATTTGACACAGTTTCTATTCCTATCCTCTTGGCTCGTCTGGAGGGAGTTGGTATAAGGGGAAATGTCCATAACTGGTTTAGAGACTATCTCACTAATCGAGAGCAAAAAATTAGAGTCTGTGGATACGAGAGTGACGGTGCTGTTAGCAATTATGGTGTTCCACAAGGCAGTATACTTGGGCCTACCCTGTTTTTGATATATATCAATGAGCTCTGCAAATTAAAACTAACAAACGCAGAAATTATCATGTTTGCTGACGACACCGTCCTCGTTTTCCATGGATCTACATGGGCAGAGACTCGAAAACTAGCAGAAGACGGACTATCTAAAGTAAAACTATGGCTGGATGAAAACCTTTTATCACTCAACACATCAAAGACGAAATATATCTGTTTCAAAAAAACCAACGCAGGTAAAGAGCCGAATGATTTTAAAATAGTAGCTCACTCCTTTTCCTGCAAAAATAGAATACAGGATAATAAATGTGACTGTAAGGCCCTTGACAGTGTAGATAACATTAAATATCTTGGTGTGATTATAGACCACAAATTAACCTGGAGTCCCCATATTCAAATGGTGTCGAAACGGATAAGAAGTCTGATATACGTCTTTAAAAATCTTCGCCCTGTAGCGGACTTAAAACTGCTTCTTCAAACTTACAAATCCCTGGGTGAATGTATAATTAGCTACTGCATCAGTGCATGGGGAGGCGCAGGTAAGACTCACTTAATAGAAGTAGAACGCGCTCAACGAGCACTTTTAAAAGTGATTATGGGACTTCCGTTCACATTCCCAACCCATGAACTCTATGAAAAATGTGAAATGCTATCGGTCAGAAAGATCTACATCTACAGCTGCATAACAAGATACCATAAAAAAACCATTCCGCTATTACCTGTTAGTAATAAGAGAATACAAAAATTCCCAATCCCTAAAAGTAAAAGTTATCTTGCAAGAAGGCAATTCAATTATCTCGCACCGACCTTTTCCAATATGTTAAATAAAGAAACCAAAATAAGGAACCTTACGTTGTTAGAAGTAAAAAACAAAATAATTGAGTGGCTTCGTAAATTTAATTATGAAGAGACAGAAAACCTATTGGTTAGGGCAGAATAAGTATGAGTATATACACATTCCATAAACATTTACACATCTCAATCACAGACATTCTCTCACATCACTCACACATACCTCACAACATACATAAATCTCTCTACAAACATTCCCATACACTCTCTTTTAATAATGCACTACATACATACATACATACAGGCATACACAAACACGAACATACACGAGCTTACTAAATTTAATAAAGAATATATAGATTTTAGATCTTAGAAATAGTTCTTCGTTTATATTTTATGTAATATCGTAATATGTAGTTACAAACTATTGTTTGCTTTTAGGATACATTAATTGTAGCTCATATTTAAGGGGAAGGCAATAACCTCTACACCACAGTTATATAAACTAAAGTAGAGGTTATGAAATCCCTTAAAATTGCACTTGATGTACTAAACATTATAGTTAAGTAGCATGTAAGTACCATATTGTAAACAAATTAGTGCTTCCTGTGCACTGTGCACATTTCTGATGAATAAATAAATTATCTTATCTTATCTAACATAGTGGACGTATTCCATTTCATAAATTGAAGTTCAATACAGCCATGATTACACTAACAGGATGGATGGATTGATGGTACTACCGAAATTAGACAAAATCGTTAGACGTTACATAAATCATTCAGTACCCATATTTAAGATAAGAAAATATGTCCGTCAAAATAACCTTGCCTACCTCTGAAATACGATTGTTATAGGTAGATTACGAGTTGATACGAGTTCCAAATGACTATAACAAATGGAATGAACGCATTTTTTATATTTTTATTTTATGTTTAGACTTTAGACTCTTTTTTTTTATTAGAAATATTTAACTCTAATCGCAAGCTATCAATACTTTGTAAGAGTGGTTCACATTTCAATAATTTATTTTTATATGAGTATCTACGTTGACATTTAAATATTGAACTGAATTTATTTATTTATTTATCTTTATTGAACCACATACAAAATCAAAATCATTATAATAGAAAACTACCTAAAATATTTTAGATAGTGGACCGATATGAAACAATTGTTTTTTAAGTTACCTTTTAAATAACAATAATTTAAGTTAGAGAGAAACGGTTAAATAATTTTACAACACAAACAATAACATTCCCTAAGTCCTTATTGTAACTAAATTTTTGGAACGTACCTACTATGGGACTTACACAGATTAGGAATGAATTTTTAAGGCGACAAGGGATGCCGTCAAATTGGGTCTGCCGCCGGGATAAGAACATTTTTAATAATAACTCTGGCAATCTATCTCGGAGATTATTCGAAGCAAAGATAACATTAAACCTGCTTTTCGGATGTTTTTGGTAGCTATCCGGTTACTGGAATAACATCATTTTTAATGGATATAAAATAGTAACGAGCATGCAGAACACAATGCGACACAACCCATCCGATGCCACTCATGACAACTGTGATGTTATTTATCTCTTGCAACGTAAACAAGTACCTAAACATTTAAGATGTATAAAACTAATGTAATTTTAATTCTGCTAACATACATACCCATCTTGAACGTCTACGTCTTGAATCATTACCTAAAATAACAAAAAGCCCGCATTTCCCCGGAGAAGTAGGCAAAGGTATTGCAGTATACTCACTTTTCACCAGTTATATCTAGGTCCCATGTAATATGTGTTGAGCCTATTGCCGCACAAATCCAGACTACTAGCTGCTACCGGGCATTCTAAGTTAGAAAAGTTGTAATAAACTGCTATGTTCCAAGAGTTTTTGTTGTGTGCTAAATGCATAGAATGAAAACCTTATCTAGAATTTCAGGGGGTAAAATACTGCAGGATAAATTTTAGACAACACGCAGCAATTACCAAATACTTCCTAAGCAGATAGTGTGTACTTCTCAAGATCAAGCTGCAGTGGAATTGCGCTGTCGGCCTGCCAACATCGAGGAGTTAAATTAGAACTGTCTACAGCAGGAAAGAGCAGTTTTTGCCATCACAGGGCGAAAACAACAGTAACTTGTTCCGACGTTCCACCACAAATTGTTACTTGACATATACAGACATACATTTCAGAGACGTGAGGCTGAACCTCACGTCTTCAACAATTAAATAAACACATAGATACCTAAAAGATGAGTGTAAAACGCGTAATCAAGGCTTCACTTATCAACCCACTAGTGTCGCACGTGTCCATGAAAGACAGTTACCACTTAGGATCAGGTAGCCTCTTATCCTGTTTGTCTGTCTTTGTTATACTTGTACGAGTAAAGGTAGGGCAATGTTAATATTCCAATAAAGCATTGAACAGAAGCTATCAAAGCCGCAATCCCGATACAATTAAAAACCATACTAAAATTGAAATTCGTTGCGCGCTGCTCTCTAATCGTATCTCGTTAACTATATAACAGTTGGCCAACCCGGAGAATCATCGTTCGGACATAGCTGAAACTTTGCCAACAGCCACGCCCCCTGCCGTATATCACAAACCGTATTTAAATATATTTTTCACGAGATCATAAATCGCGAATGAGAAGCAACTTCACTCATTCGTTGTCGCGGCTAGGGAGTTTTGTTTGTTTCGTAGTCTGATCCAAGTCTCTAGGATAAGTTAGGGGTGACATTGCAGAATTTTAAATTAGGATCTCGGATTGCCGCTCCCAGAATTCGGTGACGATTGTTTCACAATTTGATTTTGTCGTTTTATCGCTGGCGACTAACTTGTTTCTGGGAATCGGGTAGATTTAACACGATTGCGAGCTCGTAAAATTTCGCTGTAAAATTAAATGCTAGTTTGGGGCTGAATTCAAATAACGGCTGGGACGACACTACGGCGTTGTAAAATATGTACGGAATAAAATACTGGCTTTCGAGCAAAGGTTGATACGAAGTCTCTAGGAAGTTGGTTAATTATGTAAATTGCGGCGTGTTCTCTGAAATACGGACTGGATTCACTCAACCCGGGCCGGCCAGCTGGCTTAAGCCGAGGGAGGCCTGAGTAATGCGTGACTACATACTCGCACTTGGATATAGATAATCGGCGTATTCATTCATTCTATCACTATTTTTCTATGAAATTTGATAAAATTCACTAACACTCAGGTTGCTTATTTATTTTACTCAGAAAAACAGGATTATTCCTATCTGTCCCACTGCTTCGTCTCCTCAGGGGGACACATAGGAATAAAACGTTCGATCTGTCCCCCTTTTAGTGACCAGGGGACAGAACAAACTGGCCTGTTCTAATTCTAATTCCGGTCTGTGTTCCGCTGTTTTCATAGTGGGACAGGTAGGAATACAAAGTTCGATCTGTCCCCCTGTTGCCGACGAGAGACAGATAGAACTAATTCTTCCGTCTCCTTGTTACAAACGAACTAACTAAGAATCAGACAGAACAGGGGAACAGACTGCAATAATCCGAACTCATCATTATCCTTTCTTCCTTGATAATATCCACCCATAATAATTTGTTTATATGATGTGGATAAAGCATTTGGTTGGATCCGCTAAAGGTTGGATGTGGTCCCAAAATTATATTTATCCTTACGCAATCCACTACCGTGTGCTGTTTTAATAACGGTAACTGAGAGCGTAATGTTATAGACCTACTTATTTATTTTTAACTAACTTTCCCCATGGATTCAAGAGTCAAATCAAGGGGGACAGGCAGGAATAATCCGAAAAACACATATGCGTTTCCAAATAATATCTATTAGATATCTAGGTAATACATAAACAATGACAAATGCCTAACATGTAATTAATTTGAACGATTTTAAAGAACTCTATCTAGGTAATACATAAGCAATGACAAATGCCTAACATGTAATTAATTTGAACGATTTTAAAGAACTCTTATTTCTGTAGACAATAGTAGGTCCCTAAGCCATTTATAAATACTAGTTAGTTATTACGAGATCTACCGTTCAATTTATTTTCAAAAGTCAATAAATGATAAGATATTAGTAACGGTTACATAACAAATATCCGGATTAATCCAACTTATGAAGGAACTTCACTTCAGAAAGCGGAGGTGCTACCAACGATAACACTTAAATTAGAGGTCTTACTTATCTGCAATTTCGCAGTAGTAGTATTTCGCTCAGGCAATCCTTTACCTTCTGTAAAGAATCGGCAAATGATTTAAAATCGGAATCACAAATCTTAATAGTAAATTTTATAGCTATTAAATTAAATAACATTGTATTTAAATTTGAATCAATCCATTTAAAGGCACAGAAAAATGATAATTAAGAATGATGAGATTTGATGAACGTAAAGTTTTACTAACCTGCTATTATATCGATATGGAAAAAAATAGAACAATCTAACACAAAAAAAAACGTTCTAAAAACTCAATAATGACAATCAACAAGCAATTATTAGAATTTATTTATTTCCCAAAGAAACAAATATTCAAAATTTCGTAATAACAAATTTTATATTAAATACCAAAATACGGTATAATGTTTCAACACGGACGGCGTCAAGAGCAAAAACTAGTTCGCAATAAATTTCCCAACTTTTAGCGAGCAATTTCCCTCGGTGTACAAGACCGAGATTCACGATTCCTTACCGGCTGATCTATAAAATAAAGTGAGAATTTCCTTGTAAACTATGAGCTTTTAAAGTAATGGGCACTTGTTCGGTGGTTAAACTTGTGCAAGTTATCCTTGAAAAGATATTAATTGGTTGGTAAATTAGTTGGACATAGAAGCTCATATTCTGCTGACTAGAGTGATCGGAACATAGTAAGTATTTTAATTCTTACATTACATGCTTTCAGTCTTTGGAAGTCTATTGCAATTTTGGTAAATTTTGACTCTAGTACCATCTGGTAGGTACCATTAAGTTTGAAAAGGCAACGTTTAAAAGTTTTTCATTAAGGTACTACTGGTGTGGTGGGTGAGAACCTCAAAAGCATACCTACTTGACTTGAAAGTGTCAAATAACCATCTATTTATCTTCTGGCAAGGTATTTTTATTTTCAATTTGGCCAAAGTGCTCTCCTAAATAGTCACACGAGTTAATTATTCTAACGTCGGCATCACAAGCGGAATGTCGCATAATTGCCGGCTTGCACGCACGTCGTCCGAAGGCACCACAAGCCAAGGAGTCACAGTTGATCTGCAAACTAAAGTTGCAATACGTCTCCCAATGTTCACGGTTAAAGACGTACGTTGTCTTCAACTTCATTATTAGACCGGTCATTGTATAACATGTTTCTAGTGCTGCATCAAAAATTTCGTACATTGATTCAATGTCCAGGGTTTTTTCGGCGTTCTATTTTTAGCTTTTAAAATTTCTATATCTATTAAATTCTTAAGTCAATATCTGAGTTGCTGGAATTCTCTGAACCATAGATAATATTAATAACATGGGAAATAACTTAAAACTAAACGACAGATGAGGAAAACTCGTCCTAAGCCCTCCTAAAATTACAAATACCACTACAATGATCAACTTTACTGTGTCAGTTGCCACCCAACGTTTAATACGAAGTTTGGCTTCGCTAGTCTCCTCCGCATGCCAGGCGCTAATAGCGAGTCGCCATAGACGGAAACGTCTTAGGTATCATCATCACTGATAACATGACTAAACCTAAACCTTTTCCATCTAACTGTATATCCGATAGCTAGTCTTGTTATGTTGCTTCGATTCTCGTAGATGAAACTATACTATACCTACTACATACAGTCACATCATATTCATACATAGAGGAAGGACACAATTCAACAACAATTCATTCAAAATATGTCACCTGAATTAACTCAAACCCAAGACTGATAGCCGTTTAGCCAAATTACTCCGAGCGATATAAATATTTTCACAAGAGTAAGTCATAATAAAAAAACACGAATATTAATGACAAGTGCTTATAAATAGAAACAAGGTGAAAGCATCGCAGCAGATGATTAATGCAGGGGCACCCATCCGTGGCGCGTTTATTCATATTCCAGAGGCAAGGCCTTCAAACGCACTCTCTTTAATGGCACAACCCTCGGGAGACAGACAATTTAAAATACCTATCCGCTCTCGAATTTTACGAGCGTCGGTGAAAAGAAATTTGCTGTTGGGACCAACTTCTAAATAAATGTTCGATCCAGAACATTTTCATAATGATAACTGATGTTGACAAGCGTAGGTTAGGTTACCATAGGAATATAGTCAAAGTCATAGTTGTTTATTGTTAAAGAATGTTTACACGTCTTAAAACTAATTGCATTTGGTTTACTAAAAAGCTAAGTTATTTCCCTAATCTCAGCTAAGAAGTATACCGAACGGATAAATGAGAATTTACAGAAGTAATGGATCTATAAAACTAAAAATGATTAACATAAGTAATATAAATGAGTAAATCTTAATGTCAAATAAATTAAAATTGTAGAAAAGTAAAAATATTTCTTAAAACAATTTATCAAATTAAAATAAATTAAGACATTTCAAATATAATATAATAATTAGTGTTGTCAATTATTAAATAAGTATTAAACTTGTAATAAAATGATTTAAAATCACTCGCTAGAGAAGCCAAGTAAAATCTTTTTATTAACGTACGATAGGTTGGTAGGTACAAGATTTCCTATTACTTTAATGTAGAACCGGGGGATTAGCATGGGTATTTTTTGAGATTACCTCTTAACATGCGAACAAATAAATAAAGGTATTTCTCATGTAGATGACTCTGATATAGGCCTTAAAATAGTTGCAGGTACTGTAATGTCCTTGATTTATGTTTCAGTAGTTTCAACGTAATTTCACGATGAATATGCATGTATTCAAAGGACCCTTGGATGGGTACGACACATTCAAATTTCACATCATTTTATTAGGTGGTACCTAATGTACCACATAAATTCACATAATATTCTAAACTAGTGGACGCCCCAGCTTCGCTAGCGTAGAATTAGACCCATTAACGACGTCTACCCGTCTAACGACTTCAAAAACGGCAAAGTTTCATACTAACTTTACACCCCCGTTTTACCCCCTTAGGGGGTGAATTTTCAAAAATCCTTTCTTAGTGCTCCCCTACGTTATAAAAGGAACCCCTGTGCAAAATTTCAAGTTTCTAGCCCTTATAGTTTAGGCCCTGCGTTGATATGTCAGTCAGTCAGTCAGTCAGTCAGTCAGTCAGTCAGTCACCTTCTCCTTTTATATATATAGATGTGAAAGTTTCTGTTTAGATCTTTGGATGATTGTTACTCGATCACACAATCTATATATATAAAAGGAGAAGGTGACTGACTGACTGACTGACTGACTGACTGACTGACATATCAACGCAGGGCCTAAACTATAAGGGCTAGAAACTTGAAATTTTGCACAGGGGTTCCTTTTATAACGTAGGGGAGCACTAAGAAAGGATTTTTGAAAATTCACCCCCTGAGGGGGTAAAAGGGGGGTGCAAAGTTAGTATGAAACTTTGCCGTTTTTGAAGTCGTTAGACGGGTAGACGTCGTTAATGGGTTTAATTCTACGCGAGCGAAGCTGCGGGCGTCCACTAGTAAGTACATAATGGATTGGGATGAATCTCGGCACATAGGTAGATAATAACCTAGATTAGATCATATCATACTTTTCATCTCGGAAATATGTTCCCTTGGGATGCTTTGCACATTTATGGCAAAGTTGTTTGGCGTAGCGACAACAGATGGCGCTGACACTAGTTCTGAAACTTAGTGGCATCTTTATGGCTACCTTTCATTAAATGAACCGAGTTTACTGCTACTGATTTGATTTTAAACCATTTTTTAAATGTAAGTATAGGTGTCGATAATTGTTTGTTTTATTTTTCCGCAGGCGTACCTACTTGTACAAGTAATCTGAATTCCTTGGCAATATTGTTATTATCATTAACAGTAACACAAGTTTTATGTATCTAGACAAGTTGCTAAACGAATTTCCTTAATTCTAATAATGTTGTCCACTAAACTGTTTAGTGTAAGCCAGATAATATATGCTCGGCTTATTATTAGCTGATTTGTAAACAGCCTCACGACCAACATTCCATTTGTGAGGTCTCGAGTAGATGTCATGGAGCAAACACTGTAACTGGATGTAGGCACATAACATAATTACTGCGAACGTGATAATCAAGCGAGGCCGCATGGGACAATACCCACTAGAGTCAGAATCACACGGCTGACTTGCCTAGCCATGCTTTATTAGCCTGTCACGCAACAGAATGTTAGCGGAGGCATCAAAGAATAAAAATCACTTAACAAAACGATTTTTTATACGATAGCAAACAAGCTTGCAGACCCATTCGCTGCCGCCCATGACAACTGTGACTTTGAACAAGACTTAAATAGGGACTAGGATGACGAAGAATATATATATATATATATATATATATAATATATATAAGTACTAGTAGAAGTACTTAACTAACTACATACGGTGGTAGTGTAGTAAGTGATGATTCACTTAGGTACTATTACTAGTACATAATAATAATAAAGCTTTATTTGATTCCACAATAATTTGATAGTAACAATTTTTTTTATTTTAATTTAATTTAATTTGATTACATAGATTAGTTTAGTTGATTTATAATTTGTTTTGTTATGATATTTAATAATTATATTACATTACTACTCATGCAATTTCATTTCCTTCTAATGTGGACCCCCTCAGGGTAAAAGCCTCCCCCAAGACCTTACTACTAGTACATAATATTATAAATATGTACCTACCTAGTCTTCAATGCATCGTAAAACAATGAGAATACAACGAAAATACTGAGAGCTTATGACCTAAAATCTCCCGTCAACATTTTCAACGAGCTTTACTAACCAGCGTTTGGTTTGGACAGATATAAAAACTCTGCGATTCCTTTAATTAGCGCGGCACCAGTATGTACTGTGAAAAACCGTAAGTATACTCTGCTCGGAGTTCAAACATGTGCTAACAACCTCCTACACTTTGGTCAACCAAATCAAATAAAAAGACTTCATCTGGGAACAAGACGCCAGAATTATAATTAAAAAATTTGTAAAATACACGTACGTACGCAGCTACAATATTACTGTAAAATTCAAAATTTTACAGAGAAACTAGAGCTAGCTAAAACTTTCGTGTTTTCTTCTAATGTTAAGCGTTTTACTTTTAAATCAAAGAGCATTTTGTGTCTTAAGTCTCCATTCACTATTCACGTATTTTTTGCACTAGCATACAAGACGGCCCCGTTGGCGCAATCGGTAGTGATCTTCTTCTTCTTCTTCTGATCCTTCCTGTTACGTTACGTCGTAGGTTCGAATACCACTCAGGACAAATATTCGTGACGAACACTTGTGTTCGTACTGGATGTTTATATAATCTATTCAAGATTTTTTTAAATCCATGTATGTATCAGTCTCTGACACTCATAGTACAGGCTCTGCCTACTTTGGGGTCAGATGGCCGTGTATGAGATGTGATGATATTTTTTATTATTATTATTAAAAGGTTAGCAAAAAAACCCAAAACCAATTTGTAGAGTTCTAATGAAAATTACTACTATAATCTTACTAGATCTATTAGGCTTACTATTATCATGATAGAAATTGAAACATATTTATTAATACGAGAAAACAACTGCGCATCTCATCACGATAATGGCCGACTACGACCGCGGAACGCGAACTGCTACAATACGGATAGTGAAATATTATTATTATTATTAAATAAACTATTCAGCTTATAGCATTCACAGTTAAAATTAATTGGCGATGTATTTGGCTAACACGGCCATGGTTACAGATTAACCAACTAGGATTTTTTTAAGGAAATTGGAAAGAATTGGGCCATTGGTAGGTTGGTTGCATCCATCTTGCTAAATAATGAGGGCTTGTGTCACATCACCGTACAAATATTTAATTGGGAAATTAACAGAAATATGAACAAGACTCTCATTAACGCCGAGGTAGAATCAGCAAGACAGCTCGCTTATTAGGCATTCCTGCCAAACCTAGATTAATTTATTAACCAATAGGTCTGTCCACTTAAGAGGAGCGGAGATTTTGTGCATTCCTATTGGTTAATATTTCTCCGTTTCTCGGCTCCGCTGCCTCGCTCCGCGCCGGTAGACTGGCATCCTTAAGGGCTGGTTCTACTTAAGTACCTACAGACTTACAGCCCGTAAAGAATACGTCAATATTGTCTCTTGATTATGGAGCTCGAGGTCAAAGTATAATGGGTAAGCTCATCTGGCCCGCAATGTCATTCCTCGTTATCTCTCCGAAACATCTCAAAGTGACATGTACCGGTCGTATCGCATCTTTTATCACCGGTGTAAAAGTGAAGGCACTTCAATCGCTATGGTAAAGAAGCGAGGATGTTTTATCAATCCTTAATTAAAGTGCGAGGATTTAATTTTAATTAATTTCATAATATTTCACTAATTTTAGTATCTAGTTATCACACCGAGAAACATTTTCTCTTGCCGCGGATACGTATGGGATCAATACTTTTTTTATCATATAAAATTTAATTTTATTATTCTACCATCTCAGTCATAAAAGATAGTAGACATAATATATATACTTTATTATGGGATTTAAATACAAACATAACTGAAATTGGGAGTATACACACCTCAGACTACCCTTCAGAGAAATACAGGCGTAATATTATTTACAGTATAATAAGCCTATGCAATACCAAATATCCCATGAATGCTTTAACCTTTAACAAGATTTTATTATTTAGTTTACACGCTTTGCATCCTAACTTTCAACATAAAGCCCAAATAGGTACCACCAACCAGGATGCTTTCCCAAAATATTAGTAGATGGAAAGGTATCCCTCTTCCGCAGTACCTACTGCACTGTCACCGGATTAACAGAACTGTTCATATAAATAAACGTTGGGCAATAATAATAGACTACTTCGCGTCGTTTGCCCATCCATTAGTACTCCACTCTCATCGGCGCGTCCCAGAGGGCTCGGATCTGCTTCCAAACAAGATAAACGTAGATGTGATATAACATACCAATCTGTTAATTAATCTTTTTGTAAGGTGTTTTGAAGTAGGCATCTTAAAAGATTCCTTACAAAAATAATGCAGGTTAATTACATGTCTATTAGGTTAGAATAATTTATGTAATTATTCTAAGTCTATTAGTGAAGGAGTATTTACGCCAGAATTCTTATGTGAACAGGTTAAATAAAACTTTGAAGAAGATTTAGAATGTAGAGTAGTCCGCCTTGCGATAATGGTTTTTACTTTTTAACTTTTTACTACTTTACTTTAAATGTACACCAATAATTCATCACAATTATAATGTTCTTAATTCAATTTCAGATTCAGATTCATTTATTTTTCATTATATAGTATTTTGTATACGCTTAATGAACGTCCTAACATTTTTTATCTACCACCGGTTCACAATGTTGATGCTACCGAGAAGAACACGGCAAGAAACTCTTTAGTTACTCTTTTCAAAATTAACAATTTTTGATAATTTAATAATTTGATCACATTACATTATTATTGAACAAGTGGAGCTGGAGATACATCGCACCAAGCATTTTAATTTTAATCTTTTACTAACTGGACAAACACTCTTTCGTTTTAATTCTGCCGGAAGTTCGACACAGATGTCTTGCGTCTTACGGCAGCAACATGTCCATGTTCGTTTGCTGTCTTACATCCATTAAATAAAAGTAAAGTGCTCCAACATATTTACTCATGGGACAATCTTCAATTTTCCTTCCGCCGCCGCGCCGCCGCGCCGCCGGTCGGCATATCGACAAGCTTATGACTGCTGTGAACTAGTTTGACGTGAGGCGTAAATCTTAAAGACAGGATCTACTTACAGCAGAAGCATTTGCTAAATTAATAATTTTAAGAGACTGGTGGAAGTACTATCTGGAATATAGCCACGGACTATTAATATTTATGTTTGTTTGTATATATTACGTATGTATTGTATGTAAGATTGAATGTAGTAAGATTGAATGTTTAATAATAATAAGTGTTATATTTACTGCATAATACTTAAATTTACTGTTATTTTTTAATTTTATTTTCTTGCCGTTTCAAAATCATATACCTACACTTACCGCTACCTCACACCAAGGGATGACTGGTAATTTTTTTTTTAATAATTCAAGATAACAGAGTCACAAAATTCATCCAAAAATACTTGCATAGTAAAAATTTTAGTCTACCATTCAAACATCACCGTCAATTGTTTCACCTACATGTTTATTGCTTTATTTTTGTATTTTATTGTATGTACTTAGGTAATTAGTAATAAATAGTCTACAGTTTTAATAAAAATGTCTACCGTAGGTGGAATTCGAACCCATGACCAGTGAAGAACTCATTCTGCGTAACTTTGCGTAAACTTGCGTGGCCGCTAAAAGTTTATAGTCCTTAACTCCAACAAACTCTACGTACAATAAATGCCATGTCTGATAAAAATATAAACACGCATAACTAAATACCTTAAAATTATAATAACAAGTTTCGAAAAGTGGCAACCCTATACGATTCAACAAGTTCGTTCGCTCCTCGGAGTGCCCTTGCCAGCCCGTATCTTCGGGCTGGCAAGGGCACTCCGAGTACCTACTCGTTTATCTTTATTTGCAACGAGGTCTGGACAGTTTTCGTATAAAACTAAGAGCAATATATATAGCCATCGCCTTTATGTAAGCTGTGCCTGCGTGTAAGGGATGATTAAAGTACAAGTACATGCATATTATTGACGATATGAGACTCCTCTTTAAATTCTACAATCTGAACCCCCCTATAGAACTATAGAAACGTTACTTACTTTAGCGGTATAAAACATTTTTTTTTCATAAATACCCTATATTGTATTCAACACTACACCCATACACAATAAACACAGCAGGAAGTTATTAAAAACGATACAAAAATTGCAAAGGTGATAACAATTTTTTTTTGTGTTGTTTAAAAATAGAACACGTAGCGTGTAGTTCGTAACTCGCGTTGACACTAATACCCCCAAACAAAGGGAATTTGATAGTCTTTTACGTATAAAGCGCCATACATTTTGCTTTAATGCTTCACATGGGCAGACAAAAATGCATGGAATATCATAGTATCACAAGGGAACCTCTCATCGATCAAGTTAGCAATTCCAACAAATATGCTCGGAAACTGTACATTGACCAATAGCTTATGTACGCTCTTGTAATGTAGGTTAGTGTTATTTAGATTACTAAATACTAAAGTAATAAATAAATAAATATTTGACAGTGACATTGATAGTGTAAGTAGTCATTCTTACAGTACCTAGATATAAGAACATTACCACCAAACCAATGATTAAAAAACGAGATCTCTTTTAATTAAATATCCTTCACCATCAATAAATTGGGATTGATGAATTATTGATAATAAAACTATCTCTAAAAATATGTAATTTATTTCGCTATGAAGTGATTAGACACGCTTAACGAACGCTTAACTAGTGTAAATTGACTAATATAAAGCAACTAATAATTTATTTACTAATAAACGCTCTACCGTGACATGTTATACATATATAGGACAGGCTATAGATCATTGGATGAATAGCTAATTCTACAATAATAATAACTGCGCAGACTCGTTGCTAATGACAACAGGCCAGCAACAATTAACAAGTGAACAATTTTAATTAAAAACTTTGAATCAACTGCAACAGCCTGTCTGTGAGGACGGATGAAATTAAATATAACAATTTAGTTGTTGACAAAAACAAAGGCAGCCCCTGCGGTGTCCAGTCGACTGATGTGGATTATATGCCGGCGTCGAAAATGTTGACTGAACTTGCGTCTTCACTAATATGGCTGCACTGCATAGGCATTGAACGTGTAGTCTAATGAGTTATCTATAAAAATGATTACTACAATCATTGACGCGTTGTTAATATTTCGGTGACATTTTATAATTAGCCAGTATCATTTCTTTAACATTAAACACCTATAGATTCTAATCTTGAGCTATGCATTTGCAAAATATTTATTTATTTAGCACAATATCTAATCTCTAAATCTACATCAAATACGACCACAGTCAGAATTCAGTAACTTGAACAAAAATTAAGTAAACACACCGTTCATGGGATTAAAGGATTGTCTAAGTTGTATTTTGCACATGATAAGTACTCAAGCACGGCGGCAGCAGACGCTGCTGTCATCGCTACATGATACCCCCTAGGGGGATCAAAAACCCCTTTTAACAGTTGGGAGTGCCCTTGTCAAGGCACATACTACGCACAATTCACAATGATGACATTTAAAAATACTGTTTACGTTATCCGATAATAAATGGCCCACGCAAGCACATTTTGTTAACAATCAGGACCCAGCGTCGCGTCATCATCGCGCTTACTTACTTACTACGTCTACAGCTTACTTTTGCAATATTCACTATACTCTATTCATATTCGAGAACTGGTTGGACGCGACTAAAGTAGTCGCAATTTTTTTACCTCATTCGAAACGCTTCTCATTATATTACTTCAAGAATAAATAATCGTTTTATTCAACGAAAACCACGACATGTTGCAAAACTTAATCATATTATATAATATCTAATGACTATACATTTCAGATAATAAACTGGACGAATCTTTAATCATTGTTTTAATTTGGAACGTAGAACCGGAAGACGAACCCGAGCAGCCCCTAAAGGGTATTTACGCTAAGCTGAGCAGATAGAATATAAAATGAAAGTTACTATTTAACGTTATTCTGAGGTGGCAACATGAGCTAGGTCCTTTTACACAATACCAAATTCCCTCGGCACCGAACGGCGTGTTTACTCAGCGCGGTCGTTGTGAGAAATAAAGTTGAATCGCCGCCGCCCCAATTTGTGTCATTCGTCGACTACGAAAAGAGTCATAAACGATGTCGTCCGACCGCCGTAGCCGCAACTATATAGCGACCCCTCCCGGTTCAACCCCGCACTTGTCGAGACAGCAGCTGGAAGCGACAAAAGGCGCAATTAATACTAATATAGTACACAACGAAACGGCGGCGAGTAAAGTCCGCGTCCATTAGTAAACAGTAAAAACATTTTTAGCTCGCTCGCCACCGCAGCCGCGCTACCGGGCGTAGCGACCGAGCGACGCAACAATTCGCGCAGGTCCCATGCGACGTGTTAACGCCTCTGATTTAGCCTCTATTTTCACCGACGCCAAATAAAATACAAACTGAAAAATGTTTGTTTTACTTATCTAAACGTTGCCTGTTTATACATGTGCGCTGCATGCTCCGATATACAGCTGCGATCGATCGCGCGTGGACGCGATGCGTGCGTCCATCAAACAATGGACTCGCGGAACTTTACGAATAGCCCAGAACCGCGGCCATATTGTCGAGTTTACGAGATATTTTATACACTTAACATTCCTGGGGGGATTTTATGTAAATCCTTCCAGTCAACTTCCACTGCACCACATGAAAATTCGATCAGGGCTTTTGAGACTTTGCGTCTCTGTTCCAGAAGGAAAGTTTTTATGAAACTAAATATGAATATAATATTAAGTATCACATCATTTATGAATACCTGTATTCTAAGCGGTTTTGATCACATATTATTATGAACATTAGAGTATAGGTAAGTAATTTTGTTTGGTATGATTCTGTAATATGTAATTTGACATTGATTGTTGATGGGTATGTAATATTTATACCTATAACATAACAGAATAATACACTTGCTTATATAGGTAATATTATCTGATTGAAATCACTAGCTAAAAATTTAAGATTCAAATTTCTAGGTCACTATATCGATTTTATCGTGATATTTCTTATACCTATTCTTCAATGGTTGATGTACCAAAACTATACGTAGGGTACAACTCATTACTTATTAACTTACTTCATATTTCACAGAGGAAACATACTAGTAGTAACTAAACAAAGCATTGTGAAACTTTTACTAACTCCGCGAGAGAATTTCGCGATAAAACCTCACTTCGGGCTCTGCATATAATTTTAAAAGCATCCTGCATTATTGCGTTTTATGAGAAGATAAAAATGGTGGCTCAATAAGTATAAAATAAGTGAGGTTCCACACATAATTTATCTACCGTCTGGAGCCGTCGGGACATATTTCTCCAACCGAGTGTCAATGTGATATGAACATGCATCTACGATATGAACTCTATCGAGATATTGAACTCTAACTTGATATGTTACGCAAACATTCAATGTGAACGGATCGAAAGACGAGTTTAAAATTACATAATAAGTCAGTGAAGTGTGATTCTGGAGAAGCTGGGAACATCACTTTTGGTCGTCTTAGTTTTTCCCTTCTAGAACCATTATTACTGAGATATTACGATATAATCAATTTAGGTATGATATACTATTACCGTGACTTAACTGTGACAAGCCGGATAGATGTTTCTCCTGTGGTATTTCACGGTTGTTATTCGATTTAACAAAGAACCATGCTATATGGATTGACTCGAAGTATCAAGCTGGTTTGCACAGAATATTAACCACAGAGTGGATAAGTAAGCTAAAACGTCAATTACTGAAATACCCATTAATCGTATTTTATCGGTATTAGAAAAACTCTAAGAACAGCGGCCATGCAAGTCATGTCCTATCAACGTAACGGCTGAGAACATAATGACGCCTTGATTTAGGAAAACGCCTAAGTGGAACGTACACGTAGGACAGGAGGTCGATGAACACATTTTAGTGGCTTGACAAGGGTTACCGGACATCATTTCGTGCAATTTACGGATATAAAATATAGATCGCGCGCATAGGGCGTCATAGCGATCACAACGATACTCCATTACGGGGAGGAGGGGGGGAAGAGGAATATCAAATGAGAGTGAACTTCATGTCTCCCATCTGATTGGTGGCTGGCCCAACATCGTTATTGTACGTCGCCCGTCATAATACTGCTCGGTGGAAGACAATTATCTAGGTATACTTCAGTCTTTTAAATTGCAAATTCGCTGCGACCCATAGACGTCCCACTGCTGGGCACGGGTCTCCCCCACAGACACATCTGCGGGAGGTCTAGAGCATACTCCACCACGCTGCTCCAATGCGGATTGGTGGAGAATTGCAAATTACCGACAATTAAACAAGAAAGGATAGAAAGTATGGGATCTAATACTATATATATACTTATTCATGTCTGTCTACACAATTTTAATACTTTCCCTATACGAAAAATAAATTGAGTATCTAAAAATGTATAAAACATAATAACTGAATCGGTTAACAAAGTTTGATTCGGATAACAAAGCAAATACAATTCATCAAATTAATTTCCGTTCAACCTTATTGAGCAATGTTACACCTTTAATTGTAAGCAAATAAAAAGGATTCCGTAAATTTTGAACGATTAAATACTAAAAATAAAACACGTACTAACTCACTTCATCGACCGCAATCATCAGCTGATCTTAATAGCGCAATCAGTCCAAAATTACATCCACTTGAGTGTGCCCAAGATTGGAGATTCGGAAGCGGAAATTAAGTTCATGTTACCCAGAAGGTAATTAAATCAGCACCATTAACGTTGCAGATGCTCCGGTTGGGGTAAAATGAATGGAGCTAATTCGCTGAATATATTATCTATGGCGCGTGTTGGGAGCATTCTGTGGTGGCACGACTCCCTACAAATGGTTCAGCATGAATGGATGGCACATAGTGAGGAGATGACGCTTTGACAGGCATTCATACAATTGAACATGCGAGTGATTGGACATTGGATTACGCTGAATTTAGTGTTTTTAATGATTAAAATATTGTACTAAGACTCGTTATTAGGAGTACATAACACACTCGAAAAGATCCAAAATTCGAAATTTCTCATAAACAGTTGCACATGCGACAAACTAGCATATTCTTTTCCTTTTCTCACGACACGTATAGAATAAGGTAAGGACTAGTCGTTTCTTAAATTCAAGAGTGGCATCTTTATTATTTAATTCTATTCGACAAACCACAGAAAATATTTGAATCGCCGATTCGCCCGCCAAACTGGATTTCATATGAACTGAAATATGTTCGTTGAGTAAAATACACTTTAGTCTTTACATCGGAAAAAATTTCGAAAATTATGTATGTAAATTTAAACTGCTAAAGTAAATGTCACAATAATAAGTGTCAGTAGCCTCATAAAGAAGTTACATAAGTAATTACATTATACTCGTAAGTTAGACAATTGTCTGCGACGCGAATTATTAAGCGGCCAACAACTAGAGCTATTTGTGAGGTCCAGACCAGACGGGAGCAAGTTGCTTTATCGAATTGTGAGTTTGTAACGCTCGTAGCTTCTCTAATGGACGGTACTTTGTCACGGTCGCCGTCTTAGCGTTTATACTGAAGGTTGGCAGTATCAACTAATCCGGGATCACGTGACACAGGTGCGCGGATCCCAAATGGTTGAAGCCGATCATTTTACTGCCCACTTTATCATAGTGTAAGAGCAGCCGAGAGAAGTGTATCCGTGTCTCGTTTTACCTTACCGTGTCTGAGTGAGACGGCTAAAACTATAACAAGTGCTTGTTAGCGCAAAACCCGTGAATTTACAGCTGCCGAACAGATGGGTAGTTTTTCTTAACTATAACACACTTTATGCACAAAGGTTTGCGAGGATTTTGTTATACTAAACAAGCAAAACAACGCAGTGACGACCAGACGCAAAAGAGAAACAAAACTTACATGCTACTTTTATAAGAAATCTCGTGCATTTAGTGATTATTAATAATGTATAGGATAAAGATCCTAAAAATGAATATTGAATTGATGCAACAAATGACTCCAAGCTTGCAATAGTATTCCTACCAAACGGATTAATCCTTAAGTACATTCAACAAGGCTTTCCATAAATCTGACTTTAAACTATCTACGCGAGCGTAGATCTGCGATTCTGCTCCATACCCTGCGTGCCACGTCCCATTCAGTAGCAAGTGCTTCCGCAAATTTATCAATGTACCACGCCGCCGACACGCCCCCTCTGACCTCTTACGCCAAGATTTAAACTGCACTCGGACAGTAAAGGGAGCAGTGCTACAGTGATGTTTCCGTATAAATGGATACATACATAGTCTGATCACTATTAATATTCGAACATAAATGAATTTGAAGTGTATTATCAACAATTAATTTATTGTAAACTTAGAATAGGCGGACTTAATGCCTCAAGATACGCGGTCTCGATATGCCGCTATATGATACGACGCACGATACGGGCCGACCCACGTCGTGGCGGTTTCTGTCCGATCATCAAAGGAGATACCGATACGCAATACCAAAATACGATTCATTGATACGGAGTAAACAAAAGAGTCCACAATTTGATACGGAGCTTGATACGGGATACGGCGATACGGATACGATGATAAGTCATCTCTTTAATCAAACACTGAAACAGTATACTCAAATTTTAAAGTCAGTTAGTAATTCGACCTTATAATCCAAAAACTTCGAAGTTTAAATTTTGAATTTAGAATTAAAGGTTATGCTTATCCATATCATACAAAACTGTAAAAAGGTTGTCGACGGCGGTTGAAGTATGACAATCACAATAAGTAGGATCACAGTATTAGCTTTCCTAAGCCCAGGCTAGTCGGTGCATTTATAAATCATAGTTTTCATTAAAGATATTGCTATGTAAGTTTTACACAGTCGCCTATAGATGGAAATAGTGCACTTTATTAAAATATTTTCTCTCTGCCATCGCTTCGTAAATTAAAACTATGATAAATGTTTTACGTTTTATTCCTGCTAATGGTAAGTAGCGGTTTTATTGTTCATTGTCTTTAAGTAGTAATAAACGAATATAAAACAACACAGCTGTAATTTATGCTGTTGCATAGCGTTTGTCGGAGCACTATAGATTATTATTAGAACTCGCTTCGTCTGGTTTATTGCAAACTACACCTTTAGTAGAAATATGAGAACGCCAATTTAATGGTAAAATACTGGCCACAATGATCAAGAAACATTTTGCATTAGGAGGAAATTTAATTTGAATTTTCAATCTTGGTAAGCAAAACTTCAAAAAACTTCCGTATCTTCAATCTTGAGAAATAATAAACAATAATGCTAGATTGTGTTAAAACCGGGCATTGTTGTTGTTCAGTTCAGTTTAGGATTCACTCTTCAGGTTTTATCTTGCAATTTGAATCTTGCTTTTTCCTGTAAAACAATAATCTAATTGTAACTATGTATTATTCAAAATATATAAAAAAACTTTTATGGAGTTACTACTCCATTGCCACGAGCCAGCTGAAAATTCGCGATTTTTGAACATTTATTTGAATTTGTACTTTTTGTACATAATTATTTGATTAATGTATTCTATAGTAGAAATAGTCACATTGCTAGGATTACAAAACTAATCAAGTGTTATCATGAGTGTGTAGATTGATTATAATAATGAATTATAAAGAAGAATGAAATTCAAGAACATTTTTAATTTGACATAATTATTGGATAATTTTAAATTTTTTTTACTTCATCAGCAACCTAATAAGTTGAAAAGGGAACACTTTTTTTTTCTTAATTCATAGTAGTCCCATAGGAAGTTTGGCTAGGCTGGCGTCTACATAACACCCCTCTAGACACCTCTGTCGACGTTTCAACAAAAGCCAATTTCGCCAGCACTTGTACAAAGCGGCCACTTGGCCGTCGGACGTCCAATGGCCGATTCATTTCCCTGATGGCAACCCATTACACCGGCCAAGATGGATGGATAACAAACCGGCAATTACAATAAACACAATGACAATTGAATGTTTTCACTAATTGAAAAAGCCGCCCTCGATCCCACCATCGATTCCGAAGCACTATATGAAATGAACGTTCTAGTGGAGTGCGTGACATGACGGCTCGCTTGATATATTAACTCCATAGAGTTTACGAGTCCAGGTGACGTTTATTAACCTAGTGGGCCACATGACGTCCGCGTTATGAATTAAGCGAATGGCGGCGAGAGTTATGTGAGCTTTCATGAGGTTTTTTAATTTGCTTAACGCTTTCGTATTTCGACGAAACTTATCATCAACGTAGTGAACATAAATGGTTTAGGTAAACACTTGAAACCCTCTTGGCGCGTCGAAATTACTAAAACTTAGGTGATAATGGTGGAATTAGCAAGTTTGCATCACTTGGCAAAGAATCCTAATCATAATAACTCAAGATCGTATCGTGCGGGCCAGGCGATGAACAAAAGACGGCTGAGCAACAATGGCGGCCGGCGGGGCGAGAGCGGCGCTAACAAATTGCCAACCCGCAGATAACTAAGCAATATTAAATCATAGTAATTTGTGGTCGGGAGACGCAGCCCTTTTTCTAACCAGCTATCTGACTGGACTACGAGATATTATTGTTACATTTTCCTCACTATTACATAGATAAGCCGTTTTTGATGAACGTAATGAGCTTATAGAGTTAAAAAGAAGAACTGGCATCTTTCGATGCATCAGCCCCGTCCCGAGAATGAACGGTTTTCATCCAGCCTTTGAAAGACAGCTACAGGTCATAGGCCTCTCCTAATCGGCGTCACCAACCCGCATTGGAGCAGCGTAGTATGCTCTAGACCTCCCGCAGCTATGTCTGTGGGGGAGACCCGTGCCCAGCAGTGGGACGTCTATAGGACGCAGCGAATCGGCGTCACCTTACTGTGGCAATCATAGGAGGAAATAGTCACCGCGCTTGGCCATTGCGAGTAGACCGCAGCAGATGTAAATACGAGTATCACACAGGGAGACGGCGCTGTCCATCTCGTGGACTGTCTAAATTCGTCACCACTTACGACTCCCGGGAAAGTGCGGGTGCTATTCTACTAAAGAGACCCGGAGCGCGGGAGAATGAACGGTTTAAATTAGTATAAATAAGAACATGGAGTCTTAGTTGGAAACTCGGCGCGAAGTGCAATTTCGCCGCTCATAAAACAGAGAACAGGCGCGCCGCCCTTGCGTCGCTCGGCTCGGTGCAATCGCATCTTTTCACTCAGCTCCTTCAGCGGCGCATTAGCAATTCCACCGGGCGCAATGCTTGCCGGGAAATTGTAATATTTAGTCTTAATAAAGCTATTCGTAACGCTGAATATCCGGCGCTGGCTGGTGCGATTCGCCCGGGGCGGCACCTCGCACCGCAATTGAATTTACGACAAAGCTTTACTCGCAGACACGCTAGATTTTAGCCTATTCCATAGAGCGCTGCCGTTCCGATATGCGCGCGGGTGTGCAGACGTTTTCAACTCCAGTTAATTGGCAAAGCTAGGCGAGGGATCAAAACGAGCGATCGGCGCCCATTGTCGTATTGGACCAATAAGTGTATAGTTTATTTGCGAACCGATAGCGACCGGTGGGAACCGAAATGCTCACCATAAATTCGATATCGGACTGCGGACAATGGATACTTTGCCCGTGGTTCGGGCAATGTCATTTGCAATCTTTAAATTTATATGTTTTAAGGCAAAATCCTGTGCCAAAATGTTTTAATTCGGCAATTATATAGCGGCACTACTGTGGCGCGCGGCTCACGAAATAATGTGAAAAATGAAGCTCGCTCAGTTCATACGGACCATAAAATTGAGCTCTCTCCTAGAATCCTTTAGATGACGTACTTGAATTTTAAAACGCCATAAAATTGTAAGATAGGTACGTTCACGTGTTGCAGGTAGTCTAGTAAGTATTCCATATACATAATTAAATTTTACATTATCCATTTCAGATGTAAACAGAAAGTAAAAAGTCTGTAAAATTAAACTGATGGAAAATATAAAACAATGAAATAGACAATGTTTGACAAAAGCTTTTTACTTAAAAAATGTTTAACAGACGACACCTAGCGAATGTGGCCTGAACTTCTAACCAAGATATGTATTTACCTTTGTATGTGGTGACAAGCGCCATCTACATGATATAAATTACAAACCGCTGCTTTAACTACATGGTTACAGACATAGAGGGCGCGGAGTGTCTATTTTAAACATACTGGCTCGCGTTTCCAGTTAGGCGATATAGGCACTGTGGGTTGGTTCAACTTTCACCCAGACTAGGGGTTTGTGCTGCCCTCTAGCACACGAGAAAGTTACGCGTTGTAACAACGCCATCTGTAGGGCGGTTAAATGTACACATTGAACTTTGAAACGAACCCGAAGGAACTACGTTACACGGCCACGTTTGTAAATTGTTACCCTTGCCTAATAGGTGGCGCTGTACTTTGAAACCGGAGATTGTGATGTGTATAGAAGAACCATTACTTTCTTATAAAGGAATTATTATAGTATCCCCAAGTAATTTAATTTATTGATAAGTAAATTTATATATTAGTTATATTAATTAGATGTACTCACGGGTGTGGTCTCGAGGTCTTCCATCACAAAACCTCTTGCTTCTGCTACTTAATGTCTGAAAAGGATAAAAATGATATTATTAATTTTAGGTATCTAGAGGCCGTATTCATATTTTTATGCTGATAAAAAAAAATAGTTTTTATCTACCACATCAGTGTTAAATCTAAATTTATAACTTTTTAACTTTTTAGCTATACATGTAAGAAATACATCACTGAGACTTTCACCAGTCAGAATAAGATTTAATACAGTAAAAAATAGCACATTAATTATACAATACTGTAAGTAACATACTGTAAGTATTTGAATGAATAATAAAATTACACAATAATACACCTAGAATTTTATTTATTCAAACATTACGTACATGGGTGAGTGTGTAGCCTTTTTTAAAAAAAAGGAAATAAGTACATTATTTTTTTACAAGGTTTTTAAAAATGTCTACATTTCTATATATATGTAGACACTTTAGGGTTTTAAAAATGTCTACATTTCTTATATTTATCAAAACCTCAGCACAACATTTATCACAACCTCAGCACAACATAAATTAACGACACGACATAATATTATTATCTACCAGCTACAGGAGCATGAGTCACTTCGAGGGCACAGATTACTTAATAGTTTTTCGTAACCTCGAGTACCTATATGAGTCAGTCACTATCAGGAGGCCCTTCTGTCTATTCGTTAGATTCGTCCATATAGATCATGTTTATAATATATTTAATCATAGTTATACCATATGCACATTTAATTTTATTGGTGGTTCATGTAATAAATAAATCAACAAATAAATGACCGGTACCAAGATATAAGAGGCGACTATAAGGGGGTTTCTCTGGGTCTGGTTGAAGGCAAGAAAGCGGAAATGTTTCAATTCTATTACATAAAACAGTAAAAACTAATAATAATTCTGTAACACATAAGAGTTACTGAATATTTTTAGTCTGAAATTTTATTTTCTATGAATATATAACTCCATTTAAAACAAAAAGAATTTAATAACTAAGGTTACTATGTTACCTTGCTTGAATAAAAATAATTAGTCAATTCAAAATTAGCACAATATTTTTAAACAATTGTTTTAAGCAGTCCTATAATGTCAATATTTTTGAAATTGCTGTTTCCATATTGCGTTAATAGTTAGATAGGTTAAATAGGTTAATAATGTAAATACAATAGTTTTACAACTGAGTGCTTCGATTTTGTAATAGCCCTCATAACATACTTAAAATTATAATAAAATTAAAATTAAATTAAAAATAAATTAAAATTAAAATTATACACGGAATCGCTCAAGAAATTTTGCCGGTAGCGGTCACGTGACGGTCGAAACCAGTGCATCAATGATTGGCCGATAATGTATCAGACCACGTATGTGTCCATGAGTGCTTTTTACACTCACACACACACCTTAATTTTGCGCAGAACTATTTATCTCTGCACACAGTTGAGTGTGGTTGAGTGGACAGTTAGTAATTAAGAGGACGAAAGAAGGCTAGTTAAATTTCGTAATAACATTTCATACATAATATAACACATGTACCAACCTAAAGCTGAAACGTTCCCGAAACAAATGAATGGGAGTTAAATATAATAGGATTAAACACACCACAACAGTGACGTAGCAGCGACGTCGAGCGTGCAAGAGTACGCATGCCGCTGAAAAACTTGGGTAAAATGCAATTTTGCTGCTATTTCTCCATGCGAATTGATAGGAAAGGAGAAACCAGATACGTACATTATTATTAAGTATTAGAGATATTTGGGGAAAGTATTTACAGAAAACTTTACAGTCATAAGTTATTCTTTTATATGAACTCAATCAAAATAATAACAACTAGTTACCTACCAGTGGCCGAACGCGGATTCGGGTGGAATTATACATTGCGACATGGCGGCCCACCCAACCCGCCCTTTACCAAAATAAAAAGTTTTAATCAATTAAATATATCAGATGATAACTGTGAAGGAAAACATTGAATGAAAGGGCATGCCTATGAGTACACCATAAATACCATAGAGTTCTGAAGGCCGTATAAAGTCACTCGTGTGGATTTTGGATATGGCTGATGGCTTACCCCTCTCATTACGAGAAGATCCATATCCAAAAGTGGGATAATTTAATATGTCGCTTGCTGTTTCATCATCACAAATGACAAAGATGATGAAACAGCAAGCGGCTTGAGTGTCCTTAAGTAGGGAAGTTCGCTCCGCGATCCGCCCGAAGCGCCAGAGTAAATATTGCTCGGAGACAAAGCTTCATGTAATCGCTTTATAGGAACATTGTTGTACTTGTACTAACTATATTGCCCGAATATATTGGCCTCTTTAGATCGTGCAGGCCCTCATCGGTACCGGGACACATCTACAATGAACTTTGAAAAGGAACTTTTAACTTTATCAGTGGATTATTTCAAACAATAACAGAACAACGGTCAATTCACAATTGCCTTCATGATAACAAATTGTGAAAAAATAGAACCTCGTGAGAGATTCCATTTAATTATACTTTAAAGTTATTAATAACAGGCACGCTTATATGTGATTAAAACTTATAAATAACGTGCGTTTTAAACGGCCTTTTAGGGAAAGCTGTTCTGAAAGCTTTATGAAGTCCACCATCAAAATCACACCACACACATCTTCCACAAGAAAAAATAAAAATAAATCTTCTTAGTGTAACATTAATAATTTGGGTCCAGAACAATACTTCTAATAGCTTCTAACTAATTCCTAGCTATAGCTAATGGTGTGCAACTAGTACTTGTATGTACCTACCTATTGTTATAGAACTAGTCTATCGAACACCAAAATGAGCTTTAGCACTCGAAGAGGTCAGATATATCGCTCTTTATTGCTCAAAGAGCTTAGAGTAATAGCTTTGTGTACTGCAAGGAAGTATTGCAGTTAAAAGGCTTTCATAATCCAATTATGCTACACTTACATTGCATCAAGCTATATATAAATTGAATTGCTTTGTTTTTAACTGATTCGTTTAAATAATCTTTCAAACATGAATCGTGTAAACACTAAGACGAACGAAAAAAACTATGGCAACGAAGATCTGATTTGCAACAATGAATGTGTGGTCAGTGGAAATCCGTTGTCCCTGTCTACCCCAGTAGGAAACAGGCGTGACCTTATAAATAAATATATCATGGACATACTTATACACGGTCATCTCACCCCAAACTAGGCAGAGCCTGTACCATGGGTGTCAGAGACATATGTATGTATGTACATCAACATACATTTATATTTTTAAATAGATAATACTCGTATTAACATCCAGACACAGAATAAATACAAGTGTTCGTCACGCGACTGTTTCTCCTGAGTGGGATTCGAACCGGATTACGACCCCTGGTGTAACAGGCAGGGTCACTACCGACTGTGCCAACGAGCCCGAATGAAACTATGTATCGAGTACTTAACTAAATGTAACTTATGTATATAAGAAATCGATTTGAACCGTTTTGAGTATTTACAAGATTTGCTATTCGAGGCGATTGACCACGTGGGAGGAAACAATCGCAATTTTTTTACATGCATAAACCTTTTTATGTTCATTCGATAATCGTATAGTTATTCGAGACGAGAAACTCTCTCCGTGTATGTGGGCCTTAAATAGGACAGAAACTTGTCGAGTGTATTAGCGTTAAATACACAGCCACAACGACGCAGGGCAAACTCAGAAGTGTATAACGGAGAAGTTCGCTTCGGCGGCAGAGTAAATAGCAAGTGCATGGAGACCGGGGCTTCGTGTAATCGCTTTGTGCTCTATTGTCTCCTCCCAGCTACGCGTAGTTACACAGGCCGCAAAGCGAATGAGGCCGACCCTTATTCTATTTACTCGGGATCAGAACAGACCGAAATTATTTTACAGAAACATTTAATGTCAAGCCTATTCCTCTCTGACCACATCCAGACAAAATTCGTTCGCTTCAACCACTTTCATATATCTTTTCATACATGCACGTCGATTCAAGGTACTTCAGATCAATATTTGTTTTAGTATTTCTGCGATTTTTCGGCATACGCTCGCCATTAAGATGTTTTTAATACATTTTAGAGCACTTCTCCATTTAAATTTTAATACCAAATTTCATACACTTCCAAACACATAATTTTCTTAATAAGGGGTACTAGGCTTTAGCTGCACGTATTAAATGTCAAGTGACAGTATTTTTTTAACAGCAGCTATTATGTTTTCGTTGCGGTGACAGTCCAGTGGCTACCGAACTCGCCTCTCATTCGGGCGGTCCGGGTTCTACCCCAACGGCACGCACCAATGATTTTTCAAGGTTATGTGCAATTTAAGAAATGAAATGTAAGTGACTTTAACTATAAAGATGAAGGACACATCGTGAGGAAACCTGCATGACTGAGAGTTCTTCATAATGTTGTCGAAGGCATGTGATATCTGCCAATCCGCACTTGGCCAGCGTGGTGTACTAAGGCCTAATCCTAACAGTGGGACAAAGAAAGGGTTGTGATGATGATGATGAGGATAATGTTTCTTTTCATTTCTGTTTCTAAATAATGCTAATACCTGATGCTTTTACGCGATTTTGGGTAGGTAACTTATAGTTTCATTGATTGGTTTAACGTTCATTTCTGTTTTAATACAAAAAACATCATAATGTATAAATATCATCATACCATTGAGTAAAAGTTTTACTCAAAATCGCGTAAGAGCGTTATTTAGGAACAGAAATGAGTTAATGGTCTAGATCTAAAGTATCTTGTTATGCGATATTTCAACTGTCTGCTGCTATTGTTTGTTGCACAAGCCAAGCTCAGAACAAACCGCGAAGTGTCTAAATGATTTCATGCCAAAATTTTGCAATATTAAGCAATTTTACTGATCTTGTAAGGACTGAGTTGATAATAACTGAGTTGTAATTTTGACAATTTTAATGATCTTGTAACAGTGTGACACAAGAAAGTAGATAATGTTTTATCCAAAGAAATTGGAGTTCGCTTACTGTTTTATCACTACTTCGAAATTCTAGTTTGTGTTCAACTCAGTAGGTAGTATAAACTCCCAATAACTATTTGCTTTTCCTTAGAAGATGGCAGATTGTTCGAGTCGCAGTCAGCCATACTGGGCGAGGTTCAGGTTAGCCCTGGGATGATGGCTTTGCGCAAGAGAGGCACCGCTGCGTTCCGTAGAAGATCTCGGAGCTTCGCTACATGTGCTAGAAGACTGCCGAAGCGGTTTTAGTAAGTAGAAATCTCATCTCAGGGATCTTTCGTAGATTTCCTCCTCATAAAAATATAAACTATAGTATAAACTCAATAGTTGAGCAATATCATATACGCCTCAGATTATCCGATCCTTTAAGATATAGACATGTGTGTTTTCTACTGTATGTCTTAAAATCCATGGCAGGCAGTCCCAATTTATTTGCAGTCAGCTTTAAGTACGCTCCAGGGCTCCGTCGTCTAGTAAATTTCGGCAAAGGTCATTGCCTCGGGAATCACTAAGCAGTCTCTCATTACGGGCGCGCCTTCGATGCCCAGTCGAGCGCGAATTCGCTCTGCGGTGGCTTATTGTCATCACGCTCACTAGCTTTCACGTGGGATCGCTTCTGTGTATGTATTATAATGCGAACCCTATTACGCAAGCGGACGTTTGACGAAATGTTGCGGTAAATTTTGTGTGCGAATCGCGTCCGGTATCCGAAGTGGGCAGTCTTTTGTAGATCACAAATATATCGCTGCGACCCATAGACGTCCCACTGCCGGGCACGGGTCTCCCCCATAGACGCAGCTGCGGGAGGTCTAGAGCATACTCCACCACGCTGCTCCAATGCGGATTGGTGGAGGGGTTAGTGGCCAACCCAGTGTCGAATGTTCTCAAGCCACCCGAAGATCTTCGACAAGGCTTAACGACTGTTTCCAACATTGAAAACAAGCGGGACCGACGGCTTTACGTGCCCTCCGAAGCACGGTAGCGTCCATGAAATTTTGTCACTAGCGGTCACCCATCCACAAAACGACCGCGCCCGTCGTTGCTTAACTCTTTGGATCACATTGAATCGACCCGAGCCATTGGGCTATGGACGCTACAAGATCACAAATATATAGGTACTACATTTAGGTATTCCCTACTTGTATCGGCCTGTTGGCGCAATCGGTAGTGACCCTGCCTGTTACGCTAGGGATCGTGGGTTTGAATCTCACTCAGGACAAACATACGTGTGACGAACACTTGTGTTTATTCTGTGTCTGGATGTCCATATTATCTATTTAAGTATGTATTGAAAAACAAATTGTGAGCCGTCACGGGACGCCTGGCAGATGTGAAACATCGAAATTATTTTGTACAAGTAATATGCACAAAAGTACAGATTATGACAGTAACTAAAACATATAAGATGTAGTATTTACTATTTCTGTACCTTTTTCAACATATCAGTTTCTTCATCTTACTTCATTCTTTTCATCATTTTTATCTTTGTTTATTTCTTATATTGATATATACAAATTCTACGCGAGCGAAGCTGCAGCCGTCCACTAGTAGAAAATAAATTCATCCGTTTTGGTACTCGGTACCAAAATACCAACCTAATATGGAAATTACAATAATAGCATGTTACTTGTGCTCGCAGGTATTAACAATTAAAGGTAAAAAGCTTTTCGGTGTAGGTAAATGCTAGCCGCATTTCCTCCGAATTCTGGTTTATATTAACTTTAATATTTTTACCTACCTGAAACCTAAATCCACATATTTCCTTATCTAAAAGGAATTGGTACTCTTCACAAATACTAAGCGCCTAAATGATATCAATCATAATATGTGTTATTTATATCGAACTCTGAACAGAATGGCTAGTATGAAATGTATATATGTATTTCAAACACATTTCATTTATTTTTTATTTTATTAATATTTGGGAAACATACAAAATATTAAAAATGTAAAATATAGAACAGGATCTGTCGTAAATAATGGAAAACCCGTTGATCAGAGGTAGCACCAATATAAGTAAGAAAATAGACTTTTCATTTAAGTTCCAAAAAATGTGTGTGTGTTAGGGTCAATGCACTATCCACTATTTACGACAAGCCCTGTATGTATAACTCTATACATATTGCCCAAATTATCAATGAAGAGAAACCCCACACAGCTTAAAAATTCCAGTCAACATACAACCAAAAACCTATCGTAAATAGGGGCGACGATACAACAAGAAAAATTTACCAGATCCAACCACTAATTACGTCTCATCTATCAAGCTACAGAGCGAAAGAGACAGGGTGTTGGCTTGTTCCAGCTCGTACCATTATATTCGAAGTACGTGTGAAATTCCAACGAGACCAAGCGCATTTCCGCGCGAATCGCCCGCCATCTGACCCCCATAACCCGCCGATAATGGGGTGCGCCCCAAGGCTGGGGTTTGGTCAAACTGACGTGCTCATGCCTCTAATTGGCTTAACGGCAGTCACCGTGCCGCGGCCACGAGGTAAGCTTACCGTTTATTATTTGGACGCAGTGCACTAGGGGTCCATAAGTCGTATGAACACCGTGACGCTTTTGACCTAAACTTCATTGACATTCATACATTGTGACGCGGCCTGATGATAACTAATATGTTACATAACATACACAGCCTACACAAAATTATGAAAGGGCATGTTGTAGCAAAAACTAATCCAGCAATACTCCCTTGGAGAATCAATCTTTCTTCAAGAATTATTTTTCCTTTCGAAACTGATGGTGATTTTAATTAAGAACAATGATGTTGGAATACCTATATGAAAATTAATGCTATTATAGTATAGGTACTGATAAAGAATTTTTGTATGACAGCATTTTTTAAAATTGCCTAGACTATCCAACACAAAAAGATTTTTTGAATTCGGCAGTGACAAACAAGACTGTTAGTCCTATAAGTTGATTTTGTTAGTAGCTCAGTTAATAACTGTTAGGAGTATTGTTCTAAGTCAGCCACAGATGCGTTGTTTTGCTACCCTTGAGAACTAGGAAGGTAGCCTCTAGAGAAGTGTAATGAGAGATTTGAATGTGTTCTCGCACTTCGACAGACGACACCAAGGCGGAGAGCGAATAAACTAGCGAACGACTCCAATCACGACATTCCAAGACGAATGGCAGCATTCGCGACGTGCGCTATCGCCACATTACCGCCACGTGAACTCGACTAGACAATAGACCTCGTCTGACCTGACTCCGACGTTATTGAGACAACTATCTATTAACGGGGCACGAATTGTTCTCACGTTAGTTTTTAACGTTGCTAAACAATTGACGCTTGGCGCACGTTTAAGCTTCCTCTAACGGTTTTTAAGGGTTGTCTGTAAATATATCGTGATGACAGACAGAAAAGTCACAGTTAAAATTTTCAAATAACGTCGGTGTTGGGCAGACATCTACAAAACTTAAAAAAAAACATTATTCTACATTAAAAAATGATTTTCAACTCGTATAGTAAGAACTTTTATCATTGAGCATAATCCCAATTCCCTGCCTGTCTATATAGAATAGATATAGACCAAAATCAAATCTAGAAACGAATGCACACAGGTAAGAAAATGTTAGTGACATAGACATAGCACTAGTCTCACTATATTGATACGATACGAATATCCATAAAGACCTTAGACCTTGTTAGTTGATCAAGGTGGAGAGTTTATAACCGGAGCTGATATAATTTCACCACGAACATGCAATAGACATGTCATTCCATGTTGATAGTGTGAGGTATTGCTGGAACTGATTAATCATGCATCGAGGAATGTGATTATTACGTCCTGGAGTCCCCGCGTCCCATCCGAAGACTACATCAGAAATGAACTACCAGGAGACTGGTGATTCCCTTTGAACCAAACTGGTTTTATATGAAACCTATATTGTCACATAGGGTTCGCCCGGGGCAGTACCACCGCTCGCCGCGGTGCCTAGTTAGTACAATTACCACCATCCACCGTGTAATATTTGTTTTTAAAGTAATTTTTGTTGTATTGTTATTATGATTTATTTTTGCGTATGACTTTATTACGAGATCATACAGCCCATAATACTGGCAACGTAACGCCGTAACAGCACGTAAACGCCTATTTTACAGGTAGCAACTACCCGCAATGTAATGAGATTTCCCTGAATGTATTTTTTTATTCGTTTTCCAATTTTGTCTAATACGTTCCTGTCCGGATTCCGACCGCCTGTTTAGTATCCGACAACGTATGCGAAGAATGTACGCTCCCGATACGACTTTGGGAAAAGGGAAAACGGAAAAAAAGCACCATCCTTGTGCGGTACCGTCTTAAGCGGTGAATGTAACAGTAGTGAATACCAGAATGCTGTAAATGCTTTAGTTTAGATGCTCCTTTTTGTGCCACGAAGTACAAAGTTATAACTAAACGGAACTACAGAATACGTGGTGTTTAACACCACTGTCTTGCGGGTTTATGGTTTTTGTTTTTAACTCAATAATGTGGTACTCAACACAATTTTCGTTCTTTCTTTTAAATAAAAGATTTATTTCTTCAAAATCCATCAATACATTTTGAAATCTCTGGAACTGTAATCGGACTAAAGCTGCAAAGAATAGAGGTTCAATTTTAAAGAAGCAAACAGCCGTTTAAAAGTGGGCAAAAATCTCAAACCTGTGTTTATAATGAAAAAGTGTCATTGTTCGACTCTTTTCATTACAAATGGTACTACAAAACCGAACTGTGGTAGCTGTGGCAATAGTGAATTCATAAAATTCAAAATGTCGAGGTCAAGACTATTAAAGTTGAGATTGTCGTTTTACATAAGTACTTACTTTTGTTACATTTAATGTAAGAACTTATGTTTTGTCAAGCAAAGTAGGTTTATTTTTAGAATAACATTTTTTTGTTAATGTAGCCTACAACATTTGTAGGTTGTAATTCTCTAAACTCACAAAGCGGTTTTATGGTTCAACAGCGGTGGCAGCCCAGTGGCTATCGAACTCGCCTCTCACTCGAGCGGTCCGGGTTCAAACCCCAGTGGCACGCACCAATTACTTTTCTGAGTTATGTGCGATTTAAGAAATTAAATGTCACTTGCTGTAATGGTGAAGGACACATCGTGAGGAAACCTGCATGCCTGAGAGTTCTTCTAATGTTCTGGAAGGCATGTGAAGTCTGCCAATCCGTACATGGCCAGCGTGGTGGACTAAGGCATAATCCCTCCCGTTCTGAGAGGAGACACGTGACCAACAGTGGAACAAAGAAAGGGTTGTGATGATGATGATGATGATGATGATGATGAAACTCACAAAGTTCCTTCATCGATCGTGATGGTAATAAAAATTGTAATCCTTCAAAATTGTTGTAGATACTTTCTCCTCAGGTGTAGGGAATAGCAAGAACTGTTTCTAGCAATTGCAAAGCCGCAAGACTATTGCAAAGCCGTCTAAAATCATCCAATAATGCATCAGCAAAAACCAGCTATGGACAACACAACATGTATTTCAATAAACGCTAAAAGAACAGCGAAACCAGTATCAGAATTGGTGAAATATTGAAACCATACCTCAAATATATACAGCGGGCCAGAAAATTCATTGATCGAAATAAACACATTTCCCCCAAACCAAACTACCGACCACCATTGATAGGCCACAATCTCGCTCACGCTTCTCGGTGATTTAAACCAAAATAAATAACTGTACACATACGCTGGCCATAAAATTTATTGCGCGCCGCCCGACCCGTTTGCCGGGCGCCTACCTGAACAAGTTTTCACTTTCAACCGAGGATTCCGGGATATAAAGCACTAGAGGGTTTCCCAATAAAAACGCTTACTTCTCGCCTGATAAATATGCAACAGTAACTACTACGAAGGGTGGCCCGAGAGTTATAACGGAAAATATAACAGGTGTAATAATCGGGTCTTTACATAATAATATTCCATTCTTAACGTCTGATTTCGAATGAGGGCCCGTAGACTTATGGGAAATTCTAGTTCTTCTTACTTAAAAAGAGTCACGGCTCGGGAGTCAAGATTTCATGTTACGACACGGAAAACAAAACCGTCATAAATTGTATCCTAAATGTCTCCCTCAGACAGAGTTTAACCCGCATGCAACTATTGCTTTCATCACCAACTCCCCGTGCGGTATTGCATTAACTTTTGAGGGACCTTCACTAACTAGAGCTCAGAAGAAAGAATATCTCCGCTTACACACACTTCTCTGTAGAAAGAATATTATATATATAGGTATGCTTTTGTGGAATAAATATGAATATTCTCATCAGATTAATGTCTAATAATATCTACTATTGCATAACCTCGACATTACAGTAAAGTATGACAGAGAATCCGGAAGCACAATTTGAATTCAGACGATGTACGAATAGCTTCCATTGAGCGAACTTTTAAGCGAAGCCTCAATTTTCTATGCCTTTATTTCGTTCCACCAGTGCTAGAGATATGTGATTTCGAGGCTGTAAAAATGAACACCATTTATCAGACCTAATGAAAGCACTCTCGGCTTTAATCGCTCGCACTCATGGTGCCATAGTTAATGGAATGTATATATGTATTAATGCGTTATAATTTTAACATACCTACGTCAACGTTTTGGTACAATACAAAGTTGTTTCAAGAGCATCCTTACGCCTTAATACATCACTAAATCTAAATCCATATCTATGAAACACTTTTGTCACACATACCTACCTACAGCTAAGAAGATCATCGTTCATCAGGTCAACTTACAGAGCCTTAATATTTTGCAATAGAATTATGTTATTGATGATTCAAGTATCGCTTCAAAAATCATTCATTTAGGCTCATAAATATACTAGTGGACGCCCGCAGCTTCGCTCGCGTTACACATTCATTTACTTCAAAAACAGCAAAGCTTCATACTAACTTTGCACCCCCGTTTTACCCCCTTAGGGGATGAATTTTCTTATTTTTCTCGCCGTAAAAACCATCCTTGAACTTCAACGAACATTTAAAAAAAAGAATTGGCCAAATTGGTCCAGGCGTTGTTGAGTTATGCGCTTACCAACACATTTTGCGATTCATCTATATATATACTAGTGGACGCCCGCAGCTTCGCTCGCGTTACAAATTCACTAACTTCAAAAAACGGCAAAGCTTTATACTAACTTTGCACCCCCGTTTTACCCCCTTAGAGGATGAATTTACAAATTTTTCTCGCCGTAAAAACCATCCTTGAACTTCAACGAACATTTAAAAAAAATAATTGGCCAAATTGGTCCAGGCGTTGTTGAGTTATGCGCTTACCAACACATTTTGCGATTCATTTTTATTATATAGATAAAAGGAGAAGGTGACTGACTGACTGACTGACTGACTGACTGACTGACTGACTGACATATCAACGCAGGGCCTAAACTATAAGGGCTAGAAACTTGAAATTTTGCACAGGGGTTCCTTTTATAACGTAGGAGAGCACTAAGAAAGGATTTTTGAAAATTCACCCCCTAAGGGGGTAAAACGGGGGTGCAAATTTAGTATGAAACTTTGCCGTTTTTGAAGTCAAGTGGGCAACCGGAACGCGGGTAGACGTCGTTGATGGTTCTAATACTACGCGAGCGAAGCTGCGGGCGTCCACTAGTTTTTATATAATAGATTTGCTACGAGATCCTTGAACTAAGAAGGACGCTGACTTCTATAGTTAGTCTTGCCTTACCGGTGTCTTACATAATAGAATAAGTTTTACAATTTTTCGTCTATCACAGTATAAATTGAGGCAACTTCTACATTAGAGACGTCACTATGATCGCGTCTACCTTCAGCTGAAGCTTCTGATTTACGGTTATCTACCAAGATAAATATTAAAATATTTAAAAAGTAGTCAATACGAGCATTCAAGTAGATATTCTATGTCTTTTTTCTTTTCTCTTCTTTCTTTTTTTTTCTATATAATCTAATCGTTCCAATGTTTTGAGCCTGTTTCAAGAATTCAGCCTGAACATTTACATACTCTCTAAACTAAAAAGCCCTAAAGCCCTTTTTTATATTGAGCTCAAATCAGTCAGCACACTTGGTCCCTAGTAATCGCAGCGCAATCTTCCACAACGACTATGTATTCAACAAAAATTTAAAAACGTACCTCCCTGCTTTAATTTGGAATATTCTTTGTGCTTTCAAGTTGTCGCCTATTACTATTATAACCTCGCAGCATTAGTCACATCTGGTAGCGAGCGGACACTCAACCCATTCAGACTACTCGACTATTAGATGTACCTACCTACTGTCTGAGATCGATCGGAGAACCTATATCTACTTCAGCTAGTTCTTATACTTCATAGGTTCTTAGTTAAAAGGAATGAGTCTGAAAAGAAATGGCAGTTCGATTTTTCGTTTAAGAATCGTTAAAATCTCCTATCCCCTATGCGGAATTATTAAGCATTATTGCTGGTTATTTCATGTAAATTATCAGGGACTTTCCTATTACTCGCAAAATGTTCAATCCTACATGGATTGAATTAAATTCCTAGATATTTAAATACCCTTTAGGTGCTACATGTATATATATAAGAGACCAACTATTTTAATCTATAAATCCACCACCACAATTCCTTCTTTGTCATACTGTCGGGCACATATTTCCTCTCTGAATGGACTTAGGTCCACCACGCTTTCCAGTGGCTTTCGCTTCAATGGAATTAGCTTCTTCTATAATGGATAACTCTCAGGAATACAGACTTGCTCACGATGTTTTCCTTCACCGTTTAGCAGGTGACATTTAATTTCTTAAAACACTTAACTTAAATCTTTGGTGCGTGTCGCTTGGATTGAACTTTAACCGATTTAGCGAGATAGAAACATCAACAGCCTTTAACAAAAGGAACATTATATACTCTCAACGCGATGGTTTAATATTATATCCAAATATAATCACACAAATCATGGTGGCAATTCCCAATTCAACGAATATTGAACACTAACTACTGGAAGAGATTGCTTTTTAGTGATAAGACCGCACCGCCATATGTAGTTACTACCACTCTAATATTTTATTATTTTTGTATGTACTTGTTGTATGTTGTGTCTTTATCCTTTTGGTGTACAATAAAGGAACTCGTCTGCCTGTCTGTCTGTCAGTCTACTTAATCGTTTCATTTAACTACGTGACGATTTATCTCCTCGTAAGTGGCGTTTAACGCTTGATGAGCTGTCCGCCTTGCTCTTGACCGAAACTATTTATACCGATGATAGTCGATGAACGTCATTATTAATGCATCCCTCCACATGTTGCATATACAAGTGCGGTACCTATCTAACTAGTTACTTCTAAAGGTGTTGGACGGTGCGGCAGTGACTCTTCGATTTTGTTCTAAAAATAGTTTTCCCATAACGGGCACAGTATTGATTTGATATGCTCAAATAAGAAGTCTCTTTTATGTGACTGATATGCTTAAGTTAAAGTTAAAAGTTCATTTACGTCATTGCCTTATAAAGTTCATAGGTACCCAATTAACACGTTAAAGTTACAATTTCATTTTCGTCATTGCATTAATAAAGTTCATAGGTACTCAATTAACCAATAAAAATTGGTTTGGCCGGGTACGCCAATTTATCTGTAAATCAACAGTCTACGGTATTACTCCTTCTCGGAATTACATATTTCAGTACACAATGAAAAGGATTGATGATGATTAATATACTAATATGGGTTCATTCGGTTCTGGTAACTGTTTTCCCACACGAACTCAGTCAGATGTAGCATCGAAGGCAATTTACTAGACGAAAATGCTTTGGGGGTGGCGCGGGCCGCGTTTCGCTACTAAGAATTTTGCAAGTCACATACCTAGTTTCTTATTGGATTGACCTTTCGAAGGTTCGGGTGCGGCAAAATATGATTAAATCGGTCATTCCCTCTTTCACGCCGTGTTTGTTTACATAATATAATACAACAATTATTCACCACAAAACACGGAGCCTTTCCAGCCTTGTTCTATCGCAGAGGACACTATAAAATATATGCGAAGTTGGTATCATATGGAAACAAGTCAAACACAATTTACCGACCAACAAGATAGTTACTATTATTACAAAGTGAGCTGCAAAATTTGTGTCACCGAACCAACAAAGTGTATAGGGTAGACTGGGAAAGCTTATAATAAATCCTAGTTAATTCTGTTTAAAGTTTTTTTATTTCTTACTAATAGTCAAGTACATCATTTTCCCTAAAAATGATATTAGCTTGTAGATCTAGATTATACGTCGAGAACGATAGCATCCGAACCGAAGTGATTCAAATATAAAATTGCTAGTAAGATAACAATGTGATCCTTGTGGGTGGATTTACAAAAAAATAACAAGTAACTATTATTGTTAGGACTAAATCTTAAATAAGTGCACTATTAAGTATCGGTTTTGATAGCAACTCACATAACTATTTATTGTGGAATACAAAATTGCTTTCTCGTTTAACTACTCAGTATACAGACAATCGATCGATAATATTGATGACAATAGATGGTTAATGATACCAAGCGGCTATCGAACTCGCCTCTCACTCGAGCGGTCCGGGTTCAAACCCCAGTGGCACGCACCAATGACTTTTCTAAGTTATGTGCGTTTTAAGAAATTAAATGTCACTTGCTATAACGGTGAAGAACACATCGTGAGGAAACCTGCATGCCTGAGAGTTCATCATAACATTCTCGAAGGTATGTGAAGTCTGCCAATCCGCACTTGGCCAGCGTGGTGGACTAAGGCCTAATCCCTCCCATTCTGAGAGGAGACCCGTGCCCAACAGTGGGACGTCTATGGGTCGCAGCGATACCAAGCACATACCAAGTTGCTACTTCGTTAGTTGTTTGGGCTATAAATTGCTCAAGAGATTGACATATTAGACCAAATCGTGCGGTCATCAGACGACAACGGGCGTAGGCATAACCTTTTCTACCGGCAGTAAATAAGATGTAAATTGACCCTATAATACACATAATACAACTAGCCCCGGTCTTCTCTACAAAACGAACGCGGGCGGGCTTAATAAGCTCTCGCAGTAATTGGGTTAAAATGCACAATGTATTTTACACCAGCGACAATGGAAGCTCCCGCCGATAAACTTTGTATGGAAACTGCGTTCTCATCAGTACTAGTTATACCTGGTTGTAAATATCACATATGAACCTAATAACCCACTACACAAGTTTTGAGAATTATCTTTTAAAAACTAGAAATCGAAAAATAAATTTAAATTTAGTCTTGGGATATGATTTTAATTTATATCTCAATTTCTCAATAAAATCTATCAAAATTTATGGATTTGAAAATAATCAAAGATTTTTTTTTTACTGTAAACAATTTTATTTCACGAATATGCTAGCTAGACTTTATAAAGCAGAAAGATGTGCAGAGATATCTTAAAAGTGCGGCTGGTAGATGAAACTCCGACCGGTCTAGCGAGAGAAAGCCTTTGCCCGGCGAGGGACGTAATTCGAAAATTTCTGACTTATGACGCTATATTTAGACGATAGATGATAGATGTTTAGACGAGACATGTAGTTATTTCATATTCTTAAATTTATTATACTTCAAAAATTCCCACAGATCTACGTGCGCAGCACTCGTAACGGTTCGTAAGTTCGTATGAGTACGCGGCAACTGATGGGTCGTGCTGCACGCCCGTTTGCTATCTTTTATCAATTAAAAAAAATTACTTTACAGGATCATTTAGGCACGAAAGTGACACAAATGAAAAATTTGCAAATTCACCGCGTCTAATCCACTGATTGATGATTCAATTAAGATTGATATAAAACGCAGGCGAAGCACGCTGAGCTGCGAGCGTTTCACTGTAGAGTTACGTCGACTCTTCTAATGAGTTCTCCTGGGACTTGACAGGGTTTATAGGCAGTTATTACTTTGGAACGTCAAGTCAATGTGATACCTAACACTACCTAACATCAAATGTATTATAGGTAAGTATCTTGGGAGTATAGTTAACACTCGTACAACGAATCCATCCATCAGCCTTTTGAGGTCCGCTGCTGGACATAGGCCTCTTCTAAACGACACCACCCCGCCGGTCCTGTGCCTTCTGAATGCAGCGGTTTTCCGCCGTCTTCTTCAGGTCGTCTGTCCACCTTGTCAAAGGGCGACCTGTACTCCTTTTTCCGAGTCGTGGTCTCCATTCGAGGACTTTTCTTATCAGAAGGTTATCACTCTTTCGAACGACATGCGGTAAGTAACTACTATCAAAGAAATAGACCCGTGACCCTTTTCGCTGACAATTGGTTTGTATTTTCGGAAGTCGATTGGTTTTGTTTGCTTACTTCTTGCCTGTTGCACTTAGGACGTTTTTGATATTAAGAAAACTGTGATAGTGCATCGGACGTCACATCAATCTGTCAGATGACAAGGAAAGGAAGAAAAAAAACTCAATATAATATATATATATATAAGTCATTGAATTATAAATTAAACTATGGCGGATTTAGCGGCACTAACTAAGGGCTCAAATGCCATGCTCAGTCAGCCAAGGCTGGGGGATAAGTAAAATTATGTAGGCCTAGATCCGTGCCGGAAGTATAGGCGAGCTCCTGCGAGCTCGTACTGATTTCCTCTCGCCGAAATGCATTAAATTATATTTCTTTATTGGAAGAAACTAGATGCTGAGGGTGCTATAAATCAACAAGAAGAAATTTAAAATATGCTACGTTCACGATAACTGCAGCATACGGCCAAAGTAGTTGAATTGGTTTCGCCAGCATCAAAATATTACCATGGCCGTCTAGGTCCCCGGATCTGAACACTATTGTAAATTTATGGGGATTGATGGTGTAAATGTGGAATAGTTAATAGAAACGAGAGGACGCAGGATCTCTCTTGATCATCATTGCAGAGAAATTTGGGAACCTGCATTTACACACGTCTCATCGGGTCCATGTGTTCTGAACTATTAAACGTTAGGAATCAATTATTCGAGATATTTTTTTATTATTAAAGATGCTAGTTGTACTGTCAAGTCAAGGTTATTGAAGTCCGCCATTATCAGTTTCACAAAAATAATAACATGTTTGTTTCCATGATAACGAATGTATTGACAAATTTCGACCTTATTGCATTTGTTCTTCTTGCAATTTCCTTGATAGTACCTACATAGATTATTTATCAGAATTTCAAAAACGGCACCAAAAATTCATACATTTCTATATTATAGTTAACGTGCCTACATCGATTTAATAAAAACAAAAATGTAAAGCAGAATGCAACGAGATACCATGAACAGTTTATTGGTCTCATCAAGACCGGAACAATACAATGAAATGACTTGTCTCATGAATCTAACACTTCGGCTGTATAGTTAAGTGGCCGTGACGACATTTTGTCTTGTATACGAGAGGAGACCCGTGCCAACTAGTGGGACATTAAAAATACTTACCTCTCATGTGGCTCCTTTGGTTAGGATACTAACTAACTAATATAAATTGGAAGCCTTCTTTTCTACACGTTTGCATACAAGCTGAAAATCAAGCTGAAGCTTCTCTACCTAGAGCTAAGAAATATGTCGTTGAGATTTTTATTTGTCCAGACAATAGATTGCCAGCATCGGCTAACTATGCATAGTTATATAAATACACATTATAATGATATGTAGTTATTTCCCGTCGCGCCTATTCACGACAGTTGTATGTTTTAAGAATCTGGGCTAACTGTCTGTTGGAGATAAAGCAGCATTAGTGCTACGCTATGACGCAAGCATACATTTGCAAAAAGCATACAAATATTTTTCCATTTTCCTATTTGACCCTTTGGTTTTGATTAGAGTATGTACACTGTATACCGTAGCGTCCATAGCCCAATGGCTCGGGTCGATTCAATGTGATCGAAAGAGTTAAGCAACGACGGGCGCGGTGGGTTTGTGGATGGGTGACCGCTAGTGGCAAAATATCATGGACGCTACCGTGCTTCGGAGGGCACGTAAAGCCGTCGGTCCCGGTTGTTTTCAATGCTGGATACAGTCGTTAAGCCTTGTCGAAGACCTTCGGGTGGCTTGAGAACATTCGACACTGGGTTGGCTACTAACCCCTCCACCAATCCGCATTGGAGCAGCGTGGTCGAATATGCTCTGGACCTCCCGCAGCTGTGTCTGTGGGGGAGACCCGTGCCCAGCAGTGGGACGTCTATGGGTCGCAGCAAATACACCGTATTGACAGTGTTATGGCATGTTTATCAAAGTTTATGGTAATTATACCCCAATGTGATCTACAGAATTAAGGAACGACGGCTTATGGATGGGTGACCGCTAGTGGCAAAAATTTATGGGCGCTACCGTGCTTCGGAGAGCACGTTAAGCCAGCCTCGTAGACCTCCAGCAGACTTTTCTGTGGGGACCCGTGCTCACCAGTACATCTATGGGTTGCAGCACCAGATATCGTATGCCCCTACAGCTGAACCAACCGTACACCCCTAAAGGCGGTTAAAAGGTGGCTTCTTGGGTTTCGGACCTATGAGTATTTGATTTGATTTGAGAGCACCGTATTGCACCGTATGTCATGTGGTCCTTAATGTCTTTTAAGCAGATTTATGTATCTGAGATTAATATTGTAGAGTACCAGTAATGGCTAATGGTGAAGACAACACAAAAAAACATTCCTATTGATGAACAGTATTATTGTAATAGGTTTTTCACAGTTTTGCCCTAATGAGGTCCAAACCTATACTGCATCAACTAATCAATAACATTATCACCACTCTGCCTCTGTCCTTGGACCTTCAATCAAGTCATAAACTGACCTGGCTGTCTGTAATCTTACATATTATGAGAACAATTTGAAGAATAAACACTTATGAAATTATTATTTATTACTGTTTTGGCATTGGATTATATAATTATTTACTTATCTTAGGAATTGGGTCAGGCTGTAATGTTAGATTTATCTTTGTGTGTATAAAATAAAATAAAATGTTTATGTAGAAAAATTTCATTTACTATTGAGAACCATTACTTAATTATATCACTTAAAATAATATCACAGCTGTATTCTCTCAAAAGGGGTAGGTTGGAAATCCCAGTATTACTCTCACAAATTTCCCCTCGTAAAAACAAAAAAAAAGGTACAAGAAAGCTGTGATACCTGCCTTTTTAAAGCTGTTTTCAATAACTAAACCATATTAACCTCTAGCTTACAAATCGCCCTTGCGACCACTAGATCACAAAACCAACGAGGCAGAATTTATTTTAATTATTTGTTTGTCTCATAAAGGTTTACAAAATAGTTTTAGGGTACATAAGTTTATTTTTAGAGTATAATATAATGTAAGTGTATATATATATATTATACTAAGATATATTATACTTGGATTAGATGGATGGATGGATGGACTTTTAAGCCGTCAATGTGTCTTCTCTTTGAACTTCAATGGGTAGAGTTTATCAGGTTATTTCCATGAAAAGGACAGGAACTATATTTAGTAGGTCCCTAGACAGAATTTCAGAATTGGTATAAACAAAGATACAGTCTGAGAATGTCGATTAATTTTGACTTAAGACTCATCTCATTTTTTCATAAAAGGAATGTAATAAATCACTGGCCACATATGGCACATGAATCATGGGATAAAGATCACATGTGTCCAATTCATAAAAGGAATATTCATAAGGATGTTACATAAATAAAACATCCATTGTTTATTTTTCTACTGGATAGTAGGTGCGTTAACTGTAACATATTATTGTTAAAGGTTATTATTTCAGTTTCAACAAGGGTATGGTGTGGGAATTGAAGAGAAGTTTTATATGTAGATACTGAGTATGTGTTATGATTATTCTATTTTGAATATAAGTTATTGTACTACTGTTTATTGATTGTGGTCTATCCAAAGCCATTGTAATTTATATAGTTAAAGAAATAATGTACCCTGACATTTTCTGGTGTAACAGAAGACTGGTTAGAAATAACTGATACAATAGCTGTCTTTTATATCAGCTATTTCGAAAGACAGCAATAAATAGATAGTTTAAGCATAGAGTAAGCACCTCCGTGGTTTAAGTATGTGATAAGAAATTTACGAGATTAGAGTTTGAGCTATTTTTGTATACAATAAGTCCAGTGATTTGAAAACTATTCAGCAATAATTATTAATCATAAGGGTTATCCAGAGTAACAAAGTTATGTCAATACTTTAGAAGATAATGTTCATTAATTAAGGAAAAGTTGTCAGCTGGTATTGATAACCTACTAAAGGTCCAATAAAAAAGCTAAATGTTGGCAGTTTTTAGAATGAAATGAATATTGTATAATCTATAAAGAATACAGTTTACTACTGAATATTATCCAGTTCTTCCGGGTAAAACTTTTCACACAGTCTTAAAATATATGAAGAAACATACAAAATACGTACCCTTATAAGTACGCCGGATTTACGAAGCTTCTCATAAGTCCAGGCACAAAAAACATTATCACTAAACAACACACAATTCACAGTTTCCACTAGCACATTATCAATATCAGATTTATTGAATCCTCACCCGCGCTAACGAAAATCAGTTTCTTATTGACATAAACACAAACTGAGCGTCCGCCATATGCAGGTACGTTCAGTACATTCGTAACTACAAACTCTTTAACCCACATATTCATACAATAAACTCATGACAAACGAGAAATCTATTAATCGTGAGTTAATAATATATATTTTATTTATACTGTAGGACCCACTAATTTAAGAAACGCAAACATTCTAAATTCATTTTAACAAAATATCTGTCTTAACAACAATTTAGATTCTCATGTTCCTCTAACATTGGGTTACAGAAAACATGTTTCGAACGTACCCGCACATGCACCTAACTTCTCAGCGATGCGAACAGCGGACAACTTCAATACGCTTCAATCGCAAGGAGCTTTGATTTCGATTTACGGAAGAGTATAGCATGCCTGAGAGAAAGGGATGGATAACGATGTATTTTTTAAGTCAACGGCCTCTCTGAAGATAATGCTTGAAGCTTTGCCTTGAAGTCTTGAACTACGTTTAAAGCTGAACTGTGGCTTTTCGTAGCTTGCGGTCACTCGTACTTTTTCGTAGTTCGTAGTAATTAATAAATGAATGCATTTTCTCTATTCACTTTTAATTATTAGTACCTAAGTAATACTTATTTACCGCAATTACTTAAAGTAAACTGAATACTTTGAAGTGAATTTTCTAACAAGATTCTTTCTTTTTGTTATGTACCTACCTAATATTTAAGTATTATTTTTACAATACGTTTATTCCATTTAATTCCTATTTAAGGTTCTCCTTACTGTCCTATACTTAAGTAGGTACCTTCGCTTGAATGTAGAGGCAAGTAGAGGTCATGCCGGTAATAGGATAGAAGCACGCTAGCCTAAACAGTGAAAGTTGATAAAAAGCTTCAAGCAATTTTTTAATTAGCTAGAAAGTAAGAAGTTCGACTCACTATCTAGCATCTAGGAAAGAGCTCTATCAAAGTTCATTGAGAATTAAACTTGATAAAACTTGTATTAGAAAGAAATACTATTAGAAGTTGTTGAAAGAAACATACGAGTAACTATCGTTGAGGTAGAAGAGGTTGAACCTTGAACATAAACTTGAAGTTTATATTTATGTGGTAGAGCCTATGTACAGGTTTTGTAGTGTTCGCCCGGCGCCGTACCACCGCCCGGCAATGTGCCTTGTACTATTTCTACCGAGTTACAGTTGAGTAACAGTAACAGACTGATTAATATTAAGAGTTGTTTTCTTTCTGTGTTCACCACCCGCAACACAGGCCTACTACCGCGGGTGTGTCCCATGTGAGTGTGTAGCGTTTACGAGTACTTCGCCGTGCTTCGGAGGGCACATTAAGCCATCGGTCCCGGTTGTTTTCATTGGTAGAAACAGTCGTTAAGCATTGTCGAAAACCTTCGGGTTGCTTGAGAACATTCGACACTGGGTTGGCCACTAACCCCTCCACCAATCCGCATTGGAGCTGCGTGGTGGAGTATGCTCTAGACTTTCCGCAGCTGTGTCTGTTAGGGGAGACCCGTGCCCAGCAGAGTGACGTCTATGGGTCGCAGCTAGATATGTAGTTACACCGAGCGGCCGTGATATTTTATCAACATCTCAGTCCAGAATCATCTAACCAAATTTTATTATCTGACAGATCTCATTTTAGAATTTCATTTGGGACAAATTGGCTCTACTTCCCTCGTCTCAAATTGCATGCAATGAAGCCAACCCGCCCTAGGTCAAGGTCCAGACTCTTTTAATCAAAGCCTAGGCCTCCGTGATGTAGGGCGGATAGATGGAACGGCGTTTTATTGTGTATGCGTAAGGATGTCAGGAAATTGCTAGAAGAAAATGAAGACGCAATTGTGTTTTTATGAGCTGAAGGGAACTAGGAATGGCATTTTTTGATGTTATGGGAAAACGGCTGTGCCGCGAGGTATTCCCAAACATATTTCTAACGAAAAGTTCGTCCTATGTTCAACAGATCAGCTATCAGGCAGGAAGTCTTCGCAAATTTGCTGTCTATTGTAGTCTTGTTTAATTTATGTACGTAAGTAATTTTATTTACATTTTTATGTACCTTCGCCGGTACATAAAACATTTGTGTGAGTTGGTTGTTTTTTAGGTTTAAGACATTTATTCCACAAAGTACAATACAAAAGACCTCGGTCACTTACGTGAGAAATTAGTTTATATTTAAAATAACTTACATTACAAATCTATATATATAAAAGGAGAAGGTGACTGACTGACTGACTGACTGACTGACTGACTGACTGACATATCAACGCAGGGCCTAAACTATAAGGGCTAGAAACTTGAAATTTTGCACAGGGGTTCCTTTTATAACGTAGGGGAGCACTAAGAAAGGATTTTTGAAAATTCACCCCCTAAGGGGGTAAAACGGGGGTGCAAAGTTAGTATGAAACTTGCCGTTTTTGAAGTCGTTAGACGGGTAGACGTCGTTAATGGGTCTAATTCTACGCGAGCGAAGCTGCGGGCGTCCACTAGTATTTAATAAAATGCTCAATTAAATCATTTCCAACTGAGTGGTTTAATTAGAGATAGATTATATATAGATGTAACGAAGCTTTTTATCCCGGAAATTGTGTGTGAAATGGAGTAAACACTGAGGTTGGCGTTTGATTTTTAGTCGATATTCAATTATCGTTTGTTTTTAAATCGATTGATGGTTATCTCGGATTATGATCGGCCGGAATACGGGTGAAGTTAGATCTTTGGTGTAGCTAGCCGTAGCTAAAGGATTTACTTATACATATTTTAAAACATCCCTGGATGGTAGAGGTAATTTAGAACTTACTACGATTTGACACGGGCAGAGCTGAAGGCAAAGCTAGTTTCTGCATGTAAAGGATAATTCCGAAATATATAGTACTTGCAGTATTTTATGAAACTTGTAGTAGGTAGGTACAAGTTTCCTACTACTTACAAATTGAATGATATTTGATTTGAGAAGTGATTAAGATCGAAAACACAATGTAAGCCTAAATTGAATAAGGAGTAACACCCATTTTAAAATAAATCCGAAATCAGCTCTAGATATCTCGCATTGTCCTCTAGTAAAATAATTTTCGAATGCTTAACTTTAAAAATATAACTACATACTTACATAATAAAGAATGTAATATTTAATTATAACATATGATTTAACTCAGAAAACAGTGGTAGAATAAAAATAGACATCTAAAAGAAAGAACACATGTTAATTAATTAAAATATATATCGAAATTCCCCCAATACACCTTGCACACACTTACACCATACATCCAGGTAGGTATGAATGCATGTAAGTCGTACTGCACGAATCTCCCCTACCCGGAAGGGTATACTAAATACTTGTTTTGTTAGATAGGTTAGGGTTTCCACATTTGTATTGTGACGTGTTTTTATCTCCCCTACGTCTGTTATCCGATGTTTTTTGTTATTTAACAGACATGCAATGAGCGAAACTTGTTATAAGAAGAATCATCCATTACAAATATTTTGCCTGGTTTTAGTAGCCCTAATAAGAACATCGTTTAAAAAAATCTTTAAACTACTTTTTTATTTTAATTATAGCATTGTAATCGGTTCTTGATTAATGTGCAAAGCTTCAAATTACTCCGACGTTTCGCATGGTCAGTTTCCACCAGTTACCAAGCTAATAAAATGTTCATATATTATATTATAATAATTTTCATATATTATATATCGCTGCGACCCATAGACGTCCCAATGCTGGGCACGGGTCTCCCCCACAATCACTACTGCGGGAGGTCTAGAGCATACTCCACCACGCTGCTCCAATGCGGATTGGTTCACTTAAGGAAGGGGTTAGTGGCCAACCCAGTGTCGAATGTTTTCAAGCCATCCGAAGGTCTTCGACAAGGCTTAACGACTGTTTCCAGCATGGGAAACAACCGGGACCGACGGCTTTACGTGCCCTCCGAAGCACGGTATACATATATGTATTATATACTTTTGCTGTTAATATAAGCGATTGCTATTGTATATGCGTTTTATAAAGATTTCTCATAAACAAAATAAACTTCTGTTTAGCTTGGAGTATCCTTTATTGTTATTTGGTCATACAATTTAACATTTGAACTTTAAAAAGCGGTAAGAAAGATTCCTCGAACCCATTGTCGCCGGTTCGCCCATTAAGAGAGCGCGTCCTGACTTCATAACCACGTTCAAGATATTGTTAAACTATAACATTTAATTTTCTATTATACAATTCGGTACTTAACGGTAGGATTATACAGACTTATACATTCTATGTTTACGTGTATTTTAACACAATACATTTATCAGAAACCTACCCGTATTTAAGTACAAATATAAGAAATGCGAATGCCAATGCGCAGTAACTTAAAATTACTTTATTTTGTAGTAGGTACCTATCTTAAGTGTGCTATGTAACAGCGAAATAAAATATTTTTAATTTTGAATTGAATGAATATCTTTCATCCAACAAAACAACTTCACTGCACTATAAGTAGTTAATTATTAATTATCGTGGGTGTGTAAATGGAAGTAGGTACAGGGATATTATGACCCTTCGTGGCGGAACCCTCCTATTGTGACAGCTCACCTCTGTTCAACCATCTGTCGAACGCTCATTGAATACCTTGGGTCAGGTTATAGGGACGCTGATTTCAATATTTGAGAATATAATGAATTATTAATATTACCTACTCAGTTTGTAAGAATCTAAGAAGGGCCATAATATACCTAATATGACTGGATAAACCTACCTCATTATACTGCATATTGATTTTATTTGCTTACTAGCTTCATACGGGTGCTCCGCCAAATAGTTTTACATTACCTGCTATAGAGCTGAATATGCTGTAGGCGGAAAAACATGACGCGTCGCGTCGCTTCGACTCTGCGCCAATGTGGGTCGACCCTTAGGTTAGCCAATTACCGCACAAGGAGCACAAACTCCAGTCTCCAAGCTCCTATTAAGAAGTAAAAGAAAAAAACACTCAATAATATTTTGCCCAAATCGGGGATCGAACCAATGACCTAGCGCGTCCAATAGACCTACGAGATCGTACACGACATGGTTGTTACCTTTTTAATCTGTTCTGTGGTTGTTGCTGTCGTAGCACATTTAATTACAACATCTATCCGTCGATAAGCATTGATAATAAATTTCCAAACATTCTCTCAGCCCATATAATTATGCCCTAAATCTCCCTGTACCTATCCTTTAAGATATAAATGCACCTTTATTATTAGATGGGTAATGGCGTAGGATTATAAATTTGGTAAAATGTTAGAACGAGCATATAATTTGACCATTAATATCTGAACTGAACTTATACTCGTACATCACACAAATATTGTAGTGTCCTGTGATTATTTTTCAGTTTATCATTTAATAAATTTGTAATTGCATAGAATGAATATTATGTAATAAAATACAACATAACATGCATATTATGGATAGATAGAATATGTAACAATAATGATGGTAAAGTATGTTCTATAGTCTAGACTAGAATGTCTGGTCTAGAACTACTGCAGCTACTACTATCTGTGAGGGATACGCGTGCCCAGCCAGGAATATGTTTTCAACTTCAACATAATCAAAACGTGTCACATTAATTGGTTAATTGCTTTCCATTTCTAACCATTTCTTATTTCTAAACAAATCAGGCAAGTGGCTATATGTAAGCACAGTAGGTAGGTACCTAAATTCTCAAACGCTGTTATCAAGTGTAATCAACATTTCGCTAGCCACAAATTCTCAACGAACTTTGCAACGTTGTAACCAGAAAAGACGCTTTCGGCAGGACGGTTCTCCTTCTGTGCATCTAGAAAAGTGTCTTTCTACAATCTTATTGTGAACTTATGCCGTAAAATTAGCTTTTGAATCGTTAGCCAATTGTCTCACCCAATCATTAGCATTTGGTAGAAGGATAATGATGTTCTAGGCCTCCCGCAACTGTGTCTGTTGGGGAAACCTGTGCCCAGAAGTGGGACGTCTATGGGTTGTAGTTAAGAGGATAAGCCAACAGACAGCATAGATAGCTGGTACCCAAAGTGCTGCACCTAAATATTTAAGTATTATTAATGTTTTTTCAGAGATGATAAACTTCCTAGACTGCACGTCTTAAACTTAAACAGATAATTTCTTTACTTTGTTATCTTTTTTCTGTAATTAATGAACTCCTTAATATTTTAATCAAAACATGGATAACGTAACACACCTTGGAACAACTGAGAAACTTGTGATGTAAGTATGTACGTATACGCAAGGAATACATAGTGTGGCGTATTTCCCGCGGGCGCTATAACCGCGATGGGGCTGGGGTAGGCCCCTCGAATGCACTCGAACGTGTGCTGAGGAACAGAAATATCACTTCAAGTGAGAATGGAACGTGCACGGTTGAATAGGAACGGAGTTTAATGCGAATTGATTGGTGATTGACTACGGTAGAGTTGGTATGGTAAGTCCTCTAAAAATTTCAAGAACAAATTCAACCCCCAAGAGTATAAATATGCATAATATCAGGGGACAATTGTTTGTGTGACGAACACTTGTGTCTGGATGTTAATATATATATAAGTATGTATTTAAAAATATCTATGTATACATATCAGTCTCAGACACCCATAGTTTACAGGCTCTGCCTAGTTTCGGGTCAGATGTGTGATGATGTAAGGATGTCCTTCATATTTATTTATTACTAGTGAACGCCCGCGGCTTCGCTCGCGTGTAATTAGACATAACAATAGCTTCGTTTACACCTAGTAATATTATATAGCCAATGTCACACAGTGATGATGCAGCTTTCTAATGGTGAAACAATTTTTGAAATCGGTCCAGTAGTTTTTGTGTGAAAACATTACTTAAAAACAAATTTTATAATATTAGTATAGATAGTATAGATTTATATTGTTTTTAACATACTTTTATTAGGTCCACTTGTATGTAACTCACAATGTAAGGGAATCTTTGAGAGCTAATTTAACCATCTTCCAAGGATCGTAGCGTAATGAAAATTGGCAGCTGTATGTACTTCTGAAATGTATTCAATAATATGGTACTGTCGAGCTGATCTGATGATGGAGCCGGAAGATATTAGCTACTTTAAAGTGGAATCTTTGAGAGCTAATTTAACCATCTTCCAAGGATCGTAGCGTAATGAAAATTGGCAGCTGTATGTACTTCTGAAATGTATTCAATAATATGGTACTGTCGAGCTGATCTGATGATGGAGCCGGAAGATATTAGCTACTTTAAAGTGGAATCTTTGAGAGCTAATTTAACCATCTTCCAAGGATCGTAGCGTAATGAAAATTGGCAGCTGTATGTACTTCTGAAACGTATTCAATAATATGGTACTGTCGAGCTGATCTGATGATGGAGCCGGAAGATATTAACTGGAACTTCATGATGGAATAAGGTATCATAGTCGTGTTTGCACTTGTGGTAAGGTCTTGTAATGAACTTTGACCACGATTAGGTTTCAAGGTCTGATGATGAAGCCGGAAGATATTAACTGGAACTTCATGATGGAATATCGTATCATAGTCATGTTTGCACTTGTGGTAAAGTCTTGTAATGAAATTTGACCACGATTAGGTTTCAAGGTCTGATGATGAAGCCGGAAGATGGGCACTGGAATTCCATGATGGAATATCGTATCATAGTCGTGTTTGCACTTGTGGTAAAGTCTTGTAATGAACTTTGACCACGATTAGGTTTCAAGGTCTCATGATTTCTTTTTTAGTTGGATTTTTTATAAAAGTGTGTTTTTTTAGTTTTTTTAAACTATTAATGTTTATTTATTATCAGCGTCATTTCTCCGCAAAAGTACTGCCTCGTTGTATTGGTCGGAAAAGCGACTCCTAAGCTAGAGATCCTGAGCTCTATCCCCCGGGCAACACCTATTGGGTTTTTCTTACTTTAAATCTCTGGATTTGTTGTCCGTTGTATGACAATAGGCTCACCACCAAATTATTTACAGTACTGGGTGTACTACAACCACCTCTGTCTACCTTCAGGGACATACTAGCGTGATGTTATGTTATGCATGTTTCTCTTAATGACAAATCCTTATTTAAATTAGGTGAAAACTAATTACATGAGTCGTGTATTCCCAGCTGGGCGAAGTTAACGCGGCGTGTCATGTTGTGAATCTATACGAGACATGTCGCGTGTCTAAACCGCACCGTCTGACATTACGTGGTATATGTATCGGAATGAAGGTTCCAATAGACGACTTTTATAAAGGCGAGTCGTGGAGTTCATTTAGCTAGTTAATAGTTAGTTAGTAGCGTCCGTAGCCCATAGATCGAATTAGTTATGCAACGACGGGCGGTTTGTGGATGGGTGACCGCTAGTGGCAACATTTCATGGGCGCTACATGCTTTTGGGGGCATTTTAAGCCGTCGGTTTCGGTTGTTTTCAATTATAGAAATTAAATGTCACTTGCTGTAATGGTGAAGGACACATCGTGAGGAAACCTGCATGCCTGAGAGTTCTTCATAATGTTCTCGTAGGCATGTGAAGTCTGCCAATCCGCACTTGGCCAGCGTGGTGGACTAAGGCCTTAACCCCTCCCATTCTGAGAGGTGACCCATGCCCAACAGTGGGACACTGAAAGGGTTGTGGTGGTTGCGCTCATCCTCCTTGATTTTAAAACAGATAGCCCATCTATGCTACGTGTTTTATTTTCTAGATAATGGCAGTATCGGTGACACTAGCGCACTCAAACAACGGGGGACTGACATAATAAAAAAGTAATGAAATCACGTCCTATATAAACACCATATGGCTTCGTACGGTACCGAGTACGCTTTCCGATTTAATTGAGAGCGAAATTGCATCTCCGTTCCGACTCATGAAACGTTCGCCTCCGTTGAAATTAAAAGATGCTTACTTAGTTCAAGGAATTGATTAAATAGTGAGGTCACTGTATCACATAATTTGGTACCGTAAATATAAGTACTTTTATTGATTTACCGAGTAAAAATGAGGTAGGTTGACAGAGACAGATGTTATTTTAGTATTCAAGTGTTCGCAATTGATAAATATCGTAAACACAGAATCTGTAAAATTACGTCATACTCGAAAGTAAGCAATAGGCAATAGCGCATATAGTTAGCTGTGCGTGTAAGAAATACACCTATGATGTCGATTATCTATATACTTAATTTACTTATTAACTTTTACCTATTATTTGACATTTTTATTAGTAACAGCTACCTTATTTTAAAAAGGTTTACTTTCATTCGGCACCGTCTTAAATATAGGTTATATACTCTAGAATTAAGAAATGCTTGATTATTTTCTTAGTTGGTCGCAGGTCAAAGGTTTAAACCTGGAACACGTCTCTGAACTTTAAGAGTTAAAATTAAATGTCGTACTACTTAAGATCGCTCATGATACGTAAGCATTAAGCTTCAACATTTATTTACTAAGTTTTACTTAACCCGCAAGCTTTACTGACTTTGGAAACTATTTATAATGGACTAGTGGACGCCCGCAGCTTCGCTCGCGTGGAATTGGACCCATCCACTTGACTTAAAGAACGGCAGTTTCATACTAAATTTGCACCACAGTTTTACCCACTTAGGGGGTGAATTTTCAAAAATCCTTTCTTAGTGCTCCCCTACGTTATAAAAGGAACCCCTGTGCAAAATTTCAAGTTTCTAGCCCTTATAGTTTAGGCCCTGCGTTGATATGTCAGTCAGTCAGTCAGTCAGTCAGTCACCTTCTCCTTTTATATATATAGATTATTCACTCTTGAAACGGACACGCTTTAGCTCGGAAACGCCTAAGTGTGAGTGCACATGGTATGCACTCTAAAGTTTTATGAAAGGCCATAAAGGGCTGCGAAGTCTTCGGGCGCAGCGTGATGGGCTTGCGCAATAATTGGTTTTGGAACCCTGTTTAGCATCCAGTGCTGTTCCAAAGCTGTTAAATTTAAATTACACTTGACTTTACTCGTCTCTCGCATATTTCAATATTAGATGAAAGCTTCTTTTGATAGCGTCGCCTGAAAACGTCAGCAGGGTAGTTAATGTTTTTTGACATGAATTTGTTAATCAGATGCGCATAAACTAATAAAATTAGACGGCCTTTTATATGTCCGGGACACTTGAATCCGAAGGACACCGATTACTTTCCAAGTATGTGAGCAGCAACGTTTTTTTTTATTTTCGTGCATTGTCATCGGAACCAAATATGTGTGACAAATTTCAGCTCGATAGCTTCAGTGGAAGTGGGTGAAATATTGATTGCAAGATTCCAGGACATACCTACATGCATACATACATACGAGTGAAGTTAATAAAAGCTTTTAAAACTATGACAAAATGGTTTTTTTCAATCCAATAGTAGGATCAGTGACTGTTCACTACTGCTTCTCGGATAGATGAGGTCGGCACGTTCAGTACTACTATTTACTACATACATACTGCAATTTAAAAATTTTCAACACGAAATTAGTTTCCGTATACTTACTGCTCAATTACGCCCCATTTAAACAGCCTGTCCCCCGCCGCACACTGCGCCGTAATTACATTTGAAGCCTGCGATATTGCGTCCCGCACTCCCCCGTATACCACACTATACTGCCCACTTCACTGCTGCGTCCATTTTAATTTGATGTCGGATGTTCATACTCCATTAGCTTTCAATTTACGGTGGCGAGTGTTGGTTGATTTTATATTATTACCATATTGTAAGAATAAATAAAATTAAAACCAAATTTAAAACTTTTTAAATATTTTTTTTCTTTTCTACCAATCGCAACTTTTCCGCACTCAACCAGGGTTTGACTGGTAGAAAATGCCATAAGGCATTAAGTCCGCCCATTGTATATCTCTTTAGAGGGGTCAATAAAGTTGAATAAATAAATTAAACTATAATTTTAACTCAAACAAATGTTGGTTTTTTTCCAAAAGCTCTAAAGCTATAATTTTAGCTGAGAATTATATAAGTTAAAGTGTTAAGGTACAATTTGAGGTCAAAGATATTTTTATTTTTTGCTACTGTTAATCTTTTGATTTCTTTACTTTGTTAACAGACAGGGTCACTACTGATTGCGAAAACGGGCCCGTAACAAGTCACTGTCCTAGTATACTTACTTAAATATAAATATTCCTTGCACCGCGCCAAGTGTTATTTATTTAATTTACGTTCCTTTTTTTTTTTTTTTTATCGCTGGGAAATGCAGTTTACGCATCCCACCCGGCCATAAGGTCGGGCGGGTATGTGGGACTCGACGATTACGGAATACCCACTAAAACCCAGCGGCACCCTCAGCGTTGAAGGGAGACGTCACAGGATCGCTTGCGCATTACTACCGTGACGCCTCGGCGCGTGCCTTTGGCTCCTACACTTGTTTTTACGGGGGAGGAAGGAGACGCGCATAGCGCATTCTCCTTCTCCCTGGTCTCCTCCTTCGAAGCGAATCTGCGAGGGCACTTTCCTCCCTTGTCCGCTCCGCGGCCTCCTTATGCGCGATCACTGTCTCGCAGAAAACGGACATTTCTTTCCAACATCTCTCACTGCTGAGCATAGCGTCCACTACACTCTGCAGCGAGAGATCCGTACCGACAATAAAAGTAAGGGAGTGCCTTTGGCTGGTCCAGGCTACGCATTCCTCGAGGGTATGTTGAGCTGAGTCTACCGGCGCGTCGCATTCATGACACGAAGGGGTTGCCTCCCGCCTTGCCACTCGATGCAGATACTCACCGAAACAGCCATGCCCGGTAAGTATCTGCACCAGTCTGAACTTCAATATGCCGTGATGTCTCATCAGCCATCGATCGAGGTGTGGGCGGATGGCCTCCACTGTTCTCAGACCAGCGACGGGGGATTCAAGATCGTGCTTCCACTTTCGCATTAGGGCGCCGTGCGCAAGGGACCTAATTCGGTGAACCTCCTCTGACGTTGGTCGCTCGCCCCTAGCCCTTGCATCTGCCCGGAATTTATAGACCGTGGTTAGCACCTCTGCCTGAAGTTCCCACGGAGGGTCGCCTGCAAGAAGTGTTGCCGCCGTCCATGACACTGTACGGTAAGCTCTAATTGCTCTCTGCGATATGACCCTCTGAGGCCTCCGCAGAAAGGCTTTATTGGAAGCGGTGAGACAGTCTATCCAGATCGGAGCCCCGTACAGTGCCATGCTACGAATAATGCCGACATACAGGCTTCTACAAGACGAGCCCGGACCTCCAATGTTTGGCAAAAGTTTGCCTAGGGCAGCTGCTGCATTTATTAATTTAGGTGCAAGCAGGCTGAAGTGGGATTTAAAACTCCACCGCCCATCCAAGGTTAGGCCGAGATATTTCATCTGCCTTTTGACCGTCACATTTTCACCTTGAATGGCAATGGAAGCACCTCGAGGTGGGCCCCTGTGAGGACCATGAAACAGAAGCGCTTCGGTTTTAGAAATGGATACCCTCAGGCCCAACATTTGGATCCGATCGACGACGAGAGAGGTGGTAACTGTTGCCAAGCGTGCTGCTTCCTCGTAATTCCTACCACGTGACGTGATGAGCGTATCATCCGCATAGCAGATCACTTTTGATCTTGGCAGGAGTGGGCCACGCAGAATCCAGTCATAACCGATATTCCACAGAATCGGTCCTAAGACCGATCCTTGTGGAACACCGCGCTCAACACGACGTTGGTAAAGCCTACCGTTGGAACCCTCCCACAGAATTTTACGATCTAGGAGAAATGATGCCAGCAGCCTCCTGAGGTACTGTGGTATATTATGATACCGAAGCGCTTCCATTAGTATCTTGAATGGGAGGCTGTTAAAAGCATTCTCCACATCGAGCGACACAGCCAAGACAACGTCCCCTTCTTCCACCGCCCTCGTGGTGAGGTCTTTGAGGGTAACTAAGGCGTCTATAGTTGACCGACTTGCCCTAAAACCATATTGTGCCTCCGAGAGACCAGGACCGACTTCCTCGAGGTGCCTGGTGAGACGGGCCGCTAGAATTCTCTCGAACAGTTTTCCCGTCTCATTTAAAAGGACTATAGGCCTATATGATGAAGGGGAGTTCAAAGGACGACAAGCTTTTGGCAACAAAAATAATTTCCCACTCTTCCACGCCTTTGGAAACTGTCCTGTGCGTAGGCATTCATTGAATAGTCGTTGCACTTGCTCTCCGAGATATTCAGATACAACAGCTAGTAGCCGACCTGGAATGCCATCTGGTCCTGGTGCTGTCTTCTTGGACCGAAGGCGATCTATTGCCAGGTCCATCTCTCCCTCAGTAATGGCAGGAATAACTGAACTCTCGACATGTTGTTCTATACTGGGAGGCTCACCAGTCGTAAGGAGAGAATCTGGGGCACCCGGGAAGAGCTTAAGGACGATGTTTTGAACAAAATCTTCTGACATAGTCTCTGTGATAGGAGCGCTTTGGCCACACAATTTCTTTCGTGCCATTCGGTAGGGGCGGCCCCAAGGATCTTTATCCAATGCAGACAACATCTCTTCCCGAGCGCGGGACTTTGCTAGACGAACTTCAAGCTGCAGTTCTTTTTTTGCATCCCGGTAGACGGTATACAGCTGCTCCTCTAACACCGGATTAAGACCATAGTGCCTGCGACACCTGACGTAGGCCCTACGTGCCCTGTTGCAGGCAGACCGGAGGTCGCCAATGTCGGACGTCCACCAGTAAACCTGGCGGCGTATTGGTCTTCGTCTCACCTTCGGCATGGCGGCATTGCAAACTTCAGTAAGAGACTTGTGTAATTTGTCAGCCAACTCCTCGGGATTGCTGCTCTCATTATTTTCGGAGTAAGACCACCGCTGGACAATGGCAGCTTCTTTCGCTAGGTCCCGATCCAGTTTATTTAAGGCCCAGCGAGGAAAACGACTTGGGCGACTAAAGGGAACCACAGGTGTAACGTTGTTGGAGATCTCGAAACGAATATATCTGTGGTCAGACAGAGTCTCCACACTCTCCTCCACTCTCCAGTTCATAACTCTACGAGCAACTGCAGGGGTAGCAAAGGTTAAATCCACTATAGATCCACCCTGCTGCCGCACGCAGGTTTGGACTGCTCCTTTATTAAGAAGGGTCAGATTGGAGAGCAGTGACCAAATCTGAACAGCCCTTCCTCTAGCATTCGTGGCAGGACTACCCCATGCACGGGACTTTGCATTAAGATCTCCAAGCACTATCATTGGTCTTGAAGCCAGTCTGCCAATAACTGCTCCGATAGCATCTAAATGCGCTTCAAATTCCAACAGACTACGGTTAGGAGAAAAGTACGTGCCAAGAATCACGTATTCACCCCATTCAACGACAACAAAGCCCCGACCCCTGTCGATAACTGTAAGACCAGTACTGCCTCGGGTTAAAATTGTCACTGAATCGCCTAAATCTCCAGCCCAGTTAGAATGATTTGGAATATAATAGGGCTCGCAAGCCAGTGCTAAATTTATATCCCACTCTGCCATGGACTGCATTAGCAAGTCTTGTGCTGCAGCGCAGTGGTTTAGATTCGACTGGAGGAAGCTAACATGTCGTAACTGATTCATGATGACATATTAGTTTCCTCCCGCGTCATTGGATGTCTTTCTCCGGAGGGGACTGAGGACTGACTCTTACTCTTTGTTTGGGGTGGATTACATTCTCTTCCCCCCATCATATGCCCAGATGGAAGACCTGCGTCTGCACAGACTGCACAGTGGAGATCTCCAGTGCAGTTGGAGGCTATATGCCCCTCACGGCCACAACGGAAGCACAGATTACCGCGATCAAAGCTGGATGGACACAGCGCCCTCGTATGTCCTATACCCAAGCATCTGTAACAGCGCATCGGGCGTTGCTCAAGTACCTGGATCCTAGCCGAGCTCCATCCGACCAAAACTCTCCCGGCATCAGACAGTATCTTTGCAGCCGCCACAGGGCACCTTACATTGACCCTACCCACTCCACCTGGACCAACGCGTACTTCCCCAACCTTTACAGCCTCAGCAGAACAGTTACCCGTGCGAGCTACGGCAGCCAAGACTTTCTCTTTGGTGACTGAGTCGTCAAGGCCCGTAACTATTAAGTCAACACATTTTACAGGCCGTACGACGTTGGCCACCCCATCCAATACGGTGCGCAGCTTTTCAGCAAGCTTATCAGCCTGTTCTGCTGTCTGCTCTTTAGGCAGTTCCAAAAGCCTAGCGCCAGTGGCGGAACGACGCACCCTCAAGCCAGAACCAATACCAAGCTCCTGAAGATCGACACCAAGCTCAGCCTTCTCCAAAACTTGGGCATAGGTTACTCCCTTCTCGGCTGCTTCCGGCTGAAGAGTGACAATAACGGCTGCCGTGCGAGGAGCGGTAAGCTTTGGCTTGGTCGGCTGAGAGACGGCAAGAGGGATGACCGTCGGGAGGGTTGTAGCTGGTGGGGTAGTTTTGTTTCCCTTACCCCTTCTTACAACCGTCGACCACCCACCGTTCTGGGGCGCCTGCAACTCACTTAAAGATTCCATGGTCACTGGCGCTGTAACTGCCATCGTTCCGTTTTGACTCGAAGCCTTATCCGTACTACTTGTGATCGGTGCCAGAAGAGACGGATCCGTGGATGCTGAGGACAACGTTGACATCGCTTTCTTTTTGTCCGCTGCTAGAGGCGGACGGTAAGTTTTCGCAGGCAAAAGGCGCTCTTCGATTCCAGCAAAGCGGGCATCCAGCATGACGCCAACGGAGGACACAATCGACCCTTTTAGCTCCTCAATTATTTTACCGTCCAGGACAGTTGCGGGCTCCTTTGCCGTCACCATCAACGCCTTCATGTTGGAGAATTCGCGCCTGTGAGCTTTCAAATCCGCCCTTAGACCTTCCACTTCCTTCCTAAGTCGGCAGTTATCTGCCCTCAGATGACGCGTCTCGTCTCCCTCTGACCTGGATACCAGGGCGTCCACTATGTTTTGCAACGTGGTCGCTGAGTCCTTCAGCTTTTTGGCATGAGGTCCTTTCAAACTTCCAGGTTTTTGAGCTACCTCTAATATGGCTGCAGTGTACTGTCCTGCAGCAGCCCGTAATTCCTCAGTACCCAGCCTGGATGGATCATCCGTACAAGCCTCAATGGATGATTCCTCCGGATCCAAAACTGGCTGAGTCCCCTTTCTATAAGCCCTACTTCTCAGGACTTTGTCAAAAGCCACCTCCTTTGCTTCGGATTCCAGTCTTTTTAATTCTTCCCTGGCACGGGCCAGACCCTCACCCCTCCCTCTTCCCGCATTTTTACCCCGGCGGGCTTTATTAATTTTAGCCGACACTTTTATTTCGGTCTCCGTATCGGATTCCGAATCGTCGTATGCCGAAACCGCAGAGTGTGGCCTCTTGTTCCCCAGGGAAACATCAGTTCCCACCTCTGCGTCCGAGTCCATAGCTCAAGAAAAACATATACTTAATAATAAATAAAAATAAAAACAAAACAAAACACAAAGAATACAACGAAGTACCCACAAACTCAGCGAGCCGGTTGGCAAAAATACAACGCACGACTACAACTTACTCCCACTACGAACAAATCCACAAAAAACAAAAAACAACCGTTCCGAGAAACGGATCCTGCCTACCAGCACCGTAGTTAAGCAGATTTTTTTTTCCTGCGTTAAACTATTGCAGACAATACAAACAAAACAAATTATTCGACTATTAGCCCGACAAAACGACACACTATTGGCATAGGTACCTAAATACCTATGCAAATTATTATATTTGAAGGATAAGGTTTTCAACTCCTTATTCTCCAAATAAGTGGAATGAATCCACGACTCAAATAATTATGACACGTGCCGCTGGCAGAATGAGCGACACGGGCCCGATCAAAACTATACTTCGACACAACGAATACCTACAACCGCATGAAAGAAAATGCAATTCTAAAAATAGAACGAGCCGCGCGGAGCGAATTGACACAGGTCCGTTCGGCACCGCGTCTCGTCCCGCCTAATTTACGTTCCTGGTACTTAATAGTTTCTTAAAAAAAAAAACACCAATGGTATGGATTATGGAGTTTGGCCGCTTTCATTCAGGCTGCAGATTTTAGAGATACTACGTTCAGGCAAAAGTAAAGTAGAATAAACGATCCTTTGAGAGGAGGGAGAGAGGTGTCCAAAGAAAACCTATGGAGATAAAAGGCAAACACACTAGCAAAGGTTTTTCATACAATATTGCTATACAGTTTTAAATTCGAAATTTAAATAACACGATCATAATAACATGATGCTTTGCAAATTTTTTTTACAATTGTATTAGAGTTTTGACATGCATACATACCGTATTTATCTCTCGATCTGTATATTAAAAAATAGGACGAGCAATTGTACCAACTCACCGAGCATATTAACTTGAATGTGGTTACGCTGAACGCCGCTGAAGGCTAGATAGTTTCAAACAGATCTTAAACTACTGTGTGAGTCCGCAAGAAGCGGGTACCGGCAAAAGCCTCTACCCGTTTTACACAACATACGCATTATTAAATGAGCTATAGAATAAGATATATAATTTATTATGTGTGTGGTTTTTATTTACTTAGCTTACTGGTTCTGCTTATATCCTGTTGACTACTGATCCAGCCACCGATTCCCTCTCCCTTTAGCATTGCCCCGGTCGTGCCGCAATTGTTTAGTTACCAATTTGCGTCAAGCCCCATTCCAATGACGTCAGATGTTAAGGTAGCTACATATAATAGCACTGCACTACTGCAACGTTCGAAAAAAGGAAATTCTATCATCACTTTTGTCCCAATTTATAAAAGCGTGTTAAGTGGTTTACCAGCTAATTGGACGGCAGATTAGCGAAAGCGGCAGCAAATAAACCTCGGCTTAGCGGCTTACCTCTCGCTGTATCGACGTAAACCGATGAAATGGATTTTATTTCATCGTTTCAATCGCGTATCTGTTTGTTGGATGATTGGATTAGCCATGAAGGAGGTCATATGAAATCGAAAATCATCTGTTATGAAAAAATCAACGTTAATTGCTATTCCCAATATTTTGGAATATTTCTAGTGACTTTCGTGCTATATTTTGGCTATATAATTATTGCCATATTAGTTTAAATAAAAACTTAATGTTCTAAGAACCGATAAACAGGCAGAGTTTGTCTGCCTCCACCCTCCCCCTCCTCCCCTCCTGTGTGCTTATATTTTTTAAGAAGATATTTTTTATTTAAAAAACGTTTTGAATATAAAAACTTCATTCTCGTTTAATCCATTGGTGTTTTCAACTTTTCTTGAAATACCTAAGTAATAAACTTTTCACTACCTCATACCTTGTAGTACTAAAACATCCTTAATAACACTCATTTAGCGGCTTTTGTTTCCAGTAGTCTTGGGAATTTCGCTCCAATAACCAACCTTTCACCTGCAGACGACCTCACCGCACGGTAAATGAGAGAAAAACCGAGTAATTAGGGACAGGGCAGGCCGATAAGGCTGCTGATGAAAAAGTTGAAAGAATCCTTATTAAGATACGAATAGGTCGTCGGCAAGCGCCCCTTGCGAGAAATCGATTCGCGTTTGAATCATTTTTTTTGTTTTACGTCTAGAGCTTACGTGGGGCGATGAATCAGGACTATTGGTTTTTTGCATGCAACCATGCCAGTGCGGTCGGTTGTAACAGATTTTGATTTGACGTTAATTTTTCCTGCATTTTTACCCAATATATTCTGCGGATTTCAATACAAAATGTACTTACACATTTGGCTTACCTGATACCTCCACATATTTAATTAAGTAGGTCGCTAAATTAGCAGAACTACACACAAGGTTGTGATATACATACCTAAATATATTTTTGGGGTACGCATTTTATATGAGCTTCTCAATTTTTGCCTTGACATTCAATCATGCGAAAACCTTTAAGTATAAATATCCTTATAGTGATGTTAGAGCTCACTCGATTCTGAAAAAAGATAAACCGAAGTATCCTACTAATAAACTAAAGTATTTATGTTAGAGTTATTGTTGCCCAATCACGCAAAGCATGAAACTTGGCACATTGGTACCTACATGATAACCTCGATAAGAACATAAGATACATATCATACACATCTAGTCTAGTTAAAACATTGTGTGCAAATTATTAATTTACGTACGGAAATGGGTATTATCGAAAAAATCTTCTTTAGCGGAGACAACAAAACTTAAAAAACATAAGCTCATTTTGTTCTTAAGTTCAACACAACAATAAATTGGTATTACAAAAGCCTTCAATAAAAATTTCAGAGCGCTGTAGCCTTCTAAAGAGTCTATTGTGTTCATCTTTCTAGTGTTGAAAATTAATTAGAGCGAACGCTTTTATTGAACCAATTGCATTGACCTTTGCCTTCCGTTTAATTTGGCGTAAACGACAAATAGAGAACTCACTCGTGAAGAATAAATCAATGTCTAGCGAATCGTATTTAATGAGTATGTAAAACCAGCCAGTTGATACTAAGTAGGCAAGGTACAACTAAATTAGAGAATGATTAGTTAGTTAAATGGTGAGCCATTCAGACTTCTAAGTATTTGTTGTTCATTTTTAGGATATCTATTTTGTAATAAAAATCTGCCATAACATTGATATTTCGGACTTCCAGATCCCTCTTTGTCTACAGTGGTGTGTTCTCCCGAAATTGAAGATATCATGCAAATGTCATCAGTCTACCTTAGCATGAGTACCCATCAAGTAATTCTGTCCACGATGACTGGATTTTGGCAGTCGGTTTACGGTTTACGAAATTACGAGTCCAATGTACGATTGTAGAAGTGTCAATGCATTTGGATGAGAGGTTTGTTTCTTAGATTAATATTTGAAGTCGAACTACGTACGGACAATTCGATTGGGCTTTATAATACATAAAGTATAATGCTGTCTGCAACCCGAGAATCGCAAGTGTCGTGTAGCGGTTCCCACATTCCCGTGCCTAACATCGGACTTGTCTCACCACTCTAGATTTAGTTTAGAAAAAATGACTAATGTAGGTAGATTATTTATTGAAGCAATTAATGTAGGTAGTTTGTAGAAATACCGTCTCGACTTTCACCCTGCCTGCCGCCCTTACGTAATTATCGGGTCGTAAATGTTAAATTGTGTTATTTCTTTTCGTTTTTATTTTCTTTTAAACATGTTATTAACAGATTAGAAGATAAACAACACATATTGTGTTCGGAAGGGCGTGTCGTGACATGTCCCATCAGGGTTGTTTGACAACAGGATACCCCGCCTGCGGGTAGACGCCGTCACACGGAAGGCTTTTAAGGAGCGTCATTGTGTATACACCGCATATGATCGAATCACGCTTTTGCTGTAAAGGGTACGGCGACGCGTCGGAAGTAATGTCTCGCTTTTTAATTGCATTCTAGAGCTGCATGAGTTTTTGAAAAGACGTGAAAGTGTTTGCGGCGAGCTAACATATCGGCACTGCCTTGTGGCTAAATGTATTATAACACGACTATAGACGTTTTATAAGTATACTTAAGCTTATATACGTAAGCTTTACGTTAAGTATACGTAAGCTTATTTTTAAATATAGTTCTGAGTTATTGTATTTTGAGCATTCGTTGCTTAATCGTGATTTGTTTTGCATTTTAGAACAATTTCAATGAATAAACGCGTCCTCAATCAGATAGCACTGCACAGGTAGAACAAAATAAATTATTCTTTTCTGAAGTAGTCTCCTAACGTACTACAGTGTAATATATTACCGGCCTGGATTAGTCGAATTACCGTTTAAACCTCATTACCGACCGCACTTCCTACGATTTACTGAGCGTACGAATTGTTTAATGAAAAAAAAGAACCGCGATTTTACATTACTGGAATCCTCTCATCGATAAAACATTTAAATTAAATATCCAGTCTAATGACGCTCGCTTTCAATTCAAAGGAAGGAAGCGGGCGTTTCCTAATAACAATAATTCGTCAGACAATAACACCCCCGAATCATTTCGGCTGAAGCCCGACGAAATTACATGTCAAATGGTTGGAAATTCAGAAATATTCACCGATAATTTGCGCGAGCGGCATCTCCCCGGCAATGGATGCCCCAAACTCAAGGCTACCCACCACGAAGGATTGCCAACCCTATTTAATTGCGAATAAATATATAAATAACTGATTGCCTGTTGAATATAATCTAAACTAAGTAATCCAAAGTTAGTACAGTAATTTTCCTTGTATAATTGCTCATTTATATTATCAAGTATGTATAGGTATCATGTATTATCTCTGGGTCGTCGGTATCATCAAAAATATATTATGTATTTCCTTACGTCCTTAGTAACTACAACTTGACGTGCTTAGTTGTCAACAACATTTTTTTTACACTGATGAAAGTAAGCAGTAAGAATAATAAACATTAACTAAAACAGTGTTTTTTATTACGTACATACTCAATAAAAAATGAGATTTAAATTATAAATATAAATCAGTAACATTGTATTTTGAAATTAATATCCTTTTTCGATATCGAAAATATCAAATTTTTTATATATTTTAAAGTCATTTTGGCAACCCTACTCTGACCTCGATGACAAGAATATCTAAATGTCATTATAAGTTTGAGTGGAACGCGCGGAATTCCGCGCTGAGGGCTGTTTCAACGGTTATCGAGTTTATAGTATTTGTTAAAAACTTCCACTACGCTTTGCTATCAGATCGGTAATGCGACTCTCGCAAATGTAGATCTACCTTCATTTTTGTATATTCAAACGACGATATTGCAAAAGTTTTATTCCATGAACTTTATTATGTTTCTGTATCATTTATATGGATAACGAAAACCTATACTACCAGTGGTCGCCGAGTGGTCGAAATTCGACCATAATCAATTTTTAAGTTTTAAGTTTGAACGTTATAATGGTATATGTCTCTGGAGTCCTAGACTTTGGTATTGGTACTGGTTACGGGCTCCTGTTTCCGCAATAGGCACATCATAAAGTGCCGTTTTGCCAGCCTAGTTCCGTCCAGAATTGCAAGACCCTCCTGGTATCCCCACAGGGTCCCCGGAGCGACCACGGTGTGCCGAGGATTTCAGCCCGTTGATTAGCCACGCCTTCGCATTCCAGGATTACGTGGGCGGCTGTTTCTTCTGCCGGCAGGCATGCTCTACTCAGGGGCTGTTGATCATACCTTTTTTTGTTTTGTTTTACTAGTAGGAATCTTCTGGAATCTTCTTCCACTTTGAGCCACTGTCTTTCCCGGGGTCACTTGGTGGACGGATCGATCTCCCACTCTTGCCGCCCGCAACCCCAGAAGTCCCCATTTAGTCGCCTCTTAGGACAGGCAGGTTCTACCGTAGCTCTATACTGGTCCCGAGCTACTGACGGTCATACCTAGAAAAAGTAAATGTTTATTAGTGTGCAATGTCCAGTGATATTGCCTACGATTATGCGTAGGGCTATCCTATCGAGAGACTACAATCGCCTTGTCCGACGTGATTGAGAGGTCACTATTTCGATTAATCATCTTTTACTTAAGTAGTGTGTCAAACCAATGGTAGTGTGTGTAATGTTTTCTTTTATTTATCTAATGCAAATTATATAAAATTGTTAGCTTTCTGCATTTCTTCTCCGTATAAACTTTAACTTTAACTTTTAATATAAATTTAAAATATAAATTTCCTTAATAAGGGGTATATACTTTGTGCTTCACGTATTATTTATTAATTTATCGTTTATTAGAACGGTACAGAACCAATTACACTTACAAACACACATTAAATAATAATAAAAAGTGTGTTATTTCTTTTATACCATTATATTGCGTGCTTACAAACTGTGTTAATTCTTTATGATACCTAAGTAACATTATTATGGTGAGGAAAATTCTAAATCACTGTTCATCAAAAATCTGGGACAACATAAGGAAACATACCAGCACCCATCGACAGACTATTTGAAGTGAAGCGACTACCAGTGTCGTTGAAACTAAAAGATCAGTGCTAATGCAAATCCCATTTCCGAAGTGTCGGAAATCCAGCGTCTGAAAAAGAAATCCGCCAATTGCTTGACTATCCAACGATAAAGATGGACTTTATCGAATTTAACTTATCAATCATCAATAATAGGTACGCATTTAAGTCGTAAAAGATGCTGATGGGGACTTCTTTGTGACTATATTGATATAGATTACGTGCAAACGCATTTTAAGTCTGATTCAGGATGAAAAAAAAAGGCGTAGCGGGTGATTTAACCCTCTTGCTGCAGAAGGGTCGATTTTCTACCCATTATAACCATGTCAAAATCAATAGTTTGAAATAAACACTAGATAGGTAGGTATATTAGGGAGTAGATTCATCCATTTGCATCAAATATATCTATATATATAAAAGGAGAAGGTGACTGACTGACTGACTGACTGACTGACTGACTGACATATCAACGCAGGGCCTAAACCATAAGGGCTAGAAACTTGAAATTTTGCACAGGGGTTCCTTTTATAGCGTAGGGGAGCACTAAGAAAGGATTTTTGAAAATTCACCCCTTATGAGGGTAAAACGGGGGTGCAAAGTTAGTATGAAACTTTGCCGTTTTTGAAGTCGTTAGACGGGTAGACGTCGTTAATGGGTCTAATTCTACGCGAGCGAAGCTGCGGGCGTCCACTAGTTATGTATATAAGCGTATGAGTGTATAGATGGGAAACTGTAACAGTTTGTTATTAACGTGTCGGTTAACCCTGTTGCTGCGGGTGGGTCGATCTGGCAACACGCCAGCGGGGTGCAGTAACCACAAATTATATGTCGAAAATCGATGGATTTAAACAAACATGAAACAGTATTATTTGCATTATCGTTTATGTTTTAGTTTATGTTTTAGTCTAATTACAGAGATATAACGTTATGCCGAGCTGATATTTTTATTTAAGAAACAGTAATTGTGACACTTATAATTGGGTATACTTATAAATTGGGTACACTTATAATAAACTATAAGTAGGATACAATACATTAGCAATTTCAACCAGGATTTACCAGGAGTCCTATTTTTGAACTCGTACAAGAAAATCGCCAATCCGACTACGAATCTCATGGTCTATTTATCAAATTGACGAGTTGTCGTCGCTCGTAGCACAAAGACATTAAACTTATTGTATTCTTATCATATAGTAAATTTTTCTAAGAATTTTTATATCTGTGAAATTCAATAATCGAAGGCCAACCTATTATTACCTCTTGCACAGTTTGACAGTCTTATTGACAGCGCAGTGTATGCAAACTTTACCAATAAATAGACCACTACAGGTATCCCAGAAGTAGATGGGTTATGCCATAATCCAGCACGTCCAAGTGTGGATTGTCAGACTTCCCTTTACAGAATATTAATGGCATCTCAAGCCATCTAGTTTAGCGACTACATTATCGAAGCCAAAATCTTCGTTCTCGCGATATTGCAGATTGAACGGCAAGACAGTTTATTGCGAGAACTAATAGTAACGTCGCGTTAACCCTGTTGCCGCGGAACGAGCCCAGCTTGGCACGCCTCCAGCGACTAAGTAGCCCAAAACCGTGTGGAAAGCCTAGCATATCTTGCTATACAACAAATTGACGCTAAATCCGCTCTGTGTCAAATAATTAACATCATCCAGTATCCATTAAAATTATAATTTACACAGATATAACAACAACTGCGAGCATCCGACCGAGGTTTTTCCTTCGAGCTACGACATGGAGTGCTTCTAGACGACTGTGAAACAAGACAGGCAACGCACCTGTTTGTCCGTCTGTATGATAAAAAATAAACATAAACTGACAACAACCAGACCCAGAGGGGTCGATAATATTATGTCGCTCGCCTTGAAGTAGCGCTCTTTTTGTTTATTAACATGCTTTTATTAGGTTGACCTGTATTATCTACTTATTCTATCTTTGACTGACAGACGAATCCTAAAAGGTTTATCCCGCTGGTTTATTCACATTGACTACACGATCACAATTTCAATATCTTCCTGTCATTTAAAAAGAAAATAAGCTACATATTTAAAATTTTGTTTCATAAACTGTAAATTTAAACCCAAAGCTCGTAGTTATCCTACGTGAAATGCAAATCTACAAAACTGTTAAATTAATGTCATAAAATTTCACAGTGCAAATAATAGTCGTTTTCCGGCCATTATACCTTATTCGTTCACTTCAACCAGCGAAGGTTTGTTCATAGGACCGTAGCCGGAGCTTCAGTCACAATGTTTTCATCAGCCAGCCTTCCTTTAACATGACCTACATTTTTCCTCTTCGTTTCTCGAATTGAAATGGAAAAAAATGTCGCAGTTTTTGAGAAATTATGCATGCAGCTGGTTGCTCTAGTTCAAAAACGGAAGAGTCTAAATTACTTAATAAAAAAAAACAAGTATTTGTTTGAAACTTTTTTTTTCCTTGTACATACAGATTACATCTATATAATAAAAATGAATCGCAAAATGTGTTGGTAAGCGCATAACTCAACAACGCCTGGACCAATTTGGCCAATTCTTTTTTTTAAATGTTCGTTGAAGTTCAAGGATGGTTTTTACGGCGAGAAAAATTTGAATATTCATCCCCTAAGGGGGTAAAACGGGGGTGCAAAGTTAGTATGAAGCTTTGCCGTTTTTGAAGTTAGTGAATGTGTAACGCGAGCGAAGCTGCGGGCGTCCACTAGTATGTAATAAAATAAGATATTTAGTTATTCAATTCACAACTTTAATGAAAAACATTTTTTTTGCCTGCAAGTACAAGTTTCCTTGCACGTACATAGGTAGTGCACAGCATAGTAGCTCTATCGCTCGATTGAAAGTTGGTAGGTACTATTAGTTATTGAAGAACTTACCTATTTATTTTATCGATGGCTTACACGCTGTGGAGAGTTTTCACTTTTCGATCTTCTGGACTCATTGCAGGCAGAAAGACCTTCTACATAGTAGTTAAACTAAATTTTGCAAGTTTAATTAACCGTTATACCTAATATATGCATATTATGTTATGTTTGGTTACTTATATTATTGGTAAAAGCAATAAAATTACCATGTTGTGTCAAATTACATCGAATTTTTAAATTATCTGGACCCAAGACGAATTTGTTTTCGCATTTTGAATAGATCTTCAAATTAAAAACCGTGTACATTTTTAATTTATTATTACAGTTTCAAAACTAAACAAAGTAACAGCAACGCGGTCATACAATATTCAGCGAAAATAATAGCTGTTTGTGGGCCATTGTGTTCCGTACATACACGTAGCGAGCGTCCACAAAGGGTCTGGGTATGCTTACCATCAGAATGTTTTCATTAGCGCCTTAAACATGGCCTATATAGTGCTGACTCACCCATATCTTTTAAACGATTTTATCCGTATTTTTGTTTACCTACTTTCATTAACGAGCCGTAGGCTTCGATGACATGAAAAAAAGGCTTAAGCTTATAATACTTTTATGCGATTTAGACTTTAGAGGTCCAAATTTACCGAAATACCGCGATTAAGTTGTCTGAAAATGATAGTGACTTTAATTTAAAAAAAATTAGCTTAATGGTTATTAAAAATATAAACTTGAGAAACGTTTAAAAATACTTGCATATTCCCTATTGTTCATAGTAGGTAGGTATATTACTTTCTGTGTTATTTTAGAGTTACATACCTATACATAGCACTCATTGTTACCTCAGGTTGTAATGCCAATGGTTGCGTCGTGCCAATGGTGTACAAAATTGGTTTTGGACGCCTCTATCTGGCGCCAATGTAAACATATGACAAAAGTTATGGCTCGCCTGAACAATTATGACGATATAACTCGTGCTATAGCCAGTTTTGGTTGTAGTAGATTGGCAATTTTTCATAGCCAATCAAGTTCTTTACACCTGTACTAAATCTACAGCTGTATTTAAGCAATGGCCTTCTTGATTCGTGGCTATGTAAGCCAATCCATCAGCGACATTTTCTACCACAGTGGCCACAGGACAGTATGGTTTTTGAATTAACAATTAATGGTTCTTGAATGGAAAAGGAGCAATGGGTCGAGAGCAGTGGTCGAGAGCCTCTTTACCCTTCTTCGTTTTTCATAAATCCTTTAGTAGGTACTTACCATAACCTTAATTTAGGCTATGATTTATGTTATTACATATGCATGACTTTAATCTTTATTATTAATTAAATGACTGATCTCTTTGATATTTTAAAATTAATTCACTTTCAACATCCATGTACCTACGCCTTCTAGATAAAATGTTGTTGTCTACCTACATTACTAGTAGTAAGTTACGTAATGTCATAAGAATGGTCATTCTCTCGCCTACTATTACAAATTTAATAAAATACTTGACCTGTGTAGTTAAAAATTGCAAGTAGATAGGATACAACAAAAAAATATGTACCTAACTTTAATTTCAGCTAATCGTCATACTAACTAAACACTTATTTATTTGACCACAATATAAATTATAGGCGCAAATGGTGAGTTAATGCATAATATTAAGTAATTTTTACAAATATTTAAATATCTCACTTATATAAAATATTAACTTAACTTGAAATATGCCAAACATAATATAACGTTATTTTAAAAGAGACATTGTTTAATGTCTACATACTATACCTACTTATTATATAATTAAAATTACAAAATTATATCTATTTATTTTAATGAATCCATACAATTCCCAAATATTTAATAATTGAATTCTTAATATTTATACTGGTTTATAGTCACTAAAATGACAGTTACCGAGAATCACTGGTGGACGAATGACTCATGAACAAGCAAAACAAACTGGTTACATATTCTTGTACCTGTAGATGTAAGTCTTGAAATCTTGTTAAATTTGCTCATAATCTTGTTAAAATTACTTTTGTGAAGTTTCTAGGGCACGTTTAACAAGACTGAAGCCTGCACTCTGACGCCTAATTAGCTCAGCATCTTGGAAGACGTAAGCAACTAAGTCTTCGATACGCCATTCATACTCCGGTAGCCTCTGTAGAACGTACTACATTATGTATTCTTACTACAAATCAGAATGTAAATATAATTGGAAGTATAATATAATATGTTACATAAATGACTATTTATAGGCGACGGTGACCACTTACCATCAGGTGGCCCGTATGTCTGTTAGTCCGTCTATGTAATATAAAATAAAAAAAATTATATGTTTCATATTTGATAAAAGTACACTGTTAACTGTAATAATTATGTCTAATGTACATGCATACTGCAAAGTATATAGTAGGTAATTATTATTCTACAATAATAATAAGCTATCATTGGATGAATAGCTAATCCTACGATTAGCTACATTTAGGGGTAACAGTCACTAAGGGATGCCTAAAGGAGGTCCAGCTGTGGATTTTAAAGGCTGATGGATGAAACATTCCAAATTCCAAGCACGCGGCGGCCATTCGCGGCTTGGCCCGGATTGAGCGCAATCTCATCATTTCTACGATCATCTTGTTTGACTCAAGAGCCTTTTTGTTTCAGTGCACGAAAAGTAATACAGTGTAAACATTTTAAAATAACCACTACGTTTTATTTTACCGTGTTCTTGAAACGAAACAAGAACATTTTTAATTTCCGGCTCGGAAAACAAAATGCAATCATTAATTTTCTTGATTATAATTTGTATGAAGGGAAGGGAAATTCAACTTTATAATAAGTAATAATCGCCCTTCGAGAAGGTGGACAGACGACCTGAAGACGGCGAGAAAACACTGTATTCAGAAGGCATAGGACCGGTCAGGTTGGTGACGTTTAGGAGAGGCCTATGTTCAGCAATGGACCTCAAAAGGCTGATTGATGGATGGATGAATAAGTTTTTAAATAGACTTTTTTTTAACGTAGGTTTTTATATGAAATAACTGTTTTGCCGACGTACAGCAAATCCCCAGAAATTTAAATAACATAATTCTCTGAAAAATCCAGTAATGCAAATTAAAAGGTACAGCTTTTCACAGTAAGCTTCATATTGTCAGACTGAAAACTGAATATTATATCTTGGAACTTACCCAGCTAAAATTCTATTTCAGAAGTAACTTACTACACTAAACTTAGTTTAGTTTCAGAATATTGAGGTCCTCGTCAAATTTCTCTCAAACTGAACTAAGTTTAAAATTTACTTAGGTTAGATAGATCAGTTTTTTTTAATACATACTTTACTTTACATATAAAATGCCAACTAAAATTTTATACTTATATGCAATGAAAGAAAATGAGTTTCAAAATAAATATTTTTGTCATGTTTACATTCATAATCTAATAATTATTTAAAAAACGATATTCAATAAATTAAAAAATAATGTACTTACTTACAAAAAGTTAATCAGGATACCATAGGCCAGTAACCTACCACAAAACGTTTCTTTTCTCACTCATTAATTATCTTATGAAACAATAAATATATTCTGATTAAATTAAAACAATCACTACAGATTGGAAACCAACCACAATGTAAGTCAAATAAACACAAGAAGCTTTAGTATTTTATTAAATTAAGGAATTAAGAGACACGCATAGTTCCGTGGTTATAAAGGAGATGGCCGCCGCGGCTTCCCCACAAGTGAGAAGCGACAGTCAGTCGGACTACTCACTTCGTCAATATTATATATTTTTTTATTATTTGCATGGGACAAAAAAATTATCTAACCAATGGTACAATAGAAGAAGGGTAGTTTTGTTTGGCAGCCAGCGGAATATTGGGCACAAAATGACGATGAATTTCACCGATAGTATTGGGCCTATGGCCTACCCAATACGAATGTAAGTTTTTTGAATAAAAATATTCAAACTCAAACCGTGCGGTTTCAGTTTGAATAATTTTTGGTTTCACAGTTTTTATGTGAATCTTTTTTTAATATTTCAATGTTTTATAATTTGTTAATATTATAACTTGAATGTTTGGTTCCGCCTATTTATGTCTATTTAAATCTGCTGATTTCTAATATTAATAAAAACAATAGATAATATTTAAATAGTTTTGATTGTTTATGCTGACTGTTATTATTGCATTAATTATTTTTATGCTTTTCAGGGCATATGGAATATAATTAATTGTAAATTTTGCTTTATTAAATTAAGGTTACCAAATTAATTTAGGTATCTTATTTATTTTTTGTGGTTTAATTCCGTTTTTATGTTAGTAAAAATAAAATCAATTTTTATACTTTCTACTATTTAGTTCTACTATATTATGTAGACACATAAAATCTTTGGAATTTTGTGCAACTATATTAATCTTTCTATTATTTTTATTTATCTTTATCATAATATTATGAGAGAAAATCCAATAAGAGAAATCCTGGGAATAAGAAAGCGTTGTGGTGGATATATCTTTCGTGCGAATTGCCAGGGTCGCAGAGGAGATAGAAGAGCACATGCTCGGCTGGAACATTCCAGAAGAGCACCAGGACCTCGTGATGGACCACTGGAGGCAGTACCCGGCTGTCAACAAGTTCTGGCACTACGGCCTCGCCTTCATCTACACAATCCTCATGTTCATGTCGCTGCTCGGCAACGGTATCGTCGTGTGGATATTTGGCACGTGAGTTATATTTTTTTACCTTTGTCCTTTGACATTGACATTCCAGTGGCTATCCAACTCGCCTCTCACTCGTGGGGTCCAGGTTCAAATTACAAATCCAAGGGGCGTGTTCCCCGTTATGACTTGTCTAAGTTATGAAGCTCCGTCGTTTTTTGTCGTCGTTTCGTGTTTATGTGTTGGTTTACATAGAGTGAAGATATTGCGTAGCAGTCTCCTACAAGAAGCCTAGTGGTCCACTAAGAAAATTGAAAGTTTAACACTATCGCTTATTATGAATATTTTGGAGATTAAGTTAACTCGTGTGCGTGGCACAGTCATCTTGTAACATAGAAAGAAAGTAGGTACTACCGACTTTCGGCCCGAAATAAAAACGCATCGCGACTGAAGAGTGACAAATGGTTTTATTCTGTCTTGGTTATATGAAATAATAGCAACAACAAATACGAGTAAATAGGTAGTTAAATATAAACATCGAAACTACGTCTGAATATAAACTTTCAAACAATTTCGTCAAGATTTATAAACTCAGACAATTCTCTCAAGTGGCTCCAACGATTCCTTGGCCCGAGAGGAGCAAGTTTGGGAATGAATTAACACTTTAAAGGATCGGAAGCAGATGTACTTAGTTAATAATTCCGAACAATTTGCCGCGCACTACGCCGTCAGTCGTCTATTTAATTAAATCAGGTACTTTTTGAATAACAAACAAATTAAAAAGCGACAGCATACATTTGAAATAAATAACATTGCAATAAGGACGTTGAAAGCACAGAAACGACATCATCCATATCTAGTTTTTCAGTTCAATGAGCTCTCAAAAATAAAGAATAAAGCAAATTCTAAACAAAAATTAAGGTAGCGTATTAAGGCTAAGTGACACCTACAGATAACGTAAAATTATTTAAAAAAAACACAACACAGTACGAGAGCGCTGAGCGGTACATCACGCCGCGTGAACTCAGAGATTTAGCACGACGCGCGACGTGTGAATGAAACTGTAACACACTTCAGGGAGTTACGTGAGATCCGTGAGATCTCTGTTAGGTAAATGTAGCACACAAGAGTTACAAGACGAGATTAGTGGAGCTTAGCCTATCTGGCAGTGACTTAAGCGTTTATCCGTTTCGCATTCCTCTCGCTGAAATAATTCAATTATTCATTTCTTAGCCATGTATTCGTCATGTCATGCTTACCACATATATTCAAAATCATATTGATAAATACGTTCTGTCTATATCTAAGCATAGTTAGAACGTATTATTATTTTGTTTCCTGTGTAAACCCTATCTATATGATAGTGTAGTAAGAACCGGGGTGCCTATATGCCTTATGTACTCGTATCTAACGTTATGTGTATTTACACGAAACATTTTGAGGCACTTTTGATCAAATTTATTTTATAAGCCATATTTATTTTTATTTTTTTCTTCTTTTTAAAGCCTAGGATTCTAGTATGAAGGATCGCTGTCTACCTGGCCTATGACCTCGCCACCAAACGTAAAGGGAGCGAGGTTACACAAATCACTATTACTACACTACACTATGCACTTAGAACAGATTGTGCCCTGCAGTGGGCTGGCCGGTAATTGGCTGTAGACTTGAAGCCATTGCAGTTTTCAACTTCGTTAAAGTTATGTTTTCTTTAATAGAATTAGATTAAAGTCAATGCTTGTGAACATACGAGTAAATACTTAAATCAATTCCCAGTAACAATAAAGCCAATTATAACTGTACCATCTGTTATGAAATCAGTTCAATATTGCTCTCCTAGTAATATTGAAATTGCAAAAGTTCCTCAGATTGAAATAATGTTTGGATGGATGTTTAGATCTTTCACTTTTGGATCTGAATCACTAATAGGATCGTTATAACATAAACAAAATCAGTTTGAAATGAAACCGCTCGTCGCGTGATCTGTTGATCTCTATAGAGTACAAAATTCATTTCAATTGTAAGCCATATTCATTGAATAAATAATTGTTATATTTATAAACCCCAATATTATGAATTAAATCCAACCTTAATAATAAGCACTTAAATAACTGCACTGCAAATATATTATTATTATTGTGGACGGATTATTCCCATAGTCCACTTACTGTAACAATCGGGAGCGAAAATAGTAAGACAAACGCATATCACGATTACGAATTGATTTGCTTATTAATGAATTAATTTAAAATATTAAATTAAATTATATTTTAAAAAATTATTAATTTTATAAATATAAATAAAATAAACTATAAATCATTTTAAATTGAAACCATCCAATTTGCTTTAAACTATTAAATTTAATAGCAAAATTAATGTATTAATAATTCAAAAGATTGAGTGAAAGTGGAACAAAAGTCCATAAATAGTTATTGTAACATGATACGTAAAGTAGGTCGCAGGTATTCTCGGAATAAGTAATTACATATTACTCATGGAGGTTCAGAAAAATAAAACACGGAAGCATGAAATTGAAACTATTTATTTAATTCATTCAGTTAAATTAAAACCAATTTTATGTATTAAATAAATACACTAATGGCCGGTTTCTGAAGTCTTCAGTTATATTATCAACAGCTATTGAATCAATAAAGTTAAACGTAAGATATATGTCGGATAACTGTCACTGGGTTTCTGAACACGCGAAGAGCCTTCCATTAACTATGAATCCGATAACGAGTACCTTAAACTGCCACTAGATGGGTCTCTTCAAAAGATCAAGTTTAAAATAGATATTCACTGTAGTTTGTACCCTAGGAATAGTCTTATTTGTAAGAAATATTTTTTCCATAGTCAATAAGTAGTAACACCTTGTTTTATTTACCAAATATTGTAATTTGGTATTTATTAGCATCTGTGCATCATAGTCAAATGTGAACAATATCTACAATTCTAATGTTTAAAACCGAAATTGTCAGTCACTTTTGACAAAGTCAAAAGTCAAAGTAAAATAATTTATTTCGATATTTCGATGTCCATAATAGAACTCGTATTGATCTATTGTTATGTCCTACGAATAACTGTAAAATGTTTCACCGGGATTTCTAGACTAAAATTCAATACTATTTAACACGTACTTAGGCAATAATACCTTCAAAGTTTTTGTAATTTGTCATAAAAACGTCACAAAAAACGTCAAATAAAGTTAACGAACCGGTAAACGGCCATATTTCGTCAGTTAAGTTAATCTAACTATAAACGGAGTTTATCTTACATTGGGTTGTTCAGAAACACAATTTGAAAAGTTATCGAACCGATAGCGCTAATGAATAGATAAACTGCCGTCAAATGGACCTCAGAAACCGGGCATAAGTAGCTTAGAGTCACAAAAAAATTTAATTTGACGCATATTTAATTGAATTATCAGTAGTTATTCATCAGTGTGCGTCGAGCCTTACTCTTGAAATAAGAGTTTACGTCGTAAACACAGGAAACGTTTCCAACTCGCGAAACCAACTTCCCTTACGATACGACACTTACTTGAAATCTGTTACAGAAATGTGGCGAAGTTATATTTAAGTTTGCGAGGAATAAAACGTTACGCCTTAGAGCCATAGAGTATAATCTATTACAGAATATGTTGTGAAATACTGTGCGTTTACAGGGATTGAATTCAGAGCTCAGTTACATTTCGGCCCTGTGCAAATTTTGTTCTTTTACTGCAAATGAGAGGTTCAAACACAGGTTTGCGTGAGTTTTAGTCTGAACTAAAATTCACGCAAATGCTCACGAATGTTACTACTTAATTATGTATTATGAATAACTTATTTAAAATGGGCTATTCTAGAGGAGAAACCGTCTATGTAAATCTTACAATAGTTATAAACATGAATTAAATATTAAATGTAGGATTATTTATTTCAGAATTAAAAAAGCGTGTTTTTTGAGTGTTTTAAACGATGTTGTATTATATAATGAGCTGTTACACGTTGCCCCATACTCTGGCTTGCACAAGCAGTGAAAATGTTTATTCAAAAAAGTACATTCTTTTACGAGCTTAGCGATACACGAGCGATATTACAAAAGTATTATCGCTCGTGTATTCGCTTGCATTGTATTCTGACATGTAATTAAAATCTTTCCCATTAAAATATAGGGCAGATTTTCAGGAATACTTTTGAATTGGCTGGTGGTAATAAAATTCACTGTAAGAATGAAAATGAAAATGGCATGGTATTTGTTCACATTTATATCATAAACGAAATTATTACTAATTACCTATATTATTCAGTTTGTTAATCGACTATATTCACAATTACACAATATACAGCACTTACATTGAAAATTATTTTCATATGTTTATGTGAGGTTCTGAATTCCACTCTATGTATTTTATTAAACTTAATATACAAACTTTAAAAAAAAGGATTTTTGGCTTTTTCACGCCAGTTTGTTTATTTGATTCGTCAAATTATATTATAATATTTTTTTCGTTAAAAGGGGACCAAAGATTTTACTTCACGTAGGTATTAATATCATGATGAAGTAAATAGCGCTCGGAACGAATACTTCTATCACATGTCACTCGAGCGAGGAGTCCTTAGAATTTAATCAAAAGCGTAATTAGCGTTGGAAGACAAATAAGACGGAGACAATAACAGGCTCATCATGTTGCAGAGCCGCCCTTGTCGGACCTTGTTGGGTTACAAAATGGATAGGTACTATATTTCGTAAGTAAAAATGTCAGAAAAAGAAGTAATATGTCAGAAATATAAATAACTTATTTAAAATACGATGGGATTGAAAATACCATGTTATGTAGAAACTACATCCATTATGGCAGGTTAAAGGTAACGTAGGCTAAAAAATAGAAATAGGTATTAAAACTTTATTTGCCATCTTAACAAATAAATATTTACATAAACAATAACACTACATACAAAATACTTGAAAAGAAGGTAAATTTGAAGATGTAACTGTTTTAAAATTATTAAAACAGTTACATATTCAAATGGCTTATAGGAAATGCAATAAGTAAGTGCATAGACCGAGAAAAACAACTGCTGTTTTCCGGAGCTATGAATTACGGAGGGCAGAAAATTACGATCACATTTTAAAAAAACATCCCTCTTAAATATGTCACATGATGTTTTAATTGAACACTTTGATAAATGGTGGGTCTATGTCGCGACATAGAAAAATTATTAAACCTTACGAGCTTTAAAATACTATTGTAATGTTATGTGATATAACATGGTGCTTACTGTGCTTACTTAAGCAATTGATGAATAAACACTGAAACATAAACACATTTTATGGCATCATAAACCACATACTTACGGCAAACACGTTAAAAAATCTTACCATATAGACACCCACCGTTTAACTAACATAGTTTTTGTAATAGATATAATACTAGAGTAATAAATCTATGGTTTTTGTCGACACATCTGGCAAGCTAGTATAGATTCTATAAAGTCTAGTATCGGATTGCGCTTAAAGAAAAAGTTATAGCAACGATTTCTAAAAACTATTCTTGATTAACTGAGTCGGTTTAAGAAAGGTTTTAAGGAATTAAAGTCACTTGCTATAATGGTAAAGGACACATCGTGAGGAAAACTGCATGCCTGAGAGTTCTTCATAATGTTCTCGAAGACATGTGAAGTCTGCCAATAATTATAAATATTTGTAAATCATAAACCATAGAATTAGTGTCAGCGTCTCCAAAAATTCAAACATCCAAACTTACAAATTTTACATATTTAAATAGGACATACCTACCTGACCACAACAAACCCCAAACGTATAATCAATTTCATTCACGCAACACCTAATACGGGATAATAAGAACATGACATTCCTACTTATTAGTAATTATCGTCCATTTTCGGCTTCATTGACTCGAATACATGTTTAATGATAATCTCCCTCTTAAACACATTAGCTGACTCTGTGTCACACCTCTCCAAGACAGTGTACAGTGTGCACATAGCTACTCAAATTACATTACCTAATCCATAGAGATTATACGCTATTCAAATTAGTAGGAAGGTTTTCACGAGGTTTCACGTTTAAAACGATAAACACACGCTTATGCAAGCTTGAATGTAAGATTCTTATGACACAGTATCAAGATAAAATAATCTCTAATTTTGAATAAGATAAATAATATATACTTTTTAAATATAAAACGAGGAAATATAATAATAATAAGAATTACCTTAAGTACACTTATGAATTTTTGCAACAAGCGGTGACCCATTCAGTTTGAACTCGGTCGATCGCACGTGCGCACGATGAATTGTAACAAAGACGTTGAAAAACCATGTAACAGTAACAAACAAACACACCATGCTCTTATTAATACCCTCTATTACTGGACTAACCACTACCCCTTATTCATAACAAAATAATAAATCTATTCTAGCTATGAAGTGTTCTGTCACTTCAATCACTGTCATTCAAATTCCGAATTGAATTTGAATTTAGAAAACAAAACACCGAAAGTTAAAAACGTTGGGGCAGCAACGGTTGACTGCATTATTTTTTGCTATCTTAAATAAATAAAAAAAACTCCATAAAAAATGTCTGTCGCAGATCAAAATCACTGCGGAGTCCAAGCAACTACTTCGTGATAAACCTGGCGATCTTCGACCTAATGATGATGTTGGAGATGCCGCTGTTCATCGTCAACTCGTTCTACGAGCGGCTGGTGGGCTACCAGCTCGGCTGCGACATTTATGCCGCCCTCGGCGGTTTCTCTGGCATTGGTGGCGCCATCACTAATGCCGTCATTGCTTTTGACAGATATAAGTAAGTAATATGGTGTGGGCGTAAATAGCTGCAACACAGTTTTTTCTTTAGCAGCTGTTTACGAAGGTATTTTTGTTTTTGTATTTTCCTTGTGTTGAAATACATACTTAAATAATTTTTGAATTATGAATATAATTGGTTGAAAGATACATCGAACCATTTCTACAGTGTACGTGTTATTAAAGCCATTGTGGTGCGGTTGGATAGGTGTGGTCAATGAGGACTGGGGACTGTTATACAACTAACGAACTGACCAACTAAATTTATTAACTCTCTCAGCTAACTGGCTCAGAGAGTTAATAAATTTAGTTGGTCAGCTCACTAACTAACCATCCAGTCCCTATTTAAGTCTTGTTCAAAGTCAGTCACAGTCGTCATGGGCGGCAGCGGATGGGTGGTGCTACAAGCTCGTATGCTTTCTTATATTCATAAAAAAACTTTATAACAACCACTATTCGTTTAACAGACCTCCATTCCTTTTATCGCGAACCGACATAGTACATATAATATTGCTAGGTGGAACGAAACTATTGTTATGTCTAATTCCACGCGAGCGAAGCTGCGGGCGTCCACTAGTACTATATAAAATAGCATCGTCATTTTTATTCGCATTTGAGTTTGATTTTAAAACTGTTAAGAAATTATTACTGATAGTCTTAAATAAATATCTTAATTGTTTTTATCGCAAACCCTGATTTATTTATCTACACCTTTTTCTAATGGTCAATCTCAGGTTGCATGTAGAATGAAGATTCATATGACCTAGTAACACTCCGGCTCTTGGTACAGTTTACTTTATTATAATGGTAATTGGCTTACCTACTCAAGTCAGTGCCAACTCAACTCAAGTCCACATGCATTGTGATAAGTAACCATACTGTTTACCTTGTTCAGGACGATCTCAAGTCCACTGGATGGCAGGATAACAAAGCCGCAAGCGCTGATACTCGTCCTCTTCACGTGGATCTGGGCCATTCCGTTCAACGTGATGCCGGCCTTCAGGATATGGGGAAGATATGTACCTGGTAAGTATCTTCCGTACATTATTAATATTGAGAAAACCAACTTCTTGCGAAATTGAATTTGAATTTGTGTTCGTATGAAATAAAATTATTAATTCCTTTGGAGTAGCTAAGCTAACTCGCAAAAACGTGTTTGATTAATTGTGTTGCCATCTTGGTCAAGTGGTCGAAAGTGTGCAATGCTAGAGGTCCAGGAATCGATTTCCGGATCGGACAAAGTAGGTATTATAGCCTTTTTCTAATCTGAAATTCCTACTAGTAGGGTATGTGTCTGATGTATGCCAATGTCCTTCGGGAAAAACAGGCATGATTTTATAACTGAGCTGCACCTCTATGCACCATCCTTTTAGCTACAACCTATAGATGTCCGCTGTTCTGAACGGGTCTCCCCCACAGAAACAGCTGCGGGAGGTCTAGAGCATACTCCAGCACGCTGCTTCAATGCAGAATGCTTCAATGTAGAATGTTCTCAAGCCATTCAAAGGTCTTCGTCTAGGCTTCGATTGTTTTTACCATGGAAAACAACCGGGACCGACGGCTTAACGTTCCTTCGAAGCACGTTAGCGCCGATGTTTGCCACTAGCGGGCACCCATCTACAAACCAACCGCGCCCTTCGTAACTTAACTCTGTCGATAACATTGGGTCGACGCGAGCCATGACCAAGCAACCAACCTACTATCCTCCCAAAAAGAATGCATAATGTCTTTCCGCAGAGGGCTTCCTAACGACGTGTTCGTTCGACTACTTCACGGAGGATCAGGAGACGAGAGTGTTTGTCGCAACTATATTCGTGTGGAGCTACTGCATCCCTATGGTGCTCATCTGCTTCTTCTACTGGCAGCTGTTTGGTGCCGTGAGTATTTAAAGTAATATTTTTCAGAAGATGGGACATAAATCAAGAAAATGTAAGTCCCTGGAAACCTCTAAATTGAAGGTACCTAGTCGATTAAGTAACATTTTGACAATTCATGTACTTCTATACATACTACTAAGTAATCTATATATATAAAAGGAGAAGGTGACTGACTGACTGACTGACTGACTGACTGACTGACTGACTGACTGACTGACTGACTGACTGACTGACATATCAACGCAGGGCCTAAACTATAAGGGCTAGAAACTTGAAATTTTGCACAGGGTTTCCTTTTATAACGTAGGGGAGCACTAAGAAAGGATTTTTGAAAATTCACCCCCTAAGGGGGTAAAACAGGGGTGCAAAGTTAGTATGAAACTTTGCCGTTTTTGATGTTATTCGAATGAAATTCAGTACCTATGAAGGTTTTTTATTGAGTTTCGAAAATCATCTCTTAAGGTAAAGGTTATAAGGGGGGTAAAAGGGGGGTGCAAAGTTAGTAGGTATAAAAGTTTTTCGTATATACCTATATTATTTCAATGAAATTTTGTATTTAGGTTATGTTACGTCTAATTCCACGCGAGCGAAGCTGCGGGCGTCCACTAGTCGATTAATAATATTATTCCGTTACAATGATTTAAACATTATGCGAGAGACAGAGCCGTTGATTTTAAATTAAATCTCTCATCTGTTCAAAATTAATATTTCAATTTTTCGATCAGCAATCATTTATACTCCATTAATTTGAATCCGATCGCGTGTTATGTCAGGCTTACTTTCATTAGGCTTCCATTTTATCAGCTTTATTGAATCGCGATTGAAGTTAAATAATACGAGAGATTAACTCCTTTCTCCTAACTCGTAAATACCTAGTTTAATGTAAAATCTATTTATAATAATGTGTAAGTTTAATTTATTGTACACAAGTTATTTAAGATTTTAACTGGAATTGTTACTACGTTATGTTACTATTAACTAGTTACTGGAAGTAGACTGTCCCCATTACTGGAACCGACTTTTATGAAACTCACACAAGCTTAGCTTTGGTCATGAAACCATGAAATTAAGGTACTAATACAACACCAAACAAATAATATGTCCATGCAGAAAAACGTATCTTTAACTAAGAACAACTTGAAGACAAGACACAATTTTGGATTGGTTGGTTGGTTTATGACGCTTTCTGTCTGTTACGACGGGTCCGTTGGCGCAATCGGTAGTAACCATGCCTGTTACCCCAGGTGTCTTGGGTTCGAATCCCACTCAGGACAAACATTTGTGTGACGAGCACTGGGTTTTGTTCTGTGTCTGGATGTTAATATTATTTATTTATTTATTTAACTTTATTGACACCTTTATAGAGATATGCAATGGGCGGACTTAATTCCTCATGAAATTTTCTACCAGTCAAACCCTGGTTGAGTGGGGAAAAGTTGCGGTAGGTGGAAAAAGCAAAAAAAACGATTGAAGTACCTACCTACGTATTTAAAAATATCTATGTAAGTATGTATATCAGTCTGTGACACTCATAGTATAGGCTGTGCCTAGTTGAGTGTCGGATGGCCGTGTGTGAGGATGTCCATGATATTTATTTATTTTATAACTAACTCATCTTTAAACATTATACATACCTAGGTAGATAAAATAATTATAAGCCACTTACAATCAGGTAGCTATGTCAAACCCTCAGGTCCAAACTGCAGGAATCAGGTGAAACTCTGTAGGTAAACATAGTTTCTTCAACCGCCGAGCAGGAAATTCGAGGAATTCCGAGGGTATCTCCCGAAGTATTTCATTTGAGCTGGTTCCGGATGCTGCTTCCACGGATACATAATTTGACCGTGATTCATGTTCATAGCTCATGCTGATCTGTGAATATTAAAGCTGAAAATCTAAATTTAATTTTTTGATAGTTTATTTTGCCTTTATGCCAATAGTCCATGATTTTCGTATTCTTATAGCTTTGCAATGGCTTTGACAGCAAGTGTAGTTATTTGGAATAGTCCTCAGGTAAAATCTAAATAAAATATATGTACCTTTAATAGGTTTATTCGTTTTCACATTGTGCCAATATTAATTACTTGACTTTATTTTAATCAAAACTTTGCGCTCATTTTAATTTTGTAATTAAATGTACAAGAAAAAATCTAATCTTTATTCCTGTATTTAATTTACGGGATATAATGTATCGTAGATCCGTCTGTATCAGGAATTCAGTGCCTGTTTATATACAGACACACAGACAATTAATATTATCCAACGTCTCGCCTCGAAACACTCGAACGGTCCGGGTTCAAACCCAAGCGGCACGCACACATGACTTCCCTAAGTTATGTGCGATTTAAAAAAATAATGTAATTTGCGGTAACAGATAAGGAAACATCGTGTTGAAACCAGCATGCTGAGAGTTCTCCATAATGTTCTCGAAGTCATGTGAAGTCTGCCAATCCGCACTTGACCAGCGTGGTGGACGAAGCGTAACCCCTCCATTCCTAGAGGAGACTGGTGCCCAACAGTGGGACAAAGAAAGGGTTGTGGTGGATTTTATTAAGGATATTCATTCAATAGCTGCTCTACCAAATTCAATTTAATCTAAGTTTACGCTGATAGCATCCGGTCCCATCTGTATATTTAGCAATAAAGAACCCCAAAGTTCGGCCTGATCGATAACAGTAATTCTACTGGATAAAAAGTTTTTCTAAGCGAAAGGATTAAAAAAGGCGCCCTCTTCGGCCCGAGAATAAATTATATATTTTGCTTAAATTTTAAGAAAATATATCAACTTCAAAGATTAGTCTCTACTTTCATTTATTCTAAGATTACATTGTTTTTATGATAACACTTGATGGCCAATCTTGCTATTACACTTTTTTTTTTGTTGCCATTTATATCTCGCCTACATAACTAGCTAATTATATGCCACAACCAAAGGATTGCGAAATGGTTGAGAGAAGTCCAACTGTACTGTCGGAATAGGAGAGATAAGTCCATCATAGTCCACCATGCTGGCCAAGTGTAGTTTGGCAGACTTCACATGCCTAGAACTTAACTCAGACATGCTGGTTTCCACACGATGTTACAGCATGTGATATTTAATAATCTTAACACATTAATGCATGCCTCTGGGATTTGAACACCGACCCTCTCCGACGGACCTAGGTATATGCATGGTGATACACAAGAAAAACACCATTGAATACAGACGATAAATTCAGGTACCTAAGGCTTACTATACTCGTTTTCGTATTCCGCATTCCGCTAAGCCGCCGGTTCCAAATCTAAGCCTTTCCCCAAACTTAAACAAACTTCGTTTCGAATTCGTCTTAGCCTTTAATCTCTTTCCTTACTGATCTTCTTTTGTCTTGCAAACATAAAAATATACAAGCAGCTATATAGTTGACTTTTTTAACATGCTTTTATTATTATTGAATGATTCGTGAGTGTCTGTATTCATAGTTGAAATTACCGGCTTACTCTTACTTACCGAATTAGCGTTCACTCAAAAGAGGAACTTGTTAAGGATCGACTCAGTCAGTACTCTACGCTTAAAATTAAAAGTAAGAAAAACCCTGGAATACTTTTCCCGACCTCGGGATCGAACCCAGGTCTTCTAGCTTAGCAGTCGCACTTGCGACCATACATCTCCCAATTGACCAGCTGGAAGGAGTAATGCTCTTTATAATTTTCTCTTTATGCGCGCCTAGAGCTTAGCTCTTTGCGCCTTTTAGCCTTTTTTTTTTCTTTTTTTTTTCTACCTAGGTACCAAAACCCCGGTAGAAAACATGAAATGGACGTTCAATGGTAGGATTTGAACCTAAGAAGTCGGTTAAATATATGACAATAAAAACCTAAATCCGTCTCAAATCTAAATTACTTGGAAAGTTTTTCTAGCACCTCAAAACTGGCAATTAGACGTGCCCTCTTACAAAGGCCCAATAACTTCTCTCATTTGAAATTAAATAAAAGTTTGACATATTCCCTGAGTTTGGTCGTTAAATTACAAATTCCGATAAAAGTTGGATGAAATTCCCACCTAGTTCCCATTTCTGAGCAGTTGAGAACTTCAGGTTAAAAGAAAGTGAATTGTTTATTATGTAGATTTCTTATGACAATACATTGAAAATTATATTCTTTGAGTATTATTAGCTACCTCTGCTGGACTCTGAGGGCACAGGAACGGGAAGAGTGGGGACGATTAAGTGAGGCCTATATCCAGCAGTGGACCCAAAAAGGCTGATGGATGGATGGTAGTTATAATTAATGTCACCGTGAATTCTATAGTGGAAACCACACTCTCATTATTTTCGCCGTACAGTAAGTTAAATGTCTTTGTTACGTAAGTACTTACGTCACAAAATAATGAGACAAACATGTGTTCCAAACTTCCAACTGTTCCAATAAAGACGGAGAGTAGGTTGCTACGAGTATGTATGTGTTGTATTTGTACAGACGCCGTACCGAGGGCCGGACAACAAGCCCTAAGGATATTATTATGTTCTAATAGGACCTTCAATTTTTGACCCCGTTTGTTGGTGTCTGGTTGGTGGTCGATACAACATCAACTTTTTTTCAACATATTTTCTCTCCTTTGTTGAATGGATCTTATAAATTATAAAAAAATTCTTATAAAAAAATTCTTATAAAAAAATTCTTATAAAAAAATCTTATAAAATTAATCTTTAATGGTACAATTTTAAAAATGTTTTTATAGCTCACACGCCTAAATAAGTTATAAAATATTATTTTTACAGTTTTTCAGGTAAGTACATATGTATTTTAATTAAAAGCTTTTATTTAACTTCATTCGTATGTACTCGTATCTTGTAAGTATGTATGTATGTCCTGGAATCTTGCAATAAATATTTCACCCACTTCCACTGAAGCTATCGAGCTGAAATTTGGCACACATATTTGGTTCCGATGACAATGCATGAAAATAAAAAAAAGTTTTAAAAAGCATTTAAAAAAAAAAATTTTAACGGTATAATTATTTTTAATTGAGTATCATCCTATCAGGACCGGTCATTTCTCTGATAATGGTAGCTATGTGTATGTTGTATATATTTTGGACTTATGAATTAAATTCAGCAAATTGAAATTATTAATTCCGATTAAGGACGAGAACATGAAAATATTTTAATCACCTTTGGCCAACCGATGAGCATTCTGTTCCCCGAAACCTTTTCGCTAGAAGCGGTCCGTTAACTAAAGACCTCATAAAGGCCGCCGAAATTATACTGCCAAAAAAATGTTCGTAATCATCTCTTTGAATCGTTGAGGTTTCGCATGGAAATTAATTTATTTCAGACATCAAAGGGAGTTTGGTGGCATTATGCGCAACCTGCCCATCTAATCAAACTAAGCTTCCTGTAGAACGTGAAAACATTACTTAATCATAAATAGCGTATTCAAATTTGTACAGAAAGGCGGTATCGTACCGTATATCATATAATAAAATAATAATAAGGATCTAATTAACTCGCTTAAAGATTTTAATATGGCAATCAAAGGGTTATGATGAGCTTTATATAGCCGATCAAGAATTGAGTCAATGACATTTCCGCAGTTCCTTACTATGAAAATGTATAGGTAACCAGATTCAGAAATAATCTAACGTTCTCTACGTCAGCCGAACCGCCCTTATTTAGCAGGGCATGGCAGACTATGAAATAAGCCTTCCAATAAGGAAAAAGGCCATCAGAACTCCTAAACAAATGGACCGATTTTGATGCGTTATGTTTTTGTTTGAAAACTGGCGTTTTCGAGACGGTTTATTAGCTATAATCTATATATATAAAAGAAAGTCGTGTTAGTTACACCATTTATAACTCAAGAATGGCCGAACTGATTTGGCTGAAAATTTGTCGGGAGGTACCTTAGAACCGGGGGACTGCTATAGGATACTTTTTACACCGTTCCGTTTTATTTTATTTTTTAGTGACAGTTGATACTTTGACAATAAGGAATTTTTGAAGTCGACCAGTTGATGTGTTTGTATTATAGAGTACATTTTAAATGTTTGTTTCGAGTTTCTATTAGCTTATTGTGTCGATATTATCATTAACAATACCATGCCGCGACCAAGACAATCAATTCTTTTCCGACAAAGCCGTAATCCACCTAGGATTCGAAACATTGCGAATCAAAGGGCACGTGAAGAGCGCCGCGTTAGTATGGCGACTTCGTGCTTCTCAATCACAGGAGCAAAACGAGGCAGCCACTGAAACGGCTAGGTTGGAAATGCGAAATCGTGGATCAAAGCTCAGAGATCAAGAACTAGATAATTTTAGAAGAACAAGAAGAAATTTATCAAGTAGGTACTGATTTGAATCGAGCAGCGTTTCAATACTATTTCAGAACTGATTACTGTCCGCCACCTGAACCATTACATTCATTGTTCCTTGGCGAAACACCAGAATCACGACATTTTCTAGCAAACATTCGAAAATATAATAGTTGTTTCCAAATGACCTGATTTGGGGTAGTCATTATGGAAGAACGAGGATTTAATCCGACATTAAAGGTATGTATTAATTTATTTAATTTTTGTACTTACAAAGAATAAAGTAGAACATTAACATACTATAATTATTACTATGTTATGTATGCAAATTATAAAAAAAATATTTATAAATCTTTTGTAGATACAAGGACATGGTAAATCTTACCATTGAATCGGATCATTACAACCTCTCGAAGATGCACAAAATATTTTTTTACAATTATACTGCATGGGCAACATGATCGACGTCAAGAGATTCAGCAATGAAAAGAGCAATAAACAAGATCTGCAGCAAATACTTCATGAACTTCATGCGTTGGTCAGGTTGTTCAAGAGTGCTTTGGAGCGCATGACAAAGGAGGACTACAAAGTGGTGATCAGAGCGGTTAAACATATAAATAAATGGAAAATAAAGAATCATTAAAATAATTAATTTGTTTTATTTATATTATGTAAGTACTATGCTAATAAAAATAAAATCAAAAATATACTCATTTATTTCCTGCGCGGAACAAAGTTCGCGGGGTTAGCTAGTTTAAGATAATCGGATCAGGTAAAGGCATTGATTTCCTACATGACAAAAGGGGCTTACTTGCTAACAACTTTGGTTTGCTGTAACGGTGGTTACAGCAAACCAAAGTTGGTAATGGTGGTAATTTTATCGTTTTATCGATGGTCCTGATACAAAATTTCTTCCTCAGGTCCGAGTGCACGCAAAAATGTTGGCGGAACAAGCCAAGAAGATGAACGTGAAATCCCTCGCCTCTAACAAGGAAGACGGCGAGAAGAGCGTAGAAATCCGAATAGCCAAGGTGGCGTTCACTATATTCTTCCTGTTTGTGTGCGCGTGGACGCCCTACGCCTTCATCACCATGAATGGTGCCTTCGGTGACAGGTAATTACAATACCATACAATATCTTTACTTGCTGAAAATGTGCTTACAAAGGTTGTTTATTATTAGTGTAGTGCTTACATTTGCTCAGTAAAGGTATGCAATTTTTTTAAATTTGTGTTAGATATACATGTACGATATACGGTAGGTATAGAGGGTGCACAAAATCAATTTATAAATATCCCAATATTTATAAATTTTAATTTTAATTAATTTTTTTATATTTTTATTATTTCATGTCAAATCCATCCAAATTTTTAGTTATGAAGTTAAATCAAAAAATAAATATATTATGTACTTGATTTGACCTATCTGACCTTTGTAAAAAAATAATTAAAACACTTTAAAAAACACTTAAAAAATTCCTCATTAAATCAATTTAATTAAAACTTGTGAAGTTTTTTTATATTACATAAATAATATCAGGTTCATAGACCATTTTACATTTCTCATAACATAATTTCATATTGTAACTTCAATTTTTAACATATCGTTAACTGCAATGTTTGACCTCAAGCGCTACTGCTAAGTGCCCACGGGATGGACAAAATCTTATTGGGTTTTTCATAAAATTTTCTCAAGTAGGTTGGATTTGTGAGTGGGACATAACTGAAGGAAAGGTAGCCATCCCCTTCACCGATATACATGCGTGATGTTGATGTAACATCAAGACTCGTTGCAATACTCGTAAATGCTGTTTTATCGTGGCTACTTTTGAAACGAAGTTCCTTAGTTTAGCGCGACGGTGATGACTGGTAGAAATAGTCACGTGAGGAACAAGCGTTACGTCCCCTCCATGCGACTCATTTTATATTTTCTAGCTCGTTAATAGATCATTCGCTTTTTAGCAGCTTTATTATTCCGCTAAAATTATGTTCTTGCGATAAAATCGCGACAAAAATTATTTTAACGCGCGTAAAAGTTCAACCCCCCGTCAAGGTACATATGACTCAGAATCCCTGTCACTTGTCAGGTTGTTTTGTTCCGAAGTTCATTAATTATACACAGCCTAGCTTTGTGCTTCGCGTTAATTAATGTACTTTTAAAAGCAAGCGAAATAAGCGGGAGTCGTCATGTAATTAATTACAATGTTTTTTAATTAAGAACATAAGTGCTACCGTAAGTGTGGCCGTGTCAACTTAACGATAAGGGCTAGTTTAGATTCTCGACAAGAACATTATTAATTGCTCCCGAATTTAATTACTCATTTATTTACTAAATACCTTAGCCTTGGCTTAACAAAAGACTTGGATTGGACCTAAATTCAAACATAACTCTGATGGAAATAATTATTATGATTTTTTACGTCATTTCATTAAAAAAAATTCATGGACTATAATTGTTTTTCATCGAATATGTAAGTATGGATAGCCATAACCCAATGGCGACTATTCATTATGATCGACAGAGTTAAGCAACGACGTGCGCGGTTGATAGGTTTTGTGGTGACCGTTAGTGGCAAAATTTCATGAGTGCTATCGTGCTTCGGAGAGCACATTAAGCCGTCGGTCCCGTTTGTTTTATATGGTAAAAACAATCGAAGCCTTGTCAAAAACCTCCAGATGGCTTGAGAACATTCAACATTGGAGCAGCCGTGGTGGAGTATGCTCTAGACCTCCCGTACTGTGTGTGGAGAAGAACCGTACCCAACAGTGGGACGATTATGGCTATGCCCCGCATTTTAAAGCCTACTTACTAAAAAGTTTCCAGAGCTGACAGTCTCGAAATTTACATTTTGTGATCGCCATTAACGTGTGCTCGTCGTTTCTTTGAAATAATATGTAAATGCCAAACGTTTTTAATATACGAAGATCGTGCATAGTCGTTTATCTGAAGCACAGTGGATATTATTCAATATAGACCGTATTTAAAGGCTGCAGGCTCCTTGGTGCTCTATTTTTGAACCGCTCGCGTTATCATATTCGTCAAACAGAACCAATACCGTTCTTCCTAGCTCGCCAATCGAGTGTTGAATATCAATTGTTTCATAACAAGTGAATAACAAATACGGAGTTTCCTTGTTCACGTGCTTTCGAAGAAGGAAAATCCGAGAAGAATATTATGGAACTGTGAGGCATGCAGGTTTCCTCAAAAGTTTCTTAAATCGCTCATAACTTTGAAAATTGGTTTGAAATCGGCAGCATTGCTGAATGCCGACCGCTCGAGTGACAGGCGAGATCGACAGCCACTGGGCTGTCTGCTTTGAAACTAACTAACGATTACTAAGTTTCACTTTGGAAGGCTTGCCGTTGGGAGGCCTGTCCATTGGGCCCAGTTTGATTGAGATATCAGTCGTTCAGAAGGTTTAAGTCGGCTTAGTAATATTGGACACTGGGTCTGGGTTCAAAGCCTAGTAGGTACACACCAATAACTTTTAAGTCACAAGTATGTGCAATTTAAGGAATACATTGTAACTTGCTCTAACGGTGATAGGAATACATCGTAAGGAAACCTGCATGCCTCAGAGTTCTCCATGATGTTCTGGAAGGGATTTGCAGTCTACCCACAGATTATTGGAAAGTTATCTGTGAGTCTACCAATCCAGTATTATAACCGATACGCTTTTTATTTCGCAGGACTATACTCACGCCTGTCGCAACGATGGTGCCGGCGGTGTGCGCTAAGATAGTCTCGTGCGTAGATCCATGGGTCTACGCTATTAACCATCCGAGATACAGGTCAGTACAAACTAATACCTCAGAATACATAGCCAGATGACAAACGAATACCTCAGAATACGTAGCTAGATGACGTTCCCTAGGGGGTCACAGGGTAGAGGTTTCCAGTAATGTTCATGAAGAGAATAAATAAGTAGCAACAACAAACCAAGCTGCCTCAATGTGTAGTCATCCACGCGAACGAAGCTTCGGACGTCCCCTAGTAATGAATAGGATAGTTTAACCATTAAACCAAAAAAACATTACTAAGAATTTGAAAGTACCAAAACTTTATGTAATAAAACATGTTTTACAAACATTTTTGTATAGCCAGGCAAATAGGTTCCTGGGTAGAGTTCAGTTCAACGTGCCCTTCAAAGCACGGTGAAGCCAGCCCATGAAATTTTGCCACTAGCTCAACATCCACAAACAAATAAATATAACAGGTTTCATAATACATTTTTTATAGAGTCGAGTTGGAGAAGCGAGTGCCATGGTTGGGAGTGAAGGAGCCCAGCCACGACAATGCGTCGGCTGCGTCCACTGGCACGAGCGTCGCGACCGCTCAGGCCGATGCCTAAACACGAACTGAACATAAACTCGCCTACTTTATATACCTACCCTCTTATTCATATAAAATTAATGAGCATATCGTAGCTGTATGTAAGTGCTTTGTCACTATCTTTCAAAAAGAGTTTTAATAAAGAAGACTAAACACTCTATAGCTAAAATAGGTTTAATAATTTTTATGAATACGACCCCTAGATATTAGTTAAGGATTGTTACCCGATGACGTGGCTTGATTAAGGATATCGATATAACTAGAAATAATGCAACCTATCACTGTATAATAAATATCCTATTTAAATACAAATAGATAAGTATTTAATCTAGTCGAATACAGTCCGTGTAAATAAAGTTTCAACTACACCTTTTCATGTTTAATTACCATGAAATAATATATGTAGGTTAACAAAAGTTTTGCCACGTCAGAGCGCGGGATTATTAGCTCCGCCATCCAAGTGTCGCATAAACGGGCATGCAGGAAGCAAATGACAGCTCTATTACGCTGTGAAATGATCGCGGTTCCACTTTGTTTGCTTCTGATGTCTGTTTACAAACATATTTACTTTTCGATAGATTTCACCTTTTCAGAATTTTGTAGGGCGAGTGTAAAGTTTTCAGGTATATGATACTGTTAAGTGGCATTATAAATATAAAAGTAAACAGCAATTTTTGTATTTCTAGAATATGATTATTCATACTGAACAGGTTGCACTATTTTAGTTTTTCCGTAAAAAACTTTTATGTATTTTGCGCAAAGCAATGTATGATTTTGTTTAATTTAAGGCAGCTTAGAGCATTTTTCATGTAAATTAAATGTAAATTTTAATTAATATTCATTAAATTAATTTACATTTAAACTTATTTTTTATACTTAACATGTTTGTTAAAAATAGATCGGAAAATGTTCTAACGCTCAACTTAAGTTTCTCATGCAAGCAAATATAGAAAAATACTAAAAAAAATGTATAAGGATGATCCCGACGACTACGGCGAATATAATTATTTTCAAGCAAATGAAGTTGTAAAACTGAAATATGTTGTTTATTTTCATGCCTTAAACACAACAGAAAATAGTTTACCGTTTATAAATCATGTATGATTAATTTCATACTAGAAAAACGTATTAATATTTTTACTGTTAAGTAGAAAAGAAAGAAAAAAAGAAAGCAAAACAAACAAAAAATAAAAAATAAAGTAGTATATTAAAAAATTAACATGTCATCTATAAACGTTATACTTATACTGCACGTTAAATTATTTGATACGGGCAGAGCCGCGGGAAAAGCTAGTAGAATATAAGACAGCTGATAAATTACAGTGATAATTATAGTTGAGTAACGTAACTAAGCATCTCATGAAAGCTTATCGTAGCGCGTAGCAGTAAGCAGTTCGCCACACTCCTAATTGCTACGTGCTACAGTTTTATTTCATCGAGCGCTACGAAAAGTGCTACGAGGAAACGAAACGAGCGCAGAAAAGCGGCTTACAGAGTGACCTATTTTTAAAATTTAATGAGACTGTCCCGAAGTATATACGTCGTATATATATTTAAACATATCGTCACGCCTGTATTTCCCCAAGGGATGGGTTAGTGTACACCCACTTCATATCTTCTCTATATTATAAAAATGAATCGCAAAATGTGTTGGTAAGCGCATAACTCAACAACGCCTGGACCAATTTGGCCAATTCTTTTTTTTAAATGTTCGTTGAAGTTCAAGGATGGTTTTTACGGCGAGAAAAATTTGAAAATTCATCCCCTAAGGGGGCAAAACGGGGTTGCAAAGTTAGTATGAAGCTTTGCCGTTTTTGAAGTTAGTGAATGTGTAACGCGAGCGAAGCTGCGGGCGTCCACTAGTTATTAAGATATATTTAGGTTCCATGTAGTTGCGACCATGACTTCTAGCTTGCTGCTGCAACCCATAGAGGTCCCACTGCTGGGCACGGCTCTTCTCCACGGATAATTGTGCAGGGGTTAGTGGCCAACCCACTGTCAAATGTTCTCAGAACCCAAAGGTATTCGACAAGGCTTAACAACTGTTTTCACCATTGAAAACAACCGAGACCGACGGCCTAAAGTGCCCTCCGAAGCACAGTAGCGTCCATGAAGATTACCACTAGAGGTCACATTCACAAACCGACCGCGCCCGTTGTTGCTTAACTCTGTCTATCATTGAATTGACGCGAGCCATTGGGCTATAGACGCAGCCTGCAACCTCTAACGGAATTTACCCGTGTACCTACCATTAGGTGAAGCCCCACACACGGGTAAATTCCGTTTACCTATGAACCCACTGCATTTATTAGAGTTGGAAAATACATTTAAACTTATAGTTATTAAGCTACGATTAATTGTAACTACCACAGTAGGTATTAAAAGTGTCCTTCACTCTTATGGATATCATGGAAACCCTATATTTACGACTGGCCACGCGTTTTTATCGAAGAATTATGGACCAGTGAAGATCGAAAGACATTTAATGACTACATTTCACTTTAGCACGGTTTTTGTTCCGAGATTAAGAGTTAAATGAAGCGAGCAGTGGTTTTTTCTTGTTGATGTGCCGATCCGCATTTGGACATGATTGTTTCATAAGTATCAGCATAGGGGAATAAAAAAATGTGTATGTCTATTCTTTTGTATAGATTTCGTCCGTCCGGATTGCACGGTTGGGTCAATAGGTAGGTAGTCACCGTCCCTGTAGCTCGGGACCAGGATAGTGCTACGGTTGCTCCTGCCTGTCGTAAAAGGCGACTAAAAAGGGACTTCTGGGGTTACGGGCGGTGAGAGGGGAGCTCGAACTGTCCATCTTGTGACCCCGGAAAAGACGACGCTGTTGGGGGCTGCACAGCGTTGTGTAACCGGCCCGTAAAGAGCCCGTCTTGGGCGCAGCGCTGGCAGCGGCGCGTTCTACAAGAGATATATAAACTATGTTAATAGGTATATAACACACTAGGTAAGAAAAAGAAACATACGTAGTAAATATATCATGTACTTGTGAGGCACTCCGTGCGGACGGCAGCGTCTGGCCGAAGAGAAACCTGCCTCAGTTTCCAGTTTTCCAAGTCAGAAAAGCCATCGTAGTAGCCAGTAAAGGTAAGCGTTACGCGATAGAAAGAGACGCGATTTGTAGGTGAATTTATCAGTAGGTTATGAAGCGCTGTGTTTCAGGAGCCCCTATTTCTTTGATTGATTTTGGGGAGTGAATCTTCTGTACTTGTACTATTATGTATTCTGTGCAGGGAAGGAAAGGAGACGCAGTATAGACATTTTTCATACAAAACTAGTGTCGCCGATTTGCGGATGAGTGTCTAACTAATTAAACCGCCTACTTTCTAAATCCACCTAGCGATCAAGCAAAGAACCAATTAATAATTTCATAGTTAAATAACTACTAATAATTGTCTTTTAATGTTTCTAAAATGTTTCAATACAGCAAAATAAAACAGACAAATAAGCGACATCTATTGGTGAGTAGAAAAAAAAGAATAAAATAAATACAAGGAAAATGTTATACTGTCAATTTGTTTCTTCTTCCCATTTCTTGCTTTAGCCTCATGTAAAACGTGAAATAAGAAACTGGTAGACAACTACCAACATCGAAGCCTTTTATATGAACAGATTTTCACCTTAATTGATAGTAGGATGTAACGGGAATACTAGGTATGATAAAAAAACAAAGGTCTATTAAAAATGATTTTATTTGAATCTGTGGCTCGTTCGCGCTACTCACCCGAACAATCGATACAAGTCAAAATTCTAAGTACACTGTATTTTATATTATGTATATGGAATGTAAGTGAATATTTATTGTGAACAATAATTTACGATTCGCTACAGACTCAAGGACCGTATTATACTCGTACCTCACTTGATAGAATTCAATTCAGCGCTGGAGAGTTCAAATTGCCAATTGCCAATTTACCTATTCGCTAAATTAACGATCGAAAATTCATAACAAATAACGATAAAAAAAAACAAACATAATGGGATCATAAAGGTCATGATACAAGCGAAGAATGTCGTTAGTTTTAATTTAATTGTATTTTACTGTTTGTACAGCGGTACAAATAAAGATATGTTTCTGTAATTAGGTACCTATGCCTTTGCAGTTAATCCATACAATTTATACTACAAACAATACAATTTGAGCTTCACAGAATGGACATTCAGATTAAGTTGATAATAAAATCTAGAACGATTTATTGAATTTCGCTGCTTTAAAAACACAATTGGATTAATATTGACCTAGAAAGCCAATCAGGTAAACTTCTGTCTATTTTACATAGAAGACACAATTTATACATTTTTAATGTAAAAAAAAATAGTGAGAATCTGAGCAAAATTCTGTTCCTTTGTCTGCAGCAAACTTATAGTCAATAACATTTTAAAATTCTCTAATGCCTTCTTCACACACATTGTGGTATACTGTCTAAGAAATGGAGCAATCACCAGTCTTTTTTTATAATTATAGCTGTCTTTAATTATAGCAGATTTTCGTGGGAACCAATTTCATGCATTCCTATAGTAAATTTAATTAAAATTGCTTAGTGGAAATTGGAAGCAAGCGAAGAAAATGAAACTAAGTATATGCAAGTATAACCAAATATTCAAAGTATATTCATAGAACTGCGATTTCAAATATAACCTTTTAATAACCAATGCTCAGAAATGGACTAGGCGTGTTAATCCAATTACTAAAGGATGTTAATAGGAACATTAGTCAGTTCGTTAGATCCTATTAGATAACCTATTAGTAGTGATGGTCACTTCTAGACGAATATAATCAGCAAAATAAATCGTAATTGCTTTATAAACCACTATTATATGGCAGAATTGGTACTTGGTACCTTGAACGAACATCATATAGTTCCTATTCCTATATTGCCAAAGACTTTGTCTATAAAATCCTAACAAAGACAGTATACCATAATAAGTTTGCTTAACAACATAAAGTACCTACTAGCTGAATCTATTTATAGATAAAACATTAACCTTAACTTAAAATTAAAAAATCACGCTTAATAACTACCTACTTTATAGTGCCTAAATAATAATCTCCTACTGACTTATGAATAACTTCGAAACACGGGTTCCCTATTTTACATGAACAGTTATTTTGTACAACACGTTATGGTGTATATACCTATAAAACTGGAAAAATGCAATAATGCAATTATCATAATACCCACATTTTGGTTTTTATTATTTTGAATAAATATTTGTTAGTAATACAATAGTATTTTAATTTTATATTAATTATTATTTATAAACAATATTTTAGTAATTTCTTATAGGATCTCTACTCAAAATTTCTGGTATATTATTAAATGAAAAAAATTTTTAGTTTTAGTTACATCATACATGCATGATGAAAATATTTAAAATATTTTTTTACATTCAAATTATTTTATTACACGATTAAGTACAGCATATGTGATGTTCTAGTATGTTCTTGCTGTAGTATCTATTGACTTGACAACTTATAAAAATGAAGTATGGACATAAATTCTACAAACTTGTGATGAAAATTGCACTAAAGTTCACTCACCATTCTACTATTGTTACATTTAAAAAATACATGTAGGTACAAATAAGTTCACATATTGCAGGGAAACCCTAAACTCTCAGGGAAGTACAATTAAAACTATTTGATAACTGATGATATCTCATTGTAGCATAATATTCATATATCATCACACAGCTAACAGTTAAATTAAAACACATTTCTATATAAAATTATTAATTTTATGTCCCTTTAAAAGGCTTACTGTACGAAATAAGCACACCCAACAATTCAAAATAATACAATGTCATGGAATCTAGAGCCATAACAAAACTGTGTTGTCCATTATAACAGAGCGTAGTAATTAAACGCAAAAGTTCTTCAGGTGGTACATTTGTGATATTAAAAAATGCAATCAATGTTTTTATTAAGACCTCTTGCTCGCAAAAGCTTTAACTTCTCATATAAATTCCACATATTTTAGACATACGGACATACAATGGACAAAATAGTTTTAAAAATGTACAGATACATACATTATCAATAACAAGGGAAATTCAAACAGTTATATGATATTCAATAATCTGTGTCAAATTACTAACCTTATTTTTTTTCAAAATTATATTTGGAAAATGAATATTATTATAATGACAGTCCTTCTACAGCTTTCAGCATTCTACATTAACATCTGTGATGTAATGTTTCTTTCATATGCATAAATCACTCAGACCTGGGATTTTGCAAAAAAATTCCAAATAACATTCATGAAGTGGGCCATACATTGATAATTTACAAACTAGTTTCTGAACTAGTTTCATAGAGGGTTTAGAGTGTGTTTCAACAGATGCGGAACAGAGTGGCCCAAAGGTATTTGTGATACCTTTAAGCAGCCGAAGCTAGAGTCAAATGTATGGATATACAGTTCCGCTCCGCATAGTTTCGCATTTGTGGAAACTTACTTAAAGGCACCCTAACACTCGAGTCATTCCGATATAGTAAAGACGGTACTTCATTAGTATAGTTCAAGACAACACAAGATTACAACAATGATTAAACCAAATCTATCCCGTAGTCACCAATTGCATCTCACTGTAGACATGTCATAAACATGAAATCACACAAACACAACATTGTGTCCACTCACAGTATAGTACAATGAGATAAAATCACAAACGGCAGGTCTAGGAACTAAGAACGGTGTTTGTTGCGGTTTATGCTCTGCAGGAGCCGGCGGCCCCACCACTCTTCCAGGTTGAATGGCCTGAAGTTGGCCAGCTGTCGAGGAGCTACCACTTCCTGATAGTATTTTGCATCCTCGCTTCCCCGCTCTAGGTCACGGGTCACCTGAGAAGAGCAGTTTGTATTAAGCAAAGATAATACATCGCTGCGACCCATAAACGTCCCACTGCTGGGCACGGGTCTCCCCCACAGACTTAGCTGCGGGAGGTCTAGAGCATACTCCACCACGCTGCTCCAATGCGGATTGGTGGAGGGGTTAGTGGCCAACCCAGTGTCGAATGTTCTCAAGCCACCCGTAGGTCTTCGACAAGGCTTAGCGACTGTTTCCAACATTGAAAACAACCGGGACCGACGGCTTTACGTGCCCTCCGAAGCACGGTAGCGTCCATGAAATTTTGCCACTAGCGGTCACCCATCCACAAACCGACCGCGCCCGTCGTTGCTTAACTCTTTCGATCACATTGAATCGACCCGAGCCATTGGGCTATGGACGCTACCATACAAAGGTGTAATGCACAATGCACATGCGTAAGCAAGGTAGCGCCTTAACCTAAGGTATTGAGGGGGTGACCGCTCGTCCGCGCACGCCTCGCCTTTACAATACCAATGATTTGTATTATTTATAGCTTATTTTAGTCTATAATGTAACTAGGTTTTTCCCGCAGCTTTGCTCGCGGAAAGTGTAATCAAGTTAAGAATTAGTGTCAACGCCATCTGTTGACGGTATGGCAGAAAGCTTTCCAATAAACGTGCAAAGCATCCCAAGGGAACATATTTTCGGGATGAAAAGTATCCTATATGCTAATCAAGGTTATCGTCTACCTATTGGCACATAGGTAGATGATAACATAGTTTTATCCAAATTCGTTTTGTGGTTTTTGTGTGATAAGTAACAATCATCCAAACTCACATTTATAACATTAGTAGGATAAAAGAAAAACATAGAAACTCATTCAAAAAAGTTAGTGGTAATAAAACATAAGGTAGTGGTAATAAATCTGTAATAACTAATTTTGTCATGTGAAACAACATGACATGTCTTAAATTACTAACAGTGTATTGGCAAAATTGCCTGATATAAAGATTATTTATAAATTCTAATGTTTAAATAAACTGTTTACTGTTATCTTATAATTAGCACCAAAAGCTTAACATGGTAATTGGGGCATATATTATCATAGGCATAGCCAAAGGACCAGGACCAGTGATAAGCAGTAGGAAAATACTGGCTTGCAGTCATGTATGAAAAATATGCCAAATGGCAAAGCCTTTTGAGGTCCACTGCTGGACATAGGCCTCTCCTAAATGACACCACTCCGACCAGTCCTGTGCCTTCTGAAACCAGCTGTATTTTTCATAGATTCAGATTCATTTATTTTTCATTAGGTATATGGTATTTTGTATACGCTTAATGAATGTCATAACATTTTTTATCTACTCACTCTAATTAAATCATAAAATTGACCACCCAGCAACATCAAGTTAGTATAGAATGATAAATCACCTTATTCCAAGAGTCATAAATGTAGTTGATGAGATCATCGTGTTGGTTAATATTATTGTTATTGGGGTGCATGTGAGGCGGCATCTGGGCGGGCGGACTCAACCGGGCACCGTTGTGGCTGCCATTGTGCCGCTTGCCCATGTGAGGGAGGGAACGGGTGCCACTGTTAATATATCTGAAATATGGATAAGTATGCTATTAGTTTAATAAATTAATCACAATGATGAAAGCAACCTGGATAGAAAATATTCGGAGGAAATCTGTTTACCTGAAAGTTATCATGTGCTCAAAGGCATGTACAGTTTCCCAACTCACACTTGGCCATGGTGGACTATGGCCTTACCTCACCATTTCAGTGAGGATACATTTGCCAAAAGTAGTGCAATGAAAGGGTTATAGTGCTGTTTAAGGCAAGGCATTATACCATGCAGTACAAAAAAAATAATAGTCCAATTTTTATAATGTGTTACATAAATAAACTAATGAAGATCATGTCAAAATGTAAGGGTATAGAACAACTTATATATTTTAGACACATTGTTGTTATTCTGATAACAATAGCATGATCATGATTGGATCGTTATAGAAATGTGTAAATAAACTTTAAGAAAATGTCAAAATATCATTGAAAAATTCTCAGACAAGGCAAGACAGGCCCGTTGGCGCAATCGGTAGTGACCCTGCCTGTTGCGTCAAAGGTCGTGGGTTCGAATCCCACTCAGGACAAATATTCGTGTGACGAACACTTGTATTTGTTCTGTGTCTGGATGTCAATATTATCTATTTAAGTATGTATTTAAAATATCTATGTATGTTTATCAGTCTCTGACACCCATATCACAGGCTCGCGCCTACTTTGGGGTCAGATGGCCGTGTGTGAGAATGTAAAAAAAAAAAAAAAAAGACAAGAAAGTGGGTCAAGATCAAGACTAAATCTTAAAAATTTGTTATGCTGCACATTTTTTCAATAAACCGACACTTGTTGTGGCATACTAAATAAACCTAATACACAATGGAAGTAAAGGTTTGACTGTTTTATTAATAGCAAAACCTTTCACAAATGCTATTTTAGTTGCAGTTGATGAATAACAAATAAAAAACCGCCAATAAATATGTGTCAATTGAATGTATTGATCGCTGCAGATAGAATGCAAATAAAAACAATCACGATCCGCACTATCAAGTCTTTGTTAGTCCAGATAATGGAATAAACATAAATAGGTTGTATCAACCTTATTCACAATAGTACTAGGCAAATGTGTTTCAAAATTTACAAACAAACCTAAGATTTTTATCTAACAAACGAGATGCGTGGCAAACGTGAAAGTAAGAGGAGAGCATGCGAAAGTAGAGGACAATAGAAAATCAACATCCAACTTACCTCATATTTCTATCCATGTTTAGTATATTAAACCACAGCAGGCACTCTCAAAGCTTACAAATAATAATTCTATTACCTTAGTACCTAAATACCGCGTTATTTTTAGCAAAATACAAAAGTACTCGAATTAATCTTATTTAAAAAACTAAAACACGAATATTGATAGACGAGAAGACGCCACACAACACAACACAATTCAAGTCAAGATGTCAGATGACACCAAGACCCAAGTCTGTCAATGTCAGTCCATTAAAGCTAACAACCAAAGAAATTGGAGCTGAGATTACGAAGTTGTGAGGGATCACATCGAGCAAGAGTAAGGAGAAGATAAGGAGTAAAAAGGATAGTCTGCCGTAGGGCCGCAGGAGTTTAAATACATGGTCTCCAAAGATATTATTATGTTTAAATCAGAAAAATGTTATTGATGGGACAACGCGAAAAATACCGATTTTTTTTAAATGGCCCTACTGACCTTTGATGCATGAACAAACAGTATTTACATATTTCTGAAGAGTTACTCTTTGCAGTCAAGGTTATTGCAATTTTTGGTAATTAATTAGTTTAATGCCAACGAATGGTTTAATGCCCATAATCATACAAGTTTAATCTACATACATAAATATCGTTGTCAGTGTTACTTAGCTACTAATATACTAATCTGTGGTGTCACTGTCAATATCATCATTTGTGATTTGAGACGAGACGATGCTTTTCCGCCGCTGTGGGTTTTCTATAGTTTTATAATAAATAATTAGTAATTGTAATTTATAATGAGTGACAAAATGGGATTCGAGGAGCTGCGCGCAAAATATAAGGCAAGTACTTCTCAAATGCAGAGTGTGCTGGCTGCAGAGCTACCTCAAACGTATCTGTGATGATAACCCAACTATTTGTTACAGGATGTACTTTCCAAAGCGTTTGGAACAAACAACATTGATTTGCTTGATTCATTTTCGAAGAATATGAATGAAACAGATAGAAAAGCAGCAATGGACCAAGCTTTCAGAGACAAACTGTTGGATCTCTTGGCAGAGGAACCAAATACTCTTGAAAATTTCATCTGTTTTTGCATAGAGTCTTGTAGGCGGCAGATGGTAACTCCGACCATGCCTGTTGTCTTACTCGGAGACATCTTTGATGCATTAACTTTGGATAAATGTGAAAAAATGTTTACATATGTTGAGAATGGTGTGAGCATTTGGAAGGAGGACTTATTCTTTATAGCTTGTAAGAACAACTTACTGAGAATGTGTAATGACTTATTACGCAGGCTGTCTAGGTCACAGAACACAGTCTTCTGTGGTAGAATTCTGTTATTTCTAGCAAAATTTTTTCCATTTTCTGAGCGATCAGGCCTCAATATTGTATCTGAATTTAATTTGGAAAATATAACAGAATTCGGAGGTGATAACTCCAGTACATTAAAGGATGCATTGGATGAAGAAATGGTGATAGATGAACAGAAAAGCAAACTTAATATTGATTACAATCTTTATTGCCGATTTTGGGGCTTACAAGAATTTTTTCGCAGTCCGACCTCGTGCTATAATAAAATACAATGGAAAACATTTGTTGCGGTAAGCAATTGCCATAAACATAATTTTATTATTAGAGTGTGTGATTATTATATTTTTTGTTGTCAGATTCAGATACATTTATTTTTCATTATATGTTTTTTGTATAATATGTTTAATGAACAGCATGACATTGTTTAATAACTGGGTGTAAAAATATAGGATAATATAGGATACTCTATTTCTTTCAGCATTCAGGCAGTGTCCTTTCAGCGTTCTCATCTTACAAACTAGAAGCTGTCGAGTTACAGAAATCTAAGCTGAACAGATTGAAGCCACTCAACTCTGACATTGAGATGCAAGAGTCCTGTAAGGAGCAACACTACTTTGCAAAGTTTCTCACCAATCAGAAGCTTCTAGAACTACAGCTCTCAGATTCTAACTTCAGGCGTTGTGTGCTCATACAGTTCCTGATTCTCTTCCAGTACTTGACATCAACTGTGAAGTTCAAAACGTATGCATTTCACCATTACAACCCTTATTATTATTATTTAAAATTATCACAACCCTTTCTTTGATCCACTGTTAGACTCAGGTCTTGGTTTGAAAGGGGTTAGGCCATAGTCCATCACACTAGTACTAGCCTAAACAGATTGACACATGTAAATTTAACAAGTGAATACAACATTATGGATAACTATTAGGCATATAGGTTTCTCTCACATAACTTAGAAAATCATTGGTGCATGCCTGTTGGATACGAACCAACTACACTCCTTAAGTGAGAAACAAGTTCAAAAGCACTGGCACCTCTGTTTAATGATCTTTGAACAACACTGCCCTGATTAATGATCCTTGTATATCTAGCCAATCTAAAAGCCAGAGAAGACATAGATTTTTAATTTGTGTTCACATCTGATACCGTGCGTATTTTTGTTAATATAATTTAAATTTATTTCAAATTAAAGTTGTTTTAACAAATTAAACAATGATTATTCAAATATAATGATGGATGAGCAATCAAGTTTTTACATAAGCTTGTGTCGAGCAAGCGTTGCTGTGAGCTAATTAATCAATCAAACTCAGATCAGAACTAGCTGATCCATCCCCATTAATTCTTTACATAAGTCCTTTGTCAAACATCAATATCAACCAAAATCAGATCAAGATTAGTTAATTCGCTCTTAAAATTATAATTAACTATGTGAGCAGGCTCAATTCTTTATGTAAGTCCATTCTTAAACTTCTAATTCAGATTGAGATTAGTTGATCAAGATCATAATTATGTGAGCTGGCTCAAATCTCAAGTCCTTTCTCAAACTTCAGTTTGTTTATATTAGTGCATCAGATACCGATCGATTTTAAGAATGTAGGTAATGCTCTTCATCTTTTAGAGAGATCCAAGAGCTGAAATCAGAGCAGCAAGACTGGGTGAAGGAGACAACGTCGTTAGTGTACCGGCTGCTGGGCGAGACTTAAGTCCTTTCTCAAACTTCAGTTTGTTTATATTAGTTAAGCATCAGATACCGATCGATTATAAGAATGTAGGTAATGCTTTTCATCTTTTAGAGAGATCCAAGAGCTGAAATCAGAGCAGCAAGACTGGGTGAAGGAGACAACGTCGTTAGTGTACCGGCTGCTGGGCGAGACTTAAGTCCTTTCTCAAACTTCAGTTTGTTTATATTAATTAAGCATCAGATACCCATCGATTTTAAGAATGTAGGTAATGCTCTTCATCTTTTAGAGAGATCCAAGAGCTGAAATCAGAGCAGCAAGACTGGGTGAAGGAGACAACGTCGTTAGTGTACCGGCTGCTGGGCGAGACTTAAGTCCTTTCTCAAACTTCAGTTTGTTTATATTAATTAAGCATCAGATACCCATCGATTTTAAGAATTTAGGTAATGCCCTTCATCTTTTAGAGAGATCCAAGAGCTGAAATCAGAGCAGCAAGACTGGGTGAAGGAGACAACGTCGTTAGTGTACCGGCTGCTGGGCGAGACTTAAGTCCTTTCTCAAACTTCAGTTTGTTTATATTAATTAAGCATCAGATACCCATCGATTTTAAGAATGTAGGTAATGCCCTTCATCTTTTAGAGAGATCCAAGAGCTGAAATCAGAGCAGCAAGACTGGGTGAAGGAGACAACGTCGTTAGTGTACCGGCTGCTGGGCGAGACTTAAGTCCTTTCTCAAACTTCAGTTTGTTTATATTAATTAAGCATCAGATACCCATCGATTTTAAGAATGTAGGTAATGCCCTTCATCTTTTAGAGAGATCCAAGAGCTGAAATCAGAGCAGCAAGACTGGGTGAAGGAGACAACGTCGTTAGTGTACCGGCTGCTGGGCGAGACGCCGCCGGCGGGGCGCGCGTTCGCGGACTGCGTGCGCGGCATACTGCGGCGGGAGGAGCACTGGAACAACTGGAAGAACGACGGCTGCCCAGGTGAGGGGACCAGGTTTAAGACATTAATCCCCATAAATGACCTTTGTCACTTACATGAGGAATTAATCTATAATTCTATACTAATACTAATGGACGCCCGCAGCTTCGCTCGCATTACACATTCACTAACTTCAAATATTGGTTGCCTGTAAAGTCGGTATACGGGCGAAAGTTTTACGTGACAACGACTTTGAGTGGTAAAATAATTTTAATGTGAATATTCATTCGTATAGTAGTATCGTCTCGTATCGTATCGTCTCTCTCGCTCTTAGGCGGGCTAACCATGCCCGAGTGGAAGGGACGCGTGCCTCTCACTCGCTCTCATTGTGAGCGCATAACGTGAGCGGAGCGTAACGCAGTTTCTTGAAGTGTCACCCGGCAAACCAATTTATAAGACGTTGTCACGTCAAAACGGCAAAGCTTCATACTAACTTTGCACCCCCGTTTTACCCCCTTAGGGGATGAATTTTCAAATTTTTCTCGCCGTAAAAACCATCCTTGAACTTCAACGAACATTTAAAAAAAACAATTGGCCAAATTGGTCCAGGCGTTGTTGAGTTATGCGCTTACCAACACATTTTGCGATTCATTTTTATAATATAGATTATAAAGAGGAAAGATGTGTTTGTAATCTCACAAAAACTACTGGACCGATTTCAAAAATTCTTTCACCATTAGAAAGCTGCATCTGCACTTAGTGACATAGGCTATATAATATTACTAGGTGTAAACGAAACTATTGTTATGTCTTATTTCACGTGAGCGAAGCTGCGGGCGTCCACTAGTAGTACAATAAATAGAATTCGATCGAAGCCTAGTCCAAGTATGGTCCATTATGGTCGTCTCTTGCAATATTGTAACAACAACTTACATTGCAGAATTCCAGAAGCCAAAGGCCCCGGTGCAGGCGGACAGTGAAGAGTTCCGCAAGGCGAGGAAGAGACGACGACCCGTTGGGGACATCATACAAGAGTACGAGACTCAGAATAAGGTCTTCATGGGCAAGTAAGTACGAGTATATACGAGTACATCAATTAATTATTAAAATAATAATAATATAATAATAAATAATAAAATCTTTATTTGCTCTGGCAATGTGTTACAACCTTTTTAGGATACAGTAGTTAACATAAAAAAGCCTGATTTGCGAGAGCCTGGTGCCTGAAATAGGTTCTAGGGGAACCTGTGTTACAGGTCACCAGTGCCCTCCCGTGGACTTACTTAAAAATAATATACATCTAGCTAGAGGAAAAGTTCTGCTAAAAGCTTTTATTTAACTTCACTCGTATGTATGTATGTATGCATGTCCTGGAATCTTGCAATCAATATTTCACCCACTTCCACTGAAGCTATCGAGCTGAAATTTGGCACACATATTTGGTTCTGATGACAATGCATGACAGTAAATAAAAATTAAAAAGAAATTAAATTTAATAATAAAAAGCTTTTTTTAAAAAAAAATATTTATTTTAATACTTATAGTAGTAGGTATAGTATAATCATATTAATACGTACATATTTTACAACATTATAAAAAATATGTTTTTTTTAGATATTCTAAGTGGTATGAATATTGTGTTGTGATATTAAGAGCAAAATAAACTTTCTTTCTTAATACAAATATTATTTCATGTCACTTCAAACTTGTAACAACCCTTTTTTATTGGGAGTTAAAAATAGTAAACATCAATCATTATTACTACATCGATAATCTCTAAAAATAAAGATTTAATACATTTTTTTCAGTAACGAGTTAACTAAGCTGTGGAACCTGTGCCCAGACAATCTCGCAGCGTGTCGGACGAAGCAGCGAGACTTCATGCCTTCCCTAGGTATATATTTTAGAACATAATTCTCTTTGGTGTGAGGGCCTGGCGATTTGTAAATTCTGTAATACAGGAATTTCCTACTTCAAACATCATATTTTTTAGAATCATAGAATACTTCGAACTTCTCAGTGTATAATTATCAATACAAATCATTGTATGTGAGAGTAAGAAATGAAATCTGTTTTTCGCCAATTGCTTAGGATTGGCAGGACCACTTTTGATCGACTTCAAAAAATTGATTTTGTCTAAATCTTTGTCGCCCTGTGGTCTATGGTGTGCTCGGCAAATTTATTATTTATTTTATAAAGAATCATTCTTTATATTATAATACATAACTTACATGTAGAAGTTATATAAGTAATGAGCTAAGAATATTATTGCTTGGTAATGTAATTCTGCACTTGTGTGAATGTTGTGTATCTGTAATTGATGTTTATACCTATCCTATACCTTTGATAAATGTTTTTTGCAAAAGTTATTATATATGTAACGTTGTAGGCGTGTCTTATAAAGTAAAATAAAAAAAAATAGAAAATACACAGCGGGCCGTCGCCTTGTGGAATCGTCGTTTTTGAAACGATTTTGTTAATTTATTTTATATTATTTTATTCAACTTTATTGACACCTCAAAGAGATATAATGGGCGGACTTAATGCCTTATGGCATTTTCTACCAGTCAAACCCTGGTTGAGTGGGGAAAAGTTGCGGTATTATTAAAGTACTAGTGGACGCCCGCAGCTTCGCTCGCGTTACACATTCACTAACTTCAAAAACGGCAAAGCTTCATACTAACTTTGCACCCCCGTTTTACCCCCTTAGGGGATGAATTTTCAAATTTTTCTCGCCGTAAAAACCATCCTTGAACTTCAACGAACATTTAAAAAAAAGAATTGGCCAAATTGGTCCAGGCGTTGTTGAGTTATGCGCTTACCAACACATTTTGCGATTCATTTTTATTATATAGATTATTAAAATAATTAAATTGCATACATACAAAAAAAAAATTTTTTATCATAGAATCATACATGGCGGGCGACGGCTCTAGCGGCGCGAAGTCGCGTTCGGGCGGCTGGGGCTGGCGCGCGCTGCGGCTGCTCGCCAGGCGGTCGCCGCAGTTCTTCGTGCACACCAACAACCCCATCGGCCGGCTGCCGGACTACCTCGACGACATGGTGGGTCACGCTACAATAGAATAGATAATCTATAGGTATATATATAGAGTCATACATGGCGGGCGACGGCTCTAGCGGTGCAAAGTCGCGTTCGGGCGGCTGGGGGTGGCGCGCGCTGCGGCTGCTCGCCAGGCGGTCGCCGCAGTTCTTCGTGCACACCAACAACCCCATCGGCCGGCTGCCGGACTACCTCGACGACATGGTGGGTCACGCTACAATAGAATAGATAATCTATAGGTATATATATAGAGTCATACATGGCGGGCGACGGCTCTAGCGGCGCGAAGTCGCGTTCGGGCGGCTGGGGGTGGCGCGCGCTGCGGCTGCTCGCCAGGCGGTCGCCGCAGTTCTTCGTGCACACCAACAACCCCATCGGCCGGCTGCCGGACTACCTCGACGACATGGTGGGTCACGCTACAATAGAATAGATAATCTATAGGTATATATATAGAGTCATACATGGCGGGCGACGGCTCTAGCGGTGCAAAGTCGCGTTCGGGCGGCTGGGGGTGGCGCGCGCTGCGGCTGCTCGCCAGGCGGTCGCCGCAGTTCTTCGTGCACACCAACAACCCCATCGGCCGGCTGCCGGACTACCTCGACGACATGGTGGGTCACGCTACAATAGAATAGATAATCTATAGGTATATATATAGAGTCATACATGGCGGGCGACGGCTCTAGCGACGCTAAGTCGCGTTCGGGCGGCTGGGGGTGGCGCGCGCTGCGGCTGCTCGCCAGGCGGTCGCCGCAGTTCTTCGTGCACACCAACAACCCCATCGGCCGGCTGCCGGACTACCTCGACGACATGGTGAGGCACGCTACAATATAATAGAATAGATAATCTATAGGTATATATATAGAGTCATACATGGCGGGCGACGGCTCTAGCGGCGCGAAGTCGCGTTCGGGCGGCTGGGGGTGGCGCGCGCTGCGGCTGCTCGCCAGGCGGTCGCCGCAGTTCTTCGTGCACACCAACAACCCCATCGGCCGGCTGCCGGACTACCTCGACGACATGGTGGGTCACGCTACAATAGAATAGATAATCTATAGGTATATATATAGAGTCATACATGGCGGGCGACGGCTCTAGCGACGCTAAGTCGCGTTCGGGCGGCTGGGGGTGGCGCGCGCTGCGGCTGCTCGCCAGGCGGTCGCCGCAGTTCTTCGTGCACACCAACAACCCCATCGGCCGGCTGCCGGACTACCTCGACGACATGGTGAGGCACGCTACAATAGAATAGAATAGAATAGGATAGGATAGTTTTTTTTTTTTTAAATAAATGCTTAAAACACAGTATGGTATAGAATCTTATTATATATATTTCTTGTGTAAATAATAAATATCTTGGACATTCTCATACACGGCCATCTGACCCCAAATTAGGCGCGAGCCTGTACTATGGTTGTCAGAGACTGATATATATACATCTTAATATACAATTTCTTTTGTAAGTGTGTATTACAGTGAACTCCTGCTAAACGGCTGGATAGATGTTGATGAAATTTTTTGTGTGTTTTCAAGGAGATTCGATAATGGTTTAGATTCAGAATTTGCTCCACTGGAAAATGTTTATTAAACACGATTTTAGTATTTTTATTTTTACCCGTCGTTCATTGACGTGAAGCGACGCGTCACTTTGACATTTTATATGGCAGAGCAGCGTTTGTGGGGTCAGCAAGTATTATTTATATAACATAAGGTGTAGTATTACAGTGAGCCTAATATGTTTGCATCGAAAAATGTTTTTTTTTTGTTTTGCGTCCAGACAACGAAACCCTGGGAGGGGGGCGGTAACCGCATGCTTATCAGTACAGCCGGCTGTGCTCTTTATGTCCGTAGACTAAAACCCGCCTTGAAGATGGCTTTGTTCATAATGACTCTCAAGCCGACCGCGCTTGGACAGGCGGAGCGCAAGATGGCAGAACACCGCCTTCGGTACCTTGGGTGCTACTGTCAGTGTCCTGGGCGAATTCTATACATGTTTTTTACCATAGTCTCTTCCACCTTGAAATACTCGCATCTAACTAAAGTGTGTATCGCAGGTGAAGCGCATATCGCGCGAGGTGGCGGCGGCCGCGGCCAGCAGCGCCAACGGGGACTGCGGCGCCGCCGAGGACAAGCCGGTCAAGCAGGTTTGTTATTACAGCTGCTTAAGTTTATAATAAACCTATCACAGCTGCGACCCATAGACGTCCCACTGCTGGGCACGGGTCTCCACCAAGACGCAGCTGCGGGAGGTCTAGAGCATACCCCATCACGCTGCTCCAGTGCGGATTGGTGGAGGGGTTAGTGGCCAACACAGTGTTGAATGTTCTCAAGCCACCCGAAGGTCTTCGACAAGGCTTAACGACTGTTTCCAGCATTGAAAACAACCGGGACCGACGGCTTTACGTGCCCTCCGAAGCACGGTAGCGTCCATGAAATTTTGCAACTAGCGTTCCATCCACAAACCGACCGCTCCCGTCGTTGCTTAACTCTTTCGATCACATTGAATCGACGCAAGCCATTGGGCTATGGACGCTACCCATAGAACAGAACAGAATCTATCACAGTCAAAGGTTCATTGTAACATGTTACAGCTGTTACAATTTGATATTAAGTCTTATTTAGGTTAGTATAAAATGTTAAACGGTACTCTAACTAAACGTACAGACTCACTCGAGCTCGCATTTATATATGTATGCCTATGCGTACGTATGCACGCACGCACGTATACGTCACATCATGCACGCACCCATGTAACTAACGCATTACAAACATACAATCGGACGCATATATGTATATTGCATGTACTCTTGCTATTGAACTCGCAAGCACACAAATCATAGAGGTGAAATGCGATAGACTGAAAACATACATTTACAGTTTGAAAAATTGTTTGACCATGCAATTTTTCAAACTGTAAATGTTATATTTAGTTTGAATATTATATTATAGCTATGAAACGATGTTCCATCATGAAGTTCCAGTTCATATCTTCCGTCTCCATCATAATATGGTATTGTCATTAGAACTACATACAGGCTGCCAATTTTCATTACGCTGTCCTTGAAAGATGGTTAAATTAGTTACCTTAGATTCCATTACATAGTTAGTTACATACAGGTCGACCTAATAAAAGCGTGTTAAAAATTGCTTGTCCTTCGTGAGATTCCTAACAAACGAATGTTATTCAAGTTGGTAAATAATTAAAATTTGCTTTTTTACTTAATCCAGGAAGCAGCCGATGAAGAGATCTCCGAAGAGCAGATGGAAGCTGATCTCATGAAAGAAGGCGATACAGATATCGAACAGGTATGCGTCGACAGAGTGAAGCAACGACGGGCGCAGTCGTATTGTGGATGGGTGACCGCTAGTCGAAAAATATCATGGGTGCTGCCGTGTTTCGGAGGGCACGTTAAGCCATCGGTCTCGGTTGTTTTCAATAGTAAAAACAACAGTTGAGCCTTGTCGAAGATTTTCGGGGGCTTGAGAACATTCGACACTGGGTTGGCTACTAACACCTATACCAATCCGCATTGGAGAAGCGTGGTGGAGTATGCTCTAGACCTCCCGCAGCTGTGTCTGTGGAGGAGATCAGTGCCCAACAGTGGGGCGTCTATGGGTTGTAGCTAGCATGGATTGACAGTGGTGACAGCCCAGTGGCTATCGACCTTTTCTTTCACTTGAGGGGGTCTGTGTTCAAATCCAAGCGTCACGCACCAATGATTTCTCTACGTGAAAGTGCGTTTTAGGATGTTACCTGATGTAACAGTGAAGGAAAACTGCCTGCATAAGTCTCATTTCATGCCTGAGAATTCTGAGAAGTAAAAGTTCTGTAAGTAAAGTTCTCGAAGGTTCTCCCCAAATCCGAGAGGAGATTCGTGCCCACCACCCATTCTATTCCAATTCTAAAATCAATAAGGCTGAGCATATACGATTTTACTCGCTCTACCTTACAGCGCATTTCATTTCGTATTCATGAAAAAATAATACCGTTAAAATTTAAAAAAAAAAAAAGCTTTTATAACTTTTTTTTTATTTTCGTGCATTGTCATCGGAACCAAATATGTGTGCAAAATTTCAGCTCGATAGCTTCAGTGGAAGTGGGTGAAATATTGATTGCAAGATTCCAGGACATACATACATAGATACATACGAGTGAAGTTAAATAAAAGCTTTTAAAAAAACTCTATAACCTTATAATTTCCAGGCCGCTGACACGACGAATCCAGGCGAAGACGACGACAAGACCGCGCGCTCCAAGATAACAATGATAACTACCACGCAACTGGACGCCGTCGCCGAAAAGTTGGCCGAATGGAAGCGGTTGGCGGCGAAACTGGGCTTCAAGGCCGACGAGATCGAGTTCTTCGAAACGGAGAATGCGACGGAACCCGCGCGGGCGAAGAATATGTTGCAGCTGTGGTTCGATGATGACGAGGACGCGTCGGTCGAGAACCTTCTGTATATCATGGAGGGTCTCCAGCTGAATGAAGCGGTGGAGGCGCTGCGGAACGCCAACTGACGTACGCAGAGGCGCTGCGGAACGCCAACTGACGTACGCACAGGCGCTGCGGAACGCCAACTGACGTACGCAGAGGCGCTGCGGAACGCCAACTGACGTACGCAGAGGCGCTGCGGAACGCCAACTGACGTACGCAGAGGCGCTGCGGAACGCCAACTGACGTACGCAGAGGCGCTGCGGAACGCCAACTGACGTACGCAGAGGCGCTGCGGAACGCTAACTGACGTACGCAGAGGCGCATCGTACGCCGATAGCTTGATATCAAGTTTGAAGAATTTTGTTTTCAGACGGGAATTTTTGATACTGTGGGTGTAGACAATAAACTAGATTTACGAGTGTAATTGAGTTTTTTTTTATATATAATAACTACCCCGCATACATTGTTCTGCCATATGAAATGTCAAAGTGACGCGACGCTTACGTCAATGAACGACGGTTAAAAATAAAATACTAAAATTGTTTTTAAAAAACATTTTCCAGTGGACCAAATTGTGAATCTAAACCATTCTCGAATCCCCTTGAACACACACAAAACATTTCATCACTATCCATCGAGCCGTTTAGGAGGAGTTCACTGTCATACACACGTACACAAGAAATATATATACATATTAAGATATTATAAAGAGGAAAGATTTGTTTGTAATGTTTTCACACAAAAACTACTGGACCGATTTCAAAAATTCTTTCACAATAAGAAAGCTGCATCTTCACTGAGTGACATAGGCTATACAATATTGTAGGTGTAAACGAAACTATTGCTATGTCTAATTCCACGCGTGCGAAGCTGCGGTTCCACTAGTAATATTATAAATGTGAAATATACTGTTTTCTTGCATGAGACTGCCACGAACGGCAAGGCCTAGCCACGGTGAGCAATGTGAGCATATAAAATATTCTTTTAGATCAGCTATTGATATATTTATGATCCTCGACGCATTAGTCCTCTATTCATATAATCAGGACATTGCGCGTCCAAAAGTAGTCTACATTAGATTGTATTAATTTAAGACACTTCTTTATCCATAAAGCAAACGACGGTATCGTTTGTCGAACAGGCGAGGCAAAACACAAACGTCTTGGTCGTCTTGCCTAAGTTTGGCACTGTAGCTGAAACGCTGTAGCGACTAGTCGAGAGAAGCCTTACTTTTGTTATATGGGCCGGGTTTACTGCTACCATACAATAAATGTTAGAATAGGTGTCGATAATTATATATTGAAAATCGACTTATACGCGGGCGGAACGGAGCCGCGCTATAGCTAGTTGCCTCTCAGATAATTACCTTATAAATATAAGAAGTGATGACGCATGTATCAAAAGCGTTATGACCGACGCATATGTCAGAATTGAGAGTTGTTGATATGGCGGGGCGTGTAAAACTTGCGAAGATTCATTTACATACCATAGAGTTAAACATAGAAAGATAATTTAAGGAACATTCTGCAGTTTTGGTTCAATGATAACGATCTACTGTACCTACCTTCTCTACCTATATAGGTAAGTATTGATTCACGGCGACAGACATGATAGGGACACAATAAATACCATGAAAGGCCTTCAACCCAATGGCGTTGCGGATTGCTGAGGCATTGTATTAAGGAATAATCCCTGATAAAACCATGTAAAAATTGTCAGGAATAACTATAGTACATTTAAATTTTAGCCGATTGAGTACTTGTACTATATAGTCCTAGTGAGTTGGTTATTCCTACCTACAACACTCTTAATCTCGATGCATAGAAAAATTATTAACCGGCCAAGTGCGAGTCGAATTCTATCTCGATCCAATGCTTCTTTTAAATCCTATTTGGTGACGCCGTAAAGGTCTACTATTAGGTACATACGTACATACTACTACTACTACTACCTACATACGTACCTAATAGTCCATTCGGAAAAAAACTTTAAAATCTATAGCGATACCTACCTATACCTAACTAAGCGTTGGACGGCATTACTTTTCTATCTGATACATAGCTAGCTACAACCCACAGACGTCCCACTGTTGGGCACGGGTGACACACACACACAGCTGCGGCAAGTCTAAGGCATACTCCACCGCGCTGCTCCAATGCGGATTGGTGTGGGGTTAGTGGCCAACCCAGTCTATACTAATATTATAAAGAGGAAAGATTTGTTTGTAATGTTGTCACACAAAAACTACTGGACCGATTACAAAAATTCTTTCACCATTACAAAGCTGCATCTTCACTGGGTGACATAGGCTATATAATATTACTAGGTGTAAACGAAACTATTATTATGTCTAATTCCACATGAGCGAAGCTGCGAGCGTCCACTATTGAAAATTCTCAAGCCACCTGAAGATCTTAGGGTAGCGCCCATGAAATTTTGCCCCTAGCAGTCACCGATCCAAAAACCGACCGCGCCTGTCGGTACTTAATTCTGTCGATCACAATGAATCGACGACGGACGTTGGGTTTAAGGGCGCTACTTGACACATTGCACATGAGATAATACCCGCTATTTTTCCTGACTAGATAATCTAATTAAGTAGAATGAAAAGCTGACGTGTCGTATCATTCACAGGATGTGATTTATAAGAGCAAGTAATAAAGTCGTTCGCTCCGAAATTATAACTTGAACGCATTTCCTCATCGCAGTTGACTCACGGTGTGCCCGAAACAGAACTTATTGTGTACAAAATTATCAATAGCAATTGGCGCACGGGAAATTGATTCTTACTGCTACCGGTTAAGCTCTGGGCGGGCCGTGCGCGTTAGTTTGTAAGTCGATAGTGTTACCAACGTATGCTGCCCTGCCGATCCTCCCGCGGGTGACGAATAGCACGGCGAGGGCGCAGGGGCCGCCGGCGTCGGACAGTTCAGTGTAGAGCGGGCGCGGGCGCTGCTCTCAGATGTTTACAGAATCGTGGAATAGTGCGCTGCACCGAATTTAGTTCGCAACGAATACGTCAATGGACAGACGAGGCTTAGTGCGGCGCGAACGGACGATCCGAAAATATTTATATTTTTATGTTTCGATACGATAGATATTTTTATATTTAATATTATAACGGCTTCGGGCGTGACACGCGTGTGCTGGGGAAACTGTGAACTGTACCTTTTACGATGTAAGTAACCGAATTTGTGTTGTCAAGTGCATTGAGTGTATCTCTTGTGTTGGAACGGTAATTGTTGTTATTTCATAGTTTTTAATGTAGGTACGTAGATATCTATCGCTGTGATATCTATACCGATCTGTGTGAATTTAACCATGACTGTCTCACTAATTTCCTTAAGCATTATTAGTAAAAGTGCATGTAAATTATGCAATTATAATAAATATTTATTAAGATTCTAGGGCAATTCTTTGAAAATGCGCATATTGCCTCATGTTAGGAGATTGCATAAAAGTTGTGACAAAACGCATTCTTTGAGTAAATTTTACATTGCTGTAAACATACCCTTAAAGAAACTGTACAAGGGAACTATTTTAGTCTTTTACTTTTTAACTGACAGGCGTTTAAAATTTTCAGTGAACGGTAATGATATTTACAGGAAATGGTAATTTGAAAATGGTGAGGGTAATGAGAAATGGTAATTATAAATCAAATAGCAAGAAGATAAAAGTATAAACTTTTATTTAAAAATATAGTAAAACATTTTTTTCAGCAAACTACATATAGATATGTACTTATCAGTCGTCACAAATTATAATTTTTAAATTTTTTTTTAGTGAATTTGCCGAAATAACCAAATAATCAAGATAAAAACACAGTTTAAATAAACACATGTTTTTCTTTATATTTTAATCAGTCTTGAACATAATTTCTTACTTATCAGGTATTAACACTAATATATAACTGCAGTATGTAGTGTCAATTCTTTCCTGCTACCTCCAAAATGAAATGACTGGACTTCAGAGTGATATTTATAGCCATAGTTCTCACTAAAGTCAATGTGGACTATGGCTTCACATTTCTTCAAGTTAGATTTTAGATCTTTCAAAGCAGTATATTGCCATCTTCTTGTACCTTCATGCTTCTAAAATTCTGGAATCAGACTTTCAAATATGGCAACAGCTTCTTTTTGAGGAGCAGTTACTTTTACCTTTGCGATAACTCTTTTTTTCTTTTCCACACCCTTTGTGATGTACGTCTCTTTCTTAAGTTCCCATTTACTGTATGTTATTCCTTCATCTTTATCTAACAAGTATTCAAGCTTTTTATCTTTACAGGTACCGCATCTACTCAACAAGCATGATGTATTGGAACAACATAGTCTATTAATAACTTCCGCAGAGTCCTTTTCTTTGATTATTTTACGAGAATGCAATACTATCAACAATAGTTCTATGTTCGCATGAGTTTTACACAAACATGTTTCTCTATCACTGACATCTGGTATGAGTACCCAAAATGGCCTTTGCTTGCAAAAATATGAATAACTAACTTTGGTATTTTCTGCTTCAAAAAGTTTATGAAGATTTTTCATAGAATCTAATAAATATCTTCGTTGTTTTTTTAGTCTTGTCCCGGGATATACATTCTTTTTTTCCAGCAGTCATTCTTGAAATGTCGTCTCTGTCAAAAAAGGTTACAATATCCTGTTTTAACTTTTGATAATAGTTTTTTTTTTGTTTCCTCGTTTCTTTCTCTAACAGTAAAGTGTTTAGTTTCAGACAAGACCTTATGCTCTTTTAGTGTAGTTTTTTGATTTCAGCGCCTGATAATTAGTCTCCATCGTTTTTTTCATAGCTTCACCAAACAAAACCTTTTTCTTGACTTCATTTATCTTTGTCTTGTCATTTATTAGTCTCAGAGCTTTAGAATTTGGACTTTCTACTCGTTTTTTCAGTCTCTGACAAAGTTTTCTGTAGTTGTTTAGTTTTCTCTGTAATTTTTGTTTTTGTAATGTATACATCTTTTCTTTTCTCTGCATCATGTACTTTAGTTTTCTTATCTTCTTATTTAAATTCTGAAACATTGGATTATCTTCATCTTTTCTTTGTTCTGGTTCTGGGTTTGTATCGTGGTCTCGTATATCATGCTGTTCATGTTCCTCATCATTATCATTTCTCAAGGGGTCGGTTTCACTATCACTCGGAGTATTAACATCCATAAGTTGTTGTCCTCGTTTCAGTAACACTTTCCTTTGGTAATATTTATTGAAATTTTCTCTCCATTTTTTCCTTTGTAACTTTTTATCTTTTGGTGTCAAATCTTTAATACTTAAAATTTTCTTACTTTCTTTTCTTTTCAAGTACCTCTGCTGTTCCTTCTCTTTTTCTTGAGCGTATTTTTCTGGATCAGACTTAATTTTAGCGTAGTTTCTAAAATTTACTCATTACCATTTAATTTAGAGTAATGGAAAATATGGTAATTATGCAACTGGTAAATAGGAATTCAAACATTTTGTTGAATAAAGAGTTCTTTATAAGGATTACAAAATGTTTGCCTACTTTACTTAAAAAGGGATCTTAAAACAACTTAAATAAACGTATCATTTTAAAAAAACAATCATCTACTCACCATAAAAATTGAAAATGGCGATTAGAGTATATTCCGACAAAAGCAAACCACGACGTGAAAATTTAATATGGCGCCAAAAAATGCGGTCTTTGATGCGTGTAGTTTGGTCGGGCGTCGAGCGCAAACTGGCGCAAACTTGTTTAGGCAGTTAAGGGTATGAATTCTCAAATTTTTAGGTAGTAAATTAAGGTGAATATTTTTTAAACGGTAATTATAGAGTTACCCGAGGACATACTTTAAGGGCATTAATTCTTCTTAATTTATGTTCTTTAAGTAAAACAACTTGTGTATAGGGCTAAGGAAACTATCGTTTTTTAAGAATATTGATCTATAATTACATTCTTTAAAAGGGATTTAGCTATATTGAACAAAAACTTAATCAAAATGTAAAATGGGACACGAATGGTAATTAGAATCTGGATGCTTGGAACCAAATTTCTCTAAATTTAATAAACAAAATATGGTTTCTAATAGTCTAGTTTAGATCTGTAGTACTTATATTCATATGTAGTTTTATCAAAATTAAAATATTTGCACTGTAGAAGATTCTTTACCATGCGCCGCGTAATATGCACATTCTTAAAGAAATGCCCTCTAGTGATCACAAATTGCAGTTGTGTGATCACAGTTTGCAGTCATACCTACTCGTACCTCTCTGAAATAGGCTACCTTTACGGACTGAAGCAATCTTGTATCTTTTGCGCCCGCGCAAAATTCTCCAAACTAATGTAATTCATCGATGAAGAAACACGCGTTTTTCCAGGAGATCAAAAATGACGTAGGTATGTGACCGATATACTGTCCTGCAAAAAATCATGTCAAAGCTCAAAGCAACATACCAATATTTGGTACTTTTTTAATTAGCTTTTTAATCTCAAGAATCTCAACAAAAAATATTTAATAACCTATTATTTTTTTCTATCTTTATTTCTACTGAGAATGAGCAACCCTCATTCTTCCAAGGTCTTGCTAGAGATACCTATTGCATTAGAGTACACTCTGACACGTTGTGGATTACCTTTTCTCCCACGCTCAACAGCGGGGAGGTCACCGACGGGTTTCACACCTGGAGCAATTGTCCGGATAGAAGGACCATCCTTACATCCGAATTCCCTCACGCAGGAGCGCTCACAGCGTCGCGAAAGAGGAGGAAAGTTTTCGTTCGTGTGGATTACCTTGCAAAAATACCAATAAATTAAAACCAGTCAATACATAGTATTCTTTTACAAACCATTAAATTTAAACAGCTGTTGCAGCACAATAATATGCTGTATATCTGTATAAAAATTAGTGTGGTACCTACTCAGACATTGTAGTAGATATAATTGACACTTTGTAAGCGTATTATCAACGTATTATTTATAATTCACATATATTTTGTAGGTACAATTAGATTTATGTAATTTGTATTTCAATGACATGCTCGGAAGGTCTTGAGTTCAAATCCTAGTAGCAGTAAATCAACGTAAAGAATCCCGCATGCCTGACAGTTTTCCATAATGTTCTCGAAGGCAAGTGAATAGAGTGCCAATCCGCATTAGGTAGTCCAGGGTGGACCATGGCCTCATCCAGCTTCCGACAAGAGGTACGTGGTTAATATGGCAATAATGATTAAGTATGGATATGTACACATAGCCTGTAATGATAACTATGATTATGATGAACTAGTGGACGCCCGCAGCTTCGCTCGCGTTACACATTCACTAACTTCAAAAACGGCAAAGCTTCATACTAACTTTGCACCCCCGTTTTACCCCCTTAGGGGATGAATTTTCAAATTTTTCTCGCCGTAAAAGCCATCCTTGAACTTCAACGAACATTTAAAAAAAAGAATTGGCCAAATTGGTCCAGGCGTTGTTGAGTTATGCGCTTACCAACACATTTTGCGATTCATTTTTATATTATAGATTTAATTTGTTGCTAAGCATAAAACTCGAGAACGGGTGGACAATTTGGCTTAATACTTTTATAATAATATTCGTTGAAGTCCCAGGCAGGTTTTTATGACCAAATAATTTGAAAAAGATGCACAAAAGAACGTTAAACAAGTTTGTGGGTGTGCACTAGTCCAATATCAATTGATAGAACTACTACTGCGACACCATTTCATACAATCCCCCTTGGTCTGTTTCTGGATGACATATTTATTTTGTGAATACCTTGTGCCTTTTTTTACAGATAATAGACTCACACACAAAAATGTTAATAATACATAGTAGGACAATATACTACTCAGGACTTAACTTTTAAGATGGTAACCAACTATCGATTTTTCCGTCGCTTCAGTATACAAAGAATCGGCCTATGTGATATGACGTCGGCAACCTTTGGGTAGTGCAGTAAAATACTAGAGAATTTAAAGGTTAAAAACTTTAAAATAACTATTATTCCCATTTATTTGTGCCACCTAAACATCGCTCTTTTAAAAAAAACATCTTCCTCTAAAAGGTAATGTCTAAGACTGAATAGGGAGCCTATTAAGTCTTATGACTTAAGACCTCTTTTAACTCTGGTAGAAGCAACATCGCAGCACTTCATCAAAACGTTTACGCTTATACCTTATACTCATACCCCCATTGCGGGTCTGTATTGCGGGTACAGAAAACATCACAATTAGAAATTTCATGACCCATCACAAATATTTATCTGCAAAATAAATATCTGATCATATACCATGGCACCCATAAAACACCATTTTCAGGAATAATAGTAGCCTATTCCACTCTCTGGACCTGTATGGAAATAGCGGCTGTGCGCAACAGAACCACCAAAATAAGAATAAAACGCACATGAACTTTTTCATTTAGTATTTTCATACTTATATTAATCATATTAATATTCATTCGGAGGAAAAACCCGTGTTTTGAGAAAACCCGACAAATGAAAGGTTTGAAAATGAAAATTGTTTAAATAATGAATATTTAAGTACACCACAGAGAAAATAATACTACGAGTACGTACGTACAATTTAGTGATGTAATTTATTCTATATAATAACCTAAGTATACTCTATTCTATTCTATTCTAATCAGAGATACAAATAAAACTAATGTCCTCTACGAGGATCGTAGTCCGTAGAGGGTGCCTACACTGCCTACGCAATATAATAACCAACCAGCTACGACCACGGGACCGTATTTTTGAATTTCACTCGCAATGACTCGCATACCTACGACAACCGCCAAAGTGTCTACGATTTTCATGTTATTTATTTCTAATTATTCTCTATTTTATTTATTTTTTTATTATTCGTCGAAGAAAAAGCTAAGCAGATAAATTCATATCATCGCTGTGATCATCACGTAGCCCATTCGAAATGGTGTCACCGCTTGTTGTCTTTAAATAATTTATGTTCGAAACACGATTCAAAAATAAAATTTGATAGCGCGTGATGGCGGCTATAAAACTATTTGTAGGTTAACCAAACCAGGAGAAAAACGGCTTAAGAGACAATGTTAAAGGAATATCTTTACTAGTACGAGTTAAAAAATGACGTAATTTCAGTAAAATATTTTACAGTGACAAAGATTTTAGTTATATGTATTAACTTATTTTAAGCATAACTTTTACCAACTACTTTTACTAACCTACATAGAATTCTCGGACCGCCGAGCGCCGTACACATTTCTGCCCTGTTGTAATTACAGAGACGGAGCTGTTATACGAGTACAAGCCCACAAGCCTGACATGCCTAACACCTAGCGCATTTTTAAACATCTCGAAAGGCGACGAAATTTCATCACTTTCTTTAAACCGCGTGGAAAGCGCAGCTTCCATCGTTTATCGTACGATTCTTGTTTGACTTTGCATCTCCCGCCAAGTCCAAGCTGGCTCGGGTTTCCAGCTATATTCACATCTCTGTCTAACGTACTCAGGACGACAAAGACAGACTTGACAGAAATTGGGCAGAACCCTGGCTCCCTTACCTACCTGTCTATTTTTAAGGTAAATTTTAAAAATACCTATTATGCAGCAAGAACAAAAAATTGCATTTATCTTTATGTTATTTTCCTTTTTATTTTAAAATAACCCGATAGAAAAAAAAATGTAAATGATAAAACATAAATATGTTTTCATTCACCCGTATCTATTGACATGATAAGCTTTATGTACCTACCTATTTAAATTTGTTAGTAAATCTTTATTCAAAAATTTCAAATCTAGTCTAAATGGTACATATTGGGCACATAGTTTATGTTGGATTTAAAAGTTTAAAGTATTTGTCTCAAAAATTACGGGAAAATCTGATCGTATGGCATGGCAGCCCCACGCTGCGCAAAAGGCATTCCTACGTTCAAAATGAACGAATGAATAAAACGTTCTTTGAACGAACACGGCACGAGCCGGGCACTCAATAGCACAGTTTTATGTTGATGTGTTAAAAGCAGTTGTGTTCAGGGTGGCAATGTGTAGATGCCGATTACACTTTTCTTATTTTAGTCCCCTCGATATGTTGATACTATTGCTTGAGGTAGCAACGCATCTGTGGCCGACAAAAGTAGGCTATTACTAAAACTAGCCTACAGGATTTATTAAATTACCTCTAACAGTTTCTTATCCAATCAACCTTTTTTTTTTCGTTTAACGGGTGGGAAACCTTTAAAAGGTACCTGAACACGTGGAGCGACGGTTTTGTGGGATTTTCACTCATTATAACCCGTTCGGCGATCTCTTTTAGAACTCTTTCTATCGCTGTGCCCTATCCGGGCTATACTATTTATTTTTTTGTTTAACGAGTGGGAAACCTTGAAAAGGGGGAAACCGAACGTCGTGGGAGCGACGCCGGGTTATGTGGAACTTTCACTCACTAAAACCCGTTCGGTGGCTTACTCCGGCGCTACAGGAGGGTTCTGAGATATCTTGTAGAACGCGCCGGTCTCCTCCGGCGCTGCGCCCAAGACGGGCTCTTCCCGGTTCACACAACGCTGTACAGCCACAAACAGCGTCGTCTATCCCGGTCACCTGACGGACGATTCGAGCTCCCACTCTCACAACCCCAGAAGTCCCCTTTTCGACAGACGTCTTATACGACAGACAGGGGCTACCATAGCACTATTCTGGTCCCGAGCTACAGAGACCTATATAAAATACTTCGTATACCCAATCTTCAATTTGTGGTCACTCACAGGGTCGTGTTTCCTGGGGTCACTTGTTGGACGGTTCGAGCTCCCACTCTCGCCACCCGCAACCCGAGAAGTCCTTTTTTAGTCGCCTCTTACGACAAGCAGGGGTTGCTGTAGCACTATTCTGGTTCCGAGCTGATTCATTCTGTCATTTCTCAAGCTGCATAAATGAAAATTGATATTTGAGTTATGTGTTAAAAATAAAGGACGTACAATAGAAGATACTCGTATATAAGGATATATTGAAAGGACGAATAAGTATTTCACTTTTTAAAGCTTTTATATAACTTCACTCGTATGTATGTATGTATGTCCTGGGATCTTGCAATCAATATTTCACCCACTTCCACTGATCAACGCCCCGAAAAACTTGCCGACATTCTCATCGTCTGAAAATGTTAAATTAAGATAAGAAATTAATTTTATTCAACGAATTCCACACTTCGCTTGAATTCATATATATCAGAAAGGATACTTCAGTCTGTCCAATGTGAAAGATAAACGGGTTTAGAACGTAAACGGAGCCGCACGTAATTTACTCGTAACCTCGCCTCAGCGTTGAAAAGATGAAACACTGCAACATTGTTACACTGAAATGTGATAAAATCCACGGATATCTCTAGGAATATAATAACGAAAATAGTTTTATAGTTGGGAATCTTAAAATTGCACTGGAACGCAATAAAGTAAGAAAAACTTGGGCAAATTACCGCACGCACCTACGTTGTTAGTATGATGGACGTACCTATAGGTACATATTTTTCTTAATAAACAAACAGTCGTCGAAGAGGGCGGCTTGCAAAGTGAATTTCAGCAGCCCATTTTTCAGACGATTTTCAAGACGTATATTTTCGTAAGTGGAGCGCCCGGCGCGGTTATAAACATTTCTATGCTATGAATCTACTTTTGTGCATATAAATCAGTAAACACCGCGAGAATACAGTCGATCGTGACTGAATGAAATTTCAATTTAAAAATAGCGGTCTGTATTTGGAGCCACCGTGCCATCATTAGCCACATAATCCATATTATTACGATTAATAATTAATTTATATTAATAATGCAAGTACCTATATTTCAGCTCTAGTCTTTAATAAGTTATACTTAATTAATTTATAATTTATACTTATTATTATTTATCACATACACCTACAGTGTGTCTTTAAAATGGGCCAGTATGGAGTAATCAGATTTAGAAACACTATAGGTACTGCAATTAGCTGCACGTCTGGTGGCTCTCTGAAGGGCATTCTTTGCCTACTTCAAAATACTGGATGCAACTTGTAGGTACCACCAAAATGTTGTTAGGCCTCTTATTAGGCCTCTTGCTTAGAGCTTGACTAAATTTTAACAGAGGCTATTAAACAATATCACCTACTGTACTCGTATACTGTTTATTACATAAATAACTCAATCATATTGAAATCCTGACTGAAGTCTTTGACATGCCCATTAGAAAAATTGCTGCTAACTAACTGGCAGTATTACAATCGTACAGCAATTCCATAAGGCACTTACCGACAACATCTAGTAATGTTTATTATAAATAAATGTTGGCCTCGATTGCAAAACTAAACATACCAAAAAGATATTGGAAATTAAACAAACTTCAATACGAGAGAGAGGTCGAAAGTAGCCCACGCTTGAACAAACAAACGTCATTCGACTCAGATCTTTATATTTGGAATAGGAAACTCCTTAACCTTATTCTGTAAACGATGTAAAAATTGTAACTATTGCGAAACCTTTAAACATCCTCATGTAAGATTCAATCCATTTGTTTGGTGGATGGATTGCTTGATTTTTTAATGTGAGGGGAGCGTTGCCATTTTCTATGATACCTACCTATATTGAAATATAGTTGGAGGGTGGAGGTAGCTCAGTGAAGACCGCAACTCGTAAATATTTCGTGGCGATAGATCTATTAATTAGAGAATACAAGTTCATGACAAATATAAACTTAGCTGACAAAAAATATAGTTACAATTATCTAGTTATATACTACGGAACTCCAGTAAATAGTAGTTAAGGTACGTAACGTTAACAAGAATACAGAAACGCTACGAATAATTCTTGACCAGGTAACATTTTTATCGCACCATTCTATCAAAATGTTGGCAACCCCTCTCGCTACTTTCATATTAAAAATTAGACTGAACATGTTGTTTCTTGTAAATTTATACTGAGTTTAATATAGGACAAGCGTGTGACACCCGTCTCCAGGAGAAGGGAAATAAATCCATCTGGATTTCCATGTTTACGTAATGTCCCATCCACGGAAAATAATGGTAGCCGTATCATCAGCCTATGGGCCATTAGTGTCGCAGTAAAAAATAGCTGAGATGAGAAAAAACATCGATAATATTCTTTTTAACATTAGAATCTTAATTTTTATAAAGTAGTAAAGGGCGATACAGAAATTTATTTAAACTGTCCTAATTCTGGCACAGCGCTCGCTAATCTCGTTCGTAAATAATAATTGTGACTGATACAGTTAAAGATAATACCAATTGCTAATTTCTCGGGGACTAGGGCGAAATTCCGCAAAATGAAGTGTTTTAAAACCATTAGTTCTATGTGCTTGGTTAGCAAATTGTAATAAAAGGTCTTGCTGCTTAGGTTACTTCGATCCATAAACAAAGTCATCCTCTTATTGAATTTGAAAGAAATTATATATTTAGTGAATTTACATTGTGCAAAGTTAATCTTAAAATACTTAGGTTTCTAGTAGACTTATAAATTTTACGCATAAAATATTTATTCTCACTTGATACTGTTTGTACTGGGCTTCGATCAATGTTTATTGATCGAAGGTACTGGGACTTCGCAGGTCAAGGGGTTTTTTATTTTCAAATACAAATATGATCATATAGTACCACATTTTTTGAATTTTTTCAATTTATCAGCCAGCATTGTTGCAAGGTTTACGGAACAAATAATTGCTATTTTAAATAACTAGGTGTAACGAATCATTTCAGTTTGTGTGTCAATCTAGTTTAAATATCATAAATATTAGTATTTACACAATTAGTGTTTTTTTGTAGAGAAGGATGTTTAACCACATAAAGAAATATTGCCAATGTACAAAGTAAGGACTGTTTCAAGGGGTTACTTAAATATAAGCGAAAATTCGACGTTTATGGTTTAGTTCGCGCGGCACCCTCTTAATTTATTGGGAATTTGACACACAATATGAAGTTAAGGTGAGAAATCCTGTTATTTACAGGTTTTGTCAGAACTCTCCATAATACTCGTAGGTACGTACTCCGTATTCGGCGTAGTACTTCCGTACTTGGCGAATGTGGGTGACTACACATCACATTCAGAGAAGAGAAACCTTTAATTATTTACTCTAATCAAAGAGAGAAACATTAACTTATTGATCAGATATATGATACTTATTGAGAGCCCAGTATTGAGCCGTGATGATGATGAGATAAAAAATATAGGCGTTTTACTGTGATAATAATGGATAAGAGTGGAATTAATATTGTACTAATAATCGTCACAGTATTGGAATCTTAATTCAAATGTACTGGTTATTTTTATTGTTAAAACACAGCTGAGCATTCATTCATTCCATTATCTATCCAATCAAACCCGTCAAGTGGATGTTAAATTACAATAACATCCGGCATAACACTTACCACAATGACTTAAGTTTCGAATTAAATGGCATTATAAATTAGACTTGGCCGTAAATTCCAAAACTGTAGGCGGAGCTGTAACTAGCTGGTTTAATCTGAAAAAAAAAAACAACACAGTGTTCTGGGAAGAGGGAAGTGTTACAGAGGGGCGTTACCCTGACGTGGTTTCCCAAATTAAACCATGTTTAGACCACGATCGCGCGCTTTTAATAGCACAATGTGCATCCTCTTCCGTTGCTCTGATATGCATTTATAACATGTGCTAGATGTTAAATATTTACATAATTATCGAGAAAGCCATATTGGATATATCTACCTGCTATCCATCCAAATATCATTAATATAAAAAAGAAAATACGGTACAAACGAATTCATATTCCTCTTTTAAAACTTCCTCGTAAAAATGTTGTGTAATTATGATAAATAGAAAAGAAAATGAAATAAACAAAACTATTTCAAGAGAGAATATAATAATCCAGCTGAAAGAAAGGTTTATGAAAAACTAATTCATGTAAAAAAGTGTCAGTCTCATTTTATATTAATTGAACATAAGTACTTATTAGCGCTTACTCGTACTTTCTATCAGTTTCTTGTTAATCAGTAATAATATTTTCAAATCAACAAAATACTTAGATATATCAAATTTTAAATACTATTACTAAAATCAGAAATATCAGAACAAACTTTAGACGTAAATTTTTTTATTCACTCTTAGCTAATGGATCTATCACGTCACAGAACACACGCTTTCGTTAAAAAGACATCAGAGAAATCACTTCAGAGGCCGATGCCAACTTTCAACAATGGAGCAAGATGGATTGGGTTGGATTACTTTTGATCGTTGATGTTACCTAATTGATATGAATGGAGATTGTAGATATATTCTGGTCTAGGTCATACATGAACATCTGATAAAATAAATGCTTTATAATGTGCCTTGTTTCTTAGAATTCTTCATGAAATTCTTCGAATTTCTTGTTTTTGTCGATGTATCTTAACTTATTATTAATATAAATAAAGTAAAATAAATAAATAAATTAATTAATTAATTAAATAAAACTTGGGAACAGTGATTGTCCATGAAAATAATAATAATAAATAAATAAGTTGGTATCATGGACATTCTCACACACGGCCTTCTGACCCCAAACTAGGCGGAGCCTGTAGTACTATGTGCATTATTGATCGAAGACTATGGGTGTCAGTATGGGATTATATTAATTACATACTTAAATAGATAAAATTAACATCCAGAAACAGAACATACACAAGTGTTTGTCACACGAATAATTATCCTGAGTGGGATTCGAACCCACGACCCCGGCGTAACTGGAAGGGTCACAAGTTTGCGCCAACGGGCCCGTCGAATGGCTATTCATAGCGAACACTGAACTTATAAAGGCACAGAACAGATAAAGTTCAGTTCAGTTATCTGTTCTGTGTATAAAGGTATGAATAGATGTACAGTACATCGTACTTAAGTACACAAAACTACTCGTATAGTAACTACTGGCTATTAAAAAAACTCTGCTTATTAGTTATTCGTAACAAATCGATTAATTACTGAAACTTCCGCCTCTTACGGCAGCTTGGCACGAACGCAACGGAAGTACAAATGACGCACATATTCAGCTCGAGCTGAATATGTGCGTCATTATAAATAGAACAAGAATTATAAATAGTTGTTATATTATTAATTTTTTTTAAGCAAACGCTGCAAGTTGAATCCTAAAATTTTCTGTTTCGACCAAAAATACTCTTTTCTCCGCCTTTACTTCGTTGCAATTTAAAATGTTTCGTTTTAGATTTTAGCTGTTGCCAGCTTTTATTTTTAGGTTATATTAATAATTTCTGTACACTTAAATATACAACACTGTTTCATTCTAAATGAATTTTACGACAGTTGAAATGTGAATCTGAGCGAGACAGTTTGTGGTATCTCGGTCGAGTTGAAAAGTATTAAAAAATACGTGATCGCATCTATATTTTTGATTTTATGGTCTTTTACTGCGAAAATTAAATCAGCAGGAGCAGAAATTTAAAAAAAACATATTTAATGAACCAGTAAGATATATTCTTACTGGTTCATTTAAACGTAAAATAACACATATAACTCATATATTGTTAAAACATCTGACAGCCAGGCCCACTTTTTGGCATAGCATGAAATTCCTGAGTCGCCTAGTCGGCGCCGAATCAATTCCGGGTGAGTTGCCGGATCTTCGCAAAAAGCGAAGACGCCAAGAGCCATTGTTTATATTGGAACGTGTGAGATGAAATAAATCCAAAACCGCCAACAAACGAATGACGCGCGAAGTCCTCGAAGACACAATATTTACGAACGCTTGTATTTATTCCCACATATTTCTGATCCCCTCGGCCGGTTTAAAACCGCAAGGCTAATTTTTGATCGTTATATTAAATCAGCTGTCAACATTAATAAATAGACACCGACGATGAAATATGTAATACGTATCTACTAAAAAATCTCGTCGGTTTAGTCACCAACTCACCACTGCTGTCTGTGCAGATCAGACCTACGCTACGCTATCGGACTAAATTTATTTCCAGACCGACCTTGTGTTATTTCCACCCTCGGCAAAGCAGACGAGAGTTAAAATATAATTCGCGTCGATTTAAAAGTGAACGAATAAAATAGCCATGGATTGGATGGGTGGCGTGTGCCGTATACACCTGTAATGTGCCGCTTGGATGAAAGCCAGTACGATAACAACTAAACATTCGCCGAGTCAAGATGATTTTTTATTTGACTATCTAAGCACAGAGAAATGTTTAGGATTTATGTAACAAGCATTTCCTGCACTGAGACTAACAAACCTACTACCTGTTACGCAGTAATCTAAAAGTCAATCCCTGATAACGTCAGTTAAGTTAAAAAACTATGTATTTTTAAGTCTTGTATTATTTCCATACAGTCCGATTTCACTAGTAAGTTGACTAGATTGAATGGAATTGACGTCTCGTGTGGATGCAAAATATTCAAATTGCACAATGTCATTGGGTGACCGAGACCGCCCGACTTGGCCTTGAAAATATGTATTATATGAAATTGACAAATTTTGTAAGTATTGGTCTGTAAAATGTACCTATCCATAAACTATTTCAATTGGTTACAAGTGGTAAAAATATTATTACTTATATGCAAATCATTATGCAAAGTTATACGTCCGAGCAAGCACACATTCGAAAATCGCGAATGCAAATTGGCGTTTTAGTTGTTTCGTGTAGGGGAAAATCAGACCATACAAAAATTCAATCATCAATCTAATCGAAGTAAAAATCGGACTGTTTGGAAGGGGTGTTATCATTGTCACAGAAATGATAGCAAAATCAATGCAAGATATTTGTCGTCATATTACATTCTTTCTTTTATTATATTTAGAACTTGGCTGATACGGTGCCGTGTCTAGATCTAGACTATTTTGGAATCCAACGCTCTAGGTTTTACTCAAACATCATAATATTACATGGGATATGAAATAGAGTGCAAATTGCGTCAGCAGTAGTAGGTAATAAGTATGTAATCTATTGTCAGAATATACTATTTATTGTGGAGTGTAGGTACCTAGATACTCAATAATCTGGAATTTATTGACTATGATCATAGATGAAGATAATTATCCAATTATACGTGTTCTGTAGACGATATAAGTGTTCTGTGGATCCCCACTTATATCGTCTCATGGGATCTGTAGGTAGCTCAAACGACATACGCACGCACGGCCCTGTAGCTCGCGGCCAGAATAGTTGCCTCTTACGACAGGCAGCTTTCGGCATCTAAAGGGAGAATTGGCGCGGGTTGCGGGCGGTAAAAAGGAAGATCGAAACGTCCGTCGACCCCGACCCGGACGTCGTCGTTGTGTGTGACTGAGCAACTTTGTATCAGGGTTGAGCACTTTAGACATCAAGCACTTTAGACGTACAGGGTAGCGTCGGTAGCGTGTGGCGTCCATAGCCCAATGGCTCGCGTCGATTCAATATGATCGAAAGAGATAAGCAACGACGGGCGCGGTCGGTTTGTGGATGGGTGACCGCTAGTGGCAAAATTTCATGGACGCTACCGTGTTTCGGAGTGCACGTAAAGCCGTCGGCCCCGGTTGTTTTCAATGTTGGAAACAGTCGTTAAGACTTGTCCTTCGAGTGGCTTGAGAACATTCAACACTGGGTTGGCCACTAACCCCTCCACCAATCCGCATTGGACCAGCGTGGTGGAGTATGCTCTAGACCTCCCACAGCAGTGTTTGTGGGGGAGACCCGTGCCCAGCAGTGGGACGTCTATGGGTCGCAGCGAGACGTACAGGGTAGAACCTGTAACGGGCACAGTGCTAAAGGGCACCGGTGACATCTAATGGTACAATTTGTGTATGTGGTAGTGTTAAGTAAGTAAACAATAAGTAAGTTATTTGTATTGTCCTAGATAAGCGTCACCTCATCTTTATAACTTCTCTCTCATCTCATTCAACCTTCATTAAACTTTTCTTATCATATTTCAGGTGAAAATGTGAGGTCAATGACCAGCAGTGGACCCCGAAAAGTTGATGCATGTAAACAAGTATTTTTAGTTGACAGTCGGAACGTTTTACACAACGTTAAATCATCCGTTTGTACTTTGTACCTCCTGGGTTATTTCAGTTTCATGTAAATAGCAATTTGTAAAATTCTTAACGGGATGATTCAACTTCCCACGCATTGCACAAGTCTGTCATTCGTCAGCCCTCATAGGACTGTATCTGCCCACGAAACTGTAATGAAAATATAGTTAGTTGCTTCGAGAAATGCTGTTTATTTTAATGCTTCGCTTGTAGCAATTATGAATGACGACTACTTAAAAATATTACAACCCAGTTAGCTGTTCTGACAACACTGTGTGTATACCCTTGCTTTATGGGCTATATACACACACACCTCCTTTTTATCTATCGCCAATCATTACAAACCATAATTGAACTCCGTACGTAATTTGTGCTATTTGGCACAGTGCTTCTCTTAAAGTGAGAAAATGGCCAAGTGCGGATTTGCTGAACTCCATACATTAAGCTTCTCAAGATTCTCAAGATTTTTCACGACAGGCTATCAAACGACGAACCACTAAAACGCACGTTCGCAATAATAATATGTATTCCTAAAAATTAAGCATACAAAAAAACAGAATTCGAATAGGTCACTGAACCAAAGGCAACCGAAGGAACCGAAGTCACATTCTGCGAAGCTGTTTTGATGCAGAAAGAGACACGGCTGGCCCTGCTCGAAGACGAGGGGAGGGTAGCAATTGCCGCCATCGGCCCGACCCTTCACCTTCAGGACCTTGCAGATCAATTTTGGGTTGGGGCTCAAACCGATATCTGCGTTTCTTTAGATATCAGACTGTACTTACGAGCCGCAGTCTGCGATGCTCGGTGAGGTTCAGGGCTTAACCCTGGGATGAGTCAAGGGCTTTGCGCAAGGGAGGCACCAGTGCGTTCGTTAGGAGATCCCGGAGCCTACCTACATGTAAGTATGAGCAAGATGGCTGCCGAGGGGGTTTTTGTGAGTAGCAATCTCACTCACCTCGGCCTCTTCCCCCAGAGTGATCGGGATCTTTCGAAGGTTTCCCCCTCGAAAAAGAAAAAAAAAGGTAACCACATGTAACCTATCTGACGAAATTATAGCGCCACTTTATATTAGGTACGTGATTTGTCTACGTAATTAGTTTTTGCACAGATTGGTTACCAGCACATCTGGCACGCATATTTTCAGATATGAATTCAATTGAATTTCCAATGAAAGGTCATCGCCATCATCGCCATCGTGGATTTTAACTAGGTATTGAAAAAAAGTCTTAGACAAAATAAAATGAATTCAGTACCGATAGTTCAAAGAACTACCTATTATCACTATTACCACAGAGCAAATTATATCGTACAATTATTACTTAGGTACAACGTAATAATAATAATTAATAATTTGTGGGAATTTTGTGTGTAATGTGGGAGTATTTATGACCCCTTGATTAATAAAATGTAACATAAAATGACATCACGCCCCAATTCCCCAAACGGGTAGGCAGCTTGCGTACTTAATACACTTTTAACCAGTTACGGCCCCATGTTATAAAAAGCCTTTTGTTATAAAGTAAGAAAAACTAGGTACTTACCTAAGAACTGAAATACGTATGACTGTCTCAAATTTTATGAATAAATGAATATGAATATAGAATTCATATTACCAGCATACTCACGTGTGATGTTAGTCGGAAATAGGCTGACTAGTTTGGTCAATTACGATGACCATCATAGTCGGCCTATTTCCGACTCAAACCACACGTAAGACGGTAATTTCATTATGAACATATTTCTATAATTTTACGTTTAGATTCATATTTAGCAAAACATACACTCTTATGATTCGCAGGTATAGTAGCCTCTTCCATACATAAAGTAGGGATCTTAGGAATTATTTAGGTACTTATCTATATGGATAATGAAGAAAGAAGAAATAGTTCTCCATAAATTTGTCTTTTTCCGCTTTGCTGCTGATGCAGTTGTGAATGTCAACAGCAAAGTGAAAAGGTCTCCTTTATGAGAACGTGCTCCGTATAACACTCGCCTGAAGACATGAGAAGAACTTGAAGAAAATTGAGACAACAGTGTAAGAAAACGAAAGAAGACCAAATGTAGACAGGTAACTCTTCCAGAGAATAGAAGGTCTCGATCTGTTATTAGTATTAGTGTTTTTTTTCTAGGTAGACAACTCTGTGCCATGTGTCTGGTAACCACGTGGTAAGTTCAAGCCCCTCACAATTTTAGGCAGCCTATGTCTACTATACCTATAAGCAGGCATTACTGAAGGGCGGCGTTAGAAGCTCGTTTGCTATCTTATATTCGTAGAAAAAAGTCTCCACCAACAAATAATAGAATTTCTCACATAACATAGTAATTAAATTAATCCACAGCTGTGAATTATGGGATTTGTTGAAAGCAATTTTCATTAATGAACCAAATCTGGGGCGCGAAGTGAAGTGTTTGCGAGACTTGCAAATGGATTACTGACCTATAATAAAATTTTACAACACACACGGCCATTCGAATTCCAGCAAATGTTGAAGAAAATTTGTTGCTAGTGAGGTACTAGGTAGATAATAAATAGGTACTACATAGTACGAAAGGTATAATATTATTATACTGTGATAGTAAAATGCGAGAAACTAGTGAACTAAATGGCTGTTGAACTCACTAGATGGGGTCGGGGTTAATCTTCGATCACGGAAAAAAATGGGTTAATTTCTAAGCGGAACTTATGTATTCTGTGGCGGAACGCACCAAACAGTACTAAGCTTTGTGCATTTTAAGAAATTAAATGTCACTTCTGTAACGGTGAAGGAAAATATCGCGATGGATCCTGCATGCTTAAGTTCATCATAATGTTCACGAAGGCATGTGAACTCTGCCAATTCACTCGCCAGCGTGGTGCACTAAACTCTCTCATTCAGAGGGGAGACCCGAGCACAACAGTGGAACAAAAAAGGGTTGTGGTGGAACGTGTGGAAATCTGTAGAAGGGGCGGTGTCTGCGAAATCGACCCTAATGGCGGACTTTGACAGGTTTCTTAAAAAAGGCGCGAAAAGAGCATTCCATCAGGGTGTTACCACAGAGTACCTACATCCTGTCACTCTCTATACTTCTTTGGTACCGCTCTGCTCGTGTTAATAGGCGATGGTGACCACTTATTAGCTCGTCTGCTTGTTCGTCTTGCTAATCTGTATTTATTATTATTTGTAACTTCTGAGTGTTACTTTTATTTTATTTTAGTGGGTGGCTTCGCCCCCGAACGTCTGTACAGAGATAAACACACAAAATTTGTCTTAATTCTGAATTGTACCAACTGTTATGGATCAAATTTTTTTATGAAAATAAAGGATATTTCAGTAAATTCAACGGACACAGTAGGTAATTGGATTTAAGTTAAGTTGCAGAAAAAATCCGTTTAAAAATAGCGCCCACACAAATATTTTTTGATTTTTTTATGTTTATCTCTCCTGACCAGAGAATACTCACAGAACTCACTGAAAATCAGCGCTTTTAGTTCAATTTAAGTACTTAACTTAGATTTCGTATTATACAATTTATACTAACTACTAGATCTCGTAGTTACGTAAGGGTGACTAGCTCTTAATAAAATAATTTGAGAGTATTCAAATTTCATTGTCATCGCGTCAGTCGAGTGTTCGCTTTACGAGTTGCAAACATAACACCGACCACCTTGTCTGAAATTAGCCTGAGCTGTAAATCAAGTATATAACCCTCTGTAGATACTTACCTCTTCTTTCTCATCATGCCACTAGCTCACATTATAGGATGTTCAATAACTAGGTAAATATTCCATGTTGTGTATAAGCAGCAAAACGTCATGTAGAAGTTTTTTTTATAATTTATATTAAGTAGTCAGTTCAAAACAAATAATTTTATAGACGTTCCCTGTACCTACCTAATTTATCTATTGATATATTTAGCTACTAAAATTTCTCTTAAAAAATGTTTATTAATACATATCTATCTACTACGACTACTACAAATATTCATATTTGATTTGATACTACTAATATAGATACATATTTGACGTACATACCTAAACAAATTACGTTATTTCACGTTATTTTCATTAGTGAATCAATAGTAACCCTCCACCAAGCCAAATTGAGACCTGAACTGACCCTCAGCTGAGACTCTTACCCAAGAGTGGGAAACCTATGGGTTGTAGCATAGCTTTTGTACCTTTAAGTATGTTGAAAAAAAAAACGAATAAAATCACGTGCAATACGAGTATTTAATAACATTGTGATTCCGATGACGTCATTGATCTCGGTTTTATTATAAACGTATCCACAGATTTACAGGCTTTTAAGCTTGCTTTATACGCATTTTTAAGCTTGGTTTATAGGCATTTTTTGTGCTAAAATACGATGCTTTTGCCTCATAAATTCCAGAGATTATGGGCTTTGGAAAGATCTAGATGATCCCGAAAGATTTGTTCAACTTCAAATGGTTGATTGATTGCAATCTGCAATGGCCATTCCATTTAACTGACACAGGAAATATTTTAGAAGAATTTAAACTCTTTTCGGTGCTTTCAAGCTTACATTTAGTTTTTATGCCTCATACACATCACATATATCTAGTACAAACTGTAGTTACTATGATTTTATAACAGCATGAAGGAAGGACTAAATCTTTTTATTTTTAATGCCATCATCAGCCTGCACTTTACGTCAGTATCATCATAAAATCCTGCAGAATGAGTAGGAATTACTATAATTTCTTCATCATTAGGTAGGTAGTCTAGTTAGTCACTCCTGGGATTTCAAATCAGGATTGAAAATCAATAAATGAACTCAAATTCAGGAATCTAAACCACTGGTCTATCATAGCGTTTATTTAGTGCCAGTGCCACGTTTTGAATTAAAGATATTTGCTAATCAACAGATATATTAACGAAGCAAAAAACCGGCCAAGTGCGAGTCTGACTCTATAAAAACGTAAAAAAATCATGTCGTTGTATGAGAGACCCCCTTAAATTTATATTTTTTCTGTTTTTTAGTATTTATTGTTATGGCGGCAACAGGAATATCACCTGTGAAAATTTCAACTGTGTATCTATCACGGTTCATGAGATACAGCCTGGTGAGACGGACAGCGAAGTCTTAGTAATAGGGTCCCGTTTTACCCCTTGGGTACGGAACTCTAAAAACGAGTTAATAAAATCTTCATAAATCCATGGTTACGAAACAATACTAAAATTACTGTGGCAGTCACGAAGCTGGTGTTTACAATTTACCTTCAAGCAGCGAATATCCCGTTTATAACCCGCAAACCGTTGGGTTTATTCCCGTATGAAATAACAATTAAGCTGACCTACTTGCATGGAGTGTTATGTTTATCTATAGGTACTATTTTGTATAGGTACTTATTTTTCTTATATAAAATTATGTAGCAAAAAATTTGTTACGGATTCTAACTTTTCATTTTCAAAAAAAATGTCTAAAAGTAGTTTATAGTTGTGTCAACGAAAGAGGAGCTTAACTAAGACGTTAGAAGAATCATTATCTATCTTCTTCGTTTCATGGTAAGAAATGTGACAACTTGTCATACTGATGCGACTTTCACAGAGTACATTTTACATACTGGCGACATTCCTTTATTAGACTATTTAGAGACCAACAGAACCATTTCGTGCCGAAAAATTAGCATTTTAAGAAGGTAAAGGAAAGGAATGAAATAAAATACTTAGTTTGTATGTATAACAGATGGCGTTTATTTAAGGTCTTATGTAAAGATTATTAATGATAAAAGGAATAATATAAATTTACAATATAAGCGCCAGACATAGTGGAACAGATTTTAAGAATTTTTGGAGTAAACCAAAGACCTTAAACTTGTAAGTTAACCTAATTTTGAAAATACATATATTCATTTCGGATCTATGTTGAAAGGACTGGGTGATCATATGTAATTATCTTTGGAAACCAGACATTTAAAGGGTAATTTATAAAAAAATAATTAATTAGTCTTAATATACACAATAATACACTTTTGGGCCATCTTCAAATTGGCTGTTTAAATATGTCTGCACATAACATAATATATTTAATGTTTTACATGTTTAATAGGTATTAAGCCAATTCCACCCAGTAAAAAGATGAAAAATTTAGACAGAATTATATGAGCTGATAGTTCTCCATAATGTCCTCAAAGGCATGTGAAGTTGGCCAATCCGCAATTTACCAGCGAGGATTTGGACTATGGCGTAACACTCCAATCCTTAGAGGTGACCTGAGCCCAACAGTGGGACAAAGATATGGTTGTGGACTTGTCGCTTAATGAATCTACTGCAAAGTATACTAATGCTCGTCTAGATGTGCGTAGACTCGTCTAAGTTTCTCCCTCTTGTTTTTATTCGCGTGCTTCTTCTCCTGTTTCCAGGGTTTGCCGAGGACGGGCCGCTCAGCCGCCTGCGCGCCCATCACGCTGGAATTGAAAGAAAACAATAAAATACTACTGTACTTGTATAGTGTTTCACTTTAAACTCTACCTGCGTAATAACAGATTGTGTAAAAAAATGGATGCGTCTGAAAGTGGCAATGTAAATGCTAAATCTTCGAAGAAAATTCACTACTGTGAAACTAAATGTGTTGAATGAGTTAAAGAGAATGACATTTTTCTTATTTTTAATACATATAATACATAGGTACATATAAATCATACATAGGTACATATAAATCTTTACAAAATCCACTTTTGTATTAGGCGCATGAAATTTATGTAAGCTATTATTTTTTAAGTTAATTAATGTTCTCATAGAAGTGACTTATTGTAGTCTTATTTGAGAATAAAGATCTTTAAACCTAAATCTAATTACATTTGTACACCTTTTGCTTAGTTTGATAAAAAGAAGGCTTTTATTTAATTTTTCTGTTACATATGTACCTATAACATTCGAAAAACTTTGTAATATTAAAGTAAAAAAAAAAAACGATAAGTTTTTTTTCGCGTTAGTACGTGATGTACTTATACGTAAGCCATATGTAATTGTCTCCTACTTTCGAACAATATTCGCCATCCTACTACTGCCCAACATCACAGCCTAAGCTAGTGAGCCGTCTCACGCGTGGCACGGGTGTTGTCGCGTGATTTTTTTTCTTTTTCGAATGGACACACCATAGGGACACACAGATCTTTACGGCGTCACCGAATAGCGCGTGAATGATGTTAGCGTTGGGTTTGAGTTTACTGCGCAGTAACTCCTTCTATGTTTAATGCTGGGAATCTGCTGCGATTTCTCGCGAGTTACATATTATTATATGGCAACACTACAACCGTGTTGCTTCAATTTTAATGCGCAAATTCTATTAAAGCAACAAATATGTTGCATTCATAAACCAGGAATGTATTTTCACAGCTTCGATTTCAAATGCGGCAGACATAGAATCACATAGCAACAAATTTCCTGATATACGTTACAGCCACTCAAAATATCGCATTCCCGCTGCGAGATGAAAGAGATCGCCCAAATATTATCAATTATAGTTAAGGGAAACCTAAATAAACTTTCTGGAGACGAAATTGGCACCCTGGCGGTGAGCCAAGCGTTAATTCATAACGTTTAACAAGTTTACGAGGGTTCGCGGGTTAACGATCGTGAAAATTGCGCTCAAAGAGAACGCGGACGGTTCTACCGCATGTGGAGCAGCGGCGAATTCTATACTGTGAAAAGGGCGTTTTTCCTTTAAAAATATTGTAATAAACTAGTGGACGCCCGCAGCTTCGCTCGCGTAGAATTAGACCCATTAACGACGTCTGCTCGCGTTCTTCAAAAACGGCAAAGTTTCATACTAACTTTAAACCCCCGTTTTACCCTTTTAGGGGATGGATTTTCAAGAATCCTTTCTTAGTGCTCCCCTACGTTATAAAAGAAAACCCATGTGCAAAATTTCAAGTTTCTAACCCTTATAGTACTCGTAGTTTAGGCCCTGCGTTGATATGTCAGTCAGTCAGTCAGCTTCTCCTTTTTTTATATTATGTAGATAGCTTTACATTGTCAACAAAGACACAGAGGTATTGTAGGTATATCAACTTAGCGTAGATCGTAGATATAGATACAAACTGACTGGCTATTCTGCGAACTCAAACTTTTGGCTGTCTACAGAGGTTTTACGCTGAGAATGAGACGCACAAGGGTAGACATTGACGCTCTGCTAATTGAAGATGTATGTCGTCGCTTTGCCCACTGCTTGCCACACACAAATTGTATGCATACGTTTTCATCTCGTATGATCTTACAACATTCGCTTTAGACCGAAATAACGCTTAAAATACGGCGTGTGCACAGGCCCTAAACGTCTCCACATTGACGGCGTGACGTTAACTGACAGCGTGAGTATCATAATGCTTTCTTATTACATTTTTGTCTGCCCGTTATAACAAATGTTCGCAGTTTAACGGGCGGCTAATAAAATTGTACGAGACGTTTTATTCGGATGTGTAAACAGGAAAAGTATCAAAAAGGAATTTTGGATACATAATAAAGGCGAATGATTTCTTTCTTTTCGTTGCCGTTGTTTTTCTTGCCAGTCAGACTATTTAGGAACCTTGTTGGAATCACACTGGCTTAACGTCAAATCTTTTAATTAACTCGTAAATTAAGCGTATAATTTTGGATTTATTTAACCTTATACGTATACATACTTTCGACATATTGAGGTACCTATCAGACATATCACACACATCTGGATTAAGGTGGCCCCAAGGGGGTAGCACAAATCCAGACTCCGAGCTGCTACCGGGCATTTCAAGTAAGTAAGTTAGCAGTCGCGGTTACGACCACTAGACCAATAAGTATCAAGATTTCGTTGTCCTACTAACTGTCCGCTTGTTTCGCTGCGACCCATAGACGTCCCACTGCTGGGCACGGGTCTCCCCCACAGACACTGCTGCGGGAGGTCGAGAGTCCATACTCCACCACGCTGCTCCAATGCGGATTGATGAAGGGGTTAGTGGCCAACCCAGTGTCGAATGTTCTCAAGCCACCCGATGGTCTTCGACAAGGCTTAACGACTGTTTCCAGCAGTGATAACAACCGGGACCCACGGCTTTCGTGCTCTCCGAAGCACGGTAGCGTCCATGAAATTTTGCCACTAGCGGTCACCAACCGCCATCCACAAATCGACCGCGCCCGTCGTTGCCTAACTCTTTCGATCACATTGAATCGACGCGAGCCATTGGGCTATGGACGCTACGCCGCTTGTTTAGTGGGAAAATATTGCAAATCATTTGAGAAATCGTATCGAAATATGCGGAAATCTGATACAATGTATTGATATAACGGACGTGGTGATGGAGTTAGTAGGTGGTCGCGCGAACTCGACGGTATATTTAGGTGACCCCTTTGAGCGGATGTGTAAACAGGAAGAAAGTGTCGTAATAATTATGTTTTTGTGTATAAATGTCATTTGTGTTATACTTTAACAACGTCGTAAACACGTACGTGGTGAAAAGAACGACGTACCTTTTTACTTTTTTCAATAATAAATAATAGCATTTATTTATGAAAAAAGAAAAAAGGGTTAAAATAAAATATAAAATAGCACATTCCGTTGGCATTTAAATCTGTAAGAATACGTCAAGTACTGACACGAAACAGAATAACAGGTGCACAAATTTGATCAGATTTAGGTACCACCAAAAAGTATAATACATAATACTACCCGTAATAATAGATGTTAATTATATAAATAACTATACATATAACTAAACTCTAACGAGTCCGCGTATATACATTGAATAAATCTTGAAAAAAAATGATAAAAAATATCGATACAGATTACGAAAATGTTGTTTTTTCTTCAAATTTTTCGTCAGTCTGTCTATCTGTGTGTCTGTCTTTCTATATGTCCCTATGTGCGCTTAGTTATTAATAAAATAAATTTTCGATCTAGGACGGCTGGTCTGAACAAGAATGTGGAATTGAAAAACTTCATTGTTTAAATTCCATCCATCCAATTCAAAGGGGTGATGGATGAAGCCATCAATCAGCCTTGTGAAGTCCACTGCTGGACATAGGCCTCCCTCAATCGGTGCCAGTCGCTGGCACTGTGTCCTATGGACTGGAGTACCTAGTGTTTCCCTATCGTGCCCTTTAGAAGCCGCTAGTGTGCTGTAGCCAGCTCAGATAAATAAATAAATAAATATCTTGAGACATTAGCGCGAGCCTGTGATATGGGTGTCAGAGACTGATAAACATAGGTACATAGATATTTTTAAATACATACTTAAATAGATAATATTGACATCCGGACACAGAACAAATACAAGTGTACGTCACACGAATATTTGTCCTGAGTGGTATTCGAACCCACGACTCCTGGCGCAACAGACAGGGTGGCTACCGATTGCGCCAACGGGCCCGTCGAACAACAATAGGAGCAAGGCCGCCGCAGACGAGCCCAACGGGGGATCGCTCTTTGCCAAAATATTTCACGCAACATTAACAACCTGTCACACTATTCTACGTTTTACGATAACTATCAAATAGTATATTTAAAGATGGTTTGTATTTTAATCTCTTGTATGTGAGTATATTATATACATATATGTATATATGTAGGATGGATGATTGGCAGTATGTATATGTAAGTCTTGGATTTGAAAGTAGGCGTGTTTGATTATCTGTGATGGAATGAATGAAGTGAATGATTCGTATTGTGAATGAAAGAGAAGCAAGGATGCGTTTGATTTAGAGAGAGAGCGAGCCGACGGATGAACGAAGAGTGATAGGACGTGAGCGAGGGAGCAACCTGTGATATCCCTGGTGTCGCACGTGTGTAATATTCAAACAAATGTATGGCACGAGTGCCATACATTTTGCACAGACTATCGGATCCGATTATCGGAGAAAAAATCGGAAGTCTATTCCCAGCCTTAAGAAACATTACAGAATTATGTAATATGGGTTATTTTCGATAAACATAGCGAGCCGGCGGTAGATAAATGCAGTAATGACGTAGGTAAACATAGGCGTAATAATACTACTACGAAAATAAATGAAGACGAATCGAAATAATTATAATATAAGCTAGTTTGTAAGTAACATAAGGTTTGACTCTTAAAATGTGTAGTCGTTGCTTCAACATGTTATAACCGAGGCGATATAAACGCTTTAGCGGCAAAGCCCTTTATTCTGAATAAAAAAACATCCAAAATTGGCGGGAAAAAAGAATACAGAAGATTTTATCTACTGCTTTAACATTTTATGAAGTGTTTAAGCCTAATTTGTAAGTCTTTATTGAAATAAAGTTAAATTAAGTAAATAATACTTCTTTTTAAAAGCTTTTATTTAACTTCACTCGTATGTATGTAAGTATGTCCTGGAATCTTGCAATCAATATTTCACCCACTTCCACTGAAGCTATCGAGCTGAAATTTGGCACACATATTTGGTTCCGATGACAATGCATGAAAGTAAAAAAAAGTTTTAGAAAGCATTTAAAATAAAAATCTTTTACCTCTCATACCAAATTGATAGGGATGTCACATGATTATTTGATGCTTCTTATGAATTAGTATATAATTGGTTGAGTTAATCATATGAAATTTTTAACGTGGTTTATATTATGGACTTACCCCAAAACTGGCTTCCCCATCACATGGGCAGAACTCTTTTGATTGGCGAAGAACGTATTGTCAATCTCTTTGGACTTATTCAGCCAACCCTGCAAAAAAATATCTCTCTATATCACCCGACTGGATCTTGGATTTTGGTCTTGGCTCGATTTTCGAATCTCTAGCCGCGCGTCGAGCGTATCAAATTTCTTCGGCCGACAGCGGCAATTCAGTATTTTTTAATAGCTCGAAAGTAACTTGTAATCGGGTTTATGACACATGCCGAGCCATTTAAAAATAGAGCTATTGGTGATTATTTTTTTAACACAAGTAGTTTCAGTACTTAATTAAAATAAAAAAACGTAGCGTCCATAGCCCAATGGCTCGCGTCCATTTAATGTGATCGAAAGAGTTAAGCAACGACGGGCGCGGTCGGTTTGTGCTTCGGAGGGCACGTAAAGCCGTCGGTCCCGGTTGTTTTCAATGCTGGAAACGGTCGTTAAGCCTTGTCGAAGACCTTCGGGTGGCTTGTGAACATGCGACACTGGGTTGGCCACTAACCCCTCCACCAATCCGCATTGGAGCAGCGTGGTGGAGTATGCTCTAGACCTCCCGCAGCAGTGTCTGTGGGGGAGACCCGTGCCCAGCAGTGGGACGTCTATAAGTATAAGCTGTAGGGCGACTGTATAACTGCAGAAAAATATTTTTCAACAGCTTTTATTGAACACAATATTTAGCAAATCAAATTGTCCCATTATTGAACCAAAAAATAATACTTAATTCTAATGCAATCATAAATCTCCTTACTGCTAAATTATTACTAGCACTTAATAGCTACAAGTTTAGTCCGGACCACCAGTTGGTCATTCCACTGTCCACATCACACTACCTTTAAGAAAACTATGGGTCGCAGCGATATTTCAGGAACCCTGAGTTCAGCAGTGCAGAGTTCCTTTAGGAACATGCTCCCGCCAGCGCTGTGAATGTCTCACCTCGACCGCGCGCGTCTCCCGCGGCGTGGGCTTCCTAGTCTCGCTCCTGCCCTCGAGCGGCGCGGCGAGCGGGGCGGGCGCGCGGCCGGGCGGCAGCTGCTCCCAGCGCAGGCGGCCGCTCGCCGCGTCCTTTAAGAACTGGCGCTAATCGCTGCAGAGTTCCTTTAGGAACATGCTCCCGCCAGCTGTGAATGTCGTACCTCGACCGCGCGCGTCTCCCGCGGCGTGGGCTTCCTAGTCTCGCTCCTGCCCTCGAGCGGCGCGGCGAGCGGGGCGGGCGCGCGGCCGGGCGGCAGCTGCTCCCAGCGCAGGCGGCCGCTCGCCGCGTCCTTTAAGAACTGGCGCTAATCGCTGCAGAGTTCCTTTAGGAACATGCTCCCGCCCGCGCTGTGAATGTCGTACCTCGACCGCGCGCGTCTCCCGCGGCGTGGGCTTCCTAGTCTCGCTCCTGCCCTCGAGCGGCGCGGCGAGCGGGGCGGGCGCGCGGCCGGGCGGCAGCTGCTCCCAGCGCAGGCGGCCGCTCGCCGCGTCCTTTAAGAACTGGCGCTAATCGCTGCAGAGTTCCTTTAGGAACATGCTCCCGCCAGCGCTGTGAATGTCTCACCTCGACCGCGCGCGTCTCCCGCGGCGTGGGCTTCCTAGTCTCGCTCCTGCCCTCGAGCGGCGCGGCGAGCGGGGCGGGCGCGCGGCCGGGCGGCAGCTGCTCCCAGCGCAGGCGGCCGCTCGCCGCGTCCTTTAAGAACTGGCGCGCAGATCGCTGCAGAGTTCCTCTAGGAACATACTCCCGCCAGCGCTGTGAATGTCTCACCTCGACCGCGCGCGTCTCCCGCGGCGTGGGCTTCCTAGTCTCGCTCCTGCTCTCGAGCGGCGCGGCGAGCGGGGCGGGCGCGCGGCCGGGCGGCGGCTGCTCCCAGCGCAGGCGGCCGCTCGCCGCGTCCTTTAAGAACTGGCGGGCAGATCGCTGCAGAGTTCCTTTAGGAACATGCTCCCGCCAGCGCTGTGAATGTCTCACCTCGACCGCGCGCGTCTCCCGCGGCGTGGGCTTCCTAGTCTCGCTCCTGCCCTCGAGCGGCGCGGCGAGCGGGGCGGCAAGCGGTTCGGGCGTGCGGCCGGGCGGCAGCTGCTCCCAGCGCAGGCGGCCGCTCGCCGCGTCCTTTAAGAACTGACGCGCAGATCGCGACACGTCCGGCTGGCCCGCCGCCGTCATGAAGCCTCGGTTGACTGGGTAAATTTGATTTAGCTGTTATTTTGACGGGCCCGTTGGCGCAATCGGCAGTGACCCTGCCTGTTACGCCAGGGGTCGCGGATTCGAATCCCACTCAGGACAAATATTCGTGTGACGAACACTTGTATTTGTTATGTGTCTGGATGTTAATATTATCTACTTAAGTACGTATTTAAAAATATCTATGTATGTATATCAGTCTTTGACACCAATAATATTACAGGCTCGCGCCTACTGGGATCAGATGGCCGTGTGTCAAAGATGTTTTTTTTTCACTACGCATAATATAGCCTTTCTCATTTTATTTGATAAGAGTAAGTATCAAATTATCATTAAGATCCATTGAAAAAAACAACTCTTGGAGGTAAAGGTGTCATCATCTAATGCTAATTTCCAGCAGTGTTATAATTATAATCCCTTTTCCAGCGTCCACTATAATTTATGATATAGCATGTTTCTCAGTAAGTGATTTTGTAAATCTTTTAGAGATCTTTAATCGTGATTAGGCCGACTGCGAAAACAGGATACGTTTACAAAAATAAGTGCTCTACTCACAAGCGTGAGCCGTAAGAATCTTCTTGTACTCTGTTTCGTCGCCCTCGTATTCGGGCAGCAGCAGCCCGTACTTGCCGGCGAACGTGTGCCTGCCCACCAGCTGGCAGAGGCGGGCCATCGCCGCGTCGTGAGACCGCATCTGTGAGGGATACAACAAACATTAATGCAAAAGTTAAAAACACTAGGTCATTGGGGAGCACTGTGAGGGATACAACAAACATAAATAAATGCAATAGTTAAAAACACTAGGTCATTGGGGAGCACTGTGAGGGATACAACAAACATAAATGCAATAGTTAAAAACACTAGGTCATTGGGGAGCACTGTGAGGGATACAACAAACATAAATGCAATAGTTAAAAACACTAAGTCATTGGGGAGCACTGTGAGGGATACAACAAACATAAATGCAATAGTTAAAAACACTAGGTCATTGGAGAGCACTGTGAGGGATACAACAAACATAAATGCAATAGTTAAAAACACTAGGTCATTGGGGACCACTGTGAGGGATACAACAAACATAAATGCAATAGTTAAAAACACTAGGTCATTGGGGAGCACTGTGAGGGATACAACAAACATAAATGCAATAGTTAAAAACACTAGGTCATTGGGGAGCACTGTGAGGGATACAACAAACATAAATGCAATAGTTAAAAACACTAGGTCATTGGGGAGCACTGTGAGGGATACAACAAACATAAATGCAATAGTTAAAAACACTAGGTCATTGGGGAGCACTGTGAGGGATACAACAAACATAAATGCAATAGTTAAAAACACTAGGTCATTGGAGAGCACTGTGAGGGATACAACAAACATAAATGCAATAGTTAAAAACACTAGGTCATTGGGAAGCACGGCGGTGAGCAGCAGGCACCAGCCCGGGGCAGTCCTGCAGCTGCACGTCCTCGTCCAGCACCAGCGACTGCCCGGCATCAGCTCGCACCATCAACACACCTGGTCGATGGGCAGCACGGCGGTGAGCAGCAGGTCGGGCTCCACGGCGTACGCGGGCAGCACCAGCCCGGGGCAGTCCAGCAGCTCCACGTCCTCGTCCAGCACCAGCGACTGCCCGGCATCAGCTCGCGCCATCAACACACCTGGTCGATGGGCAGCACGGCGGTGAGCAGCAGGTCGGGCTCCACGGCGTACGCGGGCAGCACCAGCCCGGGGCAGTCCAGCAGCTCCACGTCCTCGTCCAGCACCAGCGACTGCCCGGCATCAGCTCGCACCATCAACGCACCTGGTCGATGGGCAGCACGGCGGTGAGCAGCAGGTCGGGCTCCACGGCGTACGCGGGCAGCACCAGCCCGGGGCAGTCCAGCAGCTGCACGTCCTCGTCCAGCACCAGCGACTGCCCGGCATCAGCTCGCACCATCAACACACCTGGTCGATGGGCAGCACGGCGGTGAGCAGCAGGTCGGGCTCCACGGCGTACGCGGGCAGCACCAGCCCGGGGCAGTCCAGCAGCTCCACGTCCTCGTCCAGCACCAGCGACTGCCCGGCATCAGCTCGCACCATCAACACACCTGGTCGATGGGCAGCACGGCGGTGAGCAGCAGGTCGGGCTCCACGGCGTACGCGGGCAGCACCAGCCCGGGGCAGTCCAGCAGCTCCACGGCCTCGTCCAGCACCAGCGACTGCCCGGCATCAGCTCGCACCATCAACACACCTGGTCGATGGGCAGCACGGCGGTGAGCAGCAGGTCGGGCTCCACGGCGTACGCGGGCAGCACCAGCCCGGGGCAGTCCAGCAGCTCCACGTCCTCGTCCAGCACCAGCGACTGCACGTGTCTCGTGTGTCCCGGCATCGAGCTTACGCTCACCTAAACAGAAAACCACAAGAATAAAAAAATATTGCTTTCGTGAATGGATCATTCAAGACAGACTCTAGTTAATAAATTCCAGGCCAGAACCCAGACCCACAACTTTGCAGTCGCATTTCACAGATTTCTACACAAATCACAGGAACATGCCACAGAGTATAATTAATTTTTAGAGCTAAAAAAATTTTTTTCTTGTATTTTAAAAATTTGAAACACTGTCTTGAAATTAATGCAACACATAGTATTTTTCATCTAACTGATCCTGTGAGAATAAATAGAATATTTTAAACCAAACCATAAATTTAAATTTACTCACCTTTTTGGTATCCATGAGAACATTAACAGTACTAGATTTCCCTACATTAGGATAGCCTATCATTCCCACAGTTACTCTAGGAGGATTTTTTAATTTATACCCCTTCTGTTTTTTAAGAACTTGTATTAGCATATTTCTATCAAATATTTCATGGGAATTCTTTACTTGATCTTTATTTTCTTCTGTTACTATACTTGTGTTACTTTCCATGCTATTTTCAGTATCCTTGTGAATTAAATTTCCCTCAGCACATATGTCATCAATAGGTGTGCCTAGTTTTAAACTATCCATGACTTTATCCAAAACCACTTGTATGTTGTCTAATTTGTTGGCTGTGTTGGATACAGCCGTGTTTAAAAGATCCAGTTGTTTTTTAAATATTTCAATATCCTCTTCTGTGTTTTTCAACTCATCTGTCTGTTCTTCATCTGTTTCATCTTCAGAGTCAGCTGATTCTGTGCCAGAGTCTTCAGTTTGAGGGGTTTCTTTTTCTTCTTCTGATATTTTTCTTTCTTTAGTACTTTTAGCGGCCGAAAAGAATATAATAGAAATGTTCTATAACAAAGATTAAACAGATGTGAGTAACAAATGCAATATTGATTTAAAATTATAATAAATGTCATAAATATTACAAAAAGCACCTCTTTTTCAAAATATTCTGCCCAGCATTTTCTCACAAACTCAGTAGTCAAGTCTGCTTTATTTAACAATAATATACATTTGCACTTTTGTTCCACTGCATATTTTTCTAGATCTAAACATCTGTAAAAATATTAATTTGATTATTAAAAGTATGTGGTCAGAATTTAAACTTGAATTTATGTAAACAAATCATTTTGTAGGGTATATGTATACATATTTACTTATTACCAACTGACATATTGTCTTCTTACACCAAATAGATTTTATTTGTTTAAAGTACAGAATAACATATGTGTGAATTCTTAATTATATCAGTATTAATAGATAACAACTACAAACTGCATAGATGAGGTAAAATTAATATAATCCTATACTTTCATCAGTTTAAAACTTTGAATCAAACACTTTTACAACCCTAATTATGTGAAGGGATTTGAAACCTTTGAACAAAATGTAGTTTTGTGCAAGCCTATATTGACATTGCTGTTAAAAAGCTTTGCAACTTTGATGTATTTTGGAGGGAGACACAAATCATTGTTTTATTTATGGTTATGTATTTTAAACAAGTAATTTATATAATTTTCTATCATCTATACCTGAACAAGAGTGGATTCCTAGCATCCAGTAATATTAATACTACATCAGCTTTTTCCAGTGTTCTCCACAGCTGCTTCCATAGCTCTATATTCCTCTCATATGGAGTCACTGCTGCCCCGAGTTTTGTTTGCAAGTTGTTCAGGTGTCTGCGCCAGTCCAGAAAGGCATCTCTTTCTCTGCCCAGCTGCTCTTCTGCAGTCACACCTGGTGTCCAGGTAGGTCTAGAATGTTTTATGTATTACTCAATAATAGAAACAGTAATTTGCTTACTGATAGTAAAAGTAAAGCACCTATGATTCATGTGGTTATTACTGGAATATTATTGAAAATGTTTATAAGGTGAGTGTATTATGGATAACTAAAAAATTATCTAATTCGATAATTCTAATGCTATCTTTATATTATTAATAAATAATGTATGAAACGTTATAATAGTTAAGTACCTTCTAGGCACTGTCAATGGTTCATCGAAATCTGGCTGTGATGTAACCAGTTCAACTTCGCACGGTGCCGACTTGACATATTTCACATTAAGCTTTTCTGCTATGAACTCCCTATTCGCTAGCTCAGCGGTAGAAAGAAACTCTTGTAATGACGACTCGGCTGTCACTGACTGGAGATTGAGTCGGCCCCAATCATAACCATCATTTACTTCAGTTGTATGCAGCTGCAAGCAATGAGAGACGAGTTATACAGGAGACTATAGGTGTCGCGGTGTTTTGTCGCTTATTAAGTAGGCAGTTTTTACAAACAAATTACATACCAAAGTGTTGTCTTCGACATGTCTGCGATGACGATTCTTAGAGAATCTGTCTTTGATAAGAGAACGTCCAAGGGAATCTTTGATTTTCTTTCCCATTATAGCATGTGTTTAGGAACAATTATCACAATAGTTATTTAAAACAGAAGTAAAACCTGTAAATGTAAAACAGGGAAAACGTGGTACAAGACTACAAGTACTACAACAAATCAAAACTTTCAAATCAGATAAATAAAATGTACTCTGTGATCCGCATGTGAGAAAAATGACATTTGACAATTTGATTTGACAATGACAAATAAGACGATCGACTTTAAATAATACATACAGAAGATGAAAAAATATAGGTAAGCTAACTAACACTTGAAAATCTGACCACGAAATCGTAACCCTCAGCACCGACTACATGTATACCATTACTAGTACTAATATTACTATTACTAAACATAACTGGTAAAAAGGGGGTGTTCATACACCTGTGCCACTAAAGAAACAACATTCAAACGAGGAACATCATGAGGAATCCCCGAGTGATTGGTCGATCCCTGCTTGGTGCTTTATTTACAGACACAGCATTGACCTAAGCCAAGGTCCGTACCCCACACTTGAAGGAGTAAGCCTTTAAATTTACATTTTGGTTTGAGCTCTTTGAACTAATAATTGAGCCAATCCGCTCTTGGCCAGTGAGAAGAACTAAGGCCTAACCCCTCCCATTTCGAAGACCCGTGCCCAACCGTACCGTGGAACAAAGATAAGGTTGTGGTGGTTCAATAATGAGTGACTGATGAAGTGCTCGTCAACTGGTTGGCGACAGGTTATAGTCTAAAAAAAACTAAGGGGTTCGTGTAGTGTAGATACTAGCGTGTCTCACGTAGACACGCGTGTCTACACTCTAGGAGTTTTAATTGTGTAAGGTATTATTATTGGCAGGCAACACATGCACACATGCACTGAGTTGGTTTACAATATTAGTTTATTTAAAGTAACGTCATAATATAATGTATTCGGTTGTGACGGACTTCTATCTGAGACACGAACTGTTGTAGACCAAAATGTCATTGTAAACAATAATATCATAAATTTATTAATAAAGTGTAATTGTACAGTATTTCCAATATATATTATCATGAAGTGAGTGTGTTTAAATAGCCCCTCTCCTCCAAAGTCCAGACATATCAAAAAGAACCCTCCAACATACACGATTAACCTTGTAGTTTTTTTTTTAATCAATTTATTCCATGCTGTAGACCCCACATATTGATTCGTATCACTTCAGTGAAGGCACTCTAATTAATATGATAGTTATGTCTATCCCTTATTAGTTTGTGGTTATGTCATTGTCAACGTCAAAGTGGGGGTGGTGCTTGAGCTTTCTCGCCTGTTTCGATTTTTTGAACATTTCACAAACATGAATTAAAACAAGTACTTTTAGCCTCTATTTTAAAAGAAAGTAGTTATTGAATTTCTTTAAAAAGTGTAGTGATGATGTCTGAGTTTTACGACCATTACCATCGCTGGGAGCCTTTGGCGGAATTTCATTTCAGTTGCGATGACGAAAATGATGATATAGAGGAGAATTATATTTACTGTCTATGTAGCAGAGCATTTATAAGGTTAGTGTTATAAATAGTTACCTAGAACTGTATTATGAACGTTTGTAAAGAAGTTTTTTTAGATAAGGGATATTTTTCAAGGGGTGGAGGAGATGCGATAAATGTGTCAAATAATATGCCAAACTTGACCTACTTTCACTGAGGGGATGAAATATGATAGAGAAAAACATGATGAAAGTTGATTCGTGTTTTGAGAAATATGTATTTCAGATATGTTATTTAAATTTGTGAATAATTGTTTTATTTGTAACCTAATGATTCCAGCTTTAAAGGACTTTGGATCTAGATGATAGTCTGTACTGATGATATACTGTCAACATTCACAGGAAATAGTTCATCAAATGAGTTGCTCCATTTGATAAACTATTGTATTTGTATAGTAAATGATGTATTTTCTGGGCATCTAACAATCCTTGTGATCATCACTATATCACTTTAAACATGTAATACATAAATGTGCTATTTGTGAACATTGATGAACATGAATTTTATAAAGGTTACATAGATATGTTACCTTTAAAAAGTTCCTTCTTGCTTCTGGGTGGATTACCTGAAGCTGTTAGTGAGTAACTGCTGGATTCAAAAGGCAGAGAACTGGGAGAATTGCAACCAATTAAGCGAAGTCTATGTGCAGCAATGGACATGACTTATGGATGTATGAACATATTTTCCTCTTTATTTTATGTATCAATGGTAATTTATCATTATTTTTAATTACCCGTAGAGATGGAGTTAATACATACTTTGTGGATAAGGAATATGGCAGTGAGAGCGACATTGATATTGGACACAACTCCCAGTCTCAAGAGTGTGACGAGCACTCTCATGTACATTTTTCTCTGGACACTTCTTACAAGGTCAAGTATGAAGTAAGTGTTGATTGAACTTTATTTGCAATAAAGAATCATAGTGCTAAGGTTTGAGTGTCTATATACTTAATAACTTTAATACATTATTTTCCTTTATTCAGAAAGATGAGGGGGCCAGCTGCTACTGCAGTGCGTCCCATACCGATAACTACTACTCAACAGATGAGCATGACCCAGCACAAATTCACGCAACACCCTCCCATGCATTGCAACCTAGTGACAGCGGTGCAGATCTCACATATCAAGACTGTCACACGGATTACATAGAAAAAATGAACCATGACTACCAAGCAACACCAGATTTGGTTGCTAATTACCTTTCAGAAGACACCTGGGACAAATTCTGGTCTGCTAATAGCGAAAGACTTATTTGGGCTTCCTGGATTAAGAAATACAGTGACTATATTAATCCTGCATATTTGGGCGAAAATAACGATTTATTATTGGACGACAACAATATTCCGAAACCACATTCTGCTGAAGAAATTTACATTCCAACTGATGCAAGTCTCCAAGTAGGTGATGCTGAAAAAGGACGAGAAAGAAAATTTTCTTATGACTCAAAAATTAATCCTTATAAAAAAAGAAATGCAGACTTGAAGAAAACTGGAAAAGCCATTGAAATTTCTGATAATAAGGATGATGATACTTGGGTGCCAGTATCTAGACGCAGATCATGTTCTGAACACGAGAGAATAGTTAGCCCGAAGACATTAGCAGGCACTGATTCAATGACTAATGTCACTAAAATTACTATCTCCAGCTATGATATAACATCAAGCCATGTGACATCAGAGTCATCACCAACCGAGGACTATAGTGTGGGTTCATCAACATCGGAAGACCAATCTCATGATCAAACCAGGATTGCAGTTGTTGACGAAATTATGGATCTAGAACCATCTGAAGAAATGGATACAGAGCAATACTGGCAGTTTTTGTGGAAAAAGCATTTTGGGGAACAGTATGCTCTGCACTTTGGAAATTATCTTGAGAGTCACCAAAACAAGAACACAAAACTTAATGAAACATACACTGAAACAATTGTAGACAAAAGATTAGAAGAAAGACTCTTGGATATCGAATGTGAGAATAGTGAAGGCAACTCACAAGAATTACCATCTGTAATTGAAGTGCAAACCAAAGTTGGAGTTATAAATTTAGAGGAATCTAAAATAACTAATGCAACAACTGCAGATGATACAAATGTTGAAGAACTAGTTGAACCTATAAATGAATATAAAGAGAAACCGCTCGAAGGTCCAAATGTAGAAGATAAGGTTAAGAGGACACGAAAACGGGGTAAATCTAGGTCGAAAAGTAACCGAGTGCTAGGATCCGTAGGTCTGCTGTTGCAGACATTGTTAAAAGAACAAAAAGAAGGTTGTGATTCTAATGAAAACATGGATAGTGGGGATGAAAAAGACAAAAAAGACACAGGTTACACTGAAAACAACGATTCAGTAGCAGTTGATATTGTAGATGGGACAATATCTACTGCTCAGAATTCACATCAATCAGTAGATCAAAGTAACATATCGGGCTGTAGCTATGACGACGGTGATGACGAGCCTCCAGAGGAAAAATCTAGATCTTTGAAAAGAAGGTATGTAAAATTCCCTTATGAAATTTAAAAATTAAACATGTATTAATTTTTTTTCAAAATAATCAACATTAATTAAAACAATTGCAGTCATGAAGTAGATGAAGACGACATAGAAACAGATAATGCAGATGAAATTAAATCTACGTTTGAAATCATGGGCTTTCGAATAGAGATGGATAAAATGCCTAAAGGGGACCTTGTGTATCGAAAACGCCTGTATAAACTTCGTCCTCCTCGTACCAAAAAATTCCCGCCAAAGAAGACTTACTTTGATGATGACGGAAATCCTTTGAGCGATAATCAGGTATAAAAAAATATTTAAATGTTGTTACAAGACACACTTGTATAAAATAATACGTCCATCCATCAGCCTTTCAGGGTCCAACGCTAGACATAGGCCCTCCAGTGATGCCGCCGTCTTCTTTAAATCACTAGTCAAACTCGTCCGATGGCAGCCAAGACTCAATTTCCTGAGTTGTGGTCTCCACTCGAGGACTTTTCTTCCCGTAATAATAAGCTTTTATTGAATTGAAATAATTTATTTGGATAGTGTAGCGTCCATAGCCCATTGGCAACGATTTAATGTGATCGAAAGAGGTTAAGCAAAGACGGGCGCGGTCGGTTTGTGAATGGGTGACCGCTAGTAGCAAAATGACATAGGCCTTCGGTCCCGATTGTTTTCAATGGTGGAAACAGTCGCTAAGCCTTGTCGAGGACCTTTGGCTGGCTTGAGAACATTCAAAACTGGGTTGGCCCTCCACCAATTCGCATTTGAGCAGCGTGGTGGTGTATGCTCTAGACTAGACCTCCCGCAGCTGTGTCTGTGGGGTGGACCCGTTCTCAGCAGTGGGACGTCTATTGGTCGCAGCAGCATCAGCATTTGGATAATAACTTACTTGTAAATTATTAACTTATTATTATCATGTTATCGATAATTTTAATTTACAGTGTCAGGAGTTAGAAGAAGATAAGGCGATGAAGACAGAAGATGAGGATATTGCCGATATTGATTTTAGTATCGACATCACTACAGAAACAGACACACACAATAATATTGAGGATGTACCAAAGAGAAAAGATACAACGGAAAACAAAGACACAGCAGAAAGTACAGATAATAATAAGGATATTGCAAATAAAACTGATTGCACAGATAATGCTGAATCTGATTTGTTCAATGTACCATTGCTTCGCGATATTGAATCATCCAGCGATGCTCAAGAGAATAAAGAAGAACAAAGTGGTGACAGTTCAATCAAAAATACTGGTAAAAAAATTAATTTTACTTATTTGAGGGTTCAAAAGTATTCTGTTGAGTAGAGTATTCTGTCGCTTAGCTTCCTTGCTTGTTCAGCAAGCTATATATGTCCAGTAGTGAGTTTGAAAAGGCTGGTGGTTTTTTTTCTGGATACAAGATAGCAAACGAGCTTGCAGCACCACCCATCCGCTGCCGCCCATGACACCTGTGACTGACTTTGAACAAGACTCAATTAGGGACTGGAATGGTTAGTCCAATTAGTTGAGAGAGTTAATTAGAACATTAGTTGGTCAGTTTGTAAGTAGGTATGAGGGCTGGGGACTGGTAGTGATAGTTAGTCCTGTTAGTTGGTGTTAGTTATAGTCCAGTTAGTACTTGTTAGTAGGAGTCTCGTTCTAAGTCACTCACAGATGTGTTGCTACCCTTGAGGACTAAGATGGTCGCCTCTTAAGAAGTGTAACCGGAAACCTCACCTTTCCTACCGGACCATAATTGCTTTAAAAACAACTAGTGGACGCCCGCAGCTTCGCTCGCGTATAATTAGACCCATTAACGACGTCTACCCGTCTAAAGACTTCAAAAACGGCAAAGTTTCATACTAACTTTGCACCCCCGTTTTACCCCCTTAGGGGGTGAATTTTCAGAAATCCTTTCTTAGTGCTCCCCTACGTTATAAAAGGAACCCCTGTGCAAAATTTCAAGTTTCTAGCCCTTATAGTTTAGGCCCTGCGTTGATATGTCAGTCAGTCAGTCAGTCAGTCAGTCAGTCAGTCACCTTCTCCTTTTATATATATAGATTATTACACGGTAGAAATGGTACTAGGCACCGTGGCGGGCGGTGGTACTGCCCAGGGCGAACTCTATATGGAACCAATTAGCTTTCATATAAAACCTATTTGGTTCCCTATAGGCTCTACCACCTATCGGATGGTTATTATTTGCAGACACGAAGCGCAGACGGCGACAGAAGCGCTACGCGAAGCAAGACAGCGAGCGCGCGGAGGAAGCGGACATGCCCGAAGACATCCGCGGCGACCCCAAGATGATCAAGTATTGGAAGAAGCGACATTCACTGTTCCATAGGTATTCAAATTCAAATTCAAATTCAAATATATTTATTCGTCATTTGGTACAGCAAAGGAACACTCAACGAACGTCAAAACATATGTTGTATAGGTACATCTATATATATAAAAGGAGAAGGTGACTGACTGACTGACTGACTGACTGACTGACTGACTGACTGACTGACATATCAACGCAGGGCCTAAACTATAAGGGCTAGAAACTTGAAATTTTGCACAGGGGTTCCTTTTATAACGTAGGGGAGCACTAAGAAAGGATTTTTGAAAATTCACCCCCTAAGGGGGTAAAACGGGGGTGCAAAGTTAGTATGAAACTTTGCCGTTTTTGAAGTCGTTAGACGGGTAGACGTCTTTAATGGGTCTAATTCTACGCGAGCGAAGCTGCGGGCGTCCACTAGTTAAATAGAAAAATAGATATTTGAGATATGTCACAGTATGCAAGTTCATATTACAATAAATTAGCTAGGTATGTCATCATCACAATTCCAGGGTATGCGGTCGTCAAAAAAGTCGGAAACTTTGTAATAAGTTCTGCTTATTAAATTAACTTTAATCATACTTTTAAATTTATTTAAAGACAATTTTTGGCAGTTACAAGGCATTCTGTTATAGAAACGTATACATTGCCCTTTAAAAGAATTTCTGACTTTATGGAGCCTAAAATTGACTAATATTGGCTTAACCTCTGTTTGCTTGCTACAACAACCCAAAGATGTCCCACCCACTACTGGGCACGGTGCCGCACAGACAGCTGCGGGTGCTCCTGAGCACACTCCACCACGCTGCTGCAATGCGGATTGGTGGAGGGTTAGTGGCTTTCCCAGTGTCGTATGCTCTCAAGCCAACCGAAGGTCTTCGACAAGGCTTATCCAAGATGATCAAGTATTGGAAGAAGCGTCATTCACTGTTCCATAGGTATTTGCTTAACCTTTGTTTGCTCGCTTGTTTGCTACAACCCAAAGATGTCCCACTGCTGGGCACGGTCCCGCACAAACACAGCTCTTGAGCATACTCCACCACGCTGCTGCAATGCGTATAGGTGGAGGGTTAGTGGCTTTCCCAGTGTCGTATGCTCTCAAGCCAACCGAAGGTCTTCGAAAAGGCTTATCGATTGTTTTTATCATTCAAAAGAACCGAGACGACAGCTTAACGTAACATAATATAGCTCCAATATATACACCCATTTGCTATCATTTTTATATTTTAGCAAATAAATTCATTCTTTCTTTCTTTTCAATGATTTTTCTCTACTAGCGGTCCACAAACCGACCGCGTCCGTCGTTGCTTAACTCAGTCGATAATATACAATCCATGCGCAACATTTGGGCTATGGACTCTACTGATAGAATAACCTTTATTAATAGATATAATATAGCAAACGCGCTTGCAGTACAACGCATCCGCTTTACTTTGAACAAAACCCAAATAGGGACTAGGATGATATGATAAGATTTATATAATTTTGACTATTTCTAATCTTCTGCTTAAATCTGCTGTTGAATTTGAAAAATCTTAATCTGTGGTTTGTACTCATCAAATATCCTCAGATTCGATGAAGGCATTAAGCTTGACCTGGAGAGCTGGTTTAGCGTGACTCCCGAGAACGTCGCGTGGCACATCGCCAACAAGTGTCCCCAGGAGGTTCTGCTGGACGGCTTCTGCGGCGCCGGCGGCAACACCATCCAGTTCGCGAGGACCTGCGGCAAAGGTGAGCTACACCTGGAGAACTGGTCAAGTTAGGCTGGACGGCTTCTGCGGCACCGGCACATCCAGTTTGCGAGGACTTGCAGAAAAGGTAAACTACACCTGGAGACCTGGTCAAGTGATGATGGACGGCTCCTGCGGCACCGGCACATCCAGTTCGCGAGGACCTGCGGCAAAGGTGAGCTACACCTGTAGACCTGGTCAAGTGATGCTGGACGGCTTCTGCGGCACCGGTCCATCCAGTTTGCGAGGACTTGCAGAAAAGGTGAACTATACCTGGAGAACTGGTCAAGTGATGCTGGACGGCTTCTGCGGCGCCGGCGGCAACACCATCCAGTTCGCGAGGACCTGTGGCAAAGGTGAGCTACACCTGGAGACCTGGTCCAGTGATGCTGGACGGCTTCTGTAGCGCTGGCAGCAACACCATCTAGTTCCGGAGGAACTGCGGCGAGGTGAGCTACACCTGGAGATCTAGTCCACTGATGATGGACGGCTCCTGCGGCACCGGCACATCCAGGTTACGAGGACTTGCTGAAAAGGTGAACTACACCTGGAGACCTGGTCCAGTGATGCTGGACGGCTTCTGTAGCGCTGGCAGCAACACCATCTAGTTCCGGAGGAACTGCGGCGAGGTGAGCTACACCTGGAGATCTAGTCCACTGATGATGGACGGCTCCTGCGGCACCGGCACATCCAGGTTACGAGGACTTGCTGAAAAGGTGAACTACACCTGGAGACCTGGTCCAGTGATGCTGGACGGCTTCTGTAGCGCTGGCAGCAACACCATCCAGTTCCGGAGGACCTGCGGCGAGGTGAGCTAAACCTGGAGACCTAGTCTACTGATGCTGGGTATACCCACCACCGCCCTTTCTTTGTCCCACAGTTGGGCCAAAGAGTCTCCTTTCGGAATGGAAGGTGTAGGCCTTAGTCAAGTGCGGATTGGAAAACTTCACATGGCTTCGAGAACATTGTGGAGAACTTCAACTGTCCGCTAAATATGCGTGCATGTTGTTCACAAATAGCCTTTACTCGCAAAATCTGTTCATAGTGTGATCTCATTTTAAGTAAAAATAACAAAAGAAGTGTAGTAAGTAGATTTTAAAATAAAACCATATTTTTTTAATTATGGACCTTTTTTTTGTGTTCCGCTAAATATGCCGGTGTGTTTAGTAGTTGACATTTAAACTCTTAAATCGCACATAACGTAGTAACTTAAGTTAATTTGGTAGTGTTGAAACTACCTCGAAATAGATTAAAAATTACTAAACCATCAAGGTACCTAATTCTCTATAACGTAGTATAGTAACGGTTGTTCTATAACGATATTTTCTTTGACAGTGATAGCAATAGACATCGACCCCGCCAAGATAGAGCTGGCGAAGCATAACGCGACCGTTTACGGAGTGGACGATCGCATAGAGTTCATCGTGGGGGACTTCTTCGAGCTCGCGCCAAAGATCAAGGCCGATATGGTGTTCCTCAGCCCGCCGTGGGGAGGGCCCAAGTATTCTGACGTGAGTATAGTCTGTGACTACCACAGAAATTAATCAAGATAAAATGGTGAACTGGGCGTATACCCCGTGCCGCAATTTTGGCAATCTATCTATATATATAAAAGGAGAAGGTGACTGACTGACTGACTGACTGGGCGACTTCTTCGAGCTCGCGCCAAAGATCAAGGCCGATATGGTGTTCCTCAGCCCGCCGTGGGGAGGGCCCAAGTATTCCGACGTGAGTATTACTCGTAGTCACAGAAATTAATCAAAAAAAAAATGGTGAACTGGGCGTATACCCCGTGCCGCAATTTTGGCAATCTATATATATAAAAGGAGAAGGTGACTGACTGACTGACTGACTGACTGGGTGACTTCTTCGAGCTCGCGCCAAAGATCAAGGCCGATATGGTGTTCCTCAGCCCGCCGTGGGGAGGGCCCAAGTATTCCGACGTAAGTATAGTCGTAGTCACAGAAATTAATCAAGTTTAAATGGTGAACTGGGCGTATACCGCGTGCCGCAATTTTGGCAATCTATATATATAAAAGGAGAAGGTGACTGACTGACTGACTGACTGACTGGGTGACTTCTTCGAGCTCGCGCCAAAGATCAAGGCCGATATGGTGTTCCTCAGCCCGCCGTGGGGGGGGCCCAAGTATTCTGACGTGAGTATAGTCGTAGTAAAAAAAGCGGTGACAGCCCAGCGGCTATCGAACTCGCCTCTCACTCGAGCGGTCCGGGTTCAAACCCCAGTGGCACGCACCAATGACTTTTCTAAGTTATGTGCGTTTTAAGAAATTAAATGTCACTTGCTATAACGGTGAAGGACACATCGTGAGGTAACCTGCATGCCTGAGAGTTCATCATAACGTTCTCGAAGGTATGTGAAGTCTGCCAATCCGCACTTGGCCAGCGTGGTGGACTAAGGCCTAATCCCTCCCATTCTGAGAGGAGACCCGTGCCCAACAGTGGGACGTCTATGGTCGCAGCGAAATACTCGTAGTCACAGAAATTAATCAAGATAAAATGGTGAACTGGGCGTATACCCCGTGCCGCAATTTTGGCAATCTTTTTTTTTTTTTTATGGATACAGGATAGCAAACGAGCTTGCAGCACCACCCATCCGCTGCCGCCCATGACAACTGTGACTGACTTTGAACAAGACTCAATTAGGGACTGGGATGGTTAGTCCAATTAGTTGAGAAAGTTAATTAGAACATTAGTTGGTCAGTTCGTTAGTAGGTATGAGGACTGGGGACTGTTAGTAATAGTTAGTCCTGTTAGTTGGTGTTAGTAATAGTCCAGTTAGTACTTGTTAGTAGGAGTCTCGTTCTAAGTCAGTCACAGATGTGTTGCTACCCTTGAGGACTAAGATGGTCGCCTCTACAGAAGTGTAACCGGAAGATAGCGCGCCAGATATCGCGCAAGTTTATCAAATTTATTCATTTTAAGTACAGAGACAGAGAGAGAGCTTATCTACTACTAGACTCTCCACTATCTGTCATCTTTCTTATTGCTTTGCTTTCAGAACAAAGTTTACGACATAGAAACGATGCTGGAGCCGAAGCCTGCATCAGAGCTGATGCGTACGGCGCAGGCGGTGACCAGCAACGTGGCAATGTACCTGCCACGCAACACGCGCTCCGACCAGGTTTTTTACATCTTTTACTTTTGTCCACCTATCCATCGTTTCATCAGGCCTTTTAGGTAGATAAATGGGTGACCGCTAGTGGCAAATTTCAATTTTCAAATTTCATGGCTACCGTGCTTCGAAGGGCACGTAAAGCCCTCGGTCCCGGTGGTTACAATGGTGGAAACAGTCGTCAAGCATTGTCGAAGACCTTCGGGTAGCTTGAGAACATTCGACACTGGGTTGGCCACTAAGCCCTCCACCAATCCTCATTGGAGCAGCGTGGTGGAGTATGCTCTAGAACTCCCGCAGCATAGTCTGGGGGAAACCCGTGCCCAGCAGTGGGACGTCTTTGGGTTGCAGCGACCACTAGACGCAGTAGCGTCCATAGCCCAATGGCTCGCTTCGATTCTGTATAATGGACAGAGTTAAGCAACGACGAGCGCGGGTGTAGGTATGTGGATGGGTGATCGCTAGTGGCTAAATTTCATGTGCGCTACCGTGCTTCGGAGGGCACGTTAAGCCGTCGGTCCCGGTTATTTGCAATGGTAAGAGCAATTGTGGTTTGTTAGACAGACTTCTCCTAAGCTACGCTTCTTGTTATAGATGTACTAGCTTTTACCCGCGGCTCCGCCCGCGTGGTCAAAGGGAATTAACAATGAGTTGTTTATCATAATTCATACATGACACATTTGTGGTGGATGAATAGTGACAGTTCCACGATTAAAATATACTAAGTTAAGAACTTGCAAATGAATTTTACTAACGCCATCTATTAACAACATCCGGAACTAAACATCTAGCAAATAACAAAACAACGATATCTTCCCATGGGGATGTTTTACCGTGGTAAAAAGTAGCCTACGTCACTCTCCACCCTCCTCACTATCTCCACACACAAAAACCATACCATATAATAGCTTCTTTCCGACGTGAAAGCCGGACAAACAAACAAACACACTTTCACATTTATAATATTAGTATAGTATGAATGTTCGTTAACAATTTCAAGAGCAATGCCTTCATCAAGTGGTGTAGGTTAGGTTAAGGTTGGGCTTTAATAGTTTACTACTCCATTGAGGTGATCTGTGGACGCATAAAACCTCGACACGGTGTTGAGTATGATCTACTGGTTCATACTTTGGGCAGTCGACCTAGACAGTATTCGGGCAGGCGACCCACTTACTGATTTTGTGATTTTTTGTGGTTTTTGAGGTTAATGTTTATGATGAATATGTTACACACCAATTCATGACTACATGACGACATTCTACGGGAAATATAACGACCTAACTATACTTTTACTCGTATTCTATTATTTGAAATTGTCAATAAAATAATTTCCGATGTATTTATGTAGTTATGAATGTATCTTAATATATATATTTCTTGTGTACGTTTGTATGACAGTGAACTCCTCCTAAACAGCTGGATAGATGTTGATGAAATTTTTTTTGTGTGTTCAAGGGGATTCGTGAATAGTTTACATTCACAATTTGGTCCACTGGTAAATGATTTTTAAACACGAGTTTAGTTGTTTTTTTGGTATGAACAATATCGAAATATTTTAACCGTCCTCGTTCATTGACATGAAGTGTCGCGTCACTTTGACATTTCATATGTCAGAACAACGTTTGCGGGGTCAGCAAGTTGATGTATATATTTATCTATATGTTTTTGGCATGTAGGTAACAAGTAACATAAAGTGTGTACTCGATAATGATACTATCCTCCTGGATCAAGATTTGTTCTCACTATAGGTTAGCTGAAAGAGAAGAAATATAGAGATAAGCCTTTGTAATTAGTTTTCTTTAAATTAAGTTGTGTTTATTTTTGTGTACAATAAAGAATTAATATATAAAATAGTAAATGTTTCCAGTCAGAAAATTTGTCAATATTTGGTTGAAGGAGCATTCGCTTTAATTACTTTACTGACACTTAAACGAGTTTTAATTTCTTTCCAGATATTGGCAATAGCACAAGAGGTGGGCGGTTCAGTGGAGATAGAACAGAGTTACTTGGATCGGAGATTCGTTGCGATCACCGCATACTTCTATTAAGTGTCTTTGCTACTATATCTTACCATATTGATCATTATAATATTATGTTAGTGATACATTTCCTGAGAAAACGCTTTGATTTCCATTTTATCATGTTTAGGTTTTTAAGAACAATATATAATGTCCTAATATACACAGTAAAACATTTTTTTTAAACATCCACATATAGATATGGGTAGTACTGGATGTGACGTCATACGCTAGTGCGTATTATCAACACACTTTACACTATTGTTTTACAGGTTTTAATATTATTTAAGTATAATTTTAATTTAACATAAAGCAATAAATATGTTATTGAATGATTAAGTAGCAATTCTTCGTACATATGTTTAGTCCCCTTTTCTGTAATTACTTTGTGTAATTTTTTATTATATAATATAATATGAGTTTAAAATTATTTATTTTATATAATTGAAAATAAATAGTGAAGGTTTGAAAAGCTCAAATAAATTTACGGGACGAAAAAAATTTTTTTTTACATCTCGTAAATTGGTTATTGAAACTTAAATTTAAGCACTAAGCAAATTGTATTATTATACAACATAACACTTCTCTTGAAATTAAAGAATAAAATATAATAGTTGAATTTCAACGGTGAGTAAAGTGGTGTAGTAATTAGTTACTAAATATAATGTGAAAAGCAAATGTCTCTCAATTAAAATATCGGCGAAAGTCTATTACACAAATGTCTTATACATATTTATAATATTATTAAGATGTAGCTGCGTTTTTGAATAGGGTCAGTTGATGTGATTTAAAGTTAATAATCTATTTGCAAATATAACCCATATAGCCTGTACTAAAACATATTTTCAAATTGCATAGCGTACTTTTAATACATAATATATTGATATCTAATTCATGGAAGACAAAAGATGAGTAGACTTTTTTTAAACGGTTTTATTTAGCTTGTCCTGTTTGTTTATTTCTTTATTACAAGTCAAGTTGAGCACTTTGATCAAATTTGATTTTGAAGCTCATATTGGGTATTGATGTTGATCTATTTTTTACTATAGTGAGGTGAAGTAAGATTATAACACTGACGTTGTAAATGAGAATAGAAATGTGGACTTTATGAGATAAGTAAAAGTCCTGGCCCATGTGTGTGTCCCCACCTCACCATTTGGTTTTTATGTTCTAAAAAAATCTATGGTTTATTTTTTATTGGATGAGTAAATAATGTCTTAATCATGTGAATGAATATCATTTTATTTTTAACATGCTTTTATTATTATCTTATTTATTTTATATTGGGTTCATATTGGGTATTGATAAAATATATTATTTATATGAGATATGTTGACAACAGTAATTCAAGTATTGGTTTATTGTAATCACAATTTAACTTTCAGGTACCTATACTGCACTACATTCAATTACTTATTTGTCTCGAAATTATTATATACATGTATTGTTTTATAATCCTTTTCCATGATAATATAAGGTATTAGAAGTTTCGTACTCCCAACATCCGTTATGGTCTACTTAAAACTGATAGTCTATGAATATTGTCTGTGGTGTTTTTAGCAACAAAACGGAATTTTTTAGAGAAGCTGTGTATATAAAATACAATTATTTTATATCAGATCTCTATTTTAAATCATTGAATAGAAATTATATTCTTTCTCTGATTACTACAATAATATATTATTTACAGAGGGTATTCTTTACAAAGCATTTTATACTTAATAGTGATAAGATATTTTAATAGTAGAACCACAGCAATAGAAATAAAAATATCATCAGTGTTTATTGGGACCATTTTTGTTATTTTTGTTGTAAAAATTTTACAATGCATTTTTTTCGTAATTCATGATTTAAAAATAATATTGAATCAAAAAATGGATTACAGAATTAATAGTAATTTAACACAAAAACCAATTTCAATTTACATCTAATTATTTTTCAAACTAACATTTCTAAAAAAGGTAGTGTCACGTCACGACTTTTTACCAAACACTTTTATTTTTATTCTCAACAGCTCGTCTAGTAGTATATATAGGTCTTTGATATTTTGTGATTTATTTTATAAGTAAGTAAGTGTTAGATTGAGTTGATATCATTAACTGTTTAAATGAAAGAACACTTTGAAACATTCTTCAGTAAATTGTGGTGTCTATTTATGGAGTAATTTTCTCATTCACAATGGGGTTCGAACATTTTTGTATGGAACTTGGCATACCTACAAGTGTAATATTGAAGAAAAAAAACTCGTTTTGGTGGCAAGGTTCAATGCCTTTCTATTTATATAATATATAATTTGGCAGACAAATCCATAGAAATCTTACCTGATATAGCAATTGAAACTGTGTAGTCAGTAATGTAATGTGTGAACTATAAGTGTTGTGAATTCTGTACATATTTGTTGATGAGAATAAATAATTCACTCTTGCCAATAGTTTTTATGATTCAGTCTGTATGCACAGAAGTCGATTTTAAATCGTGTGAGGCAGGAAAGCAGGTTGTTAGCCTTATGAGGTGATTGGTTCACCAGCCAAATTGTCCTCCATGCTGATACCTCATGTGAAGCCATCCCATCCAGATTCAGTTCAAAGCTAAACTTACATCCAGCCAGTATTTTATAATTTAGAGTAGATGTGAATTGTTATGGTCATAAATATTTTATTTTATCCATTATTTGGAATAATTGAGCTATTAACATCAACCCACGCCCATTTCCTTAATAATATGGTAATTTGGTTGCAGTTGGATCAAATTATATTTTAGTGTTTTTCTGTACCATAATGTATGTCCATGTGATGACTGATTTGAAACAGAAAAATACCAAATGTTCTCAAAATATATGATGGTTGGTCTCTATGTATCATCCTTCTTGTATTAATGTGAGGGAAATATTGGAAATAAATAAAAGAAGTTTACAATTACATATTCCTTATATTAAAGTAGAAAACACTTTTTATCAGACAAAATGGTACATTGCAACTAGGTGTTTTATTATCAGTTTTGTTTAATCAGTTCTCAGATTTGTTACAAAAAAAAAACAGCATTCAAAACACATCACTCTTTTTTATACAGTCCAATATTGCTAAGAGATACTTAAAGTATTGAAGCTGTTCCTTTCCATCAGAAACAAGTTTTTAGTGTGTAGAAATAGATATGAAAATATCGCACTTGGAATGACATCATTAACATTAAACCTTAATAGTGAAACTGAAACTATTCCCTCATTTCTCCTTCTTCATCTTCTTCCTCGGCTCCTCTTACGTACAGCACATTGTTACATCTGATGAGAACTTCTCCGATATTACCTGTTTAGAATTAAATACATTATAATATAATATTTTCATACTTCTTATGCAAATACGAAAGAGTGACTACAAAGCTAGAAGTGCTGGGTTTGATCCCCAGGTTCTCTAGCTGAACAGCAAGTTTTATTAGGTTTTTATAACTTGATATTTCTGGTAGTAGTAGCTCGGAGTCAGGATTTAAGCCCAGTGTATGGCAGGCAACAGTCTCACCACCTACATGGGACCTAAACATAACTAGTGGATCACAGGATCCACCCAGACCAATGGTGGATCAAACAGGTCAGAGGGGTTATGTCAGCCCTGCAGCTTACTGTGAGATGCTAATAGGTGTAGATGTAAATGCTCTAGGTTAGACAGAGACACCTCAGTTATACTAATTTACATTATGATACAAATGCCATCGAATGCTACACTAAAAACTTATTTACATTATATTCTAGATGGTAATTTAATAATTCGCGCGTAACTAGACCTTGCCACTAACCTGTACATGAGCCATCCACAATTTCTTCGGTGTTAGCTAATTGTAAGTTCATATAGCCATCTGTTGAGACCAGTAAGCCTTTGTATTCATGTCCCCATTTTAATTTAACTAGAACCGACTTTCCTGTTAAACTGTTCAGAAAAGGTTTAGGGTTAATTGGCATAGCCGCCGCCATTTTTTCGTTTTTGTTCTGAAATAGCAGAAAGAACAAAATTAAATCAACTTATTTGTTTAAAAAAACACGAAATTATATATGTGTTACGAAGTAATATTTAATTTATAACCTAATTTAATGATCTGTACAAATAATTGCAGCTCGATTTCGATCGTTTCTCGTAGACGCTTTTTTCAGTGCTGCCAGATCAAAATACCCATTCAGCGCTAACAGTGTTTCAAAAAGCGCTAGATTTTTATAAATTCAGCGTATTTCGCGCTAAATTTAAAAGTAATGGTAAAAAATAAAAACTCGAGATGAAAAAATAATAACTATCGTACTAATTAATTTCAATCATCATCCACATTATATCTTAACATTAAAAATCGAAAAAAATAATTATCATAATTATGTTATCTTCAACGAACGCGAAGTCGAAGGGCCAGGTTCATCAATAGTAATGTCTATTTCATTTTTTTGTTTATATTTTGCGGACTTTCCAATCACTTGGAAGCTGATAATCATAGCAGGTGCTATTGACAGCAGTTAGCCTGGTTCTTATTAGCAGAATGGCGTTTTGTTTTTAATTGTATTGAATTTCGTAACATAGTTTTGACGGCATTCAATAAGCTGAATACACGTTCGATATCAGCATTTAAATGTGGTATGTCAGTAAACTAAAAAATCATGTATTTTTGAATAAAATTGTAAAATATGTCGGTAAAACAATTTTTAAACGTGTTGACATTATAGAAATCAAAAAGCGCTAAATTATCCGCTAGGCGCTAAAATTTTTAGATCTGCGCTAGGCTCATCAAAAAAGCGCTAGATCTAGCGCCGAAAGCGCTAAAATGGCAGCACTGGCTTTTTTACTTTCAATTTTGATTGACAGGAGGATGCCGGCAGGCAGACAACAGATTATTTATACTTATGCCATAATGTTTGTTGGGAAATGGATTTGCACGTCTTGTACATTTGCCCCTATCAAGTTTCATTAAAATAAAATTGCAAAATGCAATTTCACTTTTCAAAAGTCAAAAAGTGATTTTTAAATAAATTACTTCATTCTTAATAATAATTTGAGAAAGGATCCTAGCTTCATGATTACTTACATGTTTGTCTGTACTCTGTGGTTCAAGTAAAATCCACACAATCCACAATTCCACAGATTTTTCAATACGTAAAAATAGTTTTATGGTTTATGATGTTTATATCTGTGCCTTAAATATCTCTATGGACTTTATTAAACACTTTTTTCTTGCTTGATTTGATTTATGAATGTGGAATGGAATTGTGGAAACTGTGGAAAGAATTCATTCATTGATGTTTAATAAAAACATCATAAATAAACACAAGCAACAGTAGAAAGGAGTTTTTCACAGCAAATTAACTCACTTTCTTTGTGAACATCAATTTATTTAGTACGAACGACTAAGAACAACTGTGCTACAATGGCTACTTTGGACGATAAAATTCTTGGAGAAAAATTACAGAATTACTGTAGTAGCAGTGAAGATGAAGGCGGTTCTGATGATGAAGATAGCCGCAGTGGTGATGAGGAAGGTAACTCATGTAACGCTGCCAAAGCAACAGACGAGCCTCCTCCAATCAACAGTTGGTCCGGTTCTGCAAGTAACACGGGGCCGAAAGGTGTACTTGAAGACTGGCGAAGGTTTAAGCAATTAGAAGCAGAAAATCGCGCCGAAATGGAGAAAGAACGCATCGCGTTGGCGAAGAAGCTCACGATGTCTGTGAAGACACAGCGGGAGGAAGAACAAGCGAAAGAAATAGAAGAACTCGAAGAAGAACTTAGTGAGTTGATGGACGAAGGCTTTCTCATGAAGTACCAACAACAACGTATGCAAGAATTAATGGCGCAATTACAAAAGACTCCAAAGTTTGGTAAGGTCTTCACTTTGGACACGAAAGACGATTTCTTGAACTCAATTGATAAGGAAGATCAAAAAGTAACTGTTATTATTCACATTTACAACACAAACGTTAATGCATGTGATGCGATGGATGGGTGCCTTAATGTACTGGCTGCAGACTATCCAACGGTTAAGTTTTGTCGTATAGCTGCTAATGCTGCTGGCCTCAGTAGTCACTTCCGTATTGAAGGTGTACCAGCTTTATTAGTATATAAGGGTGGTCAGATAATTGGCAATTTTGTGCAACTGGCCACAGAGCTCGGAAATGATTTCTATTCAACAGATGTTGAAAGATTCCTCATAGAGTATGGAATTTTGCCCGAAAATTAGTTTTTATTCCTTATCTTTTGTTGTTGTTTGATGTACCTATTTAGGTGGTGTGTGTTAGCCTGATTTTGTATGAAACCTTGGTTATAAAAACATTTTGTAAAACTACTAACTGAATAAATAGAAGTAAGAATACAATTGTATTTCGATACAGTTTTTATTGCTTTGTTATTCATTTGTTATATTCTAGGGACCAAGGATTTTTCGAAAAAGGAAGGTTATTAGTTAAGGCTAATTTATTACTTGCCAGATTAGAATTTTCATATTGATTTTGTGAGGTTGTGTTATGGTTAACTTAATAGTCCCAAGCTTGTTTATTTTTGTATGCTTGCTTGCATCCCTGCTCCACCCTTTGCACATTCCGATAAAGTCTATCGGGCAGCAACTTCCAGATTTGTCATGGCAGTGGATGGCTGTTGATGCAAGCTCATTTGCATCTTATATCCAAAAAAAAATCTGTATATCAGCACTGCCAAAATATTTGGTGGGTACGATTTAATAGTTTCTCCCATAATATAACAATTGCACATAAAATTATTATCTTTTTACTCACATTAAGATACTCTATAGGACTACAATGTCTATGCTTATAAATTGATAATTTATGCTATCATTAAATTTTTGGGCATAAGAATATTAATTTCTGTATGAAATAATGCATTATTAAGTTTCCTTCAGTCTGCCTTCAAGGTTGGCTGAAAAACCTGAATTGTACTGCTAAGCTGCTGCCTAAGCAAGAAAAAAAAAACTTATTTGCCACAATCATTCATGCAACACAGAAAACTACATTAAGTAAATGTTATGTTTAACAGTGATTGCCTACACAATTATAAATAGTTCTATCTTGCAGTGACCACTCAGCAAATAGGTCTATACTCAGCAAAGCTGCAGTTGCTTAAACTGCAACACTGATTTTTAGTGCAGCCTGTAGTTTGCAAGACTACTGAGTAATTGATTGTACTTAACTAAAGTTAGGTAATTCAACCAATTCCATATTATCTAGTAGCATTGTAGCTGACTGGTTTTTAAAGATTTGATGTGCTGTTAACAGAAGTTGGCATGTCCATAGTAACACACCTGTACCTAATTAAGATAATTTATTTCATTGAGATTTAATTTTACTGTCAGATGAGTTCTTATAAAAAAACATGCTATATTTTATGTATTTATGCACATATTAAAACCAGTTTTAGTGTTGTACGTGCAAATTTTTGTTAATCCTGCTTTATTATGCTATTAGTTGTTTAAGTTTCTATAGAATTAGTAGTGTAGTAGAGTTAGTATGTCTGCAGTATTATATCAATTTAATGTAGTTAGTTGACTATCAGCATATCATGTATGCACACTAATTTACAAGCCATTAAATTTTTAATTTATCCCAGTGAGTTACTTAAGGGGGGTAAAGAACAGGCTGTCCCCAGTAGGATGAAATCTCATATTAATAAATATAACGACGAAACTACTGTATACCTTGAATCTTCATGTTTGAATGTCTTGCACTTGCTAGAATGAGCAATTGCTACCTCGTAATCAGACCAGTCTAGCAGTTATATTAAATCATAGACTATTATTATGAATTAAGTAACTTAATGGCAGATAATGAGTAATTGTATTAACTTTTCTGTTTACCAATGAAAATTGTGAGAATGAGAAAAGTAGGCATTGATTCCGCCTAATGGTGCTTAATTCATTGTGCATTTTTTTTAATTTAAATAAATTAATCCTTTTAAGGAAATAAAATATTTTTGTGTTTGCACTTATCATTTAAATATTCATTTTTGTTTGGTTCTATAGTATTCAATCTGTATATACCTATATACACACCCACAGGTATAGAATACTAAAGGCCTATACTTACTATATTTATTAAATACCTAGTATAGTAAAAACAACATTCTTACTTTTCATGTATTTATTTATGAGATTGTCTTAACGTTGCAAGCAAAGCCTTATTAAATTCAACATCGACATTAAATGTTTTTATTTTTTTATTTTCAATTGTGATAGTCGCATCACTTGGCGTTAGAGTTACCGCAAGTTCATCACTAAAACCTGGAGTTAAATTAATTTTATGATCCCACTCCTAATTTATTCAGGTTTTTTGCAACAAATAACGTTTTGTGCAGTGATGGTTTGTTCGATAATATTCTTGGAACCTTCAATTTTAACGGAAACCGTTTCAGGTATTCCAGAAACGAAATATGTACTTATCTTGATCCACATCAACGGTAATCGGAACATTTAAAATCACTTGTCTTGTGAACTATTAACACTGAGTCCATCAATGGGATTACTCGTACTAATACGACCATTATTTTCAAAATTAACATAGCTAAACAGCAACAACGCAAAGACTAAAGCGATAATTCTTAAAAACCAAGGATTGACTAATATAAATCTCAATCATTTAGAACCATCCTTTCTCAAGCCTTCCATAAACTCTTGGACAGGATTTTTTTTGATTGTTTCTTCTTCAACAATTAATTCTTTTTCTAAATATCTAATAAAGTCTTCTTGTGATAAGTCCCGTAAAAGCTCACTATTACGAGTCACACTCACGCCACCAGTTTCTTCAGATACAACAATTGTTAACGCATCTGTCACTTCGCTTAGACCGATTGCCGCTCTATGTCTTGTACCAAGTTCTTTAGGAATAAGAGAGCTTTCTGACAAAGGTAAGTACCCTGCTGCTGCTGCAATTTTATAATCCTTAATAATCACTGCACCATCATGCAATGGCGTATTTGGAATGAAAATATTAATCAGTAGCTCACCAGATATATCTGCATCTAGTGGAATACCGGTTTCAATATATTCATCTAAGCCTGTTTCCATTTGAATGGAAATCAATGCTCCAATTCTTCTTTTAGCCATATATTGAACGGATTTATCCAGTGCTTTGATTAACTGCTCACCAGGAATAACTTGCCGTTTGGTTCTTCCAAAGAGCGACACACGACCTAAATGTTCTAATCCTCTGCGAATCTCTGGTTGAAAAACAATGATAGTTGCCAACACACCCCATGAAATAATTAAATCCATGATCCAATCAATCGTTTCTACTTTAAGGAAAAAGCTAACCATCTTAATAACTACGATTACAGCAATTCCTTTTAACCTTCGTCCGTCGTGTCCGGTTATCTTAATTGCCTGTCGCCGCGCGGGTCGGGTTTCACATAAACAATCATTGTGCCTAAGTTGTTATTGTAACACTGCCAAGTGTTATGTTTTTTATGTTTAGTATGTAGTTTAGTATGTGCTGTGACCCATAGACGTCCCACTGCTGGGCACGGGTCTCCCCCACAGACTATGCTGCGGGAGGTCTAGAGCATACTCCATCACTTGAACAAGACTCAATTAGGGACTGGGATGGTTAGTCCAATTAGTTGTAGTTGGTCAGTTCGTTAGTAGGTATGAGGACTGGGGACTGTTAGTGATAGTTAGTCCTATTAGTTGGTGTTAGTAATAGTACAGTTAGTACTTGTTAGTAGGAGTCTCGTTCTAAGTCAGTCACAGATGTGTTGCTACCCTTGAGGACTAAGATGGTCGCCTCTAATGAAGTGTAACCGGAAACCACACCTTTCCAACCGGACCATAATTGCTTAAAAACAATTATTACACGGCAGAAATGGTACTAGGTACCGTGGCGGGCGATGGTACTGCCCCGGGCGAACTCTATACGGAACCTATTTCTAGTGCCACAATTTAAAAAAAGTATTTGCTTTCGTTTTCTTAATTTTGACCATAATTCATGTTGTTATGAAATAGTGACAATTTTATGAACTAATTCCTCAAAATGTTACATCCAATCGGACATTAAATAATTATCAAAATGTTTGCTTACACTACAACAATAATACTACCTACATAGTGTGTAAATTTAAATAAATTAAACCTTATGGAAATAAAATATTTTTGTGTTTGCAGTTATTATTTAAACTTTTTTTTTTTCGGTTCTGTATATATTCAATCTATATAATTAGTCTACTCCCACAGGTATAGAATACTAATGGCCTATACTATAAATACTATACTAAAAACAACATTCTTACTTTTCATGTATTTATTTATGAGATTGTCTTAACGTTGCATTAGATCATAACAAGATATGAAATAGTGACAATTTTGTAAACTAATTACTCAAAAATTGTACGTCCAATCGGACATTAAATAATTATCAAAATGTTTGCTTACACTACAACAATAATTCTACATAGTGTGGGCATGACTTGCAATGCCAAATTTTTATACATTTCCGAGAGATATGCTTAAAAGAGAGATTATTTTAGTATAAAAGTAATTCATTAACTAAATAATCTTATACTACTTACATTACAAAACATGTTCAATCAACAGAACAATTTGTGTTGAAATAAATTTTAGCATGAATATATTTTTCCATTTTATATTGAGTTCAATAAATCCTATGAGACTCGCCAGTAAGATACTGGATTTCACCTAGACATAGTCTTTATTTATGGAAAATGCCATTACTTTGATATGAAAATCATTGCCTCACAATCAGTTATAAACATACAGAGAAACCAAAGAAACCTTATTGGACATTTGAGTTAATTTCCAGGTGTGAAAGTCACAACTCAACCCCATGACAAAACGAGTTCAATCCCAAAATCTCGAGCTATAGAGTATAAATTACTGCGCTTATTTCTTAACATTGGAACTAGACAATAAAAAATTAATTGTGTCTCCTGACATTTCAGATAGCCAGAGAGCTGGCACCAATTTTTCGGTAGGTATTTGAGGCAAGCTGAAAACTTGTCCAACGCCTCTCCTATTATACCCCAACACGGAACTGCAGACCTGGCTGGTGAGTAGCGGGACAAAATCAAAACCTATATAAATTTAAAAAAAAATTCTTTCCAAAATTTTTTTTATATTCTGTAAACATTGGACTACAACATATAAAAATTACATATTGTATTGCCTCAAATATATGTTTGGAAATAATTTTTTTTTTTTTAAATTTATATAGGGATTGATTTTGTCCCGCTACTCACCAGCCAGGTCTGCAGTTCCGTGTTGGGGTATAATAGGAGAGGCGTTGGACAAGTTTTCAGGTTGCCTCAAATACCTACCGAAAAATTGATGCCAGCTCTTGGACTAAGAGGTCTTCCATCATATCTGGTCGCAGGAACTATCAGACAGATCGAACTGCAACAGGAATAACACTAGACCGCTACAACAACTCAATGGTCTCATCGGGCTTAGTAAGACGCATGCGTTTAGGCTTCACAGCGGTCACTTCTCCATCGTCCTCCTCAATAATCTCCATATCACTGTCACTGTCCTGCGATGTGGACGGTCCCGGCTTCGGTTCCGATCCATTGGCACCGTTTGAAGACTTCTCCTCCTTCGGACCGGGCATCGGTGCATCTGTGTCAGTCACCAAACGCCAGGATTTCTCCTCATCTTCATGCTGAAGTCGAACCCTGACCTCGTAGTTCTGCAGGAAATCGTCGACGATCAACGCACAGCTGTCTGTGAGACCGATTTGCTCGAGAGTCTTGTCATTGTTATGGTCGGTCTCGCCAGGTTCGGAGGATAGAACGACTAGGCCTTTGCCCTCGACGGTCGCGTCCGGGGCCTGCATGTTGAGGCCCTCCTTGAAGGCGGTTGTTAGGTCCTTGAGGGTCAACTGTTTCAGGTTGCAAGCAAGACCTACTTCGGGCTTCGGCGTGCACACGTAGCATTTCGGGTTTGGTGGTGTCAGAGCTGAATGTAAAGAGAAAAATATCTATATATATAAAAGGAGAAGGTGACTGACTGACTGACTGACTGACTGACTGACTGACATATCAACGCAGGGCCTAAACTATAAGGGCTAGAAACTTGAAATTTTGCACAGGGGTTCCTTTTATAATGTAGGGGAGCACTAAGAAAGGAAAATTCACCCCCTAAGGGGGTAAAACGGGGGTGCAAAGTTAGTATGAAACTTTGCCGTTTTTGAAGTCTTTAGACGGGTAGACGTCGTTAATGGGTCTAATTCTACGCGAGCGAAGCTGCGGGCGTCCACTAGTTGGTAACTAAATGGCAGATAAAATAAGACATTTTGGAGACATTTATAGAGCGATCAGATATGCAAGTTTTAATAAATAACTGCCTCATTAGTTAGTCAGTGTTTGGTGAGCAAAGTATTACTTTGACGAGGTGGCACGTCAGCTTGTACGTTAAGCTAATAGCTACAACCCATAGACGTCCCATTGTATTGAAAACAACCGGAACCGACGACGCCTTAACGTGCCCATCCCATCCGCGCCCGTCGTTGCTTAACTTAGTCGATCGCAGAGGATCGACACGAGCTACTGGGCTAGGAACGCTAGGTATGTTGCTAGAGTGGTAAAAAAGTTGGTGTATTACGCACCTAAAGTATACACACGCTGAGGCCATCTCGTAAAATGGTTTCCGTAGTATGTATAACAACTCTGCACCTTACGGAGACATTAACCATCAACCCCTGATGCATTTGTTATACATAGTACACAAGGAGACGCCGAGGCCATCTCGTAAAACGTTTTTTAATACAGTTGCTCAAAAAGTGGCGTATTACAGGGACGTATAGCGTTCGGGAAGTGAGCTATTACACACTCGTGCTTTTTCTTTACCTTTTCCGAACTCGTGCGTTCTCTTTCCCAACTGTCAAAATAATGTCTATTAAAAAGAAAAAACCAACCACGAAGTCTTTACTAAAAAAAAATTCATAGAAGTTTTTATGATTCATGCAAATATTTCTAAAAAGAAGCTACTAAGTTGTTTCAATATCAGATTTAATGATTTGATTCAATGAGTTAGGTTAGGTTTCATTTCATTTCATCTCATTAAATTTCATGTCAATAAACAAATTCTACTGAAGACTTGGCTGTATGGGCATAGTTCCCTTTGCCTACCCAGCATGGGTGAAGAAAACAAAAAAATATCTCTGCAATACTCTGTATTCTTTTACGGTTGGCGCCATTTTCCAAAAATGTTCTTTGCTAGTTTAGTTTGTGTTTTTATTATTTTATTAAATTGCTTCATTTTTTCGCAACTGTATTAAAAATAGTTGTTCAGTACACGTGCGGAACCGTCATTGCAACTTGTTCCGACTGTCAACCCTCGCCTTCGGCTCGGGTAGACATTTGTCGGAACTCTTTGCAATGACAGGCTTTCCGCACTTGTAATGAAATATACTATTCTGTAAAAACTCACAGGGCAATGAGCCCTGAGCATGTAAACTCACTCTTCTCCGGCACGAACAGCTGGCCGCGGTGGTTGACCTTGGGCCGCAGGTACACGCTGGTCGCGCGCTGGATGTCGCCGCGGAGGACGGCCTGGCCGCGCAGCACCGCCAGCCCGGCCACTATGGCGTTCGCCGTGGCTATAGCCGGGATTATGTAAAACGTTTTCTGTAGTAGCTCACAGGGTTGAGCCCTGAGCATGTAAACTCACTCTTCTCCGGCACGAACAGCTGGCCGCGGTGGTTGACCTTGGGCCGCAGGTACACGCTGGTCGCGCGCTGGATGTCGCCGCGGAGGACGGCCTGGCCGCGCAGCACCGCCAGCCCGGCCACTATGGCGTTCGCCGTGGCTATAGCCGGGATTATGTTGCCCGCCATCGCTGGTAATTAACACAAAAAAAATATTGGTTGCCTGTAAAGTCGGTATACGGGCGAAAGTTTTACGTGACAACGACTTTGAGTGGTAAAATAATTTTAATGTGAATATTCATTCGTATAGTAGTATCGTCTCGTATCGTATCGTCTCTCTCGCTCTTAGGCGGGCTAACCATGCCCGAGTGGAAGGGACGCGTGCCTCTCACTCGCTCTCATTGTGAGCGCATAACGTGAGCGGAGCGTAACGCAATTTCTTGAAGTGTCACCCGGCAAACCAATTTATAAGACGTTGTCACGTCAAAACTATACTGTTATATACCCGTTGGCGCAATCGGTAGTGACCCTGTCTGTTGCGGGTGGGTGGGTTCGAATCCCACTCAGGACAAATATTCGTGTGACGAACACTTGTATTTGTTCTGTGTCTGGATGTTAATATTATCTATTTAAGTATGTATTTAAAAATATCTATGTACATATGTATATCAGTCTCTGACACCCATATCACAGGCTCGCGCCTACTTTGGGGTCAGATGGCCGTGTGTGAGATTGTTCAGGATTATATTTATTTAGAATTATACTGTTATTTTTTTGCCGTGACAGGCCTAGTGGTTATCGAACTCGCCTCTCACTCGAGCGGTCCGGGTTCAAACCCCAGCGGCACGCACCAATGACTTTCTAAGTTATGTGCGATTTAAGAAATTAAATGTCACTTGCTATAACGGTGAAGGACACATCGTGAGGAAACTGCATGCCTGAGAGTTCATCATAATGTTCTCGAAGGCATGTGAAGTCTGCCAATACGCACTTGGCCAATGTGGTGGACTAAGGCCTAATCCCTCCCATTCTGAGGAGACCCGTGCCCAACAGTGGGACGTCTATGGGTCGCAGCGATAATTTCAGCTCGATAGCTTCAGTGGAGGTGGGTGAAATATTGATTGCAAAATTCGAGGACATACATTCATACGAGTGAAGTTAAATAAAAGCTTTTAAAACTATAAAATAAATTTTTTGGTGGGATTCGAACCCATGACTGGCGCAACAGTTATGGTCCGGTTGGAAAGGTGTGGTTTCCGGTTACACTTCTTTAGAGGCGACCATCTTAGTCCTCAAGGGTAGCAACACATCTGTGACTGACTTAGAACGAGACTCCTACTAACAAGTACTAACTGGACTATTACTAACACCAACTAACAGGACTAACTATCACTAACAGTCCCCAGTCCTCATACCTACTAACGAACTGACTAACTAATGTTCTAAGTAACTTTCTCAACTAATTGGACTAACCATCCCAGTCCCTAATTGAGTCTTTTTTTTTTTGCTGTTTTTATTTTTATTTTATTTTTTATTTTTATTTATTTGGGCAACAAAAAATGTTACATGAATACATAGATAATACAAAAAAAAGTCTTGTTCAAAGTCAGTCACAGTTGTCATGGGCGGCAGCGGATGGGTGGTGCTGCAAGCTCGTTTGCTATCTTGTATCCATAAAGAAAAAAAAACATACACGTTTGCTATCAATCATACATACAGGATAGGTTAGCTGGAAGAGATCTCTTATAGAGATAAGCTCGACCTTGTAATGTCTTTTCTATAAAACTAGTGGACGCCCGCAGCTTCGCTCGCGTAGAATTAGACCCATTAACGACGTCTACCCGTCTAACGACTTCAAAAACGGCAAAGTTTCATACTAACTTTGCACCCCCGTTTTACCCCCTTAGAGGGTGAATTTTCAAAAATCCTTTCTTAGTGCTCCCCTACGTTATAAAGGGAAGCCCTGTGCAAAATTTCAAGTTTCTAGCCCTTATAGTTTAGGCCCTGCGTTGATATGTCAGTCAGTCAGTCAGTCAGTCAGTCAGTCAGTCAGTCAGTCACCTTCTCCTTTTATATATATAGATAAGTTTTTTTTTTTGTGTGTTCAATAAAGAATTAATAATCATACTCACACTTGATCTCGAAGCGCGACTTGCGGCCGATGCCGAAGATGTGCGAGCGCAGGTTGGCGCAAGCGGCGACGAAGTCCATCGCCGGCTTGTCGTCCTTGTCCCACACGAGGTGGTCGCCGTCCGCGCGCCGCCCCAACTCCTCTTGTAGCGATTTGCAGCTCGTAGAGAACATCTACAATGATTTTGACGTGATAACGTCTTATAAATTGATGAACAGCGCATATGAATAATTATACTCTAAAAAAAATTTTTTTTTAAAAAGCTTTTATAACTTTTTATTTTATTTTCATGCATTGTCATCGGAACCTAATATGTGTGCCAAATTTCAGCTCGATAGCTTCAGTGGAAGTGGGTGAAATATTGATTGCAAGATTCCAGGACATACATGAATACATACGAGTGAAGTTAAATAAAAGCTTTTAAAAAGTGTATCCCGTTCCGCTTCCGTTAAGTGTTTTTATTAAATTAATTTTTAATTTTATTAAATTAATTTTACACACGACAACATTGGCGTTTCCATGGCTCCGAAATAGGGAACTGTCAAAATAAATATATAGACTTGTCTGTTATCTTTGTATTTTCAATTCTCCTTTTTTGTATTGTATAAAATAATGATTATGACGTTATCACGTAAATCTATCGTCCGTAAAGCGACTTTACAGACAACCATTTTATTTTTTTATCCAATTATATTTTAAGAAAGATACTGTCAAGTTCATACTGTACGCACAACATAATCGTTTCGCGACACATACATACATATTTAATAACATTGTATATCTACACACGCTATGAGTGCGACAGGAAATACACAAAGCGTAAGAGAGAAAGAGACTGCTATTTATAATCAGTACAGCAATGACAGATCACAGCTAGACTGACTGCAATGGTTACAAGTGTCACCAATTCACGGCACGCGTTTGGTGCGTATCTACCTCTTGTAATGTATATAATATAATTGTTTTTATCTATAAAGTAGTCGCTCAGTGTGGTATGAGCCTATGCTCAAAGTTTTCGGGACAAGTTCAGTGGGGGAATTGCGTAAAATGTTTTATCTAGTTTGACGACGCAAAAAGTAATCATAGCAAATAGTGGTGTAATTGTATTAGATTTAATATTAAAGTTTAATTTTTGGAGCGCCTGTAACAATTATCAACTATTTTCTACTAGACATATTAATGAAGTAAATAAAACTAACCTCAACACATTCCTTTACAGACCATACTCTCTGATCGGGCAGTCCAGTGTGTGGAGTTGTTTCTTCCATTTCAACAGGCAAGTTGTCCCAGACAAGTGGGACGGGCTGGCGACGTTTCTTCCACAGATTCTCCATAGTCAGCAGATAACGGATGTCATCACCAAAGAGTTTCAAGAACAACTTCTTTGGGTCATAATTTGTCTCTGCCGCCCAAGCTCTAGTACTCTTCCTCTGCACATTCCCACTGTCCGTTTGTTCTGATGTCAGAGCTGATGTTCCCGCGTCACCCGCTGCTTCCGGGTCCTCAGTGTCCGGACTGACATCCTGATCGGGGTCCACTTCGCCAAACAACTGATTAAACAGGTGCTTCGCCCAGACAATGCAGTGAATTGGCTCTGATGGAGTGTTCCTGATTGTGCAGCCGGGGAATGTTTTCTGTCGAGCCTTTGGCTGACATTCATAGCACTGGGAGATGCCTTTCTTGATAAGTTCCACCTGAAAATTAATATTTTTTGTTAATTAGTGTTGTAAAATTTGCTAAACTACTGAAACAGCAATGGGGTTAATTAAATTATGATTAGGCTGACTTAATTATTAATAAGAAGGCCTGATAAGTGGAGCAAAACAGTAATGTCTGGCACTCCACCACACTGGACCAGTGTAGTGGAGTGTTCATTATTCAGGACTTGTCAGATGTAATATGAGATGTTGTAGAAAATTATTTGGGTACCTACTGTTCTAGTACTACTAGTACCTACTATTACTGACTTAGATCAAGACTCCTACTAACAAGTACTAACTGGACTATTACTAACACCAACTAACAGGACTATCACTAACAGTCCCCAGTCCTCATACCTACTAATGAACTGACCAACTAATGTTCTAATTAACTCTCAACTAATTGGACCAAACATTCCAGTCCCTAATTGAGTCTTGTTCAAAGTCAGTCAGCGGATAGTTGGAGCTGCAAGCTCGTTTGATATCTTGTTTATGTATAGATATAAAAAAAAGCATATTTATTTACTTTATTGTCACCTCACTAATGAAGTTATAATGTCTACTACTTTCACTAAAAACAGGTGTTTTCCTTATTTTTAGTAAAAGAAGCAAAATAAATGTAGTAGTAAAGTTACTTCCAGTTTTTAAATATTACCTGTCCAGCATAACCGGCGGTGCCTGTCTCTATCAGAGGCACATTAGCGGCCAGGCACACTCTGTTCACATGGTTACGAGCAGCCAGATTATCCAATGCGTTCATCACAATATTGAACTGTTTGAAATAGTTCACTCCGTAGTCATTACTGGAATTATATTAAAAAAAGTGACAGAAAATTTAAATGAAAGTGACTGAAAATGACTTAGGGTTGAAACTTTATAGATTAACAGTTTGTTTCAATCATGTGATTGACTAATTAAGTAATGATGGGTGTGGTCGGTTTATTGATGGCTGACTGCTGGTGGCATAATTCAAAGACACTTCCATGTTTCGGAGGGCACATTAAACAATTGCTAAGCCTTGTCCAAGACAATCGAGTGGCTTGAGAACATTCGAAACTGTGTTGGCCAATAACCACTACTGCTACCAATCCAGAGCAGAGCAGAGTAACGGAGTATGCTCTAGACCCCAGCTGTGGGAGACTAGTGCCCAACAGTAGGACAGTAGGACGTAGATGGGTTGTAGCTAGCTAGTTTAGATGAAAGACTATTCTAAGTTCAAAGGCTGAGGATATATTCTTAATGCATAGACTAAACATCAAAATGATGACTTGGGCTTTCAACCTTCGACAGACCACTGGAAACTAGAAAGGTAATGTTTTTCAATTACCTACCTTATGACACTATCATGGTGAGCAATGATATTCACGTTGGGATTGAAACTGAGAGCGCTCTCTTTTGCCACCTGCGCCTTCGATTTACCGACATGTTCCTTGTGGAACAAAAACTGGCGATTCAGATTGCTTACGTCAATAGTGTCAAGGTCGATCTGAAACAAAGTGATTATCAAATTATCAACATAACATTACAATCAATACAAAAAAGTGTTTTACAGTAGACAACACGTACTATCTCAATATAGGGAAAGCCGGTTAAAACGAGGTTCTTTAGTATTTCACAACCTATACCGCCGGCACCAACCACTAATATCTTTGAATTAGCTATCGCTTCTGTTAGTTGCTCATCAAATACACCAGCCACCCGTGCAACCATCTTAACTAGAATTATATTTGCTTTGAAATGTTTAACCACTGAACCAACGATCGACAGTTACAAACGGAGCATATAACCATCAACGAATTTAATGTGCAATGCAAAGCAAGACAAGATAGAATGCAAATGTCGCTTGTCTGTCATGTCAAAATTGGCGTCAACAACCGGCGTCAGTAATCAAATCAGACTCGTTCAGAAATTCAATTGATTTAGTTATGAGCTTATCTCATCTGTTCTCATCCTGTTATTTTTAATAATATTCGGAGGAGTTGCAACATACTCTACAAAAAATTTATGTGATCAAAAATGTCAAAAATATATAAAATACCTACATAATATTCAGAAACTGCAACACCTACATTGTATTTTTCGCGCTAATTTTCAAATTATTTGAGAGAATCGATCGCTGGTTCGGTCCAACCTTCACTAATCACTATTTCAAATTTTCAATTTATCTGCTTCCAGTCGCCTCCCAACCGCTTAGCAATTAATTATAAATTAGCAAATTATTCAAATATGCAATGAATTGAGGATTTACTTATTGCGTGGACAAATCACAGACATTATATTAGTATGCTGCTTGTGCGCGCACTCGTATTTCGTGTCTTGTTTTGATAGGTACCACACCAGTTTAGATTAAACTTTACACATGATTTAGATGAAATCGATAATCGATGTCAAATCAAATGTGTTAATAAGACGTATTATCTGTGCCAAGATAAATAAGCAGCTTCATGCTTTACGAGTAGGTAGGTAGGTATATTTTTTACAAATGCGACGAAAGCAGAGTGCAAGGATAAATACGTTTATAATTAATTGCTCCATACTAGAATTTGCCCGCAGCATCGCGCGGAAAAAAAACGGTCATCATTTTTCAGAGAGGAAATTTGTATTCCAATCAACACTAAAAAAGTGATGAAAAGAATTTACGAGCATATTTCCGGGATAAAGAGTCTTTACTTTATCTATCACATTTGTTACAGCACAGTATAATCACGTTATAATAGTGTCAGCGCCATCTGTTGTCATTCTGCGAGACAGCTTTCTAATAAACGTGCAAAGCATATTCGGGATAAAAAATATCCTATGTGCTAATTTAGGTTACGGTTTAAGATTTTTATTTCTCTTATGAATTACAAAACCATTCACTTACAGAGAAACCTCACTATTACAATATTTTGGCGCTAAGCGTAATAAGCACATAATATATTATTAAAAATTAAAATTACCTATACACTTACAAAGTTTATAATGACATCATACCTACTTATGTGCCAACATTCTTCCATATTCCATATCCGTTTTGTAGTTTTTGCGTGATTGAGTAAAAAACATCCATACGGATGTAATGGGTTCTCTCTAAAAGCACCTTAACCACATGTGACCTTCCAACACGTACAAATTACGAGTACGATAACTTAATTTTGATTGCAAACGGTTGTAGCCAATTCTTATTAAGGCGCTGTAAGATTCTAAAATAATAAAGTACCTAATAGGCGGAGTTAAGGGCGATCGGCGAAGCTCCCCCTCTTCACCCTTCTGTAGCGTGGTAATAATTAAATAAAATAGATCTAAGGTAATTTGACATATGAATCAATCTACTATATAAAAATAAGTCGGGTTTTCCTTCCTGACGCTATAACTCCAGAACGCACGAACCGATTTCCACGGTTTTGCATTCGTTGGAAAGGTCTCGGGCTCCGTGAGGTTTATAGCAAAGAAAATTAAATTAAAATTATTTATATGGCAAAACAACGTTTGCCGGGTCAGCTAGTACTGACTATATCTAAAAGTATTGGGATACCGCCGGGCCACAGGTATGGTAATGTTGCGCGGTTCGTACTACGTAGTCATGCTTATGATTTAAAAGCGACAGGCTATCTAGATCAACTTTAAAACACGAAACGAAGAATCTTATTAGAAAAGAACAAAGTCTATTGATATACCTAAGTAATGGTGTACCATTACCTCCCAGATCTGGCGAATGCGGTTTCACTGATTCTAACCCGCAACAATTAATTACTCTGTGGTAGTGAGGCTTGAACGCTGTATCAATATCTCCTAATGAGTTTGCGTTTTTGCTCTTTCCATTAATAATTTTGAGCTTCGCTATTAATTCTGAATATCTTATCTATTCGGATTAATTATTTTCAAGAATTTTCTCCTCAACTTTGGGAGTTTTGCTGCCTTCCTTAATATTTTAGTTCTGTAAGATCTACGTTTACTACTTAAGTATTCGTTCCCTTTAAAATATTTTTAAGCAGTTAATTTTTTATACAATACTCACCGTACTGATGGGCACAGGTCTCCCCCACTTCGAGAGGTTTAGAGCATACACCACCGAGCTGCTCCAATGCGGATTGGTGGAAGGGTTAGTGGCCAACCCAGAGTCAAATGTTCTCAAGCCACCTGAAGGTCTTCGACAAGGCTTAACGACTGTTTCCACCATTGAAAACAACCGGGACCGACGGCTTAACGTGCCCTCCGAAGTATGGTAGCGTCCATGAAATTTTGCCACTAGCGGTCACCCATCCACAAACCGACCGGGCCCGTCGTTGCTAACTCTTCCGATCACATTGAATCGATGCGAGCAATTGGGCTATGGACGCTACATGATTTTCATGCTTATTAATAATTATGAGAACAATGTAGGTACGTATTTAGTCATAGACAATTAAGAAAACCATTTACACACACACACCCCCAAGGTATGTACCTCATTTTTATCTCGCTGGGAAATTAATTACTGCCATCTATACATCAATCTGCCCACTAACACACAACTAATCTCTATATTACAAGAATGCTATATAGAGATCGGTGACTCTACTTTACATGAGATACATCTTAATTAAATTATGGCATTAATTAGGTATTTATATCATGATTTATGCCATTGATATATGACTGGCCCGCTATGATAGCGCTGAAAAAATTGTTAAAAAACATTTTTCAAAACGAGCTTTTATTTGAATGCAAAGTACATGTAATGTACCTACTTTTTAATACATGTTCCATCATATTAATATGGAGCTAATTCTGCAGTCATAGCCCAGTGGCTGCCCAGCACAGATTTGGTAGTAGGTAATTTTATTTCACAATTCTATGATCTTTAGACCTTTAATCTGTGTATATGACAATGTCATTGTTCAGTTATGCATTTCAGTTATATAAAATGTACTCTGTGGTTATGCAACTGTCTAATAATCTGAAATAAATCATGTTCTAAAACAATCAATATTAAAATTTTAGTGTTTAATAACAAAAATAATGTTTAAATTATTATAACCATAAAAATTAGTTATTAATTATTAAAGTTAAATATGCCTCCTAAAAAAGGTAAAGGTAAGGGTAAGGAACCCCCTCCTCCTGCGGCTAAGGGGGCTATGGGCCCTCCCCCAAAACCCAAAAAACCTCCACCACCACCGGCTTGCTTCAGCCCGGAGGACATAGCAAAGTTTAAAGAAATGTTCAAGGCTCATGATGAGGAGAATATTGACAAAGTAATTTATTTTGTAGTTTGTTAATCCTACTCTCAGAGGTAATTCAAAAGCAAACCATTGCCTCTGCACAGATTGATGATAATATCTTCGCTACTGCTTAAAAGTATCGTAACATGAGTTGGTAGGTATATGAACAGCAATAAGTCCAAATCAACGTCGTGTAGCCGGGCTGGCTATTAAAAAAAGAACTTTAATATTACATATTCATTACACCGTTCCACAAAATACACAGTCATGCACCACATGTCCAGAGTCATGTCAAGTATTTAGTATATTACAAAGTATACCTAGGATTGCTACATGTTAGATTTACTTAGTATGAAACGCGGAAAGTAGCGAAAAGTAGCACGCTTGGGTCGTGTCGTGAATGCGTGAATCTATGGCGGGAACGATATCGGCGTCCTGATTGGCCGAGACTGAGACGCTATCAGGAGATGCACGTTCAGAATTAACGATAATAAATAACAAAAAAACATCAACACCAACTATAGTTGACTTCCTCTCCGATTGTTTTCAATTCAAATAAGATTCTCGTTTGACTAAGAAGATGAAGTACATTACATGAGGACATTAATTATTTTACAGGTAAAATTAGAAGATATTCCTTTGATGTTAAGAAAACTCGGTTTCAATCCAAAAGGACATGAAGTGAAGCAACTTTTTGCTCAGTTCCTAGAAGATGAATACGTTGACACCGTAGAACTCCACGAATGGTATTTTATGATAGAAGCCAAAATGAACTGGGGTGATGACTTTGAACTGGCAGTTACTAAAGCATTTGCTGCTTTGGGCCACGATGATGACGAGACAGGTAAAGCTGACTTAGAACTACTAAGAGAAGAACTGTTTAATTGGGGTGAGCCTCTAACTGAGATTGAATTTGTAGATTGGATAAAATTAGCTATTAAAGATAAAACATATAACCAGGAAGATGGTTCGTTTAACTACGTGAAGTTTATAGAGAATATGAATAACAAGGATGAGAAGTATATTAAGGAGCCAATAAACTTCTTCAAGTTGGATCAGAAGACGTTAGCCGCAATGGCGATGAAGAAGGCCCAGGAAGAGAGAGAAGAACAGGAGAGGAAAGAGGCTGAGCGACGCGCTAGAGAAGAGGCTAGGAGGCAGAAGATGATTGCTGATGGCCTGCTGCCACCAGATTAACAAAAAATAGAAATACTCTTTCTCTTACCAACCTAATAGCATCTACGATGAGTAATTTCTAGCATCTTGATTGAACGATTCAATCAAGATGCATAGTTCCTGAAAAAAAATTGTTGTTGGATGTAGGTATATGAATCTCTTTGTCGTGTCTGCTTTACTATAACTTTGTTAAACGCGTAGGCATGTGGCTAAGTATGCATAATGAATTATGAAACAATTATCCTAAAGCAGAAACTAGATCAACAAGTCTTAATTGAAGCGTTTTAATAAAGACGTTTTTATCTCAGTAAGATGACTCCCGAGATGTTAATCTCCCAAATACATATTCATGTTGGAGGCGGGTCTGTATAATTTTTATCTAGCTAAGAAATGGGATGAACTTAATGGGAATATTTTTCGCATCATGTCTAATTTATGACGGGAATATGGTCCGGAGATATATTACGTTTAGAAATGGTAGGTATCCACCGACTGACATCCTTCTGACATCAATCTAAGTAAGCACGGAATTATGTACTTATTTCGAAGTATGATTTGTTCAAAATGATATAAATATAAAGTGTTATGAATATTGGAAAATTAATGGACTTTTGTCTTTTTTGTTGGATAATGATAGCAAAAATCAAAAAACCAGGAACACCAAAAACAACATTTACATAACCACATGAACATGTCTGTATCGAATATTCTTGTCTGAATAAGAATATATCTGAGCAACATCCTGTCTCGAATAAAACTGCCAATCCAGCTGCGCTACTATTGAATTCAATATCAATTCTGATCCTCATTCAATCTTATAAGTACGTCAACCCGTCAACCGTTCTAGGTTAGTGACAAGTCTGCTCAAAAATAGATTTTACGAAACAACGTAAATAACAAACCCACTTTTATACGTTAAACAATTTTATTCTTACACCAAAATCGGGAAGCTGAAGCTATATGCAACGCAAGGAAGGGATGTGGTATTTTCTACTTAGCATGCAAACCGACTGAGGAAATAACTAGAGTAAACTTTGATAACTTTGATTGCGGACGACTTCTGTCAATACGAAAGGTATTCCCATATGTAAGAAAGTTCCTACCTACTTGCTTGCATATGGGAGCGAGTATAATTATGCTTAGAAAACTAGCTAGTCTAAAGAGAAAAACTGTAATCTATGACGGCTTTTTCTCGTACCTTCGTTCAACGTAGAACGTCACATAATGTTACGGAATGACAATTCTATATAAATTTGTTAAATACACTGTAATAAACATTTTCTCATGTGGGTCCAAATACAACCAACCAACCAAATATACCTGCCAAATATTTTCCACTACTACTTTAGTGGGATATCGTACAACCAAAGATCCCTATGAACAGACCACTCTAAGGGAAACAGCCGGGTATGTGAGATTTTTACTTAGAAGTCAAACTCCCTCGGTATTCTTCTAGCTCATGTAGGAAGGCTTCAGGTCCATGTTTCGTAGAGAATACCTATTGCGGATTTGTAATATCAATGTTAGATAAACAGAGTTCTAAGTGAATATACTACATATTAGTTTCATTATAGTTGGGGATGGCATATTTGATTTTAAATTATTGTTTGTCTGTATAGGTGGGTTCACTTAATTTGTCTTCTTAACATGTAGAGGTGCTATTTTTTATGACTTTTTCTCATTAATTTGAAGCTATGACGGTTACTTTAGTTCATCTACGGATTTCACCATTACGAATCCTGTCCCGTAGCAAAATACCAAGTTCGCTCCATACGTAACAAAATACCGATCATAGTTCTCTCCATAGCGCGCTAACTTTTAGCTTTCGAATGAGGCCGACGGTAAAGGATCCTGGATACATAGGTCATCAGTGGCACACAAACTGTTCGATAACTTTCGTCTTCAGGCACTGGGGTAGTTTCGAAGTCAAGATCTGACGTAAGGTCGTAACTTCCCGAATGCTGCCCAGCCGAGTTTGATTCTCCGAATGGGACCAGATGGGTAAGTTCTCGTCGCTCGTCGCCAACTTCGAGAGTAATAATTTTACACTATATACAAATGGGTACAGAACAACCTAATAGACTGAGACTAAAGTACTAGTGTTGACGCCTATCATATTATAAAACACAGTCCCTTGTGTCCACAATATATTATATAAGCACTCGCCTTTTTATCTCCAATCGCAATGGAAGATTTGGGCCTCCTTAGAAAATTCCGCCATTTCATTCGGTTCAGGGATTGTGGCGCAGACGTAATTTGGATATAATTTGCCTCATTCATAAGCTGAGCCGAGCTGCCATGTAATTTACTTATCCTATCATTTTGTAGATTTGTACCCGTTCCAATATCCTTCTACCATAGATGTACTAAACACGAAAAATGCGATTTGAACTAAATAAAGATAAATGTATTGCTGTTTTTCTGATATATGTAAACCTATAAAATATAACTATATCCTTCTACCATAGATGTACTAAATACGAAAAATGCGATTTGAGCTAAGTCAAGTTAAATGTATTGCTGTTTTTCTGATATATTATGTGAACCTATGAAATATAACTACCTAATAAAATAATTTGTGCATACATGAATCATTTATTTTTATTAGTATACACTGACAGAGTTCTCGGGTTTGCATTGGCAGTAGCGATTACTTTAACAGAACCAACCGAACTGTTGGACCATTGAAATACCTAAGCTAGAAGTTTTGGGTTCAATCCTCGGGTTGTGGAAAGTATTATTAGGTTTTTCCAATTTGAAAGCTCAGCTAGCTCGGGTCGTGGAAAGTATTATTGGGTTTTTCCAATTTGAAAGCTTAGCTAGCCATACGCACGAATCCAGACTGGATTTGTGGGCTTACCACCCATTAAATGCGACCTAAACATATCTCGTAATCTCTGACTACCCCTTTGGGGAAATACAGGCGTATTTTATATTATATATAAGAAAAAAAATTGAGTTAAAAAATTTAAAAATAAAGTATTGAATTCACACAGCAAATAAAATATATTATGAGAATGAATAAAGATTGAACATTATACAGACTTTGAAATCACCAGACCATTCAAAACCTGCCTGAGAATCCCCGCTTATCTTGTCATTCTATTCAGTCGGTGGACTTATACTATTTCCACAATAGAATTTGCCTCAATGCTTTTCGAACGAGTTACCCGCTACAAGTATCTTGTGCATTGTGAAGTGAAGTGAAGGAAATTAACAGAGTCGCATAAGCTTGTTGTGATACGAACTTATTTAGGTATGGTATATTTGATTTTTGATTTTTTAAAGTTTTGTAGACATCGATAAAGTAGCTCTGTAGGGAATTAATTACACTGTAGTCTAATTCACAACTAGTGGACGCTCGCAGCTTCGCTCGCGTAGAATTAGACCCATTAACGACGTCTACCCGTCTAACGACTTCAAAAACGGCAAATTTTCATACTAACTTTGCACCCCCGTTTTACCCCCTTAAGGGGTGAATTTTCAAAAATCCTTTCTTAGTGCTCCCCTACGTTATAAAAGGAACCCCTGTGCAAAATTTCAAGTTTCTAGCCCTTATAGTTTAGGCCCTGCGTTGATATGTCAGTCAGTCAGTCAGTCAGTCATTCAGTCAGTCAGTCAGTCAGTCAGTCAGTCAGTCACCTTCTCCTTTTATATACAGGGTGTCCCAGAATGAATGGATAATCCTTGAGCCCCGCACAGAACAGCTCTCCAGCGCTTAGAAAAAAATATCAAAAAAAAAAAATTCCAAGTGATACCCAAAATATGATTTTTTTTAGAAAAACATACGTTATTTTAGCTTCACTTCACATTCATTTACACAACTGCCACATATTAATGATATTCTTGGCGATTTTGGTGTCATTTTATTCCTGATAGACTATACTACTAGAAATACATCAAATAATATAAGTATCTGTGATACTTTTTTTATAAAAAAAATAACAACTTGAATTTTTAACATGAATTTTGATACCAAAATAATTTTGACATAGTTTGAGAGTGTTTCATGTAAAAAAAAAGTATGAAAACGTAAGTGTCCAGCTATTTTAAAAACATGCGCAGTTAATACAGATTAAATAATGGTATAATACATCATTTTATCTAATACTACTACGAAGTTATTGCTATTGAGATGCAAAACGAGTAAATACGACTAAAATTAAAAAGTTAATGTCTTAATACATTTTAATAATAATAAAACATTTCAGGTGTCGCTGCGACCCATAGACGTCCCACTGCTGGGCACGGGTCTCCCCCACAGACACTGCTGCTGCGGGAGGTCCAGAGCATACTCCACCACGCTGCTCCAATGCGGATTGGTGGAGGGGTTAGTGGCCAACCCAGTGTCGAATGTTCTCAAGCCACCCGAAGGTCTTCGACAAGGCTTAACGACTGTTTCCAGCATTGAAAACAACCGGGACCGACGGCTTTACGTGCCCTCCGAAGCACGGTAGCGTCCGTGAAATTTTGCCACTAGCGCTCACCTATCCACAAACCGACCGCGCCCGTCGTTGCTTAACTCTTTCGGTCACATTGAATCGACGCGAGCCATTGGTCTATGGACGCTACATTTCAGGTGTACATTACATCAATCTTTATTCACAACAGGTGTTCAAATTGTCTGCCACCGATTCTAATACACGCTCGACATCTTCTTTTATAGGCTCTACTAAGAAACCGTGCGTAGAGTCATCCATTTATTTTTGAAGCGGCCTCTTGAACACGGCTGCGTAATTCCTCATTTGAAATTGTTTTCGAGTACACTTCTTCCTTTAGACAGCCCCAGTAAAAAACATCCCGACAGTTTAAATCTGGAGATCGAGGAGGCCACAGAATAGGACCCAAACGACCAATCCATTTGTTTGGATACGTGGCATTTAAATAAGCCCGGACGTTTGTACCATAATATGCAGGGCAGCCATCATTCTGTAACCAATGGGATTCCATTACCTCCTACGAAACAGTCGTTAAGCCTTGTCGAAGACCTTCGGGTGGCTTGAGAACATTCGACACTGGGTTGGCCACTAACCCCTCCACCAATCCGCATTGGAGCAGCGTGGTGGAGTATGCTCTGGACCTCCCGCAGCAGCAGTGTCTGTGGGGGAGACCCGTGCCCAGCAGTGGGACGTCTATGGGTCACAGCGACACCTGAAATGTTTTATTATTATTAAAATGTATTAAGACATTAACTTTTTAATTTTAGTCGTATTTACTCGTTTTGCATCTCAATAGCAATAACTTCGTAGTAGTATTAGATAAAATGATGTATTATACCATTATTTAATCTGTATTAACTGCGCATGTTTTTAAAATAGCTGGACACTTACGTTTTCATACTTTTTTTTTACATGAAACACTCTCAAACTATGTCAAAATTATTTTGGTATCAAAATTCATGTTAAAAATTCAAGTTGTTATTTTTTTTATAAAAAAAGTATCACAGATACTCATATTATTTGATGTATTTCTAGTAGTATAGTCTATCAGGAATAAAATGACACCAAAAACGCCAAGAATATCATTAATTTGTGGCAGTTGTGTAAATTAATGTGAAGTGAAGCTAAAATAACGTATGTTTTTCTAAAAAAAATCATATTTTGGGTATCACTTGGAATTATTTTTTTTTGATATTTTTTTCTAAGCGCTGGAGAGCTGTTCTGTGCGGGGCTTAAGGATTATCCATTCATTCTGGGACACCCTGTATATAGATGTATTCACATAACATTTAAAATGAAACAAAAAGCTTTTATTGATATTATTGAAATGTGCTCGATGATTTTGTATATATGTACAAGTATATCTGGTGGCAGTTTCAGTCAGATGATGAAGATGATGCTGAGACACCAGGCTTAGCACCGCCTTAAAAAACTCTTTTCATTGCGGCACCCCAGCCCCACCACAAACAATAGAATAGGTATACTTCGGATTTTCCGATGAAAATCTGAAGTACCTAATAAGCGTCATTGCAATCTAAAGCTATATTAAATTATACCGTAAAAATTTTTTTTTTTTAAAAAGCTTTTTAAAACTTTTTTTTATTTTCATGCATTCTCATCGGAACCAAATATGTATGTGTGCCAAATTTCAGCTCGATAGCTTCAGTGGAAGTGGGTGAAATATTGATTGCAAGATTCCAGGACATTAATACTTACAAGATACATACGAGTGAAGTTAAATAAAAGCTTTTAAAATAACCTATAATGCTAATAAACTATCGGTCATAAGGTCAAATACCTACGAGTTTTCAAAATATTTTTTTAAGTAAGAATAACTTAATTTTCATAAATAACTTTATCTTTCGATTAATATTGAATCCAGTCACAACTTTTGAAAAATCCTAGAAGTAAATCCTCACTTTATTGGCCATCGATATGATAATATTATAATCTCAGGTATGCCAATGGAAGAAGTTTGAAAAACATGTAATAAATCGTCAGAATTCTTGTCCAATTCCAAAAAATCTAATGTACTACGTGTATGTGTGCGGTTGAAGCGATATTTGCATGAATAAACCACAGGTTCCTTTGAGGCTCGTTTCGAATTGGCATTTTCGTTTTTGAAACTAAGAAGTGTTTCTTGGATAGGTTTAAATTTTTTTTAGTAAAGAAGATGAGGAGACGACAAATTCTTTTACCTTTGTTATTGTAGTTGAACCTTTTTTCGAGATTAGACCACAGACAAACAAACTTGTCTTTTCCAGATCATAAATATCAATCACAACCCTTTCGTTCTCCCACTGTTGGGCACATGTCTCCTATCGGAATAAGAGGGATTAGACCCCATAGCCTAACAATTTAGTAATCTGTGCCCATAGTCTTCTATACGCAAGAATCTCTTACTTCTATGCTTCATCGTTTTCTTACGATGACTTCCTTTAGCGTTTCAGCTTTTTTTTCAGATTTCACATTTAATTTCTTAAAACTATCTTAAAATGTTTTAATATTAAAAAGACAAGGCTGTCACGCTGTTTACCTATTCCAAAGAAATTGATGTTCGTTACTATGTAAACTCTATTAAATTTGACCTATTCATATTTTCATATGTCGATGGTCAAAACACATTAAATCTAAGACCTACCTAAACTTACTTATTGCGTGCCAGTTAATAGGTATGATTCGTAAGTCTGTGCTATTCCACTTCAAAGCTTTTATCGCATTCACATTTCACAGCCAAGCTGACTGTGATCGCCTATACCAATGCATATCTGTCACCACTTGTAAAATCAAGGCTTCAGTTGACTTCGCTTATTTACATTTGATAGCTGAACCAATCTGAATTTTACTGATGGAAGCTTAATTCCCAAAAGGTCGAGCGAAAAATGAGATGCATTTCCATGCAGAGGATAGGTTCGGCAAGTGTCCAACCCAACTCTTTACAGATGTCGTTTGATTTATAGGTTTTACCCTCAGTTTAAGTGGACTTATGCCAGTATAACCTTATTGTTATGCAAGAAGCAAAAAAGGTCTCATTAGAAAACTTATGACCTAAAACGTATAGGTATTCTAGAAGTTCTTAGAGTTCACAGAAGATAGAGATAATTAAAAAATGTGATAGAATAATTAAAGTTGTCTTTGAATGATAGAGGAATAAAAAAGGGCATAGAAGAGGTTATTTTTTAAAGACTTCGGTACGTGAGAGTAAGATATGAGCAGGGAATTAGAAATGCAATTCTACCTCATAAATAATGCAAAACAATGAAATCAAATTGCGTGGGCACTAGAATACTTTCAGTAGGTAAAACACATTTCGGTAATAGTGAAAGACTTCCACACAGTTATATTAATTTGACATCATAGATCAACCCGCGCAATCAATTAAGTTTTCTTTATTAGCATATTTTGCCATTTTCAACTTATTAAAATGCACTAAAACTAATTTGCTTAGATTATTTTGAATAGTTATAAACTCAATTTGATCCAATAATCTTTCACGCAAAGAAGGTAAGGGGAGAAATAAAATAGCAAATATCGACATCATGCCAAATCTTACGTAGTGAATTTTTGATAAGAGAGAATAGAATTATGAAACCTATGTTTGCCGATAAATCATGGAAAGATGTGAACAAAGACGTTGCTCGAAATTTTAAAGCTATTATCATTTAATCGGCAATATTAATTTTACGTAAGTAGGGTACTTTTTGTGTTTCCTACAATTCTTCAAGTACAATATTTTTTTGAAGTAGATTAATTATACATATTATGTATATAAATAGTTTATTATTTATCATGCAATAATTTATAAAATAATTAGCATTTACTGTTTTGGATGTGCATTTTTAGTTCAGTTTATTAAAATCGATATTTAATTTTGTTATAAAAATTCAATTACTTTGTAAGTTAATGCGGTCAAAGTACTTTTAATGAAAGCGTTTTGAACTTATTCTTACCTATTAAACTCAAGTTAAAATAACTCACAAACTTCTTATAACAAGTAGGTACCTAAGCTAATTTGGTACGAAATTGGTTTAACGTACCTAAGATTCGTAATGTTAACACAATTTCAGAGATTGCAAGGGTATTACTATTTCACAAGAACTAGATTGAATTACATTAAATATTGGTTATTTACAAAGATTTACACGCTACACACTCGGGTAAATCAAACAACTGAGATCTAAAGAGCTCTCTGTGACGAGTGCCCATTTAATCGCATTAGAAGTATTTACTCTTAAAACATACAAGGGAAATTTCTAATGCCAAAAAAGCATTAGCGTAATCTTTTTCACGAAATGGTCCAAAAATACAAGCTCCTTTCTTATTTATTGCTTCTTCTCGCGCTGTACCTTCTAGGTTTATTGAAGCAAAACTGTGCCAAGAGCAGGGCCGGATTTAAAAGAGTGGAGGCCTCGGGCAACAAAGGAGTGGAGGCCCCCTGGCCCCAAATTATTTTCTAAATGAGATGAACAACTTTTTTCAGTCGAGTTTTTCAATCAATAATTACTGTGAAACCGAGTGGATTATTTTAGTATTTAACAAACATAAAAATATAGATTAATGATTTCTGTTAATATTTAAGAACAATATAATCATGTTTGTACAAAGGTAAAGGTGAAGAAAAAACCGCGAAAAAAAAAACAAAAGAAAATTTGTTTATTAGAGTTTACTAGTCAGAATATAAAAAATAATAATTCCGAAGTCTATTATGGGGGCCCCTCTTTTGTGGAGGCCCGGGGCTGTAGCCCCGTTTGCCCTCCCCTAAATCTGGCCCTGGCCAAGAGTGTATGCCAGGCGTAATAAAGGGTCCTGATTTTTGAACTTCTTGATATTAGTGAATAATATGCATGATATTCGCATACGAAAATGTTGCCTGTACATATATCTGAAGTCAATTGTTGGTATATGAACGGTAAAAAATGTGCATAAAAGTGTTAAGAATTTGTGTCAATGCCATCTGTTGACGTTTTGCCAGGCAGCTTTCCAATAAACGTCTTCTATGTAAGCATCCCAAGGGAACATATTTCCGGGATGAAAAGCATCCATGCTATCTACCTATGCTATCTACCTATTTGCCAAGTTTCATCCAAATCCGTTTTTGTAGATTTTGCGTGATTGAGTATCTAACAAACATCCAAACTTTCACATTTATAATATTAGTCAGATGGTTGATGAGGGTCATATCTTAATGCACCCACATACGTTATACAAACACACCCTTACACATACGTATAACCACAGACACAAAATAATACAGAATAATCTTTGGCGACCACAACGTTCGATCATGGAAAAAAAATAGATGCAGTACCTACTTCATTATTGTTCAAATTCGAATTCGTTCTTAATTTTTTCTTCTGCGATCGAAGACCATAGTAGGTAACCTAAACTGTCTATGTACCTATGTTTTCTTTTTCATTTCACGTAACTCTACGAAAACATTAATCGCTTAATTTTGTTCGTGGAAATATTTTCCGGAGAAATCTCGCTACCATTTATTTGCAATTTCATCTAAACATGAATGTCGTCATTAATAAATCTCAGCTTTTCATTTGCCTTGTGTGTACGACTGTACGTACATGTGGTGTCGAGAACATATTGTATTACCGTAAGTCATTGTTCTTGCAGCACGAAAATAAAATATACTTTAGTAGATATAATTTTTTAAACTTAGGTAATGGTTTCGAGTTCATTTCATATGGAATAAAATTGACCTTATACCTGGTAGTTTACATAATTATATTTATTTGATAATTATATTTTCATACTAAAAATTATTTTAATTTAAATATTTTTAACTTAACTATTAATTACTATTACTTACTTTTACATTATTACGATTATTAACTCAACAATTATTTATTATAATTTTACTATTAATGAATTTCACTTCAAGGTAAAATTTTATGTAGGCCTATAGGTAAATTACTAAAATACTAGTGAGCGTTGATTAATAAATATTTTGTATCGTGTCTATTATTAAAAGCTTTTATTTAACTTCACTCGTATGTATCTTGTATGTATGTCCTGGAATCTTGCAATCAATATTTCACCCACTTCCACTGAAGCTATCGAGCTGAAATTTGGCACACATATTTGGTTCCGATGACAATGCATGAAAATAAAAAAAAAAGTTTTAAAAAGCTTTTATAGAAAATATATTTTTAACGGTTTAATTTTTAATATTATTTGCATATTATTTTATATGACTTTTAACACCACCCCATGAAATAAATTGTGTAGGTACTATAAAAATCCATGCAAAACCCCTAATATTGTTCAATGAAAGGTATGAAAGAGAGAGACGGCAGATTTGTATTGAAAATACTTCGTCGCCGTTCGAAGATTAATCGACGTTACCGGTCATGCTTGATGTTCAAAATTTTACCCACCGCTGATCGATGTCCGTCGGAAAATACGGTTAAAATCGCTCCACTGCTCACCCCGGATAACCCGGATCATGAATGATATTAGCTGTGCTGTGACGCCTAGCCCCGCTACAGCACTCATTTTATACATTTCATTATCTGTTTTCCTGGAGTTGACTAAATAATCTGGAAAATCCCCTTTTTAGAGCATTTTAGGATTGTGGTGTGTACAGAAGGTATAGAGAGTATTATAATTGAGTCTTGTTCAAATTCAGTCACAGTTGTCATGGGCGGCAGCAGATGTGATTTTTTTTTCATATAAGAATATTTAGTCTGATCGGTTAAAAAATCGGGGCCCAGCGATTAGAACGAGATTTTCATTTCAGTGTACCGTAGAAAAATTAAGAATGCCAAATTAGCTTTATTTATACCGTTTTCCATATTTCGGAGAGCACAAACAGTCGTGGCCCGTCGCCTTCGGAGGCCTTTGTGGATCCTCAATCTTCCGGTAATCGGGTTGGCCAGTGACCCCTCCACCATTCACCAACCACCACCAGGTCGAGCGACCCAAGCCCTGCATTGGGAGGCTATGCCGCCAGCCAGAAAGTTTCATTAAGATTGATTATTCTTGTCTCATGTGTTTCGTTAAGCGTGTGTAATCAATTTAAAAAATAAATAAATTATTTGACTTTGACTTTGACTTTAATCTATTCCTCTATACTATTATTATTAAGAGGAAACATTTTTTTGTAATGTTTTCACACAAAAACTACTGGACCGATTTCAAAAATTCTTTCACCATTAGAAAGCTGCATCTTCACTGGGTGACATAGGCTATATTACTTTTTTTTAAAATAGGGATCCTTACTTACTGTTTAATTTTACCGCGAGCGAAGCTGCGGGCAAAAGCTAGTAAATAATAAAACAGTATTAACAGCAACTAATGTATATAGCGGTGACAGCCCAGCGGCTGTCGAACTCGCCTCTCACTTGAGCGGTCCGGGTTCAAACCCCAGTGGCACGCACCAATGACTTTTCTAAGTTATGTGCGTTTTAAGAAATTAAATGTCACTTGCTATAACGGTGAAGGACACATCGTGAGGAAACCTGCATGCCTGAGAGTTCATCATAACGTTCTCGAAGGTATGTGAAGTCTGCCAATCCGCACTTAGCCAGCGTGGTGGACTAAGGCCTAATCCCTCCCATTTTGAGAGGAGACCCGTGCCCAACAGTGGGACGTCTATGGGTCGCAGCGAACAGCAACTAATTGCACGAACAAAATAATACCCTAAGTGACTTAACTGAAGTTCGTAAAGTAAGTTAGCGTCCACTGACGCAATGAGTCAAAAGAAAAGGTTTTTACGAACGTTATATTTTTCCACAGTCGTCAGGCCAACATAAAACACCATTCGTCGAACGCAATATCGAAGAGCGAGACTGCTCCATAAAATCGAGGTGTTCTCTATAAAAAACAGGTACGGTATGATTTACAGTTACATACCAGAAGTGGTTTGATTTTTGATCTCTTAGTATGAAAATATTATAAGTAGAGCTCTGCGGGACTATTGGAAATATAAAATGCTATCATCTTAAAAGTGCTGGTAACACTGAGATATAAAAACTGATAATGAGTTGCGTATTTCTTCGTAGATGGATTCATCATTCGATGAAAACAATAGTCAAACGTAGCGAAAGATTGTCATTACATTTTCACGAGAAGTGTCAAAATAATTTCAAAGGATACACAGATCACAGATCACTCGCCGATTATCACAGATCAGCGTTTATTCCCGTTCGTCCCCACCCTGTCGTCCCCACTCGAAAAAAAAGTTGCGTTCGTCCCCAGTGGTGACGATTGGAACTTTTTATTTCCCACTCGTTCCGCAATAGACCGGGAGTCAAAATACATCCATCATGAGGATTTCAATAAAAGATTTCACGGATTGTTAAAATGCTTTAATTACGACGCAATTGACCGTCATCGATAATGTTAATCTTTGGTACATCGGTCTCGGCCTCCGACGACTCCGTGGCGCGGTGAGTGACCCTGACTGCCGAACAGCGGGACCCGGGTTTGAATCTCGGCCGAGGCACATATTGATTTCGCGGATAATGTAGGTACTCGTGTGTTAAATTTTGTTGTTTTCTGTGATTCGTATGACACGTAAAACTGTCGATCCAGGTTATTATCACATTGGTTAGTAAAAAATCTAAAGCATTTTCATATGTACAAAAATTGAACAACTTATTACATCTTTACGACGATTCCTTCATAACAGCGTTTATTTGAACTTTGAACCGCGTAATAAAACGAAGAAATTACATTCGGCGCGATGTCATCATAAAATGTTCCGGAAACTCGATGCTTCGTTTCAGTGAAAAATGAATGTTGGTACCGCATTATATTATACTGATGATCTTTGTATTTGAAATGACAAAACCATCGATACTAATAGCTTGAAAATATGGAATGTTCTGTTTGTGTGTATATGTGTATGATTTTGTATGTACGTCAATATGTAATCAATATAATTTTATCTGCTTGCTTAAAAAATAAAATTAAACCGCTTTTCGTGACTATTCTGGTTAGCTGTTGTTTTAGTGTAATATATATGTATGTGAATATAAATAAATATCATGGACATCGCACACACGGCCACATGACTCCAAACTAAGCACGAGCCAGTGCTATGGATGTCAGAGACTGATATGAGTATACATACATACATATTTTAAAATACATACTTAAATAGACACAGAACCAGACAGAACAAACACAAGTGTTCGTCACACGAAGGTTTGTCCTGAGTGGGATTCGAAGCCACGACCCTGGCGTAACAGGCATGGTCACTATCAATTGCGCCAACATGCCCGTCGAATGATGTATGGCAACTTGATGCTGATTATGTTGAAAATAACGCTGTAATGTTGGTACACTTATCAATTTTGACAAGAGAGAACTGACGAACCAAAGAAATTGGAGGTTCGCCTAAACCTCAATTTATTTGTGACGAACACACTAACGATAAGTACCGGACGATAGACGCCATTACCTCCAGAGTGCTTACTAGTAAATAAAAATTAATGCATGCTACATTCACAGAAATATTGAATAGAGTTATCCCGAATGTTTATGAGCAAGCTATAAAATATATTAAGTATGTTATACGTACATCTGTTTATAAGTACGATTAAGACCTGTGACTTGTTACTAACTAGCAGGTAACTATGTAGACGTGCTTAGTTAAATCAAAATCAAGAGATTCTCAAAATCAAGAGATATTTTCTCGGTATGGTCATTTTAGGAACGTGGTCAGATTATTTATTAAAAAATCTGTTTGATGAAACTCAAATAAATTCCATACACTCCCTTTTGGTGCTTCAAAAATTTTTTTTAACAGACGGCAATATTGTCTAATACACTTTTTACAAAGACCGTTCTAAGGAGCTTACTGACGAGGGACCGGACCGAAAGGTGAACGTTATTTCTAATAACCGCTTCAAACTAGTTCAAACCGAATAATACCAGCTAGGAGGTTTGCCAAGGAAGTATACCGGCCCATTCTTTTTTATATTTTCCCTGGTTGTTGTCATTTTTATTGAGAGTAGATAAATTAATAGTTTTAAGTAAGCGGTGTCAACGCCAAGCCGAAACTAATTTGAAGTGAATAAGAATTTGAGAAAGTACAAAACTGGGTCTTATTTTCAAAAATCACATTTCAATGACTGTTCTGATGAGTTACCTTTGTTTAAAATAATTTTATACCTCAGCATAGTTTAGGAAAACATTTGAATGATATTTTCCTACGACTTGTATTGTATTTCCTTCACAGGTTTTCTACAAGAAATTTTAAATTTTTTCCCTGCCCTTGAAGAAAAGGTTAGTCAACCAATGAATCTGCCAATTCAAATCAATAATCGAAGAATTAGATTTATTTATTTTTCCGTACAGTCAAAAGACACAAATGTATGCCAACCATTTATAAAAATGACGCGCTGAAAAACAAATTGAACGAAACGAAAAGATAGGAGTGAAAGATATATTTTTTAACGTTCACTGTGTTTAGGAGAAGTGCTTTGAGTCAAAGCAAGAAATACACAACACAATAAATACAGGCGCGTTCAACCACGTAATGATTAAATAGTTTATTTTTTTGTTAAAGTTTATATATATTTACTACGGAATGCCCGCAGCTTCGCTCGCCTGTACATACATTTATAGGTGCTACCTATTTAAATCACGGACATTCTGGACAAACTCTATCCAGTAAAAGCTAAGGGAACTTTCTTTATTTTAGGGGTATGTTGATCTTAATGTTAACGAGAATAAAAATGACATACATATATTATTATGTAAAAATAAAAACGTCTATATGCAATGACGCAATGTCTGAACAAAGTACTTGGTAGGTACATCTCATCACTTTAGTAAGAACTTTCATCCTCTTTTTCAAAGCTTTGTAAATTGGAAATACAAAATCACTGAGTTTGTATTGGAGATAATATATTTTCTTATCTTTATTCTTAATCTCACATCAAAACACACACTACTTTCATGCAGGGGCGTGCCTTGAACAGTTGAAAATATCTGAGTTAATTTAACTTTTTTTTCATTTCCTTACAAAATATAGAAAAACTAACAAACACGTATTCGCTTAATTTATATAATACTAGTGGACGCCCGCAGCTTCGCTCGCGTAGAATTAGACCCATTTACGACGTCTGCCCGCATTCAGGTTGCCCACTTGACTTCAAAAACGGCAGTTTCATACAAACTTTGCAACCCCGTTTTACCCCCTTAGGGGGTGAATTTTCAAAAATCCTTTCTTAGTGCTCCCCTACGTTATAAAAGGAAACCCTGTGCAAAATTTCAAGTTTCTAACCCTTATAGTTTAGGCCCTGCGTTGATATGTCAGTCAGTCAGTCAGTCAGTCAGTCAGTCAGTCACCTTCTCCTTTTATATATATAGATACGTTTGTTGTAAGTTTGAACTGAATCAGGTGAAGTTAAAAAAAAACCATATAACCTTTCATATCGTATGCCAAGGGAACCTCTTTATTTTCCGGGAATTGAAGTCCTAAATATTAATTCAAAGTATGAGTAATAACTTTGCTAAGTTTGATCTAAATCCGTTCACGGGTTTCACGTCATGCGTTCACAGATAGACAAACAGACTGACAGACAGTATTTTCGAAAAAAACATTTTTAAGATTGAGAGAATTAAAATTTTGAAAAAATATTCAATGTACAGAAAAAGTCCCTCTTCAGTTTTATTATAGTATTGTTGACGGGGCATAAAATTCCTCGAGAACTAAAATTCCCACCGTACCACCAGGGGTACGATCAGTAGCGCGCAGTGGGCCCGTAGCAAGTAAGAATAGTATAAACACGTCTGAGCGTCACGTTTTCCAAACTCTATATTTTATGTTAATCTGCTGAGGTCATTCATATAGATTATAAAAAGCAATGGTCCAAGTATGCTGCCCTGTGGCACACCAAATTTAATAGGAATCTCAGCACTGTAGCAGTTATTGATCCAAGATCAACTATTTTCTATCTTCGAGATAGCTCTGAAACCACTGGAGTGATAATGCACTAACATCTACTGCAGGCAAGATACCATTCTACCGACTCAAATTTTAATTCCCTAGGCAAGTAAGCTTTATTTCCCGACAGGCTCCATAAGTTGACAGTGACAGGCGATGTTACAAGCGTTGAAACCTCTATAAATTTCCAGTCACAGAATGCTCCTGTCTGATTCATCAATTGGGTATCGGCCGACGGAATACGAGATGAACCGGCACGCTCATTCGGACGAGACCGAATTAGATTTTACCCTTATCTGGCCAAAATGGTTTGATATTTTCCGTTTTAAGAAATTATTTCGTGTCCCGGTTAAATTATTTATGGCCAAGGGAATGTATTTTCCGGGCGGTCGCGGTTGGCTTCTTCAGCTTGTCTCAGTGGTTTAGAATCAACTAAGATTGTGTTTGTCATTTCAATTGCTCCTAGAAAGAACTGGATTCCAGAGATAATATTTCAGATTCAATGCAGACCACCATTGGTATACCACCATATTTGGTGGTATTTATTATGTATTGTTGTGTTCAAAGCTCAATGGCTCGCGTCGATAAAACCTTTGTGATCAACCGGGTTAAGCAACCTCGGTTACGGCCGGTACGTAGGTTGGTTGACCGCTTGTGGTGGCTAAATTTTAAGAGCGCTGCTGTGCTTAGGAAGGCACGTTGGACGTCGGCGCCTAGTTGTTTACAAATTGTAATAACAATTGTAACAATCGTTAAGCCTTCTCGAAGACTTCATGGCAGCCTGAAAACATTCGATTCGACACTGGGTTGGCCACTAATACCTCCATCAATCCGCATCAGAGCAGCGTGGTTTATTACTCTGGTCTTCCCTCAGCCGTGGCTGTGCGACCCCCGTGCCCAATAGTGGGACAGGAGTCGCAAGAATCGGTATTGACTGAGTATTAAAAGACAAGTAAAGACATATTACTGTCTTATTTTAGACAGGAATAAGTTATATGTACAAGAATAACAAATAAATTTTTGAAAGGTGCATAGGTGATTATTAGACCTGGAATGCTCTCAGCTCTAGATACAGCTCCGTCGACTGCCTTTGTAGTGTATAAAACGCGATCATCAATTTGCTAATGGAAAGCGAAGAAAACATTACCCTCAATAATTCACTTGATAACGAGCAATGCAGCTGCTGTTTGATACCGAGTTTAAAACCAATTTAAGAGTGAAATATTTGCAACAACGCCCATATTTTCTCACTGATTTTTGAAGTAAGTACCTAATTAAAGCTTTCAAATTTATAATAGTGACTTCATCTGTGTAATAGTTACTGCTGCACTGCAATGACTTGGAATAAAAATCATCATACTCAAATGTACGTTTGATTAAGTCGGTTTAAGAAATTAAATGTCACTTGCTATAACGGTGAAGGACACATCGTCAGGAAACCTGCATGCCTGAGAGTTCATCATAACGTTCTCGAAGGTATGTGAAGTCTGCCAATCCGCACTTGGCCAGCGTGGTGGACTAAGGCCTAATCCCTCCCATTCTGAGAGGAGACCCGTGCCCAACAGTGGGACGTCTATGGGTCGCAGCGAAAATCGAAATAAATAAATAAATCAATTTGAAAATTTCAAATAAAGTGCCAAAGATGCTGGCAGTGGAGGATAGATCTATACAAACTACTATTAGATAATTGAGAATTTAATCATGCGTAAGGCGGATCTACTATTACTTCCATGGATTTGATAATTTGCTGACAGTTTGACAACTGTTAACAATGTATTTTAGTTTTAAAATATATTTTAACATATTATAACATGACGCCTGTATTTTCGCGAAGGGGTAGGCAGATGTGTATAGTAAATACTCATTTTTTACCAGTTATGTTTTGTTTCCATTTATGTGGTGAGCCATACACCGCGCACAAATCCAGACTCCAAACTGCTACCGGACATTTCAATTTAGAAAAACCCAATAGTTATTGGGATCGAATCCAATACCTCTAGCTTAGCAGTCGCGCTTGGGACCACGAAGACTAACGAGGATTTTAAGCTAACTGATATTGGACAGACGACTAAATCGAAAAACAGATTAGAGAAGTGGCGGTCGGTGAAACGTCTCCTTCTTAACGGATTTTGCGTAGCTTCAGAGTTAAACCGACCCAAAATTAAACTAACCCACTTTGGGAGTTCGTGCGGTCAACGACCTGAGCTGACACATTATTCTGGCAAGTTAGAAGTCAGAAGTTAGAAGTTTAATTCAGAAAGCGTGTGCTTTCTTGTTCCACACTACGTTTTTTATTTAAATAAAATAATGCCGTGGGATTCGAGTAAATCAAATTATACTGCCCGCACGTTTCACGTTCCACACGCCACCATTTCATTCTCATCGTGCAAGCCATATTTTTTACTTTGTTAGACATGAAAACAATTACCCTAAAGTAAAGAAGAATGTATAAACAACGATAAAATACACCGGACCGCACACTTTCGGCAATAAAGTCACTTCGCAATTACGTAGTTAAATAAAGCATGTATTCTTGGGCGAAAAAAGGTAAATGATTCCTTTATCCAATTTCGCTCGGTAACAATGGGAACAGAATATTGACGTCGGGGAAAATAGTGAAAATAGCGGTGTTTACGGGGATAATCGATTTCCTAATTGAGTTCCAATGGGGAAAGAACTCAAAAGAACTATATTATATATAGTTAATTTATGAACATTCCACACAGTATATTTTTGCAAAATATACTGCGTGAAATGCATCGTAATTTGATTGTTCTTATATTTTTAAAAATGTATTCTGTGCTGGAATATGTGTAATTTGGGTACAGAAATCCAGTCGGTAAAAGCAATTCGTAAGCTCGTTAAAGATTTTTTTTTAACTAAGAGAATCAACATCAATCCATCATCCATACTTCAGCGATTCCTTTGCTTGCACGCCCGATCTGTTGTGGAATCGTTCAGAAAACGAAGAGAGTGGTTTTCCTCAATCTTCCCACCTGACAATCAATCTGTCCTCGTTCACCGCAATGTCTTGACAAATTTTATAACATTTCTTCAGCCCAACGCTCTTGAAAATTGTATGTCATTTTAATGTGCTTAAAATGTATATTGCTAACTTTTCTAAAAAAAAGTGAATGTTTCTCTTTAGTTAACTTTTGGCAATGAGGTTGTCTTGAAGAAATCGCTGCGTAACCTTAGATTTGAGTTTAATTATTTTTTTGTAAATTGTTTGTATTTTATTTTCTTGTATGTGCAATAAAGTGTTGAATAAATAATTAAATATTGCGAGACATTATTTAGGCCAACAGACGGAGACCACAAAGCAATTAAGCTGGTTGTGGTGACTGTAAATAACAGTCACCACAACCAGAAAATGCTGGGAGGCAAAATAATTCGGATTATGATGATCGCTCAACCACTTTCAAAACTTTTAAAATAACATCTTGTTTGTACAACCTCTGTTACATGTGCATTACTAGTATAACTTTATAGTATACCTACTTTATTTTTTTCTTACTCTGTGGCACGAGCACTCGCAGATGCATTTCCAAAGATAATACTGGGAAATACATTAAATGCTTAATGGTTTGAGAAGCGCTGCGGATAAACGTTTTTATTATCTGTTCTATTGGAAAACTTTATCTAGAGACCATTGAGAAATTAGATTGGCTATCGATTTACTTGTCTTTTAAAGTGAGAACAACTCTACAAGAAAGAAAACTAGCCATAAGTCCTGTTGTTATTTTTTTTTTGTATCATTATTCGAATGGTGGCAACTGGCAACGCACCGGTGCTGCCCCTGGCATGCCCCGCACTTGTCCATAGGCGACGGTTACCACTTACCATGTGGTGGGCCTTTTTATTTATTTATTTTATTTATTTATTTATGCAACTTTATTGACACCTCTAAAAGATATACAATGGGCGGACTTAATGCCTTATGGCATTTTCTACCAGTCAAACCCTGGTTGAGTGGGGAAATTTGCTCCACTGGAAAATGTTTTTTAAACACTATTTTAGTATTTTAAAAGCTTTTATGTAACTTCACTCGTATGTATGTATTCATCTTGCAATCAATATTTCACCCACTTCCACTGAAGCCATCGAGCTGAAATTTGGCACACATATTAGGTTCCGATAACAATGCATGAAAAAAAAATTATAAAAGCTTTTTAAAAAAAAATTTTTAAAGTATAATTATTTCTTTTTAAACGTCTTTCATTGGCGTGTAGCGTCGCGACACTTTGACATTTTATATGGCAGAACAACGTTTCGCCCGGGGCAGTACCACCGCCCGCCACGGTACCTAGTACCATTTCTGCCGTGTAATAATTGTTTTTAAAGCAATTGTGGTCTGGTTGGAAAGGTAATTCCGGTTACACTTCTTTAGAGGCGACCATCTTAGTCCTCAAGGGTAGCAACACATCTGTGACTGATTTAGAACGAGACTCCTACTAACAAGTACTAACTGGACTATTACTAACACCAACTAACAGGACTAACTATCACTAACAGTCCCTAGTCCTCATACCTACTAACGAACTGCCCAACTAATGTTCTAATTAACTTTCTCAACTAATTGGACTAACCATCCCAGTCCCTAATTGAGTCTTGTTCAAAGTCAGTCACAGTTGTCATGGGTGGCAGCGGATGGGTGGTGCTGCGGGCTCGTTTGCTGTCCTGTATCCATAAAAAAAAAAACTAGTATCTTATATTTTTATCACATTTTACACCCGACCCGAACGGATACATCCTACTGTCTGTCCCATTTATATTGATCCTGGCAGGACGCAAATTGGCTCTAATGAGATGAGTGGATTACAGGATCACTGGCTTGGCGAGGGTGGTCTTATGTTCCGAGTCTCATGTACGAAGGATGTTGGTGTTGTATAGATAGATACTTAACTGGGATGTCACGAATTTGGGGTTCCGTAATCAACAAGGAACCACCTAGTTACACAACCAACCACATAGTTCCACCATTTCCATTCGTCTGTCTCTCCCCGGTTTATTTCACTCTTTGTACTGCAAAGCTGCTATTATATGTTGGCATGGGTACTTAAAGGTTGTATTAACGTGTTTTTGTACAAATTTTGGCGGGTTCCAATCCCGGTTCAGGCAGACGATTATTTAAAAATGTTTGAATGCAGTTCAAATTATTTTTAAAATAGAAAATGAAATTTTCATTCAGTAAAACTACCTATGTGCAATATTTAAGGTACGTTCCCTTAATGTGGCGTATATATATTTTTTAAATTGATATACATCCAATGCACTCCAATTCATATAGTTAGATAGGAAAGTTCTATCGACCAATTAGTAGATAACAATGAAAGGGGCTTGACGATCCAGATAATCATGTCAGGTACATTACCTTAATAGAATTTCACTATTGACTTACTATTGACCTCCATAGAGATTGCTAAAGGGTTCATCCATTTTAAACAGTAAATTGAGATCTCCGGCTTACAAATTGAGAACACACACTTATATAAATTCAATATACTGGTAAAGTTGCTTCACTAAAATATTTTTTAGAAGAAGCAACGTATTAGCGTGATTCGAGTAAAAAGAAACAAACAATCCATTTCTTGTCAGTTTTTCATAAACAACAAGAAACGGAAAAATAAAAATTAAATAACTTCAACCGTGGCTACAACCGCCGCTGATTTTCAGGGCAACCATCTCTAATGGGGTAACAGTAGCATCCTTTTTTATTGAACAGTATAGCATTTGAAAACAAGCTGTTATGCTTAATAGATAATATTATTATATTATCTATGATAATCATGATGATAATCATGATGATAAGAATACAAAATACAATTTTGTATGATTGGAGTTCTGCTCTCGCAGTCAGTGTGCTAGAGTTGTTTAGTTGTTTAGTTTAGTGTAGTTGGTAATCTATATTGTTTGATGTTAAGTTTAATAAATAATTAATTGACTTGCAGTCGTAGGTACATACTAGTTAAATAAATAAATTAATTAATTTTATCGGTAAAAGATTACGGATAAGATTTCATTATTATAAAAATGCAGATTTCCGTGGAGTGAGTTTAAAATCTTTTTACAAGCAAAGCCGCGGGCTTGGCTATTCTCGTTGTGAATAATTAATTCTTAAGGCAATCACCTCAGGCGGACGCCGTTAATTAAGTAATCTAGCGAGGTCTTTTGTTTTCCCAAACGAGTTATTTGATACTAGGTGGAATGGAAGATCCAACACAATTCTGTTGTTTAATAAATTTTGTAAGCTCTGATAGCTGTTGGTCGCACTTAATTCTCAGTTTTAAAGATCTATATATATAAAAGGAGAAGCTGACTGACTGACTGATTGACTAACTGACTGACTGACTAACTGACTGACATATCAAAGCAGGGCCTAAAGGGTTAGAAACTTGAAATTCTGCACAGGGGTTCCTTTTATAACGTAGAGGAGCAATAAGAAAGGATTTTTGAAAATTCACCTCCTAAGGGGGTAAAACGGGAGTGCAAAGTCAGTATGAAACATTGCCGTTTTTGAAGTCAAATGGGCAACCCGAACGCGGGCAGACGTCGTTAATGGGTCTAATTCTACGCGAGCGAAGCCGCGGGCGTCCACTAGTCTACTATAATTAGTGAAGTTATTAGGTATTCGTAGGTATACTAACTTTCTTCTGTGCTTGTGAAGGAGTCTTGGATTAATGATGTAGTAGGTACATCGTATCTAGAGCCTGGCATTAGCTCAGTTTAACTCTCACCTCTAACGAGATAATTAAAAAAAAAAGAATTAACAGCAGCGACAGTGTTTAGTGTCGCTGATAATTTGTTAATTCCCGACTCACCTTTCCACGAGTTTATTTGGATTTTGGTAAATTAAAAAAAAAAAAAAACCAGTGGTTTGAGATGCGAACCTGCCTCGCTTTCATGGCGCTGAACTGAACATTATACTTTGCGTGGCTCTAACTCCCTCTTTCCTTAAGTCTAATCTAGATCAACTCTACGAACACGGGTAAGAACCAATTCACTATCACGTGTGAGTCAGCCTTCTACCGATGGATTCAAGCGCGATACCCCATTGGCAAAAGATTAGGGCGAGATGAGAAACAATTTAAATCGACACATTCACATAACTTTTTATGTGATATCACAGGTGATATTGAAAAAGTTCCGAAAAGCCATCATGCAAGTACCTACATAAAAATCGTATCAATTCTACACATCTTCACTTTAGACCATATTCTTTCTAATTCGTATTAATTAGTAGCCAAATTTAGTTTCATAATAAAAAAGAAAGTTGGTTTTAAGACAGATTCTCTGTATCTTCTATTGTTTCAGATTTCCCCGTACTATGACTTTCAACAGTTCAGGCAATTGTCACCTCTAAAGATATCATAGACATCATTTCATATATGTAGTCAGTACTGATACTCACTTAATAAACTAACAATCTTCTATAACTCGGGCCTAGCTAAGGGTAAACAAGTTTTATAGAGATATTTGCTCGTTGCCACTATAGATTTTTTCCAATAATTGCTAGTTACTTGAGCACCCTTACCATTTACCCTGCGCCCTCTCGAAACTTTTCCTCCGACAATTTTCTTATACGTCAACATCGTAATAAGCTCGTTTGGTATTGGTAATACGAAATTATTTTCTGCTCGTACTATGAGCATTCTTTGAGAAAATAAAAAGTAGTTTGTATTCAAATTTGTGTATTTTCTTCATTAATTACCGACCGTACCTAGTTAGCGGATAAACGCTAGAAAATTGGGCCGAGAAATACAATCAAATGAATACTTTGTATATTTATGTAAATAAGGCGACAGATTTCAAGCACGTTTTGGTGGTCTATGGTTGTTGATTTACTAAATCAACAACAGTCGTGTTTAATATTAATCTGAAATCCTGACTCGTTCTCTCTATTTCGTTCCATGTCGGTCTCATGTGTATGGACTAAGTTGATCGCCTATTGATAAGTGTAATCGGAAACCACACCTTTCCAGCCGGAACTCAATTGCGGTAAAAACAATTGCTACACGGTACCAATGGTACTTCGTATGGTACCGTGGCGAGCGGTGGTACCGGTGATTCCTGTCGATTCTGTCCCCTTCACACTGGCATCCATAATACTAATTACGTAGAGTCGGTACGCTCTAACTTTAAGCCACAATTAAATACTTGTTAGAATGAATACCTACCTTTTACTTCACTTGCGTGATTTAATTAAAATGGATTAATCAGAAAAAAATAAGCTTCATTTATTAAAAAGGTTGAGAGTTCCTGACATGATTTCAAGTCAGGGAAATTGAATTAAATTGTGTTAATACTTGAATGGGGGCGTAGGAAAAATTTCAATAGCACAACAAGGGTTAATTAACCCTTCATAAACTCCTACTCGAAAAGGAAGTAACTTATTTTGAAGGTATGACTTCCTCTTTGTAATATTACTTGTTATTTATTCATTATAGTCAACATTTTTACTTCCAATGGTTGTAACTAGCTTATAAGCAAACAAAAATGCTATCATTGTGTATGCATAATAATTTTGTTGTTTAATAATCTGTACTAAGGTAACTAACAGTTAGGGCGAGATTTAAATACACAGCATAAAATAAATAAAGTCTTTATTCTTGTGCTCTATCTCTTAAATCTCTTTATCGTTTACCCAATACCGCTGTTGGTTATTTAACCGACATCTATATATAATAAAACTCTAATGAGTCGGTGTCTGTCTGTACATTGAAAAAAAGCTATATCGATACAGGTTCCGAAAATATATTTTTGAATTTATTGTCTATTCACAAAGGGTTAAAAATGGAAGGAAAGTTCAAACTACAGCGAATGTAACTAATTATTGTTTAGACATAACATGAATACCTACCTGTTGAACGGTTATGGACCAAATTACTACCTATATTTTGAGTTACACTGTAGGCATTCCCGGAATAACATGATGATCTTGTTGAAGATTGTTTAAATGCTACTTAATTAAATTTAATTTCAATAGAATTGCTTCATACTTGCAACACACTTACTGTTGAATGAATAAATATACAGATATGTTGTTTTTTTTTTACCCCGTTGATTTCCTTAAAGTTCGAAGGACATAATTCTATCGGTAGTGTCTTTGAGTAGGGTAACTAGGTGTAAACGAAACTATTGTAATGTTTAATTCTAAGCGAGCGGAGCTGCGGTGTCCACTTGTAGTATATATAGAAAATAATCGTATACTACCAGATATAATGTGAGAGTTGTAAAACTTTAAAAATTTCGTCTAGCCGTCTGAAGCAAAATACTTTTATCTTAATCCCTATTTCTTTACAGTAAGGATCAATTTTGATGGTAAAGACCTAACATAACACAGTCTTACATATCAAATTACTTGAATAAAGTTTTACTATTATAGCAAAATGTATGGTCTGCTTGTTAAAATCCATCTCAGAGCAATGAAGGTAAAAATAAAATATATTCTATGCAAAACGTACGGGCGTTGGAGTAAGTAATGAATTTACTTCATGACAGCTTTCGTGTTATATTGTTTTGAGGTATCGAGGAATTTGTTTCGGTGTGTTTGCTTAATGTATGATATTATCATAGATTTATCATTACTCTATACTAGAGATATACTATACTATTGATATTATATATAGATATATATGATATGATAGGTTAGGTACGTTTGTTATCTAAGAAAGGTTTAAGAAAATCCAAGAATGTTTAATTTTTTTTTTATCGGGCACGGGCACTAACACATGTCATAATAATGTACAGCTATTTGAGGTCCACTTCTGGACATAGGTCTCTCATAATCGAAACCACTCCGACTGGTCCTGTGCCTTCTGAATCAAGCGTTAATTCCCGCCGTCTTCTATAATGTACCCCGCTATCACCACTATCTCGCACTTTACTTTCTTACTTAGGTACTTATTAATAACATATAGCATTCCACATAGAATATTCTCGAAAATAATCGAACAGTATTTATAAAATTTCAAATGTATTCAAGGTATCCCTTTCCTTTCACGAATGTACTGGAAGATGTCACATTTGAATTTGGAGCGCAACAATGGAGTAGTTTATGCACAGTGGTATTTCCGCAGAGTAGAACGCATATGGCTTTCATTTTAGCGTCGTCGTCGTAACAATATCCATAAAAAATATAATTCGTCTGTCTACTGTTCATCTCAATATTTCATTGGCCGATTCAGTGTTTGAAAATAGTAGTACCTACCTATCTTAACTATCTAAGAGTTAACTATCCATATATTGAGTCTGAGGGAGTTTGACAATGATTAGAAGGCTCTCGACGCTGAAGTCAGTTGCCGTGTCGTCACTACTCCGCCCACAGAACATGAGACTACGTGACTTCGCACTGCTCGACTCAAGGGTGACATCAATCAATGTCAATCAGCGACAGTGACTATCTGTGATAAAAGAAAAAGGTTCTCGTGTAATAGATACTGTATGCTACGGCAAATTATCTATGGAGTTTTCAGACAATATGCCAATAGATAGGTTCTGTTTTAAGATTTTTTTGACATGGAGCGCTTCAAAAAGAGTGTGAAACGCCTGGCAAGTCAGAGACAAAGCACCTGTGATACCCCTGGTGTCGCACGTGTCTATGCGACGATGGCCACTTAGCATCAGGTGGCCCGCATGTCTGTTTATCCGTCTATATTATATAAAAGTAAGTCTAATGTTATGTGTATGTGTATAACACACATACAGGGAAAAAGAATTATGCAAGTTGAAATATGACGATTTGTTGAATATGTCGAAGAAATCCAAGCCGCTTGGGAGATATGTACAGCAGTGTCTGATTGATGAATGATGAATGAATCCATCTGAACCACTTGCCCTAGATAAATATGCTTTTAGTAAAATCTACACGTACCTATGCAACCGTGTGAAATACAACTGTTAAATCCGTAACAAGACAACTTGTAGAATTTTCTTTCTGAAACTTGATTCGCTTGCAGAAAGTGTCGCGGAATTATGAGACCTTGTAACAATTTTTTGATGGCCACTAACATTACAATAAAGACGGTGTTCTCTTTAAAGAATAAAGGGACTTTAATAAAGTTCTTAGCGCGTGTGCGATCGTAAACTGGAAATGTCTTGGCCTTTATCTACCAGCAGTTTATTGTAGCCTTAAGAGTCGTTCATATGGCTGACGTGGCGACTTAGTCTGTCTATGCTGCATTTACTCTTATTAACACGTTTTTATTAGCTTGCTATGAATGTATGTAACGGAATCTTTAAACGTGATTTTTGCCCATATCAAAACGACGGATTAGTTTGAATCTTTGCATAATTTAAAAAGTAAAATAAGAATATTAAAATCTTCATTTTAGTTCGGTTATGCGTTTAGTTTCGGTGATATAAATGCGTATGCTTTTTTTTAAATTTTATTAGTACATATTTCAAAATTCGTCGACTGTTTTTTCCTTCTAATATAGAATATACTAAAAATGAATTTCACTAGCATGTGAGGTGAGAGCATTCCTATGATACGGACATGAGCATCTTGACTACCTGGTTTCAATACTTTTATTTAATCTTTAAACAATTTACAGCTGCGAGTCCTCAGATATGATATGGTGTGATAAGAAAAAGACGTCGTAGAAAAAAAAAAATCTAATGTCCAGTAAAAAAAAAAGAAAAGCTATAGTAGAAGATATAGCTTGAATCGACGAGCATGTATGACACCGATGAAAGTTGTTAAAGCGAAAGAAGTTTATCTGGATCGTAGTCAGTGGAAACCCGTTTTCTCCGCCTATTACATTAGGAAACATTCGAGGCGACATGTAGGTGGGTACCACAGTGGAAATAATGTGGACTAGAGCCCTTAAAGTCTCATTTTTTATTTTTTTTAGTTTGTCTGTTCCATATTTGTAAGTACAATGCGCCTGTCAAATATGACATTCAGCCTGTTAGTACCGAACGAGTGTTTGGTAGTTCGGTACCTATCCCCGCGAACCCCGCACTTCACGACTACTCTCCCATGACGTGTCCGATGGCGGACTGTATGAAAGAACACATAATAGGCTGTGTAGGTACTATGTACGTATTTATCGCAAGAAATCTTACCAAAACGCACAGTGTGATCACGACTGTACGGGTGACAAAGTATATGGCTCCCACAAAATTGTATGTGCTGTGATACACAAGACGGACTGCAAACTGAATCAAGTTGAGACGAGCTGAGTGAAGCGCGATACAGAATGTTTATTTTATGGGGCTATAGAAATAGCAAAGTGGTTCGGTTGCATGCAGTTTCTCAACCACATGCTTAAGTGGTGATCTCGAGTTTTATTTCGAAATGTACTTTTCTTGCGACTCAAGCAAGTTTCAATTTAACTTGCAATTTTTGTTAATTTAAACCACTAATTTGTGATGTTGATGTAATGATCGTTTTGATGTGAAGAGAAGTATTGTTTGACCAAGCATAATGTGACAACAACTTATTTGGGTTAATATGAAGTCATACCTTGAAAATAATGAAGGTTTCCTAGGGTTTCACAGAGTAGAGGTTTTCGAGTAATGTTTTAAGGAGAATAAATAACAACAATAAACAAAGCTGCCTCAATATCTACTAACTGCACGCGATCGAAGCTGCGGGGATCCACTAGTAATTAAATAATTTCTTATTGAGCTTACTCCTAATTGAAAGAAACAGCTATAATTAAATAAGCTACGTTTTATTTGATTTTACTCTTAAATTAAGCCTTACTAAACGACATGCACTTAATTTTTCCAGCCCTTGTTGAAAGTTCGTGTCGTCGAGTTCCAAACTTTGTCTTGACATAAAATTAATCTTCCTCTCATTGTTAAACGACACCTGCTCGCTGAACGTAATTATGGAACATTTCATGCTGTTTACATTTTAATCTCGTCAAGTTATGGGTCTTATATACTAAGCGCATGTAGCCTGCACACGAGACGCCAGCATGTTCTGACATAGCTGCAACCCATAGACGTCCCACTGCTGGGCACGGGTCTCCCCCACAGACGGTACTCCACCACGCTGCTTCAATGCGGATTAGTGGAGGGGTTAGTGGCCAACCGAGTGTTGGATGTTTTCAAGCAACCCTAAGGTCTTCGATGAGGCTTAACGACGTTTTCTCCATTGAACAACCGGGACCGACGGCTTAACGTGTCCTCCGTAGCACGGTAGCGCCCATGAAATTTTTGCCACTAGCGGTCACCCATCCACAAACCGACCACACCAGTCGTTGCTTAACTCTGTCAATCACATTTAATCGAGATGAACCTTTGGTCTATGGACGCTACGTTCTATGATACTAACCTTCAATTATGTAGGTTCCAAAGGTACTTTATTGTTGTCTTTAACTCAGACATGTTAATATGTTCATCCTTTAAAAATATTGCTTAAAACCATGCTTATATACTTGTCCTATTAAGTATTCTGTGCCCGGGGGAACTTGGTCGATGGATTGATAGGACGTTAAACAAATGATAAGATAGAATAACTGAAGTAGAAAATTAACAATGAATGTATAATGTAAATACTTGGCTGAGTCTACGTCGACGCAATTGTGCAAGTAAGGGTAGGTCGTTAGACTTATAAATGGAGATGATATACTTATTCAGGTGTCTACTTGATACGTGAAGCCAAATTCAGGAATATGTTCACGGATTAAGCCATAATCCTCTCGCGGCTCGTATCGCACATTAATAAAACAGAACGAGTGAACACAATCTCGCCATTTTAAAATTTAATGTGCGTAAGTAAGCTTTGAATTAATTACTTATCATTTCATTAGTGTGAGCATCCCGTACATTACAGCGCTCAGAATTTTAAGTATGTGGCGAGTTGGTACCACACCCAAGTTACACAATAAGTTACACACCAAGTTACACACCAAGTTTGATCAATTTTGTGCACCTTTTACTTAGCTTCGCTTCAACAAATGAAGTATTTTTAATCTACATATTATATTTATTTATTTATTTATTTATCTATTCTTTATTATACCAAAAAGCTTGTGCTACAAAAGGCGGACTTAATGCTAAAAGAATTATCTACCAGTAATTATATTAATTACGATACGTGTAACGAGTCTCTAACAAATTACTAATTAGACAATCAAGAACACTAACTGGACTCATTCTCACTAACAGTCCCTGCTTCTACATTCCCACATTTCATCCTACAAATACCCTTTTCTAACAGGACTACCTCGCCCAGAGCCTTTATTTTAGCCAGCCCTGTGACAGCTTAGTTGAATAGGCGCAGCTGATCTGTGATGGCTGCAAGGTCGTTGTAATCCTATTCTATAAAACCATATAAAAGTATAAAACATTCTAAAATAGTCCAAAACAATACAATGGAAAAATCTTAAATATTAAAAGGTACGGTAAGGTTACAAATAAACTTTAAATAGATAAGTAAACACTATTAATTAATTATTTATTATTTGAGTAACAAAATAACCATTTCACGTGCGTATGCATTTTGCAAGTATTGGGATAACAATAGATTAGGGATGTGCGCAATCGAACCGCCGAATGCTTTGTCTCCCAAAATACGCGGGAACAATGGACGCAGCCGAGTTCACTAAAGCTTACCACGAGATTGCTGCCATCTGTAATACTGAAATATAATTTGGCCCTGATGTTCGGAAAAGCCGCCATTTTCAACGAACTGACGTTGAAAATGGCGGCTTTTCCCGCCTGTTTTTGGCAGTGTTTGGTGTTTCACATCAAAACGTCAGAATTTCATGAGGGCTTTTGCTTAGATAAGGTAAAGGCGATGCTTTTATTAACTAAGCGATATTTAAGGAGTGTGAGAAAATGAATTGATTTGTGAATAACAATAGAAGACTGCAATAGGTGTCGGATAAAACCCTGTCTTTAACAAGGAGGAAACCTCTCAAAGATACGCGGATTACGACAGACAGGGGATACCGCCGCACCATTAATACGGAGCTACTGGGACAGCCGTATGATAAGGCGTTGCGCGCACGAAGAACTTTAGTCCGTTCAACATTTTTGTTTACCTTGTCTGGTCTATGCATATGTATCCGGTATGAAGTACGCACGCCATCACCCCGACACTTCCAAACATTTTACATCAAGCGTATAAAACATACTCTAAAACCAGTACGAGCATTTATTGTGCAAAGTAAACAGTCCCTTAAGAGTTATCGGTAAAATATTTTAAAATAGGTCGTAACTAAATACTAAAAAAAATTAGAAATCTTTAAAGGTGATAAACTGGTTGACCGTTATGTTTACGAGTATTTTATCTATTCTAAGTAAACTTTTTTCTAGAGCATTGAATAGGAATGGATAGTATTTAATATTGGGGAGCTGCGTCTGAATCTGTCACACTCAAAAGAACTGGTTCAATGCTCTTACAAACTTTTGTCAGGCATTCGTTCGAAATATACCAACTAGAATTAGACCTGTCAGAAGCAGATTTCACTTTTCCAACTACATGTTCTATTTGTTTGTGTTCGCGTAGTTTTATTTTTGGAAGTCTCATTCAATAAACTTTTACGTTCTAACTTTGGAAACTTTGGGACTAAAGTGGAGGTAGGTATGCATGGGGAATTTTACTATATATTTTTTAAATTCATAAACACCCACGAATTTTTTTTCATAAGGGAAAGTTGAGAAGCTTAAATTCGTATGAAAGTACTTGTACTATTATTCTGTGATGAAAGGTAATAAGGTAGATGACGGTGCAAATACTCGTATCTTGATAAATTGATCCGATGCTGTGCGTACTGACTTCATTATTCATTGTTCGGGATTTATACCCAGCTCTGCAGTCACATTATGTTTAAAACTTGAATTACTTACCTAATATGCACATGATTTATGTACCTTTTTAAGTACATGAAATATCAAAAACATTTTCAAAGACTTGTGGTATCTAATGATTAAAGAAAAAGTGTTATAAAGGACATCGACACGACATAAATATCTACCTGTAGTTAAAAACTGTTCAATCGTTTATTAAGTGTCACTTTGCTCATCGTTATACAAATACAAAAAGCGTTTTTTTTAAAACGACAAATTTAGACTAGAAAATCATCATTTGTATTATTAAACAATAAATAAAATTACAACTATAGAATACAAATTCATAAAGATATTTAATTTAATATTTCTAGGCGGTAATTAAAGAATGAATTTCTAATAAAAAATACAAATATAGTGCTAACACTTTTAACACCCCATCGCCGTGCCGGCAACGAAAGTTTTAGAACTCTATCATAGCAAGTTCAGGGTTCAGGAATATGTTTCATTCAAGTCCCGACACAACGGTAATGGTTCGCATCCATTGCATTGCGGCGGTGTATACGCGACGCAATTTTCTTTACCAATGCAGACATGGTCCTTGCACACGTCGAGAGATGAGAGACATGACCTGTAAGCTGGACAAAAGGGTAGAAGTTAGAGTACTATGCTAATTTGTTGGATCGAAATTGCATTGAATTGAACGTTTCCTGCAGTTTTGATTTTCTAGTTAAACATTGCTTCGTTGTTTAAAAAGTTCAAAGCTAGGTTTCCCCGGGATGCTGAACAAGTTTTATTTTTGCTTGATACTTGAATTTTAATAGTTTATAAAAATAAGCGTGCTATATTTTGCTTGATTCACCCCATAACCATAATATTCTTTTGATATCATACGATCGACGCGAGCCATTGGGCTGTGAACGCTACAGATTCATATAATTAAAGTAATATTTACTCACTGTCGATGCATTCCCCGTTAAAGCAGCAACCGCCACAGCACTGCTCATGGTCCGCACACTGAACAGGAAACAGAGGATTAAGACCAATGGCTGAACGTGCCCTCCGAAGCACGGAAGAGTCCATGAAATTTTGGAACTAGCCACATATCCACAAACCGACCCGCCAGTCATTGCTTAACTCGGTCGATATGTATCTATGTATCTTATGATACGATCGACGTGAACACAGTACTACTGTACTCTGTACTTTAACCTACACTTTAATGATACCTACCTAGCTAATTGTTATGATGGTTGCCATGCGATTCACACATTTACATGCCGTGCGAACCACTGCAGCCTTATAAATCCCACTGTTTTACATGATTACAATTGTAAATGAAGATTTTGCATTGAAATGAATATCCTGTGTACAAAGGATTCCCTTATTCTCTTCAACGCTTTTCTCAGAAGTGAAGCGCCAAAATAACTTGAAATGAACTTTTGTGAACTACTTCATCATTATGTTCAAAGTTGAATATTTTGCAATGGAAGGCTTCATGAAACACGATATCGCTCCCTATAATTTGTTACAATTTGTTAGAAAGGTAATTTATGTTACAATATCGGTAAAGATGTTCTTAAGTCCTTCGAATTTTGGTTACTAGTCCAATTGTCAGAATACATTGGTACGGAACATTTAACAGATTAAATAAATACAGATTGTTACCGTGACAGTATTGCATTTACATACCTACCAGATCTTTGTAGATACAGGAAAACAAAATTAAGCACATAAGGGTAGTTCGTGCTTTAACTATGTACGAGTAGGTACAAAAGAACTACAACCCTTTCTTTGTCCCTCTGTTGGGCACGGGTATCCTCTGGGAATGGCAGGGGTTACACCTTAGTCCACCACGCTGGCCAAGTGCGGATTGGCACATTATATAGAATTAGAACATTAAAGAGAACTTTCAGGCATGCAGGTTTCACGATGTTTCCTCTTCGGTTATAGCAGGTGACATTTAATTTCTTAAATCGCATATATCTTAGAAAAGTCATTGGTGACTATCAAACTAAAATTTAATACAAAAAAGAACAATCCATCACCAATTTCTCATTAAATAGTCATAAAATTATAAAAAATACGATGTATAAGAATTAATTCTTTACCCGTTCCCCGCCAACTTTGCACATCTGCGCGTGCGCATTTAAAAAATAACATAAACAAATCAGAATCAATCTGACATACATTATTCACTACGGTACGGCACAACACAACTGTAAACTGAAAAAAATAAACACAATTTTAATATTTAAATGTTACGATGATATTCTTCACCTATGATCAAATGAAAAGTGACAAATGTCAGCTGATGGCCAGGTACCTAGTTGGTAGGTAAACATGTGAATGCGGTGCGCACGCGCGGCCTCGGCTATTGTGAATTGTGACCGAGTTAGTGCAGTATGTATTATGTAAGTGATAGGCAATGAATTAGTAACGGCGGTATGGTTGCGTTAGAGATAATTTTATATTAATTACTTTTAGGGATCTGTATTATTTTAGGGAAAATTTATGATTATATGACTTTATTACTATGATCGTCTTCAAAAGCAGACTAGATTACTTAATTTTGTACGTCTCGCGGAAGTTTAGAATTAGGTACATCAAAATGTAAAAACTGTTTCATGATGAAATGATTGTGTGTGTATCAATTGCTTTCGAAATTTAAATAAGTTACGTTCAAACATACGAACTAGCTTTACCTACTACTTTGGTGTTATATTGAATTATTATTTATAGTTAAATGGGAGTGTAATAAAGCATGCTATAGTAGTTACATTAACTGTCCGAACTACTTGAAAACCAGCGGTCGTTTTTCTCTTCGACCATTGCCGAGAGCGGCCCTTTGTCGGCAGATCATATACTATTATCCATTTTATGTATTGTATATTGTTTTATGATACTTCATTCTAAATAAATTTCATTTTCATTATACCAATCAGTGTTATAATCTAGGGGATGGTTATTAAAAGTTAACTGAGTTGTTTTGCAGTTGTTTTATAAATATTCTGTTCAGTGGTTTTATATAGAAGGTATAAGGGGTAAAGTATCATACATCCGACTGTATTTAATGAAGTAGGTATATAGAATCTATGCTGTTGTTTAGTTGTTTAAGAGGCCCCTTATTTCGTTCAGGCTGTCGACCGGGATATCTTCGGAATAGTGCCGGAATAATCTTGCTTGATCTGGGGGCTTGGTATGGTACCGGAATTGGATTCTTCAGCCGCGTCAGCTGGCTTTTAATTATACTAGAATGTAATCTAATGTAATGTAAACTGTGGCATAAGCTTCCTTCTGAGGTTTTGACGATGGGCTATGGTTATTCAAACAAGTTGTTAAAACTTAAGAGATTTCTCCTTCAGGGCCGGTGACGCCGCGTTCAGAGAAGGCCCACTATACTTTATTAAAAAAATTGACAATGCTAAGGCTTTGGTAGACACATCAGCTTTTCACGCCGTTAGAATATATTCGTATTTTATTTTATATCCTGTGAAATAATATCCGACCCTACACATGTTTCAGTAAGTAGGTCAAGATAACGGCAAACAGTAGAAACGGTACCATGAGTGGTAACTAGGTATTATGTAAATATTGTTACTACGCAGTAATATGGATAAAAATACGTGTATACTCTAACTACCTATAGTTTTAAAATCGCATCTTCTGATATATACAAATAGACATGCATATTTATAACATAGAACACTCTACATGAATATATGTAGATATTGCCAAGCTAAATAACATTTTCCTGAGTTCGATTCCCGGGTCGAGCAAGAACTAACTTTTCTAACATGAAATGCCCGGTTGCTATCGGCAAGCTCGTTGTCTAGATTTGTGTGTTGTGTTGCAACATAACTGGTCAAAAGTGGATGTACTACACACCTCTACCCAACTTTTCGGGGAAATACACTACTGATGTTATTTACTGATGAGAAATAACAAAATATTTACGAATATAAATTTTAATTAAAAATTAATGGAAAGTTAACTCAATAAAAGTATATTGCAAAAGAATATGGTATCGTTAATGAAATAATTACGGAATGAATGTGCATCATTTGTTATTTAACGGGCCATTAAGTAGAATACCAGTTTCGGCGATAATTTCGAAATGAATTTCGCTTTTCGTAATTCGGTAAATATTTGATTATTTTCTATGATACTTACTTAATACTTAAGTTTGATTAAGGTTTTCTCAGTAGTTTATCTGTTTTTATTTTTATTTTTATATAATAGGTATTTATACGATCTTTTTATACGATACCACGGACTACACTTTGGTCCTTACTCTATGGTATTACCATGAACTATTTTACCCTCGAGTATGTCAAGTGATTTACCAGTCACCCCGTATGTAGTGTGATTCTCAATGACATAACTACTGTGTAGTTCGCCCATGTCTGCACTTAGCCAGTAAAACTTGCATATCTTTGTATTGCAATCTCCGTGCTGTCCGTCCTGGTGGGAAAACTCCTATCAATCTTTATCCTTCGGAAATTGCCATTTTTCCCAGTCTCGATAATAATGTCAGTACCTAACTTTAATCCTTCCATCGTAGATTTTCTATAATTAATAGACTTTTTTAAACTTTTTTGATTTTGGATTTTCTATAAAGGTAGAGTTAAATAACATAAAACCAGTGCATAAAACTGTATAACTTGAATTGAATTCAATTTCATTATGTATGTTAAAAATATCGAATATAATTAATATTGCGTTAAAAGGGTTAAGAGGGGTAGCATCAAAACAAAATTAATTAATTTGCATGTTGCACTCAGGTCCATTAATTTAATTGTAGCGTCCATAGCCCAGCGTTGACTCCATGTGATCGACAGATCGATGATACGTTATTAGGAACTTTATCAATAAGAAATCAAAACATGCTAACTGATATTAATGAGTGATTATCGACCACTGGCGATCACTCCTTCAAACCATCAGCCTTTTGGGGTCCACTGCTGGACATAGGCCTCCCTCAATCGACGCCACTCCTCCCGATCCTGCGCCCTCTGGATCCAACGGTTTCCCGCTATTTCAGAGGGCTTCTTCAGGTCGTCACTCCTCGGGCGGACAATACTTCGTTTTCCGAGATGTTTCCTGAAGGCGAAAGCGATAACTCATATCAGTATAAATGCAATAACGTCGCAACACAAGTATCTACTTTACTTGTTTAAAATCAGTCTAGCATAAGATTCTCTACGTTTGTCATCTTATTCAATCGGCATTTGTGGTTGGCGTGTGGTAATTACTCATACTATTTACTAGGTAATAAAACGAATGAATGGCCTTTCTAGTTTTTTGTTCCTAATTGCACTGGTTTATGACTCAACTGTCACGTATCAAGGTGTTGAACAATTTGCTAAATGTTTAGTTTCTTATGCGATTATTAACATTTAATTGAAGCACGTTTTAAGGTACACAAGAAAGTTTGAAACTTAACATCAAATACGCCTGCACCTACTTTTCACCAGTTTAGGTCCCATGGTGGTGAGCCTATTGCCACACCGGGCACAAATCCAGACTCCGATATGTTACCGGGCATTTCAAGTTAGAAAAACCCAATAGTTGTTGCTCGACCCGGGGATTGAAGCCAGGACCATCTTAGCAGACGCGGTGTCGACCAGCCAACGAAGCATTTGTCGAAACTGATATTTGGAGCTGGCTCCTTAGCCTAAGTGGGAACTAATAACCTATCCAAGGTTTAGCTACCAGGGCCATATATGTATATTTGACATTAGCTCCTTGAAATATCTCTACATCCAGTTTTGTTACCAAATTCACGGATAGATAGATAAGAAATTTCAGCCGTAAGAGTTTTTTATATCTAATAATATTATGTATCTTTATTGAACCACATACAAAAGGTACAGGGTACAAATGACGAGCTTAATGCGTAAAGCATTCTCTACCAGCCAACCATTGGGCTAATCAGATAGTCACGAGCAGTTTAATTTTGTTTAATTTCAATGTTATTAATGTATGAATCACTCTTGTAGAGTTTCATTTAATATAAATCTGTATTTAATTGAGTCTAAAGAGAACAAGTTCTATTGTTCCAGTAGACTAAACAGGTGGTGCTCAAAAACAACTGAATGCAGTCCATATACTTTTAAACACATCGAAGTGAAACAGCAACTGATTTTATTTTGCCGAAGCCTTGAAGCGAGAAATCCTTTGCTCGGCAAGCATTTTAGAACCTGGCTATCTTCCAGAGCATTTTTAAGTATATCACAGATGTTGTTTCTCTCAAAGAAGTATCGAATTTATTGAGTTAGCGGCTTAACTCGCGTATTGGTCTGTAAAGCAGTCTGGTTTTTATTAAATAAATCTAGTAAGCTTGATGTAATTGTCGTGGATTCCATGCGCAAGCGTTAGTAATTGACCGAAACAAATCGCTTTCATAGAAATACTTGTTACGGAGATAAGCCGATACTCTACCGATGCCAAATTACGATCGTTTACCCAATTAACCACGAATGATTTTACAATAAAAAAGTTATCAGATTTATTTTATGGTCTGACACGAGGTTATTGTTTTCAGAAAGGCATTCGCGGATCACCGTGCAATTTCACATCTATACTAATAGGAAACATTTGTTTGTAATGTTTTCACACAAAAACTACTGGACCGATTTCAAAAATTCTTTCACCATTAGAAAGCTGCATATTCACTATATCTATATAATATTACTAGGTGTAAACGAAACTATTTTTATGTCTAATTCCACGCGAATGAAGCTGCGGGCGTCCACAAGTTATAAAGAATCTCTAAGTCTCTTCTATTAATGAATGAATATAAATCCCATGAATACTTAAACGGTTTGTATACCCATGCGTTCTATTTTGGTATGACGATATTATTTAAAAAGGCGCATAATCTTATTATTTTAATGTAAGAACCTTTTTTTTATCTTTTTGGCATACGAGCATTCAGCACAACCCATCTGCTGACGCTCTTGACAAAAATATACACTGAACAAGTCTGTACCTAATCACAGTATGTAATTTTTGCTATAAACCGGCTATACGTCTGTGATATAAGATTCGTTTAAAGGACTTACCTTATACGGACTACCATTGAGGACTAGAAAATTGGTCGTATTAACAGAATCTCAGTATCCTAACCAAAACATAGACTAACTTTTTTACTTAAAAACTTTGAATAGAAACGTACAAAAGAATGGATAGTGTTAGTCCAGTTAGCAGTTTCTTCAGTTAACTGTATAAACAAACTTTTCCTAGAAAGGTGTATTAAATAGAAACAAGATGTTCAAGGCAAGTCAGCTCAATGATACAACTTTAAAATACGTTAAGAGATGCAATTCGCGATACGGCAATATACGAACATACTGATGGTTGGCTCATTTCCAAACCGGATTTTATCGGAAAATTGTAGTCCCACTTCCAATGGAGGCAATGCAGAAACGGATATAAGGATCAATGTTTAAATTAAGCGGGAGCTTTTTGGTAAACAAGGATTAAATAAGATTTCCTAAAGGGCGTAGAAACATACTTTATACTTTTATACTTTTTGCTAAATATTAGCTATTTTCTTTTAAAATTATATTCACCTCGAGCTCTCTAGGGAAATATGTTGAAAACAACAAGTTTTGTAAGGTGACCTGTTTTCTTTTATACTATACGATACTAGATAGCAAACGAGCTTGCAGCACCACCAATCCGCTGCCGCCCATGCCAACTGTTACTTATTTTCATAGTAATTTTTTTGTAGCTAAAAACCAAATATACTCGTATTCGATACTGTACCAAATGAAAAAGTGATTCTGACAAGGCTTTTCTTATTTACATGTCTTTCCTTATTTAACTAAGATATTATTTAAAAGTTAAGACGATAAGTAACTGTTACACAAAACTTTTGTATCACAAAGCAGTTTAATAGAGATGCAAATTAGAGATTCTGTGAAGAAAAGAAAAGTAAGAATTTAGAAATACCTAGCTGGTTAAACACAAAATTAGATATGCTTATATTTTTGATCTTTTTTTAAAAGCTTTTATCTAACTTCACTCGTATGTATCCATTATTAATGTATGTAAGTATGTAAGTACTATGTCCTGGAATCTTTCAAAGAATATTTCACCCACTTCCACTGAAGCTATCGAGCGAAATTTGGCACACATATTTGGTTCCGATGACAATGCATGAAAATAAAATAAAAAGTTTTAAAAAGCTTTTTTAAAAAAAAAAATTTAACGGTATAATTATATTTATAAAGGGCTTCATTAAAATCTGTAAAAATGTTTGCTAAATTCATAGTAGAATTTACTGCACACCTTGAAATAAATTCTATCGTAAGATAGATAAGACTTGTAACACGATTATCCAATATAAAAGTTTCTCAAGGTACATAATAATTTAATTTAACTTACTAGCGTACAAAGTTACCGGCGGTACGGTGTCGCGTTCTCTGTTTTACCTAATAAGAAAAAAACTAAAGCATTTCAACTTGTTCCAGCAAATTCTAATAAGATAATTCCGTGCACTAGAAGTATTTAAATGATGCCGAAGAATAAAATGCAGATGTTGGACATTTTCTTTAGCGTATCTTTGGAATAATACTTTTCTTTCGCAGAATAATACTTTGATTCCAAACAAAAAGAAGACTAGAACTATAGACTGACTCTGTAGTCTAAGAAATTCCTTACTACATAAAACCTAACTCTATCAGGCGACAGATTCGTCGTTGTAAGTAAAAACTTAGAATTTAGCTTAAATTAGTGGTGTCTCTTATCAACGCTGAGGGTGCCGCTGGGTTTTAGTGGGTATTCCGAATTCCGATATCAGCAAGTCTCACATATCCACCTGACTCGACACGGTATGGATGTGATGCGTAATTGCATTTCCCAGGGATAAAAAGCGGCATTCGTTTTTTCTATGCTAGTTATTTTTTAATTGAGTCTTAAATCATCATGGTTGTTAGACAACCGAGGCCTTAAGTATTGCTCCGTGTAGTCTCGTTGCCAGCGCACACGCAATACTACTAATTAATCAGACTCAAATCAGAATCCAGATCAAGATTGGGTGATCCGTTGCCCAGTTCATTTTATGTAGCTTAATTCTTTACTCAAGTCGTTAATCAAACTTGAGTTTAGTTGTTAATACGGGCCTTGCCCTGTTCTCCAGGGGGCGATGTTCATTGCTCTCGCACATTATGAGAGTGTTAATATTCGACGCTACGGGCCCTTTGGGATCGTTGCTCGTTTGCTACTTTTACCTTTAAAATGTTTGGAGTAGGCAACGTACGGCGTTGTAAAACTGCTCACATTATCATTATATCACATCACAGGTAACCTAAGTAACATGAGCCATTGTTATATCTACACAATATAACATGACGGGCCCGGTGGCACAATCGTTAGTAACCCTGTCTGTTGCGCCAGGGGTCGTGGGTTCGAATCCCACTCCTGACAAATATTCGTGTGAACACTTGGATTTGTTCTGTGTCTGGATGTTAATATTATCTGTTTATGTAAGTATTTTAAAATATCGATGTATGTATATCAGGCTCTGACACCCGTATTACAGGCTCGCGCCTACTTTGGGTCAGAGAGTGTGTGAGAATGTCCAAGATAATTATTATTAAAAAAAACTTAGTAGGTATCCTATATTTACCCTAAAGGGTAAGCAGAGGTTTGTATACTACTTTCCACCAGTCATTATAAGGCACATTATAAAGAGTGGTTTAGGTGCCATACACCGGGCACAAAAAAATCCAGAATCTGAGCTAGACAGAGATTTAGAAATTTCAAGTTACAAAAAACAAAAATACTTTTTTTTTTCAAAATTATCAATTTAATTTATAATTGTTAATTTTGAAAAGTGTAACACCTAATTTTGTGTCGTGTTCTTCTCGGTATAATCAACTTTACGGTATAAAAACCATAATGACGTTAATTAAGCGTATAAACATAACATTTTTTGAAAATAAATTAATTAAAATCTGAAAGTATAAGCTGAAATTAAAAAAAAAAAAAATTAACAATCAAATCACAAAAAAAAAACAGTTAAATAATAAACGATTTGTTTACGGCTTCCGGAAAAACTAAGTCGGAAGAAGTTAGAAGTAAGAAAACAACTCTCACCCATAATATAATGCTTTCGACAGTTTCTTACTTCGAATGGAACAAATACGAAGAGAAACGGAGTTGTCCCATAACACCCCAATCAGTTGAGGTCAGAATTCAGATTCAGATTTATTTGTTTTTCATTGGTATTTGTATACGCCTAATGAACCTCATAACATTTTTATCTACCGCTATGTATGTAACTATTCATACATTTACTACGACACACCACACTACAATATTGTGTATCCAGCGTAACTAATATCTGAGCTGCAACCCATAGACACTGCTGGGCACGGGTCTCCCCAACAGACAAATCTGCGGGAAGTCTAGAGCATCGTCCACCAAGCTACTCCAATGCGGATTAGTGGAGGGGTTAGTGGCCAACCTAAGGTCGAATGTTCTAAAGTCACCTGAAGGTCTTCGACAAGGCTTAACGACTGTTTAAACCAAAGAAGGATTAACGTACCCTCCACCCTCCAAATGACGGGAGCACCCATGAAATGTTGCTACTAGCGTTCACCCATCCACAAACTGACTGCGCCCGTCGTAGCGTAACTCCGTCTGTCACATTGAATCGACGCGAGCTACTCGTATATGGACGCTACCCTAATACAATACTAATATCGAAAAAAAATCTAAATTATGTATTTAGTTTATCTGCACCAAACTAAGTAAAAATAATTCCTATAAAGTGTTAACAATAGTAAGGCAAATTTCAACTCATGGACATTTCTATACTCAATGTTATCCGACCCGTCCGATTTAATAAACACACGTAAAATGAATAACAACACCCAAATAGTTTTTGCCACAAATATATTGGATCACAAACGGATTTTAGGAAACCAAGTTACAAGTTACATCAAAGTGTAGGAAATTTCCCAAGTTGTAATCAAACTGTATTGCGAAATGATTGATGCATAATACCCGTTGGGTTCTGAACTGTTGATATTGTGCTTGACAGATTAGATCGGCGAGGATTATATTGTATAACGAATTAGATCGTTTGATGAGTATTTTGCGCATTGATAGCGACCTACGAATCTATTATCCGAGTTTAGAATGCCTGGGGCATACTGCGCTAGTGCTGGTTGACGGAGTTGTTAGTGATAAATTTGAGAGTTTCAATTTGATCGTTCTTAATAACATCACGCCTACATTTCCTTGATGGGTTAAGCAGAGATAAAATAATTGAGTTGAAATGTGCTAACAGGTGAGCCTATTGTAAAACACTGGACATAAAGTCTCCGAGCCGCTGTTGGAAATTTCAAGGGAACCCCATTAACGGTTTGGCCGACCCGGTGATTGAACCCAAGACCTTCAGCTAAGTAGTTTCACTTGCGACCACCTGACTAACGAGACGGTTGGTTGTTGCCAAAAGAGTGTATTTATATATTTTCCATTGGTTATTAATTTAAAAATAATATAACTAATGAATCATATAAAGGATAAAGACTTGTTTTGACGAATTTTATTGTTGACTGACAGTTATGGTTATAATTTCACTTTATAAGAGATCATATTGCTTTGTGTTGTACAAGTTTACAATGAATTTCATCGAATACTCTTTACTCGTAATTGTATTTACAAATGAATTAATTTTGGCATTTACGACAAACTAAGTAATTAAGCATGATGTTGTAATTGTTTTGAAATAATTCAAAGAACGTAGTATATTAATTTCTCTGTGGTAACATTTTATTCGTTGTTTATACTCTGCGTAATGAAGAAAATAAACTCAGAGCAATAAGTCCTTTTCACGTCGTTGACAAAATAATTAAGTAACCAAATGTTTTTTCAGCGACCCGAACACAACTTTTGTAGGTTAATTCGGTAAAAATATTATGACTTTTATTCTGTTCTGTTCGTATTTCAATATTAGTCACTTTTTATTGACATTTCGTCTGCTACATGCTTCTTGGCTGCCATCCGTACAATAAAATAAAGCAAATTGAAACAATAAGAAAATACCATTAAATATATTCAGATTTATCCACCTAAAAACAAACACTTTTTATGTGAATATAAATTACATTTTTCTGGCGAGAAGCAATTGTTCTGTCGTTATATTCCTGATGGGATACTGTGTGCACCTGGTCTGGTCTGTACCGCACATTAACATAAAATTTAAGAAATATACCTTTCTTTGTAGCTATACTATGCTATAGGTATGCTTTGTTATGTTTATGTTATGTCCTCCTCTATGTTATGTCATCCTCTATCATCCATCCATCCATCAGCCTTTTTGGGTCCACTGCTGGACGTAGGCCTCCCTCATTCGTCGCCACTCCTCCTCTATGATAGGTCTAAAATAAACAACACTGTAAACTGCAATTGTTTTTGTTTCCCGGGTTTATACTACGATTTTTAATTTAGCCGCGAGAGCGATGCTCCGGCCCATGTTGACATCCCGATTACCACTGCGCACTAAACTTGACATATACAAGTGCTATATCCGATCTTGGGTTACGTAAGCGGTGCCAGCGTGGTATACTCAGGCGGTGGCCACGCAGTGCAAGTGTCTTCAGGTCCAGTGAAATATCGCCCTGCGAGAAATCACAGGAGCGGGACGCTACGTCCGGAACACACGCGCAGCCCTAAACGCCGACCGCTCCCTAGAGAGCTGTTGGACCTTCTTCCCCCGACCATCAGGGGAACTAGCGACTACCGCGTGCGCGACGACCGACTGGCTCCCACGATCAACAGCGGTGAAGTCACCGACGGAGTTTACCCCTGGAGCAATTGCCCGGATTGAGGGGATGTCCCCTAATTCCGAATTCCCTCAACGCAAGAGTCTTTAAAGCGCCGCGGAAGAGGAGGAAAGGACTATGTCTGTCTGTCCTTCATTCATAAAAAATAGATTACCAATACAGATAACGTGGCCTGAATCTTTCTGATTCTTGGCGGATAATTGTTGTGCGTTTCTAAAAATTACGATTCAGTGGTTGTAAAGTTAAAATTTGTATCCCAAATTGAAGAAATATTGTGAATAATTGTAAGTAACGTACCTAGTGTGTACAACGAATTCAACTTGCTAAAAAAAATTAGCATTTTTAACTTTCCGCTCTGACAATGGTAGGAAATACAACCTATGTACCTATTTTATAAAATCTCATACTGTAATATTTTTTGGTTTGGGTACCTACACTAACGCAATAGACCTTTATGATTAGCTGTAAGATTATGTAATTAAATTGATAAATAAAGAGACAATATATTTTAATGCAGAATATATACTCGTGATATGTATGGTAACATTAAATTAAGTAAGTACATAGTGTGTTATTATTATTGTGTTTATGTTCTCTTATGATTGTGATGATGGCATATAAAGATTTATTCTATTCTATTCTATTCTAACAGCAAAATGATCGTCTTCTTTAAGAGCTACCATTACGAAATACATTTAACGCCCTTGTACGTATTTACATAACCTACCAAAGATACTAGTCAAGGATTTATTGTTTTCCTCTAAGTATATGTAAAGTACGATGAGTTGGTGAAACAAATAACTCACCATTATTTACTATCAATGGCTCTCACTATCACTTACTAACTCTTGAGAGCTTTAGTTCCATAGCTAAGTGGTAATTTACCAGCTACGTACGGCGGAAAATCAATTCGGCACCTATGTCTGATGAAGGTGGAGCCGCCACATAGTCGTAAGGATTGTAAACCTTAGTACCTACATGGGTTGTTTATATTTGATTCGGTTTATACTATGTCAAATTAGATTCTAGATAAAATACATTGTATTCCAATAGTCCAGTCGCCGTTGCTTTGAGCAGTGGCTATAAAATCGAAATGATCTGTAAGCGAGCAATAGATGAAATGTGAGGATTCTGTTTATCACATACCGTTGTATACAAAGCGATCCTAAACACACTTGGATTCACTTTGCAGATTCACTGTGATTTACTTATATTGAATACATCTTTTACTCCATGATTTCGAGTAATTTAAAACTGATTAACAGGGACTTTCAGTAAGACCGACAGCTTTCATCTCAGTTTCTAAGAATAACAATTTAAATTATCTACGTAGAATTACACTGTGTAAAATTACAGGCGCTCTTGTTGTTTTTACAAGGAAGCAATGAAGCTCCCTGTCATATGGTATCGTTTTGAACTCGTTAGAAAGTTACACCTCCGCGCCGACAGGCCGGATGTGAGACGCCACTTGTCTCACGATATGTGACGTTTTTTCCGATCCGTATAAAAACTGGCGGACTATAGAACGATTATCACAGAATAGTGGTAAAATATTAGTCACCTGAAACAATAATATATTTATATGATATACATTTAAATAAAAATGTTTTGATTTTTGTTTTTTTTTTATTACCTACATTATGTAACTTTGCGTCAGTTAAAATATAGTGATTGAAATTTTAACTGTCAAACGTAGGTATCTGCAAATTACACAATGTCCCTCTAACCTAATTTCAACAAATATACAAACCTTCCGTACGACAGCTCTATAAAAATTATGGCAACCCACATAACTCTCAAGGGTAACCACTGACCACATTCCGACCGTATAGCCGAAATAGAAATATGTAGGTTATTGGGAACTGTTCAGTCATTTAAAATAACCGACGTCCTCGTGGGGATGGGATTACAAACACGCGCAAGTTTTATATTCGTGTTATCATCAAATTACACATAGTACACGGCTTAAATGGTACTAAGTACTACAGTACAAGGTATATCATTATACTGTGATTACAATACTAGACTGAAAAATATTGAATTTATTTTGTGCTATAACCTATAACCTAGTACAATATTGTTTTGCTTGTCTACTCAAAGCGGCTCCGCTTCACATTTCAACTGAAGTCCGAGTTTCTGCGCTCTAACAGACGTACGCATCAATGCATGCAATACAAACAGATAAAAATACCTACTGGTTGTCTGTAAAGTCGGTTTACGGACGATAGATTTACGTGAAAACGTGAAACGTCATAATCATTAATTTATACAATACAAAAAAGGAGAATTGTCGTCTGTAGTCTAAACTTCAAAGTATTCTACAGTACGTACAGATAACTAATCACAGACAACAGACGTCTATATATTTATTTTGACAGTTCCCTATTTCGGAGCCATGGAACCGCCAATGTTGTCGTGTGTAAAATTAATTTATTGAAAATAATTTCTCTGCAGAGAACCGCTCATTTAATCTATTTTTTAATATTTTTCTGTGAATCAGTATATTTTTCTCTTTTTTTACGCTGGAATGTACAAAAAAAAACACAACTTTTTCATATGCGCTGTCGATGTTCATCAATTCGACGTTATCACGTCAAAAAATACAGTGTAAAGTCAACAATACTTATTGAAAATTGTCTAGAATTCTGTACAAAAATCCGCAATGTATAATAAACCCGGTTTGCTAGAATTAGGTAAGTTCTGATTGCGTTCGACAATATTTGCTCTCAAAACTACATTTCATAGCATCACCCAGTCAGACGTATACACGCACACACCCACACAAAAACCGCGTTTGTACCGCGTTTTAGTCCCAGATAACTGTTTTAGTTCAGGCGAAGGTTGAGAGAAGTTCGTAAGGGCGGGACCGCGTGCAACTTAGGTAAACAGTACATCAAACCGTATGAAACGAGGTAGGGTTCACAGAATAAGCTGAAATGCTTTTACGAAATAATTTTATTAAATTATCGATTCCGCTATTACAATTGGGTTAGTCTTGTGAAACGGACAACCGTTGGAACTACTTTCGGTGGTCCAGTTGAGTGTACCATGGAAAAATATATTTATAAAAAAATTTTTTTTTAAAAAGCTTTTATATCTTTTTTTTTATTTTCATGCATTGTCATCGGAACCTAATATGTGTGCCAAATTTCAGCTCGATAGCTTCAGTGGAAGTGGGTGAAATATTGATTGCAAGATTCCAGGACATACATGAATACATACGAGTGAAGTTAAATAAAAGCTTTTAATAATACAGTACAGCTATCGGGAAATACATAGTTTTCGATTACGAGTAGGTACTCGTAAAACACAATTTAATCGCCTGAAACTTTCTTCCATGAATTTTATTATCGAAGCCCAAAACCTGTATTAGAAACAAAACATTTATAACTCAAATAATAATTACCTTTATTAACTAAAATTATTATACTAACATAGAACTAAGTAAAAATTGTTACTAACATACTAATCAATCTATGGATGTACCAAATGTCCGAAATAAAGTATTATTATTATTATGTATCTCTTTAAATTTCACGGGTCCAGATGTGGACCCGGTAATTTGGAAGGCTTGCGTGGGGACACAGGTCTAACACGTAGAGGCCCCTTCGAGACATTTTAATGAGTTGTGATGTGGCACACGTGGCGGATACCACCCTCGATCGACTGCACCATCAATTGGTACACCCGAAGGTGGGCCCCGCCAGATGTACAGGAACTATTGCAAAGGAATGGAAACTATATTGGGTCTATTATGGTGGATTTAGAGGGACTGATACATGGGTTATGGAGAACTATGACACCTGCCATTCAGATCGTTACAAACCTAAAAAGCGGCAGGTGATGACTCGCCACTCACTGTATGGGCTACCCAAACATGCCGACGCGCTGGACGGCAAAGGCGGCAACATGTTCGTGAGTGGCTCAGGGTGTAGAGAGGTGTACCGCGCTTTAAATGAGGTGGTTTTACCCACTCTACCAACTCGCGACTTACGCAAGTTTCACTTCCACCCTGCGAGCATATAGCTCTAACGCCCCACTCTGGACGGCCGGTTAAGGCAAGCCAGAGGCGAGACTCCAGCGGGAGTCTCCGGGGAACTCGGGTCCGTGGGGTCGCTACTCCCCAACAGCTCGCCACAAGCTGCCCTGCGGGCTTATTATTATTATGTATCTCTTTAAATTTCACGGGTCCAGATGTGGACCCGGTAATTTGGAAGGCTTGCGTGGGGACATAGGTCCAACACGTAGAGGCCCCTTCGAGACATTTTAATGAGTTGTGATGTGGCACACGTGGCGGATACCACCCTCGATCGACTGCACCATCAATTGGTACACCCGAAGGTGGGCCCCGCCAGATGTACAGGAACTATTGCAGGAATGGAAACTATATAGGGTCTATTGTGGTGGATTTAGAGGGACTGATACATGGGCTATGGGGAACTATGACACCTGCCATTCAGATCGTTACAAACCTAAAAAGCGGCAGGTGATGACTCGCCACTCACTGTATGGGCTACCCAAATATGCCGACGCGCTGGACGGCAAAGGCGGCAACATGTTCGTGAGTGGCTCAGGGTGTAGAGAGGTGTACCGCGCTTTAAATGAGGTGGTTTTACCCACTCTACCAACTCGCGACTTACGCAAGTTTCACTTCCACCCTGCGAGCATATAGCTCTAACGCCCCACTCTGGACGGCCGGTTAAGGCAAGCCAGAGGCGAGACTCCTGAGGCCCCACCTGGGGTCCACTCCGACCAGCCAGCAAAGGCAAGCCGGGGATGGGGAGCCTGATCGAGTCTCCGGGGAACTCGGGTCCGTGGGGTCGCTACTCCCCAACAGCTCGCCACAAGCTGCCCTGCGGGCTTATTATTATTATTATTATTATTATTATAAATGATATGCGGAACATTAATATTATGATTTATTGCGTTCAAACATTGTTTTTCTACAATTGATGACAATGATTCGCCAATTAAAGCACCTAAATACGAAATAAAAGTCATTTTAGGTAGTCAACATTTGATTTTATAAATATTTTAGAATTTCAAATTCTTCTTTAGAAATTGAATTTTGAATTTTGCAGACCGTATCACAGATTAAGTAGTGTTATGCTTACACATACATCACGTGAAATGAAATATGGTATTTGTAGACTAGGTAGGTACTAGGTACCTACTGAAGCGAGTAAGGCTTTGCGAACTAATGATTCGTATACTAACTACCTATTTACTTTCTCATACCTGGATATTAGTTTTGCAGCTTCGTAGATTTTAGAATGTTCTATGCATATATATAAGAAATTGTTATATGGCAGTGTGAGATGCAAGACATTTTCCATCGTTAGTCAATTTGGAGAAAATTTACTTGGACTCTGCAATGTTTTAAATTCTGTAATTTAAAAATTTTAAAGCTTTAGTTTGTAGGTACTTTAAATTTTACTTAACAGATAAGTAAAGTTTATTGAAGTTTGTAGCGTCCATAGCCTAGAAGCTCGCGTCGATTTAATGTGATCGAAAGAGTTAAGCAACGACGGGCGCGGTCGGTATGTGGATGGGTGACCGCTAGTGGCAAAATTTCATGGACTAGCATGCTTCGGAGAGAAACGTGTCGTTCTATGGTGGAAACAGTCGTTAAGGCTTGTAGAAGACTTTTGGGTGGCTTGAGAACATTCGACATTGGGTTAGCCACTAACCCCTCTACCAATCCACATTGGAGCAGCATGGTGGAGTATGCTCTAGACCTCCTGCAGCCGTGTCCGTGGGGAGGACTTCTATGGGTTGTAGCTAGCTAGCTTGTTAAAGTTTGAATAGTTGAAGAACCGTAAAATTCAGTGACAAAGAATATCAGGTAGATATAAGTAGGTATCTAGCGATAATTGATATTGTTATGTCATCTTAAAATATACATTGTATATAATCGCTCTTTATTATTGCAGAAGCGCAACAGTATCGATTATTAAGAGCGCGCCTGATAAATGTGCTGCTTTTGCACTTAAACTGATCAACGGCTTATCATTCATTCAATAATAAATCTATGAGAGATTCAATTTCAATTATGTATTTGCGCGGTGGGAGTAATTTATTTACCGAGAATGCCGGCTTACTGTGGTCTTTTGAAGTTACCATCAAACTGCCAGCAGAGACGGGTGCAGCTTAACATTTTGTATTTGTTTATAATGGCTAGATTAATTGTTACTATCAATTGCTGTGAAAAAGTCATTGGTTTTGGCGAAACCAATTTGTTATTTGTGCTTTGTTATTAACTAATAAAGTTTTCAACAGAAGTTTCAGAAGTCATATATTTCGTCAACATTTCATTGCTGCAACGACAGTATCAATCACTTGGTAGGTATTTAATTTTTTGTATTTTCCAGAACATTAATTTCAACTTGTATAATTTTAAACATTCCTGAAGTTAAAATCACTGTTAAAAATATAACATTAATTGAAATGGACGGTAAAAACAGGTGATTTAGGTAACTATCGACATTTTCAAAAGAAGGTGTTGTCTTTTTTTATTTTTATTTTTATAACTTTGTCACAATTTGTACATCTAAATACTTGTAATTAATAATAGTAATTTACAAAGTGCCTGATGTTTCTGCAATTTTATGTAACAAGATAAAAACATAACATAACATAATACAACTGTATTTTCCAGACCACGTAGACAGAGGTATGTAGGTATCTGTAAAGTACACCCTGTTCATCAGTACCTAATGGTCCCTTGTAAAAGGTATTTTATAGTCTGGTTCAGCCAAATCCAGACTCCGAGTTACTCAAAAATACTTTGCCCGTCTCAGAGATCAAATCCAGTGTTGATTGTTAAAGCTAGAGATGCATAAAGAATAGGCACTAAACAAAAACAGGAATCCGTTTAAAAAAAAGAAGAATAAATGAGTTATATTAAGAGGATATCACAAGCGAACAAGTCGACACTTTTTCCATACAAACGTAGTCCCCTGTTTCCTCCTAGGATAAAGAAGTTACAGAAGAGAAAAAAATACCATACGATTTATACGTACCTCTGCCATGACTGTACGTTTTGTTTTTTTTCATAATTTGATTAATAGAAGAGAAAAAAAATCATTTAAAATCAAAAAAATCGACTTTTTTTACATACATTTTCAAACATCAAGCAAACTGGTAATTACTAACATATCCCAAAAAAGCAACCCTGTTCTACATTTTAACTGAAAGAAATATTGAAATCGGTCTAGATTTCGAGGAGGAAACAGGGGATTACGAAAGGACGATTTTCTTAATTTTACGTAGGTAAAATCAGTTCGAGACTGCACTTCTCTCTATCGCACGCTAAGGGGCTCAGCGCGACGGCAATATTTTTGGTAAAAACCTATTCTTCAAAAGTGACGGTCGACTGATATCCTCTTAACGTTTCTCCGTAACAAAATCCACTGGCACTTCCGTAGATTATCAGCTTTCCTCGACTGTAATGTTTTTGTCAATCACCGCAGCGACGCCGCGGGGCTCGCTACAGCGACTGCGAAACACATTAATGATGGCGGATACAATTTATCACGGGAATAAGTTTGTCTTGCGAGAATTCTTTACAGAACGTCGGATGCGTTGGTCTTGATAAATTAAAATTTAAAAGCTTGTAAACTAACACGGCCAAAGTAGAAGCGGTTATTTGTACAGCCATATTTAGGTATGAAATAAAAGTCGAATGGAGACCTCGACTTGGAAAAAGGAGCACAGGCCGCCGACAAGATGGACGAACGACCTGAAGAAGGCAGCGGGAAACCGCTGGATTCAGAAGGCACAGGACCGGTCGTCGAGTGGCGTCGTTTAGGAGAGGCAGTAGACCCCAGCAGAGTCCAGGAGTAGATAATGATTATGATGATGATATTAGGTACCTATTCATTTAATGCGGTGTTAACCCTCAAGTTAGCAGAAGCTGAGATACTTCCATTTGCCCATATTATGTTTTATATTTTTAAATTAAATATTTTATTACTGAATGATTTGTTAGTGTAGTTGAAATTACCGACATACTCACGTGTGATTTAAGTCGGAAATAAGCCGACTAGTTTCGGTCAATTACGATGACCATCTTCAGGAGTGAACGCGCTCGAGGCGCGCACGCGTTGCTACGCCTATCGGTTGGCCTATTTCCGGATTACGAGTATGTAAATCATACGTGAGTAAGCCGGTAATTTAAACTATGACAAATTTTAAACTTATGTACGAGTATACTCTTGTATGTCTTTTCTGAAGTGTGTTGCAATGCAATAAATATTGTTTTACGTTAACATTATGTATAATAGACCACCTAATACATTGCTCAGCAAATTTGGCTATTATCGCAATCATTTAAACTTTTATCTACAGGGTTATTGGTAATTCGACGTATTCCCGTTAGGAGGTGATAGAAGTGACTATTTGTGATAATTTTGACCCCCATATGCATTATGCAAAAGTGAACCATTTTCGAGTTATCAAGCTTTTCAGCTTTTTTCAAAATAGGTCAGAAATGCAACATCAAAAATTTATTTAAAAAAAAGTATCAATTAAAATCAATTTTTTTCTTCTGATTTATAAAAACGATTAAACAATGGTTACTTATCAACATTAAAACTACAATTATCGGTCCAACTTTAAAAATGCGAGACGATTAACGATATTACTTCAATATTTTCTGAGATTTTTGTCCACTAAAATGCCTTAAAAACAAAAAAAAATTATATCAAACTTGGCTTGCAGATTGTTTTAAAAACATAACCGTTTTCTTAGCTTTCCAACAAGGCATAACAACTATGAACTTATTTTAAAAAAAACTGAAAAAAAACGATCACAAAGGAAGCAGGCGGAAATTTGTATTCGAACTAAACTTAAGTTCTTTCTTTAAAATTTTCAAAAAATTAATTAAAAACAATGCCCAATGTAAATAAAACAAAAAGTAGAAATAACCAGTTAAAGCTTAGTAATAATAACAATTAATAATAAGTAAGAATTAAGACATTTTGTAATTTTGCCTAATTAAAGTTCTTGCTCGAACGGACTTTCCCTATTGTGAGACATTACGAGAAATAGAAATCAACCGGCGTTAAGACCGGACTCCTCGTAGGCCACGGAATCGGTCCTGGTTAATGCCGGAAAACCACCAGTCCATGTTATTAATTGCAAAGATATGTGCAAGAATTTATCGATGAACCAATTTTGCTCGCTTACGAATTTTTTTTAACAAATGAAATGCTTGAAGACTTGCCTTTGGCTATAAGGCAAAACATGATATACTAGCAAGACGGATGTCACACATTTTGGTGTCAATTAGGCGATGACTTGATAGCCATTTTCCTAATCGTTGGATAGGGCGAGGACCCATTCCATGGCCTACGAGGAGTCCGATCTTAACGCCGGTTGATTTCTATGTCTGTGTGTTGATTTCTAAGTCTATGCGTTCACATGAAATCCTTAGTTTACGATGTCTTGCCTGTGTCATCCGCGGTAGAACTCAAAACAAAAATGATAAACGCAGCTAATGTGATTCGAAATAATTTGACCTCTTCAGTAGTTAAGTTACACCTCAGAAAAAGAATGAGACTTTGCGTACGCAATAGGGGAAGTCCCTTCGAGCAAGAACTTTAATTAGGCTAAAATACAAAATGTCTTTATTGTTACTTATTATTAATTGTTATTATTACTAAACTTTTACTGGTTCTAAATTTAATTTTTAATTTATATTTTTTGTTTTATTTACATTGGGCATTGTTTTTAATTAATTTTTTTGAAATTTTTAAGAACGACCATAAGTTTAGTTCGAATACAAATTTCCGCCTGCTTCCTTTGTGATCGGTTTTTCTCAGTTTTTTTTAAATAAGTTCATAGTTGTTATGCCTTTTTGGAAAGCTAAGAAAACGGTTATGTTTTTAAAATAATCTGCAAGCCAAGTTTGATATAAGTTTTTTTTGTTTTTAAGGCATTTTAGTGGACAAAAATCTCAAAAAATATTGAAGTAATATCGTTAATCGTCTCGCATTTTTAAAGTTGGACCGATAATTGTAGTTTCAATGTTGATAAATATTCATTGTTTAATCGTTTTAATAAATCAGAAGAAAAAAATTGATTTTAATTGATACTTTTTTTTAAATAAATTTTTGATGTTGCATTTCTGACCTATTTTGAAAAAAGCTTAAAAGCTTGATAACTCGAAAATGGTTCACTTTTGCATAATGCATATGGGGGTCAAAATTATCACAAATAGTCACCCCTATCACCTCCTAACGGGAATACGTCGAATTACCAATAACCCTGTATAATGTAACCATTACCTACTCGAATAGCTACTCGTTAGGCTGTGGCACAGGTTCAGCTTTGCTTGGGCTACAGAACACGAATCACTCATTTATGTTTCAACCAACTCGCTAGGGTTGTCTCGTTATTGAGAGATTGGAATCAATACAAGCATCATTATCCTCTAGGACCTCAGTTCAAAGGGTCAGTGACCCGCGTCATGTCGCCCTTTCTAATTCTTCAGACTTAGTTTCGTAGCTTCGTGCGATTGCTCAATCAATCTTTATTTATGTACTCATACTCTCCAGGGGTGGAAATTCTTACTAATATTGAGCTATTCAGGAAAACAAAGTTTTATGAAGAAGGCATGAACATTGATCAATCAGTTGAGTATGCTTATGTACAAGTATCAGTGTTTTCGGTGCAAACAATTTGAACGATTGCGAATCAGTCAGCGAGGATAATAAGGAAACAGTCACATGAACATTTGCCTAGGACCGTTAAGTGTAAGTTGGTATAACAGTAATTTCATAATGATAATCATTTATTTGCTACAAAGTGGTACAGTATCTATAGGTATTTTAAAAAATAAATTTTCCGTCATTTTAAAGCACATGTTGGTATGCAAATTATTGTGTCAATTCAAAGCAGTTAAAACGTAAATAGGCAATTTGGAATGAAATTTGGAATTATCTTACTTATTAATGTCAAAATTAAATAATGTTACGAGTATGTCAAATTGAATTCTGGTTACAATAGATATATAGAGTAATGATAAATCTATGCTGGTTACGATATTTCTATGCTGTGATGTTGAAGTTCTTGAACGAAAAAAATAACTGTAGGTTGTATACCTACAGTTATTTCAAAACTTCTCATCCATATTATCTTATATTCTTTTAGTGATTAATTACGAACAGTCTCTATATTCTGCCACTAAATCTCACAGTAGCAGTAATGACTGGTTTTACTCAGAAAAACTTTACAGAACTTACTGAATGATTAAGAAAAACATACACATACACATTTTCCTAACATTATATAAAATAGAATTTCCTTACCTCCTTATTAGCTGGTATAAACTTCAGGTATAATCTAAGCAGCGAACAAAGCTAATATAATGTATATCAAACCAAAACACAAAGTTTACCAAAATCGCGAGTGCTTTGCAACATTGACCATGCATAGTTCCATCTAGGGATGGAACAGTATTGTGTGTTACCATCAGAGTGGACGGGAATAAACGTGCTATATTGGAGCAAGCCGCAACAGTGTATATATATATGGAATATTGAATACACTACGGTGTGGCTTTGTTCACTTTGTGCCGATATTGTCGAGTTCAGCGGCCATTAATATTCCGGCAGCGAGCAGAATCAGTGGGATCATAGATTCTTGGTTCAATTTACAAGCGATCAATCTATCTCAGCATCGGACGTGGTTAGACAGTTTTCAGTTGATGATGCGACAGAAAAGGCCTGCTGACGAAATTTGTATCCGAAATATTTTCGCATGCGAATATCGTAAAGAGTTAATAATTAGTAGTAGCATAGAGGTAGTAGTAAAGTTAATTGTACGCATAATAACAATGAAAATAAACGTTGAACACAACAGTTAATATTTTATTAAATAGACATAATTAGGCTAAAGAATTCAATTGCTCTAGTAGATAAATCGCCCAAGTCAATTTGCATTAGGACTCAAAAATAAGGCTCTGTATAATAAATATTTAATTAATTATTTTAGATATAAGAAAGCTCAGCAAAAATAGTCTCAGTAATTTACAATATTGATTTATGATGAAATTAACATATTTTTTAATAAGTAATACTCACTAATCCAAGCGAGGTCATCAGAAAATAAACTGAATCAAAGCCGACCAAAAATTATTAAATTAATTCAGATTACGAACATAAAAATCTTTAGAGAGCGGACATTTAATTAACACTTCGGGTGATTAAATTTTCGATTAAATTTTTAAATTAAAGGCTTTTAGGTTAGGCTCTCGTGCAAATCGTGATTTTAGAATGAGATTAATTTATGGATGGATGTTTATTTTATCATAGCTAAGCTGCAAACCATAGATCTCCCACTGCTGTAGATCTCCAGTACGCTGCTCGAATGCGGCGATTTTATCACACGAGCATATTTCATCTGACTGAGGTGAGAAATGGGTCGATACTGTTAGATTGTTACAAACAGATTTTTGCTAACGACTAGACCAGAAAATACTCTCCTTCATTCGAACTGTCTTTTCCTTCATATTATAATAACGTATCTACTGATATTTCAAGTATTTTCTTCCGCAGAAATGGTTAAAATGAAATATTTAAATGTTTTGTAGGTACGCGCCAAGTTTCATTTTCTTTTTTGTCTGATCACCTTTTTAATACGCTTTTATTAGCTTTAGGTACGAATAGGTATCTAAGTATGTACGTAACGGAATCTTACGTGATTTTCGCCCACTTCAAAACGTTGGATTAATTTGAAACTTTGCACATATATCAAGGAGAGATGACAGTGGAAAAACAAAAATCTACATTTTAGTTCGGCTATCAAAAAAGCGTGTTTTTTAAACGTGTTATTTAGTTTCTATTTCAAAACAGGAAAAGCTGAGTGTAATCTTTTGCAGACACAGATTGCTGTGACTACGAGTACCTATAGGTACGCGTATAGATCACAGTGTTCCGTTTCCAAATACGCAATCGTTGGCAAATACGCAAGCAAATTGGTTTAGTCGGCAGCGATAGGCAAACAGTACTTAATGTAATGAACAGGGTGTTTATGGGTAAATAAGGCTTTGTTTAAAAATGTTTTATTTAAATCAAAATGTGACTAATTTAATTAATAATTTCTTTTGTACGCTCCAGGATGTAGGTACTTTATTACTATTTTATCATGTTTCTCAGTAAGTGATTTTGTAAATATTTTTGAGAAATAAATAAACATTAAACCAAAAAATAAAAAGTCCAGCAGAGGGACCAACGAAATCTTCCACTATATAGTACCTACTACTAGCTTTCCTGGGGACTCCGCCCGGATCATGTCATAGATTAGGCAGAATTACACTACTACAAGGGATGTTTTAAAATATAATAAGAATAGCTACCCCAAAGATTACCACTTATCAATATCTAGCTTCACCCACATTACGGCCGATCATAATCCGAGATAGCCATAAATCAAATAAAAATCGATCGATAGATAATATCGATTAAAAATTGAATATTGAGAATTGTTTTTTCACGGGAACCGTGCAATTTATCGTGATAAAAAGTATCCTATGTCATTCTTCTGGCCTCAAATTAAACTGTACGAAAAAACCCTTAGATACATAATTCCGTTGAGGAAGGATTAAGAATGACACACCAACAAACAAACACACTTGTCCATTTAATATACAAATGGGAATACTAATATATAGTAAGGATAAGTAATTGTGGGATGACCTTTTCGCTAAGGTATTATCAGAGTGGTACAAAAAGGGGCTTCCTAACAAAGGCACAAAAAGAACTTTTCTGCGGAGTGTGCGACAAAAGCGTCTCTAGGGTAATGTTTACATTAAGAAACTACTGTAGTGAAATTTTAAACTAAGTACGTGACGTAGTAGCTACATAAATCACGTGAATCATGCTTTTTTATAAGCAATTAGTTTTGAGCCAAATATCATCGCATGAATTACGATAAGGGGAGGCCTGTATACACATGGACTGCCTGTAAAGTACGAATATGACTGATGGATAGAAAATAGCTAACAGCAGGCTCTGTTGCCTGTTAGTAGTGTTGGAACACATGTGATTTCCGCAGGCATTATATAACTACCCAAGTTGCGCTTTAGGTATAAACAAGGCGCGCCGTTTGTTCGGCACTAATTGCAGCGGCTATCGCGAGCACAGCGCTGGGATGTAATTGCTTAATGACGCTTCCACATTTTCAACATTGAACTCGTATTGGCTGCAACCCTGGTTGCGACACATCGATCGATTAAAAATTAGTTGATAGTTGAAAGGAAATCAAAGATCTCGAGTGTTTTACTTAATATTGAGGAACTGTGTAGTTTTTCGGGATAAAAAGTGGTCGCTCTCTAGAACATGCAAAACATATCCTCGACCCATCAGACAGACAGACAGACAAGTTCCTTTATTGTACACCAAAAGGATAAAGATACAAAATACAACAAGTACATACAAAATAATAAAATATTGGAGAATTATTATTATTATTCTTATCTATATATATAAAAGAAAGTCGTGTTAGTTACACCATTTATAACTCAAGAATGGCTGAACCGATTTGGCTGAAAATTTGTCGGGAGGTACCTTAGAACCGGGGGACTGCTATAGGATACTTTTTACACCGTTCCGTTTTATTTTATTTTTTAGTGACAGTTGATACTTTGACAATTTGGAATTTTTGAAGTCGACCAGTTGATGTGTTTGTTTTACAGAGTACATTTTAAATGTTTGTTTCGAGTTTCTATTAGCTTATTGTGTCGATATTATCATTAACAATACCATGCCGCGACCAAGACAATCAATTCTTTTCCGACAAAGCCGTAATCCACCTAGGATTCGAAACATTGCGAATCAAAGGGCACGTGAAGAGCGCCGCGTTAGTATGGCGACTTCGTGCTTCTCAATCACAAGAGCAAAACGAGGCAGCCACTGAAACGGCTAGGTTGGCAATGCGAAATCGTGGATCAAAGCTCAGAGATCAAGAACTAGATAATTTTAGAAGAACAAGAAGAAATTTATCAAGTACTGATTTGAATCGAGCAGCGTTTCAATACGATTTCAGAACTGATTACTGTCCGCCACCTGAACCATTACATTCATTGTTCCTTGGCGAAACACCAGAATCACGACATTTTCTAGCAAACATTCGAAAATATAATAGTTGTTTCCAAATGACCTGATTTGGGGTAGTCATTATGGAAGAACGAGGATTTAATCCGACATTAAAGGTATGTATTAATTTATTTAATTTTTGTACTTGCAAAGAATAAAGTAGAACATTAACATACTATAATTATTAATATGTTATGTATGCGAATTATAAAAAAAATATTTATAAATCAGTAATACTGACTTTGCTTTTGATTTTGTAGATACAAGGACAGACAGATTTACCATTGAATCGGATCATTACAACCTCTCGAAGATGCACAAAATATTTTTTTACAATTATACTGCATGGGCAACATGATCGACGTCAAGAGATTCAGCAATGAAAAGAGCAATTAAACAAGATCTGCAGCAAATACTTCATGAACTTCATGCGTTGGTCAGGTTGTTCAAGAGTGCTTTGGAGCGCATGACAAATGAGGACTACAAAGTGGTGATCAGAGCGGATAAACAACCATTTGGAAAACACGAACGCACATTTAACGCTCCAGATTAAGTCAAATTAATAATTTATTAACATTAATTTAAGATCATCTGCATTATTTGATCTAGCGCATGAAAATAAAACGAGAAATGTCGTCTATCACAAGGTCATATATAAATAAATGGTCAATAAAGAATCATTAAAATAATTAATTTGTTTTATTTATATTATGTACCTACTAGCTAATAAAAATAAAATCAAAAATATACTCATTTATTTCCTGCGCGGAACAAAGTTCGCGGGGTTAGCTAGTTATTTATAATTATCTCATCATCACTCTGTTGAGAAAGTGAAACCATGAAATCAACAAACAAAGTGTTGTTTACATAAAGTGTAATATTCTTGAAAGATTTGACTGGTACTTGATGCTTTAGTTAGCAGTGATAAATAGTAATGACCTATGTGAACTCTATAAAGGTTATCTGTATGTTCTTTCAACTAATTACTACTTGTTTGCTTGTGAGGGTCTTCACGATCTACTTTCCGATTTTAATTCCGTTTTGTAGAGGATTCTATAGAATATCTTTCAACCATCCGATGATCGTATATTTGTTGGTAAAATTCATTCAACGATTCATAAAACGATTCAACGCCGGTGAAGTGGCGGCTAAAGTAGGCTGGTAAGAAGTTCCTTGCAAAGCATTGCAGTACCACAGACTTACAAAATAGTTATTTCAAATGTGCATATAAAACAAATTGTAGAACACAAATAAATATGCAGTATCAACTGGTTGTCATTCAAGATATGCATGTTACATTCTTGACGTGAAATGCGCACATATACGATGATGTTAACAAAGATGTGTGTGGACGCGTCATTACATTAAGTGGTACAGTACCGTGTTTAGCATTTGCAACATACGAGTAGATACATCTTTCTATCTACATTCTACATGATAAGGAATAGGTAAATTGCATATGTCACACAGAAGCAGGGTTATAACCGTTTGTTACGATGAAAAGAGAATTTTGTTTTTATGGATGTAAGATAGCAAACGTGCTAGTAGCACCACCCATCCACTGCCGCCCATGACAACTGTGACTGTCTCTGAACAAGACTCTGAGAGTTGATAGGAACATTACATTAGCTGGTTAGTTCGTTAGTGGGTAGATATCAGAACTTGGTCTGTTAGTCCTTTTATTATATTAGTATTTTATTTATTATTATTATTATACCAGTTTTAGTATGGTTTTTAGCAATTAAATTTAGCAGTTATTCCGCAAAATAAACATAGTTTAGGCACAACGCGAGGCGTGGCGGTGTTTGCCTGCGCTAATTGCTGGAGCTTGTTCACACAACCTAATGACACCTCGGGCTTTCACACTTGTTGTCTATGGAACTAATTTTCCTATGAGTTTATTTATATTATTATATAGTAACAAACATTCTTTTTGTTAATTTTTTACTGTAGAACTACATATTAGCAGTTATGATTTTATTGTTTTATTATTATTATCTTTTTTAATTTTATTTTGGATTAGGTACTTGTTTTTTTAAATGTTAGACGTTTTCAGAGTAAGTTTTGTTTTTATGCTAAATTTTTGTTTGTGTGCATCAAGCACACCTAACGTTTTTCCTAGAAAGTTGTTTACACCTGCTGAGGTAAGGTAAGGTAACTTAGTTCGTATCAGTGCATGTTTTAAGTTATTGTGTTGGTGTTTATCTTGTTGTAACTTATTAAATAAATAAAATAAAATAAAAATAGATTTAGACCAGGTTTAAATAAAAAAATTGTAATGCACGATTACCTGTAATGTATTACGATTACTTAATTTAATTTAAACGTCCATAGGCCAATGTCGATGGTTGGTTTGTCGATGGGTTTTGCCACTAGCGGATTTTGATTATTTGGAGGAAGAGGTCTTTGGCTCAGCCGTAATCTTGCACTATAGGAAGTTCATGTTTCAAGTCACTTTAGATCAAATTATTTCCGATCGATCGTTACCTCTCTCCTGAGTGTTGAGTGCCATATTCAATATTGAACTTTCATAAAAGATTCGTAAATTTTTCCTCTCACAAAGTATGTAATTGATCTGAGCTCTCATATAAACTTTTATCTTCGAGTGCCTTCGAGCCCTCAACATTGCTTTTTCAGCTAAACGCGCTGGCGCTTGGATACTTGAGTTACATTTCTCACTAGAATATTGAAGATCTTAGCTGCTTTCATAAGGGGCTCAGATTTTTAATTTTTTTTAGTCATATACTAAGTGTTCGTATAGGAAACATACTCGTATTTATTTATTTTATTTATGTATTCAACTTTATTGACACATCTAAAGATATATACAAAAATAAAATAAAATTCGTCTACTAATGAGGGTCAAAAATAAGACCACAGATTAAGAATCACACATTCAAACAGTCGGCCACACTGGTAGGTTTCCTTGCCGCTTGCGAACTACAGAACAGGGTATTTTGTCACAATACTGTAAAAGTACTCACAAATTCATTTTAAAGCAAAGGACTGTACCTAAATGTAATTGTAACGAACTGTATTTATACTGAGGCAGAGGTTGTTAATGACCGTTAGTCCTGTTAACTGTTGTAAAATAGTCCAGTTTAGTAAAAGAGATCCTTACTGACAATAAGTAAGGATCTCATTCCAAGTCAGTCAAAGATTCGTTGCTACCAGTTGCTATTAGAAAAGTGTTAATCCCACTGTTGGTTTCAAAACCCCGAATTGCGATACTAGCTTTTAACTTATATAATGTAGGTTCTTACCTAGGTAGCTCAAAGTTGTAGGAAGTAGTATTTAAACTAGAATTTTCCGCAAACGTTTTTAATGCAACGAATCTAGAATGCTACACTTCAAAACGAATATTTAACGAGATCACTTACTAAGTTGTAAAATATAAAAGGAAAATATTTCAAACTGTTTACCGCTTTAGAGGCAGGATCCTGTATGGAATTTCAACAAGCGAACGAGAAAATAGTGGTAATAAATTTTTTTATTTGGAATAATCCAGGTACGAGTACAAACCTAAATATGATTTTTAGATATTTCTATACTTATATTATAAAGAGTTTGTAATGTTTTCATTTGTTTGTAATGTTTTCACACCAAAACTACTGGACTGATTTAAAAAATTCTAAATCTAGAAACTAAAAATAACCCGGGCAATTATTTACATAAAATCAAATTAAATCTTAATAGATATAATAACGTTAACACAGAAATTGAAACTTACGAAGATATTCAGCACCAAACGAAATCTGAAGCCAGCAATCATGATATGCAAATGTATTTTATTATTGACCGATGGTTTAGGATCCCTACACTGCAAGCTGGCCAACGTAAACTAAACGTGGCCGCGGTATAAATAGTACGGTCACTCGGATCCTCATGTCTGGTCTCAGGGACAACGCCAAACACCAGATGGATATAAATCGATTAGTTAGAGAAGACGATTAATCCCTGTTATCGTTCCAGAATAAACTAAAGGAAGAGGGTTGTGTTTTACATTATACCAGCGACATTATTTTCTGTATTTAACTATCTGTTTTTGTCTTTAATATTATATATAATGTAAATAATAGAAGAACATTTTATTATATTTTGTAACTAGGGAAATATTGGATGTTTAAATAACTTCGATTCGAGTCAACAACATGCAATACCAATATGCAGTTTCAATAATTTCCAGCAAGTTTTCTCTTGGTCAAAGTATAAAGTTTTCCTGTGATTTATTATAGCTGTTGCACTTGGCATCGTTTCTCTCTTTTTATGAAATTCCTGCTGACTATCTTTTGTTTATTTGTGACGGCCTATTTTACATTTTCTTGTGTTTTTAAGATATTGCAAATCTTAACAGATGTTATAAACCTAATAGATAACCTTTCTACGTATTAAACACGGAACGCCAACACTTTTTATGTGTCATCACAACCCTTTCTTTGTCCCAGTGTTGGGCACGGGTCTCCTCTCAGAATGGGAGGGATTAGGTCTTAGTCCACCACGCTGGCCACGTGCGGATTGGCAGACTTCTCATCCCTCCGAGAACATTATGATGAACTCTCAAGTTTCTTCACGATGTTTCCTTCACCGTTATAGCAAGTGACAATTTATTTCTGAAATCGCATATAACTTACAAAAGTCGTTGGTGCGTGCCGCTTGGGTTTGAACCCGGACCGCTCGAGTGAGAGGCGAGTGGGACAGCCACCGGTCTGTCACCGCTTTTGTGTGTACCATTGTTTTAATATTAATGTTTTTTTTTGTGGTGTACAACAAAGTGTGTGTACCTAATATTATTTATTTAATCGTAATCTAAACAGCACAGCTAAATCTAAAATGTACAGCACAGGCGGACTTAATGCTAAAATCATTCTCTACCAGCCAACCTAAATAAATATTTGCGCAGCCGGAATTCGAACCCGAGTCCCACGGTTTGACATGACTGACGTGTCACATTAGTCATCATCATCATCAACCTTTATTGGTCTACTGCTGGACATAGGCCTCTCCCAAACGACGCCACTCCGACCGGTCCTGTGCCTTCTGAATCCAGCAGTTTCCCGCTGCCTTCTTCAAGTCACATTAGTAGTCACATTAGTATTAATGTAATTTTGCAAATAAAAGCTCCAGTGCGGCTGGAGGAATATTTTAAGTAAACGTTAGTAAAAAAAAATACGTGTAATAACGTCTAATGTAGACATGTTTAATAATAGTAAAGTAACTGCACTGAAATCGTTGGACCAAATGGAAATGCCGATTCAAATGGACGCAGCAAAACATTCTCGTTAACGCTAAATCGTTCAAAATGTATTTTGCACGAAAACATACTTTGTGAAAAATATATTTTTAAAACGATGTATGCATGTTTTTCCAATCACTACTCCGAAAGCCATCAATATATCACAAAATGGAGTTTGTGACAGGACGTTCAAATAAATTACCGACGAAATTAATGTACTCCACGGAAATCTTTCATCTCCGATTTTTAAAGTGAACATGATTTATAGTTATTGTTATAGTAAGTCAGTCTGATTTGTTGATCCAATATCAGCTGGTGCGCATTAGAAACGCCATAACTACTTTTTTATAGATTGTAGTCAGACGCGATGAAACGCAATACAAACTCTCCTGATACTGATAGCGCGGGCCCCCGTTACAGTATTGAGTATTGGGACCGACCACTAAATAATCTTATTTTAAAAGCTTTTAATTAACTTCACTGGTATGTAAGTATGTCCTGGAATCTTGCAATCAATATTTCACCCACTTCCACTGAAGCTATCGAGCTGAAATTTGGCACACACATTTGGTTCCGATGACAATGCATGAAAATAAAAAAAAGTTTTAAAAAGCTTTTTAAAAAAAAAAAAATTTTAACCGTATAATTCTTGGTGGCTTGAGAATATTTGACACGAGGTTGGCTACTAACCCCTCCACTAATCCGCATTGGAGCAGCGTGGTGGAGTATGCTGTAGACCTCGCGCAGCTGTGTCCGTGCCCAGAAGTGGGACATCTAACTATGGGTCGCAGCGATATAACTAGCTTGACAATGTTAAACTCTAGTTAATGTTAAGTGTTAGTCTCTAACTGCAGGCCGCGACTTGTAATGTCTAGCATGTCATGTATTGAAGTGCTATCGTCTTTCTCATTTTGGCTCTATCTTATCTACACCAGATAAGCACTTGATACATAATATTCGTGATCTATAAGTGCTAGTGCCATTATCAATATCATGGCAACGTGAATGCCGGATTAGGCTGCAGGTGTGGATTTCAACTTCATCACTCATACAAAATAAGTCTGAGAGTCAGTCATGGAAATATCTACTGTTATACAGCGTTATAACTTAAAGCCCGGTCACAATATCTGTGCACCTGGCGTGTGATGAGTCATGTCGGCGCTCTGGTATGGTGTGCAAAATAAGCATAACTAGGAATTTTAATAAATACAATTCTTCTTTGTTTTTTAATGATTGAATTGAAAATGTAAATACAAAATATCTCTATTCCAATTCAAAAATATATTCTGTCACAAAACGTGACAAAACTGTGACTTCTTATTTAGCTTTTTTTAACAATTGTACGTACATTCTCCTCAGATGAACATCCTCGTGGAATTCCGGGCTAAAATTTAACCCTTCACAGCTTATTCGAACCCGAATAACTCCCAATACATTAGTATTATCGTTTTTGCATATATGTATATCCTACAAAAGGCTTAGGTACAAAACGTGAAAAAAAAATCACAGTGCCGTGGATTTATCAATTTTATCCCAAAACATTCATGCATAAAGCGATTAACGTGGGTCGCGTGAACTCGGGAACCTTTTTTGCTTTTATCATTTGAGGTGTCTAACGCGCCTACTGTGCAGCCATTTGTGAAAAATGTTGAGGACATGTCTAAAACCGTTTTGGGGCTTTCAGTCTGGTACGTAGACATAGCTCAGTTCAATCAGGCAAAAAAGATGTTGTTGACACAACATTTTTCTTTTTGGTCAAGAGCGGAATTATCTTTTTTTATGGATAACCGCCCATCTGCTGCCGCCCATGACAGCTCTAACTATTGTATAATAAATAAATAAATAAATAATGAAGTATGAGTTTTGTCAAAACTGAGTTAAAAACATATTCCGAACACTGCGCGACGAGCTAGGTAAAAAGATTCTATCACCATTTCTATAACTTGTCGGGAATCCTTAAATGTTAATAATGATAATTTAGAATATTTAGTGTTAAAATTTCATTATTTTATTACATAAGTTACCTGTATAAATAAATATTACCTAGATAACTTGAAAATTTAATTCAGGGTTGTGATAATAGTGTTGAAATGTTTGACCGCCATTTACACGAAACTTTCATAAACATACAACTGCTGATATCGATAGCACGATTATTCTGTGTATTTTAAGATGGCAATGATTTTTCTTTCTTTGTTTGGTCTCGGAAACAATACCTATGCTGAAATAAGGGAGTACTTTTTGAACTTACCGCATCTGAAAGTAGAAAATCCCCTACATATGTGCGCATATATTTACCTTTGATAAATATTCCATGCGTGAATTTAACTGCGTACCAAATCGATTAATCGTATACTGTTTCAAAGTCAATTAAGTCTTGCGTCATGGTGGCGGTCATTAGACGTCATTGGGGGGCCTGCACTCTATCCATGAAGGCCCGTATGTCAGCCACCAAGCATACCAGACTTCATGTCGTTCGTGAGCATTATGGTCAATTGATGTGAATATTAACCGTGATAACAATATTTTAGTTGTACCTGTATAGATATTTTATTTCATATAATAGGGAAGATAAAATAGTTAATACTTCCTAAAAATACGACTCATCCTCACCATCATCATCATCATCATCAGCCTTTAGTGGTCCACAGCTGGACATAGGTCTCTGTCTCATCTAAACGACGACACTTCCTACGGTCCTGTGCCTTCTGAATGCAGCGGTTTCTCGCAATTCCCGCTACCTTCCTCAGGTACAGATACTTCAAAAATACAGATAACATGTCCTAAAGTAAGTTAATAATTATATTTAAGTGGCAATGAGCTAGCCACAACGAGAAAATTTCATCAATAGGCCTGCCTATCACAAGGCAACGATCGAAAAGAATAAAGGGGGATATACTGCTAGTAAAAGATTGGTTGGTTCCAATCACAATATTGTGAAATTCATTGAAGTTTCAGTGACCCAAATAAATATGGGTTTGTGAAAGTCGTTATGAAATGCTTTAACCTGATAACTTGTACAGAGATTCTAAATGAAATGCAGACCCGGATCATGTAACGGACGGACAGTGTGGAAGGTCCTTTGATTAGGATCGCAGGTAATGAAGTGCATACGAGGATATTAGCAGATGGTCGGAGAATCTTAGCTTAGCTTAGAATAACTAAGGAAAACATAAAGGACCACAACAGAGTGGGTAAATGTATTAACTAGAATACCAATGTATAGAATCGGTTATACCTCCGAAGTCCTCTTTTTTGTTCTACTCATGGCATTCTGTTTACCACTCTGGCCAAGTGCGGATTGGCAGCCTTCATTCACATGTCTTCGATCGTTATGTTGAACTCTCAGGTATACACGTTTTCTCATATATTACTTTTATGTTACAGCAAGTCACATTTAATTGCGTAGCGCACATAACTTCTTTAAGTCATAGGTATGTGCCGCTTGGATTTGAATCCACTCCCCCTGAGTGAGTAGAGAGTTCGATAAGCAGTCACTTTATCAGTTGTGCTTCTTTTCCTCCGTTCCTCCATAATTAGGTTAGCAATGGGGTAAACAATAATTATGGGCTATTTTAATATTGTCATCGCTTCATCATCATTCATTTATTCATTTATTCATTTATTCATTTATTCATTTATTCAGCAGATTAAAAATACAGTAAACATTACAGATTACTCTAAATCGTTTACCTAACAAACTGAACGTATCTATCGGCCGTTCTGCGAAATACAGCAGGCGAAGAAAAAAATAAGTCGAGGGTCTGATCCCAAGCCAGGACACCATTGAGCAATGTCAGTGCACGTACCAGGGGTGACTCACTTACCATCACTAACCTACAGCCAGGAACCGCAAACACTCTGTTCCGACGCACATGCGACCTTACAGGTACATATATTGGCATTAGTGCTAGCACCGCAGGGTTAGAAATGTTTCCCCTGATGATGTTAAAAAAATAGACCATCAGGGATACATCTCTTCTAACATGTAGAGAATCGTACCCTAACATTCCCTGGAGGAATAGTGTTGGGTACACGTAAGGGTATCCCACGTAGTACCCGTACCGCTTCCAGTAAAGCCATCTTAGAAATTTATTTTGGAGTTTCTCCAACATGAGCTTATATTTATCCTCATGTGGACTCCAGATAACTGCATTACTTTCCAGCGTACTTCTAACGAAGCTATTATACAATATTTTTATCGCCGCAACACTTTCAAGGTCCCTAGACTGCCTCAACACAAACCCTAGCGATTTGTAGGCTTTAGTAGTGATCTTACAAATATGATCAGTGAAGCTAAGGTAAGGGGACATCAGAATACCTAAGTCCTTCACTGACGATTGTCTTTTAATGATAGCTCCATCAAGTCTATAATCGTACTGCACCGGGTTATGCGCTCGAGTAAACGACATTACAGAACACTTGTCTTTGTTAAACGTTAGCTTATTCCGCTTACTCCACTCAGTGACCTTCAAAATATCACTCTGCAACAATTCACAATCCGACCGAGAGTCAATTTTCATGAATAATTTTAGGTCATCTGCAAATAACAGACATTGAGCAGTACTAACAGTGTCAGGCAAATCGTTTATGAAAATTGTAAATTCCAACGGACCAAGATTCGATCCTTGACTGATTCCGGAAAACGTATAATACGGTCTTGAGATATGTCCATTAAACTGCACATACTGCCTTCTATTACGAAGGTAGCAGGAGAAGAATTCTAACAAGGCAGGGGTAAATCCGGCAGCTGCAAATTTACGGAGAAGTAGGTCGTTGTCGACCGTATCAAAAGCCTTCCGGAAGTCAAAATATGCCGTATCAACCTGGGACCCACCATCCATTGCTAGAGAGGTGTATGAGTGGAAGGTTAGCATATTGCTGGTAGTAGAACGACCAACTCTAAAGCCATGTTGCGTATCCGATAATTGACTCTCAAGTTGAACACTTATAACATCATGAAGTAAGGACTCAAACAATTTGCCAAACACTGATAGTATGGCTACCGGTCTGAAGTTATTTACCTCTGAACTAGAATTATTCTTCGGAACCGGAACCACTCGTGATACCTTCCAAACATCTGGATATTTACAGCTTTTTATGCACAAGTTAAAAATTGAAAACAATGGTTTTGCGAAGATTGAGCGACAATCTTTAATAACGTATGGCGGGATACCATCAGGACCAGGCGAACGTTTCGCCTTGAGCCTCCCTAGTGCTTGTTCGACGTCGTCCAGACTGAGGACTCCAACATGTATCCGTCTGCTCGTAGACCCCTCTGAGAAGCTCATCGCCTTCTGCACGTCTAAGTCAGGTGGTTGCTGCAGATATACTGCCCTGAAATATTCCGCGAAGACTTGAGCCGCTTCAGCAACCGGGACAGAAACGCCATTGTTCTTTACTGTTTTTGTTTTTTTTCCCTTGCTACGTTTAGAAGATATGTAACCCCAAAACGTCGAGGGATCCCTACGAATCATCATCCCAAAACTATTATTTATTTATTTATTTATTTACACTTTATTGTAATTTTTTTTATAAAAGGTGGAGTTAATTGCCTTTACTATATCAGTCATTGGCAGTCCGAAATACGGTAGGTGTGTAAACCAAAGATAAAGAAAAAAATCTAAAGAAACAAGTAAAATATCATAATAACTTAATAATTATTTCCTAACACTGTGTATAACTCCACTGTTGAGCATAAGGAGACCCATGCCCATATCGAGGAGTCTCGGAAGTGTGAACTGGCAATGTCACCGCTTGTATTAAATTGCTTAGGCTTCCAGAAACTATACGACATTCACTCGGAATGGTACCCACAAGTACCATTACAATCTTTCTCTGCGGTTGACCGCAGAGAAAGATTGCGGCTCAGTAAGTGTACCAATACTTGAGTATTGGTACACTTACTGAGCCGCCGGTTCATTAGAAAAAATACACAGCCAGAAAGTAAGTTTTCTATGCTTAGTATTAAACTAGCATTACCCGTTCATTACAAAATCGATTGCTTTTCTAATTAAAACAGAACGCTAAATCATTTGTCCTAATTGGAAGAAATAAGAAATAAAACTACTGCTCGAATCTACAGTGAGCGGTGTCTAGGGTACAGTAAATTTTAAGTTCAAAGGAACCCCATTTATTATTTCCAATGCTTCGAAACAAAACCATTTTTGTAGGGTCAAGGTTAGAGGCCTTTATGTAGAGAAGACCGAACATTTTATCGTTCCATTTACCCAGTCATAGTCTGCCTAGTGGGTCTACTTTTCACCTACCCATTCGGGGTAATACAGGACTGATGTTATATTATATTACTATGAAAGTTTCATTAGCAACGTTCATATATCTCTTACAGTTGACTGAATCGTCAATAAGCGTCTGATATCTTTATAAATATCAACTTAATGATCACTGCGATACGTAGGTGGGTGAACGCTAGTGACAAAACTTCATGGGCTCTTCTTGGGCACGTCAAACCGTCGGTTTCGTTCAATTGTAAAAAAACTGTTATCGTTAAGCCTTGTCGAAGACCTTCGCGTTGATTGGCAATATTTGACACTGGACCATCACAGTGAGTATGCTGTGGGAGACCTGTGCCCAATAGTGGGACTCCTATGGGTTGTAGTTTAGCATCTCTACGGTGTTGCATGTATTTAGACTTTGGTAGAAAACTTGCAGCAATGGTGACCACTTCTCAAAAGCTACCCAGTTTCTGGTTGGTCTGGCTGTAAAGAAAGATCGCTACCCAGAAACCACCACTTGATTTCACTATTAGCATTAAACGCTATGGCTTAAAACCAAGCTGGCAGCTTCTTTGGCTTATTATTAGCAGACGGCACGTAGCGGGAACGCTTGAAATTTAATTAAGAAGGATCAACATAAGCCCGTTGCAACTGCTGGACGGGAAATTGTGTGGAGTTATTGCTTTTCGATGTAGACGTAGTCTTTAGTAATATTGGGCATTAGAGAGGGAACCGCTTTCTGAATTGTAAAATGTTTTGTAAATAAAACAGTAGACTTGTACTCTTGCTTTATTGTAAAGGGAAAAATATTAATTAGACAACGTCGAAGAAATGAAAATCCATCAAAAGTTTATTGAGTACTAAGTGTCTGTAGCGTAGCGTAACTTAGTACGTAACTAATGAATAATCATAAGATAAAAAATATACTTAAATTGCGATGCACATAGAAGTCTAAAAAAATATACCTACTCTGTCTAATTGTTTCATTTTTAAGGGACAGGAGTTGGTTGAATTTGAGAAGGTAACAAATACTAAAATGTACTTTGTATGCTTGTTAAAGATATGTGCAACATCACTTATTGCGTATTGGATCCGGAATAGAGAAACGTAACGATACGGTATGAGAGTAGATATATAGCCATAAAGTAGATACATATAATATTACATACATAATATATACAGACGTCCAGTGGAGATCATAAGACTTGGGCAGCGTAAATTCGTTCCCTGAGAGTTATCGTTTTAACATTCAAATTTTTCTGCTGATAACCATTTTATGGAAAATCAATTAACTAAGGTTAGTTTAAATTATTCTTAGTACTTCGGTATACGCGGCGGCACGAATAAGCATCGAGAGTTTACATCATATAATTTTATTTAAGGTGTAACTTTAACTTAAGGCCCTGTAATAAATGTTTCTGACTCAATAAAATGACTTTGTAAGCTTACAAGGGTATACTTTACATTTTGTCATAACTTTACACCAATACAAACAAGGTATATTACTAAGTTCCTATAGACAGCTATATTCTTCTTTTGATTGATTATATCAAATTAATATTATATTACAGGAAAGTAACCAGATATGAATAGTCCCTAATATGGATACAGGTTAGAATCCGTACTTGGGGGAATATTCCATATTTGGTTACTTTCCCCTAATATTTAAAGTTGATAAAATAGTCAAGTTATTAATTATTTACAAAAAATAATAATTAAATATGTCGAAATAGATTTCTGAATAAAATTATATCTATCTATATATATAAAAGGAGTAGGTGACTGACTGACTGACTGACTGACTGACTGACTGACTGACTGACTGACTGACTGACTGACTGACTGACTGACTGACTGAGGTCCGAAACTATAAGAGTTAGAAACTTGAAATTTTGCACAGGGGTTCCTTTTATAACGTAGGGGAGCACTAAGAAAGGATTTTTGTAAATTCCTCCCCTAAGGGGGTAAAACGGGGGTGCAAAGTTAGTGAATGTCTAATTCCACGCGAGCGAAGCTGCGGGCGTCCACTAGTTGATTTATACATGTACATATTTGTAAAAAATTTCACTGTTGTAATTTTGAAGAAAACGGTTACTTGGTTGCCAGATACATTGCATTCTCTTGGAAACTTGCGTGTTACTAAAAAAATACACCTATCTATCTTACACTAGAAACAGCTGTACACCGAACAGCTCTCAAGAGGATATATAAGAACGGAAATAGTACGTATGGGAACTATAGATTTCAACAGGACTCTATAATGGTGCACTTTTCATCTTACTTGCGGTTTTGTTTTAACATCAGTTGAAAAACAAATAAGTAAGTAGCGGACATTATAAGTAGTGTTCTAAATAATATTGTAAGATTCGTCAACCCCTACAGACTACAGAGGTATGCGTGTATAATGGTTAATTTATTTATTGATTCAAATATGCATACAGCGGATTTCCATTTTGTTGAATTCTACACATTTTGATATTATAATAGTCGCATAAAAATTCGAAGGCAAATTGTGGTCAAGTTTTATTTTTTACTACTACTTCTACACAATTTTATTGTGTTGTTATCAAGAAGTCAATGTCTTTTTAACATGCTTTTATTAGGTCCACTTGTATGTAACTCACAATGTAAGGGAATCTTAGAGAGCTAATTTAACCATCTTCCAAGGATCGTAGCGTAATGAAAATTGGCAGCTGTATGTACTTCTGAGACACATTCAATAATATGGTACTGTCGAGCTGATCTGATGATGGAGCCGGAAGATATTAGCTACTTTAAAGTGGAATCTAAGAGAGCTAATTTAACCATCTTCCAAGGATCGTAGCGTAATGAAAATTGGCAGCTGTATGTACTTCTGAGACACATTCAATAATATGGTACTGTCGAGCTGATCTGATGATGGAGCCGGAAGATATTAACTGGAACTTCATGATGGAATAAGGTATCATAGTCGTGTTTGCACTTGTGGTAAGGTCTTGTAATTAACTTTGACCACGATTAGGTTTCAAGGTCTGATGATGAAGCCGGAAGATAGGCACTGGCATTCCATGATGGAATATCGAATCATAGTCGTGTTTGCACTTGTGGTAAAGTCTTGTAATTAACTTTGACCACGATTAGGTTTCAAGGTCTCATGACTTCTTTTTTAGTTTGATTTTTTATAAAAGCGTGTTTTTTTAGTTTTTTTAAACTATTAATTTTTATTATGCTTACCACCAAACATTTGTCCAAAGATCTTTCTTTATCACAAGAGAATTTAGAATTCTCTTGATTTAAAATGAAAGTAACGTACTATTACTGTGATTTTGTGCTTTCATTTCAGCTGAAATCTCGAGCAATGCAGTACCGAGGTCATTTAGAAAGTAAGGTCAAAGCTGTTTTCAAAGAAATCAGACATTCTGAGAAGGACAGAGTAGTTCAATGCAGTGCACTTAACTTTCAGTGTTCCGTGTCCGAAGGTTCCTTTCCGTTGTTCGTGTACGCTAGTATGTTTTGTGGCAATACAATTAATTGTTAGGTAAATAAGAATACTTGGTATAACGGTGCAACAGATTGAGGAAACCTGCATGTATGAGAGTTCTTCATAATGTTCTCGAAGGCATGTGAAGTCTGCGAATCCACACTTGGCCAGCGTGGTGGACTAAGGCCTTATCCCTCCCATTCTGAGAGGAGACCCGTGCCCAACAGTGGGACGTCTATGGGTCGCAGCGATAGCATTTAAAAACAAGCTATTTTACATATTAAATAACAATACATGATGATAAGAATACAAAATACAATTTTGTATGATTGGAGTTCTGCTCTCGCAGTCAGTGTGCTAGAGTTGTTTTGTTGTTTATAATTATAGTGTAGTTGTTAATCTATATTGTTTGATGTTAAGTTTAATAAATAATTAATTGAACGCCCAACAGTGGGACAAAGAAAGGGTTGTGATGAAATAAGAATAATATACTTACCACGTTTTAAGATGCGACCATCTTAGTCCTCAAGGGTATCAACGCATCTCTGAATGACTTAGAAAGAGTCTCTTACTAACAATTACTAACTGGATTATCACCAACTAATAAGTCGACTAGATAGTAAAACTTTCTACAGAATCGGTTGAAGCGCTCAAAGCCATATGGCTCGCGTCGATCGTACGTTATCGATCAACTTAAGCAACGTCGGGCGCGATCGGTATTCACGTCATCCAAACATATTTGTATGTATTCTACATCAGGTTTCGCTAGAAGGTTGTAATCAAGGTTCTAATTAAAAAATAAGTTGTTCATTCTTTGGTACATTTTAATGATAATTATAGTGAATTGCGCACGTTTCCTTCCATTGACATTATTACAAGGCTTCGCATCATATAGGTTACAAAATTGATTGATTGAATTAATTAAACTACGTAGTTAGGAATTTACTTAGCAAATAGATTACAGAAAAGTATATTCATCAATGGGCTCAATGTTCGAATGAACAGTAATTGAAGTAAATACTTTTCTTACTTAGTTAACTTAGTTCTAGTCTAGTCTATTGATATTATATTAGCTATTTACATTACAAAAATACATTTCATATTTACATTTTTTTTATCATTACAAAAGCTTAACTTAAATACCTACACTACTTTACATTAGTTAAATTTAGTCGCTTACATACTTTTATTTAAATTTAATTTCACTAGTTACAAAGCATAGTTAGTAAGCAACGACATTAAATTTAAAAAATCAATTCGTAGCAGTAGATCTGTGTTTATTAATTTTTAAATTCACTAAACAAGATTTTTTCATAAGTTATTATTATATGACAACTGAAATCACTTATACCCCAGATGAAATAATAACTTATACCATGCCTTTAAATATATACAAATAAATAAATAGGTGCGTTATATTAATAAGTTCATAATTACAGTAGCAATGTCTAGTTACAGTGCAATAAACAAGTCATTTAATTGCAAGCACTTCATACAAAAATTTCTGTTTCTCGCCATTTTATTTGGTTGCAACAAACATAGTAAATTAGAATGAACATGTGAAATATAGAAATATATGTCATCAAAAAAAAACTCTCACAGAAGTGTTAGTCTTGCCCCATCTGTTTGGTTAAACAGATTACGGTTAAATTATACAATTATTTTTTAATAATTTTTGCTATATCAAATGACATAGGAATCTTTCCGGGCATTGGGTGACATAAAAATAATCGTATTACTCTTCCATTTTGAAATCGAATGGAAAAGATTTCCCAGTGCAGCGATATATCTATATATGTTTTCAAAGGGGAATCGATAAAGAATCCACGAGCGTGAAATAAATAAATCTCGGCACGTGGAAGCGGGAAACACCTCCTCATACCTGGAATAAGACGAAATTGTTACACAGAAGACGACAAAAATCAATTAAGAAGAATTTAAAATTATTTAAATTATTTACATATTCAAATTTCTTGACCAGTAAGAATGGCACATTTTTATGGATATAAAGATTTTTTTATGGAGCAAACGGCCATGCAGCACAAATGTTGATATTAACAGTAGTAGGTCAGCAGTATTAGTAGGTGATAATCTTATCTTGACGGAAAACCATATTTTTGCAACCGGAACACAATAAAATTGCTTTAATAACAAGTAATGCTTTATTTGGTAATTTGTGATCAATGTATACGATAGATCGATCAGGCAGTTCTAGAGAATGTACTTTAGTATGGACAGTAATATCGCAACTGGGAGGCTTAAAATACTGCCCACGTAGATTCAGATTCAGATTCATTTATTTTTAATTACCTATATGGTATTTGGTATACGCTTAATGAACATCATAACATTTTTGTATCAACCGCCGGTTCACAAAGTTGATGCTACCGAGAAGAACACGGAAGGAAACTCGTTAGTTACTCTTTTCAAAATTTACAATTTTTATAATTTGATCACATTGCATTATTATTGAACAAGTGGAGCTGGAGATACATCGCACCAATCATTTCTATCGTATCGTAGGTATATGGAATATAGATAAAAAGGTATATGGAATCCATCAACACTAAAAATAGCTTTTATAATTTTTGGCTCTCAACTGTGAGAGCATTACCACGTGAATCATGTGTCTATCATATTTAACTACCCATTTGAATTCATAATAATAACAGTCTATTTATAATGTTTTGAAACGTAGTATTCATTCACATTACGTCAGTTTCCCATCAAATATCATTATAATTATTTTCAATAAAATTGACTGAAAGTTTTCGTGTATAAACAGGCATATTCTTATTTCCATATACATGCATATACTTAATTGTAAAAGTATTTAAGGCAACAATTCTGACCAAATCAAATCAAAAACAAATTAAGAAACGGATTTAACTTTTACGCCGGAACTTTTGTATTGGAATTAAATTAGAAACGCTCGCTCGACCTCTTCACATGTCCTTAAAATTTTATCATTTAACATGTTAACTTCATAAATAGAAATAGAAAAATATTGAGGTATTTCGTCATGACAGCAGCTGGTAGAAAATTAATAGTGAATAACATGTAGGGAAGGTAGGTAAATATAAAATTTGCATCACAACAAAAAGGTAGTGCTGCAATCATACGAAAACTCAACGCGGAGGTAAAGGTGCCACTACACCGTACCATACCATGACCATGCTAGGAACGTATCAGACATAAAAAGCAACAGGATACGCGTGTCAGCAGCACCGGCAAAATATTTTCGCCGACAAATTGTTGACGCTCAGTGCATGGCACGCGCACGGTCGGTCGGTGACGTCACGGTCTAGTGAGTCTCATACTTTACAATACAAAGAATATGTTTTTAACCGACACGTTCCTTTTACTACGTTGTAGTGGGCAGAGTCCTTTATGATAAATCTATATCTATACTAATATTATAAAGAGGAAAGATGTGTTTGTAATGTTTTCACACAAAAACTACTGGACAGATTTCTTCATTGAGTAACATAGGCTATATAGTGTAGATGAAATTATTGTTGTCTAATTCAACGCGAGCGAACTGTGGGCGTCCACTAGATTAATATAATAATAGTACCAACAGGGCAGTTTTTGGAGAAAGTGACGAGCCCATGAACCCGAGTTCCCCCGAGACTTGATCAAGTTTCTCATCTGCGGATTGCCAGAGTGGGAGCAGCAGAAATCTTGCCTCTGGCTTGCCTTTAACAGCAGTCCTGAGTGGGCGCATAAGAGCTAGGTAGGTACCTATATGCTCGCAGGGTTTTTTTTTTTTTTATGGATAAAAGACAGCAAACGAGCTTGCAGCACCACCCATCCGCTGCCGCCCATGACAACTGTGACTGACTTTGAACAAGACTCAATTATGGACTGGGATGGTTAGTCCAATTAGTTGAGAGTTAATTAGAACATTAGTTGGTCAGTTCGTTAGTAGGTATGAGGACTGGGGACTGTTAGAGATAGTTAGTCCTGTTAGTTGGTGTTAGTAATAGTCCAGTTAGTACTTGTTAGTAGGAGTCTCGTTATAAGTCAGTCACAGATGTGTTGCTACCCTTGAGGACTAAGATGGTCGCCTCTAAAGAAGTGTAACCGGAATCCACACCTTTCCAACCGGACCACAATTGCTTTAAAACAATTATTACACGGCAGAAATGGTACTAAGTACCGTGGCGGGCGGTGGTACTGCCCCGGGCGAACTCTATATGGAACCAATTAGCTTTCATATAAAACCTATTTGGTTCACCCAGAGATATTCAAAAACTTGTTACCGCCTTAAACTGCCCGTATTGAAGTTGAAACCTTATTCCTCACGGGTGAGCCTAACTTCTGGAGTCGAGAGACCAATTATTGTACGGTCAGTATAAGCTGACTATATAAGCTGAAAATATTGGACAGACAGACAAACATGAGATGTTAAAATAAAAACGCAGAGAGAAATGGCTCGTTACGCAAACTCGAGTGACGCGATCACTCTTCGAAATAGAACATGTTTACATAAATTATGTACTTGCGTATTTTGTTAGCAAATACTCGAACGTCATTTTTCATCGAGTACGTTCTTATATCTCGGATTGTACAGAAACGGAGGCTATTAGTAATAATAAACTACATGTTGAAAATAAACAATAGATTCATATTCGCGCGGAAAGTGTCAGTCGAAATTGATAACACTGAATCACTTTCGTTCTAGTAAGTTCGGATTTTAATACTAACTCTACGTTGTTACACTTAAGTAAAGTAAAGACGCAACCTTTGGCCTCATCGTATCTGTGGCAGTCACTGAATATTATATACAACAGAGGGACTATTATATACAATTACTCACTGGGATATTATTAACAAGCTCTGAACATGACTAATTGTCATTAAAAGCTCCGATCATATCCTCATACGAGTACTTGTCAACCTTTTGTCAACGATCTGAATCCAATTTCATCTTAATCATTATTTCGAAGGAATTGCAGTAGTTCATTTTTTTTAACTAGAGTTCCCCGTCCCTTTCTTCAATGATTGTCAAAGATAACAGGAGATAAATGGCAAGACAAGTTTGCCTATCAGCCCTTGGCAACGCAATTAAAACGATATTTAAATTCTATAGGTAGGATATGTCTGTTTACTACTGTACCTTATTAACATTATATGTAACACAGTAACACAACAGGTTAAACCTGATATAATAGTATATACAAAATAGAAAAAAAAAACTAATTGCTAATTACTTTTAATGACAATTAATTGAAAGGAAACACTATCCGCTTTGCTATTCTGTTAGTAAATAACAGTCAGTTGCAGGTTAAAATTTCCTTTTTAATTAGTACGGACGTAACGTAAAGGTGCAGTTGAAGAACTAATTACCTCAAATGGAATATTCGTATTTAAAACATGAAAAAGGCTGACCCCATTCTTTTGTTTGTAAGATTTTGCTAGCAAATCTTGTAAAAATACAACACAACAGGTACTAAAATCATTGGCCGTTTGAATATTTATATGTATAAAGTCTGTATATGTACGTATTACTACGTATTACAAAAAAATGAAAGGCTGTATGGAGAATTTTTCCTTTGCAATGTTGTAGCAATTCATCAGCAGTTGGATGAGAAGGCTCTGCGAGTGCTTAGCCACACTGCTAATTAATATCAGGGTACAAAAATGATTTAACATCTTCTTGAAACGATATTTCTCAAGGTTGTAGAATCGTCACTTAAAAATTGTATTGTTAGGTCTGGGGATTTTTTTGAGCATTAAAAATTGCTGTTGTGTCAAAAGTAAGTATAAAGTATGCATGTTTGGTTGGAATTTGCAGTTTAAGTTAGAGTACATAACTACTTAAGAGAGTAGAGTAAAGCTCTACTGACTCTACTTTAATTATTTCTACTTTTTAAATACAATTGTGGAGACCGCGAATAGGCAAACGTAGGTGCGACGATCTGCGCAAGGCGGCGGGGAGCAAGTGGATGAGGAGAGCCGAAAATAGGGCCCATTGGCGTGCCTTGGGAGAGGCCTATGTCCAACAGTGGACTAATGTGGGCTGAAGAGAGAAATACAATTGGCCGTGTTTCTCATAAACAGTGACATTATATGTTTTTGCCTTGATAGATTATAATGTGACGTGATAAACATTTATATACCCCCTAGTATATCATATACATCTATGTGTGATGAATTACGTAGATGAAGGTCAACCGGATTTTTGTTTACATTTGTTAACGTTCTTGAAATGTAATAAAATAAACTGACATTAAAATGTGACTCACCGCTTACAACTAGAGCGCGGATACTATGGGCTCTTTATCGGACGAAACTACAGATTTATCTACAAACATATACATTTTTATGCAGTCTTCGTTCGGACTCGGACTGTCCACCGGTTTCTCATCCGGACTTATGTTCTCCTGATCACCGTCGTACACTTTCGCCTTATCATTGAACTCAATTTTATATCTAACTGAAGGCATCTTATTTATAGTCGAAGTTAATAGTGACTCCTGCACCGTCTCGTTACCGTTGCAAGTTTTTTCTGATCGATACATTCCCGTTCTCTCTGACTGATTGAAGTTTCTCTTTGGCTTTTTTGTCACGAACGCTCCCAGGCAAGGCAGAATTTGCTTGAACTCCTTCCTGAAGTTATCATTTAACCATGCGTACAGAAATGGATTGTAACACGTGGAAGACATTGCTATAAAGTGTGCAACGAAAAACAACACCATGTAATACGTCCAGTCTTCAGCGAAAGAGTAGAAATCACTGCTTATGTTTATCAAGTTCAATGGTAGCCAAGACAAGCCAAATATTGCTACCATTGCTATGAGCATTCTATTTGTACGTCTTTTTCTTTCCCTTTCGACGTCCTCCTTCTTGCTATTTTTACTGCCTGGCCTAGATTTTAATCGGTCGTTTAGTTTTATGCTAACGCATGTGTAACAGAAAGCCATTACTATGAAGGGCAACACGAACTGCATGATAGTTGTGACCGCCCCGAAGGCTTTTCTTATCTGGTCCGATGGCCATTGTTCTGCACAGTAGACATCTTGAAGGGCCATGTAATACCCGTAAGGAAATGTTACCGATAGAGCGAAAACCCATATGAAAATTATTAATCCAATGCATGTTTTGATTTTCATTCTAGGCTTGAATGGGTATATTATGACAAAAAATCTGTCAATTGCAATAGACGTGAGCGTTAATGTAGATATGTAGACGCTGCAGCCTTGAGCATAAGGCATGATGTGGCACAGAAGACCTCCGAACACCCATCTGCCTAGGAACGTGTAGAGTGGTGTAAATGGAACAGCAAATACACATAGCAATATGTCTGACAAGGCAAGGTTCGTGATGAACAGATTAGTGACAGTCTGCATGGCTCGGTTTCTTATCACGGCGTAGCAAACAAGCGCGTTCCCGAAGATTCCCACAACGAAAATGATAGTGTACGCCGTGCAGAATGCCGCTTGAATCGCCTTATCTTCGATTGGATTGGGTGCAGTGTTGTTATCATTTTGATCAAGCCCAGTGACGTTGAGTGTGTCGTTGTGGATAACATCATTGGTCCATATTTCGGTCTGCATCATTGTATGGCGTTCTAACTCGGCATCATAAACCACTTAGGATTGTTATTGTTACCGTCATTTCGGGGCGATCGGTGGCTCGTATGACTATTTCTGTCTTCCTTTATGAGTCCACCGAATCTCATGGTGATTTTGATACGTCATAAAGTTCGTCAAATCATTTTCTATGTTGTTATTCTCTTTGGAATATTCTTCAATCTGCCATAGCGACTGATAAAGATCTGAAACAATAAAAACATTAATTTTTATTTTAATCGTATAGCATAGCACGTCTTCTTTGAAAACTTTGTTTGGGAATCCATAGCATAGTAATCTGAAGACATATATGTTTTAATATAACATTTGACGGGCCCGTTGGCGCAAACTCGGTAGTGACCCTGCCTGTTGCGTCAGGGATCGTGGGTTCGAATCCCATTCAGGACAAAAATTCGTGTCACGAATACTTGTGTTTGTTCTTTGTCTGGATGTTAATATTATATATTTATGTATGTATTTAAAAATATCTATATTATGTCGATATACCTACGTGCATATGTCTCTGACACTCGTAGTACAGGCTCGCGCCTAGTTTTGGTCAGATGGCCGTGTGTGAGAATTTTCATGATATTTATTTATTTATTTTCTGAGTAACATTAACAGTTGTCAGGTCGTACTTGTATTAGATAGAGAGAGAGTTCATTAGTCAATTACTCTATTGTAGTTTATATTAAACTTAGATAATAAAATAAAATCTGCATGCCTGAGAGTTCATCATAATGTTCTCGAAGGCATGTGAAGTCTCCCAATCCGCACTTGGCCAGCGTGGTGGACTAAGGCCTAATCCCTGCCATTCTGAGAGGAGACCCCTGCGCAACAGTGGGACAAATAATGGGGTGTGATGATGATGATCTATTCATGGTGTTGGGTAATCTAATTAGATAATAGAGTAAGTAGCTGCAATGACGTCATTAATAGCGATTAATCCGACTGCGCGACATAAGAGACGTTCTGAAAACTAGCGGTCGTGGTTTGCCACGGCCAATGCTGAGCGCGATCTCATTCTTGCCAGTTCACACTGTAACTTAATTCCAATAATTTTCACAAAATGTATAATTAGTTTTAAATATTTCCAGAATGGAATTTACTTTGAATATATAATTTTTCTTATGTTTATTCCTCTCAATTTAAATGTTTAAAATTAACAAGCACATAATCCATTAATACAAATTACCATCATGAATATACAAATAAGTAATTATTACTGCACGCCTATTAGCATCGTATGCGGCTTTCAACATAATGGTATGCGGCATAAAGCGGCCCTGATGTGACCAGCCAATTCGCAAAGCTATTCAAGAAAATTAACCGCGCTCTCGACCATAGATAAATACAGTTTTTATGACGGGTTAAATCTGAGGTCTTTAGTATGTATGTTAGGTATATAGTAGGTAAAGATGAAATCAAATTTTGTTTTATAAGTTGTTAGGTACGGTTAGGTACTACAGTTTCACAAGTACAGAAAATACTTGCTTTTTAAAAAGTCTACATATATTGAAATGTCAGGGATTTGTTATTTTAAATTTAACTTATCTGTTTACAATATACTTAATTTGCAATTGTTATTTTTTTGTTACGTATGCATGGGACAACCAATGGGTTCATATATATTCATGAATAACTTATATCGCGCACTGCATTACGATATCTCAATCTGTTTTAACATTTTCAGGTAGTGATGGGTTCATAACATCTTATTATGCAAGCGGTCATGAAATTGTAGCGGTCATCCATTAACATGATATGTTGCTTATCGCTCGGTCAAGTACTATCGACGTGACATGAGTGAATACTTTGAACGCTTCCAAGTATTTGGTTTTTAGTAATATACTGGTATCTGTATATTTTTTATTTAACATAGTATGTAGTCTATGTATTACATAAACTATCTCATATTCACTTTGTTTTGCCACTCGTTATTCTCTATTTACCTGAAGGTACCTCGTACTTTGTCCAGAGTAAAGAAAAGTTACAATTTATAACTTATTAAGTCTGTTTTACTTTACTCATCTGATGGACCTGTTGGCGTAATCGGTAGTGACCCTACCTGTTACGCCAGGGTTCGTGGCTTCGAATCCCACTCAGGACAAACATTCGTGTGACGAACACTTGTTTTTGTTCTGTGTGGATGGTAATGTGTTATGTATGTATGTAAAATTGATATTTAAGTATGTATTTAAAAATATATATATATATGTGTGTCTATCAGTCTCTGACTCTAGGCTCGCGCCTAGTTTGGGGTCAGATGGTCGTGTGTGAGAATATCCATGAGATTCATTATATATTATTTATTATTATTTTGTTATTAGTAAGAAGAGCTACATACAACCGACCCGTTATCAACTGCCAGGGCAACTGCCTGCTGTCAGCCTCGAGCATGCAGTTGGCATCTCCAATGTAGTTGACAGAACTTTTACTGCATTCCGTGGAACTTCATCGTCATGCCGACGACGGTAAACCAACTGCCATGTCATGCGCCTAATGCGTCATCAGTTGCAGTTGAAATGCCGATGCAGTTGCCTCTGCAGTTGGGAGCAACCCTTATATAAGAACACTTACATTGTTGTTACGAATGTTTGTTACAATTGTTGCAAATCCTACAAATATAATAAGATGAAGCCCGAATTCTTTTCTGTCAATACAATTCAGAATAGACACGCCACACGCCATCTCAACACTTTTATTACTTGTGGCGATGAAAGGGCTGAATAAATGAAATATTACTATTCCGTCGGTAAAAGATTGGCCTTTGACAACAAATAATACAGATAATTTCCATATTTATTACTTTTCCCACCACAGAGGTTGTACATAGAGTATTTTTATGATAATGATGCCATCTGATCTATCCTAAATTACTTACGAAAATGTGTATCAAATGATATAGTACCTACTTACAAGTATTTACTACCAACATGGTAGTAAATGCTACTTAAATAAGTCTAATAAAATGAAGAGTCTGAATAAGTTATTATAAATCCTCTTCTTCCTTTGTTATAGATAAGCAGAAACGGGTAAGTGGAACTTTATGGTCGTTTGTAACACAGTGATCGATAAGCAACATCGGGAGCAGTTGGTATATGGACGGGTGACTAGTGGCAACATTTCTTGGCATCCGTGCTTCGGTGGGAACGTCAAGCCGTCGTTCGCTTTTGTTTTTAATCGTAAAAATCTTGTCGAAGACTTTCGGGTGGCCTAAGAACATTCGAAATTGGGTGGGCTACTAGCTATATTCGACTATGGGCTAAACATACTTATATATTTACTTAGCTCAGTTAGAGTTTTATATAAAAAATCCATGGCAACAAACTATTGACCGAAGTTCGCATGCGCCAGAATTAAAACAGCACTCAACTGAAACATAAATGTATCAACAGCTTTGTACACAAACGGTTTTGTCGATAAGATAGTGCGCAGAAAAAAATGTTATGGTGACGGCGGCGAAAATCGAAAAGCGATTTTCGATTTGCGACGAGTTTAGTTTTGTGGACTGTCACTGCTAGGAATTGATTTACAGTATACTTCTGTAAATATTTTTTTAATTTTCTTCGCTGTGATCGTGAGAGATTCCTTTGTAATTGTGATCACAATTACAAAGGAATCTCTCGGGATCGAACATAGGACCTCAATCTTAGCAGTCCTCGCTATCACTAGACCAACAGTCAGGCAGTCTTAAATTATTATATGGGCACGATTATTTGTATTAATCAGTTACATAAGTGTCATATAAATACGTAAATAAGAAAAAGTGATAATAAATGTATTAGTTATCTAAACACAGCTTCTTTCCACAAAAAATGTGACGTTACAATATTAATCATAATTTAAGATAAGAACAGAATATCTTGTTGTTCATAACGATGAAATTTTCATTCCCGCATCTTCGCTCGCGTGGAATTAGACATAACAATAGTTTAGTTTACATCTAGTAATATTATATAGCCTATGTCACTCAGTGAAGATGCAGCTATCTAACGATGAAAGAATTTTCGAAATCGGTCCTATAGTTTTTGTGTGAAAACATTACAAACAAATGTTTCCACTTTATAATATTAGTATAGATAGGTAAATATTGTAGTATAGGTCTACTATACATCTTCAATGAAACGGTACAATGTAATGTCGTTTGGAACTCGAGCTGAGCGTCTTGGTTATTGAATCACAAAGGGCTGAAGTTCGAATGCAATAAAGAAGTCTGGTAACTATATTAAAATAAAAATACGATGAAGCTGTCTGAATATATTAAAACTTCACGTAACGCGTTTAAATAACGCACGTGAGAAAGCCCTTTCCATAGATAGGGCTATGAAAAAATTAGCACAATATTTACACTTTCGCATAGTGACGTTTTAACAATAAAAGTCTTACTGTATCTCTTTCATTGTCCGCGGAAGTGTTCATACATTTATCTCATTTCAAACTTACAATTTGGAAAGTAAAAAAAAAAATCCTTTTCTGGTTTTAGTGAAACTGAAAAAATAGTAGAATTATTTGCTTTGAACGAGACACAATACTTCATAATTATCTGTGCTGCCTATACTCATAGGAACAAACATTTTTTTTAACTTCATTACCTTTATATTTGCACAATAACCAGTAAAAACTCTCCAACCGCAGAACTGCTGGATCCATGAGAAATAAGTAGTTCCTTTGTAGGTTCACCTGTTTCTATCTTTTGTTTGTTCATTTTTATTTGATGTAATTGTGTACCTAAATATTAAAATGAAAATAAATAAATACATTATTAAAACATTTTTCCATTATTAAGGTTACCCCAAGGTATTATTTCAATGGTTAAAAGGATATCGTTATCTTCTCAGATACCATCCCACGTCCACTGTCACGGAAAGAAAAAACGCCGAGCTTTGTAATCTAATTGCTGACCCCTTCCGTAACAATACGCTCTGGCTTTCCGGATATTGTCTCTTCAAAACAACAACGGAAAACAGGGTTTCTATTATGTTAATATTAAATTATAATAGATTACCTTACTGACGCCATTCGAAAACTGTTGTTCAAACTAAAGTGTAACACACTTAAATTAACTTTTGATCGTCGATAGTTTTTGATTACGCCAAAACTCCTTTAAATAAATATAGGAACAGCGGTGACAGGCTGTTGAACTCGCCTTTCAGTTGATAGGTATTGGTTCAAATTGAAGTGGCGCGAATAATTGACTTTTCTAAATTATGTGGGATTTAAGAACTAAAATATGACCTGTTGTAACTGTGAATGAAAACTTTGCGGGGAAACCTGATAGTTTTCCATAAAATTCTCGAAGGCATGTAAAGTCTGCAAATCCGCACTTGGCCAGCGTTGACCATGACCTTACCACTCCCATTCCGAGAGGTGAACCGTGACCAAAAGGCAAACCGTTGTAATGTGAGTAATTACTAGAAAAAAGAAAATAAATCTTGCAATAAGTTCTCACTGCGTCCTCCCAGTTATATCAATTAATCAATAGCCGAGGACCTAACCCTTATTTTGCACTGACTTATCGATCCCATTTCTTCTTGACACAACCCGTGTTTGGTAATACAGATTGCTTGTGAACTTGACAGACTTGAGCCATTTACTCAGACAAGAATAATTACTGTTTCTAGAGATTTCTGATCTTTAGTTATTAATTACTCACTTACGCTATACTAATTTGAAAATAAGTTATAGAAACTTGGAACGAAATAGAGTAAACGTCCCTTGTGTGTGTTCAAAGAGGACCATTATAACGAGTTTTAATAATAAATAAATGTTATTTATTAAATAAAAATATGTAAGTATGTATATCAGTCTCTGACACCTCGCGCCTTGTTTGGGGTCAGATTGTCGTGTGTGTGAATGTCCATGATATTTATTTATTTATTTTATATAGCTGTGACAAAGAAGGAAAATTCCAAGAGTTTTCAAAGAGCACGAAGTTGCCAACGATTGCGTGCTTCTGAATCGTGTAGTTTTAATAATTCTATCGAGGTAAAATTGTCTACAGGCAACAATTTGATAAATAATTAAGAAGCTGTCCTCACATTTTAAATGCATGTACCTACTATCTGTATAGTACTTTTAAAAGCATTGTCGTGTATTCATACAAACTTTTCGTGTTACGAACTAATTAGGGAGGCTGCTAATTAGGAACTGAAATAACTACAATCCTTTGGGGAAGATACTACAATATTCAAATTGTTTGGCTCTCACAGGGGAGTAGAGTAGTTTCTATTATAATAATGTTATCTGTGTTGTATTGGTTAAAAAAAAAATCACAGTTAAATAATAATAATACAGTTTTTGTTTTTGTTGTGGTGGTGGGCTGTCACCTTTGCAAACTTATCATGGACCGGACAAAGCAATAATAAAAAATTATCTATATTTTATTTCGGTTATCCACAAAAGCGTGTTGTTTAGTTTTATTAAACGATGTTGTTATTTATTAATTAGGAAACAATAATATAGTTGTATTGTTCATTTAACCAAAATAATGACAGTTAATATTAACGGTTGGGCGCGTTTCCCAGATGGATGCCTAGCGGAGAAGATTTATTTCTAGCGTATCCGTGCTTGGAATACCGTCGCGGCAGGCGGCAATACCACACGGAAAACAAAGTTTTATAAAATCTACGTAACCTTTGCGAAAATTCACACAAACCACAATACATTTCCTCAAATAAAAACTTCCAAAGACCCTATCTGTTTTAACATTTCAAGATTTTCAAATGAATTCTATATCGCTCCACTCTAAGTAAAACGTGATAAAGAACTCACGAGGGAAATCAAAATTCTTTTCCGCTAGATTTGCTTAACTTTGCAAGTGAAAAGGGTCAAACGATGTTTAGGAAAAATCTGCAAATCGATATGTCTTTTCGATTATTTTATTTCCATTCGCTTTTCCCGATTCCTTATGGAGTGCATTAAATAATTACTATTCCAGAAAGGCGCTCTTTTAAATTTGATTGTTGGTATTAATTTCCGCATGAATCTCTTTCTCTTATTATTCTCACCCAATATTCGTTATAATTTTTAATATTGAGCAGAAATAAATTGCTTTACAATTGACTTTGCAAATAAAACAAGCTCCCGAACAATTGGGAACAATTTAATCAACTTGCAAATATTCGAGTATAATATTTACATGGACCTGATATTAAGCCCTTGGGCATTTTCGATTCCAAGCAAAACTTTATATTACCGCTATCTACCTTTGTTAGGTACTAACTGTCAGTTCAATATTTATGTTCTGTAGGAACAGCATCATGAACCTGCTACAAATCACTTTAAATTTGCATACCGTCCGTTTTTTAAAAGCTAGTATGTATGTCCTGGAATCTTGCCATAAATATTTCACCCACTTCCACTGAAGCTATCGAGCTGCTTGGCACACATATTAGGTTCCGATGACAATGCATGAAAATAAAATAAAAAGTTATAAAAGCTATTAAAAAAAAATTTTTTTACAGTATATTTTTTGTCAGTTTGTTGTTGATAACATTGATTACTTACTGAAGTGTTAAAAATTTAAATGTGTGTTACCTATATGCCCTCTGAAAGTGAAACACCATCTGATTAAATTTGTGCATATTTTGCTTAGTTTTCTGTCAGTAGTAGTCTAGTTAGTGAATTACTTTCTAACACTGAACACCTACTATGAAGGTAACAAGATCCCTTTCCTCTTTTAATTTTATAAATCTATAATCAATAATTTATGTCTGTGTATTTTTCATCTGTGTAATAAAAGAAAGATGATTTTAATTTTATATAATTTTATTTAATTTTATATCTGACAAAATTTTTAAGATTGAAGGTGCTTATTTCCTATCTCAGTTATTTTTAAGGCATGCAACTGTCTTTGCCTTAATTAAAGGTACCAGTAGTAGAGTGTGCAAAAAAGTGGGACTGAATTACTGAATTTTAAACTACCAGAGTCAAGTGTCAAACGGTTAGGCAAAAAAAAAGGCTCGTTGTATTATTGTACGGGACGGAGACGAATAGCCCGATATATTTCATCTGTATGCGAGTGAGTCATTTCATAAAAGCGTGCGAAGTCATTTATCCACGTGTGTCAGAGTCAAAGTTTAATAAGGAGAGGTTTTATGTAATAATCTTTGAAAATTATTAATCGTTGGTGTACATTATGACTATTATGAGTCCCATTATGAGTTTGAGTAAAAAGTTATACCTACCTAAAACCACCACCACACCACCACCGGCACCAGAAAAGCTCAGCTAAGCTTAGCTGCAAACCCATAGACATCCCATTGCTGGGCACGGGTCTCCCCTACAGACACAACTGCGGGAGGTCTAGAATATACTCTACGCTGCTCCAATGCGGATGGGTTAGTGGCCAACCCATTGTCGAATTTTCGTGCCAGAACGACGACTTAATGTGCCCTCCGAAGCACGATAGCCCATGAAATTTTGCCACTAGCGGTCACCCATTCACAAACCGACGCAGACCTCTGGGCTACGGACACTACTACCACCTGTAAAACTAGCGTATAATAATATTTTTTTAATGTATGACTTTGTAACTTTTTATTATTCCGTAAAAATCCAAATATCAATAAGTACCGTATTACAGAATTGGCCCTTTCCTAACTTCGTAGAATGAATGAAATGGAGAATTGTGCCAACAGCAGCGGGGCTCGGTGTAAGAAAGGTTTGTTTTATACTTGATTAAAATTTCCTGAATACTTTTGTAATTTACAATCGAAACATTCCTAATTATACTTTGTACAAACTGTGCTGTTTATAATTAACGGCGTATTTAAAATTAACAAAAATGTTTTAATTATGCCCCAGGAACTCGAACGATCTATAGATCGAACGAATATAGTTTATAAATACTATACTGTTCTTAAACCTCCAGCAAATATATTTAATTACATATTGAAAGGGAATAGAGTCAAGTATTATGGATTTTATGGATCTAAGACGTAATCATTTACTGTCGATCTCATTCGCAAGCTCAAAGTCGCTCAGCACGCTATGGAAAGAGCTATGCTCGGACATGGCAAGGTGAACTGACGACCTGAAGAAAACAGCGAGAAACCGTTGGATTCAGAGGGCGCAGGATCGGGAGGAGTGGCGTTGATTGAGGGAGGCCTATGTCCAGCAGTGGATTCTAAAAGGCTGATGGATGGATGGATAAAACTTATCAAGTAAATGTTTGATAAAAATAATTTTAACATTTTTTAAATTGATTCAGTTATTTTAGGCGCTGGGAATCCTATGACCAAGCAGAGCTATTATGGACATTAATAAATAAGCCTGAATCTGGTGTTACTTAGTAAGACTAAATAAATTATTTTCTTTATTAAAATCAGTTTAGTAAAAGGATATTACATACCTTTGTCTAGACAGACATTATAAATGATCCGTGGGTTGAAAGTTCATTTAATTGCGGTTGTGCTCTGTATTATATGTTTTTAAATGAAACCTTTTGTTCAACATAGAGTTCGCCCGGGGCAGTACACCGCCAGCCACGACACCTAGTACCATTTCTACCGTCAGTACCATTTCATTAGTACCATTTGGAAAGGTGTGGTGTCCGGTTACATCCATCTGAAGACCATCTTAGACCTCAAGGATAGCAACGCATCTGCGACTGACTTGGAATGAGACTCTTACCTACTTATTAACTAAATTACTAACTGGACTATTACTAACACCAACTAACAAGACTAATTATCACTAACAATCTTTTTCCCTACACCCACTAACAAACTGACCAACAAATGTTCTAATTAATTCTCTCAGCTAACTGGCAGCATCTCAGTGTCTATTTGAGTTTTGTTCAAAGTCAATCAGTTTCATGGGCGGCAGCGGATGGTTGGTGCTGCAAGCTCGTTTGATATCTTATATACTTACATTATTAAGATTATACGTATACTTAACTGAAGCTTAAGTAACACTTTGACACTAACAAAACACCTAATTGAAAAGTGATATCACTGACAACTTTATCACAGCACCTACTTACTAGAGGAATCCCGCAGGTTCGCCCGTGTGCAATAAGATTGCGGCTGCATGGGCATTTTTGGACAAACTACATACAAATATTATTTTATCTGCGAAATAAATATCTGCCCCTGCCGGGATTCAAATCCCGAGCCGCGGTTCTCCAGACATGTTCACTCACCTCCGCGCCACGCACACTTCAAATCGATGTTAATGTTGTAATGAATTTAACATCGAATATTTCAGATTGTTACGCACTTTCACGCAATTACTTATTTATGTTGTTGGGTACAATAATCTTATTTGTATATTGATTTTCGATTAGAAGGTAAGTAAAATAGTTAAATAAATCGTTTCGTTTATGTAGTTGGGTACAATAATCGTATTTGTATATTGATTTTCGATTAGAAGGTAAGTAAAATAGTTAAATAAATCGTTTTATTTATGTAGTTGGGTACAATAATCGTATTTGTATATTGATTTTCGATTAGAAGGTAAGTAAAATAGTTAAATAAATCGTTTCGTTAAACATAGAGGATTTTTCATAAATATTAGCAGACAAAGCGGCTTAGCCACTATTCATCAACCACTACTTCATACATAAAACCTTTTACGTATCATAACATTTTACGGTTTTTGTTAAAGCCGTTGTTTTAGGGTAAAATTAAATTTTGCAGTAGTTACTCAGAGTAATTTGTGCTAGGTTGAGACAGTAGACTAACCACCTTTTTAATTGGGAGTTACAGTGGTTGCAAAGTAGACTACACCACTACAACCCTTTATTGTCGCACTGTTGGGCTCGAGTCTCCTCTTGGAATGGGAGGATTTAGCCATAGTCCACCACGCTGGCCATGAGCGGATTGGCAGACCTACCTTTTGGCAGGTTGGATTAGCAGGTCTACCTTCGAGACTTGCCTACTTACCTGCCTGAGAGTTCTTCATAATGTTGTCGAAGGCACGTGAAGTCTGCCATTTCGCACTTAGCCAGCGTAGTGGACTAAGGCGTAATCCCTCCCATTTTGAGAGAAGACCCAACAGTGGGACAAAGAAAGGGTTGTAGAGGTGACGGTACCTTCGAGAACATTATGAGAACTCTCGGGCTGCAGGTTTTCTCAAGATGTTTTCCATCACCGTTACAGCAGGTGACATTTAATCGCATTACCCAGAAAAGTCATTGGCCCATTCGGCTTGGATTTGAACCTCAAGTGAGAGGCGAGTTTAATAGCTGCGGCTATAACTATAACTATATATATCTAAGCTAAGCTATATATCTAAGCGGTGACAGCCCTGCGGGGCTGTCACCGCTTTTCCTCTGTACTGAATGTCTGTAAAGAGTGATTGAATATTTATTATACAGGGTTCTTTCACTCTTCAGAGCAGACATTTTATTAAGTAAACCAGATTTGGAATCAAGCGTAGGCTGGTAACAATCATAAAAATACTACTCTTGTTTTAATGCTTGCACACAACATAAAAAGAAGCTATATTTTTAGTGCAAATTCTTTAGCTGTCCATAAAATATTTGGAGCGAATTTAAAACCGAGGATGAAATTATTTTCTACCTTCTAATATTTTCAGTAGCGTGTTATTACAATAAGATTTTTTATTTATCTTTTAATTTTAATAGGTATAGTACCTACTAATACCGCGGCGTTCAAACACGTCTTTATAACAGTCCTGCGCCGTTGGTCTAGTGTTCGCGATCGCGATTGCTAAGCTAGTGGTACTGGGTTCGACACCTGGGTCGGGCAACAACTAAGTAAGTATTGGGTTTTTCTAACTTGAAATACCAGGTACCAGCTCTGAGTCAGGATTTATGCCCCGTTTAAGGGCTCTCTAACCTAAACATAACTAGCGAATAGTGGGTGTACACACATCTGCCTACCCCTTCGCAGAAATAAAGGCGTGATGTTATGTTATGTCATGAAATACAAATGCGGCGTTACGTAAGTTTTCATGACAGGATTGGAAGTCGTTGAAATAACTACCATAGTAATGGTTATTTCTACTATTATGGTACCTAGATATTACAAGGGTAAGTAAGGCATAATTTATAAATAATTAAAAAGCCATTTTAATGTGAACTGAAATTTATTTTGGTCCTAAATTGAGGTAAATGTAAATGTACGCTTACTATGGCTAACATTTATAAGTTATCTTTTTAGGTTTTCTGTTACTGTGTAGGTCATAGGTGTATGTTAAACATGCGGGTTACAGATAAAATAAAATTAACGTAGCTCCAGGCTTAGAATTTAGAAATTCTGAGGCCAGCCACATATAATTTGTACATTTTGAGCGTGTACATCTAGTGGATTTCAATTTAGTGTTATTTCAAACTTTGTGTTCTAAATATTGGTATATAACGGGCTTATCTTCCTATTACGAGGGAACTAAACATAACTGGTGAAAAGTGGTTCTATATTATACACCTGTAAGTTACCCTTCGGGGAAATACAGACTTAACGATAAGTTATATTAACAGGCTTCCTTCAAATGCTTGGATGAAATGATTTCAGATTTCACACTTGGCAACAGTATTGTCAGTTCGTTTGTAACAAGTTACAAAACGATCTAATTACATTGTGAATTTTACGTGCATTGTAATGTAAAATGCACGTAAAAATGCACAATCTAATTAGTTTAGTTTAGTGCTGCATTATATGAATCAAATTCATTCGAACACGCACCCAAGAGCTCACCTATACTTGTATATCTCTAATATTATAAAGAGGAAAGATTTGTTTGTAATGTTTTCACACAAAAACTATTGGACCAATTTCAAAAATTATTTCACCATTAGAAAGCTGCATCTTCACTGAGTGGCATAGGCTATATAATATTACTAGGTGTAAACGAAGCTATTGTTATGTCTAAACCACGCGAGCGGAGCTGCGGGTCCACTAGTAACATATACAATCTTATCAGCAATTTATAGTGTTACAATCGTTGAGTTAGTGTGTATTTCATTGTTATACAGGGTTATTGGTAATTCGACGTATTCCCGTTAGGAGGTGATAGGGGTGACTATTTGTGATAATTTTAACCCCCATATGCATTATGCAAAAGTGAACCATTTTTGAGTTATCGTGGTTTTTAACTTTTTTCAAAATAAGTCGAAAATGCAACATAAAAAATTTATTAAAAAAAAAGTATCAATTTAAATCTAATATTTTCTTTTGATTTATAAAAACGATTAAACAATGCTTATTTATCAATATTTAAACAACAGTTATCGGTCCAACTTTAAAAATGCGAGACGACAAACGATATAATTTCAATATTTTTTGAGATTTTCGTCCACTAAAATGCCTTAAAAACCAAAAAAACTTATATCAAACTTGGCTTGCAGATTGTTTTAAAAACATAACCGTTTTCTTAGCTCTCCAACAAGGCATAACAACTAGGAACTTATTTAAAAAAAACTGGAAATAAACCGATCACAAAGGAAGCAGGCGGAAATTTGTATTCAAAATAAACTTAAGGTCGTTCTTTAAAATTTCCATAAAATTAAATAAAAACAATGCCCAATGTAAATAAAACAAAAAATACAAATTTAAAATAAAATTTAGAACCAGTAAAAGTTTAGTAATACATAGTAACAATTAATAATAAGTAACAATTAAGACATTTTGTAATTTTGCCTAATTAAAGTTCTTGCTCGAAGGGACTTCCCCTATGACGCAAGACGGATGTCCTGCACATTTTGGTGTCTATGTTAGGCGATGACTTGATAGCCATTTTCCTAATAGTTGGATAGCGTGAGGACCCATTCCGTGGCCTGCGAGGAGTCCGGACTTAACGCCGGTTGATTTCTATGTCTGGGGTCACATGAAATCCCTAGTTTACGACGACTCGCCTCTGTGTCATTCGCGGAAGAACTCAAAACAAGAATTATAAACGCAGCAAATTTAACTACTTCGGTAGTTATGTTACACCTCAGAAAAAGAATGAAACTTTGCGTACGCACTAGGGGAAGTCCCTTCGAGCAAGAACTTTAATTAGGCAAAATTACAAAATGTCTTAATTGTTACTTATTATTAATTGTTATTAGGTATTACTAAACTTTTACTGGTTCTAAATTTTATTTTAAATTTGTATTTTTTGTTTTATTTACATTGGGCATTGTTTTTAATTAATTTTATGGAAATTTTAAAGAACGACCTTAAGTTTATTTCGAATAGAAATTTCCGCCTGCTTCCTTTGTGATCTGTTTATTTCCAGTTTTTTTTAAATAAGTTCCTAGTTGTTATGCCTTGTTGGAGAGCTAAGAAAACGGTTATGTTTTTAAAACAATCTGCAAGCCAAGTTTGATATAAGTTTTTTTGGTTTTTAAGGCATTTTAGTGGACGAAAATCTCAAAAAATATTGAAATTATATCGTTTGTCGTCTCGCATTTTTAAAGTTGGACCGATAAATGTTGTTTAAATATTGATAAATAAGCATTGTTTAATCTTTTTTATAAATCAAAAGAAAATATTAGATTTAAATTGATACTTTTTTTTTAATAAATTTTTTATGTTGCATTTTCGACTTATTTTGAAAAAAGTTAAAAACCACGATAACTCAAAAATGGTTCACTTTTGCATAATGCATATGGGGGTTAAAATTATCACAAATAGTCACCCCTATCACCTCCTAACGGGAATACGTCGAATTACCAATAACCCTGTATATGCATGCTTTCTTATGTTGGAGGCAGGGTTGGAGGTGCTGTATGCCTGAAAGTATAGGTAGGTGTTACACCTTGAACGCGCGTTGTTGCTAAGTTAACTAAAGACAGTAGATTTTCACAAAGTAACAACTAATTATTTAATAATGTGTGTTAGGTACGTAATTGTTCATGGGTGTAAGGTGTCCAGGGGGGGGGGTGTCGGGGGGTGGTCGCTCACGTCCGTAGGTGGATACCCAAAGGAAACCCTACACGTACCCCCTGGGTGGTGCTAACGAGCGACAACGTATTACTAGGAGTAATACCAGATGACAGGAGATGGGCAGCAGCGTCTTCTGTGCAAAACAACTGCGGTCACCAACACGCAATGGCCAAGCGTGGTGACTACTGGCTAACACCTCCATATGAAAAAAGTCACTAAGCCCAGACCCCAAGTTCCCGGCGGCCCCGTTCGTCCTGGTTACGGTAGCGGCCAGGGTAACGGCGGGGCCAGGGGCGATAATCTCCGGCAGAGATCCGGCTACCAAAATCTCAAACGGACCCTGCACCTGGCAACATACAATACCAGGACACTGAGGTTAGATGACAAGCTATGTGAGCTGGAAGAAGAGATAGACAAGTTGCACTGGAGTATCCTAGGCTTATCTGAAGTCCGAAGACAGGGGGAGGACACGATAACCCTTAAATCCGGCAACTTGTTCTATCACCGGGAGGGCGAACACCAGTCCCAAGGTGGTGTCGGGTTCCTCGTCCACAAGTCCCTCGTCAACAACATTGTGGAAGTCGGTAGTGTGTCGAACAGGGTAGCGTACCTTATACTCAGAGTATCTAAAAGGTACTCGCTGAAGGTCATACAGGTATATGCGCCGACCTCGACACACCCCGACGAAGAGTTTGAGGTATTGTATGAGGACATCAGTAGAGCCATACATAATACCTCAAAGACTCATTTCACAGTTGTTATGGGGGACTTCAACGCAAGGATTGGCGCGCGTCACGGCAACGAGCAGAAGGTTGGGCCCTTTGGTTTTGGACATCGGAACCACCGAGGCCATATGCTATCTAGCTTCTTGGAGAGGGAGGACCTCTTCATGATGAACTCCTTCTTCAAGAAGAAAGAGCATCGCAAGTGGACTTGGATGAGTCCTAATGGTTCCACGAGAAGTGAAATAGACTTCATCATGGCAGACAAACGGCACATATTTAAGGATGTCTCTGTGATCAGTAGGTTTAAAACCGGCAGCGATCACCGAATGGTCAGAGGCATCCTGAATATCAACGTAAAGCTCGAGCGGTCACGCATGATGAAGTCGACACTCCGCCCCTCAAATGTCCAAATCCAGGGCTCTGAGAACTTTCAGCTTGAGTTGAAAAATCGTTTCGCGTGTCTTGAACCTAGCGTATCAGTGGACGAGATGAACACCAGGTTTGTTACAACTGTCCATGAGGTCGGGTCTAAGTTCTATAAGACCGCCTCCAGAGGTAGTAGATCTCAAATTCTCTCAGAACAGACCCTCAGTCTGATGAGGAAAAGACGAGAGCTATGCGTCCAATCTCCAACCTCAACGTCTGAGTGCAGACGGCTCGATGCGGAGATCTCAGCGAGCAGACGACGCGATTGGCGTTCACATAACGTCAAACGCGTCAAACACACTATAGAGCGGAACCAAGGCTCTAAAGTGTTTGCGCGAGATCAATGCATCGGGCAAAGTCAGCTAACGAGGCTGAAGACCGAGTCCGGTACCATAGTCTCGTCGAAGCCTGAAGTTCTGAGAGAGATTGAGAAATACTACGGACAGTTGTACACCTCCTCGCAAGCCCCAGCTTCTGCTGGTGCTCATGACAAGCGAGCAAAACTAACCCGACACTATACTGAAGATATCCCGGACGTCAGCCTGTACGAGATTAGTGGGGCACTCAAACAGCTCAAGAACAACAAGGCACCGGGTGATGATGGAATCACAACAGAGCTGCTAAGAGCTGGCGGTAAACCCGTCCTAGTAGCGCTCCAAAAGTTGTTCGATTCTGTCATCAGTAGTGGAGCAACCCCGGAGGCGTGGAGCAGAAGCGTGGTGATACTGTTCTTTAAGAAGGGCGACAAAACCCTCCTGAAGAATTACAGGCCCATCGCGCTCCTGAGCCACGTCTACAAGCTGTTCTCGAGAGTCCTCACTAACAGAATTGCTCGCAGGCTTGACGACTTCCAGCCTCCCGAACAAGCCGGTTTCCGAAGAGGCTACAGTACCATGGACCACATACATACGCTGCGGCAGGTTATAGAGAAGACGGAGGAGTATAACCAGCCGTTATGCGTAGCGTATGTGGACTATGAGAAAGCCTTTGATTCTGTCGAGACCTGGGCGGTGTTGGCGTCTCTGCAGCGGTGCCAGATCGACTATAGGTATATCGAGGCATTGAAGTGTATTTACAAAGCCGCCACCATGTCGGTCCGAGTACACGACAGAAGCACGGACCCCATCCAACTGCAGAAAGGTGTCAGGCGAGGGGATGTCATATCCCCAAAGCTTTTCACCGCTGCATTGGAAGATGTGTTCAAGCTTATGGAGTGGAAAGGATGCGGCATCAACATCAATGGCGAGTATCTCACTCACCTCCGATTTGCCGACGATATAGTGATCTTGGCGCGATCGCTGGATGACCTCAGCACTATGCTTGGGGACCTGAACAGTGCCTCACAACGGGTGGGTTTGAAAATGAACATGGACAAGACGAAAGTCATGTTCAATGTGCATGTCATACCTAAACCGGTGGTTGTTGATGGCACTGCTCTCGAAGTTGTCGATGAGTACATTTACCTGGGACAAGTGGTCCAGATGGGAAAATCCAACTTCGAGAAAGAGGTCACTCGCAGAATCCAACTCGGCTGGGCAGCGTTCGGGAAGTTAAGACATATCTTTACATCCAAGATACCTCAGTGCCTGAAGTCGAAAGTTTTCGAGCAATGTGTGTTGCCAGTGATGACATACGGATCCGAGACGTGGTCCTTTACCGTCGGCCTCTTGCACAAGCTCAAAGTCACTCAACGCGCTATGGAGAGAACTATGCTTGGTATTTCGCTACGAGACCGAATCAAGAACGATGAAATCCGTAGGCGAACAAAGCTCACCGACATAGTTCTCAGAGTTAGCAAGTTGAAGTGGCAATGGGCAGGCCACGTCGTTCGAAGGACTGACAACCGGTGGGGGAGAAAAGTCCTCGAATGGAGACCACGACTCGGAAAAAGGAGCACAGGTCGCCCTTCGACTAGGTGGACAGACGACCTGAAGAGGACGGCGGGAAACCGCTGGTTTCAGAAGGCACAGGACCGGTCGGAGTGGTGTCGTATAGGAGAGGCCTATGTCCAGCAGTGGACCTCAAAAGGCTGATGGATGGATGGATGGGTAAGGTGTCCAGTAACTCGTGATTAGGGTCTTCAGATGTATCCGAAACAAGGATATTGAGAAATACCCGTAACTGAAACCGCAAATAATAGTGAAGATTTATAGGTCAATATACTTACTCGGTATAATGCTCTTACGTATTTCTTTGTCTCAAAAAGGATCTACTTAAGGGTTTGAAGGCTTTAGTTAGATACATAATACATATATTAATCTGTACAATGAATATTTTTTCAAAATTGCGATTTAGCGGCATTTAGTTAGTACTTAAAAAAGATATAAAAAGAGTCAAAGAAATGAAGAAATTTAAACAATTTCAAGTCATGATACTGGATGAAATATTTATGCTATTGTTCTTTCTTATGTGAATTCGACGTTTTTATATTTTCAAACTACAAAGGGTTGAAAAGGGGATGAATGTTTTGACTGAAGTGAAGAGAAATATTGTTTGTCCAGGCATAATGTGAAGACAATTTATTCGGGTTAACATGAAATTAAACCTAGAAAGTAAGAAAAAATCCTAGGGTTTCACATGGTTGAGTCTTTCCAGTAATGTTTATGAGGAGAATAAGTAGCAACAATAAACCAAGCTGCCTAAATGTCTCCTAGCGAGCGAAACTGCGGGCGTCCCCTAATAAAGAATAATGTTATTAATATGTATCCTTCAAGGTTCATTAACGTATATTGAACAGTCCGTAATTTTGCCATAAGTAGTTTTTTTTAAAACATCCTGTACAGTTGACAAATACTCGTATGTCTAGGTTTTAGTTTATTTTGCAGTAAAATCACTTTAGGTTAACATTTCGGCTAAACTGATGCTTGTGTCAATTTTAATCATGCCTAAATAACTCCTTTCGTTCCCTACCGAAAACAAAAGAGGTAGAAATATAAATATAAAATACATAGAATATAAATAAGTCCTCAAAATCGTGCGGCATCCGTGTGAGACGTGACACAAACTTTTGGTCATAACTTTTCCCTAATCATACGGAAAACCACGGGGAAATAATAAAACGATCAACAGAATGTACATAGATGAATAAACATCTAAAACATCCCCTAATCTTGCCGTTTGTACAAAATGTCGATTAAATCAATAAATCCAAACAGGAAAATAAAATGTAGAAACACTAAATGTGTACAGTATCTAATTCTAATTTAATTAATTATCTTTAAGTTGCTAGGATAGTATAAATCGCACAATCTTTCGAACGTAATAATTTGACCGCTTCTTGCGGTCCCTTTAAAACAATGTTTTAATCAGATTTCATAAACAGAAATAACAATTTATCAGTAAAAGGACAAGTCTGCTTATTTAATTGAATTATGTAATTACTTAGTGAATCCGTCTTTAAATTATTAAGGTAAAATCTTAGATATAGATAGATATAGACTTTCAAGCAACCCAATTTACGAAGTACCTAGCCGCACAAGCGTAAGCCTCCCCGCATTAAAATGAAACTTACTTTAACTTCAATAGGTAAAGGCAACCCGAACAAAAAAAATATTTATGTTAGACTGCAATAACTGTTGACTATCTTTATTTGGTTCTAGGACGAAAGTATTTGATAGTAGATCTATGTATTACAAAATATTTTCAATTAAATTTTTCACCTATTTAAAATTTAAAAATTTACATATTACATAGGATATTCCGGAATATTTCATTACAGCTACGATTAAAAGGAAGCCATACAATAAATAAATACAAGGAATCCGTTACAACAAGCTACATAATAATTCAAACACTTATTCTTCGATCAATAATGTACATTATTGATCGAAGCACTTATTACTTTATTACTTACACCGTCCCACTGCTGGCACGGGTCTCCCCCACAGACACTGCTGCGGGAGGTCTAGAGCATACTCCACCACGCTGCTACAATGCGGATTGGCGGAGGAGTTAGTGGCCAACGTAATGTGAAACATTTTTGTTTTGTTGGTGCTTTTACGAATCTTTAATATTACTTAACTCGAACAGATTTGTTTATCCTTTGTTGTCCTGTAAAAAAGGAAGGATAGTCACAGTTGTTTTGCTACTACTACTAAGATCGCCTCTAAAGAAGTGTAACCGAAAGTCACTTTTCAACTGGATCACATGTTTTATAAACAACTACAGTCTATAGTCGATCAGAGCGGAATGGATGTGTGCGAAATCCATGTTCTGTAAAAGGTTAAGATATTAAATAAGTAAACCCCTTGTGTATCCACAGACCAATAGCTCCGGAACCAAGAGTACCTGCTTTCACCGTATGTGTAGATACCCTGACATCGCTAAATGTGTAGAGACCCTTACTTCACTATATGTGTAGAGACCCTAACATCGCCGTGTGTGTAGAGACTCAAAGTTTACTATATGTATAGATACCCTAACATCGCCGTATGCATAGAGACCCTAACTTCACTGTATGTCTAGAGACCCTAACTTCACTATATGTGTAGAGACCTTAACGTCGCAGTATGCGTAGATAGGTACCCTAACTTCGCTGTATGTGTAGAGACCCTAACTTCGCCGTATGTGTAGAGACCCTAACTTCGCTGTACGTGTAGAGACCCTAACTTAGCCGTAAGCCTAGAGACCCTAACATCACTATATGTTTAGAGACCCTAAATTCGCTATATGTATAGAGACCCTAACTTCGCCGTATGTGTAGAAACCCTAACTTTACCGTATGTGTAAAGACCCTAACTCATTATCGAACCTTCATAATGGTATTACCGTGTTATGTTACAACTTACAACCAAAACAAGTTACGTAGTTTAGATTAAGTTATAGAGTTATTCACACCGGGGGCAAAGGGGCAATGGATCTTTTGTTTACTGTTTACCGTTTACAGTTTAAAGACAACAATAATTTACAATAATTAATTATTCATTTATCGAGATTATACACTTTAATCCAATCAGATTAAGTTGTTGATTGTATAACTAACTCAGCCAAACTCATAAATAAGATAGAGTAAAAATGCCAGTTATTATACTCAATATTTTAAAAGTTTGCTCGTAGGTGTGTAGATATATTTATATAATATATACACACATATCTATCCAAAGTGTTGTAAAGGGTTGTAAAGGGAGATGAAAGGTTGTATGAAAGTATTGTAATTTTCAGAACTAGAAGCATAAAATTTATATTTTAGGCTGTTGATTAGATATAAATAAATATGGCATTCAAAGTTTGTAAAATTGTTACCCTTAAGGATGTAAAATAAACATACGGGATTGATAAAAAAAACTGAATAGAATACACTACTACTACTTTCACAAACCCACAAACGGCAAATGTTCACGTCAAAATAGGATTCTCCGTGTCAACAAAATGGTGTAGGTAATAATGGAATACAATTGTTGTTTGCTTAGTTGCTAGATATTTTGGTTGAAGATGTAAATATGTAATCACATAAGTAGATACGCTTAGTTCAAGTTCACTTTCAAGTCGAAACATTTTTTGTTTGGAACGCTTTTTCGTTTTTGTCTTAAATAAATAAAAACGACAACAAGTCCTCAAATATCTATCACTCTCGTCAATCGAACTTGATCGACTGAGTTAAGCAAACTCAGGCGCGGTCGTTATTGATGGGTAACCGTTAGTGGCAAAATTTAAGGCAGATTAATAATTAAATTAAATATTCAAAAGTTACTTTAATCTGCTTCTGAAGGATAAACTAATAAAACAAAAATACTATTGAATTTTATATGGAATTATAATTTAAATATCTAAAATATTTGATAAATATTTTTTTGAAAGTTTCGCAACAAAGTAATAACTTTATTTATTCTATGATATTTCAGGGCGTCGCGTCGTCTTGAAAAGGCGTCCTCTCAACAAAAGGTGTGCTTTGGTGACCTTTACAAAGATTTTCTGTGAAACCGCTAATGGAGGGTTATTCAGTACAACCACGAGGGACATCTTTGTTAAAAATTGATGCAAATTTTTTCCTGAGGATGGTGGTTGAAGCGTTTTCTTTGGTGATTTACATTTTTCACTTCTTAGTCACATGAAAAAAATATTTTACCTATAATAATTTTCCTTTTTTCAATTAGCTTTATTACCCACTGTATTTTTCAAGTCTATGTCCAGCAATGGACTAATAACGGCTGTTGTTGTTGTTGTTGTTGTTGTTGATGATGATGATGATGATGATGATGCAGTTCTTTGTATTATTAGCTACATACTCGTACCCTCATAAGTACGAGTATGTAGCTTACTATCACGGTGTCTTTGTGCGGCCCGTAGAAGTAAATAGTGTGCAGAGATTAAGCTCGCCTGTTGTATTTATGTGCAATAAAGTGCTTTCCATTTATTTTCATTATCTGATTCAGGTTTCCTCGCAACGCAATATTTATCCACGGGCAAAGCAACTTACATTTAAGCAAGGGTATTAAGTTTTAATATTGTATTAATAATGTTTTAATAATGTGTTTAAGTTAAGTGTTAAGCGATGACAGCCCAGTGGCTATCGAACTCGCCTCTCACTCGGCACGCATTAATGACTTTTCTAAGTTATGTGCGAATTAAGAAATTAAATGTCACTTGCTATAACGGTGAAGGACACATCGTGAGGACACCTGCATGCTTGAGAGTTGGCCAGCGAGGTGGACTAAGGCCTAACCCCTCCCATTCTGAAAGGAGACCCGTGCCCAACAGTAGGACAAATAAAGGGTTGTGATGATGATGAATGTGTTTAATGTCAATGTACGTTCTCTTCATCTATCCACCCGAAGTCGTCTGACTTCTGATGAATTGTCTCAAGATCAGAATAAATATACGGTATTCACTGCCTATCTTATTGAGGCGACTAAAATGGGCGTTTTAGGGCTACGGTCGACCAGAACGCGGATTGGTGAAGGGGTTAGTGGCCAACAACTAGTGTTGGATACTCTCAAGTCACCCGAAGGTCTTAGACAAGGCTTAAAGTGGCCATTGAAGCACTGAAGCGCTCATGAAATTTCGTCACTAGCGGCCACAGATCCACGAGGGATCAGGTCCGTCCGGATTCCTCTACTAACTCAACTCTTGGCCAACGCGAATTTCTAAGAATGGATTCTTTCCATTTTCCATGTGCGCATACATCTACTCTGAAATTATTCCTATCGTCACTGTCATGAATATACCGACCCTTAAGAAGGCCAGGAGATTGCAATTCCGCAAAATAACCGGGAAAGTGCCTCACAAGAAATATAATACATAATTCCGTAACATACAATATGCATCTTTTGAACGAGCGAAAAAATGAAAGCAAGACATCTACGACTTACGATCAACAAAGAGAAGTTTAATACAGGCTGTGTGAATTTTGGAGTGTTATTTTATTATACTGCCATTAATTTCCGCGCACTGAAAATTTTGCAAGCACCTACATACGTGCTTGCGATGTAAATTCGTTGGCACGATGCAAATGATATGCGTATCGTCGTAATGTAATGAATACTTACGGCCATTTATTATTCGCGTCACGACATACTTTGATGGGTTATTATTCTGAGGCTCGTTGTCGCGAATTAAACGTTTTCTAAAGTACATTGGATCTAAGAAGACCATCAAACCCTGAAATTCTTCAAGTTATTAATAATATCATCGATTCCATCTTCATTAATAATGTAACATTAATCAATTATTATATGACTGCCTGCATTTCCCCGTGACGTTAGACATACGTTTGTAATATAGGTACCCATTTTTCACCAGTAATAGATTTCATACAGAAATACTGAGCATAAACACAAACCAGCATCTACATTTTAATTAAAAGTTATAAAATTCTTTGTTGAACGGTAGATCGAACCCTTTTAGCTTCTCATCAATAACAAATTTCTAGTTTATACGAGTTTCATTTAAGTCCCATATTTTAAAAATAGATAAATATTTGTTCGTGCGTAAATGCCACCAGTAGGTAATTAACACAAATCTGTCTGCAGTAAATTTAAATTGAGTTTTAATCTCACATCAGAACTCTGATGGAAATTATCCATATCAAATGTTTTTTTGTATCAACACTTAATATTATAATAATGCAGAATGGAAATAATGAAACAATGGTTTTATTGCTTTCACCTTTGCTTATCTACTTATGCTTATTATCTTATGTATTCATCTCATTGTAAAGGCTCATTTGTAAAGGCTTTGCCACTTGCTCCCTCCGACGTGGTGGACTGACGAACTGAAGAAGACAGCGGAAACAGTTTGGATTCAGAGGGCGCAGGTGAGGCTTCGATTGAGGGAGGCCTATGTCCAGCGGTGAACCCAAAAAAAAAAAGAATGAATGGATTCAGGAAAGTATTGTAGATTTTTTTAAATATTATTTTATTTATTTAATTTTCATTTCACCTTATAGGCTAACCTAAGCCAACCCTGGGTGGATATACTAAATTACCTTATTAATATTAATATTACATTATTATTAAATACCTACTCAGGATTCAGTAAGTTCTCTTAATCTCACAAAACAAACCAATTCTGGGAACTTAAAACAGGCGAAACTACATTTAACAGTTAAAACTGAAAGTACTGAGGATCTCCTCAGTTCCGTACGATAAAAAAGATTTCCATAGAGAAGTCGCTTGCTAAATAAAGTGTGTTTGGATTGCCGCCATAATTCTGAGAAGGCAATTTACTCCAGCGAGCGGATCTGATAACGAGATTTTTATAACTTATCTGTGATCTTTTGTTTGATTGTGCATAGGATTATAATGAGTGGGCTACAACCCATTAGCGTCAAAATGCAGGGCACGGATCATTTCTCAAAAGAAAGACCTCTTTTTCTTAAATATTACGATTAGGAGGAATGCATTGATGTATATATGTATTAATACTTCGTAAGGACATGGTTAACGCCCATTAGAAAACCGTACAAAAGGCGTAAGCGCCCTAATAATATCACTTTGGGGCCAATGCGACTCAATCCGGTTGATTCTGCAGAGTTTTGAGACGTTTGTTTCATTCGTCATTAAAATGCCAAATTGTGCTGTTACAGGCTGCAAAAATATTAAAAATAATATTAAAGTTAAAAAGATACATGGAATATCGATTCATCTCTAAGTAAGCTTACATTATTTTATTTTCTTGTTTAGCAATTAATTAAAAGCATTTTTTTGTCGCTAACTACGAGTATATTAACATCAAGGTTCCTGGAAGCGCCGCCCCGTGATGCGGTGGCGCTGCTCGCAATAGACGGCAGCAACCATGCACTCACATATTTCGTAACATATTTTTCTTGTATGAGTAACGTATGTGTAAAATGTTCAGATCGGCCAGTCCTTTATTACTTCAATGGAGGTTTTTGGCATATCAAAGTTAAAAAAGGGTATAATGAGGAGGGCTAACACTAACACACTGGTATGACTAACTCTTTTAATTATCTCTTATAGTACACATTTCTATTCTAATTTACCACGTCAGTTACCTGAAACCGTTGTTTCTTTGTTTTTATCGTTAAAGAAGTTTAATCTATAGATAAAAATCCAACTGTTGTCTGTCTGTCTGTCTGTTAGTCTTATCTTACCTCTCACTACTTACTCTTCACGTAAGTGATAATTAAGTATACCCCATACTTAATTAATTAAAATTAAATCCAGAGTAGATCCATTGTAAAATGGCCAGTATGGCCTCGATGCACTTAGTGTTTTAAAGCAAGTTAATGTTGGCACACACGTAAGCGAATGATGATGCATGTCCCGTTTGTCGTATGCGGTGAAGACACTATCTCAGTGGTGATAAATCAGGGATTTAGATAGAGATTAACTCGGATCAAGCTACAGGCTGTATAGATACAACTGATTACATTTTCGCACAGTGTAACAGTTTTTTAAGCAAAATATTCCGCCTTTTATCTTTTTAACCGACTTCGAAAAAAGGAGGAGGTTTTATGTTCGTTTGTTTGTATTATAAGAGAATAGCTAGCATGCAGTTACCTTTCATTTCACTGTCTCCCACTTATGAAAATCTCTGAATTATATAAGCTACTCGTCTTTTTAAATAATATAATATTCATATATATAATATCATATACTTAAAAAATACATGATTTACTAAGAAATCTCAAAAAGCAAGAAATGAAGAAACCATTGCTTTTTCTTCTTTGCGGCTGTGATTTATTATTCTTGGCACATAAAATAGCTTTGCTTGAATTAAGTCACAAACGAATACATAGTTAGAAAAAGTTTGAATTTATAAAAGACAATTTTTATTTGCAAATAGTGATTTTCGAACGTCCAGATAAATCAATCTAAGTTTCCGGCTGTATTTACGCAACATAGAACCATCGAAAGCAATGAAAAAAGCGACGAAGTAGCTTTTTTTCTAAGAAAATCCAATTTAGATCATCACATTGATAAAAGCAAGTTAATACAAATACTGATGAACCTTTCGCGTGCATTGTTCAAAGGTTTTTGTTCGAAGTAAGTCGGACTATCAAACTTTGCAGGTCTTTAAGACGACCATAAGAAGATTTATTAAACGGTAGATCAATGAACAGCGGTGCCAGCCCAGTGGCTATCGAACTCGCCTCTCACTCGAGCGGTACGGGTTCAAACACAAGCGGCACGCACGAATGACTTTTCTAAGTTATGTGCGATTTAAGAAATTAAATGTCTCTTGCTGTAACGGTGAAGGACACATCGTGAGGAAACCTGCATGCCTGAGAGTTCTTCTTATATTCTCGAAGGCATGTGAAGTCTGCCAATCCGCACTTAGCCAACGTGGTGGACTAAGGCCTACTCACTCCCGTTCTGAGAGGAGACCCGTGCCCAACAGTGGGACAAAGAAAGGGTAGTGATAAGATCAATGAATAGAATCGTATGAGGCGACCGAACTTGGCATAGTTAATTTAGTCTATATTTTTTTATTCGCCTCTCAATCCCTGACCGAGTAATCAGTAGGTACATTTACTGTCATATTTTTGCCGTGTAAAATTTTTTTTGTACAGCGAAACTGTTATCAATTATTTACTGAAGTATTATTAGTGCCTGTTCACAGGAAATAGTTGAATCTAACGCCGAAAGTGCCTCTTCATACCTACAAACGACCAAATAACGTATTAAAATGCGGGTTATACGAGTAGTCATAGTCATAGTTCTTTATTTTGTAATATATGTTTTACACGTCAAAAATCTTGTAACTAAGATTTTTGTGTACCAAAAAGGATAAACCGCAGCTTCACTCGCGTAGAATTAGATGAAGTAGTTGCGTTTACACATAGTAATATTATATAGCCTATTTCACTCAGTGAAGATGCAGCTTTCTAATGGTGAAAGAATTGAAATCGGTCCAGTAGTTTTTGTGTGAAAACATTACAAACACATGTTACCTCTTTATACTATTAGAATAGATGATCTGATAATGAACATAATACCGTTTGTCAGTTAAGAAACATTTAAACAACTTGTGGTAAAGCCCGTATAGAGCTGCCGCGTTCAAGAGCAAAGTCGTTAACAGAGTTAGACTTGAACCGAGAAACTATAAATTATCTAAATCCCAGCCAGAGCCAGTCTATGTAAGTTATGTTATTTTTAACAGTAAGTAATTTTAATATGTTACACTTTAAACCGTACTCAGTAGGTACTTAAAAGTTAACGCGATCATGTTTTAGTTTTTCTTATGTGTTAGTCCAATTAGCTGAGAAAGTTAATAAGAACATTAGTTGGTCAGTTCGTATGAGGACTAGGGACTGTTAGTGATAGTTAGTTCTGTTAGTTGGTGTTAGTAATAATCTAGTTAAGAGTTAGTCACGATAGTCTAAAGAAGGGTTACCGGAAACCACACCTTTCCAACATACCGCGAACCATAGTTCTGTTGTTTTAAAATCTAGGTACTAGGTACCGTAGCGGGCGGTGGTTCTGCGGGTGAACTCTGGTATATGGAACTAAATAGGCTTCATATAAAACTTATTTGGTTACCACCTAATGTTCTTATTAACACTCACGGCTAACCGGACTACCTGTCCCAATTGAAACGGTGGTGCTTTGTGCCCTTTCGATATCCTGTGCAATTTTTTTGATTCGTCACCTTGTGATTCTTACATGACATGATAACCAGCGTGTATGTATACTTGGTACTCAGGCCCGGTTAAATAAATTATTTATATAATTCAAGTGTCCACTTTCAAGCTTATCTTTAACACAGAAGCATTGTAGTGCCAGTTGTCAGTCAGTCACAGTTGTCATGGGCGGCAGCGGATGGGTGGTGCTGCAAGCTCGTTTGCTATCTTGTATCCATAAAAAAAGTGTTTTTCGCTCAATGTATTCCAGTGAGTGTACAGTTAAGGGTGCCCAAGTTGTTTCTTCTATACAAGACACAAATCAAACAAAACAGACGATTGTACACTCACAAACTCGCTGTAGGTACGCAATGTGGCCGTGGTGTAGGCTATACAGAAAGCAACGCGATCTAACATAATAACCCGGTACATATAATTTATTTAATTATTAATTTATTTATTTATGGGAAACTTACAGCTGAATGAAATACATTTACAAATACATCATAGATACATGAAGGCCAATTAAAAATTTCCAAAGATAGGTTTTCGAATTACATGAGACAGACATACGCACAGATAGCTAACAAATTACAAGAAGAATGTGCAAAAATAATGCAAAAAAAAAGAATTGTTTATATGAACTTAGTAGGTACTTCCTACCTACTTATTATGATGATGAAAGGAACTAGGATACTAGAAAAGCAGTATGTAAGTAAAATCATTTAGTAAATTGTAATCCATTTTTGGCTTTAGTATATCATATTATATTGTATAAACTATTGTACCTACTTTTATCGCTGTTGGATTGCCTGATAAATAAATAAATAAATTATTAATAAAGAACTGTGCGGCCATAAGCCGTTTTAGAATTATCTACGAATTAAAAATCTAGTGGAATTTGAACCTACCCGCCGTGAACCGCGGTCCGGTAAGGGTCACTGACCACCTCGCCATGGAGGCATCAGTAATCGAGCACACTTAAGAGGACACCAGTCGACCGTCACTTTTGAAGAATAGGTTTTTACCAAAAATATTGCCGTCGCGCTGACCCCCAACCTTACCCCTAAGCGTGCGATAGAGAGAAGTGCAGTCTCGAACTGATTTTACCTACGTAAAATTAAGAAAATCGTCCTTTCGTAATCCCCTGTTTCCTCCTCGAAATCTAGACCGATTTCAATATTTCTTTCAGTTAAAATGTAGAACAGGGTCTAAGCTATGCCCGTACGTTTTGCTTTTTTGGGATATGTTAGTAATTACCAGTTTGCTTGATGTTTGAAAATGTATGTAAAAAAAGTCGATTTTGTTGATTTTAAAAGATTTTTTTCTCTTCTATTAAGCAAATTATGAAAAAAAACAAAACGTACAGGCATGGCAGAGGTACGTATAAATCGTATGGTATTTTTTTCTCTTCTGTAACTTCTTTATCCTAGGAGGAAACAGGGGACTACGTTTGTATGGAAAAAGTGTCGACTCATATCCTCTTAACCAAACAAAAACAAACAATTTAAAAAAAAATCAGCCTTGTCTGTGTGGAAGGCCCGTGCCCAGCAGTGGGACGTGTATGGGTCGCAGCAAAGCTGATCAGCCTTTTGGCTTTCCCGTTAAAAGGATGTGCAAGGTATAGCTACAAGCTATCCATATAGGCTACCTGCTGACTGAGGGAGGAGAGTTTGTCCACTGCGCTGCTCCAATGCGGATTGGTGGAGTGGGTGTGAATAAATAATAATAATAATAAATATCTTGGACATTCTCACACACAGCCATCTAACCCCAAAGTAGGCGCGAGCCTGTAATATGGGTGTCAGAGACTCATATACATACATAGATATTTTTAAATACATACTTAAATAGATAATATTAACATCCAGACACAGAACAAATACTAGTGTTCGTCACGCGAATATTAGTCCTGAGTGGGATTCGATTTTTTATATAAAATTCTCTCGGGGCAGTACCAACACCACACCCATTTCTGTCTTGTAATAAATTGTTTTCAAAGTAATCGTGCTCTAATTTGAACTATTTTTGCCGTTTACACTTTGTGACATTATTCTTAGTCCTCAAGGGTAGCAACGCATCTATGATCTACTTGGAACGGTACTTTTATCGTTATGGGACAATTACTTACACTGACTAACAGGACTTATCGTAGTAACATTCCCTGGTCCTATGGTCCTCATACCTACAAAAGTGCAAGCTAACTCCAACTAATGTTTTCAAATAACTGGACTAATTCTCCATGTTTCTTTTTGTGATTTGTTGCATGTTCGTTAGCTATCCTATCACCACCACCACAACCCTTTCTTTGTCCCACTGTTGGGCACGGGTCTCCTCTCAGTGGAGGGATTAGGCCTTAGTGCATCACACTAGCCAAGTACGGATTGGCAGACATCATTTGCCTTCGAGAACATAATGAAGAACTCTCAGGCATGCAGGTCTCCTCACGATGTGTCCGTCACTCCGTTAAAGCACGTGAAGATAAGATAATGTTGCAGTGACAGTAATCTCTTAAATCGCACATGATTTAAAAAGTCATTGGTGCGTGTCGCTTGGATTTGAACCCGGACCGCTCGAGTGAGAGGCGATCATAACCCAGTGTTCAGGGTTCAAACGCGACAGAAATTATTGTAGTGGTAATACAGTCGCCCGGGCAAACTCTGTATAGATTCTACATAGGTTCTACTACTTACAATTTTTTAGAAACATTTATTTATGTAATCTTACATATTATTTAACGTACGTACTTTTAAATTATACATCTAGGCGATTAGCCTGACTCTTGATCTTGACATAGGCCTATTATTCTAATAGAAACTCGCTCAAACCGATGATTTCAGGCTAGGCGAAGATTCATTGTGCACATATTTAGTACCTAATACTATCTAAGTTCCTAATCTCTGTCAAGTGGAAAATATTCAATATTAATTTTAAAAATATTGAACATTAGATATATTAAAAAAAAAAGTACTTACAAAGGAAACTTTGCAACTCCAAAAAAATATTTTAGACGTTCAACTTTTCACAGACTCATAATCGGGTTTAAATTTCGAATGTCACAAATTTAAAAGTTGCGCTCTAAACCGTCGAATAGTTTTTAACACATCGGAACGATGAAACTTTTGAAGTGGATCGAAAAGTGAATGATTTGCGCGCGCTTTGCACTGAATGAAAGACCGAGTCGTGTAGACGAGGCAGAAGCTTGAACGAGACTGAATTTCTCATTGCTCTGTCGCCGCGCTGTTGATGTTACTAGCAAGCGACACTGATAATATCGAAGATTATCATGAATTTTATAGACATTATAATCATAAACGGACGGATAAAATTCTTTATTTAAATTTTATTAGCTGAACAGAAGCGTGATACTTTACGGATTTCTATTTCAGTGTGAATTACGAAAGTATTGAATCAGTCAGCCTGTTGATTTATGATAGAAGTTTTCCGATATACATGACTTGATAAGAAAATATTAGACTAGTGTAAGCATAGTTGACATCGAGAAACTCTAGATTAAAATATAACAGTTCGTAATAGATAAACTTTTTCGTCTGTAGTGAACTATATACCTATTCATTCACTTGTATTATGCTTATTTTATACTTAATTGATACAAAAGTTAAATTATTAATTTTTATTAAGACATTTCCAAACATACTAAGACATTTTATCTACAGGGGCTATGTATGACTGCCTACTTCTTCGGAAAAATACAGGCGTGATAATACATTTTAATAAGTTATATTCTCATCTGTCAGGCTTTCATTCTAGATCCCAGATTCCATTTCTTCTAATTTCATACTAAATATAACAGTATTCTTTTATTCATTTGATTGTATATGTTACCGGCAATCTGTATAACCTGGTATTCTATAAAATACCGAATGCATAACCATGCATAACCGAAATGCATGATATGGATAACGTTACCGTATTACCCCATACACGCGAGGGTTTGCATGGGTTTGTATGTCGGTTATGCATGCAAGGTTATAACCGATACACCTGGAGAAGACAGCGGGAAACCGCTGGATTCAGAAGGCACGGGATCGGCAGAAGTGGTGCCGATTGAGGGATGCCTATGTCCAGCAGTGGACCTTGAAAGGATAGTGGAAAGTTTAATAATTCCATTTGTTTATGTCACTCGAATGTATGTGAATGTAAACAAAAGAAAAACCATTTCACAAGTCAAGCCTGTAAATAATGAGCTCTCGTTACAACCATAAAAATAAACAATGCAATATAATAGAACAGGCCTGCAATTGAAACAGAAGTTTTCAAATAAAGATCCCGACTCACACGACAAGCTTGGAGCTCCAAACAAACGGACCCAAAGAAACTCCTTATCTCGTTTTAAAAGATCTCCAATACTAAAAAGTCGATTAAATTCTTCTTGAAGAATCCGGAAAGTAATTATCTACAGCTGTTCATTTTTCGATGAATCCTTCCATTCGAGAAAAATGAATCGACATTCGATTCATTTTCCGCTTATTAAAAATTTAATAGGTACCTCCTTTGATCGTACTACCTTCAATATGTACTTTCTACTTAGTAGAGCTGGTTTAAGAATCCTTAGGAAGAAATCCTTAATCCACTATTGTTGTGTTAGGTATGGGTTCAGGTTTTAACGAAACTATTTTTAGTAATTAATTATTTTATTACTTACAATGCACGACAAGAATACTCGTTGTACAAACCAACCAAAGAGAAGAGAGAGAACATAGATACAAAATTTGAAGGACACCCAAAGGCCAAAGATAATTAAACTTAATGCCAATACATGAATATGTTAAATTTTCTATTAACTTATCAACACTCCCACTAAAATTTAACACAGTTCAAAAACATTCATTACACAAGATCTGATCCCTTAAATAGGTAAAAGTTTGAGTAGGCAATGCTTTTGTCATTATATCTGCTAATTGACATTTACTCTGAATGTAATTAATTTTAATTATACCCAACTCAACCTTTTCCCGTATGAAATTATATTTAACATCAATGTGTTTTGTTCTTTTATGATATACAGGATTGTTTATCAACTTTATTGCACTCTGATTGTCCATATATAAAGTTATACATTTAAAACTTTCACCTAAATCAGCCATGAGTTGCTGCAACCATAAAATTTCTTTTGCAGCTTCACAACCAGCAACAAATTCAGCTTCAGTTGTGGAGAGAGCAATGGTCTTTTGTTTTTGACTGGTCCAGGTTACTGGGCCATTATTCATTTTAAAAATATAACCTGTTGTAGACTTGCGTGTGTCTAAGTCACTTGCAAAATCAGAATCTGAGTATCCAATTAGATCATTACTTTCTCCATACTTAATACACAAATTCTTTGAGATAATTAAGTATTTTATTATACGTTTTACAGCATTGACATGTTGCTGATTTGGATTATTGACATATCTACTCAATAAATTGACAGAAAATGATATGTCAGGTCTCGAGACAGAAGATAAAAACAACAATGAGCCTATGGCCTCTCTATAAGGAAAATCAATAACATGCTCATCTACAATTTTTGAAATTATGACATTTACATCTGCTGGGGTACTGACAGGGTTGGCATTATTCATACAAAATTTATCAATAATTTGTTCAATATAATCCTTTTGATGAACATAAATACAATTATTTATTCTTTCTATTTCCATGCCCACAAAATATTTCAGATTTAATACTTTGATTTTAAATTCTTGTTTTAAATAGTCAATTATTTCTTGAATTAGCTGTTTACTTGAAGATATTACAAGAGCATCATCTACATAAATTATTAGGAATACTTTAGTATTATTGAAAATCCCTATATAAATACAATTATCAGCCTGAGATTGTACAAAACCATATTTTAACAAAAAGTTAGTGAATCTTTTGTTCCAGCAGCGAGATGCCTGTTTTAGTCCATAAATGGATTTATTTAATTTTAATACATTATTTTTGTTTACTAAAACACCCTCAGGTACTTCTATATATATATCTTCCTCAAGAAACCCATTCAGAAAAGCTGTTTTAACATCAAATTGAGTAATATTCAAATTATATTTTGCTGAAATAGAAAGAAGGATTCTTATAGAGTCATACCTTGTCGTCGGCGAGAAAATCTCTTGATAGTCAAGATCTTTTATTTGACTGAACCCACGTACACATAAACGTGCCTTATAACACACTTGATTATTATCATTCCTTTTTAAAGCAAAAATCCACTTAGTAGAGAGGGTTCTCTGCCCAGATCTCTTAACAACACTCCATGTGTTATTTTCCTTATGTGCTTCCAATTCTTCTTTAATCGCTTCAGCCCATTTATATTTTTGTGGACTCTCTATTGCTTCTTGATATGTTTGAGGTAAACAAAGCTCCACAAGGTTAACTTCAAATCGTCTGTTGCTGCGAGGTCTCAAGGTTACATTTGTATGTGATATATCTTCAATTTCTTGAGATGGCTCATATGATAGATCATTACTATTGCAACTTAACATGCTGTCTTCTGTTTCTTCTACCAGTGTATCATCTGTTTGGCTTACTTCCATTTCATTCTCATGAATCACTTCCTTTTCAACATCATCAATATATATTTGTGCAATATTTTTTCGAACATCTGGAACTTGGAACTCATCAAATATGACGTTCCTCGATATCTTTATAGTTTTCTTATTTATATTGTACATTCTGTAGTTATTGTTGTCATATCCAACTAAAATCATTTTCTCACTTTTTTTCTCCAATTTTGTTCTCAATTGATCAGGAATATGAACATACCCAATACTACCAAACACCTTTACATGGCCCAACTGAGGTTTGGTGCCATTCCAAAGCTCAAACGGTGTTTTATTTGGAGTCTGACTAGAAGAAGTTCTGTTTAATATGTAAACTGCACAGTTCACAGCTTCCGCCCATAGTTCCAGGGGCACATCTCTTGCATACAACATGGAACGTGCACTCTCCATTATGGTTCTGTTTTCTCTTTCTACACGTCCATTTTGCTCTGGTGTGTATGGAGCAGTTAGCTCGTGAACTATTCCTTCTTTTTCTAGATATTCTTTAAATACCTTGTTTACATATTCTCTTCCGTTGTCTGTATGCAATATTCTGACACTATGCATGAATTTATTTTTGACAATACTGTTATATTTCTTAAAAACTTCCAGCACATCACTTTTGTTTTTAATAAAATAAATATGCCTGTAGCTTGTGGCTCCATCTTTGAACAACACAAAATATTTCATTCCTTGAACTGATGGGTGGCTCATGGGTCCACAGATGTCGCTGTACACCAAATCACCTGGCTGCAGTTTGCCTCTAACTGATTTATGAAATGAGAACCTGCATTGCTTTCCATACATACATGCCTCACAAATGAAATCTTTTTGATCATCATCAGTTATTTTCAAGCCTTCAACCACACTATTAGCACTCATGTTTTTAATTTCTTTTAGGTTAATATGTCCCAGGCGTTCATGCCACATTTTGATATTATTATGATTGTTTTGAACCAAGTTACAAGCATCTGGAATCACTGTTTTTATTACCAGTTCATACAAATTGTTTTCTTTAATATTTGCAGTCATCACTACTTTGTTGTTTTTGTAAATCAAAGCACTTGTGTTCTCTTTTACAATGGTATAATTTTTTCGTATTATGACACCTTCTGAAAATAAGTTCCTTCTCAAACTGGGAACATATAGTACACTCTGCAGTTCACCATTCTCCCACTGTCCATCTACATACCTCTTTATCAACACTTTTCCAATGCCAGATACCTCAACAGATTGCTTGTTTCCTAAAGTTAATGATTTCTGATTACATTCAGATAATTCACAGAAGAAATCCTTTCTAAATGTCATATGTGCTGAAGCACCACTGTCTAAAATCCAACTGTTTTCTTCGTAATTATGAGAAGTGTCTTCCACATTGAATGCTAACATATTATCTACGCTTTCATGCTGAGGTTTTTTCGCTTTAAATTTTCTAGGTAGACGACATTCTCTAGAGAAATGGCCTCGTTTTCCACAATTATAACATTCAAATCTATGTTTGCCGGCTTTATTTTGATTCATACCACTTCCACTTGCCACATTCAGCTCTTTTTGCTTAGGCTGGTTCTTTCTAGAAACAAGAAGCGCTGTTTCTTGCTCTTCCATAGATGATAAACTTGCTTCTTCGTCTAAAAGACGAGCAGTTAAGTTCTCTAGAGTCTGTTTTGCCGGATCAAGAGACATCCAAGCTTGACGAAGTGTTCTATATTTAAGTGGCAAAGTACCAAGTATTTTGGTGATTATGGCCATATCACTGACACTCTCGCCACTTTCCTTCAATTGTTTCGCTAGGGTTTCCACTTTGGATATGTGTTGTGCTACACTGTCACCTTCTAACATTTTATATTGATAAAATTTTTCATGTATCAACATTTTACACAGTTCGCTCTTTTGTTCATATATCGACTCGAGTTTTGTCATTATATCTTTAGCCGTTTCACAGTTTTCTATCAATGTAATTTGTTTGAAATCCATTGAAGAGGTTATTATATACATGGCCATGCCATCATTTTTCAACCACTCTGAACTGTTAGTTTCAGGTTTAGATACTGAAATATCGATTCCCTTAGCCTTTAAAGCACATTTAATCTGAAACTTCCACTGTCTGAAGTTATTTCCGTCAAATTTTTCCAAACTCATGGAACGTGCAGGATCCATTTTGAGGTTGGTTCTACGACCGGTTCTACGTATGTATTTGACAACTTTTCTTTGCCGTTTTCTTTATTTACAGAGTATCCTGGGCCCATAACCTGTTGTGTTAGGTATGGGTTCAGGTTTTAACGAAACTATTTTTAGTAATTAATTATTTTATTACTTACAATGCACGACAAGAATACTCGTTGTACAAACCAACCAAAGAGAAGAGAGAGAACATAGATACAAAATTTGAAGGACACCCAAAGGCCAAAGATAATTAAACTTAATGCCAATACATGAATATGTTAAATTTTCTATTAACTTATCAACAACTATCAATTATAACATGGATGTAACACATTACATTCCCAATCCTGGACACAGATCTCCTCTCACAAATAAAAAGTCTCGGAGCGTACTCCAACACATACTCCATTGCCGGAAGGTTTTTGGCCACCAAGATTGTCGGATGATTTTAGGAAGCCTGAAGACCTGCGACATGGCTTAATACTATTAACTGCGATAACAACCGGGACCGATGATATAAAGTGCCCTTTAAAGTACGGAAATGGTCAGGGTCAGCCCAACACGACTGGGAAACGAGGGAAGGTGGCAATGGCAACCATCGCCACGGTCCGTCCCGTCGCGGTCGGTAGGAACCCAAAAACGCAGATCGTTCTAGGTCGTTTTCAGACCGATAGCAATCTCCGATTTTTTTACAAGATGGCAGACTGTACGAGCCGCAGCCCGTTGTGTAGGGCTAGCAACAAAAGTAAATTCGTAAAAGAAAGAATTACGAATTACTCTCTAGTTTGAAGCTAAATTTCAGCTACAAGGCTCTCACCACTGTTTTATGAATAAAACCATCAAACTGTGTCGATCATCGACATTAAAATGAAGAAGAAATAAATCTCGAAGTCGATCATTTAAACTAAGTTTGTTTTCATAAATACAGTCAGAACTAATTGCATTGAGTTAATACTGGTACTAATGCTAATCGACAAAGAGCGTGAAAAGTAATTGCGATCTACTACAGCAATTATAAATAGAACTGCGTTAACATATCAAAGATAAAATGTTATTTTAACTGACTTCGAAGAACTTTATTTTTATTTTTACTTTATTTCGAGTAAGTATCATAGTAACGACCACTAGTCTTCCGCAAAGTATTAACTAGCAAATATTAACTAACTTGGAACAGCGACGTATTTGCATAGTGGAACTTGCCAAGTCAGCAGTGGACTTTAGATTGTGTGTTACATAATGTTCCATTCAGGTAACAGCTGAAGAAAACCGCAGCACTGCATTCTGATGAGGCCCGAGAGTCGAGAAGTCTAATTCGTCGCTAAAGTGTTACTAAACTACGTACTTAGTTTTAAAACATTACTTTTTTACTAGGAAAAAAGGTATTTCACGTTTCTTCATTTTACAAGTTTATAGAAAGACTTTTGTATTTGTATTTAACGATGGGAGGATAGCTGTCAGACACAACAAGCTGAATGTGGTATAACCCAACACTACCACAACCCTCTTTATACCACTGCTGTCACTGCTGAGCAAGTCTCCTCTCGAATTGGCAGGGGTTAATAATATATGCCATAATCTACCACGCTGGCCATGTGAGGAAAACATTGTAAAGAATTCTCAGCTTTGTTAGATTTTTTCGCGATTGAGCTCCAAATAAACATATATCCCTCAATCAATCCTCACAAATCACATCCATATCGCATTAATAATGTAGGATAGAGTAGGATGACAGATGCATGACTATTTCGAAGAAGCCTCGTATACTATTATCCCGGAACACAATTTCAACCGACCGAAATACAAAAACACGGAATTATAATTTGGGTTTCGCAGAGTTCGGGGAAAATATTTGTTGTTATAATACCATCTAACATCGCTAGTTTAATGCTTCCAACAAAATACTTGAGGTTAGGCCGAGTCCCGCTCGCACCACTGACTTTTGAAATTCATGGGCGTATAATAGATTAATTTCCTTAGGAAAACAAAGAGGAACGAGGCTAGAATCGATTATAATGCTGTTTGGGTTATTTAAATCAGCACCCAGCTCTGATCCGTGCATGACCTATCAAAATATTTGAAAGAAGGTTACAAGCATGTTTGCAGACTCCGGACGATTTGTTAAAGGATTATGAATTCGACCCATAGTACCAGATGCCTAATACCAGATTGGCATACGAAAATTGGATACTCAATTGTTTGCTTTTTGTGTTGCCATCTATGAGAACCTTTTTTAAAAGATGCAGTACCACTCATCCGGGGTCAGAGACATTTTCATAGAATTTTAGCTAGTCTTAGAATTTTTGTATTTAGGGTTTCGTGTCCAAAGGAATATGTGCTGTCTGTCTGTCACAGGGTCTGTTCTGTCACTGTGGAAACGAAATGAAGGTTTGTCAGAATGCGTGTTACTGTTGCCGCAATAAGTAATAAAAAAGAATCAAGTCAGATCCTAACTACAAGTAGGTAACTTTAAAAAATCGCTAAAAAACTTTTAAACTATTTATTAAAAGAAACAGCTGTAACATAGCGTGAAATAAATTAACAACCATACCGCGTGATGTCAAGACTTAAACACGGTTCCGCTTTTAACATGCTAAAAAAACAAACTTGCTGGGACATAATAATATGCTCGTCTAGATTTATTTATTTACATTTTATTTATTTATTTTATAATACATACATATTGTACACATATTTGACAGGATAATTACTTTATTGTAATGTTTACAGACGGCGGATTTAGCATGCATCCTGCCAGTCAAAAGGATGCAAGCGATGGTGGCAATGAGAGTTAAATATCTCATTCATGATCGTATGAAAATTGAAATCAAATTTAAGTTTGCTTTTCATACCTACCTACTTATTTTCACAAAATATTTTTTAAACCAGCCAGGCGGCGTGAGATTTAATTTCACAAGGGATGCTTTATATGTCGGACCTTTTGTGGCGGTTATGATATTATGTTATTCATTCATCATTTTTCTGTTATCTTCAAAAAAGTGATATTAATTTAAACCTCTTTTGTAGTAAGTATCAGTGGAATTTTTTGTTTAAGCGGAGAATTTATCCTGGTCATGAATAGCATCTAACGAAATTCTTGTAAAAATACATAATATTTAAACACAACGATATGGCAACCATGGGAGGCATTTGTCCAGCAATGGCACGAAAGGAGTGCAGAACGCAAACATTTATAAATTATGATAATATGATACACTAGTGGACGCCCGCAGCTTCGCTCGCGTGGAATTAGACATTCACTAACTCCAAAAACGGCAAAGTTTCATACTAACTTTGCACCCCCGTTTGACCCCCCTAGGGGGTGAATTTTCAAAAATCCTTTCTTAGTGCTCCCCTACGTTATAAAAGGAACCCCTGTGCAAAATTTCAAGTTTCTAACCCTTATAGTTTAGGCCCTGTGTTGATATGTCAGTGAGTCAGTCAGTCAGTCAGTCAGTCAGTCAGTCAGTCAGTCAGTCAGTCAGTCACCTTTTCCTTTTATATATATAGAAGATTATACAGTTTTATGCTCATTATAGCTCTATTATTACATTAGGTTAAACTGCTATACAAAAAAGAAAATTAGTTATCAAATATACCTCGTACCGCAACCAAAGATAGCTGTGTAGCGACTATTGCTGGGAATGAAATAAATTCTCAGTTGTCAAAAAGTTAGTGATAAACAAATTGATTGTTTGCATTGTGCAAAAATAGTAATTATTATTTTAACTTAATTCTTCTTAACAACCCACGCAACGTATTAAAAAAAACCTACAGTCGAACATATAACTTCCTCCTTTTTTCAGGAAACCATGGTGACGATGTCACGGGCATCAGCCAGTATAATAATAATAATACGTGAAGCAAGAACTTTGCATCCATTTTTACGAAAATTGCGGGAAGTGTATGAAATTTGAATTTATTGAAATCGGTTTATAAGAACTCATTATTATGTTGATACAAAAATATAATCTCAATATGAGTACGTATTTATACGATTTTTTTTTTTAAATTATTTTATTACAAATTTCACCTTTAGGTAACTGACAGGGGAACAAGTGGAACAATAGTCTCAGGTCATCCTGCAGTGCCAGATGTGGATAATTATCGCAACTGACCTCAGCAACCCTATGTCATTAACACTAACTGCAGGATTTTCGTGTCTCGTGGACGAAATGTTGTAGGGTGCTCCGGTTAACGAGTTTTGTTCTAGTTGTGATTTAACGACGGTGAGCGAGTAAAATAACAACAAAAAATACTGTAGGAAAAACTAGGACTTGTCGAATGAAATGGTGCCGAATGAAAGAACGAAAGGAGCGAACGAAAAATTTAATCTCACTCTCACTCTCTCTCATCGTCACCTATACAGTTGAATTAGTGTTGTTTAATCTACGATAGTTGATTACAAATACTGTTTGATACTTCTGTATATGGAACAAAATAGGTTTCATATAAAACCTATTTGGTTTTGGTTTGGTAGGTAGTAACAACACACACAACACTTTCCAGCCGGAGCACAATCCATAAAATGAGTCAGCTAAATGGGTGTATTAAATACTGCAATAAAACATAAGGATATTTCCCTACTCGTTGTAAAACTTTTTGTTTTCCTGACCCGCCGGAACTCCGATTTGTCTTGTATGTACAAGCTCAGTGGGCCGGCATGGCCGGAGGGGTCCAATGACAATAAAGCTAATGTGAAGACATCGCTTAAAACACCGTATGTAATTATTCTTATTTTTTGGGTGCTTACAATGTTATCTGTGTAGGCCCGCAATTTCTAGAGAGAATCCTCGTGCAGGGTTGTAGTAAAAAGCGCTTATTTCATCTATACAAATGCACCTTAACGACCAAGTATGGATTAGCAGACTTTGCACGCCTTCGAGGTAATTAAGACTTTTTTCATGCATGCATGTTTTTTCACTATGTTTTCCTTAATGCGTGTCATAAACGTACGTAACCAAAAAAATCGAATTTTATCGATACCTAAATCGGTCTTCCCACGGTCCTAGATTTTGCTGATTATCACGGACGGCCGAAGACTCCGGATAGACCTAGACGCACCGCTACGAACTTGAGAATTGAGACGACATAATCTATCCACGGTGCGCCTTGCGCGTGAATCCGCATTCGACCGCAAAATCACGCACCGTGGGAAGCCGCCCTAAGACGCCGATTGTTTAAAGGAAATGTTGGACTATTACCGTCGATTAACATTATTTATTTTACAGATTTAGGTACCTTATATGCTTCTAACGACCTCAGAGGCAACATCAAAGAGAGGAGAATAAAGCGCTGAGAAAAAAACAGAAGGAACAAACAAAACAAGTTGATGGGTTACAGACATAAATTCCGCCGACCATCAAGGAACTGTAATGATTCTGTGTTTTCACATTGAAGTTTTTTCCTCTTAGATCGACCGTTCAACTTTGTTTGTTGATTTCGTTCTTTTTATGAATATAAGATAGTACCTAAACGAGTAGGTACATATGCAGTACCCAGCATATCTACTCGTACTACTACACCCATACCCATTCAATGCCGCTTATGAGAATTATCACAGACTATGAACAAGATTAAATCCAATTGGTCAGCTTAGTTGACCAAGGCCTTACCCCTACCATTCCAAGGGATACCAGTGGCCAACAGGGGCCAATAAAAGGTTGTGATTTTGATGTTCATGTGTATACTTACACGTTTGTGGTACCCTAAACGAGCCAAGCATGCAGCACCCAGCTTCTACCGTCCATGACATTCGTGAGAGATCCAGAACAATGTTTACAAAATACTAAGTCAACATAGGCGACCTCACCCTTTCGTCCCAGCAATACTGGAGATAAACAACTTGTTGATCCTATTCCGTGACGCATTACAGCGAAGTATATACTTAGAGAGTTCTGTCATCTACACATAGATGGCGCTGTTCCCAGATTTACGTTAAGCACAAACAGGATACTTTTTCAGTGTAGTACCTTATTGTGGTTTTGTTCTGTTGTATAGGTTATAACTGGTATATGAGCGTAATGATTGAGTTATGAACCTTATAATTACTACGTAGTACTTGCCGCGTTGGTGTAGTGGTCGCAAAAAAAGCTAAGGTCTGCTTCGATTTTCGGGTCAACCACATTTGCCGGATACTTGCGGACGTAATTATAAGGTTTATGTTGCCCCCTTATGAAAATGATCATATTTTATACTTTCTTCCCTGATTAAAGGTTTACACATAATATTGACAAGCCACACACAAAAATTGTAAAAAAATCAAATACAGAAAGTTAAAATAAAAAATCAAATGCTGATTTTAAAAGCTTTTATTTAACTTCACTCGTATGTATGTACTCGTATGTCCTGGAATCTTGCAATCAATATTTCACCCACTTCCACTGAAGCTATTGAGCTGAAATTTGGCACACATATTAGGTTCCGATGACAATGCAATAATATGGTACTGTCGAACTGATCTGATGATGGAGCCGGAAGATATTAACTGGAACTTCATGATGGAATATCGTATCATAGTCGTGTTTGCACTTGTGGTAAAGTCTTGTAATGAACTTTGACCACGATTAGGTTTCAAGGTCAAGTTATAAAAGCTTTTTAAAAAAAAAAAATTTTTTACAGTATAATTAATTAATGTTGTCTGCAGCAGAGATTGAATAACTGTTTTATATCTTACATTGTTTCTCTTCCTACGTCTGTGTCTGACACGCTGTCACCCTCGCTCGGAAATAAAACCTGGAGTTATATTTTTGAATCACTCGCGTGACTCAATTGCTCGACTGCGACAAGGAAATACCGTACTATTTATTCTATTGCTCGGCCCTTTACTCGAGTGTTTAAAATACCACCCAATGAATTCTAGTGACTCAAAAACACGGATTTGTCTCTGTTGATCGATATGACTCGTAATTTTTCACTCGTTCGGCGGCGAGCGATTCAAAAATAGAGCTCCAGAGCTTTTTATATGCTTGGTATATGTATACGTATAAATAAAGGTATGTATCTAACGGAATCTTTGAACTTGATTTTCGCCCTGTTCAAAACGTAAGATTAATTGGAACTTTGCACACTTATCAAAGACCGATGACAATGCAATAATTTAAAATTATAATATTATTTAAAAAAATAATTTATAATTTAAAATTAAATAAATTGAAATGTGTGCATTTTAGTGCGGTACAAAATCGTGTTTTTTTAGTTTCTTAAACGGTGTAGTTATTTTATGCAAAAAAACTTCGAGGTCTTGGCACAGAATACATAATAGTACAAGTAGTTAATGATACTGTTGCACTTGTAGAATCAACTCTAGCGCACGATTGGGTTATGGTTTTAAATGGTACATTAGGTATAATATAACTATAATATTATTAAGCTGTGATATAATAGATACAAAAAAAAACTAACAAAATGCTTAATACCTACACAGCATTTGCTGCTACAGAGATGCTACAATGCTAGGCAATGGTTTTTTGTGCATCCGGTTTTGTCGCGTAGTTCGGGTGATGACGAGACAGAGATTTTGAGGGAGAAATTAAACTATAAGTAATAAAGTAATGATAATATATTTAGTTATTATACATATAAATTTATTTATCAATAAAAATTATACCGTTAAATTTTTTTTTTTTAAAAAAAGCTTTTTAAAACTTTTTTTTTATTTTCATGCATTGTCATCGGAACCAAATATGTGTGCCAAATTTCAGCTCGATAGTTTCAGTGGAAGTGGGTGAAATATTGATTGCAAGATTCCAGGACATACTTACATACATACGAGTGAAGTTAAATAAAAGCTTTTAAAAACAAAATAAAAATCGAATTGAATGAAGCGAATACCATCACTCCTTGTACCTAATCTAATACTGTAAATATAAGTAGTAATTATTAATAACGGCCATAGCCCAATGGCACTCGTCGATTCAAAGTGATCGAAATAGTTAAGCAACGACGGGCGCGGTCGGTTTGTGGATGTGACCGCTAGTGGCAAAATTTCATGGACGCTATCGTGCTTCGGAAGGCACGTAAAGCCGTCGGTCCCGGTTGTTTTCAATGCTGAAAACAGTCGTTAAGCCTTGTCGAAGACCTTCGGGTGGCTAGAGAACATTCGACACTGGGTTGGCCACTAACCCCTCCACCATCCGCATTTGAGCAGCGTGGTGGAGTATGCTCTAGACCTCCCGCAGCTTTGTCTGTGGGGGAGACCCGTTCCCAGCAGTGGGACGTCTATGGGTCGCAGCGAACGGCCACATCAAGGCAACAACAATAAAGACATGAAAAAGAAAAGGAATTCTCGAAATGTCTCGATTCTAATATTTTATTAATAAATTAGATATCAAACGATGTTAGAGGAAATTAGTTCTCAACAGTCTGTTGACGTCCAATTGTTTGTTTACAATATTTCTTAGCAGTACAACATTTCACATTCCTTGAATATTACCTACAATGTTTCAATGCTAGGCTCTTAATTTAAGTCTTGAATCATCTGCCGCCCATGAGAACTGTGATATTGAACTCAGAAAGAACTGGGAAGTCTATTTAGAACCTAATGGATGTTTAAGGAACATTAGTGGGTCAATAGGCAACTCGTAGTGTCAGATATTCCCGTTAGTTGGCGTTTGTAATAGTACAGTTAGTAATTGTTAAGAGTCCCAAAAAAGAGTACCTACTTACCTACTTACTGGGCGAGTTAATAATACCTACGTTGTAATAGTATAATCAAATACTTAAATCATTTTGATAAATAATGGATAGTTCATGACAACTCCTTATCAATTATAATTGGACCCATTTCATGTGTCAAAAGCCCGTCTAATATCTTTGAGAACCATTTCAGCTGAATTTCAGTCAGTCAGTTATTTCCAGTAATTGTTATTATATATATACAGTGGTGGTTAATATAGAACGGTTTTTAAACAAATCATCAAACGACTCCAAATAGTGCGTGCTGAGATTGCTAATCGTTTCTTTTCAATCACTGTAGTTGTGCTATCCACAAAAGTATACCACCAGCGTTACATGGCAACCTTAACAGCTACAAATTAATATAATTGAACAGAAGTAATGGAAGATTTGGACAATGTAACCCCAAGCGGTACCAAAAGTAATAATAAGGGGCACTTTACGAGTTAGCGGACCACATGCTGGCTGCTTTTGGCGAGAAATTGCGAATAAAATAAAGCCGCTAATTTAGTCCTTAATCTTATTTTATGGCTACTTTCGCGGCCGAATCACCGGCCAGTACACATTTATTATAAGCGTCTAATAATAAGCAAACACATCATACAAAAAGTAATAATAAGTGACAAATGTTTTGGTGCATGACTTCTGCACCGCGGGTCGAGGGTTCGAATCCTACTCAGGACATTCGTGTGACGAACACTATTTAAGTATGTATTTTAAAAAAAAAAATCCTCCTGTGAGATCCTTACCAGCGGTTTCAATTTTCAATGTCGACCCGCCTTTATTATCAAAGAGCGGATACTCTTTGTCTTTCAGGTGTCTCCGGTTCTCAATTGTAGCTACAATCAACAACTGTGCCAAAACTTGAATTATTTTTATTTACTTTTTGCATGCTGTTTGCCTGTTTTATATTTTTATAGAATATTGTATTGCAAAACATTCCTTATTATAAATAAAAGTCGCGATGGAAAAATAGGGGTTGATCGTAGAGGGTTGATGACCAAAGGGCATTGACATTAACTTACGACTAATTAGTCGATAGCGAATGTCAATCCCATACATAATTTGATAATCTATTCTACTAGCGTTTTTGCCACTTGTATAGGCATGCTGCCAGCATTTTGGGCACCTCACCACGGGGACCAATATTTTTACATTTGTTTTAGTTATAGCTTACTCTATGGTTATAGTTATAGTTTAAGATTTACTTATTATCGTTTTAACTGTCCTTAATTATAATTATTTAGAATTTTCGTGTAGTTTTATGTTTAATATAATTTTGGTCTATTTCTATGTCTTGTGTAACAACTGTTGGTAGTCCTAACTAATCAATTAAGTTAAATCAATTATTTGAACTTAAGACCTTACGACTTAAGTAATAGACACGTATGAAGATAAAAACACCCGTTGCATAGCTCGGTAGATCAGATACGATCAATGCGAATCATTGGGCTATGCCCGCTAATAACGCTATGGACGCTATGTCTATATGTAAGTGCCAGAATGGAATGCAAATATATGCTTAGTACCTACCTATAAAAGCTTCGATTGTTTACTCTTTTCTACCTACGGTTGATGGGCCCCATACACGTTACGATGGATCTGTCCGATCGATCTGACGGAAATCGTAAACGATCGATCGTCACAAAAATGCCATACAAAAAATTAAGTAAATCGTTAACGATCTTGACATACACATACAATTCGTCTGTCCGATCGGTCTGAAACGACGGATCGTACAGATAAATTGTACCGTGTATGGGGCCCTTAAAAGGTAAAAAACATTTCAAAGTTTTAATTCCCTCATCAATTCAATCAATCAATTAAAAATAGATTTTTTCAGTGTATTGTCCATTTTAAGGGAAACATGCAATTTTCCGGGGAAAAAGTATCCTCTTCTAGCCTTAAACTACATCTATAAAAAAATATATCACGATGAGGCAGACAAGAAGGATAAACCCACATACATTGCAATGCAAAATAAGAGTAATACTGAAGTATCCTTCGTATGGATTTATAGGTATTAGCTACAGTTTTATATCATTCATATTATCTATACTAAGGTAATTTGTTGTTTTTAAGGAAGCTACGAGCAGAGAGGACTCTCATAGAGCAAATTTATTTCTACGTAAGTTTTATCTTAAGAAAAGATTATCATCAATCGTGGCAAGACAGTTTTCTTATTGCCAATCAGGAACGGCTCAGTGCTGCCAAAAGTAAGTTTATGTCTGAGATCCGAAATCACAATAAATCCTACAACGTACCCAAATAAATAAAAGTTATGTTAATGTAGCTAAGTAGGTATCTACTGAGTATAAATCAATACGAAGGATACTTTGATGATTAGTAAATTATTTATCATCAATGTAATTTCCCGAAAAGGAAAGACATAATATGTATTTTATAGATACACTTATTAAAAAACGACTGTCTCTACAAGGTACGACCCCGAGAGTGAGTTAGCAGTCCAGCCTCGGATTGGCAAGGCAACACATATTGTTTGAATAGTTTTGATGACAATAAACTAGCGTAACCTACTCGTATCCAACAAAATAAAAATATTTTTTTTTTTGCCTTACAACAAGTAAAAAATTAAATAAAATTAAAAGTTGTTTTTTAAAAAAAGCTTTTTTTAACTTTTATTTTTATTTTCGTGCATTGTCATCGGAAGCAACTATTTGTGCCGAATTTCAGCTCGATAGCTTCAGTGGAAGTGGGTGAAATATTGATTGCCAGATTCCAGGACATACATACGTGTGAAGTTAAATAAAAGCTTTTAAAATAATTCGAAGAGAAGATAATCGAATCCATACATTAAAACCTCCTCTATCATCACAACCCTTTCTCTGTCCCACTGTTGGGCACAGGTCTCCTCTCAGAATGGCAGGGGTTAGGCCTTAGGCCACCACGCTGGCCAAGTGCGTTGTTTTTTTTTCTTTCTTTATTTAAAGAGCTCGAGTGCGTTGTTAAATAATTAAAAAATGACTTTTAGTGTCTACGTATAATAAAACGAGATGAGTTTCAGTCCAATAACAAAGAAAGTGCAAGCATACTCGTACAATTATTTTTCCCGTTGATATCATCTTGAATAACGCTTAGCATATTCATTTTGTAGAAATGTGAAGAATTCACCGCGCGTTGAGTTCCACACTATTTATTTGAGCCTCGCTGATATGCAAGCGTGTTTTAACAATATTCGAGTTTCGGTTGCTTTAACAATATTCGGGTCTCGGTTGCTTTTGTTTGTCTAAAAAATATTTTGTGGCATGAAAACTATCTCGGTAGAGAATTGTTTATCGATTTTAAATTGGATTGGTTTTGTGAGAACAACATGTTTGTTCAAAACTATATGCTTACTATAAATAAACCTACTATAAACTATAATAATTCTTTACTTGAGACATTTAATTTTTTATGAGTGATTGGGATGCCGAAATCATCCATCGCCATCATCCATCCATCAGCCTTTAAAAGTCCACTGCTGGACATAGGCCTCATTAATCGGTGACTCTCCTCCCGATCCTGTCTTCTGAATCCAGCGGTTTTTTTATGGATACAAGATAGCAAACGAGCTTGCAGCACCACCCATCCGCTGCCGCCCATGACAACTGTGACTGACTTTGAACAAGACTCAATTAGGGACTGGGATGGTTTGTCCAATTAGTTGAGAAGGTTTATTAGAACATTAGTTGGTCAGTTCGTTAGTAGGTATGAGGACTGGGGACTGTTAGTGATAGTTAGTCCTGTTAGTTGGTGTTAGTAATAGTCCAGTCAGTACTTGTTAGTAGAAGTCTCATTCTAAGTCAGTCACAGATGTGTTGCTACCCTTGAGGACTAAGATGGTCGCCTCTTAAGAAGTGTAACCGGAGACCACACCTTTCCATCCGGACCATAATTGCTCTAAAAACAATTATTACACGGCAGAAATGGTACTAAGTACCGTGGCGGGCGGTGGTACTGCCCCGGGCGAACTCTATATGGAACCAATAAGCTTTCATACCCGCTGACTAGGTAATTATGACTATAGTCAGTTATTTGGATTTCGTCATGAACTATATTTTGGAATACAAAGCGGCATAAAGTTTGTTTCGGCGGATGCTGGCGTAACAACAAGGATCTTTTCCCGAGTTGCTAGGGAACCCTAAAAATAAGTCTGTGTAACATCCGAGGCGTGACATCACGCTATCACCGTTTGCATGGTATACAAATCCCTCATTACGCCATTGTTACAGCTCTAGGGATAATTATTCGTCAAATTTAGTACTTGTTTGTGCTTCTGTGAGACTCGTGGTGACTTTCCAGTACTGTCGAGCGAGACCTGTTAAGTTTTATCACAAGGAACGACATTTAAAAGTAAAGTTTACATTTGTATATAATTAAAGTAATTAAAGTTGTATGTTCCGGGATTCGAACCCGGTAATCAGGGTCAATCATCACGTAGTCGTTGTCTGTAATTAGTAATAGCTATCAACCTCGTGTTATTATAAACTAGTGGACGCCCGCAGCTTCGCTCGCGTAGGATTAACCTACCCATTATGGGCAAAGTTTCATACTATCTTTGCACCCCGTTTTACCCCCTTAGGGGGTGAATTTTCAAAAATCCTTTCTTAGTGCTCCCCTACGTTATAAAAGGAACCCCTGTGCAAAATTTCAAGTTTCTAACCCTTCTAGTTTAGGCCCTGCGTTGATATGTCAGTCAGTTAGTCAGTCAGCTTCTCCTTTTATATATATAGATTAACAAACCTAGTCAGCATCGATGAACACTTCTACTCCCTCTGGAGGGAGGTAGTTTGAATCGCTCGCCACGCGTCGTACGAAAAGTTACGAGTTATTTCTCGCTCAACAGCGGCAATTTCGGTTCCGCGGCAATGCAACGAGTGATACCTATTAAACACTCGTCTGGAGCTCTATTTTGGAATCGCTCGCTACCGAAAACTTTTCAGTAATATCTCAAACGAAAGGGATTCCATAATTACATTTCTTACTACGTACTATGTTTTCCGCCTACTAATTGCATACTGTACTTGAGCATGTGCAAAATTAACTACTAAGAGCGAAATTCATGCTAGTTTTCTATTACGTTACAATTAAGTTTTAGTAGTACTTAACTTGAATAACTGTTATTACCTAACAAGAAATAGAAATAGAAACAACAACTAACTCTTCTCGTAACTGAGAATACTTGAAACAAGTAACCTAGTCTCTCTGCCCAAAATGTGTATTAGTCGTTAGTACAGGACCAATTTAGTGACGCAAAATTTTGGCCACCTGAAGTTCTCCGACAATTTAACCCCTGTTTTCTAACATAACAACCTGGCTTTCAGAGCCTTACTTATGTAAAGATGTAAATTGGAAACTAAACATACCTACCTAGTCCAAGAAATGCAGAACTGATGTTTATTCTAAAATAAGTTAATTTAACAATATTTAAAAGTAGCAGATTTTGTTAGAAACATCAAAAAGCCTTTGTCATTGAACAACCTTTTGATATTAACCTAAAATTGCTTCAAAAATTTGCTGGGTAGTAATTAGTAGTCCAATCAAAGATTTTGCTATTCATCTCTGACATCTTCATTGTTTTAAAATAATAGAATTAAACTCAAACAGCCTAATGTCAAAATAAATACATTTATTTTAAAAATAATTAAAAGTTACGGTCAAATCTATTCAAGCATCAAAATTCAATTTCTCTCAACTATTTGCTAAGGCGAAGCAAAATTGTGTTTACATTTCAGGCCATATCGTTGAAAGTTAAACCAATTTTCCAATCTGCAAAACTCCGATACCATTAGCATAAAAAGTTTGTTATAACAAGCTTATTACTAACACCAATAATCCGTATCGTATACTTGTAATTAATTCCTGAAGAAGTCTAGTCTGTTCAGGAGCGTCGACGATGAACGACCAGTCTATCTGTACTTCAGTCTTCATAGAGACGTTGCGCTGTATGGGCGGCCGCATAAACGTCTGAATAAGTTACGAAAAGAAAACAACTTGGCTGTATAATACTCAACGCAATATTCGAACGTGCTTCTGAATTTAAAAAAAAGTCGAGTTAAAAAAATGGCGCGAAATACTTTTAAGTGACAATTTTGTTTAAGTTTTTTTATTACTAAAAGAAGTGATTTTTTTTTGCGTAACCAATGAAACTCCAATTTATTTTTGGACTCACAGTTTTTTTATGGACAGATTAAATTTTCGCGCATAATAAGCATAATCTACATCCTTATGAGTGTTTTACGAGCCCTTCAACAAGTGTCATATAAACGGTAAGTAGCTGGCAATAAAGTCGTGATACTTTCGTGACGTTAATTAATTAACTTTTCGTATTAATTTTGGAATTCGTAGGAACATTATCCTATTAGTAAAGTGTCTGCCGCGTTTTATTATGATGTTAATACCTACTTATTATGTTAAAATTTCAACATAGACGTACCTACACCTAATATAGAAACCAGAAAGTTCCAAAGAGTATTTTTATTTTTTATTTTACCACACTGGTTTTCATAACAGAAATCGCAAACTGGGCGGAAGTCTATTTTCACCTTGTAATGTCAAGGAACTTAATCCCAAAGGCATCCTACGGTTTATCCAAGCGATTGGCCTTTGGGATCAGGTTTGAATTATTGGGGGCTAGCTATAAACGACTATAAAATAATAATGCTATCTATAATAAATAGTCGATAGGCTGATCAACGTAAATGTCACATAATGTAATTAAGTCTGAACGTTACAACATACCTTAATATCACGCCTATATTTCCCCGAAAGGGTAGGCAAAGGTGTGTATAGGTGTGTATAGCACCCGATTTTCACCAGTTAAATTTTGATCATACGTTAACGTACAAATTAATTACTTCGATAGCCCTATTCTAAAAGCTGTGACGTATTTAATTAAATCCAGCCCAGTTCATACAGAAAATCCGTCAATTTGTCTCCACTCATTGATCAACTTGTAACAACAGGTTTTCCCGTAAAATTTGCGGGTTTTATACAATTTAAATGCATTCAATCGAGGATAGGTATAGACGTGTCATCTCGTGACAACGTTAAAATAGTTAATTGTAAATATGTGTATGAATTAATTTTTCCCACATTGCATATCTTTAAGACTTTAAACGGTAGGTACCTCCATTACCATTTCTACCGTGTTGTATTTTTTTTAATTCAATGGTTCGGTTGGAAAGGTTTTCGGTTACACTTCCTTAGAGGTGACCATCTTAGTGACTTAGTACGAGACACGAACTAACAACTAACTGGACTATTACTAACACTAATTAATAAGAATAAGTATCAGACAAACAGACCCCAGTCCTCATATCCGTTAACTGACCAACAAATTTTTAACTCTCCAGCTAACTGAATCCACCATCCCAGTCCCTTTTAGTCTTGTTCAAAGTCAGACACAGTTGTCATGGGCGGCAGCTGATGGGTGGTGCTGTAAGCTCGTTTGCTATCTTATATCCATAAAATAGGAAGTAGGTGTAGGGACATATGTACTACGTATCGTTACCTGTCCTTTATATAATTAAATCATTACTTTTTTTTCGCGGAGTAGCTAACCATAATAAATATACCCGAGAATTATGGAAGCGACACCGGGATTCGTGGAATGTCCAGCGTCTAAGACTCGGTGGCATTCTTCAGAGCTTGTGGATGACTCCAAGATCTTGGGTGGATCGCTCTATGGACCTCCTGAAGAGTTCCTGAATATATGCGGCCTACTCTACGGTTATACATATGATGTGTTTCGGACATGCAGCCAGACCATGGAGGAGAAAGAGAGACACACCGTCCTCCTTCTCGGTTTCGCTGGCCGGGTGCTCTAGCTCCCAGTCTCACCACCCGCTAACGCAGAAGGTTCGTTTAAGTCGCGTCTTACGACTATGAAGCGCTCACAGTCCAATGGCTCGCGTCGCACATATAATAATGTGAAGCAACATCGGCCGCAGTCGGTATAAGGATGAACCGCTAGTGGCACATGAGCGCTTCCATGACGAGGGTACGTTAAGCCATTGGTCTTGGGGATTTTTAATTGTTACAAAATCGTTAAGCCTTGGCCAAAGGCCATTCGACACTGGGTTAGCCACTAACCCCTCGGACCTACCTAACTAACCAATCCGCATCGGAGCAGTGTAGTGGAGTATGCTCTTGACCTCGCGTAGCTGTGGCTGTGGGAGAGACCCAGGAAAAATAGTGGGACGCCTTTGGGTTGCAGCTAGTAAGGCGTACAAGGGAAATACCTTAGTATCAAGCTACGAGGACATAAAATCACAGCAAGAATATCTCACAGTACTAAAACAATATTAGATAGCATAAAGAACATAATCAGGGTGATAGACTTCATTTTCTTTTCAGTAATTGCCTCTTGTCCTAAAACCCACGCGACCAGAGCAAGCTTAACGTGACAAAAGATTCGCATAGCATTAAACCGGGCAGATAATAAATTCACCCAATATTAAAACATAAGGAACAATAACGTAGTCCATAAACTGAACTTTACAACGGAATTAAATTTCCTTCGAGATTTATGTAAAGAGGATTTGTTGAAATGGCGTTTTTATTGCTGCGATGCCTGGCTGAATATGAATCGAGGCTTTTGGTGAATACCTAGTACTGTAGCTCTCTTTTCTAGATCGGACACGAAATGGACATCCTGTGAGAGAGAAAGAGACTATGTTTTTCACTTTCGTTGATACGTAACTCAATACGCCTGTAATAAATGATTAGTTAGCAAGATTAGGTATCCAGTTAGTAAATAAAGTTAAGTAAGTTAGTAAATTAAGTTAAGTAAGTTTTTTTTGATACATTATAATAATATAGATTTATTAATTAAATTTGTTAAATATTAAATATGTTTACATAAAAGTACCTGCTCTCCTTCTAGTAGTGTTTTTTGAATAAGGGGGGGGGGGGGGGGGGTAGGAATATAAATTATTATTGTAAATGTACACGGAAGCATGCAGTTGGTACCTGTATGAAACCCGCCACGGTAGCAATGCGCAAGCGATCACGTGGAGCTTCATTCTAAGCGCTGATGGTGCCGCCGGGTTTAGGGGGTATTCTGACTGACGTGCGGTGAGAGCGTGCTTTCACTCCATCAAAAAATGACCCCTGTGTTGCCACCGGAATATCATAACCTGATGAATACTTAGTGTATCGCAATTTGGGTATTATTAATGTATTATCGTTCGCATAAATGCAATCTCATCACTCATGTTACAGATAATCTTAAATGCGTTTATTAAAAAAATGCCGAACACCTGCTTCAGATCTTCTCTGTAATCGCTGATAGCAATGTATATAGGCAATAATTCTGACATATTCATATCAGAGTCAGATGATTTTAGCACTTCAACGATAAGCCTGACGTGAAATGCTAAAGAGTAAACTAATAATGTTAATAGAAAAGGCATAGCCGGAGAGCGGCTTTCGAAACAATATTTTTTTATTACATCCATACTAATATTATAAATGCGAAAGTAACTCTTGTCTGTCTGTCTCCTTTCACGCTAAAACTACTGGACCGATTTAAATGTAATTTGGTACACAGATAGTCTAGCTAGAGCCTGTTAAAGGACTACTACTACTACTACTACTACTTACTACTACTTACTACTACTTACTACTTTTTAATAGGAAAAATGTGTTGAAAAGGGGGATGAATGGTTGTATCAAAGTATTGTCATCTTCACAACTAGAAGCGTTAAATTTTTAGGCTGTTGACTAGACATAAATAAATATGGAATTCAATGTTTGAAGAAATGTGTTCTCTTGCCAGTCTTTCTCTGCCAGTCGACTCAGGGTATGCAATGTCGTAGGTCGTGTTTTTTTATGACATATATTTAATTAAAACATGTACAATTTAATGTTTAAGCGAATGAGAACGTTTGTAATGTCGCATATAATGCCACGCTCTTTTAGGTTTCTTAAAAGGTATGTAATGTGATTTAAGAATAAATAAATAATAATATGATCTTCTGCAAAATTATAGGTACTGCAGTTGTTTTTTTTTTGTGCTTTTTGCAAAGTTTGAATTCTCTTACGGTTTTAATCTTATTTTCTAATTCTAATGTAACATTATAATAGCCCTTCATTAAAATAAAGGCCCTTATCTCTTACCTACCCGCCTTTTACCTCTAATGAGCGAACAATTAAAAGTCACTTCATGTTAATCTCATACGGGACCTCTATAATACCCACACAACTGTCTATGTAAATGTTATTTGCTGTTTACCGGAATTCATTGATAAGATAGGTGAAATGCTGTTGTTCCTATGGGCCATAAAATATTACAATAATATTATTTATTTCATTCAAAGTTAAACAGACCGGCATAATTCAGTCACCTACTAACTAATGATAATAATTCAATACTGAATGCGTTTCATAAAATGTTCTTCAATAGAGATTTATGGGTTTTAGCACAGTAGCTGAAAATAAAATTCTACTTATTTCTACTCGAGTATATTCGACTAAAATCGATTGTCTAAGTGCCCTCTCTAACCTTCCCGAGATAACTGAAAGATATTTGCTAAAAAAAGCTATTTGCACTCGCTCACGCTGATAGCGTATCAAGGATCATAGACAGTATTACGGGATTACACTATCAGTGTACGTACTGAATGTTTGGAAATCTTTGACGTTCACGAGTATTTTGTTGGGCTGCTTGGAGCGATACGGAGCAACGATTTTTTTTTCCTAAATTACACGCGTGGTCTCTGAAAGCGAGGAGATAAACGACGAATATTGTCCATAACGTCGAGGCATTCATATTTTTTGAATGAATTAATTAAATTTTGTTATATTTGATTTATTTAATCTTTAATTGCATGTAACAATATGGCGGACTTCATACCGAAGGCCTAAAGGTTTACTACCAGTCAACCATGGCGCTGGTGAGAATATTAAATAGTATCAATTAATTCGTTTCACCCATCGCCACTTCGTATTACTTTTAATAGATGGCGGACAAAATGTTTTTATTAGTGCCTATGTAATGAAAAATGAAAAAGTGTAAATAAATAATAAACAGATAATAATTTCTACGCGAACAGAGTCGCGGGAACAAATATTTTGATTATATAGAAGAACAATATAAATAGCTTCTAAGCATCGAAATTCCAAATACCTACTATCAACTTAGTGCACCTTATACTATTTACGTTTAACTCTGGATAGTTTGAAGGTAACATTTATTATCTATGTACTTCTTTTTTACTTGATGAATCAATTATTGTAGGTGGTACGAAGCTCACCGGCCATCTAGTACCTAACAATAAAACACTCCTGCGTTTAAGCAATGGGAAAGAACACGCAAGTAGGTATATTTTCGTACATATCGGACAGTTTCATGTTCGAAATATAAATAACACGACTACATATCGCTGTGTAGGAATTTCCGAGGTATTTGGAGAATTACAGATAACGTATACGAGGAAAAGTAATTTGCTATTCGTATTGTAATATGAAATTAATATTCCAAACGTTTCAGGACAGCCGTGTAAAGAATGGATCGCTGAAAATATTATGCAGGAAGGCGGCCAAATTTTGCGTTATTAGCATAAGCATAGTCATAATTATAGCAATTCTGTGGCACTTCCTATACTGAAATTTATTGCTCTTCTACGAAGTCGTTCAAACGAAATTACGCAAAATATGTAGTGCATTTGCTCCTGTACTTATTTTTAAGTGTACTATTTTTATGAGATAAATTTTGGGAATTTTAGGAGTGTAATTCTGGCGTACAGTATGCAGAATGGCGTTATATCTTACAGATTGAAACATAAAAACAAGATATTGGTATCCGCAGCGCCCGTGTCTTTTCATGTTAAATAAATAGGTAGGTATAACATTAATATTAACTTTTTTTTTACATTTTATTTTTATTTTATTTTTAGCTACAATATCTAGATCTCTTTAGGTCGCAGTGACTTATGGGCATAATTGTCCACACCCCCTTCCTACAAATAATAAATAATAACATAATTCACTCAGAATTTTAAAACAGTAATCACAAACATCCATTTAGAATCAAAGCAATCAGGATGCCGAACCCCAAAAATAATTGAGTAAAAAAATTGATTCATGAACGTCGGGAACTTAATTGCTTTGATTGCAAAACCAACGTAATTTCGACATCAATCGGTTTAAACTAGATTTACGCGTGGGACCGTTTGCGATTTCTTGGTAAACAGATTTCTATCCAGTTAGGTAGGTTATAAAAGATTTTGTAAGAACTTATATTTTAGAGGATAGAGGGATGGAAAATCAACAATAGTACCTATTTAGTAGGCAACCTTTGTTTTTTGTTTGAAAGCCAACAGTCAAAGCTCGTAACAAGTAATATAATTATTGTGACGTCCCTAGGTCACTAGGTACGTGGGCTTTTGGTGATTTAAATACAAACACCGAATTATTCAATCACAGACGCGTGCGCCTGTCGCGAGGCTCGGTGCAGTACAACTACCGCCACCTCGCGGCCGGCGCCCGCATCAAAGTCTTTATTAAACATCACAATTATTATAACTGTTTGTTTGTTGTTTGATTTTGATTTTGACGAGAGTTAATTGTTGATTACTTAGATTAAATTGGATGTCTCAGATGTAATCACAATTTAACTTTCCTTAACTAATTACTGAAACAGTCACGGGCTACATTACTAAAGGCAATGTCACACTGGCTTTATCGTACAGCTTGATGTGATAAATTACGTGCACATTTTTCATTCCACTAACAATGTGCATACACCACTAGTAACACCAATCCGCTATCATCCCTGACAACTGTGACAGAGTTTGAACAAATCAAGTAGGGAATCGGGTGGTTAATCCAGTTAGTAGAAAGTGGAACATTAGTCGGACAACTTGTTAGTAGTGTGGTCAGAACTAGGGTACTGATTGTTATTGACAGTTAGTCCAGTTAGTTTGTCGGAACTGTATAGTATATCCTCGCCACTCGTACGCCTCGCTCGCCACGCTCGCATCGCTAGCCACGCCAAAAATTTGGTTTGCCCTCCGCCTAAAGATGTTTCACATCAATAAATATCAGGGACATTCTCACACAGGGCCATGTGACGATATAAAAAAAAATATCGTTATTTTATAAATAAGTAAAATACAGAGGTACTGACTCTAAATGCAATCATTGTACTTTAATAACAGTTAAGCCCATATAACTTCCTCATCTATTCAGTAGATATCTAATCTCCTGTGGAAGATGGCTTTCAGCCTGTGCTGTAATCTAATCACTAATAAACCTAGGGTAATAAACCTAGGGTAGGAGTAGAGTCTCCTATATCAGTAGGTAGATATTTAACTTACCACTCTGCAAAATAGATAGATAGATAGATATTGTGCGTACTCGTTAATTGAAAATTATATACAAAAGAAGAACTGAATTCTACCAGCATTACTCTCTGTACAACACGCTGTGTATAAAATTAAAATTAAATTATATGTAAGTAATTACGGGCCTGTTTGTACAATCGGTAGTGATCGTGAATCGTGAATGCGGGGTTGTGGGTTCGAATCTCACTCAGGACAAACATTCTTGTGACGAACACTTGTGTTTTTTCTGTGTCTGGATGTTAATAATATCTATTCATGTATGTATTTAAAAATATATATGTATGTATCAGTCTCTGACATCCACTCGCGTCTATTTTGGGGTTCTGATGGCCGTGTGTGAGATTGTCCATGATATTTTTAAAAAATGTTAGAATTAGGTTGTTGATATTGTTTGTAACTTGTTTGAGATGTTGTAGTGGGCAACTGGCCTTATCTTTATAGCTAGGCTTTAAAGCCGCCAAGTTGCGCATGAAATGTTTTATTGAAAGGTGTCTAAAAATGTTTCTGTTATGTACTTGACAAACACACTTTGTAAGTATCTTCGGAACCTTGCCTAAAGGGACTCCATTTTCTGATGTATTTTAGTGATTATTTTATACTTTTTAAGGTTTTTTAGTTTTAGGTTCATTAATTAGTATATTTGTTGTAATTGGTTTATTATATAAACTTGGTAAGTCCCGAGGGATATTTTGGAGAAACAATAAAAACAGCTGACCGTTACTTGACGTATATTCCAAGTGGCGTTACACCGCACCGGTATAAAAATGAATCTACCTTCATATTATTATCTACCCACATATGTGCTATTTATAAATTATTGTACTATACCACAATTTCGAAATAGATACTTTCATATTTCCTCAATACGTCGTCACGTCACGACATTAACTTACATTAATACGGAAGGCTTCGACGTCTGATACGCGCCACACATGCCTCAACGAAAACCAACAAAACTTTTCTTACTAAAAGGATCCCAATACGTGCGGTTATAATACGGGCTGAACTCTGTGTTCCGTGGGCCGAACAAATATGATTTTTATTCGCTCGATGTCGCCTCTGTAAGGGTCTTGCTCTAACGCTTGCGATTATTTGGCAAGCATAATACATAAGTTACGAAAAACTTACGCGGATGGCGGAATGTGATATTTTGCATGGATAAAAATTGCATATGAAGATGATGAAGAATTGCAGAAACGATCGTTATTTACGTATATTTACATTACATTAATAAATGATTTACATTTCATATCTACCTACAGTCTATAACTAGTCTCCTTAGTCGTATGTGGGGACCACTCTGAGCTTTACGCGGTTGTGTACTTGTAGGTATATAAATAACTAATACTAGACTTCTGCTTTTGACTTTATTGTCATGCGAGATCATACCAATTTCTATAGTTACTAAATAGGAAACTAGAAGTACAGTTCAGGAAAGCATATCGTATAAAACTAACAATATTTGTTTTGTCTACTTTGTAAAAAAATAAGTTATAGCAAATTCTACTTATCTAATAATATTCGCTTGAGTTAGTTAAAAGTTTACGATACGAAAAGTACCGCAGTTCAGCATCCAGTGGTCTTGTTCGTGTGAAGCAAACCTCTGGAGCCTTGCCAACAATCAACATCGGCTGTTTGTATGACAGATAAAATGTAAAAAACTTTTTAATCTCTCCATTACTTTATCTTTTTTGATGTTTCATCCATCAACCCTGCAAGTTCGTGATATTGGGGTCGGCATTCTCTCTAAATGACAAAGGTAAAGTGATAGTTACAGCGTGAATTTCGACGTGTTGCGTATCGCGTCGTGTTAAATAAAATCTATAGCCCCATTTTTCCGAAAATCATTAATAAAATAATAAAATAAGAAAGTCTATTGTAATTGAATTCTTAATGTTCACAGTTGAATAAACCCTTTCAATCAATGTTGAAAAAAAATCAAAGTAAATTTGAAGTTCAGATTCAGGTGGCAGATATTTATTTTTCATTATTATGGCATCTGAATTTTAATAGTACGTTTATTACATTTTACCGCCGGTTCACAAAGGTAGCGCGAAGAACACGGCGCTAAATTCGATATCTAAATTCAAAATCTAAATCTAAATTCATATTCTAAATCAAAATCTTCTTTTCTAAATTCTACATTTAGTACAAATATTATTGAACCGTCAAGTAGAGTCAAGTTGTTCTAATGTTGAGATCATGTTGAACTTATTTTACTTCAATAAATCAGATTAGAGGTATTGTGATTCGTTCTATATGAGTTTGGCCATGTCATAAATCAAATTGGATTCCATATTGCCATTTTCCGATGTGTTTGTTGGTTACGATTGTCTTTATTTGATTAATGCGTTAATACTTTATCATTTTTTCAGTGATTTACTCCGTTTTTGGGGTATATTACTATGTAGTTGTTCTGTAGTGTTGTAGAATTAAAGTTATTTTTATGGATATAAGATAGCAAACGAGCTTGCAGCTCCATCTGTCCGCTGTCACCCATGGCAATTGTGACTGGGACAGTAACTGTCAGTGATTTGCGTTTTAAGAAAATAAAATGCAGTAGTTGTAACGGTGAAGGATAACATCGCAAGGAAGCGCATGTCATTTACCTTCTTGACTCCATCTCCATTACTTAACAATATGACGACTAAATGAATATGATGGTGTTCTTTTACTTGATCCAATTGTTCTAAGACATCTTCAGACTTCTTATTCTTCAAATATTTAGGCAGTCGTTCTTAGGTCGTATTTGGTTGACCATCGAAAACCACTTAGTAACCAGCTCAGGAGCCAAATGGACCGTAACTAACTGTCCTAGGGCTGCCGCACACAAATTTTGTTCACATGCGAGTTTATCGAATTTGATCTCCCAGAGGGTACCGCTATCGAATTAATACTTTACTTGGCTGATATCCGCCGAGCTGTAAACGAATTTACTCAGCTTTGCTGCGTAATACAATTTATGGCTAAAGGCAAAGAAAATACCTATGGTACGTGTATATTACGCAGAGTAGTTTTGTATCGCATATTACATAATAGCTGCAATCCATAGACGTCCCGCTGCTGGGCACGGGTCTCCCCCACAGAAAAATCTGCGGGAGGTCTAGAGCATACTCCACCACGCTGCTCCAATGACGTCAATTCGAAACTACAAGTTCCTTAATCAAGATTTATCGGACAAATCCGTTTCATCTGAGTCTAAAAATATACTCGTATATAACTTTCCTTTAAAAATATTTGCCATTTACCTACGTATCATTCTTGAAATGTGGAATCCGTAGACGAAAGGTAACCGACATATATCGAAGAGTTAGACAGAAGTGGTAATGGGCAACCCGCCCAGCCGATGGATGAGAAATATCCAACAGCGAAAAATCGCCTCTCCTTCGAAGGCCTCTTCTGAAAATTCATTGGTGTGAGCCGTTTGAATTGAAACCCACATTTAAATTCAAACGGCACGCATCAATGAATTTTCTATGTTATGTGCGATGTAAGAAATTAAATGTTATGCTGTAACGGTGACGGAAAATCTCAACGGAACCAGAGGGGTTTTCTCGGAGGCATGTGAAATTTGTCAACTCGCACTCGCACCCATTCCATTACGAGGGGAGACCCGAGCCCAACAGTGGGACAAAAAAGTGTAGAGGTGGAAGAAAACACGCTTGGGAAATGAGCATTGACCGTCCTTATTATTATAAGTGGATCAACAACCTGAAGAAGGCATCGGAAGACCGCTGAATAAGGGGCACATGATCGGAAGAAGTGGCGATTGAGGGAGGCCTATGCCCAACGGTGGGTAGTTAAAGGATGTTCATTCATGAATGAAAATATTTGAGTATATACTAGATTTAAAAAATAAAATAAGAGGTTTTATCGGTAAGTATATAATTTTTATTATATGTAAATATATTCACCATTTCCTACGAAAATATGTGGAAATATTCAAACTTTTCTTTTTGTTTGAAAGTACATTGAACCATTTCACTTAACGTATGCCTATGGGATACCATACATTGGGAGAAAACTAAATAATATCCGGGAGTGTCGTATGAAACGCTGAACAGGAACATTTATTCCTTAAATATCATGGATATCCTTAAATCACACACGTCCATCTGACCCTAAACTAGGCAAATCCTGATATACATAGGATAGATATTTTTAAATACACACTTTATAGATATTAACAACCAGACACAGAACAAGCACAAGTAGGTATTGTTGACCAGTCAATCTACGAGAGTTGTCAACCGTATGAATTGGACATAGCAATAACTCACTCTCATTTCAGACAGTAGCAACCTCGCTCTAAAAGCCAGTATATTGGCTGTAAATACCGCGACGTAAATCCGTACATTCACTGGCTAAGCCAAAAAAATAGTTCAAAATAGTTCAAATGCTCTTAGTTTGACCGCGATAACTTGGTCATGTCACTTTATCCAACGGCTGAGTGTACGTGGGTAAGCGTTTGATTAGCCTCTTCGGAGTCTTTCTTAGTTTATTTTTAATTTTTAAAATAATGAGTAAGTGTTTTCCATCCAACCATCCATTAGGTAAGGTTAGGTGAGCTGGTATAATCTATAATGTAATTAGATTCTTAAGTTACAGTACCACTGCCATAGGTGCGCATTTCTGCCCTATAATACAATTACATATACAATTGTCTCGTTGATCCAGTGGTCACAAGCGTGACTACTAAGCTAGAGGTCCTGGGTTCAATCCCCGGGTCAAACAAAAACAAAATCTATTGGGATTTTGGAACTTGAAATGCCCGGTAGCAGCTCGGAGTCTGGATCTGTGTCCGATGTATGGTACTGTCATACACCTATTACATGGGACCTAAACATAACTGGTGAAAAGTAGGTGCCTATCCCTGCGGGGAAATATAGGCGTGATTTTATGTATTTTAAGTAATTTATTGGACAAAAAAAGTTTACAACAAAATACTTAACGATATTCTACCCGGTGTTGTGGGTAACAACACTTCCAATAATAAATTGTTTGTAGATAAAAAGTTCGGTAGTAAAAAGCAAATGTTTCTTTAACCCGTGGAATGGACCAACAAAAATGGAGAACAAATTTTCGCTAAGAAAGCTCTTTATAATAATATAAGTAAGATAAGTTTAATGTTATGGTTATAATTAAACACTTATATTCATGTATTCCCGCGCATTTAACATTTTAAGTACTAGGTACTAAATCGTTTCAAGATAACGATCAAACAGCCACGCGTATCTGACGCGTAAATTAGCGACGTAATTAATAGGTATCCACCCTCCCGCGTGGTTTTACTGTGCACATTTTCATATGCCTTCGAGAACTCTCAGGCATGCAGGGGTCTCCGCCATATCCTTCACCGTTATCACACTATAAAGGCGAAAGTTTGTGAGTGTTTTTGTATGTTTGTTTGTTACTTCTTCACGCTCAAAAGGCTGGACTAATTTTGATAAAATTTGGTATGGAGGTAGCTGTCACCCTGGATTGACCTATAGGATATAAATTTTTATTCTGATAATATTCCCTTGGGATAAAAAATCAATTTCAATATTTTTTCAGTTTAAACACAGAATAATAGTACAAGTTTAAACTATAAATTTCACGTAGGTAGGCAGCAGCTTGTCACGCCTACTATGAGCTATGACTATTACATCAATATCCATAACAAACATTATCGCAAATATTCCTATGTTCGCGCTCCACTTCGTACGTCGATAGTCGAAGCGCTCATCCACACATCCGGTTTCCTCTGCAACGATAATAAATATATCCGACAGAGGTCTCAGCTTGTCAGCTCGCACCTAGCCGGATCGTCCTCTCTAGTATAATAAATCTATGGGATCGTTGGAAACGCGATTGTTTATGTTATCATCATAGATTTATTATTCTATGTTATCATAAACAGCGGTGACAGCTGACAGCTGCCATGTTCGGGTTCACATCCAAGCGGCACGCGGCTTTTCTGAGATATGTGCAATTTAAGAAATTAAATGACACCATCTGTTACAGCGAAGGAAAATACACATAATTAAACAAGAAAAATCTACTATGCGAGTGTCTGATCTGTCTTAAGACTGAATTATTTATTTATTTATTTTAATTTTCATGTCACCTTATAGGCTAACATAGGGCAATATAATGCCTAATGGCAGTTATCTTAATATATGTACGGTCTCTTAATAATATAACAACCAATGCGACTGAATTTAACATAACATAAAATAACATGATATCACGCCTGTATTTCTCCGAAGGGATAGGCAGACGTGTGTATAGTACTAGCATAACTTAGAATTCCTCCTAAGAAATTTCTCATAAGATACAAGAAATTTTCTTATAATGTGAAAAAGCCGTAATTATTTTCTTTTTTCACTGATAAATTCGTTGGCGCATGTCGCCTGGTTTCGAGAGGACTCAGACAGGTATATCGGACTCGCTGTCATGGCAGAGTAGGTACTAAAGCCTTGGCACTATCAGCTCTGACAACCTTAGCCTTGGAATCATTTCGATCAGACAAAGATACCTCGTGTTGGACCATTGTGGGACGTTCATGAGTTGGTACTTTCACGCTCCGACCGCCATGTATCAAATTGTGTAGTTTGGAAACACAATTATGATATGATGTATGTATGTGTATCCTTGTTTATCAAACAAGGATATAATGTTTCAAGATAATTATTTGAACACAAAGAGCCTTTGAGCGTTCCTAGTTCGGGAATTTGGGCATTTGTGCAATCATTTAATATGAACGTAGAGTCTCAAAAGGGGTGACAGCGTTCCTGTAACTGCTCCTGTTACTGTAATAACATACATCTCTAATAATAAATATTTAAAGAAGTTAAATGGGCCACGAGGAAGTAACATTTCGATATCTATGCGCTTAGACTCAGAGCTCAGAGTGACCGAAACACCGGAAATGTATGTCGGAGGTTTCCGTTTACAAAGCTCCTGCTATACTTCCTTGCAGATTCCGACAATGGATTTGCCAGTATTGTATTACACTGTCCAATTACACTTAAATCTAGGTTAAGACTAGTCTTAGTTGCCTCGTTTTGCACACATTCTATTAACACGTGTAACTACTTTCCGGTTATACTCCTTTAGGATCTAAGTCGTCAAATGTGGCAACGTATCTGTTACTCGCTTAAAAGACTCTTACTTAGTTAGTAACCATAATATTGCTAACGCCAACTTACAGAACTAACGTCAACTAATAGTCCCTTAAATCCCTCGTGCCACTAAGAATTGACCAACTAATTTTCTTACTAACTCTCTATGCTAACTGAACTAACCATCCCAGTCCGATTTGAGTTTTATTCAAAGTAAGTCACAGTTGTCACGGGTGACAGTGGCTCGGTGGTGTAAAAAGCTCATTTGGTATCATATATCCTTAACATGTTAAAAAGAGTAATAAATCAGACGCCCATTGAGAGCGTATTGACGGGTCGCACTTTCACGACTTTGACACACTAATTATACCTCAATGGCGCAATAATTAAGAGATTCCCCATGATATTCGTGACCCATTTAGTTCTGTATACTAGATCTAACGTAATTTCGATACACTAAGCTTATCGGAATGAATGGATATGTAAGTGATTGAACAGTGAAGTGAGTAAGTGTAGTAAGTGATTGACAAGGTATTACTATGACGATATGTATTATATTCGTACAAAATTTACGGAGAGAAGTTATTTTTATCCCTGAAGAACATTAAAAATATGTTTTATTCATATAACTTATCGTTTCATTCATCAAATTTTTTTAAAAATATTTTATGTTAAATGAATACTAGAGAAATCAAATCACGCAAAATAAAGTATTTTCGTGTACTTTATCGTTGGCATGAAGTACAATTATTATAGAGTACAAATATCCGAAATAACGTACCTACACTACTTTATAATAAAGTACGCATAATAAAGGTTGGCAACCCTACTCCTAAAGCTTCGATGTAGGTCAGAAGTACGAGTGGGTTTTAGTAGGTGATGGTCCCATATAAACCGGCATCGCTCCTACGATAACTGGGCCCCTTTAAAAGGCACCCCACTGGTTTAAAAAGGATAATAAATGCTCTAACACTTACCTACAAGTACATTATATCATAAACAGTAATTAATTATTTATGTATTCTATGTAAAGTTACATGATTTATATGTTTCTATATAAATATATCTAATATATATGTGTTAGTATGTATTAGTCTAAATTTACATATATATTTATAAATATATATATTATTTATACTCACCTATATGTATATTCACACCTACCACACCTTTCCACACCGCCCAGGGTTAGCTGGTGGAGAATGCCATCAGGCATTAAGCTCGCCCTTTGTGTATTTTTTTTACTTTGTAAGGTATGCAATAAAGTCTATAAATAAATAAATAAAAAATAAATAAATAATAATACAATAATAATCATATAATTAATTATAATTAACTAACTTACTATAATAATCCATCCATCTATCCATCAGCCTTTTGAGGTCCACTGCTGGACATAGGCCTCTCCCAAATGACGCCACTCCGACCGGTCCTGCACCTTCTGAAACCAGCGGTTTTCCGCAGTCTTCTTCAGGTCGTCTGTCCACCTTGTCGAAGGGCGACCTGTGCTCCTTTTTCCGAGTCGTGGTCTCCGTTCTAGGACTTTTCTCCGCCACCGGATGTCAGTCCTTCGAACGACGTGGCCTGCCCATTGCCAACTTACTAACTCTGCGAACTATATCGGTGAGCTTTGTTCGCCTACGGATTTCATCATTCCTGATTTGCTCTCGTAGCGAAATACCAAGCATAGTTCGCTCCATAGCTCGTTGAGTGACTTTGAGCTTGTGCAAGATGCCGACGGTAAAGGACCACGTCTCGGATCCTATATAATACTTTATTCAATTTACGGTAGAAAAAGTATTGTAAAGTTTCTCCGAATACTTTCATGAGAAAGCATCATTCCTTCGCCTATGTAGAATTTCTGGTGGATCTTTTATCTTGAAATTTCATCAAGTACGAGCTACTTATACCTCTAGATTTTTCCACCACGTCACTTTCCTTTATATCACAAAGAGGAAAATTCTCAAGAACAATATTCCCTATTCGTTTTTATTGAAATATAAGTGAATAAAATTTATATTGGTACTATACTTGATTAAGGGAATTCTATTTGCTGTTTGTAATAAGTTTCTAAAGCCTTTTGCTGTAGGTAATTCGTTTACGGGAGTAAAATATATTTGATGTGGTTCTCTTTATATGTATTGTTGTTGGTAGTGTAATATGCATTTTTTTCTATTCTACACATTACAGATATAGACCAGTCTCGATAGCTTTTAAAACAAAAAAAAATAATAGTAGAAAATAACCTATTAGAAAAGGAGGAGAGTATTATAAACATTAAAGGAAAAATAAATTCCGGGAGATCTGAGGTAGGGAACGGGAAGGGGGGGGTGTTTAAGGGGAAAAAACGGTTTATGTCGATTTCCGGCAAAACTAAAAGTCCTATGGAAAAAAGTCAAATAGCAAAGTTGTAGATAGTAAAAAGATCTAAAACTTTTGTATTTACACTTTTTTCACATAACCTCAAAATGTATGTAGGATGGATGGTTGGCAGTATGAATGAGTATGTCTTGGACTTAAAAAGTAAGCGTGTTTAATTATCTGTTATGGAATGAATGAAGTGAATGAGTCGTATTGTGAATGAAAGAGAAGCAAGGATGTGTTTGATTTATAGAGAGAGCGAGCCGACGGATGAACGAGGAGTGACCGGACGTGAGCGAGAATAGGAGGGGGTCGGACGGAAGACGTGAAAGAGTTAAGACGTATTATCTAAGGAAATTGTGAAGACGCTAATAAAAAGTAAAGACGAAATTTTGAAGACGTTTTATTTTAAAGTGCCGCCAATCCTACAATTTGGGGGCTCGTCCGGGATCCGAATCGTCCGGGATCTGAATCATCAGGGATCTGAAGAAAGCTTGCGATCAAAGAAGATATCATGCCAGCGCACCCGGAAAAAGACGTAGAAGACGGCGCGACACGTGCGCACACGACGATGGCGGCCATGGCGGGCGCATTCATGTTCGCCGACGAGCCGGTGGCGAAATTCTCCGGAACAGACAAATTATACACAGCAACGAAGTTTACGCAAGACGTGGAGGATAATGCGGAGGTGTTCGGGTGGACCCCGGCACAGAAATTAATCATCGCGCGGCGATCGCTCACATCTACAGCGGCACTTTGGCTCAGGTCGGAAAAAACATTTAAAACCTACGAGGAGTTTAAGACGGCGCTTTTAAACGAATTTCCCGAGCGGATCAACGCAAAGGAGGTGCATGAAATTATGGCGGCTAGGAAGAAGAAGAAAGACGAGACATGTTACGAGTACATGCTAACCATGAGGGAGCTCGGAAAGAGGGGTAAGCTGCCCGACTATATCGCCATTCAATACATCGTGGAAGGCATCATCGATCACGAAATCAACAAGGTAATGCTATATGACGTGACTACCTACCCGGATCTAAAAGAAAAAATAAAGATTTACGAGGCGGTGAAGCGAGGTGCAAGCAAGCAGCAGCAGCGCGCAGCAAGCCGGCAGCCTGAAAAGCATAAAAATCGCATTCAGTGCTATAACTGCGGTGAGTACGACCATGCATCGAGGTCGTGCCCGCAGAAGGCAAGTGGAACGAAGTGCTTCAAGTGCAATAATTTCGGCCATATTGCTTCCCATTGCCCAAAGACGCAAGCTCAGACGGCGAGAGCGTACGATCATAGCCGAACATTGCCGACGACACCGCGAACGACGACGACGACGAGAGCATACGAGCGTGGCCGAGACTTGCCGACGAACGAGATCGGTCCGAGATCGTTCAGCATCGTACATGACGTAAACGGCAAAGATGGCGGAACTGAAGCAAAGACGTGTCAAAGCTGTCAGTGTCACAGAGAGTCCGAGGAGGTTATGTGTGTAAACAAACAATCAAAACCGTTCAAAGACGTGTTAATTAACAATGTTTTGCATAATTCATTAATAGATTCCGGCAGTGATGTAAATTTAATTAAAGAGAAATGCTTAAAATCGGTAGGATGTCAAAATTTAAATGATTGTCAAGTAACATTTTCGGGCTTAGGCCGTAGCAAAGTTCAGTCCACATCAATGTTTGTTTCAACAGTGTTTGTAGACGATTATCAATATAGCGACGTGATATTTCATGTAGTACCTAACGATGTCATACCTTACGATGTAATATTAGGTCAGCAATTTTTGCAAAAGTGCAAGGTGTTCATCGACCGTAATGATGTTCGAGTCGTGCCTACCGACGTAGAATGGTTGCACAACCTGTCTTGTATGGCTGATAATTATAGTGTGTGTCCTGTTTTAGGTCAGTCCATCTCTAAGCAAGCTCGTGAAGAAGTCGAGGATCTAGTTAGATCTTATGTTCCAATGAAAGTTAAAGAAGCCCCAATACAGTTACACATCGTGCTGAAAGATGACATTCCAGTTTCTCAGCGGCCAAGACGCTTAGCGTTGAAGGAGACTATCGAGGTAGATAAACAAATTCAAGAATGGTTGGATAATGGCATCATCAGGGTAAGTTTCTCAGAATATTCAAGTCCTCTTGTGGTCGTTAAGAAAAAAGACGGAAGCTTAAGGGTTTGTGTTGATTATAGGTTAATCAATAGGAAGATGGTGAAAGACGAGTATCCATTGCCTATCATCGAAGACCACATTGACAAATTATCAGGTGCTAAAGTTTTTAGTGCTCTCGATTTAAGAAATGGGTATTTTCACTTAAGTATAGCGGAGGATAATGTCAAGTATACATCTTTCGTCACTGCTACTTCGCAGTACGAGTTTTTAAAAGCCCCGTTCGGTTTAGCCACCAGCGGTAAAGTGTTTGCCCGATTTATCAACATAGTCTTCAGAGATCTGATTGCAAAGGGTCACGTAATTGTTTTTGTCGATGATATTTTAATTCCAGCTGAAAACGAAACACAGGCGGCTTGCAGGTTGAAAAATGTCTTAGAAATAGCATCTAAGTACGGGTTAGAAATAAATTGGAAGAAGACGCAATTACTGGTGAGTAGGGTAGAGTACCTTGGTCATGTAATTGAAGACGGGACGGTGAGACCATCACCATCGAAGACGGAGGCTGTGGCAAAGTTTCCAGAACCTACCAATGTGAAACAACTTCATAGTTTTATAGGACTCAGTTCCTATTTCAGAAAATTCATTCAGGATTATGCATTGATAGCAAGGCCACTTACCAATTTGTTGAAAAAAGACGCCAAGTTTGAATTCAATGATCATTGTAAAAAAGCTTTTAATATTTTGAAGGAAAGATTGATAAGTAGTCCTGTTTTGGCCATATTCAATTCAAATTCGCCCACAGAATTGCACACAGATGCCTCGAGTTTAGCCTTGTCAGCTATATTAATGCAGCGGAGCTGTGAGGACGGAGAGTTGCATCCAGTTTATTATATGAGTAGAAAGACGAGCGACGCAGAAAGTAGATACACGAGCTATGAATTAGAGGCATTAGCTGTTGTGGAGGGAACGAAAAAGTTCAGGCATTATTTGTTCGGTATTAAGTTCAAGATTGTAACAGATTGTAAATCTTTCCAGATGACTCTTAGTAAGAGGCAATTGGCTATGTCAGCTAGAATATCTAGATGGATATTGTACTTGGAAGACTTCACCTTCATCATTGAGCACAGAGCCGGAACCAGAATGAAGCATACTGATGCGTTGAGTCGAATTTCATATGTAGCAGCTATCACGGTTCACGATTCTGTGAAACAGGCTCAACAAAACGATGAAAAGCTGAAAGCTCTCAGTAATTTGTTGCAGGAAAAACCATATGATGATTACTTTGTCGAAAACGGAATAGTATATAAGGGCTTGGAAAAGAAGTTAGTAATTCCTGTTAGCATGGAAAATGAGATTATCGAAAGAGCACACAGTAATGGGCATTTTTCTAAGAAAAAGACTATTGAGTTAGTAAATAAAGACTATTATATTGAGAGATTGGAGAAAAAAGTTGAAGATTTTGTAGCGGCATGCATACCTTGTTTGCTAGCAACGAAGAAGGCTGGAAAGCAAGAAGGCTTACTGCATCCCATCCAGAAGGAGGATTCCCCTCTTCATACTTTGCATCTGGATCACGTTGGACCCATGATGGATACGAAGAAACAGTATAACCATATCTTTACAGTCGTCGATGCATTCACAAAGTTTGTGTGGCTTTTTCCCACGAAAGGCACAACAAGCAAAGAAACAATAGACAAGCTGAAGATCCACCAACAAACTTTTGGGAATCCAGTTCGATTGGTGACTGATCGTGGAACTGCATACACCAGCAATGAGTTCAAAGAGTACTGTGAGAGTGAGGGCATCCAACATGTCACCATTACAACAGGAGTGCCACGTGGAAATGGACAAGTGGAAAGAGTGCATAGGACACTTATCTCAGTTTTGACGAAACTGTGCATAGAGAGCCCAGCGTTGTGGTATAAGCATGTGAGCAGAGTACAAAGGGCGCTTAACAGTACCTACCATAGAAGTATTGACACCAGTCCATTTCAACTTATGATTGGTACTAGGATGAGGATGAAGGAAGATAGTAACATTCTCAAGTTGTTACAGGATGAGGAAAGGGAAAGCTTTGCTCATGAAAGGGAAAGCTTAAGGATGAAAGCTAAGCAGGCCATATTGAAAATTCAAGAGGAAAATGAAAGAACTTATAATAAAAGAAGGAAAAAGAGTACTGTTTATCAGGAAGGGGACGTTGTTGCTATTAAGAGGACTCAATATGGAACAGGTTTGAAGCTGAAACCTAAGTACTTTGGACCTTACAGAGTAGTGAAGTCCAGAGGGATGGATAGGTATGACGTTGAAAAGATTGACTTAACCAGTGAAGGTCCCAGGCGGACCAGCACATCTACAGACCTTATGAAGTTATGGCCCTGTGAAGACAATTTATAACAGGCCTTAAGACTATTTATTTAGGTTAGTTATCATATTGTTTATTTTTGCTTATGTAGTTAGAAGTTGTAAGTAGTTGGTTGGCAAAGTCTTATTTTTTTACTATGTTATGTCGTGTCGTGTCTTGAAATTGAACTCTATTTTTATTTTGTAATTGCTTGTTTACATAGGTAGTGTCGACAGAAGATGAGGATAGATAATACTTAATGCATGAGTCCAAGAGTAGGAGTTACCATGATGTCTCGTCAGGTGAGTCCTTTATCTTCTCTCTTGTTATAGTTGGTCAGTTGTGTTATGGGTTACACTCATGATGTTGTGTGACATTCGTGTCGCGGTGCACTCAGGACATGTTACGTCGATGTATACCAAAGCACTCATGCAATACCGTTTAACACATAAAGATGACATATTATGTAGTATGTTACCAATTTGCTAAATTGTATTTTGTACTTATAATACCTAATGTACTTACTTGTTAATTAAGTCATGGATTTGTATGAAAATTGTTTAGAGTTAAGAGTTTCAATTCTAGAGTCAAATATAGAGTCAATGTAGAGTCAATTGTAGAGTCAATTGTAGAGTCAATGTAGAGTCAATTATAGAGTCAATGTAGAGTCAAATATAGAGTCAATGTAGAGTCAATTATAGAGTCAATATAGAGTCAAAGTAGAGTCAATAGTAGAGCCATTGTTAAGTATATTTAAATTATGTTAAGACGTTAGATTGTTAAGTTATCTTATAAGTCATAGTGTATGAAAGCGTTGATGACGCTGTTATCCGAGGCGGATAACAAGCAGGAAAGCCGAGTGTAGGATGGATGGTTGGCAGTATGAATGAGTATGTCTTGGACTTAAAAAGTAAGCGTGTTTAATTATCTGTTATGGAATGAATGAAGTGAATGAGTCGTATTGTGAATGAAAGAGAAGCAAGGATGTGTTTGATTTATAGAGAGAGCGAGCCGACGGATGAACGAGGAGTGACCGGACGTGAGCGAGAATAGGAGGGGGTCGGACGGAAGACGTGAAAGAGTTAAGACGTATTATATAAGGAAATTGTGAAGACGCTAATAAAAAGTAAAGACGAAATTTTGAAGACGTTTTATTTTAAAGTGCCGCCAATCCTACATGTATGTGAAAAGTTCAAAAAACCGAGTTTTTGGTTTTTTATTTTTATCTTTTACAAATAATTTTTCTTTTTCACGAAATTTGGTGAAAACTTACCTTTTTATGTCTTATATATATTAAAAATCTATATAAAGTGTATAGTGATGTAAAAAATGTATATGTGTAAGACAAAAAAAAGCAAAGGAAGGAAAAGAAGTAATTAAAGATTGCATTTTCTGAGAAGATTTACTATAGTAAGATATTTTTTTTTTTTCACCATCGGAAAGTAGAGGTTTTAACGAACAGAAAGCATACCAACTTTTTGAAAAAAGCTGATATTTTGACGGGTGAATTTTCTATTGAAAATAAGGTTTCCTTTTCGATATTAATTCAAAATAAGGTTGAAAAGATAAATATTTCTAATCAAATAAATTACAGCGTATTTTGGACATAAAAAGGTAAGTTTTCACCAAATTTCGTGAAAAAGAAAAATTATTTGTAAAAGATAAAAATAAAAAACCAAAAACTTGGTTTTTTGAACGTTTCACATACATTTTGAGGTTATGTGAAAAAAGTGTAAATATAAAAGTTTTAGATCTTTTTACTATTTACAACTTTGCCATTTGACTTTTTTCCATAGGACTTTTAGTTTTGCCGGAAATCGACATAAACCGTTTCTTCCCCTTAAACACCCCCCCCTTCCCGTTCCCTACCTCAGATCGCCCGGAATTTATTTTTTCTTTAATGTTTATAATATTCTCCTCCTTTTCTAATAGGTTATATTCTACTATTATTTTTTTTCACTTTTTATTATTTTTAAAGGCTTCTGCACTGGTCTAATAGAGCAACGGTTAAACTCAGGTGTTGTTTCCTACTTAATTTTTTAAGACTTTATAATATCGTTTCGCTGCGACCCATAGTCGTCCCATTGCTGAGCACGGGTCTCCCCCACAGACACTGCTGCGGGAGGTCTAGAACATTCTCCACCACGCAGCTCCAATGCGGATTGGTGGAGGTTAGTAGCCAACCCAGTGTCGAATGTTCTCATGCCACTCGAAGGTCTTCGACAAGGCTTAACGACTGTTTCCAGCATTGAAAACAACCGGGACCGACGGCTTTACGTGCCCTCCAAAGCACTTACATAATATACATAATATCGTTTGCAATTACTTGTCGAACCACGCATCCTTCCATGAAAAGTGTGCCCTGATCAAGATTTTTATCAGTCTCGTTTAAAATATAAAAAAAATCATAATTATATGGGTTGCATCGATGGTGCACAATTGCAAGATGAACTCTCTTAAATAGAAAAATTTATCGCAAATAAATTGTCGTATTCACAAACTCATACATTAGGTAAACTTCCTCAAATTACTTACTTAAATTCATTCGAACAGAAAACAGTATTAGCAACAAAGTTTTAAGACTGAAAAGTTTTGTTGTAATACTCTTTGCTAATATTGTTTTCTGTTTGTTACTAATAAGTAGTTACCTTCCTACTCTACAAGCCGATTATAAGCCCAGATAGGACAATGACATGGTACTTATAGAACTTTGCGGAACTTTGCGGAAAAGATGTAAACATTTTGGCATTGAGATAAAATATATTGAGAAGAACAAATGCAGCTTAACAACCCGGTAACATCTCTTTTTAGCGTTCCGTACCAAAGAGTGACAAAGGACTATTAGCACAGAATACTTAGTAGTACTAATAGTATGCTTCCACTGTCAAGCAAAGGGCTGTCTCTTGAACGCAAAGGTGTCTAACACACCTGAAATATTCTCTGAGTGCGTGTTATTGTGGCCGCTATCACAACAAAAAAAATTAAAATGAAGGTCTCCATACTTCTTCTTCTGCGTCGTTTCCTCATGGCTGAGGGTTGTGGTCATAATAAGTAGTTCTTCCCAAAAATATTCTCCAGGCTTCTCTGTCTAGTACAAGTTAAATGAATGTGTGAATTGTGGATTAACATGTACAATAATGTACATGCTTGTTTTATAGTGTCGGTCCATCGGGTGACTGCTCCACTGAATCGGGATCACGCAACTCGTAATTTCTTTTGAGTGTGTAGCTCGGTCAATAATCATCGTTGAATTATGTTAATCAATACAAGAGACGGACAAGAAACACATGTCATATAAGAAATATCTTAAGTCGTAGAATATATATGAAGGGCAATGGAAAGTAATAAAAATACGATGAGTATATAAAACGAATTGAAATGAATGGCAAATCGCTTTAAATACACATTTGACCGGTCCGTTGACAGCGTTGACCTTTGCCGCTCAAGAAATCGCTGTAGATTTTCGATGAACTATTCGGTACATTTAGTACAAGGCTATCAGTTGACAGGCAGGATTGGATTTCAGCGTCGGGTCCATTGAGAGAGGCTTTTAGGGACCTTTTGAGTAGATACGGGATAAAAACGTAGATAGCTAGAATTTAACGGTGATAGTCTCTTGGGGAAGCAGACTCCCACTGGAGGCTACGATTTCAAATCACAGCGACACACATTGAAGGCACGTGAAGTCTATCAAACCGCACTTAGCCAACAAAGTGGACTATATTTTAGTCATCTCATTTTATTAGTCGTGAACTCGTGACATAGTTCTTTATTTGGAGATGAAATGAAGAAACTTAAAATTATTGAATAATATACAAAAAAAATGTTAGATTGTTGTTATACATACTGCCTTAAGCTTGCCGTTTGTGCCTACTTTATTTCAATCTGGTTAAACAAACATAAGCAAATAAATAAATACATAATAGTTAGATGAGGTAAGACAAACACATAGGGCAAGACTAACACTTTAAAACCTCTCTTTTAGTACAGATGTATATTTATTACTGTGTCGGTTAAACAATCAACAACGATTTCAGGGTAGCCAGTATGTGTATAAGATATATTCAAAGGTTTTATTTTTGCACCATGAGTTAGTCTTACCCCACTCATATTCACATGCGTGATTCTACCATTGCAGCCGACGTAAACAAATGCGTCGAGTAATATACTTAAAGCAAAGTGATTTAAAACCAAAATGTTTCAATCTCCGCCTTCGTAATGGAGTTCAGCCATTTGTAAATAGGTTTACGATCAATCCGAGACGCTCAGTAATTGTTATGATAACTCGTCAGATTCATGAAAAGAATAAACAAACTTTGAAATTTTGAATAGCTGATGAGAAAGTTGAGAATAGTTTGAGAAATGTCGGCCAGCTAAAATATAAATAAAGGGTGTTTTAAATATATATTTTTTACAGCGGAGCAATGGATATCATAAATATAATGATTACGAAGCAATTAGTAAGAATTAGAAGCGAAACTTCGCAAGTTTAAAGAGCTCGCTCACAGTAAATTAACCAGTTTTAAGCCGTGTCGAAAATTAGTAATTATCATTAAATTCTAATCACGTAAAGAGCTCTGATGGAAACGTGGCGTATATCATAAAAAGTTAAGTAATTACCCTCTAATCACTCTAATGGATCGAAGATAATCTGATAGTGTGAGCTCTGAAGTTCTTAATGTTTCTTATAAAAACGTATATAATGGTCAAACGTACAGTGGTTCAATGGTCGCGGACATAATTTAGTAACATAACTACTCAGTTATCATACCCAGGTTTTCATTACCATAAAACATAGCTTATTTAGTACATACTCTATCTCAATTTGATCGAAGATCTCAATAGATATTTTGTTTACTTGAAAATACACAATCTGGTTCTAATAACTGTAGTTTAACCGAAAAAATATGGGATATTTTTTAATTTGGTTAAATATACGCTTATATATACGCTTCAACATTGTTTATTAATTAAAATTTTACATGGTGAACTATTAATAATTTATCTACAAACTAGCTGACCCCACAAACGTTGTTCTGCTATATGAAATGTCAAAGTGACGCGACGCTTCACGTCAATGAACGACGGTTAAAAATAAAAATAATAAAAAACATTTTCTAGTGGACCAAATTGTGAATCTAAACCATTCTCGAATCCCCCGTCGAACACAAAAAATTTCATCAACATCTATACAGCCGTTTAGGAGGAGTTCACTGTCTCGTACACAACATACGTACACGTACGCAAGAAATATATACTCGTATATTAAGATAATCTCTGCACCAAGTTTTGTTTTGTCAGTTATGGTTGCGCTTCGAAAACCATACATAGCATAACTAAAATTTAAAAAAATTAGCTTTGCAATTGTTAAATGTTGTCGCCATTGCCTTATTAATTAACATATATTAAAATTAAATTATATTAGACTAGCTGTTGCCTGCGATTTCACCCACGTAACCATAACTTATAGCACCCAGAAATAATTATGCATCCTAATAGTGAAAGTATTTTTAAATCGGGCCAGAGAATACCTTTTTATTTATAAGGTTGACGCACACATTATTATGTCGATAGACTGTAAATTTTTCAGGCGTCCCCTCAGACCAAAAGTATTATATTATGTTATTAATAACAGATTCAGGCTCCTACTGATTGATGAATTAAGTAATAATAATGAATAAGTAATTAATGAATGAATAAGTAATGAATTAAGTAAATATATTAATAACAAAACCTTATTGTACCTATCTTCTGGACGTCATCCATCTCGCAGACGTAATAAATGTTCCGGACAGTTAAATTATACAGTGACTGGCCTCCCTATCACTGTAGTCTGAAGATAAAAGAACGTTTATTCCACGCTATGAATGCAGTGTTAGATAATATTAAAACTAGACCATACATTAATGTAAATCAATAAGATCGACGTACGGGAATAGATTATAAACATTAGCTCCGAAAAAATAACTTTTATTAAATTAACGATAAGTGCGCGGTAGATATCAGCATTAGATCATAAAGCAATAGTTCTTTGAACCCAATGGGTAACAGGGTAACATTGTAAATCAGTCTGGAGTCTCGATAAAAACTCGATGCATGTTGCATTGAATTTTGGAGGTGAAAATTCTGAAATACACAGAATTATATCAGACCAGAGTATACACGACTACTTTTTTACCAGATTCAGCTTAATTCTTTATTTCACATGCTGAACCTTATATGCATACCTATTATTTTACATTGGCCAGTGACCAACCAGACGACGTAACCAGACTGAAAAGTTTATTAAATATGTTTTTTTTTTTAAATAGTTGATCATTTTGTGGACAGAAACACAAGGGTGAATGTGTTTTACAAAGGTGTAAATTTTATTTAGTTTGACCGTCGAAATGCACTGCTCGACCATTCGATTAATTAATTATAACAGTTTACCAAGTTTCATAAAATGATTTAACTTATACTTGAGCGTTAATCGTACGTAGGTATCTGATGAATGAAGTTTTATGAAAATGGAAATGAAAGTAATAACGCTAGCACCAGAATATACAATATAGATAACTTTATTCTGCATTATATATATATTTGGTTTTTGTAAGCGTAAGGTACCTTTGGATAGCACTTAAATAGGGAAAAAACACCAGTTTCGTTAAGGCTTTTGCGATTGCTTTTTACAGTTGAAACAATCTTGACCGAACGCAAAGTACCTACCTTGTGAAGCGGCCATAAAATTTTGCTACTAGCGACCGCCCCTGAAATTGGTTAATTGTGTCGATCACGTACAACGGACGCGAGCAGTAAGCGTAGGCGTTAAAATCGTAGCGATAAATTCCTATAGATGATGGATTAGGTAAAATCATTTATAATTTATTTACAATAAAGTCATCTATCAAGTAATGATTTTATTTGCCGACTGTTATCTGAACGATTTGCCTCGTCACGAGTTATTTGTCGGTGACCTCCCGAGTTCCATCTGTCTGTGATTTACCTACTAATTTCGCCTGTTTGATTTGCAAATAATATTGATGGATCTATTTACCGTGTTTGATCGAAATGTTTTTATTGAGTTATTAATGTGCTTTGTTAATATGGTTTTGGTTTGATATCGTAGTATGAAGGATTCAGCCTTTTCAGAACTCAATGAGGCCGGCAGATTAATTACAATTAACATAAAAGTCGGCTTATCTTCAGTCTGGAATGGAATGGACAGAAATAGAAAGAAGTAGTGATATTTAGCGTCCGTAGCCCAATGTCGCGTCGATTCAATGTGATCGAAACAGATATGCAACAACGGGCGAGGTCGGTTTGTGGATGGGTGACCGCTAGTGGGAAATATTCATGGACGCCGTGTTACGGAGGGCACGTTAAATCGGTCCCGGTTGTTTTCAATGGTGGAAACCAACCGTTAAGCCTTCGGGTGGCTTGAGAACATTCGACACTGACCCCTCCACCAATCCGCATTGGTTCAGCGTGGTGGAAAATGCTCTAGACCTACAGCTGCAGTGTGTCGTGTATGGGTTGCAGCAGCATATTTTGATGTTGATGTATTAATGAACATTAAAAAACCTTCCACTTCAATATCAAAGTGTTGACGACGTTAATAAAAAATATCTAAAAAGCATAATAAATTTTATAAGCTCCCCTCGATTGTCATATAGTGTTAGCCATTAGCTTTATCGGGTTATCAGTCAGAATGGTAGGTATTTCATTGCCTAATAGATAACACTGATAACCTAGTGCGGACCATTTTAGTTTGTCAACACTCCATTCGACGGTTTATCCATGAATGAACTTGAAAGTATTGTTTTGACTGTTATGATAAATGGTATCGCGGTTTTTACATAATAATCAAGTGCCTGTTTATCAAGAGCTCGCATGCGCGACTGGTGGCCTAGGATTCCTTGTGTCGGTTCCCGGGTCGGTCAAATAATTATTAGTATACTTAACTTAATAAGGTAAGGTATGGTAATAAATTCCATTCAGCAACCATTACGTAAGTTACCATTGTGGGGAAATACAGGCGTTTTATATTATGTCTGATTAATTTATCATAGTGAATGATGACGATAGGAATTCTGCTGCTTTTATTTGAGCTTATTTTGAGATTTGAACATTGAAAAATTCATATAATATTATAAATGGGAAAGTGTGTTTTCTTCGCGTCATCAACGAAATTATGGATCGAATTTATTTTTTGTATAGATTTAGTATACAACCTGGAGAGTGACATAATGCTACCTTTTGTCCTAGAAAATTGCATAGTTTCTGTGAAATTCACAAAACGATTGATCGATAGCATCTAAATCTAGATCGAGTTCTGATTGGCGGAACTGGCTTAAAGCTAGAGTTTAATTAGTGGTCATCGTTTGTGTAATTTGCCCTCAAAAAAGGCTTATTTTTTTTATTTTAAACCATTCCTTTAAGCAAACGTAGAAGTAATTTTTTCCATGAAATGAAAACGATATAACGAGGCGCGGGCGGAAATAAGTGTAACCCTCTAAAGAAGTGTAACCGGATGCGTTATTTTTAAACATTTAAATATCTAGCAAGTAGACATAGACTACCTCTTCCTACTCATAGACATAAATCACAGCTGCGTTAATCACGCTACCATAGATTTAGTACTCTATACTAGAGAAAGATCGGCAATGCGAAAGAGAAAGAACATAGATACTCATATGTTAGAGCGAGATAGATAGGCGAGACCATTTGCGAATACTCTATAGGCCTGGATAGGCTAACGACAGTTGTGAACGAAACAAATTTGGCTTATTTTTCTAAATCCCACGTTTAAAAGCGTAGGTTTGGTGTGATTTAGACGTAAATAATTATGGTTACGTGTGCAGTACCAGGATGTAACTCATCTAAGCAAGAAAATCCACAGAATTATACATTTCATATGTAAGTACGATTGAAAGATTTTATTCTCCTATTGCAATGTTTGAGAACTTTGTAAAAGAAATTAATAACAAATGGATGGCCAATAATGTGACATTTTAATATATAAATGCTCTGAATGCATAGGAATTGAATATAAAATATTATCAAATACGTGAATTTCTAGTATTTCTCACCTCAATCCTATAGAGATTGACATATCGACAACCGCTTATCGATATGTAAAGTGACAAGTGTATCGTACATAGAGCATTTTATTTAATTATACTTTTTAAAATTTTACAAATTTATATTTTATAAATAGCATTGTTATATTTATTTATTTATTCAACTTTATTGACACCTCTAAAGAGATATATAATGGGCGGACTTAATTATGTTATATTATTCTCACAGTGCTTTTATTTCATTAATTCTAGGATATAATAACTAATTTAAAATATTTCAGATTCCCTCAAAATAATGATGTTCGCCAAAAATGGTTAAAGATGACAAATAGAGAAAATTGGACCCCTAAAAAATATTCATCTATATGCAGCAGACATTTTGAACCAAAATGTTTTTTTAATACGAGCTCTCAAAGAGTGAACTTGCGTTCTGGTTCAATACCCACATTATTCATGCCCGTATGTTATTTCCTGATTATAAAATGTTAATGTTTGCTATACGAATAATAATATTATTGCTACTGCAACGGAATATACTCGTATCTCAAGGTCAATATGTTTACAATGGGAGAAAAAAACATTTATTTGAAAAAACTTAAATTGACTAAAACCAGAATAAAATAAATATCAAATTAAATATTGCCATATAAAATATATTTCTTTTCATAAATAAGTCTTCTATTTTATACTCGTTTAATGTAATTACGACCAAATAAAAATATTTAAAATAAGTAGGCTAAACTAATTCTTGTTCTGTATCCGATTTTATTTTTCTATTTCAATTAACATTTAAAAAAAAATTTATTGAAGTATGTATGTAGTTTTTTCACTACAGCAGCAGTTACAAAAATGTTATGATAAATGCTGACAATCAAATAAAGACTGTTGCTTTTGGATTGCTGAGTTCTTGTGTGTTGCTTTTGTGCTGTGCTTGTTATCTATCGTTTACCTATATTTTTACCAACCGGACAGCTTATGAACTTCGATATTTCCTTCCCGTTACGATACATACTGCTATTCTCTTTCTGGACACCGAACTTGCTTTGGCAGGCAAAATAAAATCACAGCAGAAGCAGTATTATGTTTATATTTTAATAGAAAATAAAATTCCTGGCTGGACCGGAATTACTGAGTATTGCTTTATTTGCTTAGTTGGTCGGCGCACTGTAGGCTGCTGCGCACACAAACATTGGTTTGGTATCTAGGATGGGCCAGATATGAACAAAATATACCAGCACCTGCAGAAATTTTAGATGATATCATGCTAAGAGAAGATTATGAAGATTAAATTAATTAATGACGACTCATTAAAATGAATCGAAGCATATTATTATGCTGAGTGGTGGCCTTTTCACACAACTGCGGCACAGAACATTATTATGTATTAAGTACTATGTTAGTTATAAGAAACTTTCCAACTGTTTATTTTGTTTTATTTACCTTGTTTATTGTTAATTTGTTTTTGTTTCTTTTTTTTCACTTTTAATATGCTTATTTTGCTTTTATTTTGTGTTTGTGTTTATTTATTATTAATTCTGTATGTCTGTGTCCATGTGTGTGTGAATAAAGATTTCTTTCTTCTTTCTTTCTTCTTTCTAATGTAAAGAACCTTGTTTTATTTGTGATTACTTTCATGAGATTTCCTAACAGTATTAAAATGTCTGAGTTATATATAAACAACAAAGTACTCTGTGAAATAAGCTGATAGGTGCCTACTTATTTTATTTCTCAAAATGTCAAAAACTAACACTTCAACATATCAACATAATCTGAAAATGTTTAAACTTTATTATCTCAAATTCTCCATTAAGAAAATCAAAAATTCTTATTGAATTGAACTCAGAAATGAATACATAATTTTTTGAAATATTTTTCATTCACATACGTCGAAATTACATCTCAACTAAAATCTTGTATGGGAGTTCGCCATTGTTCTTTTAACTGTAGTTTTATTATTAATTTCTCTTAGTGACATTATTACTGTGCAAATACAATAAATCAGCAACCGAAAAACCACTTCAATTTTTATCGATAATCATAGTGTAGGCGCATGGCGCAACACTATTTTCCTTGCATGTGTGCACATTACACGCACACTAGTGTATTTAAGTTTTGGTCTCGCTTTGATGTTCCTATTGCCAATCTTTCTAGTATTATATCTATTCACGCTACAGTAACCAAATCAGCAGTAACTAAACCACACATTGCACTATCTGTCGTACAAACGCTCCATTGCGACCAATTATGGATTCTCACAAAGATTAACCCAATTTAGTTGGCAGTGACGGACATCACACAATAGTCGACGAATAGTTAACCGTTTAGATGCTTGAAACGCGGAGTCGCCCTGAAAATCAGCGGTCATGAACCGAGCTTATCTTTTTTTTTTTATATAGTGTTATGGACCTGTGTACCCAGCCTTATTTGCGGATGAGATACTTAAATAATTAACTCTCTTAGGGTGAGGCTACACGGGCGGTTCTCCCGCCGCGGGAAACCGCTCGACAAAGCTGCCGCAGACCATCAAACTACACGGGACGCGGTTTATCGCTGCCTTTTGTTCATTTCAACATGGATCCGCCAATGATAACTGCGCTTGCAGCTCTCATATTAATAGAATATAATAGAAGGTCTCGCGCAGAATGACGGCGGGATAGCGGGAAACCGTCCGTGTAGTTTAAGGCCAAGGCTACACGGGCGGTTCTCCCGCCGCGGAAAACCGCTTCTGAACCGCACTGGACACAATTTAATATGAAGTTGTATGCTGCATACTACACTGCGCGGTTTCCCGTCGCGGCTCACAGGCGGGGGAAATACGACCGCCGCATGCAGCGTCAAACCGCCGCTGATAACCGACGCTTTTAAACTACACGGACGGTTTCCCGCTATCCCGCCGTCATTCTGCGCGGGACCTTGGCGCTCGCTCGTCGTTCGTGCGCTTGCTTGGCTAGTGTCGCGTCAAAATGTTCGATACGGAGCGTTTTATTGTAGAAATACAAGATCGACCTGCTTTGTATGATGTGCAGTCGAAGGATTACGCCAATCGCGAACTAAAAGCAAAATTAAGGATGGAAATAGGACAGGAAGTGGTTGCTCATGAATGAAATATTCCCAAAGTTAAACGATTACTTAACACTGGTTCCACCCACACATTGCGCTTTACTTTATTTTTTAAAAATTCTATTAATATGAGAGCTGCAAGCGCAGTTATCATTGGCGGATCCATGTTGAAATGAACAAAAGGCAGCGATAAACCGCGTCCCGTGTAGTTTGATGGTATGCAGCAGCTTTGTCGAGCGGTTTCCCGCGGCGGGAGAACCGCCCGTGTAGCCTCACCCTAAGCGTCGGTTATCAGCGGCGGTTTGACGCTGCATGCGGCGGTCGTATTTCTCCCGCCTGTGAGCCGCGACGGGAAACCGCGCAGTGTAGTATGCAGCATACTACTTCATATTAAATTGTGTCCAGTGCGGTTCAGAAGCGGTTTTCCGCGGCGGGAGAACCGGCCGTGTAGCATTGGCCCAGTGGCTATTTTCAAAAACAAGAATCACGCACCAATGACTTTTTTAAGTAAATGTCACCTGCTGTAACGGTGAAGGAAACATCGTAAAGAAACCTGCATAACTGAGAGTTCTCCATAATGTTCTCGAAGGAATGTGAAGTCTGACAATTATCATTATAATCTCATTACGAGAGGAGATCTGTGCCCAACAGTAGGACAAAGAAAGGGTTGTGATGAATACTCTTTATTTGCACACCAAAATAATTAATATTGTGATACAAGGCAGGTATTATGATAATATTTAACCCGCAGGAAATTTTCAGCAACTAACCTTAGTTACAAAAGATAAATATAACACGAGACAAGCAAATTATTCTCTCTAGGGATGAAAATTATACAGAAACGGCTCCAATAACAAGACTTGTTTTGATACGATTCATACTACTGAAGCATATACATATACATATTACTTAGTAAATTCATTTTTGTTACAAATTAATGCTGTGGGTGGTAGAGCCTAGAGCAGCACCACCGCCCGCTACGGTACCTAGTACCATTTCTACCGCGTGATAATTATTTTTAAAGCAATTATGGTCCGGTTGGAATGGTGTGGTTTCCGGTTTTACTTCTTTAGAGGCGACCATCTCAGTCCTCAAGGGTAACAATCAAAGAAATTAATCAAGATAGAACGGCCATCACGTATTATTTTGATACAAACGATCCTTGTCACTTTTTTCGTCAGCCCTGCCCAAGTCCCGCCTACTATGTGACGTCACACTATAGTAATTAGAGAGGTGACACACTCGTTTTAGTTGTAATCAAATCTATCGATAACGTAACGTATTAACATAACTTGCGAGTTATCTTGTAGTATATTGCAAGATTGCGGCCAAAATTGTGGCATGGGGTATACGCCCAGTTCACCGTTCTATCTTGATTAATTTCTGTGGTACAACACATCTGTGACTGACTTGGAACGAGACTCTTACCAACAATTACTAACTGGTTTATTACTAATACCAACTAACAGTATTAACTATCACTAACAGTCCCTAGCCCTTATATCCGAACTAACGAAATGACCAACTAATGTTCTAATTATCTCTCTCAACTAATTGGGACTAACCATCCCAGTCCCTAATTGAGTCTTGTTCAAACATAGATTTATCATTACTCTTTGTTCAAAGACAGTCACAGTTGTCATGGGCGGCAGCGGATGGGTGGTGCTGCAAGCTCGTTTACGTGTGCTGCATCTTGTATCCATAAAAAAAATTTAAAATGCGTTTACATACTCTCAATAAGAATTTTGATACTGTTGTTATCTTGTATGACAACCGTTCACGACCGTGTCTAAGAAATTGGAGTAGTTAGGCAAGTAAAAAACTAATTAAACATATTTTCAAATCAAAATTAATTATTCATATTTTTTATAGATTGTTATTAACTGTATTATTGTGTGGTATAATAAAGGGTGTTTGTATTTGTATTAAAATTATATATTGTATTAGTATTCAAATTTTGGAAATTGTAATTTGGCCGGGTTATTAGAACCAAAATAACATTCAATGTTGTGAATACGGTTAACTTATTGGATACCTACGTGTTAATTATTTGTTATGATTATTAAAACTGAAAAACTGTTAAAATTGAAACAGGACGTGTAATAAAGAGTAATTTGTCAAATTCCGAAACGGGTGTAATCGCGCAAATTGAGCACAGCAAGATTTGCAGGCAGCCCATTAATTTACGTCAACATTAATTTCCTTTTTACGACTGCCAGTGTTTTCGTGCGTCGTTTACGACTTACTACCCTGTTTCAAATTGAACCAGTTAATTTTAAGAGTGGAAGCACCGATTGAGTTTTGAGTAAAGATAAATTGTATATTGTTAAAAAAAACCTCAGTAGGTAAACCAAGTTTAATTATCATTAAAGATTGCAATGTAGGTAATTGCAATCTTTAATGATAATTAACCTACTTCGTCTACGTGACAATAATCCCATATCGTACTTAACTAATTATATATTTTTATTAAACCAAACCTTGTATTAAATCTTTGCGTTTTTATCACAGACCCATTTTTTTAATGAATATAAGCGTGTTAGATGAAACTAAACAAAAGCTTGTAATAATAAAGTTGCACACAATAAACACACAAATTGGAAATGTGAGTAAAACTTGAATGCAACTTTTGATAACGTTCTAAATTCCTTGTTCACAGATGGACTGGAAAGCCGCGCTAGTGAACCCAACGATCTGGATTTACCAACATGCAGTCTCTCAACGCTAGCTACGATGACGTCATTGTATCCAGCTACAATGATCCAGCTGCTATGAATTTCAACGGCACGTACATCGGCGGAGGAGTGCTTATCCTCACTAAGACGCTGACAGGAGAATCGGTTGGAGTCATCGACGAGCCCAAATCAAATAAAACTACCGATATCATCGATGTTAAAGTCGTCCAAGTATCCTTCTGTATCCTGTACACAATAATATTCGTTCTTGGGGTATTTGGCAACGTACTTGTCTGCTATGTAGTTTTCCGGAATCGAGCGATGCAAACAGTCACAAATTTATTCATTACGAATCTAGCGCTCTCCGACATTTTACTCTGCATATTTGCAGTGCCTTTAACGCCGATGTACACATTCCTTGGAAGATGGGTGTTTGGAAGACTGCTCTGCCATCTCATGCCCTATGCACAAGGAACCAGCGTCTACATATCCACATTGACCCTCACCTCAATAGCAATAGATAGATTCTTCGTCATCATATACCCCTTCCATCCGCGTATGAAGTTAAACACTTGCATATTTATAATAATTTTTATATGGGTATTCTCATTAGTCGTTACATGCCCCTATGGGCTGTTTATGGGTATACAGATAACGAATAACAAGACTTATTACTGTGAAGAAAGTTGGCCCTCAGACAAGTCGAGAAAAATATTCGGTGTGTTCACCACTGTACTTCAATTCTTCATACCGTTTTTAGTGATAGCAATATGTTATACATGTGTAAGCTTACGATTAAACGACCGAGCCAGGTCCAAGCCAGGGGCAAAGAACACAAGAAGAGAAGAAGCTGACAGAGATAGAAAAAGGAGAACGAATAGAATGCTTATATCCATGGTCGCCATATTTGGCATTTCTTGGTTACCACTAAACCTAATAAATATCTTTAATGATTTCTATGCTCAAATGACAGAGTGGAATTACTATTATCTGTCCTTCTTTCTGGCTCATTCGATGGCAATGGCCTCGACGTGCTACAACCCTTTTCTCTATGCTTGGCTAAATGAGAACTTCAGGAAGGAGTTTAAGCAAGTGCTTCCTTTTTTCGAGTCTACGGGGGGAGCCAGGAACAGCTACCACTCAGGGAGAATGCTGGCGCACAAGTCGGACAAAATTTGCAACGGCAATGAGACCATTCAGGAGACACTTCTGCCTTCTTCCTTCAATCGAGGTCCATCCCTAAAGCAACGAATATTAGAAAAAAATGGGAAGAAAGACAACGGAATCGAGATAGAAAATATTTTGTTGGAGGAGAAAACGATATCAGCAACGTTTCATACGAAAAGTGAGAATGTGAATTTGCAGTTGATAGACGAGGAGTCGCAGCTGAGCGAATCCAGAGATTTGAAGCCTCCTCTATAAAATGTAAGTTATATGTTTATTGATTAGCTATAAATATTTTGCCACGTGTGACCCTGCCTGCCGAATTGCGGGTCTCGGGTTCTAATCCCGGGATAGATATTTGATTTTATAAATAAGTTTTTAGTCATACCTACTAACGAACTGACCAACTAATGTTCTAATTAACTCTCTCAACTAATTGGACTAACCATCCCAGTCTCTAATTGAGTTTTGTTCAAAGTCAGTCACGGTTGTCATGGGCGTCAAAAACCCAATAGTTGTTGCCCGGGGAACGAACCGTCCTGGGTTCCTCTAGCTTACCAGTCGGTCACGACTACTACTACTAGATCATCTATTACTACTACTAGATCAACTACTACTAGTTACTACTAGATCAAAATATTATTAAGTTCAACATATCTGCTTTACGAACTTTATTACTTTCACATGCAAACACCAAATACAAATTGGAACAGGTGTCTAAGCTACGAGTATATTCAATAAACACTCAATATTTTACACACGCAGCGGCGGTGACAACAGGGTTATAATCGAATTAGTCGTTCGTGACTCCGAAGTTTCGATTCGATTAGTTGGTATCGAGCGTCGCGTCAAGCAATTAATAGAGACTTGATTTTATCTTAACTTTGTAATTAACAAATCGAAGACAAGTGCCTCCAATCAACAATTAGGTACGCTGTAACGTAACGTTTTAAACTTTCTACTAACCTATTACTTACAAGTTTTCTTTTCCTTCGTACAAAGTGAAATGTATTTTTCATTTAAATTTAAGTTATATATAGCCTATTCCACTAAAACAATATAGCTTAGCTTAGCTGCAACCCATATAGTAATACGTCCTATTGCTGGGCATGGGTCTCCCCCATAGACAAATCTGCGGGAGTTCTAGAGTAGAGTATTAGTATTGTGTCTGAAGTTGAGAGCTCTCTAGAGCGAATCTCAGAATGGGGACAACTAAATTTAGTCCAGTTTAACCCTTCGAAGACACAAGTTTGCGCGTTCTCCGCTAAAAAAACGCATCCGCATTTTGAAGGCACAGCACTCACAACCTCACAAGCACTAGTAGAAGGCGATAGGCATTTAAAATATTTTTTTTAGTGAGAATATAGTTTCTATAACCATATTACTTACCTAATTTGTAATGTTGGTATAATATAATAAAATATATAATATAATAATAATAAACCCTTGGTCCGTGGGGTCCTAGCGCTATAAGGCTTTTTAATGAAATAGCAAAAAGGTTAGTCGACATCACAGGAGACCGAAGAGCTGGCAGCTACCTCGGACAAAGAATTAGCCTAGCTATTCAAAGGGGGAACGCTGCCAGTATCTTCGGAACCTTGCCTAAGGGGACTCCTTTTAATAATATGTATTAGTTATTATTTTATATTTTTTAAGGTTTTTTAGTTTTAGGTTAATTTTAAAGTATGTATTTCTAATACTCTATATGTAAATAGTAATTTTAGCTGGTGAATAAACTACATGGTACGTCATTTGTAATCGAATGAATAACATTTATTTAAATGTAGGTGTTTCAAATATTTTTAGTTTTTGTATATTTTTCATACATTTACTTAATTCTCCACTAAACATCTAGTTTCTGCGAATTATTGGGTAGGTCCTGGATTAGGATCCACGTCTAGATTTATTTTTGTTTCTTCTGTCTAGATTTCTGTTTATTTTCGAAAAGTGTTCAATAATAAATATGTTCAAGGTAAAATGAGTATGAATGAGTAAAACGCAGAATGGTGTTGTAAACACATTAGATTACGCATGGATGAAGTACCTACTGTTTACCCACTTCAATACAATCAAAATAACAAAATCATATCTCAAAAAAGGGTAGGTACAAAGTATTGACGTTCTTTAAAAGTAGGATTCTTTTAATAAGTTAAGTCCAATCCTAATTACGAGCTAAGTAACCTTTTAGTATTTCAATACATATTATCTGTTCTGTGCATAGGTCATTCATGATTTTATTAATTTTATGCAAACCTGGCATTGTATCAGTTAATTTTAAGCACCAAAAAACATTGTGTCTCTGTGGGTCTGCACTCATTGTAGACCCACAAAATTGTCTTGCTTCACATAAATTACGTTTTTATGACTCACACAAGGGATTTAAACTTTGTGTTTCGCGAAAAACTACCGTCTCTATAATCTGTAGCCATTGTAATTAAGTCTATTGTTATACAAAATAATTGTTCCGTTTGTTGCAGACACATGCCAGCGGGAAGGCGAGTCACGGGAACTGCCTCACAGACTGCACAGAACGGGAACTGTACAATACATTTATTAAAAATAATGTTATAATAGTTTCCACAATACCCTGTTACGGAGCCATTGAACAACGTTATTGTAACGAAAATATATTACTACGAATGCATAATGAGGTACATATTTTTTTGTAAATAAACGTACCTGCATGCAATATTATTTGCTTATGGTAACACGGTTATGTCATTCCCAGTCATCAATTACGCGGGAAAAATAACACCTGGCATATCATGCGCGGCGCGAAAATTGAAAAATACGAGTGTCATTTTTGTAGCATTAAACGTCATTTAAAATTGCTTTGTTGTTGCTGTGATGTTCAAATAAAAATAAGAAAAAGTTTGTAAATAATATATTATAATTAAATTGATAATATTAGGACATGTGCATATTTATGAGTAATTAATTACGAAAATAATGAATCCTATGTAAGTTTTTAAAGCGATGAGACGCAAGTAGATGTCCAAAGGCCTATTCATGAAGATGCGATAAAATCGTATTCGTTTATTATCCTGTAATTGTAATACAAAAACTTCTATGCGTATAAATAACAATATTTGGTGATTTTGAATACACCGATGAGCCCAGTTTCAAACTTTGAATTATAATATCTTTATCCAAAAAAGCATATAGGTATTATTGGATAGATTAAGTTTGGTGTCCACGTAGCTTCGTGTAACTTCATTGAATTAATATTGTTTATTTTTACAATGAAGCCTTTGTTTCAGAAATGCATCAGAAACATCCTTAATTTTTTTTTGTAAATAGTTACAGATGAAAGCTGATTCAGTCCATTATGATTCTTTCAAAATTTCTTGTAACCTACTATAAGTATTACTTGTACAAATCCATTTTAAGTATTACTAAATACTTATGATTTTTTATAAATATATATTTTACTGCGTGGGCTCCAAACGTAACTACATTATATAAAGTTTGAAATTTCGTGTTTATTCGAAATCATGAATTTATCGTAGAACGTTTATTATAGATTGTTAATGGTTCTAAATACCACTTGTAAATAGTTATTTTTATAAATTAAACGTAACTATAACGTTTGAAGTAATTGTACATAAATAATACGTGTCATATTGAATAAAATAAAATTATTGTTATTTAAATCATAAATTTGCTTATAATATTAGCTATTATGTACGAAGTTAAGTTATTATTATTAGTACTTTGATAACATTACTGATAAAATCTAGCGGTGTTAATATGGTATGAATGAATAAATGTTATTGTTTTTTTATGTAAACGAGTTTTTTTAACAGACTTCAATAAAAGGAGGAGGTTCTATGATCCACTGTTTTTATTTTTTATTTATTATTTTTTTATCAACCGATTTTGATGATTATTTTTATGTTTGGTAAAACATCCATCGAAGGTGGTCTGTGGGACCAAAATTTCAATCCCTTAGAGTAGTAAACAACCATAATAAGGGTAGCAATGTTAGTACCTAATAGTTGTGTTAATTGTCAGTATTTGTGAATGGATTCTGCTATTATTTGAAAGGTCTGATTACAGAGTAGATTCACTAAAAATTTCAAGAACAAATTCTACCCTCAAGAATATAAATATGCATAATAAGCGTCGCTATGTATTCTTCATGTTTATTGTAACGTCAGTAATTGTGTATAAATTTTCATGACTTTTCTTTTATTTGAATGGTCTCACTACAGACTAGGTTCTCTATAAATATCAAGATAAGAATTGACGCCTATGAGTAGTAAAAATGAATAACAACTATGTGTTTTTCATGTTTATTGCGCTGTAGCCTGTAGTATTTGGATGTTTATTATTTATTTATAAGACCTTATCTTAGAAAAGGTTCTATGTAAATTTCATTAAATGAAAATGATTTATTAAGTAAAGCAAACACTAATATGAAATTATAATACAAATAATAACTATGCACACCAAAATACAATAAAATTATCCTTAAAGTAGTTACAATTTAGAATACGAGCAAGTATCTCTCTAAAGCGGAATGAAAGAGTGAAGTTAAAATAATATAGATATACAGTAGGTAATTAGTTTCATAATATCTGACAGCAATGCTGAGCTAACAGGATTAAAAACTGGATGAAAATCGATTTAAATTATTAGACCCCAGATTACGTAAATCAATCCGTCTAAATGACTTTTTTATACCAGGTTTTGTAAAATGCCAAGTTTCAAAGCTGCATCAATCTCAACGCACTAGGGAGTTCTGAAATGGAAGGTTGATACTGACATTGATCGGTTGGTTTTTTACTACATTCGACCAGTGTGTGTTCAAGTTTAAAATTGAGCGGTTAATGTTCCAGTCAGTTTGAACAATTGCTTTTGGTACGATATACAGTTTACGTGAGATCGTATTTTTATTGAAAAGTTATTCGCCTGTACGCTGCGTCTGTAGTAAAGTAATGTATGCAGTGAATCTATGTCTGGAACAGGTATTCTAAAATTAACAGTATTTTACAAAAAAATGTCCATATTGTGTTTGATTTGATCTTTTTAGCGACAAATATCACAAAGTTCTCAGGTTACGAGCAAAATAGCAGCCATATTACACATAACCAATAGAAAACGAATCTGTTAAACACTAATAAAAATAAGATTTATTTATAGATCGCCTTTTTAATTTCATTTATAATTTTATATCATATCGCAGTGGGATGTCCTCAGAAAATGGCCCCGGCAAGTCAGCAGCCGTTGATCTTCAAGAAACCGGTTGTTATTTATGTATCTTTTTTAATAGTTAGTATACATAATTATTAAACTACATATTAGCACGTGGTCCTTGATATTAGTTTGGTGACGAAGCTACAACCCGGTATATTCACTGCTGGCACGGGTTTCTTATTCTCTTATGACCTTTAGCACTCAAGAAATTTTGTAACTTGTCACAGCAGTATAATACTATCGATTGGTTGATAATAGTCTCAAGTCACGCGATCATTTTTCATGATGCCATGAAGATCGAAAAAACCAAAAAGATCGTTCGCTAAACACCAACGTCCTCTCTATAAAAGGCAATCTGTGGCAGCACACACATGGCACTCATCACTCGATCGTTACACGGAATGAGGCAATAAACGTAAAGCATAATGCAAAATTCGAGCGAACGCAGCCGTGTCGGTAAACTTTATGAAGTATCCAGTGATATATTCTTTGCAAAAATAGCTGGATATTAACAATGCTGTTTAATACCAGGTAAAATTGCAACGAAAGCCTGATGAAAATCAAAATATTAACATATACAATGTCACGTTTGTGTTGTACCCTCTATTTTTATTTATTTAATTATAATTTAATAGTGTGTATACAAACTAAGACGAGACAACAAGGCATGCCTAATTTTGCGCACACTAAAAACCAAACTAAATATTATTCTAATTTTGGGTGGTGTATATATAATGCAAGCCATGTGGCCATGTGGCTCATATAGACGTTATCATAATTATGATTATAATCACCTTCGTCTGGATCCAACACTGAACTCTACATAAAAAATTAGATCAACATGGTCTGATTTCAAATAAGTAAGACGAAAAGTGGTTCCAATTCAATTAGCAAGATTTGACGCAAGCTTACAAACATTGCAAGTTGAATAACAGCTTGTAAAATTATCAACTTTACCTAATCATCTGTGACATCATTAATCCATGGATAGGTTACTAACGCACACTCAAAGGTTATGTTACAAATTGTTTGGCTGATAAGCACGCCCACAAGCTGACGTCAGAGGGGTATAGATAGTAAGTAAAAACAATAATTTCAACAAGGCATTACTCATTGCCTTTTCAAGTACTGATAACATTTCTGAGATCAATTTTATTTTAAGAAAGATCCTATTTAGGGCCTAATATTAATTTGACAGCGTCCATAGCCCAATGGCTCGTTTCGATTCAATGTGATCGAAAGAGTTAAGCAACGACGGGCGCGGTCGGTTTGTGGATGGGTGACCGCTAGTGGCAAAATTTCATGGACGCTACCGTGCTTCGGAGGGCACGTAAAGCCGTCGGTCCCGGTTGTTTTCAATGTTGGAAACAGTCGTTAAGCCTTGTCGAAGACCTTCGGGTGGCTTGAGAACATTCGACACTGGGTTGGCCACTAACCCCTCCACCAATCCGCATTGGAGCAGCGTGGTGGAGTATGCTCTAGACCTCCCGCAGCTGTGTCTGTGGGGGAGACCCGTGCCCAGCAGTGGGACATCTATGGGTCGCAGCGATTAATTTGACCATAATAATGAAAGGCTTACATGCTTATGAATTCTTAATGTTATAAATTCTCAATACAATTTGCTTTAAATTATACAAAACAATCCGCAATGGAGCAGCGTGGTGAAGTATGCTCTAGACGTCCCGCAGCTGCGTGGGGGAGACCCGTGCCCACCGTGCCGTGAACAGTGGGAAGTCTATGGGTTGTAGCTATACAAAACAGTTTACGTTTTTAAAGGCGTGTTAATTAAAAGTTTCATGAGTTCTGTGTGTTGTGAGCTCTCGAGGGATTCACGGGCATGGATTAAAATCTCATTTAATATTAATATTTTTGTTTTGTGATCATAATAGATGGCTGGATGTGTTTAGATTATAAAATATATATACAGGCAGTGGTACTGACATAGGGGAGCTACGTCAGTACCACTGCTACCAAAGCTGCAACAAGGGTCAATTGCCGTTCCTGTCTGTACTAACCTGCTACGATCGAAAAAATTGTTACGGTTTGAAAGGTATATATTATATGTACCTACCTACTACATATATGCTATTTGTATGATTTTCTAGAAGCGACAATTTTAGTTATATAACCGTCATGGATTTGTACTTGTATTCTGGTGATAATACAGAAATATAGGTAAACAGAACAGATGTGTTCCACCGTATCTATAAAAACATTAAAAGGTGCAGATTCCTTATAAAAACCTTACAAAAGGTTCGAAATAGGCTATGTTGCCTACAAATGCTACGTATTTTCTAGCATTAATCCTATCGTCGATTGAAACCTCAGGAAGAGCGTGCTACTAAAATAGCCAAGCTTGAATCATGCAACAAAACCAATCCGAGTAGTTATTCCGATTGTGTGATTTTAGGCAAAATAAAGAAGAATATTTAGTGGTCCGTTGTGAGATGAAAACAGGTGAAATTTCGCCGTATTCAGGTATCAGTAAATGGAAATCACACCCGCACTTGAGGATTAAAAAAAGTACCTTTCACCAAAACACAGATAACAAGGGCGTAATGTCGAAAAGGACAGCACTTTAAAACGATCGTCGATGAGTGCTGTATAGAGAGAGATCTGTGTCAATATGCTTATATATTATGGGTGTAACCCGTAACTTGCCCTGTAATTGAACCCATGACCCATTTTCCATTAAGCCAAATTCGACCCGGAATAATCATCTCGGCAAATTATTCACATTTGTACAAACGCGACAACCCGTCACCGGTCGTTCTTGATTGAGCTATAAAGATCCGTAGTCAAATATTTTATACTAGTGGAGCCCGTAGCGACGCTCGCGTGGAATTAAATAACAATAGTTTCGTTTACATACTCGTAGTTCGATACCCAGTTGCCACCCGTACTATGGATTCCTATTCCGTGAACGCTTACAATGTTAACTCAAAATAGTACAAAGGCCGATTCCTGATTTGTCGATATGGCCAATCAGGAAATATTGGCACTCGGTAAGCTTTCGGTACCGCGTATACCGATTCCGAACCGCTGCCACACCGACAAATCGTCCTAAGTTGATCAAAATATTTTTTTCGAATTTATCAGTTACGTACTTTTGCTTTATCTTGGTACCTATTTTTGTATATCTTTTACAATGTTATAATAATAAAGATACTTAACCTACATATTAGAAAAGCAAGAATGCCATTCTAAGGGAAGTCAGCTGTTACTTTACAACGCAAAACAGCTAGATAAGCGCACCCTTGGCACAAGTCACCGCATTATAAAGATCTTTGCATACAAAGCAGCTTATAATGCAACCCGCATGCGGCAGATGAGTGCATGACAAAAACCGCCAAATTGAACATAACGTGGAATACATAGACTCAAACATTTAATACCAGAAATATAGTGTAGGTTAAAACAGAGGTCTTCGAACCTTGAACCCCTTCGGGCGTTTATACATAATACAGGTATTATGTTAAGTAAATGGTCTAAATTCTATTATCAAATAATATTTGGTGTATAAACAGTATTAATTGAATGAGGTTAGGCCGAAGGTTAGCAATTAATATTAGATTTGAATACTATGTGTTCGTTGGTCTAGTGGTCGCAAGCGCAACTACTAAGCTAGAGGTCCTGGGTTCGATGCCCGGGTCGGGCAACAACTATCGGGTTTTTCCAACTTGACTGGATTCCAAGTCTAACCAAATTCCAGCCAATTGATGGTGGGCCCAGCTTGTTACTTTCTCGGAACACCCCCGGATAAACACCACACAGCCTGAACCGGTGGTACTAGAAATATGCAAATATACAATATCCTGGACAACCACCAAGCATAATTTTATCCCGGAAATGACGTAATTTCCTTGATAATACTGAAAAAGTTCAATGAAGTCCAACCAATGTCCAGCCAAATCGATTAAGGGCCACCGCAGACCACTAAACTCGCTCAAAACGCTATTTTCTTAAATTCGAAATTAACGCGGACAGTCACGGGCAAAACCTACTTTACTAAATATATCTTCAACATTACGTACTAATAATAATTCTGTGACATTACCTCATGTCCTAGAACCTACTTTGACCAATAAAAGATTATTCTTTAATAACAAAATGAAGCTATTTGCTAACAGCATTTTCCCGGGGCAATACTACCGCCGCGGTACCAAGTACCATTTTCATTTAAAAACGGTATACATACCGTTTAAAAATGGTTTTTAAAGCAATTGTGGTCTGTTTGGAAAAATGTTGTTTCCGGTTACACTTCTTTAGAGGTGACCATCTTAGTCCTCAAGATTAGCAACACATTAGGAACGAGACTCTTACTAACAATTACTAGCTATCTCTCAGTAACAGTCCCCAGTCCTCATACCCACTAACGAACTTATCAACTAATGTTCTAATTAACTCTCTCAGCTAACTGGAATTACCATCCCAGTCCCTATTTGAATCTTGTTCAAAGTCAGTCACAGTTTTCATGGGCGGCAGTGGATAGGTGGTGCTGCAAGCTCTTGTTGTATCCATTAAAAATATATGTTATATATGTGTGTATATGTTATATCCATAAAAAAACTACCAAGTGTGGTTACAAGGTAAGTTCTAATATCTATACGAAATCGCAAATTGATATAGTACGTCTATTTTATTCGTTTATTATAATAATTACATCGAAGTGTTATCTTAAAATAATAATATGTAGTTTGGAATAAGTATTCCCATTCGTGGGTTGCTTTAGTAATAATCCAGTTTTCCGTTCTCTCTCAGGTATAATTAACTCAATTACCAACATATTACGCCCTCGTAAACGTGCAGAATAATTGTTAATAATTGATCATCATCACTCAATAATTATATCTGGGTAAGTCTTTGAACATAATTGTTCATGTTTACTCTAGTAACTGAAAGAAGAAAGAAGAAAATTATCGTAGATAGGTACTGCCAACCATTAACAAAAAAAAGAGAAGCTCAGAAGATATCTACGAGGAAAATGCAGTTAAATTTATACGAAAAGGGGCCGCACTCAGCACTGGCCGCAGTAAACTACGACCGCTGGTTTTCAGGTCGATCAAGTGTTTCATGAAGTCATGCTGGTGATGGTGTAGGAGGATATAATCGATCGATCTTTATTCGATACATAACTTTCGATCAATTTTTAATCGATTGATGGCTATCTCAGCCGAACTGCGGATGAAGCTACTCGTAGATTTCGATTATATGCTATACTTATTATATTTTCAACCACAATAAATTTGAAAACAATATTTTCGGAATCTATATCGATGACTTATCATCTCCTGATAGTTGTTTTCAAGATTTATTCAATGTTATACAAACAAAAAAGGGCGTTAATTTACTTACATGTCTTTATGTTTATTTACATATTTAAAAAACTTTTGTTGAACCTCTACAATGATTTAATGCCAAAAGGCATTTTCTGCCTGTCAAGTCTTGGCGACAGAAATAATTTTATAAACTCTAAACGAGAAAAAAAAAATAGGTAACTGTTTGAGTGAGCGTAGCATTTCTGTGCTATGGCCAGTCTATGGGTAGAATAAATTAGGTATGTCTGGTTGGAAGTGAAAATTATGTTAAACAAAATGGCCGCCCTTACTGTCAAGCATAACATTCCACGTTTATAATTGTTTCTCAACTGCGACTGAGCTACGTTTTATACGTGAGTAAAAGGCTTTTTATAGCACATAAAATTATTTTTGTACGTCACACTACAGCTTCTGTCGTCTATTTTGTCTAAAAGCGTTTGAATATAAGATGTTTGAATATACCATGTAAAAGAATACCTGTAAACGTTATTTTCGATTTTTTGCTAGCTGTGTATAATAGTAATAATACCTAGGTAAGAATTTAATAGGGTTTTATAAGTGGTTTTATACTTACCTACAGCGGTGACAGCAGTGGCTATCGAACTCGCCCCTCTTTTGAATAGTTCGGGTGCAAATCCAAGCGGTACGCACCAACGAATTTTCTTTTCTGAAATGAAATGTCACCTGCTGTAACGTTGAATGGAAAACCGTATGCAAACCTGCATACATACTTGAGAGTTCACCATGAGTTCACCATAATGTTCTCAATGATATGCCAACCACGCTGGCCGAGTCTATCGCACTCAGCCCGCGTGGTTGACTACGGCCTATATAAGGCCTCGATAGGTGTAAAAATAGAAAAAATTATATTTGAAGACAATATGGCGTCCAAAATACACACATAAATATACTCGAAAAACATAATCCTCCTTTTGGCGCAGTCGTGAAATAAGAGATGTATCGGATACCTCCATTTATTCGAAAATTCATCGATAAAAGTTTGAAATATCTTCAATGTTCGTAAGCATTGTTTAAACTTAATTGCGTTTGCACACCCACATTGCAGGATCGAAATAACATCCAGGTATGAGATGTTCCGGCGGCATATTAAATTCCTTGCTTGTAGATTAGATACCTCTGTGATACTTTGAATAACTACACAAGTCTGGTTGTAGATTGATGCAGTATTACAGGATTTTTAGTCTCAAAATTATAGGAAACATGATTATATCAAAGTTATGTGTTCAAATGGATTAATTTACAATTTTGTTTAGGTACGTTGTTATTATATTTTGTTTCATTATATTTGTTGGCTTCAGTAGTCAACGAGACAACCCCTTATAGTTTCAACATGTTGTGGGAAGCGCTCGTAGCACGGCTCATGGCATATCATCCTATCAATATTTTAAGCTGCACAGGGATTAATCGACAGTTGAGTATGACCGGCAAGAAGCAAACATTTTTGACTGCTCCAATCTTCGACACGTTAGTGGTAACATATACATCAATGCGTTAAGTGAGTTATATATCAATGCGTTAAGCCGTCAATCTCGTTTGGTATCGCAAGTCATTATGCGATGTCAACATAATTAAAATACAATATTGAGGAAACATATGGGGCATATGTACCTGCTATAACTTATGCTAGTCTACTGCGCTAAATACTAACAACGCTTTGTTTGTGAATGTGGTGTGAACAATTAATAACAAGTTGCAAAACTGGATACACAAAACAAAGTTGGAATGCTTCGTAGTTAGTGTTTCATTGCAAAGTCGGTTATCGGTGCTAATATAACTTGGCATTGTTGTTGCTACTATACCGAGTGGTTTTATTTAGCTGAGTTAAATAAAATTTCTTTTACACGAGTGAGTATAATAATATTTTCAAAATAACTCAAATATCGTGGCCCCTGGCCCCGTGGCATACTATTTGGTTTGATTAGTGGTTTACTGGTTCCTTGCTACAGAGATAACCTAACAAGATATTTTAAAACATCTGAAAAATAAACTTATTAACATAATCATAACTAGCTGCAGCCCGCGACTTTGTCCGTGTAAAATGGGTTATTTAAAAAAAAAAATATTTTTTAAACTCTTATGAATAGGGCTGAGAATCAAACAGTTGATTACTACCTTACCTACTAGGATTTGAGCACAAAATATGTGTAGACCGGGATAACTGGATTTTGTGCGATTTAAGAAATTAAATGTCACATGTTGTAACGGTGAAGGAATCATCGCGAGGAAACCGGCATACCGGAGAATTGTCCATAATATTTTCAAAGGCATAGTGAAATAGGTATGTTCAAGCTACCTCTATCATGTAGGCTGAACTGAAAATAAGTATTACAGTCTGAACGACCGTAAAGAGGCTGAGTGTAGACCTTTTTTGTGTAGTTGCTGCACCATAGCATAAATATTTCACTGCTATGTTACCAATAGTTATTAAGTACTATACCTTTATTTTATGTTTATATGTGTTGCAGAAACTGTTATGCTAAATAAATAAACTATTCTATTCTATTCTAAATCTGCCAATCCGCGCTTGCCCAGTGTGGGGGAAATAAGGCCTAACCCCTTCCATTCCAAGAGGAGAGCCCTGTCCAACAGTGGGACAAAGAAAGGGTTGTGGTGTAAGTATTTAAATATACATTTGTACCGTAGAACCACACTAGCTGGCGTTAAAGCCATAAGCCGATGTAACGCACCGCTCCATATCAAAGCCTCCGCCTACACGTGTCACGGCGAATGGCGACGTCTGTCCATTGAGTTGCAAGTCACATAATGGGGTTGATGTTCAATGTGCTGGTCTGCACTCTCAGTCGGTATGATATCTAAGCTACTCCCATATATATTCCGCTTTTGGGCACGGTTCTCTCCCACAGCCAGCTGCGGAAGTCTAGAGCATACTCCATCACGCTGCTCCAATGCGGATTGGAGGAGCGCTTAAGCGGCCAACCCAACCTTGTCGAAGCCTTCGGTGCGAATGTTTGAGAACATTCGAAAATATGTTAGCCGCTAAACCCCTTCACCAATTGACGGGCCCGTTAGCGCAATCGGTAGTGACCCTACCTGTTGCGCCAGGGTCACGAACGAATCCCACTCAGGACAAATATTTGTGTGACGAACACTTGTGTTTGTTCTGCATCTGGATGTCAATATAGACAATATTATATATATTTAAGTATGTATTCAAAAATATCTATGTATGTATATCAGTCTCAGACACCCGTAGTACCTACAGGTTCGCGCCTAATTTGGGATCAGATGGCCGTGTGTGAATGTCGATGGTATTTATTATTTATTGATATTTATTTATTCATGCGCATTGGAGCAGCGAAGTGTATATGCTCTAGACCTCCCGTAGCTGTGTTAGCCAGCAGTGGGTTGTCTATGCGAAAAGCCCACTGCAATCGCACATAAGTGCACGCGTGTTCATACACCTATGATTCGTGGTACATCTAGTGGTTTGTACAGTCTTCTATTCAATGAACTTTAACACTATCGCTTCCTACACGACCGCATCCTTATCTAAGCTGGTTTTATTACGCGCCTAAATTTAAATTCTTTCGAAGGGGACGTCGTAACATCTTGAGACAAGGCCGAGCATAAACTGGGTGAAGTTGGTGAAAACACTTTATTACCAAAGTTTGAACATAAATGTTGTATTTACATTTTTGTTTATGTAAGGTGAACTCGATATTCATGTTTAATTATTTATTTTACTTTTTATTTTATATGCTGTGTGTCATCGCAATGCTTGTGGGTAATGTTTTCTTTTTTTAATTTAATTTATTTCTAATGCATATTTTATAAAAAAAAATGTCTTCTGCACTCCTTCTACGTCGTTACTAACAATATTTCACACCGACTGGATTTCCGGCGATCCTGTATTAAACGGTTTGCGCAATCCATTTTACCGCGAACTTGTCAACTCTGGAATGAACTTCCTTCTGAGGTCTTCACGGTAGGCTATGACATGGGGTTCTTCAAAAAAGGCGTAAAATGAGCTCTCCTTCAGGGCAGGCGACGCGTTGGCAACTCCTCTGGTATTGCTTATTTTCATAGGCGACGGCGACTACTTACGGTGGACCGTCCGCTTGTTCGTTTGGCTAAAATCTATACAAAAATGGTTTCCCATAACAACTAAATAAGGAAAACGCTGAAAGACGTATGTCAATATTAATTTCAAGTAATGAATGGAAATATTCATAAAAGGCTTTCTTGTTTTTGGCAAGTTTCCAATACCGAACAGACAGGAAATCCTATTCTACGAATATAATAAATGCGAAAGTTTGTGAGGATGGATGTGCCAATCAATCTTCGACAGGTCAATGTTTAGAAGTCTAATGGAATTTGACATGAAAAGAGCCAACGAAAAAGCTTCTAGATGTTTCTAGAAGCTTCTAGTTTACTACATTTTTATATCATTAACATTCATAATCAATGAAACCTTTTACGGTTTTTTTACTGCGGTATTACTGTCGACCTGAGAGTGGTACCAAGACTTAGTATACCATACTGGAATAGGTTCGATTGGCAGACATGTATTTGAGTACAATAAGGAGGTATAAGACAAAGGCATTCAGATTTCCACACGATGTTTTCTTATACCGTTGGTACTCGGACAATGTGCGAAGTAAATATCTGACCCGGCCGGGATTAGAACCCGGGGCCCGCAGTTCGGCAGTCACGGGCTCTCACCTCCGCGCCACGGAGAAGTCGACAATAACTGTGTAGAGTAGTTGTACCATTTTTTTTTTGTTTTACGAGTGGCAAACCTTGAAAAGGTACCCGAACGTCGTGGGAGCGACGTCGGGTTATGTGGGACTTTCACCCACTAAAACCCACTCGGTGGCCTACTCCGGCGCTAAAGGAGGGCTCCGGGATCTCTTGTAGAACGCGCCGGTCCCCTCCAGCGCTGCGCCCAAGACGTGCTCTTCCCGGTTTACACAACGCTGTACAGCCACAACCAGCGTCGTCTTTCCCGGGGTTATATGATGGACGATTCGAGCTCCCACTCTCACCGCCCGCAACCACAGATGTCCCCTTTTAGTCGCCTTTTACGACAGGCAGGGGCTACCGTAGCACTATTCTGGTCCCGAGCTACCTGTTCTTGCAACGTAAATTAGATTATTCTACCATTGCAATTAGCTGCTAGGCTGGATTGTGCTGGGCTACGTCTGAAATACTACTATGCAAACTTGTAGAACTGAATATTGTACAACGTAAATGTTATCCCTGTGCTACGTCACGCTGACTACGACAATGGTACTGTCGTAGACGCTCTACGGAATACTGTCTTAAGATGTTGGTTTTTTTTTATTTACTTCTATACCATATAATACTGCAAAATTATACAAACAAGAACTTAGATTTAGTGCAAAAAGGCATTTTCTGTATTTCAAACTTACGAGTATATACTCGTTGTAGTTACGTTTTTTTCAGCCGCGGCAGGTGTCAGGAGAATTGTAAAACAGGAAAAGGTTGAAAAAAGAAGTAACTTACCTCTTTTTCAAACTACTACTCGTGTTTGATCAACTCACTCTTCTGCCTTTCTGGCTACGCCATAGATTAAAAGGTCAACGCTTTAGTACAACTTTAACGATTGGGAATCGAATAATAAGTAGGTCAACTGCTTTACAGGCCTGTCACGGTTACGACTGTACAACTACTTTGGGGAAACTCAGTAGCTTTTAAAAAAGCTTTTAAGAAATGTATATTAGCCATATTATTATGTAACGTTACTTCGGATAAGAGTTGCAAGCCAAGCAAGTTGCAATTTAGATATTTTAGTTTGTTGACATTATCGGAAATCTATCTACGAGGTTGGCGTATTTGTTAAAACACGCCGTATTATACGTACCTATTTGTTAAATTTGAATTTGTTCACAAAAAAGAAGAATAGTCTACATTTTATACAAGACTAGTGTACGCCCGCAGCTTCGCTCGCGTAGAATTAGACCCATTAACGACGTCTGCCCGCGTTCGGGTTGCCCACTTGACTTCAAAAATGGCAGTTTCATACTAACTTTGCACCCCCGTTTTACCCCCTTAGGGGATAAATTTTCAAAAATCCTTTCTTATAGCACCCGAACCTGTAGCAACATCCATTCGCTGCAGCCCATGACAACTGTGACAGAGTTTGAACAAAACAAAAAAAGGGTGTGGTATGGTTAGTGCTGTTAACACATTAGAAACAACAAAGAGAAATTCAATTAGAACATTATTTTTTTCAGTTCGTTAGAAAACAGTTAGTTACATACCAGATAAAACGAGAAAGTAAACTCAGTGACTTTATAAACCCGCTGCGGTGGAAGTTTTTGATTTACAATACCAGTATTGCTAGTATGAAATATACCATTAAAAAATTATTTTTTTAAAAGCTTTTTAAAACTTTTTTTTTATTTTCATGCATTGTCATTGGAACTAAATATGTGTGCCAAATTTCAGCTCGATAGCTTCAGTGGAAGTGGGTGAAATATTGATTGCAAGATTCCAGGACATACATACTTACAAGATACATACGAGTGAAGTTAAATTATACCGTAAAATTTTTTTTTTTTTTCATGCATTGTCATCGGAACCAAATATGTGTGCCAAATTTCAGCTCGATAGCTTTAGTGGAAGTGGGAGAAATATTGATTGCAAGATTCCAGGACATACATACTTACATGATTGAATACATACGAGTGAAGCTAAATAAAAGCTTTTAAAAACGCTCGTCGCATGTATGTAGTCCTCAATGCAACGGATATAGCGGATATGTTACCGAGTTTTAACTAGATCTGTCTTGTTATATGGCAGTGAATGGGTAGCGCATTCTCGTTGCTACGAGTATTTTATATCGAATAGCAAAGTTGGTCATCGCTTTTGAATTAATAAATAATGTAATTGTTCTAAGAACGAATAGGTGTTGGACTAAGATAAATGATTTGGTTATTATTTTGTGTAATTTTCGACTCCTATTACAGGTACTTCATTTAATATAGGGCCGCACATTGAATTCATAAAGAATGTCTTGAGCGCGTAAGTAATAAATTCAATTTTACTGCCATATTATACTTTGGGACAATTTGTGCCTTGCATGAGTTATAGATGTCGCTACTGTCTCTTTATTTTCGCCTGATTCAATTTACGGTGTTCAATTTATGCGAAGTGTATGATTAACTCCATGTACCAACTCTTGTAAAAGACTTCATGTTATTAAGGAGTTGAAGTTTATATCAGAGAGCTAAGTTATTACTATTATGTATATTTTTCATGTTTGCAGCACCATCCATGTTGCCCATGACAACTAAACAAGACTTAACGCATTATACATTTGTATAAAAGAAGTGTCAATAAAGTTATATAAATAAAAAATAATTATAGGAAATAGGATATTGGTTAGTCCAGTTAGCAGAGAGAGAGTTTTTAAGAAAATTAGTAAGCAGTTTGTTAGTATTTGAGAACTGGGGCAGGGACTGTTAATCTGGTTAGTTTGTGTTAGAAAAAGTCCAGTTAGTGATTGTAAGTAGTAAGTAAGTTTCTCGTTCTAAGTCAGTCACCAGGGTTGTTGCTGATTTAGGTTTCAATATCAGCTGATGCTGATGCTGATGCTGATTTTTTAAATTAATATCAGCTGATGCTGATGCTGATGCTGATTTTATTGAAACATGAAATTGAAACTACGAAGTTGTTGGTAAAAGTGATAACTTTATTAGGCACTAGCATTTTCCCGCGGCTCCGCCCGCGTGGTCAAAGGGAATTAACAATGAGTTGTTTATCATACATTTGTGGTGGATGAATAGTGACAGTTCCACGATTAAAAGAACGAACGAAGAAGCGAACCAAAACCAAAATCAAAACGTATGTCTTATTCCTTTACCAAATTAATTTTAAACCAAAACAACAATTTATCCAGCGCGAATTCAAAATTCAATTTAATTTATTAGTTGCCTATGATTTAATTTATTTACATGTATCATTTGTCAGCGTGATTCAGAAATTGCAAATTAATTTTACTAACGCCATCTATTAACAACATCCGGAACTAAATATCTAGCAAATAACAAAACATAGATATCTTCCCATGGGGAGGGGATGTTTTACCGGGGTAAAAAGTAGCCTACGTCACTCTCCACCCTCCTCACTATCTCCACACACAAAAACCATACCATATAACAGCCTCGTTGCGACGTGAAAGCCGGACAAACAAACAAACAAATAAATAAATAAACAAACAAACACACTTTCACATTTATAATATTAGTATGGATTTTAAATAAAAGGGAAATTATAATTTCCCTTTTATAATAATGTGACTTTTAATTATCAAAAACAATCAATCTTCGTAAATGCGGTGGTAGGGCCCCGGAGGGATTATATTGGTAATATTGATTTTAATACCATTATTACCATTATTATTTTCCATGGGGTTTGCCTGGATAGCTACCACCCTTGAACATGAGTCAGCCGCCAAACGACTCGTCCGTCGTGTTCCAGTTTCCAGAACAATAGTCCAGTCATTATAGTAAGTTCACCTCGGAATTCGAGATACCCAGTTGTAAGTCTGTAAATACTTGTATATTGACACCCTAAAAGTTGTCTCAAAACCTACATATGGTAGGGTGTACGCAACTATTAAATTTCAAGGTCAAAGGTCACGAAAATCGGTATAGTATTTACTTACAGCTGGGTATCTCGAATTCCGGGATTCTTACTTAATTTAAGCTTAAATGACTGGACTAAAGTGAAGTTCGCTCGAAGAACGACTGACAATTTTACGATCTTTGATTGGTCAAAAACCCACGCCGTTATAGCTAGGCCGCGTTCAACGGTCATGTCACGACTGGAATATCAGCAATAAAATCAGCATCGATTAATGCGGATGCTGATGTTGAAACCAATGCTGATAATCAGCTGATGCTGATGCTGATGCTGATATTCGCAACAACCCTGAGTCACAGATCCAGAAGGGGTAGTCAGAGGAGTGTATATACACTCACTTTTGAAATAGAACTAGAAATATAGTATTAAGTATTTTATGTGTATTTTTTCGCAAATTTGCTTTTCAAAAGGGATAGATGACCACTAGCATAAAAAATCATGAGCACGTTTAAGCTTCAGTGGGCATGTTAGAATTGTTATAGTAAGATGACATTCTATAGGTTACGGACGGCCTAAAAACTTCTAACAATCAGGTTAGCCACTAACGCCTTCAACAATTCGTAGGAACAGCATGGTGGAAACGATCCAGGTCTTCACATTTGTCTGAAGGGACCCGAACTCTGCAGTGTCCTGCTAATAGGGCTTTACACATTATTGATTGTAGTAGGTACCTACTCCATAACCACACAACGAAAAAGTATGATCTATCTTGCAGTTCTAAATTGCTTCAATTACATACAATATTCCCCAATGGAGCTCGACGCCTGCTGAATATTAATGCGAGTCAGCGCAAACTTATCGCCGGGATGGATTGCGGAGTTATCTAGTTGAGTTACTAAGTTACTTAGTAATACTGCGCATATTGCTCTTAAGTTTCCTCTGTAGATACTGTAGTTACTGGGTATAATAACGGTCTCTAAGCCCAAAGAAAAGTGTTATGATATTGCCTCTGTCACAAGCTCAAGTCACTCAACGCGATATGAAAAGAGCTACTCGTATGCTCGGTATTTCGCTACGAGCCCGAATAAAAAATGATAAAATCCGTATATGAAAAAAACTCACCTACATAGTTCGCAGAGTTAGTAAGTTGAAGTGGCAATGCAGGCCCGTTCGTTCAAGGACTGATACCACGTGGGGAGGAAAAGTCCTTGAAAGGACGACTACGACTATGCTACGACTCCGAAAAAGGAGAACCGGTTACTTCGTCAAGGACAAACGACCTGAAGAAGACGGCGGGAGACCGCAGGATTCTGAAGGTACAGGGCCGGTCGGAGTTGTGTCGTTTAGGAGAGGCCTATGTCCAACAGTGGAGGTGGTTATATATATATATGGTTGGTGGAGGGGTTAGTGGCCAACCCAGTGTCGAATGTTCTTAAGCCACCCAAAGTTCTTCGACAAGGCTTAACGACTGTTTCCACCATTGAAAATAACCGGGACTAACGGCATAGCGTGCCCTCCGAAGCAAGGTAGCGTCCATGAAATTTTTGCCACTAGCGGTCACCCATCCACAAACCGACCGCGCCCGTCGTTGCTTAACTTTTTCAATCACATTGAATCGCGAGCCATTGGGCTATGGACGCTACATTCGACCATTTACACTAACGGAATTGAGGTATTTACTTTTTAGTCTCATCTAATCCCGACTGTTACCGACATAATAGTATGTCCATAGGTGAACCAATAAACTCCAACGTGCGATGCCCCTCCATTCACTAAAATTTAAATCAACGGGCGAGTAAGATCATATGACACAAGAACATTGATTTCCTTTCTGATTACTATAAATTCCTCTCTGCAAATTCATTGCACAAAAGAAGTGCCAGCTCAGATACGACAGTTCGTTAGTAACGAACTCTTTATTAATGCAGTGGATTTTATAAGACTGCAATTTTTCCACCGCAACCCTTTCATTGTTCCACTCTTGGACTTTAAATGGGAGGGGTTTGGCCATGGACCACGCTGGCCAGGTGTGGATTGGCAGACTTCACAAACCCGAGAGTAATCGAGAACATCGATTACTATCGGACTTGCAGGTTTCACGTTGGTTTTATTCACTGATATCATGTCACATCACATTTAATTTCATAAAAGTATGTTAAGTAAGTCATAGGTTCGTGCCTCGTGGATTTGAACCCAGATCCCTCGAGGCGAGTTCGATAGCCACTGGGTTGCCACATTATTTGCTCAATTTCTAGGGCGCTTCCGTGAATTGCAGGGCACGTTAATCTGTCGGTCCCGGTTGTTTTCAATGGTGGAAACAGTCGCTAAGCCTTGTCGAAGACCTTCGGGTAGCTTAAGAACAATTGAAACTGGGTTGTCCACTAACCCCTAATAAGGTCTAATGTTAAAGCCTTGTCGTAGACCTTCGGGTGGCTTGAGAACATTCGACACTAGGTAAGCTACTAATCCCTCCATCAACACTGGGTGCCGGAGTATATTCTAGACCTCCTTCAGCTTTTGCTCATGATCCAAACGTCTATCTGAGTTGTAGCTTTGTTTTCATCAAATCAGATAGTTACATCATAATAATATACATTTCTAAATATTTATTGTATTTTTACCTGTGTGTATTTATTCTGAAAAAAAGTAATTTGTTATGTTTGATTGTCAAACATCCAAAATTGGGTTTATTTCAAATAACCTCGCCTCGAACAGCAGATAATGAGTAGAACTTGCATCAATGCACTGCTTGCTCGCGGAACGACACTTTGATGTTGTGATTGAAACTTTAACGCTTCGTTTGCTGACACAAACTAAACGACGAAGATTAAAGTTTAAGTCTCTCACCAGATTTAATACAGGGACATTATTTTATAATCTTCTCTCTTATAGTATAATAAGTAACTTTCGTTAAATTAAAATTATTACTCTCAGGCTACAACTCTGTACTGTTTTATCTGTTGTTGGGGTACGTCTTTTTAACACGCTTTTATTAGCTTGATGTATGTATGTACCGGAATCTTTGAACGTGATTTTCGCACAATTCATAACGTCGGATTAATTTGAATCTGCAAACTTATCAAATACCGAATAAGATAATTTAATCATTTAAATATATTTTTTTATCGGTTATCTAAAAAAGCGCGTTTTTTAGATTTTTTATACAATGTTGTTTTAAACATAATATCTGTGCTACAAGGTCGTCAAGGCATCTTCTGAGACCCAAATTAATTAATTTATTTATTTATTTAATCAAACAATGTTTGTATGTTCTTATAAACTTAATTAATTCCGTAGCAAACGCTGTCGGTATATTGAGATGTCGGTATATTGCTTGTCGAAGACCTTCGGGTGGCTTGAGAATATTCGATACTGGGTTGGCCACTAACCCCTCCACCAATCCGCATTGGAGCAGCGTGGTGAAGTATGCTCTAGACCGCCCGCAGCAGTGTTTGTTGTGGGGACCCGTGCCCAGCAGTGGGACGTCTATGGGTCGCAGCGAAGCTGCTGGGTACTCAATGTTCGTTTGTTTTTAAATCCATGTAAAATATCATATTTGTCCTAAATTTCATATAAAAATATTTCAAAGTTACTAACATTATTTATTACTGTTACCAACAGTATTTGAATGGTTTGTTCCATGATCGTGAGAAAATCTCAGAATCTCTGTGAAATCAGGTCCCTTTTGATCCTATAAGTAGTTGCTTTTCGGCGGGGTATTTTCCTTACCGAGAAGGGTTACTCCGTTATTCCTTAATAATTATTCCGGCTTCGATTCTAACAAAAGGGTTATGTTAAATAGGTCGCTACTTACATCCAAACACATTAGAATATTAATATAAATACGTATGAATTTATAGACTGCCTTGTTGGTCTAGTCGTCTTGTCGCACGACTGCTAAGCTAGAGGTCTTGGGTTCGATTCCAGTGTTCTAGGTCGGGCAAGTTATTAAGTTTTTCTAACTTGAAATATCTAGGTGTAACTCGGAGTCTGGATTTGTGCCCGATTTACGGCACTCAGCTTACCACGTTTACATGAAACTTCGACTGAACAATCGGAACAAAGCTTAACGTGCATGAAAGCATGGAAACTAGCGCCCATATTATAGACATACTAGTGGACGCCCGCAGCTTCGCTCGTGTGAAATTATACATTCACTAACTTCAAAAACGGCAAACTTTGCACCCTCGTTTTACCTTAGGGGGTGAATTTCCAAAAATCCTTTCTTAGTGCTCCCCTACGTTATATAAGCAACCCCTGTGCAAAATTTCAAGTTTCTAACTCTTATACTTTAGGCCCTGCGTTGATATGTCAGTCAGTCAGTCAGCTTCTCCTTTTATATATATAGGTTACCTCCAGCGGTCACCCATCCACAAACCGACTGCGCCCGTCGTAGCTTAACTCAATAGATCGACGCACTACCTAATGCCTAAAAGGAAGATTATACCTGCCTTAATCACACTAAGTTTTGAATCTTTTCTGTACCTAATACTGACAACAAAATTTATATAAGTCTTGTCACGAATTAAAGTTAAAAGGGGCAAGCACTAAAGATCTTACGAATAAATGTTAATTAAATTAAAACTTACTCGTAAGCATTGCCACTTCAATTAGAAATCAAAAATTCTCAAGGTACCTCTATCTACTGCAATAAATATTTTATTTTAGAACTTTGAAGCCTGAAGGATGATTAAAACTTTAGTTTTCTGAGTATTTTATGCTTCCAGTTCCAAAGTTAAATTTCATTAATGGACTAGAGGAAGCCCGCAGCTTCGCTTGCGTGGATTATATACGAGGGAGCGTTTTTATATTCGCGGAATGGGGGATAAGGGGTGGAAATAAAAAAACCAAATTATTTTTCCTTTTCAATATATTCACCTGCAAGACGGATTCACTTTTCAGAACTTTCAATTAATTTGTTTATAACCTCATAAAAAAATTCTTGAAAATACGCCGAAACTGCCTCCCTGACTTCATTATCGGTCGTATATTTTTTACCCCGCAGCTCTTTTTTCATTTTTGAAAAGAGGTAATAATCACTCGGGGCTAGGTCTGGGCTGTAGGGTGGGTGATTTAAAATATCGAAGCCCACCTTATGCAAGGCAGCCAACGCAACGCTGCTCTTGTGGACGAGCGCGTTGTCGTGCAAAAGCAACACACCTTTTGTCAATTTTCCCCGTCTTTTTTTTTAATGGCTTCTTTTAGTCGCACTTATATTAAAGCGTAGTATTCTCCGGTTATAGAAACACCTTATTCTTTATAATCGATCAATAATATTCTTTCCGAGTCCCATAAGATCGTTGCCACGAGTTTTCCATTTGATTGTGACACTTTAAATTTCTTGGGAGGTGCTGTGCCCTTTTTATGCCACTGCATGGCGTCTTGTTTCGACTCAGGTTCATACTGATGAACCCAAGTTTCGTCTCCAGTAAAAATTTGGCTTAATACACCATCATTGTATTTATAACAGAGCTCCAAAAATGCACGTGAACACTCTACGCGCTGTTGTTTTTGCGGCGGCGAGAGCATTCTCGGCACCCATCTTGCACTGACCTTAGTCATGCCAAGATGATCGTTTAGGATTTTAAAAATGGTTGTATCGGATACTCCAACCATTTCTGCGAGTTGTTTCTTTTAGTCGATCATCGTCGAGTACAATTTTTTCAACTTTTTGGATAAGTTCTGGCGTGGTGACGTCTATGCTCCTGCCCGGCCTCGGATCGTCTTCAAAAGATTCCCTACCTTGTTTAAATAAACTGTACCACTCGTACACCATGGTTTTTCTTGGACAAGAGTCGCCGGAAACCAATGACATCTCATTCATTATAGTAGCAAACGATTTTCCTTGTTTGGTAAGGAACTTTATAACGGCACGATATTCGATTTTTTCCATATTTCACTTTTCACTCCCGATTATGTTGCTTGGTTGACGATAGCTCAAAGACTAAGTGTCTAATAACAATGAAACTTCGTATTTATGCTAATTATGAGTCACTGAACACGTTACGATGCTAATGAGCCTTATCACCCCCCAACAACCCTCTCATTCCGCGAACTTAAAAACGCACCCTCGTATAACAAAAGTTTCCTGTCCTTGTCAAGTGAATAACAGATTCAGATACAAGTGATATTAACAGGATTAATGTCCATCCATCCATCCATCTATCCATCCATACGTCTATCCAATCCAAGCTTATTATACTCGTATAAACATCTACATTACATACCTACTCTAAAAATAAACCTACCTTCCCAAAACCAATTTTGTTAACCTTTAAGATACAAACAAATAATTAAAATAAATAATGCCTCTTTGTTCTAGTGATGTAGTGGTTGCTAGGGTGAGTGGTTAGCTATAGGTTCTGGGTTTGATCCTCGGGTTGAGCAACAACTAACTACTAACTGCCTGGTAGCAGAGCGCATGGTTTTGTGTCCGGTGTCAATAGCCTCACCAACTATTAAATGGGACCTATATATAACTGGTGAATAGAGGGTTTAATACAACATATCGATACCGATTGTATTTGCACCGGAGAAATCTATATATATGTATATAAAAGGAGAAACTGCCTGACTGACTGACTGACTGACTGACTGACTGACTGACTGACTGACTGACTGACTGACATATCAACACAGGGCCTAAACTATAAGGGCTAGAAACTTGAAATTTTGCACAGGGGTTCCTTTTTTAATGTAGGGGAGCACTAAGGAAGGATTTCTGAAAATTCACCTCCTAAGGGGGTAAAACGGGGGTGCAAAGTTAGTATGAAACTTTGCCGTTTTTAAAGTCAAGTGGGCAACCCGAACGCGTCTTTAATGGGTCTAATTCTACGCGAGCGAAGCTGCGGGCTTCCACTAGTACATACTGAATACGATAGCATGTTATTTTTCACATGTCATTTTGAACCACATATTAATAAGTAGATTACTACGTACTGCTTTAAACATTGGTTTGAATTAAGTTTATGATTAGAGATACCGTGAAATATTAGTATTAGTACCTACATAATATTAGAGTATAAAATATTAATAAAATGCTTAGAACCAAATCTCTAAACATCGTCTGCATCTTCAAAGCTCGGCCGAGAAGGATAAAGGCTGTTTGTACATAATGTACCAACAATACAAATTTAATAAAATGGAGTAAAGGGAAATGATTTAAAGGTTTCTGTTTTGTGAGCAAACCGCACTGATATTAGGGGCTGGCTGATGAGCTGATGGCTGGATGAGGTAAGGTTGGAGCTACAAGTATAGCGACTAGCTATTGTCGGAAGTCTTTAGGCTACCCGAAGGTCTGCAACATGTCTTGACACCTGTTATTTTGCAGCATCAATTAACTTGCCCTACGAAGCACAAAAACGCTAAAGAACTTTTCAACCTTTTCGCATCCCTGAATGGTATCTCAACCTCGACTTGGAAAAAGGAGCACAGGCCGCCCTTCGACAAGGTGGACGGTCGACCTGAAGAAGGCAGCGGGAAACCGCTGGATTCAGAAGGCACAGGAGCAGTCGGAGTGGCGTCGTTTAGGAGAGGCCTATGTCCAGCAGTGGACTACTAAAGGCTGATGATGATGATGATGATGTTGAATGGAACGTTTTGGTAGACTTCACATGACTTCACAGAACATTATAGCTACAATCCATACACGGCTTACTGTCATGTAGACATACATAGAGGTTTTACACTATAGATATATAGGCATATCTATAGTACCTATAAATATCGTTGGTGTCAAGTCCATTAATTAACTAGCCATTCTCCTGTTCCTTGTTGTATGAAAAAACCAACAATTCGTTGTAGCATTTATTATCAGTAGTGACTTGAGTATTTTTGTTCGTTGCAAGAGTCTCTTCGCATTCATTAAAGTTTTATTAATCCTAAGGTTCTCTAGGCCAGCTTTTGGAACCATTTGCCACATTTTCCCAATGTGTCGATTCAACATGATCGAGAGACTTAAGGAATACGTCGATACACATTTTTAAGTTCTAACCCGTTATCGGTAGTTACTCGGTAGTTACTCGATATAATATCTACAACTGCAGCGCTTGTGATCTCGATTCTTGAGATATTATCAACCTATTGTTAATGTTAAGCTGATCCGGTTTTTACCGGTTTTTATGGATATAAGTTAGCCAAGAGCTTCCAGCACCACCCATCCGCTACCGCCCACGACAACTGTGATTGACTTTGAACAAGACTTAAATAGGGACCGGAATGACCGGGAATATCAGTCGATTAATGCGGTTGCGCTGACAGCAAAAATTCTCGAGTGATTTCGTGTTTCGGATGGCAAATTAAGCCTTCACTCCCAGTTATTATCGTACGAGTATGATAGACATCGTATGATAGGCACAATGTGGTGGAATACGCTCCATGCCCTTCCTAGAGACCCGAGTCTAGCAGTGGCTTCGAATGACTTGTACCTTAGCTTAGCTAGTATAATAAGAACGGTTTAAGCAGAACATTTTCTGCACGATCCCGCCTCCCACTTGGCGAAATGGTGCCATCTTTTAGCTCTTGATTCAACAAAAATATTTTAATGAGAAAATTCACTTTTTACTTCAGCTCAAGAACTTCTGTGCAATTTAAATTATTAGTTTCTTTTGCGTTAGCCTCGAAAGAATATTAAGTTTTAAACATAAATCGTATACGTTGCCTAGTACCTAGGCTGTTTCCGATATTTATCGGCCTGGTTTAATTTAAGATCAGGGTTCGATGACATATATGTATCCATAATACTCGTATACTATCACTTTTTGATATATCCGATATACTTACTCGTATATTGAAAATATCGGATATTTTATTAGATTACCCTACCCTATTTAAGATAAGATAACACAACATGACCTCTATTATGTAGTCAATATTTACCCTTTACTTTTAGCAAATACTTATTTTCTAAATGAATTTAGGGATACATTTTGGGATCGTTATCTTACCAGACCTTTCAAAAAAACATTTTCGGGATATCTTCAGTAATTTCTTTGTTCGATCGTGCATAAAGTGACATGGGACAAGACACGCGATTGATGAGAAAAACTATTTACGAATACAATAAATACGTTTCTTATTCCTTACTAACTTTTGCCCGTAGCTTCGCCCGAGAAAAAATGATGTTTTTACGTAAAAAATATAGTTTTATTATTCCATCCATCCATCTATCAGCCTTTTGAGGTCTACTGCTGGACATAGGCCAGTCCTAAACGACACCACTCCGACCGGTCCTGTGCCTTCTGAAACCAGCGGTTTCCCGCCGTCTTCTTCAGGTCGTCTGTCCACCTAGTCGATAGTTTTATTATAGTTTATTATTACAAAAACACCAGTCGGACAAGAAACGCTGAAATGGTCACAACTGAGAGCTAATCCAGTTTTAATTATACTGTCACCCGTTCGAGCTACTTTCACCTACAAACAGGTTGTACTGAAAATCAGTGTTGCAGTGTTATGTCGCAAATGGACTGAGTACAGACCAGATTGCAATCTAGATACTACAACATAGATACATAACGCTTAGTTTACGATTTCTCACTTTACCATTTTGTTGTTGCTTTGTGTTGTAGTTTATATTTAGTTAATAAATTCTTTCTTTTCTTTATTTTACAGATAGTAACTTAATTCACAAGATAAACATCAATATTCCATAATAAATGGGGAAAGTGATTTTCTAAGACCCCTTTTAGAATATCACGTCAGGTCAATTCAATTCAATGTCAATCACAATTCAGGGCATGCGACCTAATTTAGGCAAGAAAATTACAACTTAGGACAATGACGTCCCGTTTAGTGATGTAATGTCCCTGTTAGTAATAGTCTCGTGCCATGTCAGTCACAGATCAGACTAAATTTTCCACCCGGATCACAGTTGCTTTAAATCAATTATTACAGGGTAGTGGCTGATGGTGGTACTGTCCCGGGCGAATTCTATGCTGAAATGAACCAAATAAGTTTCATATAAAACCTATCTGGCTCCATATAGGCTCTACCACCTAAAGGAGTAAACATTATAGTCCTTATTTGAGTTTTGTTCAAAGTCTGTCACAGTTGTCATGCTCTATGCTTTATGATACCAGTAAAGTGAGTTTTTTTCCTAAAGAGTTATCTATACTAATATATAAAGAGGAAAGATTTGATTGTTTGTTTGAATCGAATAGGCTTCAAAACTACTGAACCGATTTGAAAAATTCTTTCACTGTTGGAAAGCTACACTATCCCCGGGTGACATAGGCTAAATTTTATTTTGGAAAAAAATAGGGTTCCGTAAGATATTTGGGTTTTTCGGACACAAGGTGTAAAAAATCAACCAGAAAAGTTACTTATTTTGCGTACGCTGCCTAAAAATAAAAGATAGAACCATAAAATGTTCTAATTAATTGTAGATCTTATAAATATCTATAAAAAAAATAGCGACACACTATACCTATCTATGTCGAGTGAGGCACAACAACCATTTGTTTATCTTGAATTTTTTTTGGACTACATTTACAGTTTATGTAGATAATATTTGGTCTTTGAATGATTAAAATTGGACGTTTGGTTTTGAAGTGTCTGTCTGTCTGTCTGTTTCACTTTCACGCCAAAACTACTGAACCGATATAATTAAATTTGGTACACAGTCTAGAGCCTGACAAAAGACATAGACACTTTTTAATTGGAAAAAAGTGTTGTAATGGGTTGAAAAGGGAGATGAAAGGTTGTATGAAAGTATTGTCATTTTCAAAACTAGAAGCATATAACTTAAATTTTAGGCTGTTGATAAGGTATAATTCTTACTAATCCTATCCTACTAATATTATAAAGGGGAAAGTTTGTAAGTATGTATGTATGTATGTTACTTTATCACGTAAAAAGTACTGAATGGATTTTAATGAAACTTTACAATAATATAGCTTATACATCAGAATAACACACAGGCTAAAATTTATAAAGATATTGTGTGAATAGTCCAAAATATGACGATAAGTGTCAAGTAGGTAAGTAGGAAAAAATCTACCATCTGCGAGCTATTCTGGCGTGCGCTGCCAAAACTACTGGACCGATTTCAAAAATTCTTTCACCATTAGAAAGCTGCATCTTCACTGAGTGACATAGGCTATATAATATTACTAGGCGTGAACGAAATTATTGTTATAATCTATATACATATGTAAAATAAAGTCGTGTAAAATTTTTATTTTTTTAGTAACCTGACGCAAATAGGGTTTATGTGTGTGTATTATAATTTTGATTTTTATATAAAATACCCGTGCGAAGCCGGGGCGGACCACTAGTACTCTATAAACAACTTACTTGCTCAGTGTTAGAATGCTATACTAAATTACCATCAAAAATTACCACCAGTAAAAAAACATACGACGTAACTATAGTTTAAAATAGTTCGCAGAAATAACTTCGATTTATCGTTATTTTTATATCATACCTATAACTCAGGGCAAGTGAAACACCTAAAGCATCGCAGGTAACTTACTAGAGCTATTAACTTTATTGATGTATCCACATGCTCGCGGTTTCGAACTCCGCGGACTGAAATAACCCAATATATATACGTATCTACGTGGTTTCTAAGGTTCGTGAGTTATAAAGACGAAAAGAAGTGACTAAACTATTAACAATAACAAAAGCAAACCCTTTATATCTAGCGCTACCGCTTATTCTAGCTAGGTAACATCAGGCTAAGTCCAAGATAGATGCCCCACTTTTTAAAATTAATTTATATCTGATATAATGCCAGGAACATAATAAAGGTGAATCGTATGTATAAAACTTTGATCTTTGGGGCTGCTGCTGATGCACAGACAAAAATCGTAGCTGTTGATACTTTTACAATTTTTTTTTATTTTTAGGGATACGTGCCCCGATGGCGGATAGTTGCACCGCATGTAAAAACTGGCCAAACGATACGTGAATACGATTACGACATTCTGTGAGCGTCTAGAATCAGCATATAGCGAAATAAAAGAAAATCATTTCATTTAATTTTATGTGTAAAGCTCAGGAAAAGTAAAATAAGCAACTGGGAGAGAATATTAGTGAATTAAGTATGATAATAGGAAAGGAAAATTTGTTGGGCAGTTCATTCGCATAGTTAACTGAATAAAAAGGCGCAACAAGTCGGTCATAGATACCTCGCCACTTTAGAAATATAACCGGCGACCATACAAATTCTTACAAACATCTGTCTAGATCTTTGTTGCGCTTTCAAACTGTTTCAAATCGATTTGTATAAATTTCCACTTTGTAAGCTGCGCTGTTTAAAGTTTCCTTTTACAAAAGAAATGTGTAATATCGAATGCAGAGAAATTGTTAGTTGGGTTTGCAACGGGAATAATATGGAGGGAAGACATTTGAATGAAAGAAATCTCGTAGTGCCTTAATAAAAGGAAAAAAAACAGTCTTACATAGGACCTCCTCTTTTTTTCGAAGTCGGTTAAAAACAAGTCAAGCGCGTACAATTAAACGTAATGAACTGTGTATTAGAATGCTCTAGGGCAAGCACCCACATTCTAAAGAAACACGCGTGTAGAGTACGCGCCAATATTTATGGTACGTCTGTCTGTACCTACTCTCAGTTTTTCCCGTTAGACATTATTCGGACGGTGGAAGAGCGCCAGCCAATACATGCGAGTTTCAACTGCAGGTAACTTATATACTTTTTAAGTACATAACTGCTATACCTATAATATAGGCGTATGTCCATAACCCAATCGCGTACCTCGCGTCGATCGTACGTGATCGACCGAGTTAAGCAACGAAAGGCGCGGTTGGCTTGTGGACCGCTAGTAGCAAAATGTCATGGGCGCTATTGTGCTTCGCACGTTAAGCTGTTGGTCCCGGTTGTTTTAAATTGTAAAAGCAGTAGTAAAGCCTAGTCGATGCCCTTCGTTGAAGGTTTGAGAGCAATTGATACTGTGTTAGCTAATAACCTCTCCACCAACCCGCATTGGAGCAGCGTGGTAGAGTATGCAATAGGCCTCCAGTGTCAGGCAGGCAGAGTGTCTAGACAGCTGTGAGTGGGGGAGACCTATGCCCAACAGTGGGACATCAATGGGCTGTAGCTATACAAAATATAAGCAAAATCCTCAGCTTTCTAAAGGAATTTCAAAGAAAACATCTAAAATAGCGTGTTCAATTTATGTGTAAGACGCCATAGATTTGGTTTATAACGCATGGCGCGACCTGATAAGCAGGGAGGTAATATTGGCTTGGGATGCCTCTGCGTGAACTGGAAAATCGGGGTCTGATGGAAAATTAATACCGCACATCTTACGGTACTTGGTATTAAAATTTCGACCTACTTTCCATTGGATTTTCAGTCCTGCTTGCTTGACAAAGTGTGTTTGGTTTACGATGAAAAATGAGTGGCCGGATTCATAAATATTTTTTCAATGAGGTGATCCAAAATCGTCATTCCTGTCTGTATCGTTTTATAAACAACTTTTTAATTCCCAATGAAGACCTTTGATGGTGTATACTACATATAAATATACATCACCTCCCTGCCACATAAGAAAGCATGCATAATATATAAAGTCTATTTAATACATATCTATATTATGTAATACATAATGATTTTCATTACGTGTATTTATTCATATTTGATGAAAATACAAGGATGACAGCAATAATTAACGTCAATGTACGGACCGCACTCAACGTATGTCGTGGATTTAATGTGAATCCATGAAGTTGATTTTCAGTGCAGCCCTGGTGAAGATAAGATAAGATGTAGATCAAAGTAATAAACCTCAATATGTGTATAGTAAAAATATTATTATAGTAAATTTTTTACGTCAAACTCAACACACCATAGAGCGTGCCCTTATGTTAGAAGGGAATATTAGCTTCACTGGCTCTCGTCCAGAACTAAGAAACGCAGAGAGAGGAATGTTAAAACATATAAATGTTGGCCTTACAATTCGGGCACTTAGTTTCACATCGTTTTTCATATACTTTGGCAACCAAAGCCAAAATGCTAATTGACCGCAACCAATTCTTGTTTTAATGGTAGTTTATGTTGTCTGTGGTTTTAGTACAGAAATTTATTGGCATCTATAACACTTTTTATTAACTTAAGATATTGCATTTTCAGTATGGAAATATTCGATTTTCCAAAGTCAAAAATAAATGTGAATGTTGGTGTAAACGAAGATTAGACATGACAATAGTCATGTCTAATTCCACGCGAGCGAAGCTGCGGGCGTCCACTAGTATAAAGTAATTGAAACAAATTAGTTTTCCTCAAAGACAATGACTGATGTATATTGACAAATAGTAAGGTACCTATGTATAAGTTAAATGTCCTAGTTGCGTACCGTACAAAGTTTTGGTTAATTGTACTAATTGAATCAGAATCAGTCTATTACTTGATCCAAACGAACAAGATATTGAAAACTAAAATTCAGTATCGCTTTAACTTCAAACTTGCCTCGTAGTCTAAGCACGGCCTATGATAGGGTAAACAATATTAATTATTTCCCGATTTGTTATTCAAATTGGCGCAAAGTAATTAAATCTTCTCGCAGTTTCAAACGGGCTCTTGTAGTTTCAAAGTTTTAATAAAATGGATTTGATTTATGGTGTCCTGTCTTATTTACTTGTTAGTTAGTAATAAAACTAGTTATTTGGCACTTTGTACTATCCTAGACTTGCTAGATATCGTTATGTACCTAGTCTGCTAACCCTCCTACCAAACGCTTCTTCTCAAAGTTGTTGTCAATGATGGATTAATATTATGCAAGTGGTCGATAATTTTTACCGGTCGATATTTTCTAAGTACATATTATCTAAGCATTTTAATACTGCTAAATTATACCAAGTTTAAATATCATCTCACTATCGAGTAATTAGTCTGCTTTTACTTTGAGCTTGCAGCACCACCTATCCGCTGCCGCCCATGACAACTGCGACAGTGACTGACTTCGAACAAGACTCAGATACGGACTGGGATATTTGATGCTATGTACAGTATCGTACCTGTCGACAGAATGCAGTGTAATAGAATAGAACCCCCATTTAGTCGTAGCTCCCATATCCATATATACCTACCGCATCGAAATGCCTACTGTGGTACAAGCTTGAGAGTCGGTTGCAATAACATCAGGCAATTATTGCTTCAAAGCGTTTGCTAATTGCGGAAATTAACTACCTGCGAAATGCAGAAACCATAATGTTATGTTTGACAATATATATCTAAATGAGGTAAACAGAAGCAATCGTGCCTTATACGAATCTGAACTAACTTGTGAATAATATACCTATAGAGGAAGGTTTAGTATGCAGTCCGTGATTGAGACCACGACTCGGAAAAAGAAGTACAGGTCGCCCTTCGACAAGGTGTACAGACGACCTGAAGAAGGCGGTAGGAAACCTCTGGATACAGAAGGCACAGAAAGAAGAAAGAACATTTATTTACACCACCATCAAGTACCATTTCATCTAAGTAATGATTGTATCTATACTAATATTATAAAGAGGAAACGTTTGTTTGTAATGTTTTCACACAAAAACTACTGGACCGATTTCTAAAATTCTTTCACCAATAGAAATCTGCATCTGCACTGAGTAACATAGGTTATATAATATTAAAATAATATTACTAGGTGTAAACGAAACTTTTGTCATGTATAGGTAATACCACGCGAGCGAAGCTGCGGGCGTCCACTAGTTGTATATAATATGTTTCGGTTGAAGTATTTTTCCGATTTGCTTTTAGAAGCCACCATCTTAGTTCTGAACGGTTGGTCTGTGAACGACCTTGAACGGGAATCCAGTTAACAAATACATTAATATGTATTTGTAATCATTTGTAATCTAACAGGACTAATAACCTTTAGAAGCGACATAAATAATGTTCACTAGCTCAACCAGTTTAAACTTTCTCATTTCTCCTCGTATAAAATCCTCAGAGATAATATTTTCTACGTATGACTATTAAAACAATAATAGAGAAACATTCCGTTGTTATATTTCGAGACCACGTACGAAGATAATGGAGTCTACCGTACTCGTAGCTTGTATTGTTCGCATTTTACACTTAGTCCTGCCGCACACACCATACCTACTCTCAGATTTCGTTTAGACTCGACGAGTTACTCGGTGGATTGTTCGGAAAATAACTTTTTTTGACATTCGTTGAGCTTGTACTATCGTCGTATAAACTTAATATATATGTTCAATTTAAAAAAATATAAATATGAAGTAACAGTTTTGTAAGAAGCACTTTAGAAAATAATACAGTTATCTGGAGTCCACATATGCATAGTTTTTACCTACTCGTGCTTATCTGCATACAATGCAGATGCAATGCAAATAAAATGTGTTGCTTCCCATGATTACTAAGTTAGTTGTCTCTTAAAGTGTTTAATTACTTTAAAAACAATTATTTCACGGAAGAAATAACTACGTACTACCGCCTGTCGTGGTATTATTGTCTTGTATATACAGGGTTATTGGTAATTAGACGTTAGGTGATAGGGTTGACTATTTGCGACAACTTTTACCATATGAATCATGCAAAATTGACCCATTTTTGTGTTATCATGTTTTTAGCGTTTTTTCTTCTTCAAAATACGTAAGTAGAAAATGCAACGTCAAAAATGTATTTAAAAAAAGGAACAATTTAAATCTATTTTTTTCGTCTGATTTATAAAAACAATTAGATATATATTGAAACAACAATTATTGGTCCAAATTTAAAAATGCGAGACGAATAACGATTATTATTTAAATCGCAACGTGTAAGTATTGCTTGTGCGGCAGACCTATCTCTCCTTTCTTCCTTCATGGTGGTAATATACCAGTTTTGTAGATGAAACGGAAATTATATCAAAGGATACAAAACTTGCTATGGTTGGAAAACTTCGATTATAGTTATAATTTTGAAGTTAAACTGTACCCCTTTTCCCAGTCGTGGTCTCCATTCCAGGACTTTTCTTCTCCATCGGTTATAAATCCTTCGAACGACGTGGCCTGCTCATTGCCACTGCAACTTGCTAACTCTGCAAACTATGTCGGTGAACTTTGTTCGTCTATGGATTTCATCATTCCTGATTCGTTCTCGTAACGAAATAAAGGACCACGTCTCGGATTCGTATGTGATCATTGGCAACACATATTGCTCTTATTTTTTTAATATTTTATTTACAGCTTAATTATAAACCTTAAAATAGGATATAATTCCGGTACATATTATTCTCTGCCAGTGTACTCGAGTCGATGGCGAGAAAAATGTGGCAAGCGGAATTTCAAATTTTATTATTTCAAAATATTAACATACTAATAATATAAATTAAAATATATATATATAAAATTAAAATACATAAATACAAAAAAATTACCTACGAATTTAATAACAGCGTACATTATTTATAAGATGACGATAAGTGTTCTTTAATTTGCTTCTTGAAGGTATAATTTTTGTTTGTAAATAAATTGAATTTTAGAAAAAAATATTCAATTTACAGAATAAGTTATTATTATTTCTAATCTGTCTTATTAAGAACTACTTTCTTGTAATAGATGTAACAGTAAACAGCAGTTTTCAACATTACAGGTGACAATGAGAAATTTATGTGAAAGAAAGCACAGAAATTATTTAAAATGGCTGCCTTTTACAGTTTGATAAACCGCAAATCTTTTACGATTACTGACGATGGTCAGTGGCACGTGACTGAATTAAATAGAGTGTTTTAAGATTATTATTATAAATTCTTAAAAATTTTCGACGATTGTTTCGTAATAAATTTCAATTGAAATTTTACTATAGCAATATTTAGGTACGCTATCTAATATTTGCTAACAAATCTATCTTTTGAACACTATTGCTTATTTTACATATACACTTAGTTGTTAAGTGTGCACCTACTGTAAAATTTGTAATAATTAAAATTATAACAAGCCGGGAAATTCTCAAATTCCGACTAGAACAACAACGGCCGTAATAAGTGAAACTACGAAACTGCGGCGACTGTAGCTTCGGTCATAATGTGAGCCTTCCACTGCGTAATATTAGCAATTGAATTTTATTTTACCAAACACACATTCACACGAAATTCCATACATTATATTTACAAAATCATGAAACCATAGAGCTGGTATAAATTATAATCAACAGTTTATCAACACTTAAAGATAGATGTATGTATCTGTTTAATGTAATCGTAGGTATATAAAATAAGTTGTTTAACAATTTTATTTTGGTTTTTTTTTAATTTTTTTCGTATGATTTTATACATTCAGCTTGTTTCAGATTTGAGAATCTTTTTTCATATTCATGCAAATTTTATAAAGAATTAATCGATGGTAATTACTAATTCTCCACCAATCCACATTGGAGCAGCGTGGTGGAGTATGCTCTAGACCTCCCGCAGTATTGTCTGTGGGGGAGACCCGTGCCCAGCAGTGGGACATCTATGGGTCGCAGCGAATTACTAATTAACACTTTCGCGAACGGTGAACGTTTATAGACTTTATAACAATGAAAGTTATTTTGTGTCTGAATCATTGTCCACAAGGTAGTATGGTTGTTAGGTAGGAATAGATAATGCTGGAGTCGAATATTACTTAAATAATACGATCAATAGTGCTTTCTTTACTCAGCATTGATTATTGAAATTTAAAAATAAAGCGACTGAAAACAAAGTCTGAAAACTGAGAAAACTGAAAATAAAGTCTACAAAAGTCCATATTTTATCATTCATAGTCTTACCTTATTAAACTTACTAAATTGTCTAGCAGCTTATTTCCATAGCACAGCTTCGCTTGCTATGGAATTCGCACCTGTTACAATTGGAATTCGGAATCCGAAAATAAGCACTTAATGAATCCGGACACGATTTTAGACCCATCGACCGAGCTTTTAACTTACTTTTTTGTCTGCAAAAAACGAAAGGCATTTTAGACGTTCGATTGCCAGTTTTCATTAAATAAAGTAATGATTTTTTTTTAAATCAGATTCATCCTATTTTTAAATTACATCCAAAAAAAGGAAAAGGTTCAATTACCCTGTTTGTAAGTCCCACTTCGGCTGTATGGATTTTTTACGAATATTTTCATAATTTTTTTGATAATTTTTTAGTAAGTACATCGTTCCAAACTCTAGCTGTTTCAATCAGTCCAACTCAATGGCACTGGATTTGTACGTCACTATGCTGTGGAACCCTCCACCAATCCGCATTGGAGCAGCGTGGTGGAGTATGCTCTAGACCTCCCGCAGAAGTGTCTGTGGGGGAGACCCGTGCCCAGCAGTGTGACGTCTATGGGTCGCAGCGATGCTGTGGAAATGGCAGCCCATGTACAGCAATGCGCCCTCAGCAAATGGCCATGGCAAACTAACAGCCGGTGATTGTCAGGGTGACCCGCTGCAATAGCATCCATGACCGTAAACACACATTTTACTAGTTTCACTTTAAAGTCCTACGGTCTTCATAGCAAATTAATAAACCTATTTTAGCTATAGAGTGTTTTGTCTTCTTTATTCAAACTCAATTCTGAATTGACAGAAAATGATTAATACCTACTTTGAAGCTATAATAGGCTTATTATTTTTTTATGAATAAGAGGGTTGAACATTAATTTAAGATGAGAAATAAATGCCTTCATTGAAACCTTTTACCTTTTCCATTCTCTGAGGGAAAATAAAACCAAATACATACAAAATTATCCAATTTCTCCGGTAGGTACACTCACTTTCACGCTATGATAATAAATTCCATGAATACTTTGAATACGATCATTGGAATGCCACATTTAAATTTTGCGATAAAATTTTCATGAAGTTACATGTTAGAAAGTTTTGAATAATTCTACATTATATTCAACTTGGTTTTACCTTAACCAGTTTTCAACATGTTATAAATTCAATTATTGTGCAAATTCACTCGAATTAAGCAACGACAGCCAAGTGGCTAACTAACTCGCCTCTCACTTGAGCGGTCCGGGTTCAACTCCAAGCGGCACGCACCACTAAGTTATGTGCGATTTAAAAAAGAAAATGTGAACTGCTCTAACAGTGCAGGAAACATCTTGAGGAAACCTGCATGCCTGAATGCCTTTTTTTTTTTTTTTTTTATCGCTGGAAAATCCTCATGGATACCCGACAGGCGCGGGGGGGCGCTGTCGGGTTATGCCGGACTCTTACCGACTAAAAACCAGCGGTGTTCCTCCTCGCCGTCTTCCGGCGGAGCTGCGGGAACGCTTGGCCTAACCTAACCTAACCTTTCCCATTCCGAGAAGAGACCCGAGCCCAGCAGTGGGACTAAGTACTAATGTGATGGTGGTAATGTGGACTAAAAAGAAAGATAGAATAAACTTACAGAGGAGTTAAGTCAATTTCTCTTACTATTGTGGATAAAACGGCCAAGTACAGTTTGATTGGTTTTTTGGCAAACATCAATTTATTTGCGAATATCTAGGCAGACCGTCTGATTGTCGATCAGCAAATTGAAATCAATGGCCGGAAAGGTTATCCTTAAAGGACTATAATCAGGTTATTTTCGGGTTTGGTAAAAACCTTGGAATATTTAAAATAGTCAAAGTCTAACCCTTGACTTTGACTATTTTAAATATTCAGACTGAAAGTTCGGAAGAAAACGGTAACAGTCCTCACAGAAGCGTGATTATCGGTAATATTCAATAATATCGGATTATAATGACATTCATCCTATTCTAAATTGTTTTTTTATTGTTTTTAACTTTCTAAATCGAGAATGCAGCATCACTAATCCGCTGCCGCCCGTGACAAAATATCAGTCCTAAATAGGACTAGGATGGTTAATCTGATTATAAGAGGTTGATAATATAATAAACATCAGATGGGTCAGTTTGTTAGTAGGTATAGGATAAGACAGGAAGCCTTGTGTCCTACTTTCACTGCTACATGTATGAAGTAACTGCGACAATGGTTAGTTAGCAATTAGTTTAAAAAAATATATGTTAAGACGACAGTAGGAACAGGACCAGTCGGAGTGGCGTCGTTTAGGAGAGGCCTATGTCTGATGATGATGATGATGATAGATTAAGACAATACTAAGGGATTCACTGATACTAAGATGAGTGACAATAAATATTAGAAGATTGACGGCGTTTCAATGGGGTTCACACCCCGTGACAATCCATCAGAACTAACACCCAACATCACCCTTGAGGACTAATATTGTCGCCTCTAGCAACGTAAACACATCTTTCAAACCGAAAAAGGCTATAAAAACGTTTACAAACAAGCATCACCTCTAGGGATATCACGAAATCCCATATTTCCACGTATCACAGCTGTAGCTACCGGAGGAACCGCCGACATAACTCGTCAAGCAATTTTCTAACGTAAAGTCACGAGGTTCGTACGTTGAAAATTGCCTTTGGTAGGGAAACTTGTGCGTGTCACTGCTGCGTAATATAGAAAGGTTTCGAATTCATTGTAGCAAAATTTTGTTATTCAAATAAGAAATAGTTACTAATTAGCAAGCAATCAACAATGGCTTTGAATTTACAGAAAGTTAAATGTTCACCTTAATCGGACGCAGGACATAGCCCTCTAAATAAGTCCTTCTCATTTCTAGGTCAACGATTCATCCGTATGCGACAAGTCTTTATTGAAAGACTTTCCTGTCTGTCTGTTGTATCAATTGAATGGTCAATGGACCATTATCATGTTTTTACGCATTTCTTTTTCCATCAATTCGGTGAGCCTGGCACGCTGGCTAAGTCTGTAGGCATCCAAAGTGACGCTACGTTAAGTTACGTTACGTTATAGCTACGCGCAGTACGCGTCCACGTCGAAATTGCCTTTCAAAATTGAAAGTCGCGGTGGGGCTGTAGCCAGTTTGTGGAAATTGAACTTTTGTAACGACCGCGACGCTTGCTTGTGACGCCGGGACAGTTTAGTAGAATGGCACCGTCGCTCCTCTTGGAGATTAAACTAACATCCCAAGGCTAAGATTAGTATGTATCCCACGAGCTGGATATCAAGTGTAGCAACGGATCTTTGATCGACTTTTTACGAAGCTCATAGGTATGACTTTAAATTACACTAATAAAAAATTATCGGCAATCGATTATTTAAATGTTACCATACATCATAACAGAGCTTTAAATTAATTACAACATAGATAACCTAAAACTAAAAGAATTATTATTATGAACATAATTATATTAATTAATAATAAATATCAGGGACATTTTTACACGACCACAGAACAGATAACTTTGAGTAACTCATCGATTGTAAATAACATAATATTTTAATATAATTATGTTAACATTATAATATAAAATTTAAAGCTAGTAAAAAATAAATCGTTTTTACTTGATCAATGAACATATTTCGCTACGAAGTACGGTATCGTTTTAAAACGCCAGGGGCACGTGAACTGGAGGCAGTAAACTGCGGCCGACGTTACGAAAATGTAATCTCGTCGTTTGCACTCGTTTAAATGCCAGCGCGAGTTTACATTTAAGCCCCTATCTCTGTCTATGGCTCGCTTATGAAAAACCGACCTTTGATTCCGGGAAGCGAAACTTTTAATGAAAGGTACGATACGATACGATAGCGAACTTTTGATGGTAACGAAAAAATAAAGTAATATGAAGTGATATCGATTGTTAAGCCTTGTGAAGACCATCGGGTGGCTTGAGAACATTCGAAACTGGATTGGCTACTAACCCCTCCACCAATTCGCATAGGAGCAGCGTGAATACTTTTTGAAGAATACTTTTTGAAAGTCTAAATCTTCGTACATTAATAAAATCACAAGAACATTAGATTTTCCAGCTATTAAGGAGTCAGAGACACATCGCCCTACGAAATATCATCACGTAGGTAGTCCTTTATTTTATAATAAGCCTTTCTGCATAGATACTTTTTAATTATAACTTTGATTTTTTATTTACTTATCCAGTCAATTCCTAGAGGCTTCAGTTGCAACAAGATATTGGATTCTACCACGTCCAGTAGGTGAGTACTGTCCTACTTTATGCTATAATTTTTGAATCGATGTAATTCCGATTACTCGCCCTAATCGCAATAGTTATTATAAGTTATGTAAGTTGTTCCTTAACTAGGAAGCGAGCCATATATTTTTTCACTACCCCAAGATTAACGGGCAGTCGAGCAAGTTATATACGTTGTCCGAAAGACAATAGACAGACGCCTGAGGGTTATTTGCTTGGCCGGACACGAAACAGTCCTTTCTAACCCGCCCTTGATTGAATCGAAAATTCCATTTGTCTTTATACAAGTATACGTATTAAACTTGAATCTCTATATATTTGCTAATCTACAACGTTTTACGAGAGCTCGGTCTGTATTCACAACTGAGAAAGCACGCTACTTCATTGCGAATTCGCGGAGGAGATATAGTTAACCCGATTGACAGAAGTTTATAGGTTTTATACGCGGCACGAAGAACATGGATAACGGCTTACATTAAGCAGCTTAACGTGCCCTTCGAAACATGAAAGTGCACAAGAAAATTTGCCACTAGCGGTCACCTATCCACTTGTCAAACGAAACCGAAGGCGCTGCATAGTCGTGTTATTATTTATATAGGTACAGGGATATTGAATTTATGCAATACAGATTCACGGCTAAACTATATGCGCCTAAGCTACTCACCACATTTCATTTGACATTTGATATTCGTTGAGAAGAATAGTTTCTGCGATCTAGAATATTATAGCTCATTGAAGCAAAATGTTTCGGAAAACAATAAACATTCCCAGGCGAAAGTAATTTGCGTCGGCTGCGAAACAGCCCTATTTTCCGATTGCCTGCCTTTGATTGAACAACGATTATAATAGATTTATGTTCGTTTTCGGATACCACATTATTATAAACATACGTATTCGATTGAACACAGTTTTGGATCCGTATTATGAAACAAAAACTCAGATCAGGCTAATAATCACGTCCTGAATTTCATACATTAGCAAGTTCAATAATGTTTTCTCAAACTTAAATTTAGTTAATACTAGTGAAATATTTTTCCGTGCAGAACTTAACCTCAGCTGTGAGCCTTCGTGAGCAATGATTTTGAACCAATTAAGTTCATATACTACATAAACTATAATTAGGTACTACTACATATACTTACTTAAATTCAACATAATTTGTGGAGGATTGAGCGAGTGGAATGTAATTAGGAGGGGAAAACGTCTTATGAGGAACTTAATATTATAGACAGACTAACCTTTATTCGGGTATCCCTCCGGGTGTGGTAGCGTTCACAAAGAGGTACCTTTTCATCAAGTCACACAATATACACAATATACACATAATATACACAAGTTATTTCACGCGGTGCGCAGGGGCGCGTGTGGCGCGGGGTTCACACGCACGCGGCCGTTAATCGAATGCGCAGGAGCATCCCCGAAGGTTGAATTGCGAATGTTCATGCGATCTGTCAACTCGGGCGGACATGCGAAGCAACTCAGTTTATGTATTCCGTCATCAAGGAAAGGACAAAAAGGTAACCAACCAACAATATAGTGTTATTGATTATAGGCATTATTTATTGTATTTGGGGGTTCGAAGATATAAAACTGGAATATCTTCTTAAGTTCTTTATTTTTAAATTCGCCACCACTCTTCCAGTGCACGCAAACGTCGTTTCGTCGTCTCTCAGACACCCAGAGACAGAATCATCATCTGTCAATCACCGTTTAGTCAACTCGTTCGGATACTCATGCTTGCACCACACTTACATTCATCATCGTTCGGATTCTTTCTAACAACATTCCCACATAAATATGCCACTGCCGAGCTCGGCAGTCAGGGTCACTGCACCTGCCCAAACGGCGCCCAAACATATATCATCAAACACATTAAAATGAGTCGTTCTTAGTAGAACGTAGCTGTTTCTTTCATAAAAATTATTTGTGTTAAAATTCGTTCCCAAAAGGCACCTTAAGGTAAGACTTGAAAGGCGGTAATTGGAAATGAATTTAACATAAGCATAGTTATTACCAGCAAAGTAAGAAGCTAATTACAGAACAGACGAGAGAATAATAATATAGGAATGGTATAAATTGCTTTCTTGAGTAGTTACTAGTTCAGAAAAAAACGAAGTATTACATATTTCTATCACATAGGTACTTACCTAGCAAAAGCCAGGCATCATTTCGTAAGTCCTAGTATAGGGGGAAAATTATTTCAGAATATTTTTTATTAATATTATAGGATCGATATGCGAGGCTTTAACGCCTTTTTTTCAAGTATTATCGTAGTATTATTTACATAAATAACAAAGCAAATCAATCAGTTAAAATGCAAGTGCCCAAGTGCCAAAACAAACCGCTTGCATGTTTTGATGTGATTTCGATCATAATTGAAACTAATTTTTAAAGATATTTTTTGTTGTAAAAACGTTTGAAGCAGTATGTGGAAAGTGTATGTGCATTGTATGTGATACGTATATTTCATAACTGGTTTGGTACTTGTAAAAGATAAATTTTACCTGAATTTATAAAAATGGAGGAAAATAGGATGTTACAAACAATAGAGGAGGTTAGGATTAGAACCAAAATGACATTAAATCTTTTGACAATCTTTGACATTAAATCTTTTGGTTATCTTATAAGTTTTAAAGGCACTGTTATGTCGAAATGAGTTTTATGTCCACCATCCTTACCTTTCCCACAGTACAATGTTTGTGTGTCCCCTCATTACGATAGGGAGGAGACTCATCATCACCCATTGAAATCGCTAGCACTGAAGTCATAGCAGCGCGGCGGTGAATGGGCCTTTGCTGTCTTATATCCATAATCTAGCATCGAGTATGTATATTGTACTCCCTTATCATCGTTTCCACTCAAAAGCAATCATAGCTATTAAAGGAAGATCTGTTTTTCACCCGAAACCAGCACTCGAGCGAATTGAGTACGAAAATAGCAGACAATTAATGACTCACCATTCCTCCATGATTGATGAATGTTTCCCGGATCATATTAATTCATCAAAATAATACGCGACATGGAGATAGAATTTATATGATTGTAGATATGTACAAGTGGTGACAGCCCAGTGGCTATCGAACTCGCCTCTCACTCGAGCGGTCAGGGTTCAAACCCCAGCGGCACGCACCAATGACTTTTCTAAGTTATGTACGACTTAAGATATTAAAAAGGTGAAGGACACATCGTGAGGAAACCTCCATGCTTGAGAGTTCTTCATAATGTTCTCGAAGGCATGTGAAGTCTGCCAATCCGCACTTGGTCAGGGTGGTGGACTAAGGCCTAATCCCTCCCATTCTGAGAGGAGACCCGTGCCCAACAGTGGAACAAAGATAGGATGATGAGGTATGTATGAATTGTAAGTACCTATATGGAAAAATAAAAATTAAGAGTATAATGTTAGCTGGGTGTAGTGACCCACTCTTCACCAGTTATATTTAGGTCCCATGTAATAGGCGGTGAGCCTATTACCATACACTGGGCACAAATCTAGACAGACAGAAAAACCCAATAGTTGTTGCCCGGTCGGGGATCAAACTCAGGACCTTTACCTTAGCAGTCTCGCTTGGGACCACAAGACAAAAATAAATTAATTAAACCTAATAGCTATGAAGTGTTTCGTAACTTTCATTCCTGACTTGAAGTGTTGAAACAGAAGACAAAACACTGTAAAGCTAAATTAAGTTTATTATTATTATTATCAACAACGCTGTAATGAAGTCTGTGTCTCATTCTAATTCGACCACAGATACCTACTAAATTGAGGTATTTTAACCCTTTCCCGCTCACAGAACGCAGTGAACACGTGGGATATATAGATGGAGAGGTAGATGACTCGTTCATCCCGTACATGATTGATGAAACGCGTCCATGATTGACGAGCCAGGCTAGGATTTGGAGGGTTATATTAAAGTGAGAAAAATAGTGAACTAAATGGCTATCCTTTGGAGTACCGCCCACAGATGCACAGATAACCTATTATTCATTCAACGTTATTATAGAGTAAAAACGATTTAAACTAATATATTTTTGTTTCTATACTCTAAACGTATGTGTTATTAGTTTATATATAACCTACTTTTTATTATTTGATAAAGAGTGTTTTATACTTAAGAGATTAATGATTTTGAAAAAATACTAAACATTTTTTTCTCTCTTTAATTAAAACAAGCAGTGATAATTGCAGGTCTGGGTTCAATTCCAAACGGCACGCACCATAGCTTAACTATGTTACGAACTTTAAAAAAAAACGTTGCTTAACTCTTTCGATCATATTGAATCGAAGCGAGCCATTGGGCTATGGACGCTACAATTCAAATTCAGTAGGTACATATTCAATTTAGATTCAGATTCAGTGGCTGTAGCGGCTCAGTAGCTAATGAACTCGCTGACTTTTCTATGTTCTTTTTTTAAATAATGTCACTTGCTGCTACGATGAGAGAAACATATGGGGAAACCTGCATGCCTGAGTTCTCCATAATTTTCTCGAAGGCAAGTGAAGTCTGCCAATCCGCAATTGGCCAGCGCGGTGGACTAAGGTATAACCTCTCCCAGAACGCGAGGAGACCCGTGCCCAACAGTGGGACATAAGAAGAGTTGTTGTGGTAAGGTTCTTCTTCAGGCTCTCACAAAGTATGGTTTGAATACACAACTCTAAATAAGACTATTGTAAACAAGACTTCTGTGAGAGCAAATGAATAAAAATCTAATATTTAATCTTTCTTGTACGGTGGATGATAAAAGTTCTGAATGAAATATCCAACAGAGTGTTGTAGATAATGTAAACTTCCTTTCTAACGCTCGTGTAAGTTGATTACATTCAGACTTAATGAGAGGGCAGGCTCGTGCAACAATTCTAGTTCAAACATTGTGCTCGTGCAATCTATCCATCCATTCATTTCCACTGCAAGATAGCCCACTCCGACACTCGCACGTGTATATATTATGCTATAACGGTGAACACATCGTGAGGAAACCTGCATGCCTGAGAGTTCTTCATAATGTTCTCGAAGGCATGTATCCGCACTTGGCCAGTGTGGTGGACTAATCCCTCCCATTCTGAGAGGTGTCCCATGCCCAACAGTGGGACAAAGAACTAGACTAGAGGACGTAACGATCGAATAGGACTGTAGGAACTCTATATGTTTTTATACTATAACTCATTAAAAATTAATAAAGTTTGTTTTTACAGCCATTCAATTTTTTTATTAATAGTACCTGGTTACTTTTATATTTCAATCTCGAATAAAAACACGAATAAGAACAAGGAATGAAAAATTTTGGTCACAGAGACACACCTAAGCAGCTTTTTCACTTCGTTGAAGCGCTTTAGGCTGGCTGGTCAAAACAACGTTCAGCAATTAGACGTTAAATTATTTCGTACATTGTCCTGCCGAGTGAAATATCGCCATAGAAAAACGACCCATCTCAACATTAGCCGGTACTTAGTTGGACGATAAAAACTTGTTTAGACCTAGCCAGAAACTGCCACGGGGCTTGCGTTGGGTAAAAGTTAAAATAAAATATACATTCTTTTATATCTATTTCAGGTGGTAGAGCCTGGAACCCAAAAGGTTTTACATGAAACTTATTTTGTTCCATACAGAGTTCGCCCGGGAATGTAACACCGGCCGCCACGTTAGGTACCTAGTACCATTTCTACGGTGTAATAATTGTTTTTAAAGCAATTGTGGTCCGGTTGCAACGGTGTGGTTTCCTGTTACACTTCTTTAGAGGCGACCATCATAGTCCTCAAGGGTAGCAACATATCTGTGAATGACTTGGAACGAGAGTCTTACTAACAATTACTAATTGGACTATTACTAACAACAACTAACAGGACTAACTATCACTATTAGTGCCCAGTCCTCATACCCACTAATAAATTGGCTAACTAATGTTTATCAACTCTCTCAGAGCTACCTGGACTGGCAAAATTTTATGGGCTACCGTGCTTCAGAGGGCACGTTAAGATTTGATTGATTCAATCGTGACGGCTTGTCGAAGACCTTTGGGTCGCTTGAAAACATTCGACACTGGGTTGGCCACTAATCCCTCCACTAATCCGCATTGGAGCAGCGTGGTGGAGTATGCTCTTGACTTCCAGCTGAAAGGGTAAATAAAAAAAGGGTAGGTATTTTGAAATAATTTTACTTAACAAGTATACTTTACGATACATTCGAATTAACTTAATATAATTTATAAAGAGTATGTTCTTTATAAATTATATTAATATTGTAAATATTAATTGTAATATAACCACATAAAACAACATACCAGTGTGGCAGTATATTAATATAATTAAAAATAAAATTATTTCTACTGTCTGAATATAAAAATATGGATTACCTATCTTTTAAGAAAAAACAATAACTAGTCCCAACAGAACGTCCGAGAGAAAGAGAAAATCCCTTATAAAGTACGTGTTGAATGTGCACTTTTTAAGTAGTCGAATATATTATATAAATAGCTACATAGATCAAGATATGAGGTATTGAGGTAGGATGCTGGATGACAGGAAGTGTGACTTGTGAGGCACGGAAGGCTACTGGACGAATTTTGGTGACTGAATGATTCACGTAATTCATTCCAGCTATGATATAAACAAATAAATATTTTACGCGTAAAAGAAAGGAAAAATTTGTTTAATAAAGAGCGTGTAAGATTCCAAATCTGTAAAAGATAATATTTGTCTAAATTACTTTGTTCCTTGAAAAGTGTGTATCTATTATACTCTATGCCTGCCTCTTCGGGGTAATGCGTGATGTTCTGCTATATTATGACTTTGTTTCTTAGTAAAATCTTTATAGTTAATAGCATTCCCCGTTGAAAACGACAATCATGCTCTGCAGTCGCTGCTTAATGGTTCTTAGCCAAGAAAACGCGCACTCTTTAGAAATCAAAGACAGACAGCAAGAGACTCAATGACTAAAGTCATTGTCTCAAAGTTAATGCGGCACGCCCTTTCTCGTTTATTTTAACTTTTCTAGGATAATCCGGAATGCCACCGCAGACCGTTTTCATGTAATTAAAACGGTTAAATGAGATGGTTTCTCAAGTTCGTTGGAAATCATATCATTTTGATGTATCCTGCAAAATTTCAACTATGTATTAAAAAAATAATTCTGTCGAAAAGGTTTTCAATACTTATGTTTTTAATTTAATATATTTTTAATAAAACAAAACACATTAATTTAAACTAATTAAACTTCAACATGAAATTATTAATATACAGTTTTTTAATATTTTTTACCAGAGTAATATCTACGAAATAAATAACAATTTATCAAATGTAAGTACATACTCCACATAATATTTTCTATACAATAATATAAATTATTGCTGTACTACAATACAGTTATCTTGGATATTTTTATAATTACAATCAATAAAATTGTTGTTGTTTAATCAATAAAAGGACACTTATCTATGCACTATTTTAGAAATATAGAGACACGTAAGATTTAATATGTAGATTGTAAATATGTATATTAGATATAAGTATCTATTAATGTTCGTAGTAGTAATATTGCTTATGTGTTGAGTTAGTTTCATACAAGGAACGTGTATTCACTTTAATAACTTCACTATACTAATTCTACAGGCCATATTATGGTCAAAAAAATTAAAATAAGTAATACGTAAGGGATCTAGAAATGAATTGTAAAAAAAACTATTAAATCTAGGAAAATAAATAACATATAAAATTACCGGCCAAGTGCGAGTCGAACTCGCGCACGAAGGGTGACGTACCTACACGGCAAAAAAATCATGTCTGTTCGGGATCTCCCTTAAATTTTTATTTTTTCTGTTTTTTAGTATTTGTTATTATAGCGGCAACAGAATTACATCATCTGTGAAAATTTCAACTGTCTATGTTCACAGTTCATGGATACAGCCTGGTGACAGACGGACTTAGTAATAGGGTCCCCTTTTACACCTTGGGTACGGAACCCTAAAAATGAAGCAAAACAAGTTTTTAATGTTAATAAGTTATTTCACTAATTTTGGTTTAAAAAAAAATACATAGTAGGTTTAAAAAAAAATACTCGTAGCATGATAGGGTACACTAACAAGCAGTAAGCAGTTATACGAGATGAATCGGATCGTCTTCGATTGCCATTTGCTAAAATCCTCACATCAAAGGGATCAGTCGCTCTTCGTTCCATCTCCATTTTCAAATGACAATGTCGATAATATTATATCAAAGACTCATATCCACAACAGACATATCAAAGGTACCTACCATTTTCAGAACCTGAAACGCTGAGTATTATCTAAGAATTATAACTTAGTGCAATTGTGATCACATTATTTTGTAGCTTAGTAGATTAAAGATAAGATAGAAAAAACTGTCTATGAAAAAAAATTACATTGTGCTCAGATTCAGTCAAATATTTTAAAAAAAAAATCTGAAAGGCAGTCATAATTCACTACTAATATTATATAGGTAGTAAGGTTTTATTAAGTTAGTTTTAATTTACTTACAACCCGTGATCAAGACGTACAATGGTGTATATTCGTATCCATGTCATGACATACATGAATACGAGTATACACCACTGTATACAGCACCCTCCCACTTATGAAAGCATGAACATTATACATTTGACATTTGCATGCCTACAGAGGCAGAACATTATATAAAACATTAACTGTTTTAAATGATATGTATGTTTTACTTTTTTCTTGCAAATAAATTATAATTATAATTATAGCAACGAAAATATACATCAACACACGAACAACCACCTACACGTATTTCGTATTGATACAATTAACTATAAAAAGGATTTATTTTATTTAACAGAGGTAATAATTCTCAACCTTTTTGAAGTGGACTGTCAAAGTGGCAAAAGTTTTCGATTAAAATTATTGTAATTAGAAACACGATTCTAATATAATAATTGATTTTAAATGCCTACCTTTATTTTATTAGTATATCTAGTTGGTACCTAGTTATTACCTATTTATTACTTTTACAGTATGTACTAAGAAACTGATAGTATATTTGTGAACCGGGCAGTAGATAAAAAAATGGTAATTAGGTTCATTAAGCGTATACAAATATCATACGAGTATAATGAAAAATTTGTTCGGGTAAACTATACCTAATTTTGATGCTCAGTGAGTATACTCCACCAATCCGCATTGGAGCAGCGTGGTGGAGCTAGACTAGACCTTCCGCAGCATAGCTGTGGGAGAGACCCGTGCCCAGCAGTGGGACGTCTATGGGTCGCAGCGAAGCGAGTATACTAACAATATTTCCGTGGAAATTACGTGTTTATCTATTAGATATGGTTTACTAAACCATTACCTAAGCATATAACGGTTGTGAAGGTGTCTGAAATGACTTAAACGGCAGGGCTGTTACACCTCGCGGCTCGTTAATCGCGTCGCTCAAAGTTTAGTGCTGGACGAAATCCGTAGGGTATAGCTGGGCGTGGGCTATTAGTACGGAGAACATGATACGGCTGGCTATACAACCAGCGACTACGACTGACATCTCGCTCGGCCCGACGAAAACTTTAACTGAAGTTAAAATAAACAGATCAAAGCAATTGTAATGAATATAATCTAAGCATCTAGGCAGAGGTTAAATGTTATGGCTTTTGATGAATTTTAAACGTAAAGATTGATTAAACACGTCAGACTGTCACAAGGTTGAATGTTTTTTTGTTTTACCCGTTTATAATTTTTTTTATTTTTACCCGTCGTTCATTGACGTGAAGCGTCGCGTCACTTTGACATTTCATATGGCAGAACAACGTTTGCGGGGTCAGCTAGTAAACAATATATTCGTAAAGAATAGCAGTTTAAAAATTATCCTTAGATTGAATTATCTTAACATATCTATAACCATATCTAGAACATCAGTTTGATTCACACAATTCCTAGAAACGAATTAACTATTCACGCATTCTTACATATTCTTGTATTCTTAAATACCCGTATTCTTACTTACATAATTTATCGAGTATTCTTACATATTCTTCTTCTAGAGAGGTTGAAGGTCATTAAAAGTTAAAAGTTACTTTAATACTATCGAGGTTCTAATGATTTATTTTATAATATTAATTAAAAGGCGGGTTCACACGGTCTGCGCTACAGAAAAACGAATCCAACACCAAGCCAACAAAAGGGTTAAGGTGGCAACTTACTTCCCATGGTGTTACAACCCTTGGGGGTCTTGGCCGCCTCCACACATAGATAGAAAATGCATGAAATGCAACTAGAATATACGAGTACATCTATCTTCTATAAAACATTAACTAATTAATAAATTAAATTAAACTGAAGTCTTTCTTTGTTAGAACAGTCTCTCTCACTGGAACTTGAAAAAAAATAAGAATCACCACGTTTTAAATACGACGTTTAGGTTAGTAGTAACATACATAATAATTCAATTATGTAGACAATAATAATAAACGTGAGTCATTGTTAAATGAAATTAATGTTATTATAAAATATATCATGCCATTTGTTTTTCATTACATTTTTGTGTTTCCGGAGTATCAACAGATTTAGGTTCAATCTTGGTTCAATCAATCTATTGATAAACTACATTGACATTGGATATACTTCAACACACCTCTGCGAGAAATGCAGACTTGATGTTATGTTATTCATGTATGTACTAATGCAAACCGTATGAAACAACCTTATTTTATAATTAACATTTTATAACTCTTCTAATTCCTATCAGTTATATTTTGGATGTGGCAGTGCGCTTAGGAGTCGTATTAAATTTGTGCTTATCAGAAATACATTAATTGAACATAACACTACATCTAGAGGTCATATAAATTCATAAGCGTACGAAGTTCACAGTCATCGTTAGGTCGACAGCAAAGAGGGTTCTTTTACCAATTACTAAAAATATTATATCCAAAAATACTTGGTACAAAATAATTATTTATACTTGGGAACGTCTCGAGAACCGTACCTGGGAACAAAATAATAAATATGATAATCACTATATACACTGAGCTGTAAGCAAGTTTGTAATATCTAATCAGTTGTCGTACACTCAACTATGCTACTTCTTTCTGGTAAAAGAGGGCTAAGTAGGTACGATAAGCGCCATTGAACCGTAATCGGGCCACAATACCATCAGCTCTTATGTCAAATCATCTTAACCTTAGGATTATGTCACATACACATTGTAAAAAACGGTCAAAAGACTTGAGCACGTATGGTTGCATAACCAAAAGCAAGCGATTTTTTAAGGATCCGCACTAAAAAAAATTACATTTCTATTATTTGTTTTGATAGCGGCCACAATATACCCTAGACCTAACTCGAGTTCGTTAGCATTTACTACAAACCTGTGTGGTTTACTGATGCTAGCTATTTAATATATGTTTGTAAACATCTGTGTGCCAATAAAGAAATAAATAAATAAATAAATCACACACAATCTGTGAAAATTTCCGTTCCAGAGATAGAGCCCTGTGACAGACAGAAAGCGGATAGGGTTCCGCTTGCTTCTTTTGGGTACGGAACCCTAGATAACATTATCGTAATTGGTGGTGTTCTAACGAAATCTCTATTCGAGATACTGAACTGAAATCAACAAAAAATGCTAGGCTATGCTCACATTACACACATCCGAAAAATAGAGGAGGTTCTCAATTTGGATGCATGTTTATTTTTTGTTATAATAACTAAACATGATGTAATCCAGTATTTAAAGTAGGTAGTATTAGTGTACAACCGCTTATAATATTCAAGTTGAAAAACTATTGAATTTAAAATAAATACAAGTATGTTTCATGTATTTCTATTTCTAGATATCGTTCCAATGATGGTTGGGTGAAAGTTTATGTAGGTAATCCGATATTAAGATCTACAATTCATTAATGGATGTAGAAGTCTGTCAACCGGCTGACTGGACTACTTAGGTACTTTCTAGCTACGTCAACAGGTTGTGATGAATAAAATAATAAATTACTCACCCTTGCAATTAATCGTTAGAATTGACTCTGAGTCGGCGTCGCATCGAATGACTCCTCGTTAATAAGCCTCAGTTTCACCGACTCCCGTCTCAAGTTATAGCTCGTTGAGATGTGACAATGTTTCACGTCAACAGTTAAGAGATCCTCGTTGATCTCAACACCACTCTTTTCCACGTCAGCCGCAGCACTCGGTTTCCTCTTCATCCGAAATGACGTACCGCGTTGAGAACTCGAACCCAGGTAACTATCCGTCGTAGTGTTCCCATTAAACGTCTTCTCAGACTGGCAGCCTTCTATCGGCTCTAACTGAATGTTGCCTCGCAACTGAACACTCGTGTCGATACACGGAATCAACTGTTTGAACTCCTTCCTAAAGTTTTCGTTCATCCACGCATAAATGAATGGATTGTAACACGTCGAGGACATAGCTATCACGTGGCAAATGAAGAAGACCAGGAAGTAATATTTGGAATGGATGGCGTAGATGTAATAATCATTGTAGAGGTTGGTTACGTTCAGAGGCAGCCAGGACAGGCCGAAGATAGCCACCATGGCAATCAACATCTGATTGGTACGACGTTTTCTGTTTTTATCGAATTCCTCTTTGCGGCTGTTTTTGCTCGCCGCCTTCGCTTTGGCTCTGTCGTTCAATTTAAAACTGACGCACGTGTAGCAGAAAGCTATCACCGAGAACGGCAGGACGAACTGTAGCACGGACGTCACGGATCCAAATACGCGCCTCAATTTTTCGGTCGGCCATGTTTCCTCGCAGAATCTCCCAATGTCCAAATCGTAATACGTCATGAATATTGCATACGGCAACGTCACAGTCACGGCAAACGTCCATATCATAACGATCACAGTGATACAAGTCTCGACCTTCATCCTCGGCCTAAACGGGTAAATTATCACAAAGAACCTATCGATTGCTATAGACATAAGCGTTAACGTGGATATGTATACGCTGCATCCCTGCGCGGAAGGCATCATGTGACACAAGAGGGAGCCCCAACTCCATGATCCCCTGAAGGAATATAGGGGTGTAAATGGAACCGCAAATATGCAGAGTAATATATCCGATAATGCCAAATTCGTGATGAATAGATTGGTGACCGTCTGCATTGCTTTGTTCCTTATCACAACGTAGCACACAATGAGGTTACCTAGAAGTCCTAATACGAATATAATGGTGTATATGACGCAAAATATAGCCTGGACCCATTTGTTGTCGATGATATTTTCGTAGCCGTTCGGGTGGGGAGAAAGCGTTGCGTTCCCTGATCCATTCTTCAACTTTCCGGTGATGTCATTCCACTCTGAGTATTCCAGGGTAGTCCCGTCCATCGCTCCAGATCTAGGATATTCCACTCTCTGTAATAGCAGATAATAACTCGTCGCCGTGTCAGTTTTACGAGCATCGATCGCTGGATTCTAGGTAGCGAGTACCTGAAACAAAATACGAAACTGTACTTTTAAGTTGCCATTCCGCAAATTCGGGACATAAATTTCGGTGTTATGCTGACGACAACACGGTTTATTATGACGATAACTGTAATAACTGTAAAACGGAGCGTCGTTACTTTCTCTAATGTTATATGGGTGCAATCCATTAGCGACTCACCGCCGCGCGCGGCACGCTAGCACTGGTCCCTTTGACAAAATGAAAAAGCCTAGAGAATGTCTCAACTAACAGGTTGTTGCAGTAAAAATTACGTCCCCCATTGTTTTACCTAAGTATTTAATAAGATGAAATTAATAAATCAAAATTAAAGTTCAAAAACAAGTGATGACAGCACTTGGTTTAACAAACTCTAAAGTTAAAAAAAATTAATAGTTGTCTGTAAAGTCGGTATACTTAACCCAGTAATTGAACTGAAAACCAGCTTAGCAGTTCATTAATACCATTAATTCATCGTACTTATTTATTAAATCCATGATGGACGCATAATAATGAAATGATCATGTCAAAGTGACTTTTGAAATTCATTATATAAGTGGCGTGAATATGATATAATTTTATCACAACGACCTAGTTAAATTAATTAGCGTTTAAAATAAAATTTAATTAGCGTTTATTTCACATGTTGCTTAATTGATACTGCGTAAGGGTTAATTTAGTAGCTTCCACAGCCCCATGGCTCGCGTTTCAATGCGAAAACGTTAAGCAACGACGGGCGCGGTCGGTTTATGGATGGTGGCATTTAATGGACACTACCGTGCTTCAGATGGCACGTTGAGCCGACGGTCCAGGTTGTTTTCAATGGTGGAACAGTCGTTAATCTGTCTCGAAAACCTTCGGGTGGCTTGAGAACATTCAAAACTAGGTTGGCCACTAACCTCTCCACCAATACGCATTGGAGCAGCGTGGTATAGTATGCTCTAGAACTCCCGCAGCTGTGTATGTGGAGGAGACCCGGGCCCAGTAGTAGGACGTCTACGGGTTGCAGCTAAGATTTACCCCACTCTTTGAAACGCAAAGATATAAATTAGCAATTTTTCACAAAATCATATACGAGTATGTATTGATGATACCATCAAATTTCTCTCCTTAATAATACCTATTGTTAGTAATGAATAAGAACTTTACATAGAAGATCATAATCATTGTGCACTCACAATACACCTTTCATTATTTCCATAGAATAAATACCTACTGTAGGGGTGGAGTTCATACTATTGTGTTATCTGTGGTATGGGGTTAGTGTATTGGTTTAATCGAAACAGGACAGCGAGCTTGATGGATGCGCCTAAAACACCAGAAATAACATTTATTTTCAAGGCGCTAATATTTTAAACTGCCTTAGTGTCGAAAGGAAATTCCATTTTTTTACATTGGTTGAGCCAAATCACCTTTTTCACCATCCCAAATTTTTTGACCGACTATGTAGTCAGATCTAAGGTAGTTACGAAATTTTATATATTCTGCCTTTAATATTATATTAAATACTATTAATATAAATGACCGAAGAGAAAGATGTAGGTACCTAAATAAAAATGGATATTGGTCTTTTAGAACGAACATTTTCAGCATTAATAATTGTCAAAAAACATCATAAAATCATAAAGTAAGGACAGGATACAAAGATACTTGTTTAACACGTTCTAAAGGAGAAGTTATTAAATTTCTTCGCGTCGTAAATGATTGTATTTCAGGTGGAAAACGAGCACCGACGGAAAATTAATTTTAAATATTACGTCGTGAATATGTACGAAAAGTTCCGTGTTTTATATCATGCTTATGACATACGTCTGCTGATTATAGGCTTGTGGCGCAGAATACATAATACTCGTAGCTGGGGTAAAAATTCTGTAGTTTATGTTCAACGCAAGTGTATTTTCCCTAATGTATGTAAATGGAAGAAGCTTTATTTGTGCAAATTACAACAGTACACAGAAATATCAACACACAAAAAATGTTTTTAACCCAAGAACTGAAGTAGGTTAAAGTCAATTTTTGTAATAATGCGCGAAAGATGTAGGTAATGTAAAGTCAGGTACCTACCTAGTAAATTTAAAAAAAATTGAAATTGAGCTTTTATATTATTTTTAAATTTATCTTAAGGATTTTCTAATAAATAAAGCTTATAACACCAAAGAGGAAAACAGCATTCTTTATAAAAAAAAAATTGGAATAACTATACTTTTACATAATAAAATGCCCGATACAATTTTAAATATGAAAGAACATAAATTTAAAATTGAGCTTAAGGATTTTCTAATAAATAAAGCTTATAACCCCATAGATGTCTATCTGGCTAACAGTCCGAATGGCTAAAATAATGCATAAAGTATACAATTAGTCATATTACTGTGAATATACCTAATATGTGCCTATATAGATTGTACACCCACGCAGGGCCGACTGTTTTTGTCTGCGATCAATGAATAATCTGAATCGATGTAGGTACGTTGTACCCATTGACTTATTATAACTATAAGTCAATGGTTGTCAATGTCGATCTGGCACCGCTCTGCAAAGACGCCAGACGCTCTACTCGCAGTTACGCGCACACAGAAAATATCCCGGGCAGATTGATTGCCCTTACGACATTAATTAGTTCACCATGGCGGTTAAAGCGCCTGCACTCGATGCAGTAATGACTCTTTATTGTATTACTTTATTGCCTGGCGTATAAATTTATGATGCTTGTTAAACTAGGACCTTGATCTTGAAGTGTTAAATGCTTTGGTTTGTATCATTAACTATAAAATAACAATTACTTCCTCGTTGATCTAGTGGTCGTTAGCACGACTGATAAGCCAGAGGTTATGGGTTCGATCCCCGTTTCGGGCAACAACTATTGGGTTTTCTAACCCGTTTGAAATGCGCGGTAGTAGCTCGGAATCTGGATATCTTTCCGGTGTATGACAATAGGTACACCACATGGAACCTAAATATAACAGGTGAAAAGTGGGTGTACCTACTACAACACACCTCTGCCTACAACTTCGGGGAAATACAGGCGTGATGATATATTATGATATTAGAACCATCATAATCGTACATACCTACGTTTGGTAGTACGTTTGGCGTAACACTTGGCGGTACGTTTGGCGGTATGGGAGGTGACGTCACACTTTTTTCGTATGTGTAGGTGTAATATAAGATCACGTCAAAAAAAATCTACATATAAGTTCAGTTAACTGGATAAGTGTTTTTAGTTTTTCAACGACGTTGTTATGAACGTAGTAGAGTAGTAAGGTTGATTTAACGCAGGCGGAGTGGCGGTTCAAACTAAAATAAATAAAAAATAGTACCACGAGCGGTCATTACGAGTTAACGATTACAAGAAAAAAATGTAAGTTCGTCGGTGACTCATCTGATGCCATGACAAAACTAACAGACATTTTTAAGATACAGTTAATTCAGCGCACGGTATCGGTAACAATCCGCCCAATCTATCGCCGGGATCGAGTCAAACCGCGAACCGCTAACGATGTTATCCGACACCGCTCGAGTTTATGCTCTCCTGGTCCCTAAAGGTCGATTGAGGTGGCTTTTTCCCACTATTTTTACTAGAGGGTAATAGGTAACCCACTATTTAAACTCTATCTGCGCTTCCATCGCGTATGACTTTTATTGAGTGAACAATTATTAATTGTCACTTATATAATATCCGTGATAATATACATAACGCTTGGTTTTTCTCTCCTATGTCGATATTTATACCGATTAACAAATATATAGATAAATGATACAGTGTGGAAGAGGCAAGTCTAACACTTTTAAATATCTCATTAAGTACGCATTGATTATATTATTATAATTTATAAAGGGCACATAAAGAGGATGGCGGAAAATCGCTGGATTCAGAAGGCACAGACCCGGTCGTTTAGGAGAGGACTACAAGTATGTCCAACAGTGGACTTCGAAAGACTGATGGACGATAGAAAAAGGGCACCTAAATCAATATTGCAATCAATAATGCAGTGATTGCATCTTTGTTTATCTTTGGTAATTTTCATATAGCGAGGCTGTATGTATTTTATAGAATAGAATAGAATAAAAATTTATTTCGCCAAATTAAAACTGTTACACAGTTATCGTACAACGATGTCTTTAAAATAAATAAATAACAGTATTTGATCTACTGAAATAGGGTCGCACTCAGCTATGGTCGCAGCGAACCATGACCGCTGGTTTTCACGGCGACCCCGCGTATTACGCAGTTCGAACAGTAAATGTATATATACTGGTTTACTTGATAACCTGAGACCTAAATCACCTACTCCTGGAAATAAATAACATAATATTATAAAGAGGAAAGATTTGTTTGTAATGTTTTCACACAAAATCTGGACCCATTTCAAAAATTATTTCACCATCAGAAAGCTGCATCTTCACTGAGTGACATAAGCTATATAATAATATTACTATACATATTATGTGTAATCGAACATATTGTTACTTATGTCTAATTTACGCGAGCGAAGCTGCGGGCGCGTCCACTATATACAATAATTGATGATTGATTATACCACCAAGCAAAGATTTTTCTGTATCGTAAAGCTACAGCTATACAACCGACTTTGGCCTTAGTATCAAGACCGATATTAAGACAGGGAAAGAGTTCTTGATCGAGCTCCAAACGATGTTATCCAATATTAGTTGACAATCTTAACATTGAAAGTTTTATAGAAAAACGGTATTGTCTCTGATGTCATACCTAGCAGATAACAAGCGCTCTTCAAACTATTCTATACTACAGTATATTGAAGCCCATAGCTAAATGGCTCGCATCGATCGTATGTTATCGACGCGATGCGCTTTCATGCTTTATGAAGATTTTCCCTGCGACAATAATCGCCCGTGTACGCCCGATTAAGCTTCCTGCACACGGCCGAATATAACTGATTTTGTGACAAATGACGCTGAATTTCCCCGCTTTGTTAGATGTTATATTGAAAACAAGTGACTAGGTATTCAAGAGATCATCAGCTACTTTCGTTTACCTAATTTATAAAAAAATAATAGTGCTAAATTGTTTATCTATACTAATATTAAGTATAAAGAGGAAACATTTTTTTGTTATGTTTTCACACAAAAACTACTGGACCGATTTCAAAAATTATTTCACCATTAGAAAGCTGCATTTTCACTGAGTGACATAGGCTATATAATATTACTCGGTGTAAACGAAACTATTGTTATGTCTAATTCCAGCAAAGCTGCGAGCGTCCACTATTTAAAAATAAACAAAAAAAAGGTTACAATATCGGTGAAAAAGGCGGTTGTGAGCGCAAAGGCTTATAGTACGAGTTAAATGATGGCTTCCATTTGTAACGTCTGTACTTAAGAAATATTTTATAGCTAGAAATGCAATCTTGTAAAGTATGTTACAAAGTAGTAGAAGTATTTAATGCTCAATGAAATTGTCAAGCGACAGTTTTAATAGTATGTGAAGTTAAATGAGTCTGCCAATCCGCACTTGGCCAGCGTGGTGGACTAAGGCCTCATCCCTCCTATTCTGAAAGGAGACCCGTGCCCAATAGTGGGACAAAGTGGTTGTGATGATGATGTTAGGTGAAAATGGTAATTGGTACTGTATAACATATATTAAAGTTTGTTGGTGTGTTCTGTGGTACTCTGTATAATTCATATGTAATCATTTTCCATTCAAGCAATTGTGCTTAGGTACAAAAACTGAAACTTGCGAGGTTATATAATTTGATTCTTCTCTCGAATAGACGCAAGAAGTCAAGTCTTGGTTTTTTATTTCTGTCCACATGTCAATCTAAGCTAAATGTCAAATACATTTTTAGTTTATTTATCATATTATTATATCCTGTGAACAAACATGACATGACCTTTAGAATTTTGGTTCACCTTTACGAGAAAGGTCACAAGTTTTTCCGATATAAATAGGTACATAACTTACCTACCTTTATTATGTGATAACAAATCTTAATAATTTCATATAAAGCATCATAACATTACGTAGAATTTAATATTTTTTTAGTAGCTAGGTTAATTTGTAACCACAATTTACTGAGGACTGTAATCCTCAATCCTCATCCTTACCTCTGACAATTTAATTAAGTACGTACAGCCCTAAATGAAGTAACCAGGCAAAGCGGGTCACATCAAATAAATAATGTATAACTACCTGGTGACATTGAGAAACACAATATACATCTAGGTAATTTACGAAATATGATTATTACTTAGTCCCAATCATTAATATTGACTAAAACGAAAAAAAAATGTTAAAAATAACAAGGACTATCCGAAGATTTGCGCGTGCTACTTTGAGGTTATGATTGGCATAACATTATAAAACGACTTACGGTCTGTTCCAGCTTAAAAAATGGGTTCACCGTACAGTATTATTGAAGTTAAGGGTACATATTAATGTAAATCACATATTAAACGAAGAAACACTTTAAAATATCACTTGTTTTGTTAATGTTGGGCGTCTTGCGCGCGTCTCCCGTGCGCGCATGCGCTATAGCCCTGGATGTAAAGGTAATTGTTTCTGTGTATTTCCAAGCCGATGGTTTTGTATCGACACTATTTTAGGGCTTGGCTCGTAAAAGTCGATGTTCACTTAGATTATCCACGTTGCGGCTTTTTAATACGAAACGAAATTCCATTTGTTTTTATTGTCCAGCGGAAATTGCAAAACATTGGGCGGTTTTTAAACAATATAAAGCTAAAGACTTTTAAATTTAATTCGTTTTGAACAATAACTAGGTGTGCTGTAAAGGCGTTTTATTTATTCATTTATTTGATCTAGACTGCCACTCCACACTGGCCCCAGTTCCGAGTAGGTATGTCCAGCAGTGATACTTTAAAAAGGCTGCTGGATGGATGTATGCACGAAGAATAATTAGAAATAAATAAACTTAATAACACTTAATTTTGTAGTAGTAGGTACTCTGCTTACGTAATTCCAATGTTCGAATTTATATCACGGTTACCCGTAATAACGTGAGTAATGAGAGAGTAATATATTGTACCGTGTACCAAGTGTAGAACAGAGATAACACAGAGGAGACACGTGCTATGACGTAATGAGTTGTAGGCAATGATATGTTGTAGGTATATGGTACTGCGGGCTTAGATTGAGAGAAATTTTTCTTTTTTTTGCCTTTCTAAGAATCTATAGGAAACATTAAAAACATGTATTCTTGAGCAATACTGCGGCATACAAAAAATACACACATAAAAGACAAAATAAAAAACCAAATGCTTTTTTTGCCCAGAAACATCGCTGTCAAATATATTCTAGAGCCAAATTTAACTTTTTTTATGGATATATAAGATAGCAAACGAGCTTGCAGCAACTCCCATCCGCTGCCAGCAATGACAACTGTGACTGACCCTGAACAAGACAAAATCAAATAGGAACTGGGATGGTTAGTTCAGTTAACAGATTGAGTTAATTAAACGATTAAAGCATTAGTTGGTCAGTTCGTTAGTGGGTATGAGGACTGGGAACTGTTAGTGTTAATTAGTCCTGTTAGTTGCCAATCCGCATTGGAGCAGCGTGGTGGAATACGCTCTAGAACTTCCGCAGCGGTGTCTGTAGAGGAGACCCGTGCCCAGCAGTGGGACGTCTATTAGATGCAGCTTTACAAATGGTACTAGGCACGGCGAGCGGTGGTACTACCCCGAGCAAACTCTATAATATCAGGCTCTCATAATTTTGACAGGCCCGTTGGCGCAATCGGTAGTGACCCTGTCTGTTGCGCCAAAGGTCGTGGGTTCGAATCCCACTCAGGACAAATATTCGTGTGACGAACACTTGTATTTGTTCTGTGTCTGGATGTCAATATTATCTATTTAAGTATGTATTTAAAAATATCTATGTATGTATATCAGTCTCTGACACCCATAACACAGGCTTGCGCCTACTTTGGGGTCAGATGGCCGTGTGTGAGAATGTCCAAGATATTTATTTATTATTATTATTTAATATCGAACAAAATAGGTTTAAGACTAAGCTCTATCATGTACATATCAAATATAACATCTAGCTACAGAAGGCAGGCTGGGCTGGGCATTTGACACGACTCAATTAAGAGATATTGATCTAGTAATACGACGTTAACAACGCTGTGATCTGAGGCAGTGATTAGTGTTAATTACGGAGATTATTAGAATTCGTCAGATCACGTTTATACGCGAGGCAGGACAATATTATTATTGTCCTGCCTCGATGGTCTAGTAGTCGCAAGCGCAAGCTCCTGGGTTCGATCCCCGGGTCGGGCAACAATTGAGGTTTCCTAACTTGAAATGCCCGGTAGCAGCTCGGAGTCTGGATTTGTGGTGTATGGCAATAGATTCACCACGTGACATGGGACATAAATATAACTGTTAAATAATGAATTATTAAAAATAAAAAAAAAAAGCTTTTTATAACTCTTTATTTTATTTTCGTGCCTTGTCATCGGAACCAAATATGTGTGCCAAATTTCAGCTCGATAGCTTCAGTGGAAGTGGGTAAAATATTGATTGCAAGATTCCAGGACATACATAGATAGGTACATACGAGTGAAGTTAAATAAAAGCTTTTAAAAATGGTGTGTATAAACTTCTGCCTACCCCTTCAGTAAAATACAGGCGTGATGTTATGTTATGTAAAACTAGTGGACGCCCGCAGCTTCGCTCGCGTGGAATTAGACTTAATAATAGATTCTTCTTAACGCGTTAACTTTAGTTCCACAAATTTGTAATGAATCCGTAAATGTCTAACATTTTTACAAACTTTGAATGCCATATTTATTTATATCTAATCAACAGCCTAAAATATAGATTTTATGCTTCTAGTTCTGAAAATGACAATACTTTCATACAACCAATCATCCCCCTTTTCAACCCTTTACAACACTTTTTTCCAATTAAAAAGTAGCCTTTGTCTTTCCTCAGGCTCTAGGCTATCTGTACACCAAATTTCATTTAAATCGGTTCAGTAGTTTTGGCGTGAAAGCGAGACAGACAGAGTTACTTTCGCATTTATAATATTAGTATGGATTGAAAAAAATTAAGTTTACGACACATAAAAAAATCTAAAAATACCAATATTATTTGCCCGACCCGGGGATTGACGCCAGGACCTCTCGTAGTTTAGCAGTCGCGCCACTAGACCAACTTTTATATTAAATTCATCAACATATTTATCGACTGGCAGTCAGCAATCCCTCGGAGGTGTTAATTGCGCGCTGTCCCCATTGCGAGCGAGGGTTCTGCGGAAATCGCGACAAACTATTTTCCGATGAGATATTGCGATTGTGCAACCACTCGTGGCTTACACGCCTGGCGCAAATATATTTCAGAGATCTGTTTTTTTTTTTTTTTAAAGCTTCACATAGCATAGGCTTGAATACGCGTTAGCATCTCACTCTGGATATGGCGTAGTCCTTACACCGCACCATCCAGAACACTAATGCTTTGCAAAAACAGTAGGTAACAATTGTTTTACTTATCTATTTCGCTGCGACCCATAGACGTCCCATTGCTGGATGTCACACTGCTGCAGGAGGTCTAGAGCATACTACACCACGCTGCTCCAATCCGTATTGGATTGATGGAGGGGTTAGAGGCCAACCCAGTGTGAAATGTTCTCAAGCCACCCGAAGGTCTTCGACAAGGCTTAACGACTGTTTAGAGTGTTGAAAACAACCGGGACGACAGCTTTACGTGCCCTCCGAAGCACGGTAACTTTCATGAAATTTTGCCACTAGCGGTCACCCATCCACAAACGACTTAAATCGACGCGAGCCATTGGGCTATGGACGCTACAATCATAGTCATTTATCTACTGAGTAACAACTCGGTAGAAACAGTACTAGGTACTCGTACCATGGTAGGCGGTGGTACTTCTGAAAATCGGACCTGCGCAGCGTGCCACTACCACTGGTCATTCTATAGGTATCTCCCATTCTGAATCTGGCCCAGTAGACGAAGAAAGGGTTCTGGTGATAGCTCAGTGGCTAAGAACGGCTATAGCGGCTTCCCACGGTACTCTATTCTGCAGATCATCACGGCTGGCCGACTACGGCTCGACATAATCGTCAAACGGTGTGTCAAACGCGCGACCCCGTGTCCGTCCACAATAGCACGCACCGTGGGAACCGCCCTTCGCATGTGAGGTCACGCATCACCGAGTTTATTTATTTATTTATTTTTATTGAAACACACAAAAGGTGTAGTGTACAAATGGTGAGCATAATGCATAAAGCATTCTCTACCAGCCAACCATTGGGCTAACCAGATAGGTAGTCACGAAAAGAGGTTTAATTTTATTTTTTGGACAACATAAAAAACATACATACATACTTACATAATTAAATATACACTATATATTTATTATATTAATTAAATATTTAATTAATTATTATGACTTATCTGCTGTTTATGTAAGAAAATATAACGCAGCAACGGTGAAGGAAGCATTGTAAGCAAACCAGAGAGGCTGCAGAGTCCTAATAAAATTCTATAAGTACACACGTTTGTTGATTAGATGGTCCACATTTGTACTTATTAGTAGGAGGAAAATAAGAATATACGATATGGGATAAATTACCGCCATTTCTAAGCTAATACTATTATGTTTGTGCTTACTGTATTTATCCTCCTTCCCGTATCATTTACGTCTTATTTACACATCTTTCTTAGGAAAGGGAGATCTCGTCAAAATATTTTCGACCGCTGAATTGTTTGTAAACAATTCACAATAGTTTTGGCAATGTTACTTTACTGTTGTTCTGAATTCACGGCCAGGCAATTGGCAGCCATCCTTGGCTGAGTAGTAGAGAAATCATAAAAGCTGAGTGAGAAACTTGTTTCAAAACTTCTGAGTTGAACATTTTGTCCTTATTGAAAAAAATCTGAATAGCTTTTGGAACTAATAAAATTTATTATTGTAGATCAGTTTATGAATACTAATTTATGTATGGATGAGTTAAAGGAACAGTGCAAATGGTCTTGAGAAACTTTTTCAACTTGTTCGCAGTCAAATACTTCGCAATCTACACGCAAGTACACGTCGCAATCTTAATTCACTTTAGCCGTCCACTGCAAGCTATGCTGAGAACACATTTGTACTGGAGCAGTATGGACCACTGACTACAGGAATTGATGTGCTTATATTTTCTTATTATTTGTACAGAAACTCGTTTACATTTCTTTATTTTCTATCCAAAGGTTGTGTGGAAGACTTTATTTTGTCAAGATTGTTACTGCATTTGGCGCCATTTGGCTACCAGATTAATGTATTTCGATAAGTATAGAATAAATTTTATTTATATTTATTTGTCGTCGTTGCTTAACTCTGTCGATCACAGAGAATCGACGCGAGCCATTGGGCTATAGACGCTAACCTCTATGCAGGGGTTCCCAAACTTATTTTGTGTACTGCCCACTTTGAGAATAAATTATTTTTTAGCGCCCCCTTTTTTCACCTACTTAAAAACCATTATAACTTCAAATTAAATTAATTAATTATCGTGAGCTATATTAGCGGAGATTTAACATTAATTCTAAACGAGACTTTCAATATAACTCGCAAGAGTTAACTTGAAACATGAGCGCAGTAGGACGCCCCCTTTTTTTCTGAGTTTCTTACCCTTGAGTACCCTTGAGTACCCTTGAGTACCTTACCCTTTAGTCCTGAAGCGCCCACAAGGGGGCGTTATCGCCCAGTTTGGGAAAGGCTGCTCTATAGCTATCATCACAAAAGAGCTAGTAAAATATAAGTGAAAAAAGTAATAGGTAAGTCTATAAATCTATAACAAGACGGTTTACGGCGACGCTAATGGAGGCCTCACGTTTGACGTATCGTAAAATAGGAGGGGTCCGCCTTCAATAAGCGATTCCTTGCCGAACTATTTCCTACTTTCATGCAAACACCACGTGAGTAATTTAGGCGGACGGCGAGAAATGTAAAAGTATGTACCACAGCAGGTATAGAATAATATGGAGGTAGGTACTCGTATAAACGACTGGCTGAAGTCCATTGTTATATGAAGCGAAAATTTCACGAGATTTAATATTTTTTTAACAACTGTTAACAATTTCGTAACAAGATAATAGTTTCTATCTCTATAGAGATAGATATTCAAATTGAAGTTCATTGTTATAGTTATTGTTCATTGTTATTTCATTTTCATGTAATTGTACATAAATATTAAAATAAAAAAAAGTTGTTGTAAAATTAATTTTGTTTGATGTGTACTTACTTACCTAAAACGATTTATTTCCCTTTCCTTGAAAATAAATCCTACAGAAATCGCAGTATCCTATAAGGAAGCGCAACCGGTTCGTTTCACGCATATCCAAATAAACATCAACATTTGCTGATTTATGTTTCAATACGATGGATAACAATATTGTATAGAAAATAGCGTAATCTTTTATTTATATTAGCCCCTTCCTTTACTCTCTTTCCGAGCTTTGTTAAATGTCTGCCACATTTATCACGGTTGGCAGTGTATGGGTCGTACTGCATCTGCATACTTATTTGCTATTTTGTATTATAAAACCAAATCTCTATGAACGTAGCTTAAGGGTGAGGGCAAACGAGCGTAATTTTGTGAGTCGCGTATTTTGTACAAAATTCGATTGTATTCGGTTTCCTACAAAAGTCTAGTTTGTACCACACGACGGCGCAATCTGAGTTGTCAATTTCAATAGAATGAAAATCTTGCGACTCAAAATACGCGGCTCAAAACTCACAAAATAACGCTCGTTTGGCCTCACCCTTAAAACAAAAGTACAGTTCTGAAGAAAACAGAGAACATGATGCAAACTGCGATGGGTACATCCGGCGAGTTTCTGGGTACAGTACTTCATCATGACATTGTGTGACAGTGACATGACATTAACCCTTAAAGAGCTAGCCAAGCCTGTGGCGTCATCTGCATAATTCATTCACCGGCCACTTGTTTAGACGCGAATTTCATAAACTCTACGGCATATTTTGAAGAGCCTTTAAAATCCTCGATTACATTCAAACCTTATAAATAACTAGTGGACGCCCGCAGCTTCGCTCGCATACAAATAGACCCATTAATGACGTCTGCCCGCGTTCGGGTTGCCCACTTGACTTCAAAAACGGCAAATTTCATACTAACTTTTCACCCCTGTTTTACCCCCTCAGGGGTGAATTTTCAAAAATCCTTTCTTAGTGCTTCCCTACGTTATAAAAGGAACCCCTGTGAAAAATTTCATGTTTCTAACCCTTATAGTTTAGGCCCTGCGTTGATATGTCAGTCAGTCAGTCAGTCAGTCAGTCAGTCAGTCAGTCAGTCAGTCAGTCAGTCAGTCAGTCAGACAGTCAGTCAGTCAGTCAGTCACCTTCTCCTTTTATATATATAGAATATAGATAGATAAATTAATAAATTGCTATTCAATTTCGGCTACTCAGTGACACTAATATCAATTACTAAATAATAAATTAGATTAGATTAGGCAATAAAAACCAATTAGATTGGGCGGTGAAAATTACCTTAAGATTTTCTTTTTGCGTGGCAAGTTATACCAAATGAGTTTCAAGCATCATTTCGAGCGCCGTTTAATTTTATAAGCCTCTCAATATTTAATTTCAATGCAAACCGTTTCTCATTGACTATTATTAGGTACTTTGCTTTCTTCAAGATACTGTGTTGTAATACAAATGTTGCCAGATTTTTTCCTTCTGACATTAAATAGGACTAGTTCTATCCTGACCGGTTCTAATACCCGACCGATAGTAAGACTTGGCAGAATCTGCGATAGAATTGTCATGCATTGAGCTGGAAAAGCATAATAAAGTATGCGTACGCAGGCGGGAGGCTTGTGTGAAAATATAGTGGTATATACTTTTATAATACCACTATGTAATAGTACAGTACTTATAGTGACATTTTTTCTTGTTTTGCGGAAAGGATGGATGAAGTCCTTAGCTTAATTTTTAAATGTAAAAAATATGTAATTGTTTGTCCTCAAACATCAACATCTTGGAAAATAGTACTATGATAATGAGATGAGCCTTATTTAATTCATTTAATATAAATAACATTTTATGTGAACCAACTAGGGTGACAGTGACAGCCACATCTGCTACATGCATTGATAATATTTTTTGTAATTTCACGTATGTACTTGGAAAAATCAATTGTGAAATAAACTTAATCAGATCACACTGCAATAAAAAATAATATGATTAAAATACCTACCTACCTACCTAATACTATTACTTACAAAAAAATAACATTACAATTAGGCTCAGACATGTTACTCAATACTCACACTCAATACCGTCTCAATAAATAAAGAGCACTATTAGAGCATAGGTAGTTGGATTAAGTAATCGTAGACCATGTTAATAATATCTATTCAAATAATGAAATACCTGAAAATATTACTGATCTCTCAGAAAATAAATTTAAATCTAACATTAGGTATACAAAACCTCCATAGTAAAGCATTCTATAAAATAAATGACTTCTAAAACGATAGCTATAGCGAAGCCCTTAATGCGAAGTATCTTCAAGTAGTTCAACAATAATGTACCTACCTGTAAGCCGGGTTCTTCTCGGTTCAACTTTGTGAACCGGCGGTAGATAAAAAATGTGATGACGTTCATCAAGCATATACAAATACCATGTAATGAAGAATAAATGAATCTGAATCTAACATGGATCAAAACAATGTTTTTACTAAGAAAATAGTCAGTCATTTTTTAAATGTACCCAACAAGTTAAGCAAAAAGAGGGTGGAATTAAGACGGACATTAGGGACGTTTGGGGAAAACAAACAAAACGCCATTTTGTGATTGAAACATTTATCTTGAGCAAACGCGCTGAAATTTTTAAATCTTCGTTGACATCTCGAATCCCTGATGTATAGAATAAAACAGGCCTGCCATTTAATTTGTTTCGCTGTGAGATCCTGTAATGAGCTTTTAGACGGCATATTTTTGTTCATTGTACCTACTACTGAGATCGACTTCGCTCGGGATTTTTGTAAAAATTGAAGACGCCCATTTCCATATTAACTAAATAGTGTTTTTTGTTGTTTTTGAATAAATGCGGTGAATGCGTCAAACAGACATGCTGTGTTCAAAATTCACATGCAGTCCTTGTATCTACGAGTATATATTATTTTAATATTGACTTCTTATTTTTAATTTTTTTGCAACTTTATAAAAAGTATCATCACAAATTGGTCAATCCAATATGTTTGGCATTATCTGCACTGTTAATCCACTCACTGTGCCTAACCCTTCTGGGAAATACAGGAGCGATGTTATTTTATGTTTTACCCACATCTCCACGCCAGAAAATCGCAATAATCGTCAAACTCGTTCAATGTTTTCGTACACATTTTAATTACTTCCACGGCTCGTTTTAACTTCAGCTCGGAGGATTAAGTGCCCGTTACGAGGGAACAGCCATTTACCTAATTTTGTGGATATTTTACGTAGCCATACATTTAATAGGAGCTTGGTAGGAAGCACGAAATCTTGTAAGCTCCCAGCGAAAGTAAGTAGATACCTACACGAACAATATCTGATGATGATGTTGTATCCTCACTTTATCTATCAACAATGGTATCTATCTTCACCTTACAAAATATATAATGACATAAACATAGTATACACACAATAACAAATATTAAAATATTATCCACAAAATTACATCTCTTTAGAAATATAAGAAATTAATAAGATAAAGATACGAGGTAAAAATAAGATAAGTCAGATTAATGTTATTAGTACCTACTACATTCTTCTCACATTATTGTTCCTGGAAGAGCGGGTTCCCTAAATCAAGTATCTTTTATGATTGTTTGTTAATTCTGAATTTTAAATATGCCGTGTATCATATATACCACTTATAACTCTGTTGTAAAACCAAGTGTAATAAACCGCTGACTGCCCATTTACTGCCCTTTGTGATGTCTCAACTCTGCTGTCTGTCACTGTCTCCATAATGTGCCAAAATCGTCTAAGTATCCACATAGCATGTCCTGAGCTTTTATTTATTTTCATTGTTGTAATACCTAGTGGCCTAAAAAGGGTATAAAATAATGCTTAAGGCATGCCTAAAGACATTTTCTTTTAGATACTCTCTAAGATCGCCTATGTAAAATTGTAGACTGTTATGATAGCAAAGGATACTGTGCCTGAACCCTGAACTTTATCTACTCAATTCCAAGTTGAAGTTTAAAAAGCGGGGAACATGTAAAAGAAGATCCATAGTTGGTTATATCACAAGTTGGCAATTTACTCGACGACAAAACTTTGATTTGCTTCCTACAACGCTCTAATCTTTTCTGTGGGTGTTCGGGTTATTCTACGAGTATACTTTGTGACTTGAATGTTGAGTTTTTAATATTATTCAGTTGCGATAGTATTAATAGTATCAAAGGTACCTACAATATAGTAAACTATGGGAAAACTGCGTAGTTAGGAGATTCAACCTGTCAAGTAAATTAACTGATTAGTGATTAGGTAACTACTTTAGTTATCGCCAGTTACATCGCATGCTCCCTAGAGTTTGGTCCCCAAGCGGAACTAAGCTTTCGTGCCATTATTCATACAAAACATTTCCAAATATAAGAATAACGGAAAAACACAAACTTAACATAAAAACTTAACCCTCCATCTGGCGCAGACGGGTAAAAAAATCCTTGAAGTCATCCTAGACTGATCTAGGATCACTGACTGAGACTGATCTAGGATCTGAAACAGATTTCAGAAATGGTTTTTTTGAAAAAAACAAATTGAAAAATATTTTAAGAATCACTATATCGATTACTTATCAACCACTGATTTTTCAAGATTTATTCAATGTACATACGCCGTCCCGTCAGAGTTCACTTATATGGCCAGACCTCAATGGACATCAATGGACCAAAATTAAAAGGTCGTAAAAACACAAAATTTAAATACAGATTTCATTAGACATTTAAGAAAATGAAAAATACTTTATATTGAAAACCTTAGTCAGTACTTATAAACTGAAGGCATAAGAAGACACATACAAACTGTGTCACGGATAAACATATTCAGAATATGTTTTTCCGTGTAACGTTGTTGCTTTTTGCGTTTATTGCAAGACCTCTCGACCACGCGGTATTTCCGTCTACCTCTGAAAGTTGGGAATATCCTGCCTCTATTTTAGTAAAAGCTGGCTTTAAGCTGCGAGGGTTAACTTTTGCTACGTTAAGCTTTCATGTTTGACTTTTGCGACCAAAAATCTCAATTACATTCGACGGTGTGAGGTTGTACATACCTTTTATTAATATTTTATTTTTAATTAAAAACTATGAAAAATATTTAAACTAAATACCTACTATGTTCTCGTATTCTTATCATTGTTTATTTAAATACATTCAATCTATATTCCACATACATTGCTAAATGTTATTGCGGGCACACAGAACGGTCCTGCAAATAATTAATAAAACATGAGCCCTTTCCCAAGCACTGATGAAGTATTTAATTCACGGATTTGTACGCCTTATTATCACGCCTGTATAACCTCTAAAGGGTAGGCGGATACACCCACTTTCCACCAATTATGTTTAAATCACATGTGGTGGGCCTATTGCTATACACGGGTATACATACAGACGTCATTTAATTTAAGTTTTAGTATGTAGTAATTTTCTTATTTTAATTTTTTTACTTATAGTACTTTTTAGGTTTAGTTTTAAGTATTTTTATGACACATAATGTTTGGGGTAAACCTGTGAATTATTATGTATTATAAATAAATAAATAAATAGAAACAAGTTATATAAAAACAAGTCATGTCACGAGTGGTGTAACAAAGTGCAAAGCTCGTTACCGTATCGTTACTGTAGTGACTCGACGTCAATTGTAGGGCATTTTTCACCTTCAAATGTCGTTTCTTGAAATCTTTCCGCACTATCCGTAGAATAACTGAATATGGAACAACAATCATCTTCTATATTTTAAATCATACTAGTGGACGCCCACAGCTTCACTCGCGTGGAATTATACATAATAATATAGATTCTTCTTCACGATTCTACTTAACTTAAAAATTTGTGGAGGTAAAGTTAACGACTTTACCTCCACAAATTTTTAATGAATCCGTAAACGTTTCCGTCCGAATCCGTAAATATTTTTATTTTACACCCTTATGTAAGGGTAACATTTTTAGAAAATAATTAAGTGCGCCGAGACCAATAAAACCGAAAATGCGCTACAGGAATGTCAATTTGTTCACGATTTTATCAATTGTACTTACCTACGTTTTTTTCTTATTTTCCTCGAAAATGTTGCTTTGCTATTACATTTTTGTGGTTTTTGATCTTCAAATACATCAGGGTGACTTTGCTAACGAGACTAACGAACCGAGAACTAGTCCTTACTTGGTCTTTCTTGCACGAGGTTGTAGAATGTATTTTTATAATGATAAAAATTAATTAAGTTTTTTTTTCTTTTTCCACCTACCGCAACTTTTCCCCACTCTACCAGGGTTTGACTGATAGAAAATGTCATTAGGAATTAATTCCACCCATTGTATATCTCTTTATAGGTGCAACCACTTACCAGTGTCAAGGGTTGGATTTTGGAGAATTAAGTCTTACATAACTATAGACGCGTGCGCTCAGAATGAGATGGATTAGGCCTTAGCCACCACGCTGGCCAAGTGCGGATTGGCAGACTTCACAAGACTCCGAGAACATTATGAAGAACTCATAGGCAGCAGTTTTTACTTACGATGTGTCCTTCACCGTTACAGCAAGTGACATTTAATTTATTAAATCGCACATAACTTAGAAAAGTCATTGGTGCGTGCCGCTTGAGTTTGGACCCGGGTGAGTGAGAGGCGAGTTCGATAGCCACTGAGCTGACATGATAGATTCTCATCTCACCAAATATCAGCCTAGCTCAAAATAATTTTATTAAGATACCTTTGTTTCAGCGTATTTACACCAATACGGCGGCATCGGAAAGAAAGTCACGTAGCGGCCATGTAAGGTGGAAATTGATATAAATAGATAAAAGCATTCCGCCTACGGAGTATTCAGAATAATGATACGGCATATTGGGTGGTGCGAAGCCTTAAGGTTTTGTTTTGTTTCTATTGGTTAAGTAACTTTTTGTATCCACCACAAACCTTTCATTCTGCCACTGTTGGGCACGGGTCTCCTCTCGGAATGGGAGGGGTTAGGCCTAGTCTACCACGGTGGCCTAGTGCGGATTGGAAGACTTCACATGCCTTTGAGAACATTATGAAGAACTCTCAGGCATGCAGGTTTTCCCAGATGTTACCTTATAAAAAATTCACACGACTTAAATTATTGGTTAATTAAAGTTATTGCCACTTGAATTTGAACCCAGATCGCCCGGGCGAGAAGCAAGTTCGATAGCCACTGGGCTGCCAAGCTACGCAATGCAAGTTAATAAAGCTAGATTATCATGAAATATATAACTAAAAATGTTTTATTAGCGAAAAAGTCTATTTAACCCTTTACATACCTATACGAGTATACGATAAAGAAAATGAGACGGATATAGTGAAACATTTAAAGATGGAGAACATACGATTCAACTATAATCCTGAAATAATAATATGTTACGCCCTGCATGGGCCGAAGAAGGTATTGATCGCAAGTATTGATGGCACAATTACTGGCCCGTGTCGAATTGGCGCCTATTCCGTGACTAATCTGACCTCAGGCATTTTGTAAGCCTCTGTCTGGCACCGCTCAATATTTATTTATTTTATGCCAGTCCTGACATTCGTTGAGTTGAGAGCATGTTAATTTTACAGCACTGTGTGACCTAAACCAGTAATTTAGCCACGGTTATCCGTGTCCATAATAAGTTTAAAGTCTGTTTCTACACTGTCAAACTTATCGTTCGCTTAAAAACCTAAAGAGCGTATATTTTTGCTAATACAATATTCTTTTAATCATTTGTCAACATCTTCGTAGTCATTGGAAATCTGTTCTGTTAATGTACTGATGCTGAAATGTTATAAAGTAAACGTATCTATCTATCTAAACATCTATCGACTAACCGAAATCACATAAGAAGGAACGGAAATTGCCTGAGTTGTGAAGCAAAATTCAGTCACCCCCTGTCTTTGTTGTCATCGTGAAAACACGACGAGTGATGTATCGATGCTATGGATTGATACTTAATCTTTCTGTGTCAATTTGCCTTTGTCTCTGTTTCACTTCTATGTTCCGAGTCTCCTTTGACGTATTACAAAATTCAATCACTCGGCGAATCAGTAAAACAATTTCTGTGTCATATATCTATATGGCACTGAATATAGATAGTTAGATATCTATCTATCTATCTAGATAGATAGGTAATGACAACAAAACATCATCATAGATTGAATGTTAATCAAAATGGTCAAATTTGAGGTCTAGAGCATACTCCACCATTGGCAATGCCTTCATGAAATTTTTGCTACTAGCGGTCCCCATCCACAGATATATCGACCGCGACCGACATTGCCCATCTCGGTTCTGAAGAATGATGGGTGAACTCACTACTTCAGAGTAACTATCAAGGTACCGTATTGTCAATTTTGCACAAGTAGATGAAATAAGATTTTGGATATAAATTACGACAGATCCATAAATCACTTTGTACCCATAACGCCCCGTAATGGAGCAATGGATGGGAGATCTTTCGATGGAATGTGGTCGGGACAAATATAGCCCTTTTCCTTCGAAGAGTATGCGAGGGAGTCCTATTTTTAGGTAGCTGTGGGACAAAGTATAAAGTATTTCAAATAAACTAAAGAATAATGACCGCATTGAAATTCGGAATGACTATTCCCTAAATATATTTTATGTCAAAGAAATAACTTTTAAAAAATAATAATAATATAAGCATGAATATCAAAATATGTGGTTTTAAAAGCATGTTTAATCAGAATTTTAATAAGGCATTTGCAAGTTGCCAATGATAAACAAATGTTAGGTACCTACTTTGCTACTTGAGTTTAAAACAGAAAAGTCTCACAACCATCCAAACCCGTTGTTAGTAGGCGTACAAATTTCTTATGTCCATGCTAGTCACTTGGAAGGGGCGTACGAGAGTTACGACCCGGTATAGTTGAAATGGAAAATAGTGTGGTGGGATTTACGAGTGAGGACGCTCCACGATATATTGGAGCACTTGTATACATACGCTTTGCCTTCAAAGTAGCTGTTTTAAGTCTTACCTGTCTATTTTCCATATTGAATTTAAAAATGTGTACATTCATACATGGAGGTGCTCTTTTCCGTCTTTCGTGATCGAAACGCACTGAATGAATACAAATTGATACAATATTTATACAAAATATCTTAAGTAGGTACGCTTTTATTCCACTGTATTTTATAACTTAATGTTTTCCTTGATTCACAATGATGAAATCTTAATAATGATGATAGTTCATAGGTGCAAATCAGTCTGTTTGGCGAGGGTTCGGGCACCGTTGACCATGTTGCATAATGTGTCCCTGTAGCTCGGAACCAGAATAGTACTACGGCCCCTGCCTCTCGTAAGAGGTGACTAAAAGGGAGTGATAAGAGTGGTAGTTCGAATCGTCCTTATAGTGACCCCGTTAAAGACGAGGAGCGTTTTGTGGGGTTTGTCCATCAAAGTCGAAGAAGACCGAGAAGAGCCTGTGTTGGGGCGCAGCGCTGGATGGCACCGACGAGTTTTAAGAGATCCGGAGCCCTCCTGAAGCGCCAAGGTAGGCCGTTTCAGGTGGAAGGCAGGCCTTATCAAGGTTTCCAACTCGTTAACCCTTTTAATCTCATTCTTAAGTTACTGCACGTGTTGCCCGGCCGGATTCGGCCGATCGATCAGTTAGAGGAAGAAAAAAAAAGGTACTCGACCTAAGTGAGCCCGGGTAGATACCTAAAAGCATAATGAAATATGCTAATTAGCACTTGGCCGGTGTGAGTTTCAATGGCCTTCCATTTATAAGGAAGACTGGCATTTAAAATATGGTTTGGTGTGGAAGCTATCATAGGTTCATAGGCTCAGATTGAAAATGGTTAGTCCACTACGATAGGATTATCAGTCTAGTATACTTATTAATAATTTCGTCGTATGCCAGCATTCTTTGCTTATTTAAATTTTGTTCACGCCTAAACTTTGTTGTTCTGTCTCAATAACTTATAATGTTTTTCATACACAATTTATACCAAGAAGAAACTGCTCCGCTTACTAAATCCTACGTGAATTATTGTTGTTAATCACCAATGTGATTATTCGCAGCTGACGGCCATTCCCACATTCCCACTGCAATAACGGAATTATGAACTGTTTCACGGAATAAATTATCGGCTTGGCTTAAAGATTAATTTATTTCGATATTGTTAATTATAGGCATTTACAGAATTTGTGCCATGAACTACTCTATCGTTTTAAAATGTGTAGCATTATTAACGACTAGTGAACGTCCGCAGCTTCGCTCCCGTGGAATTAGACATAACAATAGTTTCGTTTACATCTATTAATATCATATAGCCTATGTCACTCAGAAGATGCAGCTTTCTAATGGTGAAAGAATTTTTGAAATCGGTCCAGTAGTTTTTGTATGAAAACATTACAAACAAATCTATCCTCTTTATAATATTAGTATAGATTGTTTATTGTTTGTTTATCGTTAATTGTTTAAGCACTTAATTGTGTACGCAAAAGAAACCTGAGAGAAGAAGAAAATTTAACCGTATAATTTTAACACTATCTTCGTTAAAGCATGTACGACAAGCGGACAGAAAACAGTCTCATCACACAACCATTCGAAGTTTTATCTGTGTGAACATAAAGAAGTTATCCCGGAAAGCTCGGGTTTACAACTAGCCGCTAATATACCCGAAGGAACTAAGTAATCGAATCTTCCCTTCTCCGGGTCTAATCTGGTTAGTCCCTTGAGAGCAGTTTCGCCCCCGAATCTGTTTGCACGCCATTCCTCTTCGACTTGATCTTTCCCAATAGTTTTATTATTTGTTTACCCGTATTTAATTTACGGATCTAAATCTTTATCAAGGCACGTTCTATCACCAACACCTACGTATACCTACCATAGAATTCTCATTTACAGCGTAATCTGAAAGTCTGGAAGTAAACAATTATTTATTTATTTAATCATTTATATTTAACAAGTAAAACTTTTTATTCTTTAAATATCGATGGAATCTAAAGTGTAAATCATCAAAAATGTAATCCTGCATGTATTTCTATTATGCAATTGCAATACAAAATTATGGAAATGATAATATTAACCATATTTAAATATATATAAGAGGTAATTCCTAATTTTTTGTTTTTCGAGTTGGAGACCTTTTATCAGACATCGTGGGAGCAACGCTGGGTTATGTGGGCTTTCCACCCACTAAAAGCCTTAGTCCACCAAGTGTGGATTGGCAGACTTAACATGCCTTCGAGAACATTATAATGAACTCTCAGGCATGCAGGTTTCCTCAAGATGTGTCCTTCACCGTTATAGCAAGTGACATTTAATTTTTTTTTTTTTATGGATACAAGATAGCAAACGAGCTTGCAGCACCACCCATCCGCTGCCGCCCATGACAACTGTGACTGACTTTGAACAAGACTCAATTAGGGACTGGGATGGTTAGTCCAATTAGTTGAGAGAGTTAATTAGAACATTAGTTGGTCAGTTCATTAGTAGGTATGAGGACTGTTAGTGATAGTTAGTCCTGTTAGTTGATGTTAGTAATAGTCCAGTTAGTACTTGTTAGTAGGAGTCTCGTTCTAAGTCAGTCACAGATGTATAACCGGAAACCACACCTTTCCAACCGGACCATAATTGCTTTAAAAACAATTATTACACGGCAGAAATGGTACTAGGTACCGTGGCGGGCGGTGGTACTGCCCCGGGCGAACTCTATATGGAACCAATTAGGTTTCATATAAACCTATTTGGTTCCCTATAGGCTCCACCTACTTTCTTAAATCGCACAAAACTTAGAAAAGTCATTGGTGCGTGCCGCATTGGTTTGAACCCAGACCGCTCGAGTGAGAGGCTAGTTCGATAGCCACTGGGCTGTCTGCGCCTTACATAGGTACTAAGATCTTTACTTCCTACTAACGTCCTTACTATCTATCACTCACTCCCATATTGTCCTGCACATAGGTACATTATCTATGGCAGGGGCGAATGACCGCCAGACACGCGCTATCGAGATTAATGAGTTAGGGTCAAGCCTGTAATCAATCAATAATTTGTCATGAGTGGATTTTGTCAGTGACTTATAACATGATGAAGAGGCCATTTTTCATGACCGACAAGTTGTAGGAAAAAACTGGCTTATAACGTTCTGACGAGCAATTCTTGTCCAAATTAGATATTTTTAGGAGTGGTCGGAAATAATGATATACTTGCGATTTCTTCGACATTCATTGGACCCGCTTGAGCCCGGTCGGGACTAAACTGACATAGACATCTATAAAAGCTTTTAATATTATAAAGAGGAAACATTTGTTTGTAATGTTTTCACACAAAAACGAATGGACCGATTTTAAAAATTCTTTCACCATTACATAGCTGCATCTTCACTGGCTGGTGTCATAGGCTATATCCATACTTAATACTTAATATTATAAATGAGAAAGTAACTCTGTCTGTCTGTCTGTCTGTGTCGCTTTCACGCCAAAACTACTGAACCGATTTAAATTAAATTTGGTACACATATAGTCTAGAGCCTGAGAAAGGACATAGGCTACTTTTTATTTGGAAAAAAAGTGTTGTAAAGGGTTGAAAAGGGGGTTGAAAAGTTCTATGAAAGTTTTGTCATTTTCAGTACTAGAAGCATTAATTTTATATTATAGGCTGTTGATTAGATATAAATAAACAAATATGGCATTCAAAGTTTGTAAAAATTTTGTAAGGGTGTAAAATAAACATATGATTGTCTAATTCCACGCGAGCGAAGCTGCGGGCGTCCACTAGTATTACTATAAACCGAGAAACGCACGGTGGTTGGAGGCCAAGAGTCGATTCGCTGTGGATTCAGCTGGTAAGCCGGAGTACGGAGAAGTTGAGTAACTGTCACAGTCATTTACTGAAGTCTATGCAAGGATGATATAATAAATAAATAAAAAAACTCTGATTTTAATATCTCACATTAATAACAATTTACTTAAAAATACGCCTGTTGTTATTAATTCAGTGGTCTAAACAGTCTTCAGCCTGCTTAACCTGCAAGTAAAGCATTTCGCTGTTGCTCCTGCAGTTTTTTCGCCCCTCATCATCAAGGCCAAAGCGGTACCCGCGCGACAGCCGGTGGAACAACGCTATGGACACGAACATCATGCCGGTGTAGATGAACGACTGAGTTTCCTGGAAGATTTAACGTTTGATTAAGCAATACAAGCAAATTCAGAAGGCTCTGGGCAGAATTAAAGCTAAACACACATAACATTACGTCATTTAAGTAAGTTATTTAACTGTTGATGTATATTATTACCTCCACCAATCCGCATTGGAGCAGCGTGGTGGAGTATGCTCTAGACCTCCCGCAGCTGCGTCTGTGGGGGAGACCCGTGCCCAGCAGTGGGACGTCAATGGATCGCAGCGTATAATATTACAGGTTTATTTCCTTTAATTGGATACATAAATGTTATTTTCGCGTCAAGGAAAAATAAAAATTCTTAGCTAGTAAATCATTGGATATTCTTCCCATCGTCAGAATACCGTCTCCAAGGGCATCACTGAAAATCAGCGCTGCAGCATAATGCTGAGTTGTTGCCTTTTTGTGACAGGCGGTGCAGCAGTGTATTTTTTTATTTGTTTTTTTTTTTAATTTAATATAATAATAAGGCATAATGTTTGTTTGTGTATAAGTAAAATTAAGATTATTGTTAATAAGACCATGTTAATCGCTACTGCTGCTTATTTGTTACAAATAAATTATTTCCTTCTTTCTTTCTTTCTTTCATTTCATTTTCATTTAATTTCATCCACTGTGCTGTCCCCGCAATTTGCATGCAAAGCCAAATGTTCGATTCACATATTATACCAAACTGAGGCAAGCGTGAGGCTGCACCGTAAGATATTGCCGCTAAGTCTTGTTTGCTATCGCGTATAACTTCCGTTCTAGTTGGTAAGTAAGTCAATTAGAATTAGCCCTGCAGCGTCTTGGATGAGTAAGTTCGATTTAGATTATAGATCCATACTAATATTATAAATGCGAAAGTAACTCTTTCTGTCTCGCTTTCACGAAAAAACTACCGATTTAAATGAAATTTGGTACAAAGATAGTCTAGAGCCTGAGGAAGGACATAGGCTACTTTTTAATCTATTATTATGTCTAATTCCACGCGAGCGAAGCTGCGGGCGTCCACTAGTATATTTTATATAGGTATATGTAAAAAATATACATAAAAAAACCTTGTTTTTGAAATCTTATTTTGCTTAGCTTAGCTTCAACCCATCGATGACGTTGGCTACGGTTCTCCCCCACAACCACGCTACTGTAACACGGATTGGTGGAGCGATTAGTGGACAACCAGTGTTGTAGACAGACAGACAGACACGTTCCTTTATTGTACACCAAAATATACAACATAACATAACACAACACAACATCTTATTGTTTTTTTTTTATATTTAACACCTTGTAAAATGTAACACCCCCGCGGTAAGACCTGTGATACGGAACGGACACACACAAAAGAACACAATTTAAAATCCAAGACCCGAGTACAAATAATTATTTAAATTATCTACGAAATAAATATCTACCCCGACCGGGGTTCGAACACGGGACCCGTGGTTCGGCTGTCAGGGTCTCTCACCACCGCACCACGGAGTAGTCGGAGTTCGAAAGCAATCAATCACAGATTCATTAAATTTACTAGCACTTATGATGATCATTTAAATATAAGGGCGCAACTAAGACGGTATTAAAAACAAACCTGTGAAAAGTTGATGAAGACGCGGGTGATGAGAATGATGATGACATTCCCGACGGACTCGGTGAGCAGCCACACGGCCGTCATCACCGCCTTCATACTCTCCGGTGACTCTTTGAAGGCAAACTCGTTGCCCGTCACCGCAAACAACACCTGGAACCATATCCAGCATTATCAGGGGGCTTTGACAAGTGGCAAAAACGCTAGTAGAATAGATTAACAAATGTATGGGATTGACATTCGCTAAAGACTAATTAGTCGTAAGCGAATGTCAATCCCATACATTTGTTAATCTATTCTACTTCTATTCTACTAGCATTTTGCCACTTGTCTAGGCCCCCTGTACAGTTTGCGGCGCGAAAGTCTAGCGTCGAACAAAATGCTTCAAAGCACGGAGCGGGATGTCTAGAGCATACTGAGCATACTCCACCACGCTGCTCCAATGCGGGTTGGTGGAGTATTCATGTGTATAGTATACACACTAACTTAAGCCTACTTACTACAAAAAACTATCTACACCAATCTATGCTAAAAGTAATGAATGAATGTACGAGTATATCTAAATAGATATCTAAATCTCATCTAAATCTAAAAACCCTCCTAGATATTTAATCGTAGATGTGTGAATGAGAAGGCTTAAAATAAAAAATTGTGAAAGTCTTGCTCATTAGAAAGTTAAATTTATAGTGTATTATTTAGAAACCTCACCATTATATTTTTTTCCAATAAATATAATGTAAACTAAAAAAGAAATGGCATGTTATTCTCATAACCAAACAGTTTTCAACTACGCAATACTATTGCTAATTGAATATTAAGTCAGTCATTGCGCTTTAGTGCGGCAAAGCAATTGCGAAGCGCAGTTGTAAGACTAACAACTTTATTCGTCTCAAATAGTCGTTCTAGACTGTGACAGAGTGCTAACGACCTAACAACAGAGTTTCAATCCATTTCGTTGCAGTTTTCAAATAAACAGACCCAATAAAATGACTTCTTCGGTAGTTTCCTTGCAGCATCTTATGTAACTATTATTGCGAGTGCGTTTTTTGGTTTGTTGTTGACGTTACCTAACATAACATCGCGCCTGTTTCCCAGAAGGGGTAATCATCATCATCATCATTACAACCCTTTCTTTGTCCCACTGTTGGGCACGGGTCCCCTCACAGTACGTCAGTGCGACCCATAGACGTTCCACTGCTGGGCACGGGTCTCCCCCACAGACACTGCTGTGGGAGGTCTATAGAGCATACTCCACCACGCTACTCCAATGCGGACTGGTGGAGGGGTTAGTGGCCAACCCAGTGTCGAATGTTCTCAAGCCACCCGAAGGTCTTCGACAGGGCTTAACGACTGTTTCCAGCATTGAAAACAACCGGGACCGACGGCTCTACGTGCCCTCCGAAGCACGGTAGGTGACGGTAGCATCCACTAGCCACTTGCCACTAGCGGTCTCCCATCCACAAACCGACAGCACCCGTCGTTGCTTAACTCTTTCGATCGCATTGAATCGACGCGAGCCATCATTTTAGCTACAGAGAGAGCATCATACTCATTTACAATGAAGTAAGCACTTAATTCCAAAATAAATTACCCTTCTATTGTTTTCTATTGATGGAATAGTTGGTGGCAAATCCATGTCGAATGTTCTGACGCCGAAGTTCTTTGATAAATCTTGACGATAATTTAACAAATAATTTCAGTTCAATAATTAGTATTGTTAAGCCTGAGAACAAATTTTGTGTTCCTAACAAGAACAGACGTTGAACAGCTGTGTGTGGCAGTTTGTAACTGCGAAACGACCTAGTAAAGTTACTTCAATCTAGGAATTGTATTATTTGTTGCTCAAATCGAAAGGGTTTAACTTGTATCACAGTGTAATGTTTGAAGGGGATTTGCAAATCGTGATAATAGAACAGATATTGTGTTTGTCGTCATTAAACAAAATTATTAATATCGGTGACAGCCCATCTCTCGAGCGGTCTGGGTTCAAACCCAAGCGGCACGCACCAATGACTTTTCTAAGTAAAGTGCGATTTAAGAAATTAAATGACTATGTAGCCTATAGCCTATTTCCCTGAGAAAGGAAAGAGCCTGCTCTAGACTATCTGTATACCAAATTTCATTTAAATCGGTTCAGTAGTTTTGGCGTGAAAGCGACACAGACAGACAGATAGACAGACAGAGTTACATGCAATGTTTCGCATTTATAATATTAGTATGGATAAATTATACCGTTAAAAATTTTTTTTTTAAGAAGCTTTTTAAAACTTTTTTTTTATTTTCATGCATTGTCATCGGAACCAAATATGTGTGCCAAATTTCAGCTCGATAGCTTCAGTGGAAGTGGGTGAAATATTGATTGCGAGATTCCAGGACATACATACAAGATACATACGAGTGAAGTTAAATAAAAGCTTTTAAAAACCTAAAGGGTAACCCCTTGAAAAAATGGTGTGTGAGAGAGGGAGAAAAGCGTTTGTTTTCAATTAATCATTTTCAAGTGCGTACATACCTCAGCAACAGATATTATAATGAACTGGGGCAAGAGCAGCGCCATTGTGACCGAGTTGGCGGCCGTCACCGCAATTAGCTTGGCGTTCTGGAAAACAAAAACAATAAACTTTAATTAATGGGAGTGTATTCGAAAGCGATTATCGCGCTGTATAAATAGGTAAGGTACCTCGGTATATCATTTCTTTCAATTAATTCATCTCTGTGGTTAAAGGAGCCTTTAAAATACATAATTAAAATAAAAGATATTTAGTTCTGATTATGTGAAAGTACCTCGTTCAAATAAGCATCATACATAATAATAGATATGCAAAATAAAGTGCTAAGAGTCAAGAGCCTCATTTTGTGGTCTAGAGTCTAGAATAAGTAATACTCTTTCCAGCTGTACCTTATGTTGTGCTCTGACCTAAACATTAATACTCAATAAAATAATAAATAATCAGGGCGGTCCCGAAAATCAGTGGCCGCGGACTTGCCACGGCCATTTGCTGAGGGCGTCCTATTTCGCCATACTTAATTTCAATATATTTGTACATACCTATTTGATTTGATTTACATTAACGAAATAAAGTTATGTCTATATCTATGTCAATACAATCTTAAATCAATTCATGTTTTTTGTATATCTGACTTTGTTCTATCAATTGGCAGTCAGTGAAGTATATTCTGTTTAAAATTTTAATTTTATATATTGGTATTAGTGTAATTTAAAATTGTTTAAAGAAAGAAAGAAATAACTTCATTCGTTAAACATAAGTTACAATTTTATATAGGTACATTAATTTTTAACATAGTTAAAACTAATAAACGTAATAGGCAACTTAGTACTAAAACATAAAAGGATCCTGTTCAGCATATACTGGAAGTTCAAGAACAACCAGCGCTGAACTTCCGCAGGATCCGCTGTCTATGTCATTTACCGCTGAGGAGAGCCTGACAGCAGTCATGCCTAAAAATGTCTACCAATTAGGTAGCAAATTCGTAGGAAAAGGAACAAATGAAAAGTTTACAAGATTTGATCCAAGCGAACTAACATGACATTTTAATTATTTTTTTTATGGATACAAGATAGCAAACGAGCTTGCAGCACCACCCATCCGCTGCCGCCCATGACAACTGTGACTGACTTTGAACAAGACTCAATTAGGGAACGGGATGGTTAGTCCAATTAGTTGAGACCGTTAATAAGAACATTAGTTGGTCAGTTCGAAAGAAAGAAAGAAAGTTTTGTACTAAGATCCGCAAGACTATTATACTGTGCTTCGGTTCTGTCGAAAAAAAGAAAAAACTGACTATAAGACATAAAAGCGTTTAAAAATATAAACCACTCACGTAATAGTTTTTCGTGCCATCAATCAATATAGTGTACACTCCCCCAGCTTCCAGCTCCAAGTCCCTCAGAACTCTTTCCCCTCCCACTCTCAAGGAGTACGTGGACGCGAACACTTCTATCTGCGGCGTCACGTTATTTACATACGTCTCTACTTCGTGCCGCCTTTCGTTGTATAAGGTAGCATTTACAGTACCGGTTTTTACTAAAAACCTGAAAGCATTTTTATAGTTATATAACTAACTGTACATACTTATGTACATACTTATGTACAGTTAGTTCTGTTTGTCTACTTTGCGTACTTACGCAAAGTAGACAAACAGACAGACAAGTTCCTTTATTTTACACCAAAAGGATAAATAAAACATACAACAAATACATACAAAAATAATAACATAATAGAGTGGTATACAAATGGCGGTCTTTATTATTATTATTAAATTAATAGATGTTTTCACATTAAATAAAACATGTTTCTGTGAGGTTTCTGTACAAAAATATCACAATACAAAATTGCTATCACGAAACCAATTATACTGTCAAGCATGAAATAATTGCTTATACGAATTCGAACGACTATCTTTGTGATACTTTGCTTTGACTACAATCAGGAAATATGTCTGCTTTGGACGGGTTTGTGATCAAGAAATGTGATTTCTTCGATCGAGGTTTCATATAACAACATAACATTTAATATTTAGAGCAAGAGTTCAGTTATAATTAAGTTCTTCATAATCTTGATGATTAAACATTTCACGTGTAGCGTCCATAGCCCAATGGCTCGCATCGGTTCTATGTGATCGACAGAGTTAAGTAACGACAGTAGCGGTCGGATGGATGACCGCTAGTGGCAAAATTTAATGGGCGCTACCGTGCCGTCTTTTCAATGGTGAAAACAACCGGTGGTGAAAACCTTGTCGAAGAGCTTCAGGTGGCTTGAGAACATTCGACACTGGGTTGGCCACTAACCCCTCCACCAATCCGTTTTTCAATTGTAAAATATTCATCAAGCACCTGAAAGTCCTCTACAAGAGAGGACCTTTGGATGGCTTGAGAAAATTCTTATAAATCATATTGAAATTTTACTTAATTTGACACTTAACTACATATTACAATATGTGCCAGACATGGATTTAAAGAATACGTATCTGAGTATCCATTAAATCCATGGTGTCAGTTAAAATGATGTTTTCAGAATGCCAGTTTAAATATAATCTATCTTAAATTAGCTGACAAAAGTTGATAAAAGCCTTTGATGCCCTATTGGATAAACGAGAGTAAAAATATATTTTCAAATCTTGTCACGTCATATCAAACAGTCCAACAAAATAATAAAGATTACGACGAAAAAATATTCCCTGACATTAGGTGAAAATTATATAATAAAAAACACAGTTCTGCCATTTGCTCTCGACATATTTCCGCGTAATCTTTTTACCAATATCCGCCCTGGGAATCAAGATTTCGGAGGATTAGAGACGAGGCATCTATAGTAGCATAAGTACTATTAGAGAAAATAACCTTCATTCCTTCATACAGACCAAAACAGACCTAGGAATTATTACACTGACTGGGAAAATATTCTTGTTTTCTCCGTTCTAAGTAAATAATAAATAAATAACTTGGACATTCTCACACACGGCCATCTGACCCCAAAGTAAGCGCAAGCCTGTACTATGGATGTCAGAGACTTATACATATACATACATAGATATTTTTAAATACATACTTAAATAGATAATAAGTATTAACATCCAGACACAGAACAAGTACAAGTGTTCGTTCGTCACACGAATATTTTCCTGAGTGGGATTCGAACCCACGACCCCTGACGCAAAGACAGGGTCACTACCGATTGCGCCAACGGGCCCGTCAAGGTATAGGTACTCGTACATATAGTGAACTAGGGTAAGCCTTAGACAAGAGACAAACTTTTCAATATGAGATCTCTTAAAGTATACAGTACAAACCAAGGATTATCTACTTTGCAACAATCCGCGAACAAAACTGTATGGTGATTCATGGTGGTTCATGGTTCACCTTCATGCACGCATCACCTCCCTCCCTCTCACACAGGAAACATGCACACGCGATTAGTGAAAACACACACCAACACACAAACCAACACGTGTTTCGCTCAAAAACAAGGCATCCTCAGGGTAAGTTCAAGGATTGTAGCAAAGTAGATTAATCCTTGGTTTGTAATAATGGAGTTCCTCAAAGTAACGCCAGATACAATTAGTATACAGTACATTTACAAGTACATTTATATTCTAGTTTATGGAGTCGGTTACCCAAAACCGTTGATTGTTTAACCTAAACAGTCTAATTATTGTTACAAATTCACTTTCAACTCCATTATACACAGTTAATAATATTAAATGTCTGACATTAATCTATGAATTCAGAACAACCCTTATTCCTAATTTCTACAAAGTCGATGTGTTTCGTGTAATGTGTGTCGATTATGTAGTCGATGTGCTACCACCACCACCCCAACAATTTATTTTTCAACCCCAATCCCAACAATTTTTACTTTTTAGAGTTTTTAGGGTTACCGTCGACACAAAAAAATCTTTTTTTTTTTCAATTTTATTTTATAGAACGTCATATAAGTAGTAGAAGTAACGGAACTGAGTGAATATGTATCTCCACCACAACCCTTTCTTTGTCCCACTGTTGTGCCCGAGTCTCCTCTCAGAATGGGAGGGATTAGGCCTTAGTCCACCACGATGGCCAAGTGCGGATTGGCAGTCTTCACATGCCTTCGAGAATATTATCAAGAGCTCTCAGACATGCAGGTATCCGCGATATGTCCTTCACCGTTATACCAAGTGACATTTAATTACTTGTGCATAACTTAGAAAAGTCAAAAGTCTAAGTGCTACATAAAAATAATAATACTCACCTAACAACTGGCAACCCTGATTTACTTTTCTCTAAATTGTCTCTCAAACGTATGACATCATTACCCGCTATGAAAAACGACATTGCATTATTATCTTCGAGCATCAATATTTCTTCTCTCGGCTCCAAGCAATGTCCGCCAACACTGAAAGACACATTTTGGATTCCTTTCATCGCTATATCTCGTTTGACGAAATACGATAGAGACGGTATAGTGTACATAAGATTATAGTCTTCATTCTGAATTGATATGGAACAGGGGTTGCCGTTGAAAATACGAATTTGTGACAACCCTGGTTGGGGTAGTACTGGGTATGTGGTCTGAAAAAGAAATGTAAAATTACTCTTTCAAAATTTAAAAAATGGAAACGTTGATAAAACTAAATATTTTAGTAAATAACTAAATAAGTAACTAAATATTTCTATGTTTAGTTTTAGTTTAATTATGTGCTAAGTATAATTTTTTATTATAACTATAATTTAACTCCAAAAAAAGGAGAAAAATTACTTCCATGTAAGTGTTTGGGTTAGCAAAGTATTTGTTTGCAAGCACCGCAATACATCTACATGCTTGAGATGCGTTTGATTTACTTCTAAGTCCGCCAATACGCACTTGGACAGCATGGATGGACTACTACTTACTATTAGCCCATGATAATAATCTCGTCTACGAGAAGTAAGTGTTCTCCCATTGACGTATTGGATATTCTGAAGATAAATAACAATATCTATTTTCATTACAAAACTACAGAACCTTACCTTTAAATAAATTTCAACAATAGCTGATACTATAAAAGCTATTCCAGCTAAAACTCCCCCAAGAGTCAGTTTGTGGAGAGGATTCACAAGAATGTTACGTCTCTCCAGGTACGGATACACTACCTATAAAAATATTGTGGAAACATTAAACGGTGTAGAAATACAACTAGATGTTGCCGTCGACTTCATTCGCATTGCGCTTGGAATTATTTTACATATAATTCCAAGCTCAATGCTGGACTGGCCCGTTGGCTCAATCGGTAGGGACCCTGCCTGTTGCGCCAGGGGTCGTGGGTTCGAATCCCTCTCAGGACAAATATTCGTGTGACGAACATTTGTATTTGCTCTGTGTCTAGATGTTAATAATTATCTATTTATGTATGCATTTAAAAATATCTATGTATGTATATCAGTCTCTGACACCCATATCACAGGCTCGCGCCTACTTTGGGGTCAGATGGCCGTGTGTGAGAATGTCCAAGATATTTATTTATTTATTTATTTATATTCACAAGCGTGTGGGTTGAAAAAATCTAAACTTTCTTCGTGCACACGAAAGACAGAACAAGGGTGGAATTGCCATTAATTTCATCTGGACAAATATCACTGCTGACTCCCAGTAAATTCTAGCATTGGCACCACCTAGGTATATCTACAAATATTTTTGAACAAACAATTAACACAACATGTCAAGACCGCATCGGGAGTTATTTTTTTAAATCGCTCGAGCCGCGTCGAGCCTACTCGAATGCTACTCATTTTCGTTCGATAGAAGCAATTCCATACTCCATATTCCAAGTTCTCCCGCGACACGAATATTTAATTCACTCAAAAATACGTAATTGCTGCTGTCGGTTGAGGAATAACGTAACTTATCGATCAACTTTTTATGGTTTCCTACCATCCGACCAAGTATGTTTTCCTACAATAACGCCACCAACTAGTGCAGTTTGGTCTACGAAAGGTACATAGAAAAATGTTGATCTGAAAAAGTTTGATCTTTCAGAATCACGGCTCGCCTTGATGCTTATTTATTACCTTTCTATCCTAATTTTTTATGTGATCACTCAAATCAATCAATTGATTGCCAATGCTCAAACTTCAACTGACCCGCTTTTAAAGGAATCCATCATTAAAACCTACCACCTAGATCCACCTATTAATTTCACCATTCCTCTATTCTCTTTATTTTTTTCTTTTCTGTGGCTTACCTTTTGGAACATAGGAATAAGGATCAGAATGCATATGGGGCTGAGGACTTGTAGCTGGTCGGGCTTTACTGTGAGGAAACCGAAGCGTCCGTCCATCTTTGTCGCCTGCAGTGTCCACCGGGAGCCCTGCGATCAAAGTCTAAATCAGAGTCATAGTCAATAGGGGAAAGTAACGAAATATGGAATAGTACCCCAAATACGGAATCTAAACTGTCTTGCGGTAGGACCATAGAGGAAGGAAGGGAGGGTAGGACATACGACAAAATTCCATATTAGGGCTACTATTCCATATTTAGTTACTTTCCTGTATTAATATTGCCTCTCACTCGTGGGGATATGGGTTCAAATCGAAGCAGCACGTACCAATGACTATTATATTTTATGTGCGATTTAAGAAATTAAATATTTTTACCAACTTTAATCGTGTAGTAAAAATCGTGAGTAAACCTGAAAGATCTGGCTATTGATCTCTTTTATCAAACTACTTCGAAAAAAGGAGGTTCTATGTTCAATTGTATGTTTTTGTATGTATGTACCTATATATTGTAGATACATGAAAAGGTCCCTGCCACGGCTCCCACAGTCAGTTGAGGGAGGGTGAGAAAAAAAATTAATTCTCCAGAATTAGAAAGAAAGTATTTTGAAGTTGTAATAGGTTATTAATTTGTTATCATGGGAATATAACATTTAGTAAATTGAGAATCGGGGTGATTTTTAATATGGTAAAATGTGGTTCCCTATAGTCGTCCTTTTCAGGTCGGTCAGTGAAAAAAACTGATGAATAAATGGGAAATTAGTTATACATATACATATACAAGCAAGACCACGAAGATTTAATTGTCCAGTAAACTGTCCGGGCCTAGACCTCAACGAACAAACGGTAGGCCGCAGTAATCCTGGTTACAACAGATTAGCGAAGATTTATTCAAAATAAAGAAGGCTTATACGCTACAGAATACAGATATTGAAACTGTAATAAATCTTAAAAACGGTTTTATGGAGGCTTATCCTGCTTAAGAGATTGTTGTTTATGCCAAAATTAGAAAAAAAAAATGGAAACGTAGCTAGGTATTGTGTTTAACGAAATAAAATGTGCTAACAAAATCTTTTTCGTATAACCTTGAGAATTCTGGTCTTTTTTTCAGGCAAAGCAAAAAGATTGAGATCATTAGAAACAAAATTTATTCTGAAACCCAACCACAATGGTTGAGCTGAGTCGTTTAGTAGTATGAATACTTTCCTTATGGGTGAAGTTTTACTGAGCGATCCTTACATCGCCAAAGCAGAAATGATATGCAAATTTAAAAGAACTCATGGATGCGTGCCAAGTTTCGAAGAATTTGATTCTGCTTGGATATTTCAAATGTCAAAGGCGATAACAATTTGGCTAGGATGCTGCATCATTGGCAAATATTAGTAATGTTATGCAAGATCATATCGGTATTCAGGACCAGACGAGAATATGTATATTATTTATATTGTTTGAATGAGCTGAAAAATGTTCGGAATAAACTACTATACTATTCTGATATCGTTTTAAGGCGTTCTCATTAAGGTGTTCTCAACAAATTTAGTCAGAGGCATTAAAAAATATACCTGTGGTATCGGCGAAGATATTACAGATGAATTTTAGGTCGAAAATGAATCTGATAGAAAATGAGTTGACGACGTGGCAAGATCCTGCCGAACCGCGGGTCCCTGGTCCATATACCGGCTTTGGCAGATATATTAATAACTTGGATCGCAGGTGGATGGATGTCAAATTGTGTTGTACATATTCTGTGTTTAACTGCCACCCGCGACACAGATAAATAATCCAGGGAGTGATGTGCGTTTGATATTAACCATTCACATTATTTTGTTTTTAATCCATACTAATATTATAAATGTGAAACTGTATTTGTTTGTTTCACGGTTCTCCGGCTTTCACGTCGCAACGAAGCTATTAAATTGTATGATTTTTGTGTGTGGTGATAGTGAGGTGGGTGGAGAGTGACGTAGGCTATTTTTTACCTCGGTAAAACATCCCCATTTGAAGAAATCGATGTTTTTTTATTTGCTCCAGTAAGTCAGTTTACGTACACTTTATCTGCGGTCAGCATTACCTCAGGTTCCTCTAAGTATCTTTTAATCGTGGAACTGTCACTATTCATCCACCACAAATGTGTCATGTATGATAAACAACTCATTGTTACTTCTCTTTGACCACGCGGGCGGAGCCGCGGGTAAAAGCTAGTAACATTATATTGCACGTGGCACGAAAGTAGGTATTTAGCTCTGAACGAAATCCGGAGGGGATAGTTGCGCATGGGGTATCAGTGCGGGGGACATAATACGGCTTGGGAACCAATCAGCGCTTATTAACTTCGACGCGTATTCAAGGATAGAGATAGACTTTGACGCCGGATCTAATAGGAAAGATTAGGTTGATATACTGTGTATGATATGAATAAGTAGTGAATATGTAGCGTCTATAGCCCAATGGCTCGCGTCGATTCAATGTAATCGAAAGAGTTAAGCAACTACGGGCGCGGTCGGTTTGTGGATGGGTGACCGATAGTGGCAAAATTTCATGGATGCTACCGTGCTTCAGAGGGCACGAAAAGCAGTCGTCGCGGTTGTTTTCAATTGTGGAAACAGTCGTTTAGCCTTGGCGAAGACCATCGGGTGGCTTGAGAACATTCGACACTGGGTTGGCCACTAACCCCTCCAACAATCCGCATTGGAGCAGCGTGGTAGAGTATGCTCTAGACCTCCCGCAGCTGCGTCTGTGAGGGAGACCCGTGCCCAGCATTGGGACGTCTATAAGTCGCAGCGATCAGCAATTGTGTATGATACTGGGCTATCGCCTTATTCCCGCACATTAGTACATACTGGACTTTGATACCGGTACGTATAGTATAGTAAACCACTCACCATCTGATCCAACAGGGACCAAAACACCGGAAGGACGGCAAACAACGTGAGTATCGACAGCGTCTTCTTGGCATCGCGGACGAAACTTCTACTGAAGCTGGCTTCCGTGGTGTCCAGCCAATGCGTCTGCTTCTCTGTCTTCTTACCCATCACCAGGTTTTTCAGGCCCAACTGCGAACAGGACATCATGATATAACAACACACTTGTACCCCGGGTAGATAGACCCGGCACTACAAACATTTCTTTGACCCAACTTTCTTTGGCATGGTCCTTTCGGAGTTAGGGGTTAGGACTTAGTTCACCACGCTGGCTAAAGAATTTTTTGTTTGACCTTTGCACAATTAATCCAGGTTTAAATTTATATGATATACAATTTATAAAACTTCTGTAATATCTTTAATGTAGTTTGAGATAAAATTTTACACGATTACGATTAATTGGAGCATCCAAAAGCGTCTAATAATTCGGTAATTCTTGCAAACATCTAAGCTGACAAGCGACCCAGGTGTGGGTTTGGGTGAAATGGGATTTATTATTAATAACCCCACACCCAAACCACAGCAATAAATAATTTGTTTAAGGGTGGACGACGTAGGTACGTATTACAGTGAAAATAAATCTGGGGCGATGAGCTCACTTTGCGATTAACCGTTGTGGAAGACTCTACGACGAACAGTATGAAATGATCAGGACAGACACGAGACAGCGAATCGTGTATGGCAAGAATCACCCCCATATGCCTTTATATACCCGTTATGACTGTACCCTACAAGGCATATTAGTGCATGGAATGAGTTTTTAGTTTATAGTGACATGCGTGTGAAAAAATGCCCGTCACGTACATGTCACGCGTGCAAACATAATATGAACAAAGTCACGTCGACCGAAGTCACGCGCCGAGAAGAGTGTCGACGTGTCACCGAAAATGGATTAGTCGTGCAAAACAAAAATAATACGTGACAATAGGTTTCAGGTTTTTAGCGTAGGACAAATACTGTCTTCGTTGAAAGGATACCTCAGTAGACTCGAACTAAAGACAAACTAACTGCTTTCGTGTTTGCGGCATAATACAACATAATTTTTTTCTCAATAAACAAAATAAATGTAGGTATCCCGAGTTTTTTTAAAAATTGAAAACTAGATAACAAACGATGTGTTATCCGCTGCCGCCCATGACAACTGTGACCATTGATATACTCGTATGTTACCACACTGTGACTGACTTTGGTCTTTGACCAACTTACCGTTATACACTTCGCGAAGTCTACGATGACATTGCCTTCAGGTTTCTTTATGACGTACATCTTTCGGGTGCTTACAAATATCACTGAGAACAACAAATTATTAGAGATGTAAAAATAAATATTGGTACAAGCTTATTTAGTCATTGTCACATAGTCTTGCACTCACATTTAGAACCTACCGCAGGATGTCCATTATCCGTTACCATTGCTTGTACGTATACTAACTATACATACTTACGTATTAGGTAATTTTTTTTAAAGAATAAAACATGGAATCGATAACAATACACTCCATTCCAACTCATTATTCATTATGATGGACTCAAGTGTGATTAAAGGTGACCGATTTATGTTTACTTGACTTGATAGTGTCCACCTATTTTTTATTACTAATTAAAGTTACCTTTTTGAATATTACGTACATTACATACATTTTATTAGGTTTGACTTTGAGGCTCTCTCTATCTATATATATAAAAGGAGAAGGTGACTGACTGACTGACTGACTGACTGACTGACTGACATATCAACAAAGGGCCTAAACTATAAGGGCTAGAAACTTGAAAATTTGCACAGGGGTTCCTTTTATAACGTAGGGGAGCACTAAGAAAGGATTTTTGAAAATTCACCCCCTAAGGGGGTAAAACGGGGGTGCAAAGTTAGTATGAAACTTTGCCGTTTTTGAAGTCGTTAGACGGGTAGACGTCGTTAATGGGTCTAATTCTACGCGAGCGAAGCTGCGGGCGTCCACTAGTTTGTATATAAGCCTACTACAAGCCTACATGACTGTATTATTAATTACCTAATTACGACCTCAAGAAACACATCTCGTACAAACGTATCTATTTACCTAATGCGTAGTAATGGTACTATTAATTATCTATTCTGTGGTAATGGTAGTATTAATGTAATGATTAATAAAGCTTCCAGAGTAGTAGGTAGTTTCCAGATTATGTTTAATATGGTTATCCCTTTTTTTTTTCGATCATGATTTAGATCTGTAGCGATACACAAATTATATTCATTACCATCCAATTCAAAAACCGAACTTAGTAAAAACATAAGGCCGCTCGGCGTCGCGCTAGAAAAGCAAAACAAAATCTGAGGTGATATAGGTGTCAGAGACTGATATACATACATAGATGTTTTTAAATACATACTTAAATAGATAATATTAACATCCAGAAACAGAACAAATACAAGTGTTCGTCAGACGAATATTTGTCCTGAGTGGGATTCGAACCCACGACCCCTTGCGCAACAGACTGGGTCACTACCGATTGCTCCAACGGGCCTGTCAACCTTATATTCCAACATTGAACAACAACCGGGACCGGCAGCTTAATGTGCTCCGAAGCACTATGAAATTTTTCCATATAAGTGGAAATATAATATTGTTACGTGCTAAGGGTTCGAAGGATTTGGAGAGAAAGACCTGCTGACTCGATGAAGACTTTATTCACTAGCACTAACACAAAGCACTAGGTCTAAACACTAAACACTAGGTCCAACACAAAGCACTAAGTCCAAACACTAAACACTAGGTCCAACACAAAGCACTAAGTCCAAACACTAAGCACTAACGATGTCCTAGGTCGTAAGCCAAGTCGTAGGTTTCACTTGTATCACTCCGGTATCACTAGTTTTCACTTCGAAGTCGCCTCGAAAGTAGCTCAAGCTGAACTCAACTCGCGGCCCTCTCTGCGACTATTTATACGTGCCGTCGCGAGTACTAGAAAATTCCGGAAAGGTACCGCGTGTTCCCGAACACGCGAGAATACAGATCCACTAACGCCATCTAGTATCGAGTCGGGATATCACGTTGTCTATGCGTTCACTGAGTGGATCAACCAATCGGCGCTAGATGGCGCTAGCTTACCCGTGCCTTCGTAACAATATTTTACAAAAATAATATATTATGATTAATGATATAACAAAGTCTTGACAAAGATTTATTTGTGAAAAAATTTGAGAAATCGACCAGTGAGAATAACATGTAAGTATATAAGTTGATTGATGATTGAAATATTGTAAAATCTCTATTAATAAAAAATACATCCAAAGTTTAACTATAATTATGTTTACCCGTCCAAATTTCACCAGTATATTATCTCAGAGGAATGGTTTATCATTACACTATCTTCGTTGAAATGCATAGATACCTACTCACATCGTAAACAATGTGACACAAAGTAGTATCATCTAAATTTAGCAAATAAAAATAAGATTACAATTTGTGAATCTATTTATACATTTTTATCTCAATTAAGTTAAATAAATAATACGTAACAATATTTATTACGCAAACGTCATTACAATAGAGCGTTATGGAACGATAGGTATGAAGTAGCATTGAGCAAGTTACTTTGTGCTTTTTGTATCTATCTCCTGCTGGACGTTTCAGCGCGCAGCCAGTTTACACTTTCCATCCATGTAACGTCCAGTTTCCTGCGCCTTATTGTCGCATCAATATATATTACCAACCAGGTAAAATGGATAAAAACTCTCAAGTGGCGCCTTAAAGTACAAGCAGACTTTACTCAAAGTCAAAGTCAAAGTCAAATAATTTATTTCGCCATGAGGTGATCTAGAACAAACAAACTACTTAAAGAGAAGAGATATTATGCTATTCTAAACTGATTAATATAAAGTAAAGGATGAGCTATTGATCCTTGAATGAATAGCTAATCCTACACAGGTGCCTAAGGCTAATTTACAATAATTACCTACCACTAAGCTAAGCTCTAAGTCACGATAGACTATCTATCTGGTCATCGGCTTTAGGAAGAATTTACAATATTCTTATCCTATGCCCTAGTGTAGGCCGAGAGAGAAAAAGCCGGAGGAAAAAACTCTCGGTACTCTTTTAAAATTCAAGTTAATTTGTGCAGAAGAATGTACAGTATGACCATGACATGTTCAGGACAGACACGAGACAGCCCATCATGTATGCCAAGAATCACCCCATATGCCACCTGCTTACAATATTTCACTCACCAATCGATGCTACGACGACCAGCCCCGGCGCGCCAAACGCCAGCGAGTAGCAGTCCCTGTCGCCGAAACAGTGCACGTCAGCCCGCAGTATCGGCGACACGGTCTTCGCGATAAGGCTGCCCACGCACAGGTTGAAGTAGAGCATGCTGAAGTACACGGCGAGGTACTTGTCCTGCTGCGGGAGGACGAACTGGTCCCCCCCGAATGACGTCACGCACGGCTTGATACCCCCGGTGCCCATTGTGATCATGAGGAGGCCGAGCATTGTGCATAGGCTGGGAAGAAAATTAGGGTAAATTATGACGCATTACTTCACAGAATTTAATATCTATCCATGCTTTACAAGCTTACCGCTACCACCACAACCCTTTCTTTGTCCGACTGTTAGGCTCGGGTCTCCTGGAATGCGAAGGCGTGGCTAAACAACGGGCTGAAATCCTCGGAACACCGAGGTCGCTCCGCGAGGCCTGTGGAGACACCAGGAGGATCCTGCGCTTCTGGGCGGAGCTAGGCTGGCTAGAGAACTAGCCGGCATTGAACGCAAAAAGGATCTTTATAAAGAGCCAATTGCGGAAACCGGAGCCCACCACCATACCATACCATACCATACCATACCATAGGCTCGGGTCTCATCTCGGAATGAAAGGGTACACCACTCTGGCCAAGTGCGTTTTAGCCGAGTTCACATTCCTTCGAGAAAATTATGGAGAATATTTAAGCATGTAGGTTTTCTCACGATGTTTCCTTCACCAAATCGCACATTACTTTAACAAGTCATTTGTAGGTTCTGTTTGGATTTGAACCTCGAGTGAGAGGCGAGTTCGATACCCACTGTGCTGTCACCGATGTCACACCACGTTGATAAAAGTTTACAACATAGGTTGACCGCTCCACTACAACCAATTATTTCAGAATATAATAGAATAGAATGGGTAGGTACAACATTTATTTAGGCAAAACGCAGTACAACAATTTATAACAAAAAAAAAAGAAAAAAAGACAATTTAAAAAAAGAAAACTGTTCAAATCCAGAAAAAAAAACAGACCTGCGCTCTGAGTGGATTGGAAATCTACACTGATAAACAATACGACTTATGAACAACTGCTGACTACCGATCCAATCACTGGCACCTACACGACATAATGCCCCAGGAAAGATAAAAGAAAAAAAAAGTTTTTAACTTATAAAGTCGATGCAATTTCCCCCAGAGCTTGCATGAAGAGACAAGCTTGTTCTCATAAAAGAAATCCGGTTAAATTTCTTCGTGTTAACAAACTTTGCATATCCATGCAAAGTTGCATATTCTGAGAACATATTCGGTTAAATTTTCTACTATATCCTGCATTACCATCTTACAACGCTCTGATAGCCCAGTGGTGAAATGGCCTGTCACTCGCAGTCACGGCAGAGGAACGCGGCAAAGATAATATTTTACTCGCGTCGATCGTACAAGTCGAATACACTCAATACTCTAACATCCATTCCTCTCCATTATCCTTGGTCCATTGACCTCTGGACCTCCTACAGATGTGGCTTGCCCAAATGTGGCGCCTATGTGTAAGAGCATTTTTTACTGTTAATCACTAACTAATCTAATGGGTGACCACTAGTGGCAAAATTTTGTGGACGCTACCGTGCTTCGGAGGGCACTTTAAGCCGTCGGTCCCGGTTGTTTTCAATGGTGGAAACAGTCGCTAAGCCTTGTCGAAGACCTTCGGGTAGCTTGAGAACATTCGACACTGGGTTGGCCTAACCCGTCCACCAATCCGCATTGGAGCAGCGTGGTGGAGTATGCTCTAGACGCTAAACGCAGCTAAACCAACTAATCGAAGCTACTCGTAGCTGAGATACTGCATTTAATAAGCCTTAACGATTAGTTCGCTAACCGGCCTAAAAGCTGCCAAATGGCCCATTCTAGCTGGCCAACCGCCTCTAAATGTTTTTAATGTCCTAAGCCTTCCCAATTGGGACCGGTTCGTTCGGGAACGGCACCCGTTAATTCAAAGTTAAAATCAACCCTGGAGAGCAGCCAGAAACAGTAAAAGCCTTCCAATTTATTTCCGTAACTGCAAAACTGTTACAAGCCGTCAGTATCGCGTGCACAGACTAATTAAGCTAATTGAATGTAATTATGTAATGTTATACATATTTCAACAGCCTTATAGATGATAAATAATATTTTTATTTTATTTTTTTATTTATACAACTTTATTGACACCTATAGAGTGATATACAACTTTATTGACACCTATAGAGTGATATACAATGGGCGGACCATTTTCTACCAGTGAAACCCTGGTTGGATGGGGGCTTCGCTGCGACCCATAGACGTCCACTGCCGGGCACGGGTCTTCCCCACAGACACAGCTGCGGGAGGTCTAGAGCGTACTCCACCACGCGTACTGCTCCAATGCGGATTGGTGGACTGTCCACCTAGAAAAATACTTGGTAACTAATGTTACTCATACTAACTGCGGGATAAGAATTAGGTTTCCTGTAGTCCATTACACTGTTTTTCACTGCTATCTCGTTGCTATACTTAATACCTAAAAAAGGGTCGGTTCTCGACAACGAGTTGGTCTTGACCTCAGCAGGCCTAGACAAGTGGCAAAACGCTAGTAGAATAGAAGTAGAATAGAATAACAAATGTATGGGATTGACATTCGCTTACGAATAATTAGTCGATAGCGAATGTCAATACCATACATTTATTAATCTATTCTACTAGCGTTTTTGCCACTTGTCTAGGCCTCCAGAGAGCATTGAACCGGTCTAATTGATGGCAACAGTGGACAAGGAGTGGTGATGGATGGATGGATGGAAGTAGTAAACAATGCTTCACTCACCGGCCCGGCAACTGCAACTGGGGAATGGCAGTGACAGCCACGAGAATATTCCCCGCCGCGTATACAAACATCATGTACAGAATCGTCCTGGAAATAATGTCACAAGCTGGTATTCAGCTAAGTTTTACATACAAGCACCTACAATAACATTTTATTTGCTAGTGTGACTATAGGGTGGAAAGGGTTCAGCCTATAAGCCACTGCGACCTATAACTCCGTTGTTTTGAGATTATTTTGGTCTTTGTTTGAGTCTTATTTGGTAAAAAAAATATTAAAAATTTAAAAAAAACTTGTTATAACTTTTATTTTTATTTTCATTGTCATCGGAACCAAATATGTGTTCCAAATTTCAGCTCGATAGCTTCAGTGGAAGTGGGTGAAATATTGTTTGCAAGATTCCAGGACATACATACATACTTCACTCGTATGTATCTAACATACGAGTGAAGTTAAATAAAAGCTTTTAAAAATCTTAGGTCTACCTTTTATTGAAATAATATAAGTTATACAAAATGATTAATAGAAAACAGATATTAGCATTGAATGTCTACTTTTTCTGTAATATTTTTTTATTTTGTGTTTAGTAAAACTTATTTTTAAATTCAAAATTAAAAAAGTACAAAAGACACTGTTAGATTGTTATAAAATAGAAGTGTAAAGAAACGGAGTTTAGAAAGTCTATGAGTGCTGAATTAGTAACCAATTAGTAGAACTAGTGACATTGGTGCAGCATGATAGAGTATGCTAGACCTCCCTAGCTATGGCTGTGCCCAACAGAGGGACTTCTGTGTGTTATGATGCAAAGATATTCAGTACGTGTATAGCAGTTTTCATATAAAAAATTTAAACCGCAATTTCGGCTTGCAAATGTCATGCGGATATCAAATTATGAGAACTTTGAGTGAGTAGGATTCGGTAGGGCCATATCTCATTAGGATGCGATGGCAGCGACGATTGCTACCCTTTGGCGTCCGTGAGACGCCAAAACTCGCCGCCAAAACGGATGTGAGTATATGATATACATATTAATTTGACGATGTATCCCAGATTGCAGGTCTATTTTCAATTTCGACTATAAATCGTTCGGTATCGAAAGCCATTTTTTTTAACCCGAGGCGTGAAAAAAACGTGATTCAGCGCCATCACTGACATAATGGTGGAAACATATCGACATTTCAAAGTTTTCAAACCCACCTACCTGTACTTCCCGAGCCAGTTGTCAGCCATGACACCACCGATAATGGGAAACACGTACACGAACGTATTGAACACATGGTACGTCTCCGTCGCGCCTTCATCGGAGTAGTGCAGTTTGCTTCGCAGATACAGTGTCAGGAACGCTGCAATGGCATCCCTTTGATATGACATCTGGTTCTATATTCAATTAATGTATGTATTTTTTTTAAGAATATATTATACTGTACAGCTGTGCAGCATGTGTCGTAGAACTTCGTTGTTAATTTCATTTCATAAGAACAAATCGGGATATTATTAATATCATAGTCAGATCTGACAAGCAGAATACTATTTTAAATTATATTGTTCACAATGAAGTACCAATACTTCCACTCTCTTACCCCGCATTCCCGAATAGGAGAATCTCTCACAAAACTCCGTCAGCATTATGATCATTACGACCCTGGGAAACCGGTCTTTGACCTGCAATAATGAGGAAATTATCGTTGTAAGTTGAGTGACTAGTTAAAAGACTCCCAGCACTATGCTTGGTGTCTCGCTGTGTGCATTATAGAGCACAGAGAGCAGAAAGAACCCCACAAACGAATGAAGACCCACAGAAGACTACCCAAACATCCAAAATTTGAGTAGACACATTTCTATGCGATGTAATATCTAGCAAGCATTTAAATTTCTACCTTAAAAATGTTTGCCTCAACTCCCTCATCGAACCCTGTTTTTACAGCTTGTCAATACAGATACCTAGATTAACATTCATTAGAGAAAGGCTACACATTATTTACGATTATAACTTTATTGAAACAGTTGTAACAGTTCTGTTTAGATCAGTTTATATATAAACCTGGTTTCATATAAAAATAATCGATATACATACTCATATCTGGGTACAAACCAAGAACCCTCATTTACGTCTACGGAAAAGTATGCGGAATGTGTTGCCATAGGCACCTACGCGAGGCAGTTTGTACACCACAATACTTTCTTAATCCCAGTGTTGCGCACAGGTTTTCTCTCAGAATCAGAATGAAAGGTATTAGGCCTTAGTCCACTACGCTGGCCAAGTGGGGATTGGCAGAGTTCACGAGAACATTATGATGTACTCTTAGGCATGTAAGTTCCCTCACGATGTGTGCTACACCGTGACAGCAAGTGACATTTAATTTCATATCGCACATAACTTAGAAAAAAGTCATTGGTGCGTGCCGCATGGGTTTGAACCCGGACCGCGCGAGTGAAAAGCGAGTTCGATAACCACTGGGCTGTCACCGCTTAATAATATTTAATAATATCATAATAATATAGGTTTTGCATTTTCAGACAAAAAAAACTGAAAACCTTTCACCTTATATTAATATAAAATAAATACTAACCGGCTTTAAACCTTGATAATTCACATCCTTCTCTAAATCCTTGCTCATTTTGTTACAAAGCACACAATCACTCTGCAGGTACCCAGTGACGAATCTTACGATGTCATTGATTATGTTCATTTATATGAGGACCCATGTAAATAGTAGAGATAATTATAAGCCTTAAACAACGTATTTTCCGCTGATCAGATTCAGTGGCTGGGATTGTTACCTGGGCAAGGTATGCAGTCCATTATAGTCCCGTTTCAGGGCTTCTTCTCACGACTGAGAGAGGTGTGGAGTGTACTTCGACTACTTTTACTACTACTTCGACTATAAATAACACCAAATCCTCATAAAGTTATTATACTACAATACTATGGTATAACAACGTATACAATAATACGGTACAATGCTATTTTTTTTATGGATATACCTTAGTAATGAATGCAGCTCCAAAACAAAAACTACGTATTATAGGTACGGTGTCATAATCGGTAGTACCTAATCTAGGTAAGTTTCTACAAAAAAAATTTAATGAAAAGTGAAAACTGTCTTTTTTGCTTGGGATAGGTAGATTAGATTTAAATGGGTAGAAAATACAAGTTCATCGGCAAGGTTGATAAATTAATAATAGATTTACTATGAATGCATTTAATTTAACCTTAAGTCAACGCAAATAATTGTAGACGTGGAAGACAATATTTGAATGAATGCGCGTAGTTATTGCGATATCTAACTAAGCAAATAATTAACTAAATAATAATCATTGTCATAACAACCTAGGTATGTAGATAGATACGACGAGACTTGTTGTGTAGATAGGAAAAGTTACATATCTTATTTAGAACATATTCTTATTCAGAATATTCCGCCTGCGTGAAATTTATAAGTACAAATACACTGAAAAAATATTGAAATATTTTTTTTATCCCAAGGGAACACATTATCTGGATGAAAAGTAACTATACTATTGATAATCCAGGGTGTCAGCTACCTCCAGACCAAATTGTATCAAAATTAGGTAGGTCCATTGAACGTGAGAGACTCACAAATAATCGCCTTCATAATTTTAAGACTAGTTAACTATTATTTTGATTATTAATACAAAATATACCTAAAAGGATTAAGGTATAAACAAGAATTGTTTTAAAAATAGTAATGACTACATATATATGTACCTACCTATATCATAATATGTAATAAATAATATGTACATAATTTAAGATAGATAAAATATCTATAATGCAAAGTATTCTACGTAACAAAAATACTTTATCAAAGCTTAAGAATAAGTTAAATGTACCTACTGTTATATTTTGGCAATACGATAGCTAAAATATAATTCCCACTTAACCATGTTTTCACCTTCAATATATGAGGATTCCACGGATTTATGTAATATAAACGATACCACTAGTTTATTCAGTAATAATTATGATATCCATAGATCTAGTACATATATCCAATGCCCCTTTTTGTAATCCAATGTTCAATAAACTATATAATATAGCAAAGATAATAAGTGAAGGTACGTAAATACAAACACAGAGTGAGTTGCATTCCAAAATTTAAATTTCCCACCACACAGTTTTCCAAAAATCTCCATTGTCTCGAATTGCGTTCAGAAACCTCTTATTGTACTAAGTTATGAATTCAGTATTATATTATTAGAAATAGAGTTTGTTTTTGTTTGTGACGAATTTAGCAGTTGAATAACCAGGTAATCTACAGATCAATACAATATTTTACACTATTTTTACAATATATTTTACAATATTTTTAACGCGAGATATCATTATTGTCTGTGAAAACAGATAATCATAAATGTTGTTCCTTGTCTGCTTGTCAGGTTGTCAGTCACTAGTCACTGTCAGTCTTGTCAATATTTTAAAAATAAACCGTTTTCTTGTAGCGGCTGCGGTAGCTTGTGTTGTGTTGTTTGATTTCGATAATTTTCTTGTAGATTAGGATTTTAGTTCTAATAAGTCTTCATCATCAAACAAAACTGGAAATGTAATTTGCAACGATATAGAGTACTATGTATCTCAAAGTCAAACGCCATTTGTGATTGGTTTACCAATTACTTACTCGTTGGTGAGCCTCCGGAAACAAAACAATTTAAATTTCACTAAAAATAAGGGGCACTGCCCAAAACACGGTGAGTATTGTATAATAAATTACGACAATCTTTATGATACTAACATTATATCTGGACTTCAAATAATGTAAACGGTTTTAGTTAAAAAATGTCATCATCAAGAATACCGTCGCCTGCACGCTCTCAAGGGGCGAAGACTACGCCACGACGATACAAACCACGGGCCTCCCGTAGCGTGGGGTCGCCGGCCCGCTCAACGACCTCTGTAAAGCTCAGTGCAGTGATAGATATGGAAGCATTTACGCTGTCACCCATGTCTGCGAGGAGATCTATCTTGTCGGATACCACGCACATTGATGTGCCTAGACGTATGTTATCTTTATTTATTAAAGCTATAAGTAATGTTGCATCATTTTTTATAGCTATCTAGCAACAACGCACTTCCATACACTCTATATTGCACTCAGGCATACACAAACATAAACAGACATTATTTTTAGCTTAGATATTTAATCTTTTTATATTTTATTTATCATACTAGTTAACAACTATTGTTTCTCTTATTATATATATAATTTTTGCTCATATTTAATGCGAAGGCAATAACTTCTACGACACAGTTCTTTATACTAAAGTAGAGGTAGAGGATGTCATGTAAGGACAAGAGCACAAATCCAGACTCCCAAATTACTGTTGAGAAGCTCAAGTTAGATTGTAACATCCTGATAATACTTTGCCTGACACAAGTATCAAACCGAAGATCAGCGTAAGTAATCTTGAAGGATTATTTAGCAGTGTGAAGTGACGCATATACATGCATTTGTAAAAGGTGTATCTGTTATATGTATATATATATTTTCCACCCATGTTACATGATCACTAATTTCATCAGTACATAAAACCTGAAGTGTAAATAAAAAAGGAAAACGATTTAATGTCAGCTAAGCCCTCTTGTTTTTATATTGACTTACGTCATTTTTAATTTGGGACTGCAAGGACAATGATCAAAGTCCTCATCTACTTACACTGCTTATAATTTGTTTATAATTAATGGAATATTATTTATTAGCGGTAATTTACAAATAAGGGTAAGTGAGATGACCATATTGTAAATGAATTATACCGTTAGAAATTCTTTATTTTGTCAAGCATAAGTATATACATTATTACATAGTTAAAACATTAAAATAAAAGTACAACTACAATACAAGGCAAATAAAATAATAAAACAGTTAGTCGAAAATGGGAAGTTCACGAAAATGGATCGTACTCAGCACCGGCAATGGAGGAGTAAAACTACACCTGCTGGGTTTCAGTGCGACTTGATGAATTTGACTTGTTCATTATCATTTTTCCACCCACTGTTGGACATGATACTATGTTTTCTCTCAGTATAATCTAATGCTATAAGTACTATTCCAGGAATCTTCATATTGTCATCTTTATGTCTTTGAGAACAATATATATATTTATTGAGCTGATTAATATTTATACTCGGGTAATGCATGGTAAATAGTGTTGTCAGATTTTTTAAAATAAATTTTCATGTAAAGTCTAAGTAATCAGATCAATATTGCAGGTAAAAGTTGGTGGAAGAAACTGGACGAAAACTCCAGGGAAATAATGGAAGTTCTCAACAACAAGCAACCAGTGGATGTAAGCAATCCAATAGAAGAATACTTTGATGTTGAAGTTTTGAGGTCAGTAACTAGTTCTACTGTTAGATGAGACAGACTTTATACAAATGTAGTTTATATTTAGGATACCAAGCACCACTTCTGCTGTAGTAAATGCTTTTTTAAAAAGGGATGTGGTGAATGAATCACAAGAAACAAGTATATTGCTGCTGAAACTGCTGAAAGTGAGAAATAATTAATCTAAACTAGCTAGCGGGCGAAAACTCTACTTGAGCGTCTTGTGCTGCTGCTGCAGCCAATAGACATCCCACTGCTGGGCACGGGTCTCCTCCACAGACAAATCTGCAGGAGGTCTAGAATATACTCCACCAAGCTGCTCCAATGCGGATTGGTGGAAGGATTAGTGGCTAGTGTTGACAGTTCTCAATACATCCAAAACTCTTAATGATATTTGTTATCCTTTATACAACCAGAATCTTAGTTCTCAAGTGAATCTTGTTCTAGATATTATGTCACAAGTGTCACCATTATTTTCTATCTTATATCAATAAAAACACTGGTCTTCAGCTATAATAATTTTTTTTTTAATATTAGATATAAAGATAAATTGCACTTTTATTTTACCATTAAATTAATACGCCTTTTGATAAACATGTTTATACTGTCTTACACAGAATATGTTAGGTTATAGATGTACTCTCGCTTTTGAACAAATTCACAAACTCTTTTTAAAAGTGGATGCCACTGTGATTTAAAATACACTTCAATAAAAAATGCATTTCACTCGCGTTTTGCAATATGGAATAGGCATTATGATATCTAAATTGTGTTTTAAACATTTTATATTTTGTTACAGCCAGGACAAGAAAACCAACAACTTGGATCTCCCAGAAAGCAGTGATTGTGAATCTATCAAGAGTATCGTTATTCCACAAAGAAAATTATTTACACACAGAGAGAGCCAACCTAAAAGACAATTTGGCCAAATAATCAATAACCGTGAATCACTATCTGAATTAGATAAGTCCCAAGATATTGATGAAGGACCTGTTAGTGTTGGTCGTAAGACTCTGTTTAATTTGAACATGAAACAAAGACCAAAAATATTCTTCCCTTCTGCTCTTTTGAATATGACTGCAAACCAAACAATAGTAAATAAAACAAAAGAGCTTGAGCTAAAAGAACCAAAGGGTAAAGTTAAAACTCTGTTTGGGGCCAAGGCTGGTGAGAAACGGAAAAATATGTTCGCTGATTTTATTGCATCTGAAAGTGAAGAAGAAATTCTAGATATACAGCCGAAAGTATTTGCGTTCCGAAAGCCAGAAGAAAAACAGCAACAGATCATGACTCAACACTGTCCCAGAGAACCTTCGCCAACATCAAGTATGACCGATATTGAAATGGATGATTGGAGACATCTACCATCATCTACAATGTTTGATCACCAACTTGAAGATGGGTTGAAAACCACACCCAATAAAACTAGTAAAAGAGCTAAATTGAGTAAATTGTCAGAAGCATTAAAATCTATTAACACTGAAAGTAATACTACAGCAAACCAATCCAAACAATCTAACAAAACTCGGCTTTCAAGAAGTAAATCCAAAAATTTATCAAAATGTGAAGAAAACGAGTCAATTTCTCACAAAGAAAATGTGACTGTCGTTCATCAAAATCAAAACATAAGCATAGGTATGAAGTCTGTGGAAAATACTAATAATTTACCGCAAAATTCTAACAAGCAAACATCTATAAATAAGCCCAATATATCAGGAAATGCTAGTCATACAAAAGCTACTCATGAATCCACAGATGCAAAAGATAGTTCAGTTAACGAAAAACAAAATACACATAAAAACAATAATTCAACAACGTTATCAAAAATTGATCAAGTATTGCAAAGTGATGACGATGAAAATATTCCTTTAGTATATGAAAACGATGATGAGGTAGCTGAAACAAACTTAGAAAATAAATCGAACTCTAAAAATCAGGGCCAAAACAGTGAAGGTCAATCTGTATCTAATCAATTAAGTGTACTTTGTAATAAGCAAGTAATTGACTCCGTTTTTGATGATAGAGAGTTTCAAATGAGCAAAGAGATCTTTGCATTAGGACACCAAAATAAATCACATAATAATAGCCGAAACAATACAAATACGTTGCGATGTAATACTAATCTAGAAAAGCCAGACTCATCAGGTAAAAATGAAGAAAAGGCTAAAGAACACCTCAATAATCGTAGAGAGAGTTATACAGAAGAGGTATGTGACGAAAGTAAAGCGGATGATAATAATTGCCAAGAACAGACAGATAAAGAGGTAATACGAGAAGATAAAGACGCTTGTATGGCTGAGTATGATGATAATGATGAAGATCTGGCCCAAGATAATGATCAGAATGTCAGTCAAAGAGTAAATGAGGACTTGGATATGCAAAATGAGAGTAATGAAACAAGAAATATTATAGAAGAAAGTGAAGCAGATATTGAAGAAAATAATGCAGCAGAAAATGAAGAAAAGGCTGTGAAATCAAAGGCAACACATGATACTTCGAGTGAATCTGCACCAAAAATAGAGACAAAAGTGGCGTCCCCAGATGTAATTCGACACGAAAAAACCAATGAAATTGAATCATCCACAGTTAGAGGACGTAACACAAGTGTAAGAAAAACTAAAAGTATGATTAAGAACCTTACTATAAGACCAAGTCTTGAATATAGTCATTTAACAGAAGAGTCAGGACTGTCAGATAAAAGTAAAAATTCTAGAGAATCTTGGGACTCTCATAGGACAACGCGTCAAACGTTGCGTCAAACATTTGGTAAGGACTTTACACCAAGGCAATCACTGAGAGCATTGGTCATGGAAAAGTCTGCAAAACGACGTACCGGCTTGGCTACGGAAATCAGCCAATTGCCGCTAGCAAATTCAACGCGTCTACCTGAAGCCTTTTCTACGGTAGATACAGATATCCAAAGGAAACTTAAAGGACTGGATGACGGTCGAGAATCTGAGGAATCTTTAAAGAATGAAATAAAAAAGGTTAGTACGAAACACCAAAAAGTTGAAAACAGTCAGATAAAGGAAGATTGTGATCTTGAACAAGAGTTGGATGACGTTGATGAAGTACAGCTAATAAGTAAGAATAAAAATGATAATTCTCTAGAAATGGACAACATTGATGACGATGCGCAAATAATTTGTGAGGATGATAATGAGCAAGAAGCAGAGGAGAATAGCGAGCAAGAAATAGAGAAGACTGATATTTCTCAGGAAAACGCCGGTGATGAAATGAATGAGGATGACGAAGTGCAAGAAATGGACGAAGATGATGGCGGTGACATGGAGGCGGCAGATAATTCACAGGAAGTTAATAACAGTGATGATGAACAGGAAGATGATGAAAATGATGAAACGCAAGACACTGAGGACGATAATGTGAGAGCTGATAGTCAATATGTAGATAATAGTGATGTTGATAGGGAAATAGCTGAGGATGATGTTATGCATGATTCTGAAGAGGATGATGAGCGAAGTATACACGAGCTTGATAATTCACAGGAAGTAGATAAAAGTGATGATGAACAGGTAGTTGATGGGAATGATGATTCGGAAGATACACATGAAGAAAACGAGCGGGTAATGCGGGAGGCTGATAGTTCACAGGAACAGGATATTACTGATAATGATAACTTCGTTGATAATGATGATTTGCAAAAAACACAAGAGTTTTATGATGAGCCGGAAATGGAGGAGGCTATTTATTCTCAAGAAATGGATACAGAAATTGATGAAGCGGTAGGTGACAATGATGAGGATCGCATAGTTGATGGAATTGATGATGGGCAAGATGCATATGACATAGTTCATACCAATGAGATTGTATCTCGGCGACGAACTTCAACAGAAATGTACCTTCAAAACGTAAAAAACAAAAATATTGAACTAAGGAAACAAAGGGTAAGTATGTAATTAAAAACACCTTGTTTATTTTATTTACTTTGATTTACGTTTACCCACCGTTGTCCGCGGCTTCTACAGATATTCTTCGTGTATGGGAGACCCGTGCCCAACAGTTGGATGTCTATTGGTAGCTAAGTGGCCGAAGGGTGTCGTGTTCCGCAAATATCGCGGACGTCGGCGACCTCCGGGTATCACCGGACCCGCGCCTGCTGGCGCAACATAGAATTAAGTTATATTATTATGTATGTTAGTCTTTAAGGTATTTATGTTATGGGCCTTGATGCCTGAAATAAATGATATTATTATTATAAGCTAAGAAACCTCACATAATGAAGCGAAACCTTGCAAGAAACTGCAAAATGAATCCGTTACATAATGACGGGAAACCTCGCTGCAAAATATGGCCTAATCTAAATGTATTTGACGTGCCATTTTCAGAGCCTATAACATATCTACGTTTTTGACAGCTATTTTATCAATTTCATCAATATATATCAATTTTACAGCTAGAACAAATCAGAGAGAAACTGAGAGCTCCCACTAGAGACGTGTTCAATGCGTTCAAATTACCAGCCGTGCCGAAGCGTCGCATGAAGCCAATGCAGACAAAACCGAAGGTGAAGCCGCTGCGGCCCGCCGCCGCCGCAACGAGCCTGCCGCCGGAGATATTGGAGGACATGAAATATAAGCCACCCAAGCGATACAAGCCCGCGAACGCGTCGTGGATTACTAAGCATCTATACAAGTTTTTGGAGACTAAACTTGAGCCGAAGTGAGTTTTTAAATACTGTGTGGCGTGAACGTCTAGCGATGAATGAAATCTGGAGGATAGTTGCGCATGGGGTATGGCTGGTATAATACGGCTGGCTAACCAATCTCCACCAATCCGCATTGGAGCAGCGTGGTGGAGTATGCTCTAGACCTCCCGCAGATGCGTCTGTGGGGGAGACCCGTGCCCAGCAGTGGGACGTCTATGGGTCGCAGCAAAGCAACCAATCAGCGCTTACGAACTCGCTCGCCCTACGTCCGACAATACCTTAATTTCGTCTTCGCCTTCAATAGCCCAAATGGCTGGCGTCGGTCAGTCCTGATGCGGTAGATTTCTTTTTCTATATCTAAACTAATATTTTATAGAGGAAACATTTTTGTTTGAAATGTTTTCACGCAGAAACTACTGGACCGATTTAAAAAATCTTTCACCATTAGAAAGCTGCATCTTCACTGAGTGACATAGGCTATATAATATTACTAGGTGTAAACGAAACTATTTTTATGCCTTATTCCACGCAAGCGTAGCTGCGGGCGTCACTAGTGACAATAATAAATATTGAATTTTGTCAGGCCCGTTGGCGCAATCGGTAATGACCGTCTGTTGCGCTATAGGTCGTGGGTTTGAATCCCACTCAAGACAAATATTCGTGTGACGAACACTTGAATTTGTTCTGTGTCTGGATGTTCATATTATCTATTTACCTAAGTATGTATTTAAAATATCTATGTATGTATAGCAGTCTCTGACACCCATATTACAGGCTCGCGCCTACTTTGGGGTCAGATGGCCGTGTGTGAAAATGTCGAAGATATTTATTTATTGAACTAGTGAACGCCCGCAGCTTCGCTCGCGTGGAATTAGACGTAACATAACCTAAATACAAAATTTCATTGAAATAATGTAGGTATATACGAAAAACTTTTATACCTACTAACTTTGCACCCCCCTTTTACCCCCCTTAAGAGATGATTTTCGAAACTCAATAAAAAAACCTTCATAGGTACTGAATTTCATTCGAATAACATCAAAAACGGCAAAGTTTCATACTAACTTTGCACCCCCGTTTTACCCCCTTAGGGGGTGAATTTTTAAAAATCCTTTCTTAGTGCTCCCCTTCGTTATAAAAGGAACCCCTGTGCAAAATTTCAAGTTTCTAGCCCTTATAGTTTAGGCCCTGCGTTGATATGTCAGTCAGTCAGTCAGTCAGTCAGTCAGTCACCTTCTCCTTTTATATATATAGATAAGATTACGTCTCCAGATACGACTACAGCGCCCGCGTTCGCTCTGAGAAGCTTGTGGAGACGATATACCAGTTCACAAAGGATGTACGGCGGCACGGCGCGGCGCCGGCGCACGCGGTCGACGCGCTCAAGCTGGAGATGGCGCGCCTGCGCGTCGTGCGAACGCACTACGAGTTCTACGAGTTCTTCCACGAGTTCATGCCGCGGGAGGTCCGCATCAAGGTGGGCGATTGTTTTTTTATGGATAGCAAACGATCTTGCTGGGTAACCGCTAGCGCGGCACTACGAGTTCTACGAGTTCTTCCACGAGTTCATGCCGAGGGAGGTCCGCATCAAGGTGGGCGATTGTTTTTTTATGGATAGCAAACGATCTTGCTGGGTAACCGCTAGCGCGGCACTACGAGTTCTACGAGTTCTTCCACGAGTTCATGCCGAGGGAGGTCCGCATCAAGGTGGGCGATTGTTTTTTAATGGATAGCAAACGATCTTGCTGGGTAACCGCTAGCGCGTCGACGCGCTCAAGCTGGAGATGGCGCGCCTGCGCGTGGTGCGGACGCACTACGAGTTCTACGAGTTCTTCCACGAGTTCATGCCGCGGGAGGTCCGCATCAAGGTGGGCGATTGTTTTTAATGGATAGCAAACGATCTTGCTGGGTAACCGCTAGCGCGTCGACGCGCTCAAGCTGGAGATGGCGCGCCTGCGCGTCGTGACCACGCACTACGAGTTCTACGAGTTCTTCCACGAGTTCATGCCGAGGGAGGTCCGCATCAAGGTGGGCCGATTGTTTTTTAATGGATAGCAAACGATCTTGCTGGGTAACCGCTAGCGCGTCGACGCGCTCAAGCTGGAGATGGCGCGCCTGCGCGTCGTGACCACGCACTACGAGTTCTACGAGTTCTTCCACGAGTTCATGCCGAGGGAGGTCCGCATCAAGGTGGGCCGATTGTTTTTTAATGGATAGCAAACGATCTTGCTGGGTAACCGCTAGCGCGTCGACGCGCTCAAGCTGGAGATGGCGCGCCTGCGCGTCGTGACCACGCACTACGAGTTCTACGAGTTCTTCCACGAGTTCATGCCGAGGGAGGTCCGCATCAAGGTGGGCCGATTGTTTTTTAATGGATAGCAAACGATCTTGCTGGGTAACCGCTAGCGCGTCGACGCGCTCAAGCTGGAGATGGCGCGCCTGCGCGTCGTGACCACGCACTACGAGTTCTACGAGTTCTTCCACGAGTTCATGCCGAGGGAGGTCCGCATCAAGGTGGGACGATTGTTTTTTAATGGATAGCAAACGATCTTGCTGGGTAACCGCTAGCGCGTCGACGCGCTCAAGCTGGAGATGGCGCGCCTGCGCGTCGTGACCACGCACTACGAGTTCTACGAGTTCTTCCACGAGTTCATGCCGAGGGAGGTCCGCATCAAGGTGGGCCGATTGTTTTTTAATGGATAGCAAACGATCTTGCTGGGTAACCGCTAGCGCGTCGACGCGCTCAAGCTGGAGATGGCGCGCCTGCGCGTCGTGACCACGCACTACGAGTTCTACGAGTTCTTCCACGAGTTCATGCCGAGGGAGGTCCGCATCAAGGTGGGACGATTGTTTTTTAATGGATAGCAAACGATCTTGCTGGGTAACCGCTAGCGCGTCGACGCGCTCAAGCTGGAGATGGCGCGCCTGCGCGTCGTGACCACGCACTACGAGTTCTACGAGTTCTTCCACGAGTTCATGCCGAGGGAGGTCCGCATCAAGGTGGGACGATTGTTTTTTAATGGATAGCAAACGATCTTGCTGGGTAACCGCTAGCGCGTCGACGCGCTCAAGCTGGAGATGGCGCGCCTGCGCGTCGTGACCACGCACTACGAGTTCTACGAGTTCTTCCACGAGTTCATGCCGAGGGAGGTCCGCATCAAGGTGGGACGATTGTTTTTTAATGGATAGCAAACGATCTTGCTGGGTAACCGCTAGCGCGTCGACGCGCTCAAGCTGGAGATGGCGCGCCTGCGCGTCGTGACCACGCACTACGAGTTCTACGAGTTCTTCCACGAGTTCATGCCGAGGGAGGTCCGCATCAAGGTGGGCGATTGTTTTTTAATGGATAGCAAACGATCTTGCTGGGTAACCGCTAGCGCGTCGACGCGCTCAAGCTGGAGATGGCGCGCCTGCGCGTCGTGACCACGCACTACGAGTTCTACGAGTTCTTCCACGAGTTCATGCCGAGGGAGGTCCGCATCAAGGTGGGCGATTGTTTTTTAATGGATAGCAAACGATCTTGCTGGGTAACCGCTAGCGCGTCGACGCGCTCAAGCTGGAGATGGCGCGCCTGCGCGTCGTGACCACGCACTACGAGTTCTACGAGTTCTTCCACGAGTTCATGCCGAGGGAGGTCCGCATCAAGGTGGGCGATTGTTTTTTAATGGATAGCAAACGATCTTGCTGGGTACCCGCTAGCGCGTCGACGCGCTCAAGCTGGAGATGGCGCGCCTGCGCGTCGTGACCACGCACTACGAGTTCTACGAGTTCTTCCACGAGTTCATGCCGAGGGAGGTCCGCATCAAGGTGGGCGATTCTTTTTTTATGGATAGCAAACGATCTTGCTGGGTAACCGCTAGCGCGTCGACGCGCTCAAGCTGGAGATGGCGCGCCTGCGCGTCGTGACCACGCACTACGAGTTCTACGAGTTCTTCCACGAGTTCATGCCGAGGGAGGTCCGCATCAAGGTGGGCGATTTTTTTTTTATGGATAGAAATGAAATGTAATTTTGTTTATTTTCGCTAACAACTACAACATTTTACAATTATATAATCAAATAAGACAAAAAAATTATATATAAACAGTTGTTGCAGTCCTAGCGAAAAACGGAAAGCACTCAGCATTTTCTGCATCAAAGAAAATGCTTCCGTTTTGTCGCGTAGTTCGGGCGTTGGAGAGTTTCAGGGTTCAACTATATGTACTTACCTACTAAGTAATAGTTTAGCAAAACAAAAGTTGCAAGAATTCTTACTGCACAGAATCAAACGAGACAAACAGATATATTTTAGTGTCTAAATTAAATTAAATTTGGTCTAGCCTAGCTTTATGTTAATGTGTAATAGCAAACGATCTTGCTAACGACCCCGCAGCTGCCACCCCTGTAAGCTGACTGAGTGAACAAGACTATAATGGTGTTACGAAGGCACAGGGAAGCTAGCGCCATCTAGCGCCGCTGGTGGAACCACTCAGTGAACGCATAGACAACGTGATATCCCGACTCGATACTAGATGGCGTTAGTGGGCCTGTATTCTCGCGTGTTCGGGAACACGCGGTATCTTTCCAGAATCGTCTAGTACTCGCGACGGCACGTATAAATAGTCGCGGGGAGGGCCGTGAGTTCAGTTCAGTTTGAGCTTTCGAGGCGACTTCGAAGTGAAAACTAGTGATACCGGAGTGATACAAGTGAAACCTACGACTTGGCTTACGACCTAGGACATCGTTAGTGCTTTGTGTTTGGACCTAGTACATTGTGTTGGACCTAGTGTTTAGTGTTTGACCTAGTGCTTTGTGTTAGTGCTAGTGAATAAAGTCTTCATTGAGTCAGCAGGTCTTTCTCTCCAAATCCTTCGAACCCTTAGCACGTAACAACTGGTGTCGGAAGTGAGATTTGGAGATGCCATTGACTCCGAGAGAGGACTTACAGGAGGGCGTCAGGACAAGGGCACAACGAGCTGCGGAGGCCACAACTGGGGACCAAGCTCCGCTCACTGTGGGCCAAGCCCCGCCCAGTGGCCCCGCCTACCAGGCCCCGCCCACTGAACAGGCCACGCCCACCAGTGACACCGAAGCTTCTACAGCCCCTCTTCAATTAGGGAGTTTGTTTGTATTAATTCGGGAAATGAAGGAATCACAAGATCGCAAGCTCGGTGCTTTACAAGAGTCACAAGAACGCAAGCTCGGTGCTTTGGAAGAGGCACAAGAACACAAGCTCGGTGCTTTGCAAGAGTCACAAGAACACAAGCTCGGTGCTTTGCAAGAGTCACAAGAACGCAAGCTCGGTGCTTTGCAGGAGTCACAAGAGCGCAAGCTCGGCGCTTTACAAGAGCAACAAAAAGACCTCCAAGAAAAAGTGCTTGGGGCTATAAATGATGTTAGTGACACGGTGATTAAGCTTCGAAAGGATTTTGACGTAGTGGAGCAACGAGTTACCGGGTTGGGATTGGATGTGGAAAATATGAGAACCGGCCTCACTGAATTACAGAAGAAAGTAGTGCGCCTTGAAACCACGGGAGTTGCGATGTCTAGTGGAACTACCGTAGTGGCGCAAGGACCAAGAGTGAAAGTGCCACCATACGACGGCACTACTTCTTGGAACGCTTATCGTCAGCAATTCCAGACTGTTGCTGCTGCCAACGGATGGACGGAAGAACAATGCCTGACCGCTCTCACTGTTGCGCTCAGAGGACAAGCTTTGTCGGTCCTGGAAGCACATACAGGAAATGGGTTCCAAGACCTGATGGAGGCACTGGAATCCAGATACGGGGAGCGACACCTGGAGCACGTGTTCCGTGCCCAACTGCGTGACAGAGTCCAACGCTCAGGAGAAGGACTACAGCAATGGGCGTTGGAAATTGAAAAACTCGTCAGGAAGGCACACCCAGGAGCCGACACCAGGATGGTAAACACGAATATTGTTCAAGCATTTGTCGACGGAATCAAAGACCTGGAGGTCAGAGCTGCAGTGAGGCTTCGTCACCATACCTCACTAAAGGAAGCATTGGCGCATGCTTTGGAGGTCGAGGCTGTTCGCCATGACATACGGCAGACCCATAAGATCCGCGAGGTCTCTGAGGAAGTCAAGGAGGTTAAGGCTCCTACGAAGAAAAGATATGGAGTCATGTGCTACAAGTGTGGTGAGAGGGGCCATCTTCAGCTCAACTGCCCGCAGAAGGAGACCCAGATGGCAAGGATGAAAAGGATGGAGAAACAAATAGAGGAGCTGAAGAAGCAAGGGGCTTCATCCCTTGCGCGGGATCAGGGAAAGAAAAAGTCAAACAGATGCGTGTTGATCGAAGACACACCTACCAAGACATCGGCGCAAAAACGGATGACGGCGAGAACCGTGTTTAGTGGAAGCAGTAACGCTGTGGACAAGGTTTTGAACCTTGGTGATCGCGAGATCTGCTTGAACAAAGGTGACGTTATTGGGAAGTGCGAGAAAGGTGTCTGGATGAAAAAGTGTAGTTCGATGACAGGCGCAGACTCGGCAAACAGCAACAACTATGGATTAGTGACTGAGCTACTCGATGACTGCAAGAGTAATCTGACTTATTCGCAGAGCATGAAAGCTAAGAAGCTTTTACAGCGTTACGCGAATATCTTCTCCAGTCAAGAAGGGGACCTTGGAAGAACGTCGATGGTTCAGCACAGGATAGATACCGGAATCGAGAGACCAATTCGTCAACGAGCAAGACGGATACCAATCGCAAAGGAAAAGGAAGTTGAAGGCCTTTTGGAGGACATGAGAAGGAATAAGATCATTGAACCGTCATCAAGTCCGTGGTGCTCACCTGTTGTATTAGTGAAGAAGAAAGATGGTAGCACGAGATTTTGTGTGGACTATAGGCGTCTCAATGATGTCACCAAGAAGGACAGTTACCCGTTACCTCGAATCGACGACACTTTAGATACCTTGAGTGGCATGAAATGGTTCTCGACTCTAGACCTGAAATCTGGATACTGGCAGGTGGAAATTCATCCAAAAGACAAGGAGAAGACAGCTTTCTCGACCGGAAAAGGTTTATGGCAATTTAACGTCATGCCCTTCGGATTGTGCAACGCACCTGCCACATTTGAGCGACTCATGGAGTGTGTACTGGCAGGCCTAGTTGGAGAGGCCTGCTTAGTCTACTTAGATGACGTCATCATTGTCGGCCGTGACTTCGAGGACCATTTGCGAAACTTGGAGCGAGTTTTCGCCAAAATAGAGGGAGCCAAATTAAAGTTGAACCCGAAAAAGTGTCGTTTATTCAGGAGTAAGGTCAATTATCTCGGCCATGTTATCTCCAGTAATGGAATCCAGACGGACCCGGAGAAACTGGAAGCAGTTCAAAAATGGCCTACCCCTAAGGACAAAACCGAAGTGCGGGCATTCCTCGGCCTATGCTCATACTACAGGCGTTTTGTTCAGGGATTCTCGGAGATAGCCAAGCCATTACATCGGCTGACAGAAGATAAACGACAATTTAGTTGGGATGGGACTTGTGAAGATTCTTTTCAGAAACTGAAGAAACATCTGTGTGAAACACCAATCCTGGGGTACCCACAAACTGAAGGTCGGTTTATAGTCGACACGGATGCAAGCAACACGGCCATTGGAGGGGTGTTATCTCAAAAACAGGGTGAAAGAGAAGTTGTTATTGCATATTTCAGCAAATCTTTATCCAGGCCAGAGAGAAATTACTGTGTGACTAGAAGAGAACTCTTGGCTGTTGTAAAGACGCTACAACACTTCAACAAATATCTCATCGGCAGACCGTTTTTACTGCGAACTGATCACGCAGCCTTGAAGTGGCTACTGCAATTCAAGAACCCAGAAGGTCAAGTAGCTCGATGGATTGAACAGCTCCAGGAGTATGACTTCGAGACGGAACACCGCAGCGGAAAAACACATGGGAATGCCGATGCACTCTCACGAAGGCCGTGTTCGGAAGACTGCAAACATTGTGTTAAGCAGGAATCTCATGAAGTAACATTAAAGCTAACGAGAACAAGTCCTTTGGGTCTCTGGGAGAATGATGCTATGAGGGAGGCTCAAGAAAGAGATGACGACCTTCGGCACATCATCACATGGAAGAAACGGGGTGACGTAAAACCAATCTGGAGCGAGGTTGCACCCACTGGCGCTGTCACTAAAGCGTACTGGGCGCAATGGGACAGTCTGATACTGCAAAACGGAATACTCTACCGGAAATGGGAGAAGACTAACGGTAGAGAGTTTCATCTTCAGATCATTGTCCCAAGAACGAGAGTACCAGATGTGCTGACATGATGGCGTATCAGGAGGTCATCTAGGCGTCAAGAGGACATTAACAAAAGTGCGAGAACGATTCTACTGGTTGCATTGTCGAGATGATGTACAGGATTGGTGCCGCAAATGTACTACCTGCGCTGCTGTAAAAGGACCACAGACCAGGAGCCATGGGAACCTGCGGTTGTATAACGTCGGTGCACCGTGGGAACGAATAGCAGTTGACGTAGCTGGGCCATTTCCTGTAACGGAATCGGGAAACAAGTATTTTATGGTCGTCATGGACTACTTCACCAAATGGCCCGAAGTATTCGCCATACCAAACCAAGAAGCTACAACAGTCGCTTCTAAGTTAGTCGAAGAAGTGATATGTCGCTTTGGTGTGCCTCTAGAAATCCATTCTGATCAGGGCAGGAACTTCGAATCGCAAGTATTCCAGGAAGTGTGCAAAATTTTGGGCATGCATAAGACGAGGACCACCGCGTACCATCCACAGTCTGATGGAATGGTTGAGAGGTTTAACCAGACCCTGGAGAGGCATTTGGCGAAATTGGTAGACGACAAACAAAAGGATTGGGACAAGTATATACCACTCTTCCTTCTGTCGTACCGAACCGCCGAGCATGAGAGCATAAAAGCTACCCCGGCGTATGTCAATTACGGTAGAGAACTACGAATACCAGTAGATCTATTGACAGGAGGGTCACCGGAGGGACCAGAGACCGTACAAGACTATGTCTGCAATTTAAGGGAAAAAATGCGCTATATACACGCCTTGGTACGGGAAAATGGGTTACGGTCAAGTGAGGGCATGAAAACCAGATACGACCGGAAATCGAACACGAGCGGCTTCGAGGAAGGGTCACTGGTGTGGCTGCATAACCCAACTCGCCGGAAAGGAAAATCTCCAAAGTTGCAGACCAAGTGGGACGGTCCATACAAAGTGGTTACGCGACTGAATGATGTGACTTATAGGATTCAAAAGCAACCAAGAGGGGCATTCAAAGTGGTACACATAGACCGTCTGGCGCGTTACCATGGCAGTAACAACGATGCTCGGGACGAGCATCGCTAAGAGGGGAGTGGTGTTACGAAGGCACAGGGAAGCTAGCGCCATCTAGCGCCGCTGGTGGAACCACTCAGTGAACGCATAGACAACGTGATATCCCGACTCGATACTAGATGGCGTTAGTGGGCCTGTATTCTCGCGTGTTCGGGAACACGCGGTATCTTTCCAGAATCGTCTAGTACTCGCGACGGCACGTATAAATAGTCGCGGGGAGGGCCGTGAGTTCAGTTCAGTTTGAGCTTTCGAGGCGACTTCGAAGTGAAAACTAGTGATACCGGAGTGATACAAGTGAAACCTACGACTTGGCTTACGACCTAGGACATCGTTAGTGCTTTGTGTTTGGACCTAGTACATTGTGTTGGACCTAGTGTTTAGTGTTTGACCTAGTGCTTTGTGTTAGTGCTAGTGAATAAAGTCTTCATTGAGTCAGCAGGTCTTTCTCTCCAAATCCTTCGAACCCTTAGCACGTAACAATAGGAACAGGGATGGTTAGTCCAGTTAGAACCGATGATCAGATAGATAGTCTATCGTGACATTAGAGCTTAGCTTCATCATCACAACCCTTTCGTTGTCCAACTATTGGGAGCGGGTCTCCTCTCAGTATGGGAGGGATTAGGCCTTAGTCCACCACGCTGGCCAAGTGCGGATTGGCAGACAGAGCTTAGCTTATTGGTAGGTAATTATTGTTAACTAGCCTTACGACAGGTTAACCGGAAACCGCGCCTTGGAAAGGTTCCGGACCACAATTGCTTTAAAAACAATTACTGCACGGAAGGAATGAAACGTAGGTACAGTAGCGGGCGGTGGTACTGCCCCGGGCGATAGCCTCAATCGAGCGGGCCGGGTTCAAATCCAAGTGGCACGCATCGATGGCATTTCCAAGTTATGTGCGATTTAAAAAATAAATGTTACCTGCTGTGATGGTGAAGGAAACATCAAGAGGAAACCTACATGCGAGTTCTCTGTAATGTTCTCAAACACATGTGAAGTCTGCCAATCCGCACTTGGTCAGCGTGGTGGACTAAGGCCTAACCCCTGCCATTCCGGGAAGCGAACCGTGCCCAACAGTGGGACAATAAGAGTGAGGTGATGAGGAGAGTTACAAACCAAAACATAATTGTGATAAAAAAATGGTGATGTAATTAATTTTATTTGCAGGTGGTACCAGATGCCTTCAATAACATATCAATGCCAAGGAACGGGGTCTTCTCTGACATTATAATTTCGAATTAGTTCAATATTATGTTGTCTTTAATTTAAGTTCTACATATTCATACTAGGCCCTGATTTTTGAATTTCATCTATACGACTTCAAATATTCGCATGCGAAACAATTTCGTATGCGAATTTTATAATAAGTTAATTGTAGGCTTACTAAAAAATTAGAATTCGATGAAATTCGTAGACGCTTTGGCGATATTCGTATGCGAGTGAGATTCAAAAATACGGCCCTTGTATACTATTGTTTCAATTACTGTTTTAAATACTGCTGGAAGGATATGAATTTAATGATAGTAAATACTGTTGTCAAATATAAAATATTGTTTACTATTATATTTTTTAGTATAAATTGTCCAGTAGGCCGATTAAATAAACCAACTAAAGAGATACTCCGTTTTTACAGACATGACTCATCAAACAAATACGGTTCGATTTTAACTTAAATTGGGCTTTAAGCGCCCATGAAAGATTCAGATTTTTTTTTCAGATTCATTTATTTCATTATATGGTATTTGTATACGCATAATGAACGTCAAATGTTTTTTTATCTACTGCCGGTTCACAAAGTTGATACTATCGAGAAGAACACGGCAAGAAACTCGACAGTTACTCTTTTCAAAATTTACAATTTTTATAATTTTATCAAGGTACATTATTATTGAACAAGTGGAGCTGGAGATACATCGCAGCAAGTAGCCATTTATTTTATAGAAAGCTTTATTATGGAGGTTTTGTTTAGTGTAAGATGTTTATGTACAATTTTGTCACTAGCCAATGAATCAATCATTGGCCGAGTTTTGGTCGCCACAATTTTTGGCCATACTGTCTATAAATCTAATAACCGAGTATGCAAAGAATTAATGATAACATAATAAAACACAGGTGCAACCTAAGATTTGTTTATTTCGAAAATAGTAGGATACAAATGTACATCTATGTTAAAATATCGGAGCACCATACACATACATAAAATATTGCGGTTATAGGTACAGTAACTGTGGGCGAGGCATACACACAATGACCACCAAAGCATTTAAAGTAATAATTTAATATCATGTTATTTTTAAATTTCATGGCTTCGCTTCAACTGTCTATAGGTCATTGTGCACTTTCTCTCAACCAACTAAACGGTATGGCTATTTTTCTATTACTATACATAAAAAACTTGGTGAAATTACAAGAGAATCAAATGCTGTTTAAGTAAGTATTATATAAAAATAAATATGTAGCATCGTCGTCAAAATAACATTAGGATTATGTATGCTACTTATGTAATAATTTGGTTTAAACAATAAATTAAAATTCAAACAATTTCTAATAAAATGCAATCGAAAGATCATAGTTTTTTTTACAATACATTACATTCAGTTCTTTCTTGGGGCAAAATATATCAGTCGCATATTAAAACAATCTAAAGAAGTACTTATATTAAAATATATAATAAGAAAGGATTAAATGCTGTACAAATAAAATAAGCACAAAATATAAAACTAATTAATATCTAATCATATAATACTACTTATAAGTATTTTAATCAGTAAAATAAACCAAAATGGTATTTTCATTATTTGTGACGTGTACGGTTTATTAAATACACTACTTACCAGCAAAGCGTAGCGGTCATCTGGGAGTTTTAACTCGTTATATAAGAAACCTAATGATTGTGTGTGTAGTGAAAATTTCTTTATCTACTTATTACAAGGTGATTATGCAACCTGACATGATTATCAAATTTATACATAGTATACGTGGAATTATAATAATTTTGATAATTAATTAACGTTAATAACACCTCATCACGTGACAAATACCAATACAAAGGTACAAAATTTGGGTAAAAATTATTGGCACTACCTAAGACACTAATCCGAGGGTATAAGGGTTCTGAACTCCTGAGCTAAGAACATACACAATGCAATTACATTTTTATAATAATACCATTATTTTATTATATTACATACATCGTCGTATTATTAAAGTTCTAAAGTTGTGATTGTCCAGTATGAATAAATTAGTGAAAAAAATCTTTGCGTTATTTAAATCTTTTTGTTGTTTTGTAATAAAGAATCGCATTCAGACAATGGATTGTTACATAAAAGTGTTTGGTGTTAGCTAGTTCAGTAAGTGTTGCCACCCTAAAAAACTACTACATTATAATGTTTTAAATACAATTTTTTATAGCACTTTTCTAGCAAATATACAATTGTACTAGCTACTAGTAATGTAGTGCCGACGGAGAAAATTAAAACTTACATCTTTATAAATTTATTGGATAATATAGGCCGAGAATACGTGTACAATTATACTGAATTAACCTCAGCCGAAAACGGCAATACTAAAGATATAGACTAGTTACGAAGCACGACCTGACTAATATCATTAAAATGTGTGTTGCTGATTGAAGCAAACACTTTACCAGTTAAACCACTTTTTGCTCTAAAAATAAACACGGTTTAACCACCTTTGGCAAAGATTGACAGTCAAAACCATTTTCAACTGCGACAAACACTATACCACATGTTTTTTTTTAAATAATATACACGGACAAACCGACATAGGGTTATAGGAGATTAGGGTTGAGATAGGCTTTCCTAATATACACAGAAGGAAGCGACATCTGTGACAGAGTCCGAGTTATAGTACGCGAGACGCGAATCAATGTAGCCTGAGAGGGTAGTCACATATATACAAAAATAAATCTTACACAAGTTTTATATTTCATAAAATAAGCTGGTGGAAATAAAACCGATAATATTGCTATCAAAAAAATATTCTCTACTAGTATTGCCAGGTGACATAAAACCGTTTCACCCAATACGTTGGATATATCAAGTGTAAAAAGTGTAATATACGGGTACGAAATACTAAGCTCTTTTATTGCTCCGTAATTTATTTTTTAGAAAAATGTACTAATTTATCTTGCTAAAATATAAACTAGATACAATTCTGAATCATTGAAGTGGGCTTATAGATTGATTTAATTTACTTCCGAGTTTGAATTGAAACGTAACTTATTAGGTACGAATAACAAAACAGTTTGATAAGAACAGATATGTGTAGAATTAAAGAAACGAGACATATTTCTATTGTTAATAAAAAACATGGGACGACTTTACAAATGTTTCGTAATATGGCGTGAAGTCTTAAGACGATATAATCGATAAAAATTGATTTAGTGGTATTTTAAGTGCCATGTTTCGTCAACCGACCTTACTATACAGATTATTAACAAATAATGCATTTAATATAAAAACTCATACAGGAGATAATCCGTCTATACCTTCAATATACATCTCAAACTTACTCTATATTTTTGACTATACGAACGTAAAATTAAAATGCAACCATTCGCAGGAACGCATCGTTAACATCACCAACGCAAGTTATAAAAGCTAGGCTATAATAATTGGTTTAATATTTGACTAACTTATTAACTGAAACAGAATTGCTTCGTAAAGCTTTGTCGCATTATTATAACATACAATATAATCGCGTATAGAACAAGCGAAACAGCAAAAAAACTTACAACAAATGTATACTTATTTAAATCGATTTTAAAGTAAACTATACACTTGATTGTATCGATTAATTGATGTCAATGGTATTTATAAATCGATGCGGTTTTTCCAAATCTTTGCTATAAATACGGCTTTGAAGGGTAATTATAATTGAAATTAAATAGGTTTTCAAGTTAGTACCGCGACCACATTAGCGATATAATTTGAACCGCGGTAACGCGATAATAATTTGTACTATTGAAGTGGCAATATTCTACCACGCGAGACTATCTTTTCGAGACAAAACATGTAGCTAAGAACATTCACTATTAGTACCTTCTTCGAATCCCGCTATTAACCGCAGGGTAGGAAAATTTATCGTCAATATAAATCGATTCTTCTCACATGTGAGGTCCAGTGTATATACAAAATATCGACATTACAATCGTTGCTGGTACATACCTAGTAAAACTAAACGAGATCCGACAATTATCTCATTAAAAGCTCACATTAAACCTTAACATTGAATACTTCACCTGCCTATCTGTTCAAAGGAAATACAAGGAAAATACTTAAAAATACCTTAATCTTCAAATTAAAATAGCAAGATATTAAAATTTAAAAAAAATTACATGAACTTGACTTTGTGAAGAAGATGCAATTTGTTGAATATTTGCACCCTTATATTAGTAGTAATTTAGTAAGAGTAAAAAAATATTAATAAACAATTATAAATATAGGTTTTTTTAAATAGCTGATCCAACCCAAGATCATAACGTAGCTAGCAATTGTAGGTATATATGGCGAGGAGTTGGGGGGTAAGTGGTATTGACCAATCTACGAGGGGAATCCACGGAATGAAATGTTGGTAGAGAAAAGTTTTAGATATTGGCACAGGCCCAAATCAAAAGAATGTAAGGCTAATTCTCTAGGTGGCAGAGGATATAAGGGAATGTTGAGATGAATGGAGTAGCATCGAGTGACGAAGGGGGTTTAATTGGGGATTAGATTACGGGGCAAAGTTGCGATAAAGAATGGGGGAGGGGGTACAGAAATGGATTATGTATGGGTCCGGGGCCATGTCACGAGGAAGTAGAGGGTCTAAAACTCGGTAGGAAAGTGTAGCTCGATGTGCAGTAAGAAAGTAATTCGATAGCTGAACATGGGTATCAATGCGGAAGACATAATACTGCTGTCGGACCAATCAGCGCTGACAACACGCTCGCTTAAATTTCAACTTCTGCGCATTCAAGGTCAAAACTAGACTTTCGTACCGGTAACTGTACATGGGCTTACAGAGGAGGTTCAACGATATGGCAGTCCGGGGGCAAATTCGCAATGAAGTAGTGGGGGTACAGAAAGGGATTATGTATGGGCAGTATACAGGGCTTACGGAGGTGGTTCAGCGGTAGGGCGCGGGGTGGCAGGGCAATACGGGGGCAAAGTCGCAATGAAGTAGGAGGAACAGAAAGGAATTATGCATGGGAAGTATACAGGGGCTTACAGAGGTGGTTCAGCGGTATTGCCCTGTCACCCAACGCCCTACGTGGGGTGACAGGGCAATACGGGGGCAAAGTCGCAATGAAGTAGGGGGTACAGAAAGGGATTATGCATGGGAAGTACACAGGGGCTTACGGAGGTGGTATAGCGGTAGGGCGCGGGGTGACAGGGCAGTACGGGGGCAAAGTCGCAATTAAGTAGGAGGAACAGAAAGGGATTATGCATGGGAAGTATACAGGGGAGGTTCAGCGGTATTGCCCTGTCACCCAACGCCCTACGTGGGGTGACAGGGCAATACGGGGGCAAACTCGCAATTAAGTAGGAGGAACAGAAAGGGATTATGCATGGGAAGTATACAGGGGCTTACGGAGGTGGTTCAGCGGTAGGGCGTGGGGTGACAGGGCAATACGGGGGCAAAGTCGCAATGAAGTAGGAGGAACAGAAAGAGATTATGCATGGGAAGTATACAGAGGCTTACAGGGGAGGTTCAGCGGTATTGCCCTGTCACCCCGTGCCCTACGTGGGGTGACAGGGCAATATGGGGGCAAAGTCACAATGAAGTAGGGGGGGGGGGGGGGTACAGAAAGGGATTATGCATGGGAAGTATACAGGGGCTTACAGTGGTGGTTCAGTGGTGGTTCAGCGGTAGGGCGCGGGGTGGCAGGGCAGCAGCTCCACGTAGTTGGCGGGGAAGAGGCCGAAGGCGCCGCGCGGGCCGAGCCCCTGCCACCAGCCCGCGTCGATCTGCTCGATGTGGGTTATTATGTCGCCCGGGTCGAACGTTATCTCCGATTCGTCCGCTGGAATGGAATCAATGTACCTAGTTTAGAGCTTCTGGCATACTGGCACATCTATCTATACTAATATTATAAGGAGGAAAGATTTGTTTGTAATGTTTTCACACAAAAACTACTGGACCCATATCAAAAATTCTTTCACCATTACAAAGCTGCATACTCACTGGTAACATAGGCTATATAATATTACTAGGTAGTCTTGTGTAGTTCATGAATGATGAATGATTAGGAAACGTTTCCTAGTGATGAACTAAAAGAAACGTTTCCGACCGATGTTTGCTATTCATTCTATTGTGTCGTTTAGGTCACACGAACGGCCGAGAGCCGAGTGAGTGCGGAGTGAGCCGGCAAGCCAATTGCCGTATTGTTTTCATTTTTTAAGTTTCAAAGTTGGTTTACGGCTTACGACTACGATAATACACAATAGGTGAAGGAAGATGGTGCGTTTAGTAACTAAGACCAAAATTTCAAGAATAATAGTACACATGTTAACGCAATTAACAATAACAAAAGCGAGACGGCTGCTTATGACCTCAGGACCTATTTTAAATACGCAATTTTTATTTTTTTTATCACAAATAAGTTTATGTTTGACCACAATCCCACCTGCGCAAACGATACTCGTATTAGAAGTAAAACCTTCATTCATAATTCTAGGACCTAATAGACCTAATAGAATGATTAGAGTGAACTAGTTCCTTAACCGGAATGAATGATTACGGAGCGCTCTTTCAAGTGAATGAATAGGCACAAGACTATTACTAGGTGTAAAATCATTGTTATGTCAAATTCCACGCGAGCGAAGCTACGGAGATAAATTTAACAAATAAACCCTTTCTTTAAATATAAATTAAATTTAAATATCTTGGACATTCTCACACACGGCCATCTGACCCCAAAATAGGCGCGAGCCTGTGTTATGGGTGTCAGATACTGATATACATACATAGATATTTTTAAATACATACTTAAATAGATAATATTAACATCTAGCCAGACACAAAACAAATACAAGTGTTCGCCACACGAATATTTGTCCTGAGTGGGACTCGAACCCACGACCCCTGGCGCAACAGACAGGGTCACTACCGATTGCGCCAACGGGCCCGTCACTGCTACCGACTACTGGACCGATATCATAAATTCTTTCTCCATTAGAAAGCTGCATCTTTACTGAGTGACATAGGTTATATAATATTACTACTAGGTGAAAACGAAGCCATTGTTATGACTTATTATACGCGAGCGAAGCTGCGGGCGTCCACTAGTCAGTTATATTTAACAAAACCCTTTTATTTGTCCCACTGTAGGGCACGGGTCTCCACCCATTGGAGGGGTTAGGCCTTAGTCAACCACGCTGGCCAAGTGCGAATTGGCAGACTTCACATTTCTTCGAGAGCATTATGGAGAACACCGTTACAGTAGGTGACATTTAATTAGTTAAAACGCACATAACATAGAAAAGACATTGGTGCGTGTCGCTTGGATTTGAACCGGGACCGCTCGAGTGAGAGGCAAAGCCTGTCGAGAGGCAAAGGCTGTCATCGCTGTTATTTAACACCATAGAATCAGATCTCAGGAGTGGATAAGTAAATCAAAAATTTGTAGAAAAGTAGTTTTTGTACTTTACGGTAAACTTATATTGACGGATTTTCATAGATAATTGGTATATATGATACCAATCTTTATACAAGGTGTCCCAAAATTCAACGATAATCCTGAAACAGAGGATGGCCCTGCTAATGACTACTCCAGGAAAAAAAAGAAAAAAAATATATCTCGTTTTTTTTTTCAAATTACATAATAAAAAGGAAATTCTTAGAAAATTTACACCCCTCATGATATTTTTAACCACCATGACCACAATTTTTCAGATATTTCTGATATTTTTTTTGTATCCGTGACCTAAGTAGTACTGCTATCTACTACAAATCTTAAAATTTCTATAATGTCTGTAGTTTTCACACAATAAACAATTAAAATCATTGTTTTCCCAAAAAAATTTGATCAAATTTACTTTCAGTCCACTTTCACTCACTGTGGTGTAAAAAAAAAGTATGGACACTACTATGGCAAGTTTTTTTAAAAGTTGACGCAACTAATCAAGATTCCAAAATGGTATAATACTCTTGGAAAACTAGTCACAAAAAAAAAGTATAATATTTCTAAACAAGAACCATATTTCAAAAATTGTTCTTGTCGATTAGTAATAACTTTTACTTTGTGCCCAAAATAGGTTTTTTGGTGGTGAAAAATGTTTGAGTAGATCCTGTCTTTGAGACGACCCCAATAGAAGAAGTGTTGGGGGATTAGATCGGGTGAAAGGGGTAGCCATAAGATAGGACCAAGTCGACCGATCCAACGCCCTGGATACTCTTGGTTTAAGTAGTCTCGCACAGGATGGGCATAGTGAGCTGGGCGAGCATCATTTTAAAACCACACGTTTAGTAAATCACTTAAAGGCACGTCTTCTAATAAGTCTGGCAAGTTATTTTGTAAAAAGTTCAAATAATTATTTCCATCTAAGTTTCCTTGTAACTCAAACGGCCCAGTTAAAGTTAAACAGTCCAAAATAATGCAAAGTCAGTTCAATTTGCAGATTACTTGATTCACACGTCAATTGAATACTTAACGGTGTACAGTAAAGAAAGAAGCAGAGCGTACTGACTGCTGAGAACAGCAACTTCTCTACCTGCCCTATTGTTATTTGATAACGACATCTACATCTACCTCTGACTAACATGTAATCTCTCTCTATCTATCTCTGTCTTCTAAATTTGTTTGACTACGCACATGTCCCATTTAAATCCAAGAAATTTACAACAAAAATCATATTTTGGGCACATGATAACTATCAACAAGTACAATTTATGAAATTTGGTTCTTGTTTAGAAATATTACACTTTTTTTTTGTGACTAGTTTTCCAAGAGTATTATACCATTTTGGAATCTTGATTAGTTGCGTCAACTTTTAAAAAAACTTGCCATAGTGGTGTCCATACTTTTTTTTTACACCACAATGAGTGAAAGTGGACTGAAAGTAAATTTGATCAAAATTTTTTGGGAAAACAATGATTTTAATTGTTTATTGTGTGAAAACTACAGACGTTATAGAAATTTTAAGATTTGTGGTAGATAGCAGTACTACTTAGGTCACGGATACAAAAAAAAATCAGAAATATCTCAAAAATTGTGGTCATGGTAGTTAAAAATATCATGAGGGGTGTCAATTTTCTAAGAATTTCCTTTTTATTATGTAATTTAAAAAAAAATCGAGATATATTTTTTTTCTTTTTTTTCCTGGAGTAGTCATTAGCAGGGCCATCCTCTGGTTTAGGATTATCGTTGAATTTTGGGACACCTTGTATATATAAAAGGAGAAGGTGACTGACTGACTGACTGACTGACATATCAACGCAGGGCCTAAACTATAAGGGCTAGAAACTTGAAATTTTGCACAGGGGTTCCTTTTATAACGTAGGGGAGCACTAAGAAAGGATTTTTGAAAATTCACCCCCTAAGGGGGTAAAACGGGGGTGCAAAGTTAGTATGAAACTTTGCCGTTTTTGATGTTATTCGAATGAAATTCAGTACCTATGAAGGTTTTTTATTGAGTTTCGAAAATCATCTCTTAAGGGGGGTAAAAGGGGGGTGCAAAGTTAGTAGGTATAAAAGTTTTTCGTATATATGTACTTACATTATTTCAATGAAATTTTGTATTTAGGTTATGACGTCTAATTCCACGCGAGCGAAGCTGCGGGCGTCCACTAGTTATCACATATAACACATTCATAGCTCGTTGGAGTGACGAACAAAACAAGATCGCATTTCACTATAGAGAACTTGAGAGTTCTCATTGAAAAACCTCCTCTTATTCTTCACTGAAAACTGTATGCCTGTATGACTGTTATTTAAAAAAAGAACAGTTATGGTGTTACCTGCTTGGTAGTCATAAAGCGCTCGCGCCGTCAGTCCAGGGTCATCGTCGAGGTCCTCGTAGATAGTACCATCTTCGTCCAGACCTTCCGGGGACACGTCTGTAACACACAGGATCCTGAATAAATATCGCTTACAATGGAAACAGCTACATTTTTTTCCTACAGCTCTGTTGGCCCAATTGGCCTCTGCAGCGTCACCGAACTGGGCAGCAAGCTGGAATAGCTTCACTTAGGAAATATGGGAACAGGGAAGGTGTTAATCCACAACCTGCCTCCTTTGACCTCGGCTTAGGCTGTCGCTTGGAAACAATAAAAATATTTCATCCTAAACAGGATATACGGTTGTTTAGTACAATATTTTCCCTCACTTTTATCTTGCTATGCATTGCTACCTATTTTATTTGTACACCACGCTGCGACCCATAGAAGTCCCACTGCTGGGCACGGGTCTCCCCCACAGACACTGCTGCGGGAGGTCTAGAGCAGTGATGGGCAAACTACGGCCCGCGGGCCAACTCCGGCCCGCGAAAGTATTTAATCCGGCCCGCCGAGGGTCCGTCGACATGGATAGTTCATGTGTTGCGTAATACGGACAGGGCCGGATTTAGAGGCGTGGAGGCCTCGAGCAACAAAGGAGTGCAGGCCCCCTGGCCCCAATTTATTTTCCAAATGAGCTGAACAACTTTTTTCAGTCGAGTTTTTCAATCAATAATTTATTGTGAAACCGAGTAGATTATTTTAGTATTTAACAAACATATAAAAATATAGATAAATGATTTCTGTTAATATTTAAGAACAGTATAATCATGTTTGTACAAAGGTAAAGGTGGAGGTAAAACAACAAAAAAAAAACAAAAGAAAAGTTGGTTACAACCTTCGATCAATAATGTACAAGATTCCCGGTCGACGCTTCAAAAACGGCCACACAATCTAGACCACGAAAAATTTTGTGGTTCTAATTCAACAGAGAATGCATGGAGTAGTATTGTATAATACGCAATATTTTTATTTGTAGATTTCCGAATGATCCATTTCGCTTTGCAAAATGGGTATCTATTGTCGCGAATGAAAGAGGAGAAGAATTTTACGCCCCGTGTAAAAATTCTAAAATATGTTCGATACATTGTGATAAATTGGACATAAACGGAAACACGCAAAGGCGTAGTTTACTAAAATCAGCAATTCACAAATTGCAGGTAGGTCAATATAATAAACATTTATAATAATTTTTAAGTTAATCATAATATATTTATAACCTCCTCTTTTTTGAAGTCGGTTAATAAATACAATTAGATAGGCAGTCACGGTTGATTTATAATACCATATTTTAAATTTTACCATACATAGTCATAATAACTATTTACCTATTTTTACTACACAATTTTTAAAATATATTAAAAACAGCTCCCAGCAAATTTCCTAAGCCCACACTATGAGGGTTTATATAAGTACCAAGTTAATACAATAAAAGAATGCTACTAATTTAAAACGATAAACTTAAACCTATTAAAAAAATATATTCTGCAACTCTATGCCTTTCCGTGTTACTCTGTTCTAGGCGTTGACATGCGATGCCAAATATCTATATGTGTGTGTAACCGTGGCCACTTTAATGACGTGAATTTGTTCATGATCCTTTATCTATATATTATTTTATATATAATATATAGATAAAGGAGATATATTTATCTTATATATTATTGATCGAAGGTTACAACTTTACAAGTGACTATTCGGAATATGAAACTTTTTTTTCCGAAGTCTATTGTGGGGGGGGGCTCTTTTGTAGAGGGAGAGAGAGTTGCCCTCCCCTAAATCCGGCCCTAAATACGGGGTGCAAAGCGTGGTGAAATGAGAGGCGCGGGCGGCGGGGCGAGTGAACTCAGTCGCCACACAGCTGGAAACACCTTTCGAAAATATTATAGAAAAACAAAAACAATTCCATATATCTCACACGCCTAACAAGGCAGAGCCTTCAAATAAAAGTTAAATTAATTATTATTTTTTAGGGTAAAAGGTATTTTATTTTGTAATAGGTATTTGTGTTTAATGCTGTAATGTTTTATAAAATTATATTAAAACCTTTAACACAAAATGCATTTTTTCTATAACTCCGGCCCTCTTGTAGAATTTCTAAACCTTTGTGGCCCGCCATTAAAAAAGTTTGCCCACCACTGGTCTAGAGCATATTCCACCACGCTGTTAAATGCGGATTTGTGGAGGGGTTAGTGACCAACCGAGTGTCGAATGTTCTCAAGCCACCCGAAGGTCTTCGACAAGGCTTAACGACTGTTTCCACCATTGAAAACAACTGGGCTTTACGTGCCCACCGAAGCACGCTACCGTCCATGAAATTTTGCCACTAGCGGTAACCCATCCACAAACCGACCGCGCCCGTCGTTGCTTAACTCTTTCGATCACATTGAATCGACGCGAGCCATTGGGCTACGGACGCTACCTTTTTTTACGTTAGACGCTTTTAAGAGTCACGAGATACCGTAACTTTAATATAAAAGGAGAAGGTGACTGACTGACTGACTGACATAATATCAACGTAGGGCCTAAACTATAAGGGTTAGAAACTTGAAATTTTGCACAGGGGTCCTTTTATAACGTAGGGGAGCACTAAGAAAGGATTTTTGAAAATTAACCCCCTAAGGGGATAAAACGGGGATGCAAAGTTAGTATGAAACTTTGCCGTTTTTGAAGTTAGTGAATGTCTAATTCCACGTGAGCGAAGCTGCTGGCGTCCACTAGTTTTATAACGTAAAATCTTTTAATATGACATCACACAAATTTAATTTATGATATTAAGTTACATTTTGACAGTTTATTTTAGTTTTAACACTTTGACATATGTACCTATTGACATATCTTTATTTTATTTTTATTTTTGTAAGTCGGAAATTGTTATTAGATTATTTGATTAGATTTTAATTTAATGATATTTGACATTGCTTATAATTATTGTTATGTATTAATTTTATTTTGACATGTAAGAATTTTAATATTAAATATAATGTAATTTAAGCAACACTAACAAATTAGGTTAGCCTGTAAGGTTGGTGATGTTTTGGATGGAATGATTAAATAAATAAATAAACTCACCATCAAGCGAAGCAGAGCCATTCTCCTTCTTATAATTAACGTTCTCGATAACGGTATTCTGTCTGCTCAACTCCGACCGTTCCTCCGAGACGGCCTTCGTGTACGGCGACCGTTTGATCGTACTGAACTTATTATCGCTATCGTCGTCGTCGTTCTCGTTCGAACTCGAATACGAGGCGTCGAACATGTCGTTCTCTAGAATGTTCTGTTTGATCATCGGCTCGCTCTGGGCCGTCTGTTGGTATTCGTCGTAGTTGATCGCGCTGAATGAACCCGGGTCCGTGTCTGTGCTGGGGCTGAGGTCGGTCGGGTCTATGATCGGTTCGTATTGTATCTGTGATGGGCTCTCGAGGCTCAGCTTTATCTTGTCTATGTTCTTCATTGGACTGAGTTTCTGAAAATAAAATTATCTAATTTAAGTTACACAGTACATAGTTACATGTACAGCTGGGTTTTATGTCACATGGGGGTAGTTCGCTGCGACCCATAGACTTCCCACTGCTGGGCACGGGTCTCCCCCACAGATATAGCTGCGGGAGGTCTAGATTACACAGTTTACATGTACAGCTGGGTTTTATGTCACATGGGGAGAGTTCGCTGCGATCCATAGACGTCCAACTGCTGGGCACGGGTCTCCCCACAGACATACCTGCGGGAGGTCTAGAGCATACTCCACCACGCTGCTCCAATGCGGATTGGTGGAAGGGTTAGTGGCCAACCCAGTGTCGAATGTTCTCAAGCCATCCGAAGGTCTTCGGCAAGGCTTAACGACTGTTTCCAGCATTTAATTGGCGAGAGTTATGATGACATATCGTCGGTATAAAAGTCAACTATCCAAAGTGTAATTTTGGCAGTTTTTACATGACATCAATATCTTGACACAACGCATACTGTGGCAAAATATTGTATATGTGGCATTTCAAATATAAATGTTATTATTACAAATCGGTTTTCGGCATAACTGAAAAAAGTAAAAATTCTACATAGGTAAACTAATCTATGTGAGATTAGTTTACTTAATTTACTGCCAAAATGACACTTTGGCTAGATGACTTTTGTACCGACGATATTTAGTTCTTTTTTAATTTCAGTTTTAAATATTAATCAAAATTCTAGTTTGATTCGCAATTAAATAATAAAATATACTGTAAAAAAAAATTTTTTCAAAAAGCTTTTACATTTTTTTTTTTTGTCATCGGAACCAAATATTTGTTGTCAAATTTCAGCTCGATAGCTTCAGTAGAAGTGGGTGAAATATTGATTGCAAGATTCCAGGACATACATACATACATACATTCATACGAGTGAAATTAAATAAAAGCTTTTAATAAAAATACTAAGCTAATCTTACTATTAAGTGTCGAAACTTTGTACCTACTATTTTGTCTAAATTTTGCAATACATTTAGCAGCAAGGGTTCCTGGATTCCTCCTTACCTGGTCTGTCCCGTCCTCTTGTTGCGTGTCGCTCGGCGAGACGGGCGCGGTACCGTGCCGACACTTTTTACTCTTTTGTCGAAATTTTGCAATTTATGTATTTAGCAGCAAGGGTTCCTGGATTCCTCCATACCTGGTCTGTCCCGTCCTCTTGTTGCGTGTCGCCCGGCGAGAGGGGCGCGGTACCGTGCCGACACTTTTTACTCTTTTGTCGAAATTTTGCAATTTATGTATTTAGCAGTAAGGGTTCCTGGATTCCTCTATACCTGGTCTGTCCCGTCCTCTTGCTGCGTGTCGCCCGGCGAGAGGGGCGCGGTACCGTGCCGACATTTTTACTCTTTTGTCGAAATTTTGCAATTTATGTATTTAGCAGTAAGGGTTGCTGGTTTCCTCTATACCTGGTCTGCCCCGTCCTCTTGTTGCGTGTCGCTCGGCGAGAGGGGCGCGGTACCGTGCCGACACTTTTTACTCTTTTGTCGAAATTTTGCAATTTATGTATTTAGCAGTAAGGATTGCTGGTTTACACTATACCTGGTCTACCCCGTCCTCTTGCTGCGTGTCGCCCGGCGAGAGGGGCGCGGGGGTGGGGGCGGGGGTGGGCGCGGGGGGCGGCAGCGCGCGCACGGGGTTGGCGCTGAACGCGTTGATGCGCGCCGCCAGCACCGAGCTGCGCGCCGGCTTCTCTGGGATCGAGTTCGACCTGATAACATGCTCATCTTACACTATACCTGGTCCGTCCCGTCCTCTTGCTGCGTGTCGCCCGGCGAGAGGGGCGCGGCGGGGGCGGGGGGCGTGGCGGGGGCGGGGGCGGGCGCGGGGGGCGGCAGCGCGCGCACGGGGTTGGGGCTGAACGCGTTGATGCGCGCCGCCAGCACCGAGCTGCGCGCCGGCTTCTCTGGGATCGAGTTCGACCTGAAAACAATGTCATTTTACCATATTAGACATTACACACTCTCTGGGATCGAGTTCGACCTGAAAACAATGTCATTTTACCATATTAGACATTACACACATTTACATTACTGATCAGTTGTAGCGTCCATGGCCCAATGGCTCGCGTCGATTATATATGATCGACATGGTGATGGCACAACTTTAGCGCCCCCATCGACCGCTGTTTCTTGTGGGGTGGTAGACCCTGAAACTTGCTGCAACGGCTAAGGACACATCGTGTGGAAGTCTGCATGCCTGAGAGTTCTTCGTAATGTTCTTGATGGCATGTTAAGTCTGTCAATCCGCACTTGGCCAGCGTGGTGGACTAAGCCCTCCCATTTTGAGAGGAGACCCGTGCCCAACAGTGGGCCAACGAAAGGTGGTGGTGGTGGTAGACCCTGCGCACCTGGCGGCCATCTGCCCCTGCGCGAGGTTCTGCTGGAACATGGCGCGCGCGGCGGCGGTGGAGGCGCCGATGAGCTGGCGCGCCTCCATCGACCGCTGTAGTCTCGTGCCCAACAGTGGGATTGAAAGTGTGATGGTGGTAGACCCTGCGCACCTGGCGGCCATCTGCCCCTGCGCGAGGTTCTGCTGGAACATGGCGCGCGCGGCGGCGGTGGAGGCGCCGATGAGCTGGCGCGCCTCCATCGACCGCTGTCTCCGGAGCGCCTCGCTGGCACTCACGCCGGCGTCGGCCGCCTCGGGGCTGGGGCTTCTGGAGAACACGTTCAGTAGGCCCAACAGTGGGACTGAAAGGGTTGCGGTGATGGTGGTAGACCCTGCTCACCTGGCGGCCATCTGCCCCTGCGCGAGGTTCTGCTGGAACATGGCGCGCGCGGCGGCGGTGGAGGCGCCGATGAGCTGGCGCGCCTCCATCGACCGCTGTCTCCGGAGCGCCTCGCTGGCACTCACGCCGGCGTCGGCCGCCTCGGGGCTGGGGCTTCTGGAGAACACGTTCAGTAGGCCCAACAGTGGGACTGAAAGGGTTGCGGTGATGGTGGTAGACCCTGCTCACCTGGCGGCCATCTGCCCCTGCGCCAGGTTCTGCTGGAACATGGCGCGCGCGGCGGCGGTGGAGGCGCCGATGAGCTGGCGCGCCTCCATCGACCGCTGTCTCCGGAGCGCCTCGCTGGCACTCACGCCGGCGTCGGCCGCCTCGGGGCTGGGGCTTCTGGAGAACACGTTCAGTTTTGGTTAGCTTATTTATTTTTAGGTGGTAGAGCCTATATCTATCTATATATATAAAAGGAGAAGGTGACTGACTGACTGACTGACATATCAACGCAGGGCTTAAACTATAAGGGCTAGAAACTTGAAATTTTGCACAGGGGTTCCTTTTATAACGTAGGGGAGCACTAAGAAAGGATTTTTGAAAATTCACCCCCTAAGGGGGTAAAACGGGGGTGCAAGGTAAGTATGAAACTTTGCCGTTCTTGATGTTATTCGAATGAAATTTAGTACCTATGAAGGTTTTTTATTGAGTTTCGAAAATCATCTCTTAAGGGGGGGTAAAAGGGGGGTGCAAAGTTAGTAGTTATAAAAGTTTTTCGTATATACCTACATTATTTCAATGAAATTTTGTATTTAGATTATGTTACGTCTAATTCCACGCGAGCGAAGCTGCGGGTCCACTAGTACTAACTATACAGAGTGTTACAAAATTACCTATACAGGATGTTACAAAACTCTACTCTACCCGTAAAGCCGAAAAGAGGTTAAATTGGGTGTTATAACGAGTCCATTCACAATATTTAAGAACCGTAGTAACGCTGTATAACATACCCCAAAAAAATAAAAATAAATTATTATTTTCACTGATGTGCAAACCCTATTTCAGTAAAATTAAAAAGTAAACTACGCCGAATGTACCTACATTTCTACCAAATTACGCGGAACGACACGTTGTATACACCAATCCGCATTGGTGCAGCGTGGTGGAGTATGCTCTAACCCTCCCGCAGCTGTCTGTGGGGGCGACCCGTGCCCAGCAGTGGGACGTCTATGGGTCGCAGCGAGAGAGCCTGTATGGAAACTAAATAGGTTTTATATGAAACCTATTTGGTCCCATTGTAGTAGAGTTAGCCCGGGGCAGTACCATTGCTCGCCACAATACCTAATACTATATCTACCGTGTAATAATTGTTTTTAAAGGAATTGTGGTTTGGTTGGAAAGCTGGTTTCCGGTTACACTTCTTTGGACCATCTTAGTGCTCAAGTAGCAACGCATCTATGCACTTGGAATGAGACTTGCTAACAATTACTAACTGGACTATTATTAACACCAATGGGACTAACCATCACTAACAATCCCTGCCCCAGTCCTCGTGCCCACTAATGACCAACTAACATATTAACTCTCTCTGCTAACTGGACAAACCAATCTAGTCCCTATTAGTCTTGTTCAGTTAGTCACGGTTGTCCTGAGCGGCAGCTGATGGATGATGCTGAAAGCAATTTTCTTATCTTACATGGAAAAAAAAATTAGGTTGTCCCTACCCTCCAAAATGAAAGGTGATAAAAAGTAATGATATTGGTAAAACCAATTAGTTTCGTTCAATGATAAAATCCACTCCTGATTATTCAGGAACTTTTAGACCAAGCATCTCGGAAGGCGATGCCAACAACACTATTCACAGCGCCTTGTGTAAAGTGTGATATTAAATTTCATATATTTTAGTAAGAATACAATCTAATATTCCAACACAAATATTACTTTTGTTCTTCTGCTTTAGCTCGTTTTGCCGCCTCGCGTTCATCTCTTCTTCTCACTTCTTCCTCTGCTTTTCTCTTTTCCTATAAAAAAAAATACCAAATGTTCAATTGAATTCTAGAAAAAAAAACATCCAAAAATTCCGCACATTAGCCAACTAATTGCTTGTAAATACAGTACATACAGCAAACAGAACAATGAGGAAGATGACTTTTTAAATAATTATTCACAATTTTTTAGCTTCAATAAAATCTTTATGTGATTAGAATACCAGCAGCGAAAAAATTATGTCGATATCATGAACGCTGATTTTTTTTTTAAATGTTTTAAGTTGAGACTTCCGAAAACTATTCGCTCGCGCTCGAGTAGCTGCTCTGACGTCATATCGCCGGTTACGGCGGCCGTTTATTGTGCGGGCGTGATATTCTCTCTCTTTATTATGTTCTATGATTTAATTAAGTGCTGTGTTAGTGTTTAAAGTTAGTTAGTTATTTAAAGAGTTTCTATCAAATAAAATGGAACCGGGATTTATACTACAGTCATTTGTTTGAAAAAATAGGGACCATATGAAGGTCACCCTTAGGCAAATTATTTGTCTGTCTACGTATAGTACAGTCATTTGGTATTTTTACCTGGATAGTTTTCCGGGAGTTTTGAAAATTGGCAATTTTATAGATTTTGACGCGCTCGTACCTAATTTCAATTTTGCCACCTCGTATCTTTGCCGCTCGCGCCGCCATATTGGAAAGATGGCGCCCAAAATCAGTTTTTTTTCCTTTCCGACGCATTTTACAGGAATAACATATCTATACAATATAATTGAATAGTAAATTTCCTACAATTTATGTCATAACCATTTTTTTCCTAAAATCTATAGTTTCGGCGTACGAGCGCCGTAAAGTGTAGTTAAACACGCGTTTCGGCAGAAATACTCATTTCCACACCACCATGAGGTAGAGAAAGCGGCGTTCATGGACTTCGGAGGGCACGTAAAGCCGTCGGTCCCGGATGTTTTCAATGCTGGAAACAGACGTTAAGCCTTGTCGAAGACCTTCGGTTGGCTTGAGAACATTCGACACTGGGATGGTCACTAACCCCTCCACCAATCCGCATTGGAGCAGCGTGGCAGAGTATGCTCTAGACCTCCCGCTACAGTGTCTGCGGGGGAGACCCGTGCCCAACAGTGGAACGTCTATGGGTCGCAGCGACATGCTTCACAACATCAGAATGTAAAGTTTAATATTACGTCGCTACCACTATATCGTATTGGGCAGCATGGTCCTGATCAAAGAGGACAATCTACCGCCTCTCAAGTGGCATCTTGGAAGAATCACGAAGGTGTTCCCAGGATCAGACGGAGTAAACCGTGTCGCTGAAATTCGCACAGCGACAGGAATCATTAGACGTTCCTTCTCGAAGATTTGTCCATTAGTGACGTCTGAAGAAGATGCTACAGTTGGAACCCGATAGTTCCAAGGCCAGGGGTGTATGTCGGCGCCAAAAGTGACTCCCAGCGCCATCTAGTTTGCGAAATGAAAACTACGATAGCGAAGTGGTCGCTGGAAGACCCCCCCCCCTCTCCGAAACCCGACCGGACACGTCACTTATTCGTTACCACTCGTTCTGTACACGTCGACATTTAAATTTTGTAAACGATAATATACGCAAATAAAATACATTAAAACACTAAAATCGCAATTTGGAAATAGACACTGAAACCCCCGTTCCTGAACATCAACTTTAATTAAGCAGAATAACACAATTCTGCTCTTCAAAAATTAGAAAATGATAAGAATAAGGATAATTCATTTGACATTGTTATTAGTTTATCAAAGTCCCCAGTACACACGATAGCGTGATTCAGTAATACAGTACAGCGCCATCTATCGATGGATTGACAGCATTAGTGCCTCTTACACAGCAGTCGAGCGTAGCTGCGGGCATTCACCAGTTTATTATAATAAATTCATTTTCACCTATTCAATCTTTAGGTTTTATATAAATAAATAAATAAATATCTTGGACATTTTCAAACACGGCCATCTGACCCCAAAGTAGGCGCGAGCCTGTACTATGGGTGGCAGAGACTGATATACATACATAGATATTTTTAAATACATACTTAAATAGATAATTTAACATCCAGACACAGAACACTTACAAGTGTGCGTCACACTTGGAAATCTATTTTGTTCCATAGAGAGCAATACTATTCCTATTTTGGGGAAGACACTGACTTCTGCACCACAGAACAAGCTAAAGCAGAGGGCAGGGCTCTAAGCACAAGTTGTACAGCATTATTACATTTATAATATGATATTATAATGTAACATTTAATTTAAGAATAGACACAAAATAATTTGTTACTAATACACGGGAAATAGAACGCCTACACTCACAAATGTACTACTACATCATGTACTAAACGGATTTAGAAATTTTTCACAGGATAATATAAATAAGGAACTTGGCTATGTCGGTTTATTTTTTTCTTAATTTGCGTTTTATTTGGGTTTCTCGACGTCTGAAAACGATCATTTTTATCGGTAAATTTTATCGTTTTTGAAGCTTCATAACTTCTATGGTAATTAATTTATTTTAAAAAACAATACATACCGACATGGCAGTCGTAGACATGTATTGATTTCCAAAAAATATTTGCTCTAATGTTAATATCCAGGGAGGAAACAGAAAAATACATTTGTATGGGCTCCGATTTCCTCTTAATGGCGAGAGCGGCGAGCGATCTGACGTCAGAGGCTTTTCGGTCAAGCGTGATCTTGATTTAAGAACTCGTAACTTTAAAAATTTGTATAAAATACATTTCTTAAGATATTGCAAAAAAAAATCACCATTCGTTTTTGGACCTCTAATTTTATTATTCTAGATTATAAAAAAAATATGCTCATCTTCCTAATTATGTACACACAGGTGTTATCATTTAATTAATTCAATTTAACTCAAATTAACAATTATGCACAGAATAGGTATTCTGCTGCTATTCTGTGCATGATTATTAATTTGAGTTAAATTGAATCAAGTAAATGATCAGACATCTGCATTTTCCTTATCCCGTACGACTGTCATTGTAATGCATATATGACACACTATCTAAGCCTATATATGCTTATATTAATAATTAATAATATTAAGGAAATACAATTTTTCTTTTATATGATGAGTTATCTCATTTGGTACACACCTCCTCTCGTCTTTTCCTCTCCGCTTCGACTCTCTTCTTCTCCTCCTGTTCTTCTTTCAACCAGAACTGATCTCGCTCCTTCGAATTTATTTCTTGTACTGAAAACAATGCGTGAAAATTATTATCAGTGAAATAACATGTAATAATATTTCTTGGTGATTATATTGATGGTCTTGAAAATGCAATAGTGATTTGAATCCTTTAAAAATAACTGTCATGATTTATCTTAGTACTTAAACGCAAGATAGCCAAAAAAAGCAGAGCATTTGTATACCTCAATGATATATAATGGTATCTATATATATAAAAGGAGAAGGTGACTGACTGACTGACTGACTGACATATCAACGCAGGGCCTAAACTATAAGGGCTAGAAACTTGAAATTTTGCACAGGGGTTCCTTTTATAACGTAGGGGAGCACTAAGAAAGGATTTTTGAAAATTCACCCCCTAAGGGGGTAAAACGGGGGTGCAAAGTTAGTATGAAACTTTGCCGTTTTTGAAGTTAGTGAATGTCTAATTCCACGCGAGCGAAGCTGCGGGCGTCCACTAGTATGATATAAATAATTAATAATTAACTGTACACTGAATTTAACGTAATTTTCCTGACCATACCTCTCCGCAAACTATGTTTCCTGTTCCTTATATCCTCTTGAACCTTTCCTGAAATTGTTTCAGCTAAACGCTGTGTAGACATTTTGAATACATTTCTATAGCTTCTACACAATTGGACTATGACGTAAACGACTATCGTTTTAAGACCACGCAGGTGACAAGAAGTGACCGGTCGATGATTCGCGAGTAAATCTTTTAACAATATAAAGCACAAGCGCGTACAAATCGAGACGCACAGTGCTATGCGCCAAGTTTCAGCCAAATCTGATGATAAAATATACCGATGACGATAAAAAAATAAGTAGGTACATAATAGAACTCTAAAAACGCCTATTTTACACTAGGGTCTGTGGTTACAATGGATTTCCACTTATCACCATCCTGATATAATTTTTAAATAACACAAAAATTTAAAGTATTGTAATAAAAAATATGAGAGTGCATTTACAACGACGATTACTCAGCATTATTAAGGTTTATAAATAATAACGCATAATATAATAATAAAATAATAACGCATGTTAATGCAATGTATATTAATATCACAGTTTAAAAATAATATAACATGAAAAAGAGATATCTTATGAAATAGGAGAAAACCAATGGACTATACCTAATAATAAATATAAGAAATAAATATGAACACAGAATCAGTGTAACAAGTGTAGTAATAGTAGCTATAGGAGTAGGAGTATCAGCACAATATTAATTTATTTATTTTATTTTAATTTTCATGTCACCTTATAGGCTAACATATTCTACTAGTACTCTAGATTGTTTTTTGAACAGGGACTTGGCGCGTTTTTAAAATTAAGTTCGGAATGGATGTTAACACTTGTGTTTACAATCTGCATTAACACACAATGCCAAGCTCGACTCCTGCCGTCGTCAGAGTGCATTGTTTCAACGCCAACGTCTTGTTCAATAGATCGAAGACCTTTTTAATGGATACGGTTTGGCCCTTGCATTGACAAAGAACTGCAGTTATGACGTATTTAAAATAGTGGACACACGCAGCTTCGCTCGCGTGGAATTAGACATAACAATAGTTTCGTTTACACCTAGTAATATTATATAGCCGATGTCACTCAGTGAAGATGCAGCTTTCTAATGGTGAAAGAATTTTTGAAATCGGTCCAGTAGTTTTTGTGTGAAAACGTTACAAACACATTTTTCCTCTATAATATTAGTATAGAAGTATAGATCACTAAAACTACATACCTAAACTTAGCCTAGCTTATAAAAGGCGGTTCAAAAGAAAGCTCTCGTATTAAGACGGTGGTCGATAATGGAAATACCGTTTTATTAAAAAGCTCATCGCCTCGCTCATCATAAAAATATTAGTTACAATTACACCCACTAGGTTTATTACGACGCCTGAACCAGTGGCGAGAGTCAGTAGCAATATGGATTAATACCAAAAAACATTGCTTTTTGCGTTACTTATTCGCTGTCGACTGAGAAGACAAAAGCGATGCTGGGTGTCACTGATGTATCAGTCAGCCTTTGCATCAAGACAACCGGTCAGTTTAATACATCGCTTAACACTCGCTCATATACTATATGGGCTTTTAAGCTCGCAAGAGTTGCGTGTGTGGCAAAAGGCGCCGCCTAGACGCACTTCGAAAAACGAGCTTGTACGCTCGTAAAAAACGCTAGTCTGATCGTTGGGTATACACGTCCGATTTTTCTCTCCGATAGTCGGACCCGATAGTCTGATCAGACATTCGTGCTATACATTTTTTCGACGTCCGATCCGACTATCGGATCGTATGTGTATTACGTATTCAAACAAATGTATGGCACGAGTGCCTTCCGATTGTATGATCAGACTATCGGATCCGACAATCGGAGAGAAAAATCGGACGTGTATTCCCAGCGGAAAGCGCACACTCTGTCGAGACGAGCACGTACTTCGAAAAAAGAGCTTGTACGCTCGTATAAAACCCTTATCTGAAAGCGCACACTCTGTCGAGTCGAGCAAGTACATCAAAAAACGAGCTTGTACGCTCGTATAAAACGCTAGTGTGAAAGCGCACACTATCGAGTCGAGCACGTACCCGGATTGACCTTCTGGTAGGCGGTCCCCACGGGCCCGCTCGGCGGCAGGTCCTCCACCCGCGACTTGACGCCGAACGCCGAGCCCGCCTTCACCGCCTTCTCCACCAGCACCCGCTCGTCCAAGTCGTCTTCGGTGCGCGCGTGCATCGTCATGTGGAAGCCGGGGAACAGCTGGGCGACATGCTTCACGTGGTTCGCGCACGTGCCCTTGCGGACCGTTGGCGCGCCTTCGCCCTGGCAATATTTATTTGACAGTTGAAGCTACAATCCATAGACGATCTACTGCTGGCTACAGGACTAGTCCACAGACACAGCTAACAGCAGCAAGAGGTCTAAAGATTATTCCACCACGCTGACACAGCTGCAAGAGGTCTAAAGATTATTCCACCACGCTCCAATGCGGATTGGTGGAGGAGTTAGTGGCCAACCCAATGTTGAATGTTCTCAAGCCACCTGAATGTCTTCGTAAATAATACATTAATTACTTCAACAACTGATCACAATAATAAAAAGGAAAATCATTACATTTTTATAGTAGTTACATAAGGTTTTTTTATTATGTAATTGATTCCATTATTGGTAATGACAAAAGAAGTTTAAGATGTAAAATTTTACCACTATAAAAAAAATTAAATGTCAATACAGTTTTCACACTGTTAATTTTTTTAATTCATGACAGAAATATCTTTGGGAGTCATTTACGAATTTGTTAACAGAATAGTAACACTTTTCTACTAGCTATGAGTGTACCTACTGCTGTTTTAAATGCTGTGAGTGGTATATCTTTGAATTCAGTAGGCAACTTATTATAGATTTTGACTGCTATTGAGTAACAATTTTTACTTAACTCTCTGTTTTTGTACAGTGTACTATTATAACTGTTTTGGAAATCTTCCTTTATTATTTGGATGCATTTATCCTTTAGTTTTGAATAATTATTGGTGTGGCTGTACAAAATAAAATCAGTACATATGGTTTGCAAAGCAAATTACCATTCAATAAAGACTATTAATATCCGTTATTTGACTTTTTGAGATCTATTGCTGGCTATTTGAATAAAGGTATTACAAACAAGGTTAGGTATGACAACTCCAGCTTAATTAAGTACTTATATTACTTAGATACTTAACAGAACACAAAAATGTGTAACTTAAAAAGGTAGTAGCAGCATTTATCATTGGCATTAGGAAAAAAAGAGGCGTCACATCATTTTACATTAACAAATACCCTTAAAAAAGATAAAAACACAAAGATAACACCAGAATACCAACACCATAATGGCTATATGACTTATCTCTGCTTATCACATCATTATCCGAAACATTCTACTTGCCTGCCAGTTGATAAGCACGTATTTAGATATGCTGCTGTTAGGAATCTCCAGTTTGAGGAAGGCATATTGTATCTTGCCACTGTTCAGGTCATCTATGAGCTCCATTAGCCCACCATCTCCTTTGCTCACAAATTTCAAGTCATTTGTCAAACCATCATATCCAAAGAGAGCCCTGAATGAAAAAAAAAACATTACTCTAAGATAATTTGCATATCACTTAGTTATAATATAAGTAAACAAATAATAATCTTTATTTGATATACAATTCATACATAATACTTAAGTCCTGATCCTATGTGGACCTGTATATTTAAAGTATTACCACGTATTACTATATTTATGTCTTTAATCAAAATAATAAATAAATCAATCAGTAACAATAAAATCAATCAGAATGTAATATTGATTTTAAAGATGGGACAAAGAACTGTATTTAACTTTTGTTAGATCTGCACTAAATTATTAATTAATTGTCCGATTTTACAGCAAATATCAGATTCTTTGCCACTAAAGTGTCGTATGTATGGTAAAAGATTACCATAAAGACTTCCACATTTTAAAGGTTATTGACAGCAGAGAGACATTATGACTGTAATAATATAAAACATTAGTAATTTAAGATTCATCAAATTGAACACAAATTAGATGACAAATATGCAAATATCTTTATGTTACATAGAATCTTTATGAAGATTCTGAAATACAATTTATATTCCTAGTCATTGGTGGGTGCGGCTTTGATTTGACCCTGCACCCTTAAAGATCAAATGTAAGACATTACTAATACTACTTCTAACAGTCACTTAGAATGCATTTACACATTTCTATTTACATTTAACACAACTAGTAATTTCCTAAAGGTTGTTAGATAAATGAAAACGCATTACAATCTTAACTTTTATTTTAATGTGTTATTGTCATACAAAAATGGCATAAGAAGGTTTGTTAATCTGATTGCTCTTGTGCACTAAAAAGCTGACAACAAAACAGGTTTATTAAGATGAGTCATCTTATTAAACCTGTTAACTTAACTAAATGATAGAGGCATTTAATCCTCTGTTATTTAAGCTCTGTATAAAATATACACACAAAATATATACACAGTCTGATTACAATGAGATTCTTTTCCTTTTTTAAACCCCTTTTGTACTTGTTTTTGTACTTTAACATTTTTACTTTTTATTATGAAAATTTAATATTTAGTTGATGCAACCACTGAGTTGTTGAGAAAGTAACACATTAATTGCACTACCAAGGTTTAAATATAAATAGAAAATTAAATACATCGATCCACAAAAAGTGTATTAATTGGTGAAGTAGACTGAACGTTTTTTAACGCGAACTAATTTTGTCGGTGAACTCCGGATGCTTAGCAATCATTATAACCAATATTATAATTTCAAAAGCCACGACTATATATTTAATTCCTGCCACAAGTAGGTCGCCAAGTAAAGGTTTGATGTACATACCAGTTAGTATCAGTTTTTTCATCTAAAACATCTTTCCACGCGGCAACCATTGCCTCTTTGTGCTTGTCCAGATTTATAGCCATTTTACATTAAATATTTGCATGGAGCCGAACTAATTAAACACAGATTTTTTAATAAAATGGTAAAAACCGATGCACAAACTGACTCACAACAATCCTTGTCATAGACTAATTATAATTTTTGAACTTTGAAGAGTTCATTCAACCACTCAGCTGTCAAATCATTAAAAATACAGGCTTTGTCTATGGCATGCACACAAAGATCACACTGACGTGACGACGACGACGGTTCAACCACAGATTTATAAGTATAGTACATACTACGTGGTTAGACTATATTTATTACCTACATTGCACAGCCTGTTGAAATTTTAAATATTTTGTAGTCAATATTTGTAATATTAATTTTTCTATTAAATAATTCAGTGGAAAAATAATTCAGTAAAACCCTAGGGACCTACCTTATTATCTAGGTAGGTATCCTTTCATGTTTACACGAATAAATTGTTTTCACATCATTCTTGGACAAACAATTCAACAACAAACAATTTTATTGAAAAACAATTTTATATAAACGTATTCAAATGTAGGTATGTAATTTATATATGAAACGTTTCTTGCAAAATATGACTGAGTTGAGATTTAAAAAAAGTTCAAATTGCTAAGTTTCGTCTAAATCGTCTACGGATACGATAGATATTTTTGAAATACACATTTTTGAGTTCAAACTCGTTATTATAATGCCCCTGATATAAAGGTGTTTTAAAGTATAGATTACCATTATGACAATCCAATTTTTTTCCGGAAATTAAAGTAGTTAGCTTGTAACCAAAGCGGGAGTTTAGATACCTAACAACTTCTTTAAAGTTACATGCAAATCCGTCCACGAGTTTTAATGTACAGAAAAAATAAGTCTTTACTTTTTTTATACATTTATTTAAATAAATAACGGTGTTGTGCAGACACACACTTTGATGTTTTTCCCTGTTCTCGATGTCACTGCATTTTAGTTGTCATGTCACTTAGCGCTGGTCCCGAGCGACAAAGCCAATATTTTTTAAATCGTTAACATGCAGTTGTGACAGTATAGTTTAATTCAGTTTAAGTTTTTTAAACTAATAATGTAAACGTTGTAACCTGGGCTTGATTTCATTCTATTTATGTTTATCTAAAACTTCCAAATATGAAAATTATATAATCATTTAAATTGTGATCCTTCGAGCCGGATCCGATTGAATTTAAAAGTCTTGCCAACTAATTCAGTCACGTAGACTCACTATGGTAATAGAATAGAAATTAATGCAATAAACATTCAATGTGAAGGTTAAGCTAGTAAATATTAAGTTTATTCAAATCAACTTTCCCCCGTATTGCAATCGTTACCATATTTTGTTATTTAAGATATTTAGTCGTGCGATGCGCGCGCATGTAAACTTTCCAACGCATGCTCTTTTCGTGTAACTTTTATTCAGCTTCATTTGAATCGTAGTACGGTTTACTCTATTAGCCGCAAATGTTCATAGTTGCGAGTCGCGGCCTCGGACAAACATCTTGCCGCGTAAACGCGATAACTTTGTGAGGTAAACAAAATATCATGGTTTGTTTACTTGCATTATAAGTATAAATAAGTGAATAAAATATAAACGATAATGTGGGTGGATGTAAATGGACGGGAAAGACAAAACTATTTGACACAAACGAATGGATCTTTCATTCCTGGGTAAGTGAATTAAAAAAACCTAGAGGTTGATTAATGCTGACGACATTGTTTTTATTACTCTTTGCTATGCCAGGGATAATAAAAAAGTTACTACAGGTACCTTAGGTACCTATGATGGTTAGTTCTTTCCTTTATTAATCTTATGGTAACAACTCGTAATCATTCAAATTTATTAAAAAGTTTATTCATTATATTAAACTTTTATTATAAGTCATCAAAAATTTTATAAATAAGTATCTACATCTGGTGCGTTGAAACGATTAATTTATTTAGGTACTCTTATTTGTAATTTCATACAATAAGCGGACGAAACCGAATTACATATTATTTATTATTCTACTTGACTCTTGGCGAAGTAGAATAATTGAAAGCAAAAAAATCATAATACGTACATAATATATTTTTTAATAGTAGTATGTAAGTATCTACAATGTGGTAAATTTTCTCACGCAAAGTTGAATCGGTTATTTTTTCTTGTGAATTTACATAACACCAAGGCGATTTAGCGTTTTATATTTTGAATTTAATTGATATTAATATATAGTATTCATCAGTATCACGTGGTATCACTAACAACAGATGAGGTAAGTAAATACCAAATTATTTAATTAAATAGGTTTAAATACGACACATACCTACATTATTGTCATTAGATACAGGTAATTTATACATATTGTATTTCAAATTATATCATTAGATAAGTACTTGTTAATATGATCTCACTTGCTTTTGCCTGCAGCCCCACCCGCGATTATAAACGCATATTTTTATGATCAGTATAAAATTAGGTGATAGAAAAAAAAGTACCTATCCATGTCCATTTTCTATGCACCTTCTATCTTTGTACCAAGTTCAATCGAAATCTGTTTAGTAGTTTTTACGCGATTGAGCACCATCACCAAACATGCAATTTGATAGTTTGTGTAGATATACTTATACGGAATTACCGTTTAATAAATTCAAATAATTTCAGAACACAACACAACGACCACAACAACCTTGGCGTAACAAATCGTAACAGTTGGATATTATCATCGCTTTGCTCCACCGCAATCTTTATTTGAATGGAGTGATGTCAACTCGTTCCATTAGTTCCTGAAAGGTGGACAAATTGTTATTGCTGTCCTTTTCCATGTTACAAACGAAATGGAAATGATTTTATGGCATTAACGACTATGTAGGAAGCTTTGATTATAAGGTAGGTAGGTAGCTAGATCTAGAAATTGTCGCCGATTGCGGGCTTATTATCTTCCTACACTTAAAGGATAAACGAGTACCTAGATATACAATAGTTTAACCACTTGATTTAGCTCTAACTGTTTGCAATATTAGAGTAGGTAATATTTACTTCAATGTGTATAAAGTATTTATTTTAGCAAATTTAGGACTCACAGCTTTTCATTTAATTTCGTGTTGATGCGGTAGGTATGAGCCATAGATTATTAAATCTATGGTATGAGCGGTGTTTTATTTATTTGAGTTAGGCAACTAGTTCCTAACAACATTTCACAAATTATTTTACGAATTAATTACATTAATGGTGTTATGTAGGTACCTACTTCAATGAAAAGGACAACTTACGTAGAGAACATAATAATAATTATGCATGTAATTATAAATGTTAATTTCTGTCATTTTCCAAGTACCTAGACTAGACAACAGACTCAGTGCAGCACATGATCATAACACATTGACTTAAGAAATACGAGTACATAAGACATCGCTTGGATTCGCGATTCGATTATTAAATCGAATCGCAATCCAGCTAAAATTATTTAGAGGTACGAGTTTGGTAACAAAAGCAAGGGGTGAGGCTAGCAATCCCGGAAATAACATTTCCCGCCGCGTCGTGACTGAGTGATAGGGAAATGAATGGGAAAATCGCTATAGGCTGTAGATGCCTTATTGGCTGGGTATTAGTTCTCGGATTAAGAACGTTTTACCACATGAGTTCCATGCTTACCTGCTTTACTCTATTTCGTTAGTCAATTGTTAATCGATTTTTTTCTTGTGAATATAGTATTGTGATACAGACGAAAATATTATGTATGGCTAGAAGAATACAATAAGCGAGAACTAACTATCTTATCCCGACCCAACTTTCATATTAAAAACGACTGAGAAGGTAAAAGTTTTTACTTAATTACTTTTGACACAGTATGCGCAAGCGCACGATGTAACTTTTCATATCTGGAGTTGGTCTTAAAATATGCAGGTCCAAATTACGTAAGTACCTATTGCGGATATACTTAGCTTAACATCATCGAAAAGGCAACGAGGACAGAATCTGAAATAAAAATCCTTTTCATTATAATTTATGTGTGCGAACCAAGTTGTGATTTTCAACCTACTAAAACCCCATTCCTTCGAACTTCATCGGGCTTCGAATTCCTCGGTGATTGTCTCGTGGAAGACTCCGGGAATTCTCTCGTAGGTCCCCGCGTTTGCAGTGAAAGCGATGGGCTCGGATTTAAACTGCAAACAATAGTCGGCCGTTCATCTGTAATACAGTGAAAACTTACTTCAAATCTCTCGATTGTTCTCACGAGCTCGATTCGCTTCGATTCTCCCGCGCCTACTGGCTGGCCATGACAGGAATGTTCTAGTACGAGGGAATATCGCCCTTATTGCTTCATAACCAATGGTGGATAGTTACACATTAAAGATCAATGCTGTCGCAAAGGTTATAATCTATTGTTCGTGTCACAGAACGCGGTAATTGACATAACGCGGTGGGATCTTGGGCTATAATGGAACGTTTTGCATTGATGAGCCAAGCCAAGTACACTCTGTAAGATTTCGTAAAACAGCAGTTCCATTACAATATTTTTTAGGTGGTAGAACCGCCGCACCCCTATCCCTGTGACTTCAGCTAAATGATGTTCCGGTCTGGTTCCGGTCCAGTTTTCTGGTTGGAAAGTGGTGGTTACCGATCACACTTAAGTGACTTCTCAGTCCTCATGTGTTCAATGGGTAACAAATGCGTTCCTATCAGATCATACTTAGTGGATTATCTACTACTCATCATTAAAGATATACGAAGTGTAAAGTGCACCTTTTATTTAGTATCGCGTCAGTACGTGACGTACTTATTAGTATACTACTTGATGAATCAATGGTTCAAATGCACTAAACTTATTACAATATGTACAACGAGACAATTTGGGTTGGCATTATGCATTACGTTCCTCCCACCTAATATTCATAGTCTATACATGATAAATTGCTACAAAAGACTGTTCATACCATTCCTACGAGCTTTGCCCAAAGCACGTCGAGCAGTGTTTGCTCTTGTTGAATATCTCATGGCGGTGCCTGACGGAGCGAGCCTTGAATTTTACAGTCAGCGTAACCTTGAGGAATTCCGACAATCGATTAACTCGTCCCATGAAAGTTTTAAGAAGCTATGAAACTAAAGCAGTTCATCATGCTTACGAAATTGAATCTGAATATCGATCGATGTATACTTACCTAATTATGATTTGGAAGAAAAAAGTTCACTTTACTGAGTAATTATTATTTGACGGGAGAAGTGTGGGTTAAGCCTATAAGCCAGTTCAACTACAGAATACTTTGCTGCAACCAAAAGAATATATATTGTATATACTTAGTAGGGTTAAAGGGTAGATCTTGTATGTAGATTCAAAATATTGAAGACGGTTTCAGACAAATACTAAGTAGCTTCTCGTAATTTTAGTTTACAAGTTGATTTGTATCGCTTACCGTATCTATCAGCAATTTATCCCAGACAAAAATAATGCCATAAATTTGTAATGCTTAGAAAGAACAAATTTGTTTAAAGTCAGTCACAGTTGTCATGGGCGGCAGTGGATGGGTGGTGCTGCAAGCTCGATTGCTACTTATCTTAAATCCATAAAAAAACACTATCAGTGAACTCATGAACTAGAATCGTTAAATCAATATCTAATTCAAGCTTCGATGGCAGTTAATTTGGTACCCTTGCGTTCATTCAATAAAGATAGATGGAAACTTGAATTATGGTCATACGTTCATATCTAATATATTGGCGCGATGCCCAGGATGTTCTATAGTGGAAAATAATGGGTGTTCACTGTAGAGTCACAATAATTATTCAATCACAATAAAGTCATATTTATTTACCAGTATTTTGGTGGATGAATGGGATATTATATTACTGTCGCGTTGCAATCTTTCCAAGTCGAAATTCGCCAGTGCAGTGGATTATGGCCCTTCTACAGACTATCCCTTCTTCAAAAGGATTCGGTCAATGCACCTACCGTAAATTAAGTATCAGCCGAATGAACGTAATAAGTCTTATCCTTCCTAAGACTTCTTTACTTACTTATGTTCTTGAGTTTCGGTGTTTTAATGTATCGTCTCGTGCTTGCATTACGACAGACAACAAAGTAAAATAACTACTAATTAAAAAGCTTATTGAGATTGTCTGGTTAATAGAGAATGCTTTATGCTTTTAGCTAAGCTTTGTACCTATCCTGTACATTTTGTAATGTGGTTCAATAAAGATAGATAAAAATGTTGTATTTTCCTATCTTTGACTATTACCTATTACCTACATACCTATTTACATTACCTAATCACGCAAATCGCAATCATGTCATCAATAAAACACCTTCAGGCCCTGCGATCTAATTTCAGATAGGATCTATTTCTGAGGCGGTTCTATTTTCCTGACAGATATCGCATTTCCCGCGTATTTGCACCAAGTAGATTTAACAATCTCATAAGGTTATGGCGTTATCATCGCAGGGCGGCCGGTGCCAGGCACAGTTGCCTGCTAACTCTACTTAGTAACCTTACATTTATTATAGGCTTGCTTCGTATTGAGCTGTATAGCGTTGGGTCACGTTAAATATCTAGTAATGGCTAATGTAGGTTTCACAATCTGAGAACATCGAAAACGAATCATCTATCCTCTATCCTCTTGGAAAATGGGATTGCTTCATGGCATTTATCTTCATCATCTTCTATCTTCCTTTCAAAGCCTACTACTGAACATAGGCCTCTCCTAATCGACGCCACTCCGCCAGTAGGTTCTCACATACAACAACACAGTCATTCAATAAAGGTCTTATTGACTTGTCCAAGACATAGGTTTCTCACACTATATTTATTTATTTGCATTTATGTACACAAAGGATAGCAAGAACAGTACTATAAACTTATAACACATGTCATGTGCAAAAGTAGGTATCGCTTCCCTAAGACATATCTTCCAGCGTACCAGCGACTGGGGACACAAGAGTGCCGAGTGTACACTGCACACCATGCAACAAAGTATTTATTTGTATTATTATTTATTTTTATTGAACGACAATGCTGCGTCTACGTCCCACTGCTGGGCACACGTCTCCCCCACAGACACTGCAGGAGGTCTAGAGCATATTCCACCACGCTGCTCCAATGCGGATTGGTGGAGGGGTTAGTGGCCAACTCAGTGTCGAATGTTCTCAAGCCACCAGGAGGTCATCGACAAGGCTTAACGACTGTTTCCAGCATTGAATGAAAACAACCGGGACCGACGGCTTTACGTGCCCTCCGAAGCACGGTAGCTTCCATTAAGTTTTGCCACTAGCGGTCACTCATCTACAAACCGACCGCGCCCGTCGTTGCTTAACTCTTTCGATCACATTGAATCGACGCGAGCCATTGGGCTATGGACGCTACATCGGCGACATTCGGTCGCCTGATTCTGACGTCTGCTGCTACAAATCTTCTCGATTTCGTTATTAGTGTTATCGATGAAAGCTTTGTATAGAATGTGGTCAACATTTTATACAAAACATTCGCAATTGCTATATATTGAGCCGCTAAGCGTGTTTCGCTCCTACACGGCCGGTCACCTATTTAAAACGGTTTTATTTATTAAGTAGGCCGCGTGTTCGTGATTTCAACCCGTTTGTAAGTATTTTGCCAACTTCTTGTTTTAGCGGCATGAATTGTAGCTTAGATTATGTTCTGGGTTGTATCGCAATATGATGCCTACCCAGGTGCAAAATGCCGCCCTACGTGATTTATTATCCCCTAATTGGGGATGTCGGGAGCGTTATTCGTCGTTATCTCTCTGATTTAATATGTCGCCTGATTTGGATACACGACCGAGCCAAGTTCGAGTAAGAATACGGCGACCACGATGATATGTATGTGTTACACGGAGTACTTTTACAATTACATATTTTATATACCTTTCCCCGCGTGTCAAATCGTTTTCCGTGCAGAATTACCTCTAACATCCAGGGATGTTTTAAAATATAATTAGTAATCCTAATGGCAAGCTACCAAAGATTACCTATCACTGAACAAAATCTAGCTTCACCCGCAGTCATAAACCGAGATAGCCATCAATCGATTAAGAATCGATCGATACTTAATTATCGATTAAAAATCGAACGATAATTTCAGTGTTTTGTCCATTTCACGGAAACCGTGCAATTTTCCGGGATAAAAAGTATCCTAGGTCCAGTCCCTAAAATAATGCAAAACACGTCGATCCATCATTCCTATGTAGGAGATATTTATGTGAGCGCATAACTGTAAATAGTAAGGTTTACCGACATACCTTACTGAATCGTTGTTATTTTGATGAAAACATTCCGGTGCCGAACTTGGGGCAAATACTTACATTTATTATTAAAAGCTTTTACTTAACTTCACTCGTACGTATGTATTCATTCATGTATGTCCTGGAATCTTGCAATCAATATTTCACCCACTTCCACTGAAGCTATCGAGCTGACATTTGGCACACATATTAGGTTCCGATGACAATGCAATAATATGGTACTGTCAAACTGATCTGATGATGGAGCCGGAAGATATTAACTGGAACTTCATGATGGAATATCGTATCATAGTCATGTTTGCACTTGTGGTAAAGTCTTGTAATGAACTTTGACCACGATTAGGTTTCAAGGTCAAGTTATAAAAGCTTTTTAAAAAAAAATTTTTTTTACAGTATAGTTATTTACTTATATCTTTTCCTCTGTTCATTGTTATTATTTAGATCGTTTATTTATTATTTTTTACCGCTTTGCTCTCTGGTGCGAACAAAATTCCTTGATATAGTTATATTATTATATTCCAACAGTCTTGATTTAGGTTACAGTGTTCATTAATTCCTTGCTGCGTTTAGACATCGAAGTAGGACAGTGTAAGTGTCAGACGCATCTATCGTAAGGATGTTTTGTGAAAAACAGCGTCTTTCCAGTACCTACGATACACGCTCGAATCCTCCATTTATTTTGGAAAAATATGTAGTATATCGAGAGATATATACAGGGTGTAATCGTTAAGTGTGCACAGGCGATTATTCCGTAACTATTACAGATATCAAAAAACTTTAAACCGATTTCGAAAGTACTTCACCTAATGAGCAAAATGACAATAATAACTTATTTAAAATAAAACGAGAAATATCCAAAAAATTTACATTAAACTCTCCCATACATTTAGTATGAACTCGCATTATTGGTCAATTGACAATCCTCGCCAAACTACTGAAGTTAGAGCTCAGGTGTGATTTTCAATTAATGTGTGGTGGTATTCTTGGAGATCGGATCATTGGGCCATATTTTTACAGTGGCACCTTAACTGGACAGAGATATTTCACCTTTGTACAAAACGATATGCTAATCTCTTAGACCAATTCAAGACGATGAAAGAAGGTCGATAATTTTTCAACAGGATGGAGCACCTGCACATGATACAAATGTTGTAATCAATTTCTTACGAAACAATTTGAATGGCTTAATAGCCAATAATAGTCCATCCATCCATCCATCCATCCATCCATCAGCCTTTTCGTCGCCACTCCTCCCGATCCTGCGCCCTCTGAATCCAACGGTTTCCCGCTGTCTTCTTCAGGTCGTCAGTCCACCTCGTCGGGGGGCGGCCAATACTTCGTTTTCCGAGACTAGTGCCAATAATACTGCAAAAGTTCATTTAGAAACTGCAAATAGAGCTCGTCATTGTATTGCACAAGGAGGACGTCACTTCGAACATCTGCTTTGAATACAAAATAAGAAATAAAATGTATGGGAGTGTTTGATGTAAAATTTTTGGATATTTCTCGTTTAATTTAAAAAAAGTTATTATTGTCATTTTACTCATTAGGTAAAGTACTTTCGATATCAGTTTAAAGTTTTTTGATATCTATAATATTTACGGAATAATCGCCTGTGCACACTTAACGATTACACCCTGTAGATCGATAGAGAGGTAAAAGCGTGGAATAGATCACATGGGCAATTGCATAACTTATTGGTAACTTACCCCTATTATGTTTGACAGCTACTACTGGTTAAGTTTTCCTAGTGACCGGTGTTTCCTATGGATTTGAATTTTTTTGTCACTGTTCATGGAATGATCTGTCAATAGTACCTACCTATCATCAAGTTTCGCAATATACCACGTGATAGATACATACAGACTACAGCAGACGCCGCCGTCCACGAATTCAAGAAAGCAGCAGTCGAAGAGACGAGTGTGTCCAACGTAAGGACTGTGAAGAAGATATCATGCATGAGGTGAATGCACCACCATACTTACCACCTAATAGATACCACTGCGTTGTTAGAAAGCGAAGTAGTTTTTCAAAACAACTCGTCACAAACAATAGCATCGCGTAACTACATGCGTGGGAGTTCCGCATTTTGCTTCATACGATCATAGCGTCCATGGCCGCTGGGTAATTTTGATCAACGAGTAAACGATGCTTCTAATGTTCCTGCTTATTCTCGCGGTAACCGTTGACGGGTTCGACCACTACAAAAGGTGTCTGCTGCATCAAGGAAAATGTGAGTGATTTTTTTTCGTATTCTATTATTTAACTACTACTTACATACGACGTCTGCATACCTCACAAATAGGTACGATATTTCTTTAGCTAACAAAAAGCTTAATATGGGTATTGATTCAAATGCAAGTTTAATGTGGGTGCATCATTTTCTAACAAGTAAAATTAATCAGGATACATTTACGAGGACACAGTACCGGGTAGACTATGGCTGTAACCAATTGAAATGAAAACTAAAAAACAGTGAAAAGGTCTGATGGATGAATGGAATCAGGATAATGATTGTTCATTATCCTGTATTTGTACAGTAGGTAATTTGGGAGCCTACTTAACATATTGGCTCTGCAAAAATTTCTCGTGCGGACACGCAACCAGCTTAATATAAAACAACTTACTAAAATAGGTTCCCGTCATGTGAAATACCATCTGTTAAGTAGGTGGTAGACTATTATTCTTTCATACTCCCATAATACACAGATTGTTAACTTTAATCTAGAATGGAACAGCTGTTAATAATTTATCGACTCGCTTGCAGGTGTGACCCACTGCCCGCGCAATTTGTACCCTTACCACACGCGGTGCGACCGCGACACACTGTCGCAACGAACGTGCGACATGCCGGATGTCTACAGTCTAGGTAAAGGTCATTTCTGTACCTGGATCCAGGATTTTGGGAGGCTTTAAAGGCAAATATTAGCTCTAAAAGATCAACATTCTCAATGAGGGTGGTTGCAATGAGCTTTGCCAGGCGTGTGTCTTCATCATCAAAACCCTTTCTTTGTCCCACTGTTGGGCACGGGTCTCCTCACAGAACGGGAGGGATTAGGCATTAGACCACCACGCTGGCCAAGTGCGGATTGGCCGACTTCATAATTTCCTTAGCAATTGAGTAAAATGCTCACAAATTCCATAATTTTAGGTTACACTTGCGGCTGGTCTCGATGCGACTGCATAGGGGAGCTGTTGCTAGACGAGACGACTGGACATTGTGTGGGAACTGAGCAATGCCCGGACACTAGACACGTGCACCGTCGACGTAGCGGCTCCAAGATCAAAGGACCGATGCGGCCCAGGAGGAAGAAGATTCGGTTCAGCGAGGGGGTTATTCCTGACATGGAATAATCGATGTGAGTCTATTTGAAAAGAATTGTACTGACCAAGAGAAATACACGTCACAAAAGGAAATATTGAGCAGTTGTACAAGAAAAGTGAACCATGGCTGTTTGAATTAGATGGACAGTGGAACTCCTGTTGAATAAGTTGATGATAGCTTGCTAACTTGCTTGCAATGATTGAGTAGCGTGTAAAAGTTACTAGCAAACGAGTTCTTTGTGAAGAAAGTCTGATTAAATTTAACAGGAATGCCAAAATTTGCAGGAGATCTATGCAGAAAAATACTGGCATCAAATAATTAACTGTAATAAGCATGAAGAGGAAATTGAAAACAAATCATAGATAGAAACACGTAAGAATCTGCAAAGTTTAGTTTAAATAAAAAATTATTACATATTCTCACTAATTATTTTTCCAAGGTAGGAGCTACCTACTTTTTGCATTATCAGCAGAAGTACGTACAGTAACCTACCTTCATACCTACGATTAGCTGTTACTTCCTCAACCCTTTTACTTTCTCAGTAGACTTGAAAGCAAATTATTCTGAAATCTGTCACCTGAACTATCCATTCATCCCGTTATATCCCAAATATCTAGTCAAAATTAAAGCAAAAAATGAGAAAATAAGATAAGGTAGATACATGTCCGATCTGAAATGGAAAAAAGATTTTATGAGCCTGTGGTGAATCCACGAAGTCGTAATACCACTTAATACATAGTTTTGGGCACCGCTAATATCACTACATCACTAAAACGAAATAGGCCATTACCTTGCAACAAAGCGACCGGGCTGACCCATTACGTTCAAGTGCAAAAGTAATCACTCCAACGAAATCACACACGAGGTTTACTCTTTGAACGTGTTTGCTTGCAACAAAAGCACTTTTGTTGAACATGGGTTTCATTCCATTCCACTATTAATAAAATTTGCATTTGAATCGATCCGTTGTGTTAACGCCCCATACTCGATTGTACACGAAGGCAAGTTATTTGTTTTGTAATCTGTGCTTAAATAGACCTATATATACCTAAGCTGCAACCCATAGATGTCCCACTGCTGGGCACGGGTCTCCCCCACAGAATCTGCGGGAGGTCTAGAACATAGATACTCCAGTGCGGATTGGTGGAGCGTTGGGGTTAGTGGTCAACCGAATCGTCGAATGTTCTCTAGCCACCCGAAGGTCATCAACAGGGCTTAACGATTGCTTTCATCATTGAAAAAAACCGGGACCGACGGGTCACATGCCCTCCGAAGCACGGTAGCGCCCATGAAATTTTGCCGCGCCCGTCGTTGCTTAAATCTGTCGAACACATTGAGCTTCGTGCAATGCATGTCATGAAATATCTTCACGTCTTCTCGGCACAAGACGGCACTTGGGCAGCATGTCCACCACGCAATGCAGATTGGAAAACTCCATATCCTCGAGAACATAATGTAGAACACTCAAACAATCAGTTTTCCTCACTATATTTTCTTCGCCGTTGGTGACAATTAATATGGTTGAACTAGCCAAAACGTCCTTCAGCGGCGCACCCTACAATCAAATCAACCTAACACCTCGTTCCACTGCACTGAACACGGGTCTCCTTTCAACGCGATAAGGGGTTAAGGTTATACCAGTCAGACACACGTAACGCTGGCTCATGTTTGTTTACGGTACCTACTATTTTATAGAACATTCTGTAGCTTCCTCGTGATGGTTTTACCACGTTTTACCATGTACGACAGAGTATCTTGAGAACCTCAAGACTTTTTTTTACAAAAATCCTATTAACATGGAAACTTCAGAGTCTAGTGTGGATTAATGGAGCAGTTACTAAACTTAAATACTAAGTATATAGTAAGTTCTTCGAAGTTAGACCCTAAAATTATATATGATCAAACGAACTTCTAAGTGAAGTTCGATCGATATAATATGAGTGGTTTCATTTGAAGATATAAATTAATTATGTAGTACTTGTACTTACAAGGCAACACTCGCACTATTTTAAAAGTATCTAACTTATTTTTTGAAATGGTAACTCTCTCTACTCATCTGACATCGGCCATCTTCCTATCTATCATGTCATTCTTTCAAAGCAACCTACGATGTCAATTCTCTCGAGGTACAACACAAAACTGGGGTCTTGGGTGGGTAGGGTGATTTATATCTTCAAATGAAACCACTCATATTATATCGATCGAACTTCACTTAGAAGTTCGTTTGATCATATATAATATTTCGTGGTTTCATTTTCGATATAAATTAATTATGTAGATGTTCAGAGATTTAGTTTTGTGTTGATGAGTTGTGTGCTATGACAATAGAAACACAATAAATAATAGACGAGAGAGAACTTAATCATAGATATATTTAATTAATCATCTTCTAAATACATTTAATTTATTGTATATACTTTAATTAAGAAATAATTTATATATTAGGACAATGATAATATAATAAAATTTGCGTGAAGCAAACTGATCTAGCAAAGTGACTTATATGATTTGAGTCAACAATAGGCTTCTAATAGAATTTAGTGGAGGATTTGGAAGGCTGTCCAACCATCCTGCGGTCGCTCACGCTCACGCCCGCCGCGCGCGCCGACGGCAGCGTGGCGGGCGCTGCGAGCGCCGTACACCGCCACGTCGACGCCGCTCGCAACTAACGCTTTTAGATTAAAGAGTTATCTGCCTAGTTATTGTCTCAGCTGTCATGCTTCACAGTGATTATGATGCAATCAATAATACCAGATCTTAAGTCTTTCGTGATAGTTATATTATTATAATGACAACAGTATAATGTAGACAGCTGAGTGTTGTTGCCGGACATCTGACAATGATTTTCGGCAAAATAAAGCAAAAATAAAAATGGTTGAGCTCTGCCTACTATAGAAGTTTTAATTATGTCTGTTATGCTAATTAAGCGTTGTTTTTACGTTATTGATCTTTAGCAGTGAAAACATTTGCTATGAGCGGTGCAGCTATTATCGCGATTAGTTTTTATTATTTTTATTATTATTGTTTTATTGGTAATTGTTTCTCAGCTTTTTTGTACATAATTAAACCGATAATTAATTATTATTATTCTTTAATTTTTCAAAATTTTATCTATAATGAGGGATCCATTTGGGAACATGATTTAATATTAGTTGAGAATCCCAGGTATTTGAGTATTTAATTGTTAATTATATGATAGTTAAATAATTTATTTGAAAAATTGGAGTATTTAGGTACCTATGGAAGGTCTCAGCTTAAATACCTACTCCTTTGAGAATTAGTTTCACGAAATCATCTGAAGCTAAATCGTTCCTAATTAAGAAGCAAAGATAAGGCTGACCGATGATTATTAAGGGTCCCATAGGATGCGCCTTTTGCAAAACGTTCGGCTAAAAAACTATTTTTTACTACGTGTAATAAAGAGGATTCGAAAAAGTGGAAATTATTTATCTCACAGTATATCCATATTGACGTAATGTGGCATCGGACAGTGAAGCAAAAATCAGTGAGGGCGGCAGGGCGCGCCTCGGTGAAGGAACGCGTGCCGGAGAGCACCGCTGCTCCCATAATAAGCGTCTGGCAACTGATGTTGTTGTCTGGAATGCGACAACACTATATAGATTTAATAAATTATAGATTTATTACACTTTTTATTTATTTATTTATTTTTTATTAGATTAAATTAATTCAGACACAGCTCTAACGAAACAGGTCATTTACTTGTAGGGACCAAGCTTGACATGGAAAAAAACGACAATACCGGTAGTTTCGTCCTGAATAATTTTCTGAACGCATTTTAGTAACAGACAGAATGGTGGAATGGCGTAGGTAAAAGAATCTTGGCTTCCAGTTTTCTGTGAATACATCCAAGCTTTTGCATCCGGGTCCTGTTTCTCGGATAGGTTTTCGTGGCGCTTGGCAATGGTGCGAGATGCGAAAGAATCAATTTCTGGTTGACCAAAAAAAGAATTTTTTAACGATGTACGCAGGCAGTGATTTATAGTCCCCATTCTGCGTCAGACAGAATCGATCTTTCGCGATTGTTCGTTGGTTTCGACGTTATCATTGGTATTTATGTATGAAGCAAAGAGCTACAGATTTCTTGATTCACACCAGGACCAAATGTCACGAAAAAGCCCTTTCCAAATGAGGTAATTAACATTAAAATTAAATTAATTAATAACCGCCCAAATGGTTTATATTATCTACACGGAGTTAAATAGATTATTCAGTACTATCCCTCGTAAAACATTTAAGGGTAAGATATGCAGCTAAAAATTATATATAGTTAATGTGAAAATCAAGTTTGCTATATCTCCAGGCTCTGTTAACGCGCTTATTACAGAATGCACCCCAGCCGGTACAACCTGTGTCAGTGAATATTTCAAATGAATATTTGAAGTCCTTTAACGGTTTATTCAATTGCAAATGTTACGGTTCCACCCGTTTAAGTACCTACCCTAATAAAGTTTAAATTTTGTTTTAATGTTGAAAATATATATTTTTGACGGTCTAATAAATTAGTATATATTTTATGTATAACCATATCGCACGACTGGGCATGCTGACATCAATGCTCTTATGAGATGTGAATACTCTCTAATAGTGACAATAGGTAATTTAGAAAATTTATGTACCCATTTGAAAATCTTATTTCGTTTTTCCACAGGCAATGAGTGTCACGGACGCGTAGTCATATATAAATCCTAAAAATTTACCTATCTTTTGAGGCATTTAATTTTTTTTTTTTTTTTTTTGTAATTATTAACAAGTCCCAAGCACTCGAATAACATTATGGTTTCCTTTACATTACGAATACATTAATCATAATTACAACCCAAACCAATAAAATCATATAAGTACAAATCAAATAGAATCCACGACCTCGTAAATGAGTTATGGCCTCTTTAATCATTTTTAGTAAAACACCTTGGTGTGATTGAGAATCTATATGGAAGGGTCCTAATTTCCATTGCTATTAATTTGCTTAAACTTAGCAAAATGTATTGAAATCGAAGGTACTTACAAAAATCTTTATAAACAAGAATAAGAAGGTAGGATTCCTTCAAGTCTATAGTTGCCATTAATCAGTTCTGACTGACTGACTGACTTAACCTGCAAATAATTTTGTAATCTTCCATTATGAAATGCATTTTAGGTATAAATCTGTTTAGCTTTTTAAGATTTAAGATAAACCTTTTACCACCATTAGGCTTTGGTGCTAGAAATGTATTTAAAATAAACTATTTGCTTGATGGCTCGACTTGCACTATTGCACCTAATTTACTGAGGTTTTTAATATTTAGTGACATGTCACAATGCTCATTTGCTGGCCATGTTATATGATGTTCTTATGAACATCATAAAAATAATAATAACATAAATTGTATAATTTAAATGACTTAGTTATAAATGGAATAGATATTCCGTTAAGGGACCAAACGAGAATCTTTGCATTATTTGTGACATGTACATGTACATGTAACTGCCTCGCCCCCCCCTGCCCGTCGGGCAACGAGGGGCCCCAGACCAATTTTCCTGATCTGTTGATGTGCTTGCATATAGGTTGAGCCACCTGAGGGCATGGGCCATTGGGGCAGACAGATGATGTAATCTTCTTAATCTGCAATCCCTTTCTCAATTGTTCTGGCTGCTTTTATTTGTTCTGGTAAAGCACTAACGAACAGGGTTTCATCCTGTACACTATCACTAATAATATTGAGAAACGGCTTAGCCTAATGTGGCAATATAATTTTAATCCTATAAAAGGTTATTATTTGTGATGTAAATCACACAGAATACATCACCCATCACATAGAATTTTTATTAGCTCAGACTTATTGTCAGTAGTTAATAGTGACGTCAACACCCTACTACTAGTAGTTATTCCAATACCCAGTTGCTATTGAGAGTTCTCGACTTTTTGTCACAGAATCTCAGCAACTGTAGTCTCCATGTTGAGCTTAGGGGCTCGGAGTAGTGTACAGTTAGCTGGTATCAGGTAATGTTTTAAAATACTTTCTTTAGAAGTGGTGGCCAGGGTAAGACTATTATAATCTCGATTCACAAGTAAACCCTGTATCGGTTGCATCACCTCGGGCAGAATCAGGGTCTAATGCTTATATCAGGGTCTAATGTAGTTAAGACCTGTGAGTCGACCGAAATCTGCTCGGTTGGCTCGAACGAAATAGTTGGATGTTCCACTATCGGTTCACTATCTTGTTGGATAGTCGTTAAAGTCCGTTAATGGGTTAAAAACATACCCAGCTTCAGTTTCGCATCCTGAAATTCGACACTAATTATTAATACCGAATTATGAAAAAATCACAATGGTTCTAATTTCGAATCCATCGCCGTTTGCGCCGTGTTTATAAAAATCTTTGGCGAGAAGTATTTGCCGCGTTCTAATTAGAATCTTTGGCAAACTACCGCAACAAGTCTTTCATTTTGAACAGTCCTTGAAGGGTAGGTCGGTATCGGTCGAATCATATTTCTTATGCTTAGATTAGTAATTAATCTAAGTTCTTATGAATATACATACCAGCAAAGCTACTCGATTCGGAATCTTTTAAACGTCGCCGCTTAAAGCGGTATTTTTCGTTTAAAAGTTCTATCTATTTCATATAATAATCCATTTTATGTTGTAATTTTTATTAAATGATTTTTAATATTCAAACTTAATACGGACAAAGTTTTATTCAGATGAGAAAACGTGCACTGGTTGCCTCGCACAGAACAAGAATGACATGATAGATAGGAAGATGGCCGATGTCAGATGAGTAGAGAGAGTTACCATTTCAAAAAATAAGTTAGATACTTTTAAAATTGTGCGAGTGTTGCCTTGTAAGTACAAGTACTACATAATTAATTTATATCGAAAATGAAACCACGAAATATTATGTTTTAAAAATATGCTTAAAACGTCAGAAAACATCTGAATAGAAACATCAGCTAAGGGAGCTGGTTTTGTGTTGTAAATTCCTTAGTCCATAAATAAAGGATACTAAATCCCTAATTCCTGTTGATGATAAGTCCAAAACTTTATTTTTCAAATTATTCGTTGATAAAATAACGATATATAGATACACATTTTTGATTTTTATAACAAAATAAAGTTTCTTTTGTACTTGATGGTATTTTCATTACTATCCGCAGTGTGTTTTCTTTTCAAACAATAACTTGTGCTTATTTTGCGCATTAAGTACCTACACAAAAGCATAAAATAGGACTTGGTCATTTATTCCATTCATGAATGTAATGCCAGCAGATCTGCTTTTTTAAAAACTTCTCATAGCCATGACTTCAAAAAGTCGAGTTTGTAGATATTTTTTCATTTTTTATTATTTTCAGTCTGTTGTCACAGGTTCTACCACTTTTACAATCGGTTAACCGGACACACAAGTGGTTGTTGACGATTCATGAATGTAATGCCAAAGCGTCGGATAAACAGATTAACAGATGTCGGATTACAAAACAATGTCACTGGTTTCATGTCAGAGTTGATCGGCGCAAGCGATGCAGTGGCTTGTTCTAGTGCTCTGCTCGTTCAAAGTTATCGACACGATGTATTACGCAAGGGTCGGTACTCCTGGCTGTTTGATGTTCAACAATACTTGTAAGTTTTTTGTGTGAGAAATAACTTACTACTAACTACTTATCCAAATAACTAACATTTTTTATAACATACAAACAACTAACATGTTCGATATTCTTCTTCTTATTTCAAGTTGTTCTAATCAGAACATTCATCCCCTTTTTCGGTTGAAAATTAATTGAGATCACATACTAACATGCTTACATCCAGAATAAAAAGATGACAGTAATAATGCACTATTAGGTGCTATCACTAACAGTGCCCAGTCCTCATACCACACGAACTGACCAACTAACTGAACTAACCATCCCAGTCTCTTCAGTCTTGTTCAAAGTCACAGTTGTCATGGGCGGCAAAGAATGCGTGGTATAAGCTCGTTTGGTATCCATTAAAAAATCTATTTCCAGGTGTAGAAGATTGTCCGCCGAACATGCACCGCGTGAACAGCGAATGTCGTCCGACCCCATCGCAGCGATCCTGCGACGAACCTGTCGCAGTGTCAATGGGTGTCATCTGCGACTGGTCGCGTTGCGACTGCGACTTCCCCTTCGTGTTACACTTGCCGTCGGGATATTGCTTCGCGTACGAAGATTGCCCCTGATCTGAAATGAGCGTTGAGCGCGAAATTTCCCTCGAGTTACGCGCCAATGCGTTTGCGAAAATAAAATTTGCGATAAATTGAATGTTTTTTTCGTGTAGCGTAAATCCTGTTTCTCATTTACAATCTTGAATATTATTTCTTATTGCTATTAATAAGTATTAGTGTATAACTAAGACAGTCTTAGTTAGACTCACATGCTCGTAAACATAAAGGACACTTGGAAATTTTAAAACACTTAAAACGACTTAGGTAGATACTCTTGATACCTACCCACATTAAATTAAATTATAGAAAAGTAATAGTTATAGTATAAACTTTGCTGTGAACGGACGAATTTAGCCATTGGGTTAGGTACTAATGCATTAAGTAAGCATGTATTTTATCTATTACAATAACTGCGAGTGTTTAAAAATATTTTTGTTGTAGATACACCGGCCATTGTCCCTTGCTAAAGTTCCGCTTTGGCAAGTGCTACGGCGATAACACGCGGCAGATTCTGAGAGAAATACGCTCCAAAGGACTCTTTAAGTAAGTGAGACCTATATAATCCTTTTGTTTTGGCTAACCAGGCGCGCAAACATGAAAAATAATGTTCTTGTCAGCTATTTCGTAAAAGTACTACTTGTAGGTACTTTTAAGTATTCTGTGGTACCTAATAGGTGGGTATAATTCCACTTACTTATATTTTAGTTGTTTTATTTAAAATATTTTTACTAATTATACTGAATGTAGATATAATCGTTACTGGCAGTCTTAGAAATATACAACTAGAAAAATAAATTGCAGCTATTTCACTACTACCCGACAAGAGATGGCGCCACATGTATTCTAAATCACGCGTTACCCACATTATGACATTGGCAAAGTATGTTAAAGAAAGGGCCCCATATACGGTACGATTGATCTTTACGATCGATCTGACGGAAATCGGAAACGATCGATCGTCACAAAAATAAATATTAAATCGTTAACGATCTTGACACATACACTATCAATTCGTCTTTCCGATCGGTCTGAAACGACGGATCGTACAGAACAGTTGTATCGTATATGGGGCCCTTAAGAAAACAGTTGGAACACTGAATAAGTAGATACCTCTACGTCAAATCTAAATTTCTCCACCCATCACAACCAGCTTAGATTTGTTTGTGTTTCAGGACCAGTAACTATAATAACCAAACCTTTTCCTCCAGCAAACCACTAGAATACCGGCCGAACGATAACTACGAGATCGACAGCATGCCGCGCCGCGACGCGCCCGCGCGCGACGTGTACGACGGCACGCGACACCGGCAGACAGCGTACATGACTGGCTACACTGGATATGTGCCGGGAATGAACTTCAGGTAAACATTCTCCCGGTTACACTTCGTTAGAGGCGACCATCTTAGTCCTCAAGGGTAGCAACACATTTGTGATTGACTTGGAACGATACTCTTACTAATACCTATAGTGAGTAGTCCGTGCTAATACTACAAGTATACCTATTGCTAATCTCTTCGGACAAAGCCCTCGTATAATTATGATAGAACTTCACGTACAGGTAAGTTCGTTTAATCATTAATAATAGCTGGATTATTACCAACACCAACTAACAAGACTATCACTAAGTCCCAAGTCCTCATACCCACTAACGAACTGACCAACTAATGTTCTAAGTAACACTCAGCTAAATGGAATAACCATCCCAGACCCTATTTGAGTTTTGTTCAAAGTCAGTCAAACACTTATCTTTGCGGATGGGTGGTGCTGCAAGCTCGTTTGCTATCTTATATACATTAAAAAAACATAATGAATCTGATAACATAACGCCCGTATTTCCCCAAAGCGGTAGGCAAAGGGTGTATTACACCCAGTTTTCGCCACTTATGTTTAGGTCCATTGGTGGTGAAACTGGCCATACACCTTACAAATCAAGCTGCTACTAAGAATTTCAAGATGGAAACACTTTCGATACTTTCCCCGACCCGGGGATCGAACTCTGACCTTGAATGCGCAAGTCGAAATTAAGGTATCAAATCACTTATATGTTATTATATACAATTTCTAAACCACACAGGATTGGCTGGTGGAGAATGCCATCGAGCATCAAGCTCGCTCTTAATAATTTTTTGGTTTTGTAAAGTGAAAATAAGGTTCGTAAACCAGGAAATATATCTAACCTTCTCATTACTGTTCCATTTCCGTAGCAGGTACGCAAGTATCCTTGAAAAGAAAACGCAGTCACTACGACCTTCGAACAACAATTGCTTTTATATCATGTTCCGTTTAAATTGTTTGACTAGTGTCCTTCATACGCTTTTGTTCGAATCAAAAATCTAACAATAATAATAAATCAAACAGATATACTATAGAGTAAATATTACATGCAGTAACCAAAATTAGGAAATGTATTTTTTTCTAGGAAAGACTTACTTCCACAGGAAGCTAATACAAAACGCTTCAAAATCAATTTTTATAATGAGCCAGCAATTTTTAAATAACGACAAGTTCGAATCAACGGTATTATTAGACACTTATAAAAAAGCAATTGATTTAAGATGAAATCAAATTTTCTTCAGATATGGCAAATCCTACGGGCGCGCGGCTGATGACTGCATGGCCGATTTCGCTGAAAACCAGCGAGAGCTGAGACGAAAAGCTGATATGAATAGGAGTTACGTTCGATCCAGAAGTGCGCCTAAAATGGAAACCATACACTCGAGGGACGAAATCAGAAGAGATCTTGGTAGATTCAGGGAGATTAACAAGTACAAAGGTAATATAATATTTTTTTGATTTAACCAAGGCCTTTCATGTGTTGTAACTTCTAAAAATTTCCTTAATTTATGATATATCTTATTATCGTGTCTGTAGGGGAGACCCGTGCCCCGTGAGCTGTGGGTCATCTATGGGTCGCAGGCATACCTTATTTATTAACTTGTTAAAGGGAGTTGCTGACACTTCACACTTGTTATTCCAGTTTATCGATAGTAGTCCGGTCAATTTAGACATAAAAATAGTGATCAAATAAAGAAAATTCCGACAGAGCCAAATCTTCGTAGAGACCTTAGGTTTACCACAAGGAATAAAGTGTCAAAAGTCCCCATCAATCCCATGTGTGCGTCGGGACTTATTCGGGTCCCAAGGTGAAAATTTTAGGTTTTTTGGATTTTTCTCGAAAACCGTAAGTTTTATCGAAAAAGTACTTTAGAGCAAAGTTGTAGATCTTAAAATTCTCTATAAAAATGGTCCCTATGATTTTTTCTCTAAGACCCACTATTTCCCAGATATTGCGCTTGTAAGAATCATGTTCTACATAGTATGCACACATATGCCACGTATATACATATTTAGGTACTCAAGCAAGCAAAAATGCCTACTCGTGTTTCTTTTATGTATACATTATACTATTCTAAGAAAATTTACTCTAAAATGTCCGCCGGTCCCTTACCGAATCCCCTCTACTTGAATAACAGATATTTAACATTTGTAAAAAATACACGAAACAAAAAGCAAGTACAGCTATCTTGTCTTCCGGGGTTGGAAATTGATAAATAATACTTTGGTACCGATTCGAACTTTACTGCCCCCTGCTCCAGAAAAACTTCTTAACACTATTTTTTGCAATTGCAAGAATGGTTGTAGTGCCAAATGTGGCTGTAAAAAAGTAGGGTTGCAGTGTTCTCCAGCGTGTACAAATTGCCAAGGTGTCTCTTGCTCAAATGTTCAATTAAATACAAAAGAGGAGAGCAGGGGGCAGTAAATTCGAATCGGTTCCAAAGTATTATTTATCAATTACCAACCCCAGTCTTCAGGGATTCAGTTCATTGCCTTGCCATGTCTGAACTTGATAGTATACTCGAAACAAATGTTGAGTAGCAGATGCCGATGTTGGAGGAAGACAAGATAGCTGTACTTGCTTTTTGTTTCGTGTATTTTTTACAAATGTTAAATATCTGTTATTCAAGTAGAGGGGATTCGGTAAGGGACCGGCGGTCATTTTAGAGTAAATTTTCTTAGAATAGTATAATGTATACATAAAAGAGACACGAGTAGGCATTTTTGCTTGCTTGAGTACCTAAATATGTATATACGTGGCATATGTGTGCATACTATATAGAACATGATTCTTACAAGCGCAATATCTGGGAAATAGTGGGTCTTAGAGAAAAAATCATCGGTACCATTTTTATAGAGAATTTTAAGATCTACAACTTTGCTCTAAGGTACTTTTTCGATAAAACTTACGGTTTTCGAGAAAAATCCAAAAAACCTAAAATTTTGACCTTGGGACCCGAATAAGTCCCGACGCACACATGGGATTGATGGGGACTTTTGACACTTTATTCCTTGTGGTAAACCTAAGGTCTCTACGAAGATTTGGCTCTGTCGAAATTATCTTTATTTCAATTGTCTAAATTCTAAATTGACCGGACTATAGGGGTTGTCCAAGGTTTAATACTAGGACCGCTACAATAGTTCTCATTTATTTCAGAAAACACAATATCGCCGGAATTCCCACCGATAGCAGGGTACACAGGTCACATCCCACGAATCAAAGGATCTGAAGCTTCTCTAAGTCAACGATACCACTGCGCCGCTAAACGAGGTCTAGAGCTCATACAAATAGAACGAGAGAAAATGAGAGAGTTGCAACAAGCCGATAGCAATATAAAGAGTATTTTAAAAGACCACGGCAAGAAATATTCATATTGGAATTGGGGATAGCATACAGGTAGAAGAATGTTCTTTACAAAATGTCGGTGAACATTCTTCTACTTAAAATATTGGAATGTATTGGAAGAAAATCAGTATTATCTTCACTGTTGCTGTTATATAACTGTTGATTAATGAGTGCAAATTGTTAGAAATTGAATTTATGGAGCATGAAAACATTTATTTTGACTTTAAATATGAATGTCACCAATTATTATTAATGATATGTTTAGGAATGGACATGTTAAAAGTTATTATAGTCAGGCTAGGTAAGCCCTGCCAGTAAGGCTCACGTTTAAATTATCATTCACTGTATTGGTTACCACACTATTTTTGGTTGTTACACTGACACTGTTAGTGATATTAAAAGATCAGATATAAAAGATATATTAAAAGAGAAATGATTCCCAATATGAGTCGGCTCACTACGTAAAAAACTATCAAGTTTTCTACATAGTGAGGTGCACAGATAGTTATAAAATTATTCAATTAACTTATATTTCTTTACTAGCATTCAAAGAGTATTTCAAAATACTTCAAATTTGGCAATGCTCTATAGTGTATGTTAAAAGCAGACTCTACATTTACATGCATGTAAATATTCGTGTGATATGCTCAATTGAAACAAACGTAACATATCATATATCATATTTCCCCGATGGGTGTACACATCAACTTTTCAGTTTCGAAATTTGTTATAGGCAAGCCATAGTCATATTTGGGCACAAAATCTAAATAACAAACAAAACAAAGGAGGTATTTGACGAGAATATCTATGCAAAGGTAAAAACTAATCATAAGTGAGATACCAAAGTAGAAAGGTAAAAAAATTACATTTTGTTTTAAAGAATTATATTGCTTTGTAGATATAATAACTTATTTTATTTAATTACATTTATTACCAGATATCCAGTCATTATAAGGCAAGCGCCACTTATATAGTATTTTTTTTATAGCTCAGCCTAAGTATTGAGTAGACATGGTAAATAAATTCACTCTTAAATGTAAATTACAAAAAAAGTGTCGCGTTAAACACGACCACTTAACACTAATTTAGGATTATAAATACTTAAAAATATTAATTTTATTAATAGCTTATTAAAATTTGTACATAGATAAGGCACTTACATTGTTTAGAATTAAAGATACTTGCACCATCAAGAATGTTCATATACTTATCAAATTTCTATTTAGGAAGGAATTATATTTTTAAAACATAACAATAAAAGTTCAAAATTGTAAAAATACTAGTATCATTACATACCTTTAATCCTAAATTAATTTCGTTGTTATTATGTCATGGCTTCAGGCAAAGTCTAAAACCTCAACGCATTATGTTTTTCGTTCACATCGTCGCCCTTGTCTTTGAACAGCAAGCGACGAAGATATATTTTTTTTATGGATACAGGATAGCAAACGAGCTTGCAGCACCACCCATCCGCTGCCGCCCATGACAACTGTGACTGACTTTGAACAAGACTCAATTAGGGACTGGGATGGTTAGTCCAATTAGTTGAGAAAGTTAATTAGAACATTAGTTGGTCAGTTCGTTAGTAGGTATGAGGACTAGGGACTGTTAGTGATAGTTAGTCCTGTTAGTTGGTGGTAGTAATAGTCCAGTTAGTACTTGTTAGTAGGAGTCTCGTTCTAAGTCAGTCACAGATGTGTTGCTACCCTTGAGGACTAAGATGGTCGCCTATAAAGAAGTGTAACCGGAATCCACACCTTTCCAACCGGACCACAATTGCTTTAAAAACAATTATTACACGGCAGAAATGGTATGTCTACTCTCGTTTCACCTTTTATAATGTTACATGTAAGAATTAAACTTTTTTGTAAACTGTACATCCACGCTGCCGTGACGTCACGACGACTGCACGACGCGTTATAAATGTAAAAATAAAATTAAGCTACAACTCGTTAACTGTCAACTGAAGGTCCCCGTGACCTCTTCCCCTAAGAAAGCCTGAAGTGTACCACGCCGCTCCAGTGCAGTCTGGTGGAGAATTAGTGGCCAGCCCGAGTGTCGGAGGTTTTTTGGCCGCCCGAAGGCCCCCTGCGGATATCCTACTGAACCAGTGTAGCTTAACATTATCGATTGAAATTTAATATAATTAAATTACTTTGTAGTAACTTCTCATTCAACTGTCTGGAGTTAATTCCACCATCTTGCCAGTTTTACCGTCTACGCCATCAATTATAACAGAATTATCAACAGGTGTAGCAATCTCATTAACACTGTTATTCTTTGCCGTTGCGAGTTCTAGCATTAAAGTCTCCAGTTTCTGGGCTTTCCTTGTCTCGTTGTGGGTTATCAAGGCACACAAATGTTCGGTTAGCAATTCCTTCTTCTCTTTCTCCTTTTGTAGATTTATCTTCGCTTGAAGGAACTCTTTCTCCACCTTTAAGTAATGTTTTCTGGAACATAATATAAATTGTTGCTTTTACAAGTTTATAGAATTCCCTCTACCATCAAGGGATGGTTTAAATGTAATAAGCCTTTATGAAAGGCAACCCATAGCAAAGATTACCACTAATCAAAGTCTAACTTCACCTGCAGCTCGGCCAATCATAAACCGAGATAAATGTAAATTGATTTAATTAGTTGATTATCGATATAAAATCGATTTTTTTATTGCTTTGGCCATTTCACCATGATATTTTTGGGGGCTACTTCACTCCAAGCCGTATCCATCATTCCATTGAGAAGGAGAAGTACAAACTAACAGACACACTTTCCCATTTAAATATCAGTACGGATATAAAACACTTACTCTGCTTCAGAATAGGTGACGCAAGCCTGGTCAATCTTTTTTCTCAGCACACCAACGTCCAGTGAAAACTGCCCATCTAATATTTGAAGTTCTTTTTTAATTTTTTCAAGTTTCTGTACTTCTTCTTCAGTCTGCTTCGTCCTGAAATGAAATAAAGTAAATAATATATATTTCGTAAATACATTTTGAATAAAAGAATTATCCTGGCTCATTACACTAGATTAGAATGGTAGATGTGTGTGTAACATGTTCCAAGCAACATTACAACTTATATAAAAAATTATACCACACTATTTACAACATTTTGAATGAATTTACAAAATGTTAACGTGAGAGTAAAACTTACCAAATTGGTTTATTTACAAGGTAAAGGAATTTATTAAGCATTTTAAACTAAACATTGTAAGATGCATAGGCATGGCCGAGACACTACAAACAAACTGTCAATATGATTTGTTATCAATGTGATAAAGCACTTGAATACTAGATAAGTTCCCATGCCAATCAATTATATTTTTGGGAGTACTTTTATCCATCTGGGAATTTAGAGTATGGTATGATAAAGTATGATTTAATAAATGACATAAGTATAATGAGTTACTGAATCATCAACTTTGTGAACTGGCAGTAGTTAAAAAATGTAAAACTGAATGTTCCAGGGGATATCTATAATCACCTTGTACAGAATTTCTTCTAAGAAATTGACAATTGAAAAACTTTAAAAATAAATTCTACAATATCTTACCTGTCAGCAAGAGCTTTGGACAACATTTCTTTTCTTTTCTTATTCTGTTCTTCCATCAACTTCTGTTTGAGCTGCAGTTCCTCCAATTTTACTCTATGTGCTGCTAACTCATCCTCTGTGTAGTTACCTAAATGTCTCACTACATCTGGTGTCACTACACTATTCCTTCTATCAGCATAAGTGGACTCCTCTAATTCACTAGTATCAGTAGTATCAGTATTTACAGCTGTTTCTTCATTTGAATCAACTGCTTTTGGTTCTAAATCATCTGTACTATTTGTTATTCCATTAGTGTGTTCAGTATTTTTATCATTATTTACCAAATCAACAATACCTATAGAGGGAGGAATTGTAGGAGACTTCAGACTAAGCTTACATTTGTCAAATTCAATATTATCAATTAAATCATCGAGGTTGTGAGTTTGATTCATTGAAGATTTATTCTGCTGGAATGTCTTCTTGGTCTTAACTCCTAATTTATCTATCATACGCAAATTTGGATTACTCATATAAGGTCCTGAAAAATTAAAAATGTGTATGTAATGTATTCATGTATCTAATAAAATTGCCTTAAAACTATAATTTATCCTAAAATATGGTAACATGTTCTGGAATCTTGCAATCAACATTTCACCCACTTCTACTGAAGCTATCGAGCTGGAATTTGGCACACATATTTGGTTCCGATGACAATGCATGAAAATAATAAAAAGTTTTAAAAAGCTTTTTAAAAAAATATATTTTTTGATGGTATAATTATTAATTCTATATTCTATATTACTATTAAAACAAATCCCCAATGAATAACAGCCATCAAACTGCAAACCTTCCTGCAAATTGTGCAGGAAACAGGCTTATCATCTGAATATGCATCCTGTGATAATATTGTTATTTATAACCAAACATAATTATTGCAAAGTTTTTAGTTATCTATCCTTTGCTGATAGGAAGAGTAACAAAATGTGTTAAATTATCAAGTAGTAAGAGATAATATCTATAAGGGTACTCATAATCATTTGCATTATAGCTATATTAATATTTACAAATAAATGAAATTAAATAGGCTTCTAGAAAAAATCATGTTAAATTATCTTAGAAAATGTGAAAGGTGTAGCACCCTTTTTTTGCTTTAGATTTTTTTAGTGTAATTTTTTCTCTGTCATCATCTTTAACTGCTTTATAATTCCTCATTAGGGCCTCATTTAGAAGGCAGGTTTCTAATACACACACTTTTCAAGAACTCTATACATAAAAAGTCATCAGCAGTACTTGGTAGCTGAAATGTTTGCTCAGAAAGTCAATTATGTAAAGTAGTAGACCTTGTAACCCTGAAAAGCATTGCATGGTTAAGCTTTTAATCCACCTGTAGACAAGACTAAATTACTATTATCCTACAATAACAACTAAACAAAGGGACTGATGGCTTAACATAATCATTAAAACTCTGAAGGACAAAAGCACTCAAAAATGTTTGCCACTAGCTGTCACTCATCCACTTCCCAGCTAAAGTTGGTGCAGCTGTACACTTTTGATCAGTTGATAATGTCTCAAACTGGTTGACAATGATTGCTTTACTGAAGGCCGATAGTTTTGTTAAACCTGCTGAAAGCCTCTAATTCGACAAATGAAAATTAATGGTTCTCTGTAAAGACAAATTTTACATGATAATGTCATGAGTATAAATTGGACGCATCTGCCGATGGAGTCGGTGGTCGGAAAACAATGAAGCAAGACACCACAATCCTATTTCAAGTCACAAATCAAAGCTTTTATTTAATTACATACATTAATAATAAGTAACAAAGGTAATAAAACACATTGTTTACTGATGTACAGCCACAGAATACATTGAATTACATTGGTTGGTACAGCCTGGATACAGTATACCTACAGTTACCTCATGGGAAATTCTCACAAAATGCTAATTAGACTTACCGCTTTTTGCTCCGGTTTCCGCAAACTTCATCCTCTGCACGTCTTCTTCGCTGAATCCCGTGAAAGACATTTTTCCGGACTACAAAATTTCTTTATTTTACAAATTTTAATTATAAAAATCTCTTACGTGTATCTAAAAATGACGGCATTTTAAAAACCAAAACCAAATCCTAATTTTGTTTAATTGTTTTGTTGGCCGTTGTTGACGTTGGTTGTATTGAAGACGTGCGAGCCTGTCACTGGCACGTCACATCACAAAATGACATGATCCTGTCACATAGATAACATCAGAGCAGGCTAACGGCAGGCCTCGAGCGGGTCAGTGCTCGGTTGAGATGGTGGAGCGACACTGGTAGAGGTGGCCGTTTTTATCAAAACGTTGTTGACCAACGATGTCACTATACGGTGTTGACATCCGTTGGCGAAATGTTGAACAACGGATGGGAGTAACACCGAATAATGCCGACACCAACGATCTATAACAATCTCTATGGCCGACACCGACAACGAACCATAGAGATAGCAATCAACGAACCGATGTCAATATTAATATGACCGCTAGAAGTATTACGTTCTGTGAATATGACGGCCGATGGGCGATGGCCAACGAACGAACGAGCAGCGTTGCCAACTTCAAAGTACAAACCTACGAACTATAGTCCCAAAATCTACGTAAGTTTCTATCAAAATTGTTTTATGTATAAATTTAATTTGTCTGAAAATGATAATAAAAATTGAATAATTCAAAAATAAAATTAAATTGACGATGACCTTGAAAGTAGCACACTTTTAGATTATAAAGTACATTAACTACAAGTGGTATTTCATAGATTTTTGATGTGAAACATTTTTAGGCGGAGGGCAAACCAAATTTTTGGCATGGCGAGCGCGGCGAGCGTGGCGAATATGGAATATATATATACTATACAGTTCCGACAAATGACGGTCGGAAATTATTTTATTAATAAAATATAATAATTAATTTTTTTATTTTTTGCTTATTTTTTTTTTTTTTTTTTATTTTGTTTTTTTCTTTTTTTTTTCTTATATGTTTTAGTTCCTGTCATAATCTGTACTTTTGTGCATATTACTTGTACAACATAATTTCGATGTTTCACATCTGCCAGGCGTCCCGTGATGGCACACAATTTTTTTTGTTTGCTAAACGGTATTTTTTTAAATTTATTGTTTGTCTACTGCCTTTCGTTTTATTCACTTTTACCTACCCTACTCTCTTCATTTCACTCAGAAAAACGACGTATTTTCTATATTATGGAAATTTTACTATTTCCACGTAATTTTCTAATCTGTCCTACGCCTTTTTCAAAATCCGAATTGGCAACACTGAAAATGCTACGTATTTATGGTAGCTGGATATCCGAGTGACACCGTTGTCGGAAACAACGATGTTGACATCGGGTGACGGTATCGAAACAACGATGGACATCGATGTTGAAAAATAACAAAAACGCCCATCTCTAGACACTGGTCGCTGATCTGGTTGACCTTCGTCTCCCACGCGATTCCGCGGTGCATCTTCACCGCAACCGACATATTTTTAGCCAAGATGTTCAGCTACGCTTGATCCTGGGGCAGGGTGTTATTGCCCACTGCTTATGTAGCCGCTTAGCCTTCCGTTTCATCTTCTCGATAGCGAGGAGATTTTTCAGCCGTGGCCGCTGCCTGGGCCATTGCGGCTGAGATTCGGATGGCCTTGGTGGCCTCTGTTCGTCGGGGCGTGGTGAGTGGCTCATTATACCTATTTGCTGAACACTACAAAGGGGTGTGTAACACAGCCACTTTCAGGTTTTGGGTCACTTATACCCCCTGTTAAGCAAGAAAAGTAAAATACACTTCACACACACCAATTTTTTCATATTCAAATTGTTGCAATTATAAATCAATATTCATTTCTATTTCATTAATTATTGGGTTAGTTGCACATTTGCACTTTTTTGCAGTTTACTATCCAGATGTTTTAGATCCATGTTCTGTGATCCAGATAGTCTTTAGATCCATGGTTCTTTCATTCTATCCAAAAAGTATAGTAATTTAGAGGGGAATTCCAATATAGATCGTTGGGGAATTCTATCTTTCACAATATAAGTAGAAATACTAAGGTATACTACCTCAGCTCTCGCTCTACTCTTTTTGTTTCACGGTTGTTTGTCCCACAAAGGTTTGTAAATACCAGATCATAAAATCCCAAAAAAAAACTATATAACTTTGACAGACTACTTAGTATCTCTAGCAAAGAGTATATAACCACTATCTCTAGTTTGTGACTTTGACTTTGACTTTGACTCTCTCACAGATTTATAAGTATATTCTGCTCTTTATAAAAACGTGTGAAGAAGATAATGTGCTGAATGTTTTTATCTAAAAGCAAATTATTTAATTAAAATTTCTCTTTGTAGTGGTTTATAAAATCATATTGGATCAACCAATAAACGATCTTCAATATGAGTAAGTGGTTAATAAACTCAGAACTATCTTTCATACGAAATTAAATGAAATTGATGTAAAAAATAAACTATTTATTATTTTTCAGCGCAAGTAATAAACAAACTGCGTGAGGTGGATCCTAACGATAGTGAAGCGGTGAAAGAAGTCGTTAACACATTTTTCCAGAATCTGACTAAAATCGGCGAGTCCGATCCCATTAAATGGCTTCGCACTCTAGGAGATGTTATAAACCGGTAATATAACCTTATCTCCATTAATTAACTGCATTGTCTGCTTTAAAAAAGAATGCAAAAATATACAAAAAAAAAAAGAAACTCAGTAAAATAATCATTCGTCCATACTTTTTGAATGCGAAAGCATATAAATGGACTTATGTCACATTAACATCAGTCTATAGATGTATCATTGTTTGCTTAAAATAAATGTATCTTTTCAAATGTAACATTTAAGATCATCATAACCCCATAATTCTTTGTCCCACTTTTGGGCACGGGTCTCCTCTCAGAATGGGATGGATTAGGGTTAGTCCACCATGCTGGCCAAGTGCGGATTGGCAGACTTCACATGCCTTGAGAAAATTATGAAGAACTCTCAGGCATGCAGGTTTCCTCACGATGTGTCCTTTGCCATTGTAGCAATTGACATTTAATGTCTTAAATCACACATAACTTAGAAAAGTCATTGGTGCGTGCTACTAGGATTTGAACCCAGATGGCTCGAATGATAGGCAAGTTTGATAGCCACTGGCTGTCACGGCTGTTTTTCACCAATACCTAAGATGATTTGGCTCAAATAGAAACATACAGTTGCAATTTTTGTTCAATTGACTTGCCAGGAGACGTTTTAAAGATAATGAATGATTCAATAAAATAATATTCCCTTTTCAGATTCCCCAAATATTGTATGTCTCATCGGAATGCGACAGAGAATTTATTAAGTGCATCGGTTGATTCAAATGATTACTACTATGTCATTGAAGCAGCAAAGTGTGCCCAAGCTCTCCAACAGGTTTGTGAAACTTTCCCCTTTGTCGATTTGCTTGTTCTTGTGGGATAACAAAAGACATAATAAGGAAAGGGCCTTGAATTTCTATTTGTTGATATTGAATAATTTTACTGGTTGTCTGGAAGAAATCGCTCTTTATTGATAATACCACCCATTCTACCTTATTTGTTTTATCTTTTTTCTTAGTTAACTCTGTAATTTGGTGTACAATAAAGAGTATTACTATTATGTATCTCTTTCAATTTTACGGGTCCAGAGGTAGACCCTGTAATTTGGAAGGCTTGAATGGGGACAAAGGTCCAATAAGGCCTCTTTGAGACATTTTAATGAGTTGTAATATTGTACATGGGGCAACAACGTTTACCTTGAAATTGTGTCCTAATAATGAGAGGTCTTAATAAATTAATGGAGGTTTTAATATTCACACAGATTTTTGGAGAGCCTATGACTGCCTTTACGAACATGACTATGTACACAGAAAAGTTAGTCACAGTGATCCAGAATATAGATTTATGGCTACAGATAGGATTCATGGGCATGAATCCTATAGTAGAATTGAAAGCCATTGGTTTAAAAGGATATTTCTAATGGATATAAGGGAATTTTTGAATACTGAAGGATGCTGGCAGATATAGAATAAAAATAAGAAAATAATCTATGGATATTTTTGTGTCTTTGTTAGAAACTGTGCAATAGTTGTAAAAAATACTAAATAAACAATTTATTTATACAAGTGTATTTGTTAACTCAACTTCTAAAATATTAGTTTAAAAATTATACAGGAGTGGGGAGGCTTTTATAACTTATGCTAATACTAATTAGGTACACTCTTTATTTGGGCAAAATAAGTTTTTGAGTTAAAAAACATAGTATTAAAAAAAATGTATGTGTTATTATACTTAAGTGTCATAAGCTCCCCTTCCCCCAACCACCACCATCACAAATTAGAATAACTAAAGAAGAGAAAGAGATTCTGTTATTTACTGTCTGAGTTTGGAGAATTCCTCATATTCCCTCAGATTACATTGTACTGAAGTGAATATTTTTTTTAAAAAGTATTTTATGGATCAGTGTGACAAGAACAGGTCAAGATAGTGGCTATTGGAATAAATTCATAGAACATTCTTATCAATGGACATTTTACTAGTAGTGTGAGCACTTAAGTAACCATTCAGTTCATTCACTATTCTATTAGGCATTGAAATATCAACCTTTTTGTTACTAGGTGCGACCTTCCCAAGAAAAAACAGCTACACCCAAGACATCTTGGCTGAATCAGATGGATTTGCTCTGCAATGCAGCTTACATGCTAATAACTGCACTATTCCCGAATGCTGTGGATATGTACAAACATACAAAGAATTCAAAGGTAGTGAATAATATCAATATTGACCTTATCAAAGAAGTGTCTATAGAAAAGTTACAAATAAACAACTGCATAATATGATAATGTGTCGCCTTTAATACAACAGTTAAATACATAAAGTTTTTTACTGTGTTACTTTGCCCAAGTAAATTTCAAATTATCATTTTTTTTTAAATCATGTACCACCCTATTAAAAAAGATGGTTCAGCTTAATAACTTACTAATTGTTCAGCAACATTGAACTGTTTATTTTAGTGTTATACCAAGTTAAATAATTAAAATAATAATGCTTATTGAATTCACAAATCTGTTTACATTATAGGGCAAAGAGTCCCCTCCAGATTCAATATTGACTGCTGTTCTCCTAAACATCACATCTGTGAGTAAGGATCAGGATAAAACCAATAAGAAGGCTATGCTCCAGACTAGACTCCGGAATATTCTTTGCTTTATTCAGGCTATGCTTGTGTGAGTATAGTAATTTATCTAACGTACATATATACAGGGTCTATCGTAAATATTGGGTAACCCGTTAATCAGAGTAAGCCCCAATGTCATGCTACAGTATAGATTTTAAAAATATATCACAAGGCATTCTTTATATACAATATTAGTTACAGCTTAAATCAGCTACATATTTAACTAGTGGGCGCCCGCAGCTTCGCTCGCGTGGAATTAGACCCATTAACAACGTCTGCCCGCGTTCGAGTTGCCCACTTGACTTCAAAAACGGCAAAGTTTCATACTAACTTTGCACCCCCGTTTTACCCCCTTAGGAGGTGAATTTTCAAAAATCCTTTCTTAGTGCTCCCCCACGTTATAAAAGGAACCCCTGTGCAAAATTTCAAGTTTCTAGCCCTTATAGTTTAGGCCCTGGGTTGATATGTCAGTCAGTCAGTCAGTCAGTCAGTCAGTCAGTCAGTCACCTTCTCCTTTTATATATATAGATTAGTTAACAGCTTAAATCAGCTACATATTTTATTCTGATTTTAATTGTGTTTCAGAGAAGTATACCCAGTGGCAAAACCCGTCCGCCCTCAAACGGTGTTGGATGTGATCGTGAGAGCCCTCAGTGCGTCCAGCTCAAAGAACGCCAGTTCTGAAGTGATTGATGTGAAGATTGAATCCTTGAGGACTTTAGATGCTCTTGTTGCATGGTAAGATTTTGCTATCCATATCAAAGAGCAATATGAATGATGATAAAAACGATAGAACAGAACTTACTTTGTAAGTAATATCTGCTAAATACCTACAGCTTGCAAATTACAGCAGGCGGAGACCAAAATAAGTCTAAACTGGGGTCTGTGTCAAGGATACCATTGAGCGAATTCAAGGCATGAACCTTACCATTTCCGTTCTACAAGATGGCACTATAAATACTTTATGCCGTTGATGAACATGTGCTTTTTTGGCTGGGGAGTAGCATAAGCTCTTAAAATGTCGGATTTGAAACATTTCCCCTAATTAATTGGAAAGCTTACTCGAATTATTTTTACTCACCCTGTATATTTAAGTTAGCTATAGTGGTCGAAATTCGACGGTAACTGTGAAATATAATGTAGTTAGATTGAATTTATCATAGTTAAAAACTTTATAAATGTTTTCGCTGCGACCGATAGACGTCCCACTGCTGGGCACGGGTCTCCCCCAGACACAGCTGCGGGAGGTCTAGAGCATAATGTTTTAGAACTTGATCTCCATGTGAAATTCGTAATAGTTCTATACATCTTATTCCGCAAAATATTTAAAAAAAATGGTGTGTGTTTATTATTTTAGAACACGTACCTATACAAATATTTTTATTTTCAGTTTGGGTCCGAATCTAATACCATTTTCGCCGTTAGTATTCAGAATTCTCATGCAGACATTCAGATGGACAACTGAAAATAAGGACTTAGATGTCAGGTAAAAAAGTTTCCCTTTGATTGCGTTTTGTTTTTAACTAAAATTTATTGTGCTTTACACAAATAATTATAAGATGAAAAGTTGTTTAGAAATTCAACACAGATTAGCAGACTGCACATGCCTTCGAGAACATTTTGGTGAACTTTCAGGAACGCAGATTTCCTGACGTTGTTTTCATCACATAAGTATCAATAGCTATGACTGGTTATTTCATTTCAACTATCTTTTCATTATTTAAACTCAATCACGCTCTGAGTAGTATTTTTTCTATATAAATTGCTTAGTCAAATGATTAAAATTAGTATTACTATTAAAACTTTCGAAAAACTATTAAAATTACTAGACAGGCCCGTTGGCGCAATCGGTAGTGACCCTGTCTGTTGCGCCAAAGGTCGTGGGTTCGAATCCCACTCAGGACAAATATTCGTGTGACGCACACTTGTATTTGTTCTGTGTCTGGATGTCAATATTATCTATTTAAGTATGTATTTAAAAATATCTATGTATGTATATCTGTCTCTGACACCCATAACACAGGCTCGCGCCTACTTTGGGGTGAGATGGCCGTGTGTAAAAAAAAAAAATTTAGTAACAGGTTGGCAACATTGTTTTCAGTAAAGTCCGTTGCGCGGCATACAGCAGCCTCGATCGGTGGCTCACGACGCTGCGCGCGCACCGCTCGCCCGCGGACAACAGGCGCTGCTGGGAGGAGGAACTCGCGCGCCATATCGAGCTGGACCTCGCGCCGCGCGAGAACACCGTGCAGTTTACTGTGAGTCATACAGCATACAGCAGCCTCGACCGGTGGCTCACGACGCTGCGCGCGCACCGCTCGCCCGCGGACAACAGGCGCTGCTGGGAGGAGGAGCTCGCGCGCCATATCGAGCTGGACCTCGCGCCGCGCGAGAACACCGTGCAGTTTACTGTGAGTCATACAGCATACAGCAGCCTCGACCGGTGGCTCACGACGCTGCGCGCGCACCGCTCGCCCGCGGACAACAGGCGCTGCTGGGAGGAGGAGCTCGCGCGCCATATCGAGCTGGACCTCGCGCCGCGCGAGAACACCGTGCAGTTTACTGTGAGTCATACAGCATACAGCAGCCTCGACCGGTGGCTCACGACGCTGCGCGCGCACCGCTCGCCCGCGGACAACAGGCGCTGCTGGGAGGAGGAGCTCGCGCGCCATATCGAGCTGGACCTCGCGCCGCGCGAGAACACCGTGCAGTTTACTGTGAGTCATACAGCATACAGCAGCCTCGGTCGGTGGCTCACGACGCTGCGCGCGCACCGCTCGCCCGCGGACAACAGGCGCTGCTGGGAGGAGGAGCTCGCGCGCCATATCGAGCTGGACCTCGCGCCGCGCGAGAACACCGTGCAGCTTACTGTGAGTCATACAGCATACAGCAGCCTCGGTCGGTGGCTCACGACGCTGCGCGCGCACCGCTCGCCCGCGGACAACAGGCGCTGCTGGGAGGAGGAGCTCGCGCGCCATATCGAGCTGGACCTCGCGCCGCGCGAGAACACCGTGCAGCTTACTGTGAGTCATACGGCATACGGCAGCCTCGATCGGTGGCTCACGACGCTGCGCGCGCACCGCTCGCCCGCGGACAACAGGCGCTGCTGGGAGGAGGAGCTCGCGCGCCATATCGAGCTGGACCTCGCGCCGCCCGAGAACACCGTGCAGCTTACTGTGAGTCATACGGCATACGGCAGCCTCGATCGGTGGCTCACGACGCTGCGCGCGCACCGCTCGCCCGCGGACAACAGGCGCTGCTGGGAGGAGGAGCTCGCGCGCCATATCGAGCTGGACCTCGCGCCGCGCGAGAACACCGTGCAGTTTACTGTGAGTCATACGGCATACGGCAGCCTCGATCGGTGGCTCACGACGCTGCGCGCGCACCGCTCGCCCGCGGACAACAGGCGCTGCTGGGAGGAGGAGCTCGCGCGCCATATCGAGCTGGACCTCGCGCCGCCCGAGAACACCGTGCACTTTACTGTGAGTCATACAGCATACGGCAGCCTCGATCGGTGGCTCACGACGCTGCGCGCGCACCGGTCGCCCGCGGACAACAGGCGCTGCTGGGAGGAGGAGCTCGCGCGCCATATCGAGCTGGACCTCGCGCCGCCCGAGAACACCGTGCAGTTTACTGTGAGTCATACAGCATACGGCAGCCTCGATCGGTGGCTCACGACGCTGCGCGCGCACCGCTCGCCCGCGGACAACAGGCGCTGCTGGGAGGAGGAGCTCGCGCGCCATATCGAGCTGGACCTCGCGCCGCGCGAGAACACCGTGCAGTTTACTGTGAGTCATACAGCATACGGCAGCCTCGATCGGTGGCTCACGACGCTGCGCGCGCACCGCTCGCCCGCGGACAACAGGCGCTGCTGGGAGGAGGAGCTCGCGCGCCATATCGAGCTGGACCTCGCGCCGCCCGAGAACACCGTGCAGCTTACTGTGAGTCACACAGCATACAGCAGCCTCGATCGGTGGCTCACGACGCTGCGCGCGCACCGCTCGCCCGCGGACAACAGGCGCTGCTGGGAGGAGGAGCTCGCGCGCCATATCGAGCTGGACCTCGCGCCGCCCGAGAACACCGTGCAGCTTACTGTGAGTCATACAGCATACAGCAGCCTCGATCGGTGGCTCACGACGCTGCGCGCGCACCGCTCGCCCGCGGACAACAGGCGCTGCTGGGAGGAGGAGCTCGCGCGCCATATCGAGCTGGACCTCGCGCCGCCCGAGAACACCGTGCAGCTTACTGTGAGTCACACAGCATACAGCAGCCTCGATCGGTGGCTCACGACGCTGCGCGCGCACCGCTCGCCCGCGGACAACAGGCGCTGCTGGGAGGAGGAGCTCGCGCGCCATATCGAGCTGGACCTCGCGCCGCCCGAGAACACCGTGCAGCTTACTGTGAGTCACACAGCATACAGCAGCCTCGATCGGTGGCTCACGACGCTGCGCGCGCACCGCTCGCCCGCGGACAACAGGCGCTGCTGGGAGGAGGAGCTCGCGCGCCATATCGAGCTGGACCTCGCGCCGCCCGAGAACACCGTGCAGCTTACTGTGAGTCACACAGCATACAGCAGCCTCGATCGGTGGCTCACGACGCTGCGCGCGCACCGCTCGCCCGCGGACAACAGGCGCTGCTGGGAGGAGGAGCTCGCGCGCCATATCGAGCTGGACCTCGCGCCGCCCGAGAACACCGTGCAGCTTACTGTGAGTCATACAGCATACAGCAGCCTCGATCGGTGGCTCACGACGCTGCGCGCGCACCGCTCGCCCGCGGACAACAGGCGCTGCTGGGAGGAGGAGCTCGCGCGCCATATCGAGCTGGACCTCGCGCCGCCCGAGAACACCGTGCAGCTTACTGTGAGTCACACAGCATACAGCAGCCTCGATCGGTGGCTCACGACGCTGCGCGCGCACCGCTCGCCCGCGGACAACAGGCGCTGCTGGGAGGAGGAGCTCGCGCGCCATATCGAGCTGGACCTCGCGCCGCCCGAGAACACCGTGCAGCTTACTGTGAGTCATACAGCATACAGCAGCCTCGATCGGTGGCTCACGACGCTGCGCGCGCACCGCTCGCCCGCGGACAACAGGCGCTGCTGGGAGGAGGAGCTCGCGCGCCATATCGAGCTGGACCTCGCGCCGCCCGAGAACACCGTGCAGTTTACTGTGAGTCATACGGCATACAGCAGCCTCGATCGGTGGCTCACGACGCTGCGCGCGCACCGCTCGCCCGCGGACAACAGGCGCTGCTGGGAGGAGGAGCTCGCGCGCCATATCGAGCTGGACCTCGCGCCGCGCGAGAACACCGTGCAGTTTACTGTGAGTGTTTTATAAGGAGGGTTTCGTCCGTTCTACAAGGTCTACGTTTCTGAACTTCATCCATATGAAATTCGTAATAGTTGTGCAGTGCAGTTTACTGAGTCGCGAATACAGCATACTATCACTACATCAAGGGATGGCTTAACATTAATAAGCCTATATCAACGGCAACCTACATTACCACTAAACCCGCAGTTCGACTGATCATAATCCTAGCCATCAATCGATTAAGAATTGACGATAGTTGAAATATCGATTAAAAATCAGACGGTTAATTCAGTGTTATCAATTTCACGGGAGCAATAAAAACTAGTCTATGATACTCTCAAGTCCCTGTAGGTACTACATTTGTGCAAAAAATCCAGCATTTCGTTTCGTTCGAGTAAGAGGACAAAAATAATCGATTAAAAATTGAACAAAGATTTTTGTCTAAGTCACGGGAACCGTGCACTTTTCTGGGATAAAAAGCCTATATCACCCTCCAGATTGTGAAAAAAATTACCACGATCCATCTTTCCGTCGAGGAGTAGAAGGACAAACCGTTAATATATCAATAAGATTACTTTAAGATAACATGTCTTTCATACAGATGGGTCCGCAGCCTACGAAGAACATGAGCAAGAAAGCTAAACGTAAGCTGGCCAACGCGAGGCTTCTAGAGAGTTCGATCGCCAGTCACATGCCGGGGGAGAAGAATAAAATACCTATGTAAGTTATTTACCTGTCACGTGGGTCTAATCACTAGTGGATACAAGGTTCTGGGTTCTATAACGGTTACGGTTACCTTACGGTTATTTTTTGTGTCCAGTAACCCTAAAAACTCTAAAAAGTAAACATCAAAATTTCTCTCTCTGCCTTTTGACCTCATTAAAACCTTGTTGATAATATGATTTGTAAAAATAGATACTTCTTCTGATGCGAGTATTTGACGAATTCTACCCCGAAGTTTTTCCCTAACAGAAAAGTAGCCATTTAGTGCTAAATTTAATTTCTGTTTCTTATTAATTATTTTTTAAACTAATAATTCAATAAAAAGTAGTGCTCAGATTGTTTGCCAAATAAGACAACTTAAGAAATACGAAGTAAAGATTAATTGTAATGCATATTATTTTACTTATATTCCAGTCTGCAAGAAATAAATAACGAAGTGTCACTAGCTGCTCTAGAGTGCGCGGAGACATTCCTTCTAGTTTGCGGCAGATTTTTAAAACCAACTACTCATAAGGTAACTTAAAAAAAAAAAAAATTTAATTTGTTTATATGTATTTATTTCAGAAATTTAAACAGACTATAGAACTTTAATACTATTTGATGCCATAAAATTCTTCATCTAGTAGCCAGTTTGATAGTTAACCCAATACTAAGCACTCATTCACTTTTCAGTTACTCCAGGAGCGTGCGATAAAGTCTTGCTACAGCGCCCACAAGCACGGCGAGCGGCAAGCGCTGCTGCTGCTGCGGCTCGCGGAGGCGGCGCGCAAGACGGCCCCCGCGGGCGTGCCGCCGCCCACGCAGCACTGCCTGCAGCTGTACAGCGCGCTGGGCGGGGCGAGGGGAGAGGTGACGTCATACATCTTGTCAGTTACTCCGGGAGCGTGCGATCGAGTCTTGCTACAGCGCCCACAAGCACGGCGAGCGGCAAGCGCTGCTGCTGCTGCGGCTCGCGGAGGCGGCGCGCAAGACGGCCCCCGCGGGCGTGCCGCCGCCCACGCAGCACTGCCTGCAGCTGTACAGCGCGCTGGGCGGGGCGAGGGGAGAGGTGACGTCATACATCTTGTCAGTTACTCCGGGAGCGTGCGATCGAGTCTTGCTACAGCGCCCACAAGCACGGCGAGCGGCAAGCGCTGCTGCTGCTGCGGCTCGCGGAGGCGGCGCGCAAGACGGCCCCCGCGGGCGTGCCGCCGCCCACGCAGCACTGCCTGCAGCTGTACAGCGCGCTGAGCGGGGCGAGGGGAGAGGTGACGTCACACATCTTGTCAGTTACTCCGGGAGCGTGCGATCGAGTCTTGCTACAGCGCCCACAAGCACGGCGAGCGGCAAGCGCTGCTGCTGCTGCGGCTCGCGGAGGCGGCGCGCAAGACGGCCCCCGCGGGCGTGCCGCCGCCCACGCAGCACTGCCTGCAGCTGTACAGCGCGCTGAGCGGGGCGAGGGGAGAGGTGACGTCATACATCTTGTCAGTTACTCCGGGAGCGTGCGATCGAGTCTTGCTACAGCGCCCACAAGCACGGCGAGCGGCAAGCGCTGCTGCTGCTGCGGCTCGCGGAGGCGGCGCGCAAGACGGCCCCCGCGGGCGTGCCGCCGCCCACGCAGCACTGCCTGCAGCTGTACAGCGCGCTGGGCGGGGCGAGGGGAGAGGTGACGTCATACATAATTATTTTTTGTTTAACGGGAAACCTTGAAAAGATACCCGAACGTCGTGGCAGCGACGCCGGGTTATGTGGGACTCTCACGGCGACGATCGATAGTTTACTTTCGATTATACTTATACATGTATAATTTACTTTCGATACGATTGATTATGATCGTCCGGACTGCGGGTGAATTGATATCAAAGTTTAATTAAAGTTGTTAGTTTAGTTTTCGTTTAAGTTTCATCGTCATCATCATCGCAACCCTTTCTTTGTCCCACTGTTGGGCACGGGTCTCCTCTCTCGGGTTTCTTCGTTTAATTTTAAATTAATCTTTCGTTTTTTTTTTAATGAATATTTTCCAGATATCGAAGTTCTGCACGCAAGCGCTGCTCGATATCCGCATGCACCTGCACTGTTCGCCGCCGTCGCTCAACTTCGCCCTGGAGGCGTCACAGGAGATGCCCGCTAACAAGAGGAAGAAGATGTCCAGCAAGAATCGGGCGGCGTTGGAGACTTTGTTGGGGAGTGACAGGTTCGTTGGTCTGGTGGTCAACGCCAAAGAAATTGGAGCTGCGTACTGATAGAAGCTCGCTTACACATTGGCAGAGGTCACAAGATTGAAAGTCATTTTGTTATTTTTTTTTATGGATACAAGATAGAAAACGAGCTTGCAGCACCACCCATCCGCAATAGTTTCGTTTACACCTAGTAATATTATATAGCCTATGTCAATCAGTGAAGATGCAGCTTTCTAATGGTGAAAGAATTTTTGAAATCGGTCCAGTAGTTTTTGTGTGAAAACATTACAAACAAATGTTTCCTCTTTATAATATTAGTATAGACGTGTTAGTCGCACCCGTCAGCACCTAGGCACGTTCACTAGTTCTGAACCACTTTCGGTAAACACTACAGTCGTTTATCAATGGATGCTACCTCGTGAAAACAAGCCTATATAATTTTGGCGGAGCAGTTAGTAGTATAGTAGTGTCCTGCTTGTGAAGCTAGTTGAACACTAAAGACGAATTTTATCATTCCCAGATTGGCAGAACTGAACAGTAAAGAAGACATAATCACAATACCAGATGAACCGTCGTCCAAAAAACCCCGAATTGATGATGCAAGTGATAAAATAAGCGTTAGTAGCGAATCTATTAATTCAGTTGAAATAAGTGACGATTCGGACATCGAGGAAGTCACAGTGCATGAACCAGTTATTGAAAAGGAATTTGAAGAGAATGATCAAGGAGAGACAAATGACTTAGACCAATCAAATGAAATTGAAAAGAACAGTATCACAACAGTTGAAACAGTTGATTCGGAAAACAAACCAACTCCTACAATGGAAAAAGACAACACGGAAAAATACAACACCCTAGGAGATTCTATTAAACCATTAGCTGAAACAAAAATAATTGAAATGGAAATATTACAAGAGGAAAGAGAATCTGATGAAGTGACAGTGGGTTCAGAAAAAGTATCAATACATGAAGCGCCTACGCAATTGCCCTTAAATGTGTCAACCGATACAATTGACGGCGAGGATGCACCATTGTCATTGGAAGTTGGTTATGACTATCCAAATACAGGTCACAGTAACATCAACGTATTGAGCAATGTCGACGATGAAACGCTTCCTAGCAGCAATGAGACGGATGATGCTATAACTTGTGGGCAAGAAACTAAAAATTCTCAAGAAATATATCTTGAAAAGAAATCCGATGATACGAACGTAACTGAAATGAACGCAAATGAGGTTGATGTTACTAAGGTTAATGGAAATGTTTCAGAAAGTGAAATCGTTGAGAATGGAATAAATAATCCTAAAGATACAAAAGATGCTGATGCAACCAAAACATTATCAAAGGATGATGGGGTGTCAATTGAAGACATGATGGCTGATTTTGTAGATGAGGTGAATGAAGATTTAAGTGTAGCTTAAATATTTAATTATTTTAAGCATTTATCTATTTGTACCGCTTTGTTGTGCCAATAATAAAAACTTATAAGCTGTAGTATTCTCATTTTCCTTTACCCTGTTTATTTCACACTCATGGTCATGAACGGAAGTATGTATTTCTTGGAGTCCCTTGGAAACTACCAAGAAGCTATATGTAGAAGATATGTATTTATTTTCTTCTTAAATCTCAACACATAAGTACACACATCGATATAAATTTGTAGGAACTGTACTTAAAAAACAGAACACTGATAAGCAATGAACATGTCACAATCAATCATATTGCTTGCTCTCAGGATTAATGTGGTACAGTGCACCGACTTTTAATACTCCTTAATAAGTACCTAGTATTATGTACAAGACCACTTGTGATAACCCTGTCGCACGTGTCCGTACGCAACGCCTGTTTGTCCATCTCACTGTTAAATATACATATATATCAATGGTCCATCTTAAGTTCTAAAATACTTCATAACTATTTAATCTAATGTTTGGAGCGTCGGGTACCAGAGGGACACATTAAACGTTCCTACTTGTGACTCCAAAGAGGATAGTGGCGTCTTGCTTCATTGTTTTCCGACCACCGACTCCATCAGTTCGTCCGATATACGTAGTATCTCTACCTCTACCTAGTCTGTGCGTCCGATTCACAAATTAGTCGGACATCTCTATGTCCACAGATTTATAAGTATAGTACTGTCTATGTCCGATTTAAAAAATGAAGTGCTAGGATGTTTTCATGACGTTATCACGTAAAATTATCGTCCGAAAACCGACTTTACAGACAACTATATTTTTTCGATAGAATACCTAATAAGATGGATTGAAAATGAATTATTTTATGGCGGCCAATTTAGACACAGAAAAAAAGTCTCACTAAATTTACATTTGCTACATTGTAGGATTGCAGTATTAATTTGATAATGAAAAATACTATTTAAGTACACATTCATGCGAAATTTTATTGCGAGTGTGTGGGATGCCTACATTTATTTTTCATAGACAACTTGATAAAATGAGGGTATTTTTCGTTTTTTTTCGTTTTTTTTATAAATTCAGGTGGGATATAAAATAAATTAGTAAATGCGTGAACATGGTGAAGCATTGATTGAATAAAATAATTTTGTGTGTATTAGAAGTTAATGTAATATAATATTATATACACCATGGATTGGAAAAGTGCAAAGATTCTTTTGGCGTCGACTGCTACTGTGATAGTTGCTTCCCAGGTCGCGAAAAAGCTGTGCAAATACTTTTTCAATTTAAAAAAATCTATGACCGAGGTTGCAAGCGACGAAGTATGCAGTGATATTGTGAATATAAGAAATCGAGAAATTAACGACGTCATCCTATTCTCAGATGATGTAGTACGACACACATTAAAAGTCCCACCTAACAAAGACATCAAAATATGTGAAAGCAGGGAATTAAACTGCTTTAAATTGATAAAGTATATAAAATCAGCACGGGAAACTTTGGATGTCTGTATGTATTTAATTACAAGTAGAGAGATAGCTGAACAGATAATCAGGCTGGGGCAAAGACATGTTTTAGTGAGGATAGTCGTGGACAGTGATATGGCGTTTACACCTCCTTCTCAAATCAAGAAGCTCAAAGAATATAGTATGTTAAATTTTGAGTTTATTTCTAATCTTAACCTTGTATTGTTTATGGACTCTAGTTTTCGCAATTGGCTCATTATAATACGCCGTTTTGCGTGCTTTAGTGCTGACTTGGTGTTCAGCCAGCCTAGCTCCGCCCAGAAGCACAAGATCCACCTGGTGTACTCACAGTCATTCCGGACCGACATTGGTGTAACGAGGATTTCAGCCCAATGTTTAGTTACGCCTCCGGATTCCGGGATTACGTGGGCGGCTGTTTCTTCGCCCGACATGCCTGCTTTGAGCCTTATGCCTCATTCATAATGTATAACCTACAAATTTTAAGGCTGTTGAATAGGTTCATAACATATTCATTCAGTAGTGTGACCAGTAACCTTGTGATTTTATTTTATTTACTTATCTGATCAAATCATGATGATGTATGTATGTTTTTACAGGCTTTATTCAAGTGCAGACAAGTAAAAAATCAATTCTCATGCATCACAAATTTTGCGTCATAGACGGTCCGAAAGCTATAAAGCGAAAGAATGTGTTGAAGGCTTATGCGGAAAAGTTAAACGTGCATGCCCAATTTTCGAAATACCATGTCAAGGAACATCAAAAGCCTAAGCCACTTAAAGGTTTTGTGATGTCTGGGTCATTAAACTGGTCTACCCAAGCCATGGTTTCAAATCACGAGAGCGTCATAGTAACGTCACACCCGAATATCGTTGGAAAATTTGAAAAGGAATTCGAGAGCTTATGGGTGGAAAATGAGCCGGTAATTGAGAAATCAAGAAACTAAATTTATGAATTATACCTTTTTGTGTAAATACAGTACTCTGGTTTCTGTTTTCAGGTCTTAAATACGATGACATGACATTTGATAATTTTTAGTTCCTGCTCTATTTTAAACCGATGTTGGTAAGTACATAATTTAGTTTTGTAGGTTAAAAAATCTGTGTCTAATGATGACACAAATGAAATATGGCTGCTTTTTTGCACCATTGTACTCGCTGCGACCCATAGACGTCCCACTGCTGGGCACGGGTCTCCCCCACAGACGCAGCTGCGGGAGGTCTAGAGCATACTTTACCACGCTGCTCCAATGCGGATTGGTGAAGGGGTTTGTGGCCAACCCAGTGTCGAATGTTCTCAAGCTACCCGAAGGCCTTCGACAAGGTGACTTAACGACTGTTTGCAACATTGAAAACAACTGGGACCGACGGCTTTACGTGCCCTCCGAAGCACGGTAGCGTCTATGAAATTTTGCCACTAGCGGTCACCCATCCAGAAACCGACCGCGCCCGTCGTTGCTTAACTCTTTGGATCACATTGAGTCGACCCGAGCCATTGGGCTATGGACGCTACTACAACATTGTAGGTACTATCATGCCCAAAATATTCGACAAAAATAGTGTTGGATATGTTTCAAAAATATGACTGATAGAAACCAATGGGGACTATCGTTTCTTTGCTCACCAGTTGGCGGCACTGTGTTGACTAAGGTCCAGAGTTATAGCTGTCAAAGGCGACTATATTATGAGATCGGCGCCAGAAGAAAGTTTTAAATATTAAATCTCAATAGGTTTATTAATTATTAATAACTATCTATCATATCGAATAGCTATGCCGCAATGTTGTGCAGTTCCGTTTTGTTCGGAAAAAAAAGGAGGACACAACTATACTCCGACAAAACATTCTCGTGTTTGTAAAAAACAATTTAACCCCGAGGATTATGTGTTACCCAAAGAATTAAATACAGAAAATCCTAAGTAATTATCTTTCTTATTCATCCTGATTTGAATAACTTTTACGTTACATTCATCTCTTGTATGACATCTTGTATCTCTTCTGTTCACAAATATTCAGCTATGAGAATATTATAAATAAAGCCAAAAGTTGTACCTAGTCAATTTTCTTGGAACCAAGAAAGTGAAGAGAGAAATGAAATTAAAGATGAGGAGATTTACGGATGGATATCGTGTTAGTGAATGGATGTAAACTTTTGCAGAATATCACTTCTCTATGGTATCAAATTAATAGTCATTCAATAATATTCACTCTTTCCTCTACTATCGGATGACAGTACAGATCCATAGACAAATCCATGTGCACTTCAATTCAATTTCGATCGATCATATGTTTTCTTTGTGTAGTTCTTTCAGCCGCTGTAATTCGAAATACGACAAATGTTATATTATTCTAGAGGTGTTTAAAAACTCATAAAGTGTCGTAAAAGTGTACGAAGGTCTAATGAAACCTAAAATGATTTTTAGCCCTAAAACGCGCTGGTTCTAATAGGTGCATTTTATGTGCACGTGCTTGCATTTTTTAATCGGTTTCTGAAGTTTCAGCCGTCAGTGTGGACTTTTTAATATTATATATATAAAGTAAAAGGTCATAATACGTACGCTATGGTTTCTTTAAGCTTCATTTGATATTTTGTACCGGAAAACTTAATCGCAAACTGGGCGATAGGTTGAGTTAGAATTCGCACTTTGGTTATTTTTTATTCGGTTTTTCGTGATGAATACTCGATTCTGGATTAGAGCTTCTGAGGATGAAGTGTCAGTGGTGGGTACAATTTTTTTCACAAGCTTACAGACAAAGTTTTCATGTGTAAATCTTAATAAACACATGACACATTTGGTTCAGTAAAAGTCACAATGTTTCTGTGACTTCCTCACTTGTAAATTTCATTTCTTTTGTGTCATGGTTATTTTTGTTATAAAGATTACTCATTAGGATGGTATTCATTATCCCTAAAAATAGCAGAAAGCAAAATTTAATACTATACAATTTCTGTGTAACCTCTAAACCATTTTTTTGAGGAACTTAAAAATATAAACGTCATGCTGTGTCTTTTGATGGGGCTCTGATATTAATGAAGTTACCTTAACATTAATGTGTTTGCAATATATTTTTACTACAATGGTTGTTATAAATTTCATTAGTTTCAATTTTCCAAACTACTTGCCTATTGTTTTAAAGGGTCTCTCGAAATATATAATAGTCAATTTAAATGCTTTTAAAATTCATCACTCTTTTTAGCTTGTAAACATAGTTTTACTCTCAATAAATATGTAATATTTATCAACAGATATGTTTCTTCGCCTATTGTAGTGAAAGGTTATATAGTACTAGTGGACGCCCGCAGCTTCGCTCGCGTAGAATTAGACCCATTAACGACGTCTACCCGTCTAACAACTTCAAAAACGGCAAAGTTTCATACTAACTTTGCACCCCCATTTTACCCCCTTAGGGGGTGAATTTTCAAAAATCCTTTCTTAGTGCTCCCCTACGTTATAAAAGGAACCCCTGTGCAAAATTTCAAGTTTCTAGCCCTTATAGTTTAGGCCCTGCGTTGATATGTCAGTCAGTCAGTCAGTCAGTCAGTCAGTCAGTCAGTCACCTTCTCCTTATATATATATAGATTAATAGTATGAAATTAAATAATTTTCCTGTTATACTTATATATACTGTATATCTTATGTCTTTGAAAAAGGTCTACACTTAGTAATATTGTCAGTTTTCTATATCTTAATTAATTGTAGCTAAATTAGATTTCCATAAAGGGTGAAGTTTTCAAGAAGCTGAATCAAAAGACAGCCTTGTCTTACTTCTATATACTTTCAAATAAATGTACTGATTTTGTTGAATAGAAAATTTAAGTTAGTTTTATTAAAAATTAAGAAAAGTGTTGCTAAGTGCAGATTTCTGTTATCCGAATGAAGATTACGAGAACTTCTAATGAACTTAATGTGATCAGACTTGCAAGATTCCTACATATCTGTGATGTCTGCCAAGAATCCTGAAATAGTTTAAGAGATTTTAAAATCTAATAATTTAAGACCATGTGCCTAGCGAATTGATACTGCAGACATGAATTGTCTATATCATCATCATAATATTTGTTAAAGTTGTTATCAATATGAGTGAGGTTATGTGCATAATTAATGATAAGTAGATTTCCATTTTCAATGGTAAGAAATGACCTTGCTTGTCTTTTGTTTCAGATGTATGCACCTATGATGCAACACCACATGTGCAAGTGTGAATTATGTGCAATAAAATTGATTTTAGTGCATCAATACAAAGTTAAGTGCTATAGCAGTAATTTTAAAACGTGAAACGTATTGAAAAAGTGTTGTTTAGCATTTAATGCTAGATATTTTTGAAATGTGTTTGAATAAGTGGACTTTGGATGCAGTGTTCGTCGATAGGTGGCGCTGTTGAAGTAATCGCTGACAAAGCGAGCACCTAGTTTTTCTACTCACCGCTAGATGGCGCTGGTAAGCAAATTTTTTAATATAGAATTGTGCTGCCACCTTGTGTGCAGTAGCAGTTGAATATTTCCGATGTTTTATTTAGACTGCCTACAGATGGCAGTACTGTTAGCTATTGAATACACGAAAAATTTGACATGTAATATTACTCCATAAACATATTCATCTATCTTTGCTGGTACTCTTATCTACCTGTGTGTGTGCGGATTCAATACACTGCAGTATTTTGGTATGAAGTATGGTATGGTATGTAGTCTGCTGGTAAAGTCGACATGAACTGCCGACAAAAGGACCTCAGAAACCGGGCATAAGTCGATTTGACTTGACATGGCACTTTTTTTTTTCTTCACTATCACTACGTTACACTATTCACTCCAATGAAATGGTATTATAATAACAAGATAGACTTCAGTGCATCCATAACAAAACCTGGCGTGGGTTGGGAATTGGGATGCAACCAAATTAATTTTAGACAGACAGCTAGACAGCATAAAACGCTATGAAAACATTGTAGTGGAAAAAAAAATGTATACTCTATTCAAACTTTCTAACAATGAGTGAGAAATTCTCGGAAGGGACCGGAGTCGATAAAAATGAAACTACAAACGCTCTGTTGCAGGCATGCTCACTGCACTCATTAGGTACCTCGTAGGCTCGTAGATATTGTTCGTCGTGTTGTGAAGCGCTCTGAGTCTTGTGGCTTACACAATTACATTTTTGAATTGTTTGTGGAGACTTCAACATCAACATTATAGAAAATAGTTGTATGAAAATGAGATTACCAGCCGTATTTAATTCATTTAATTTAAGTCACATTTTCTGTGAACCAACAAGGGTGATAACCTCGTCTGCCACATGCATTGATAACATCTTTTGTAACTGCACATACTGTAAGGAAAATACCGATACATATTTAATTTATCAGGATCCATCGAACGACCCAGCGTTATATACAAATGAATAAAAATATACATGCAAGCATGCAAACACCCCAAAAAATAACCCTCCCAACGCAGTCGGATAAAAAACGAACATACCTTGCGTTTTATACCAACATAAATTCCATTTGTACCCCAGAATGTTTTTCCTGTATGCAAAACGTGGGTTAGTGGTGCCCGCCGTAAGAAATAACATCGCCCTTTCTTCAAGCTACAACACGCCAAGGTATAACTAGTTATAGTCAGAAAACCCTCGACAGCTGTGCTTAGGTGTTTGTCTCGAAAAAATACTGGTATATTAAGATCCGTCTACCAGTCTAGTTAGTCAAGAAGGACTGAAAAGGACTTTAAAGATCTTGAAATTTACTTTCATGTATATTTACTTTCATCAAGGCATAGGTACATTTACGTTGTAGTTTTTTTATATTTGTATTGTGAATTTATGTTGCTATTACGATTTAACGCCTAATTAAAACACATTTTTCTGAAATGCCTTACAAACTCTAAAAAAGAATTTGTAAGGACCCTGGCCCCGTTGCTAATTTTTATTTTACTTTCAGACAATGCATAAGGGTTAATCAATAAATGAATCAATTAAGTCTGTAATTAGCAATAAAACGTACTATTAAAACAAGTAAGTGTACAGTTCTTAAAGTTAAATCTCGTCTGACCTCTTATCCTTAGCCCATCCGACATGCTAAAAGTTAAACGTTTGACAACCCCTGGGTTTGGTTTTTTTAAAATTCTATGAGAGCGCTAACTCGACGTACTGTTTAACATATATAAATGCTTTCCCTTCGACTTTGTATTTACAAACAAAGCCAGTGTAAGGGTTAACAACACCGGACACGTCTAGAAACGGACATTTGAATGTTAAAAGGAAGTTAACGATGGCTACGGAATTAAATCGATGCGAGCTTTTGTTGTTAATCGAATCGATACTGGTTGAAGGCCAGAATCTCGTAGTTCGTTAACACCGATATGACTAGGTATTGAAAGGTAGGCATATATACAATTATATAAGAAGTTGTAGTTAACAGAGAGAGATTTCTGAATAGAAAATAATTGCTTTAGCTAAGTTAGCATTTATAGACATGAGATATCTTGGAAAGTATTTGAAAATCTATAATTGATGCTTGCATTAAGCTTAGTTAAATACTGCTGGCCATTAGACTAAAAACCAGGGATTCAAAATAAAAAAATGGGTGTCATGTTTGGCTTCGTATTAATATACTCTTAGAAAATTACGAAGTGACAGAAGAACTTTGGCCCATACGAATCGCTCATAGCTCATGTGTCATAGTGTCGTGTCAGTCGTATGTGATCGATCGATTCAAGCAACTTTTGAGGAGGGTCTTCTTCAGGTTAACAAGTTTAGCCTTGTCGAAGACCTGCTTCCTTTGGCATGAGAACATTCGCTACTGGTTTGGCCAATTACCCTTACCCCGTCTGATTATGTCGCCTTTACGTCGTCATATATCAGTTTAAACATAGAAATGATTACTACGTTAAACAATGCTGTAGTTAATACGAAATACGAATATTTAATTGGTACCTTTAGCTGTGATTTGAATCCAAATGTCTTGAGAAATTACTCTTTACCATATATTAGTGTTGTTATGACGTAGAATCAAGAATCAAGATACTTACATACATACATGGTATGCCTATTTATATCTAGACTCGGGTCCAACTAACGTAATTTACTACAAACTATATGAGCTTGGGCAGACAGACACGAGCTTTCATATAGGTTCTACCACCTTACAAAACACGCAGCTTATAGGTCGTATTATGGTATGCATTTACCGCTACGTTTGATCGATTCCGCGATCCTTGTAATGAGCCAATTTGTATTTAATTTATGTGCGTACTAATTCTGGGTGCACGGACAATTTGAATCTTAAGGATTCGATTTGCATTTTGATTCTTTGCTGCAACCCATGGAGATATGTAAACAACTGCAGCTAAGGAACCAAACAAAAAAAGGATTTATATAGTAGTCGATTTAGTTTGCGATTTTTTCGATGAACTGATTATCAGTACAAATGTGCTACGTATAAGTATATACATATTGACAAAAGTACAAATTATCAAGATTGTTATCCTCCAAACGTACTTTAAAACGGCCAGCAGATGGTATGCTTTATATTATTTAGTATCAAATCAAGTATTAGCGTTGTTTTAGGTAGCCTATACTTACCTATGAAATAGATTTGATAAATTATTGCTGTATCTTACCAGTCTACTTAACTGTTATAATGAGTTTCCTATCGTTTTCTTCTCGATAGCATTAACATTGTGGCGTCGATTCAGGCAGTCCTACGATTGTTTGGCGTACCAAATAGTACAATGTGTCGTTCAAGTTAGAAATAATCTTTTAATTGTTAAATAACTAGACCACAATCGGAAATTTGTTTGAACAAAACATGAAATGAAATTGAATTCAATGTATGTTCAGTTCGGTCACCTTAAGTGTCGCAGTTACATCACAAAGGACTTAATTCGGAACCCATAAAAATGTCCCCGGAATCTATTATAATGATACTTCTTATATTTTATTACTTTGCAATAATAATAGAGTAAGCTCCTCAGTTTCACATTATATTCAGTTATTCTCGTAATTTACGACCAATTTGTAGAAGTGCCCAGTTTATGGTTTACGGAGTCGAAGAATGCGGGAGATGTTTTATGTACAATCTATATGTATTGTATCGGAGGTAGGTACATCGTCGTTCCTGCATCGCAACAGGATAAGTCGTTCCCAATTCCCGTCTTCATTGTCAAAGCTCGTATGTACTTTTCGATTTCTGTAACAGTAACATCACCTGCTTGTACCGGAGAAATAGGACGGATCCCCAACAATATTTGCTATCCGTAACTCAATGTCTTGCCTTTGTGTCGCTAAGGCGCCTTTGTCTGCTCGCATGTTGCCACGGGCGATCTCCAATCCCTATTAAGCAATTAAACCCTTATTTATAGTGGGACAACGTTGATTTATGTGTGGACTTATTTTGGCGGTAAAAACTTTCCGATTCCCTCGTACGCCCGGCGTCTTCCCGCCAGGTGCGACCGTTCCAATTTTAAATTCTAGCTTTGTGTGCGATTCCAGGTTCGGTTTCATTACACAATAGATGCAAGATTTGCACAAAAACTTCTTATAAAAAAGGGCCTTACAGAAATTGGTGCATAACAAATGCATTATAGACACATAAGCCAACGCGCCGGCACCGGTGATTGCCAAAAATGCTTTAAGCCATTTTCGCTTTTACACGGTTAACGTACAACCCAAAATGGCGGGAAGTTTTGACAGCTTGTTCGTTATACATAATCTGTGTATTTTAAAACAAATGGCCGTTTGTGTGTAGGTTGTTGGCCTTTGGTCGCGTGCCTGCGTTCGTATTAAGTTTTTACACTATTTCAAATTCTGCGAATTTTAATTATTTACTTACGCCAATTAAGGCGTATAGTCCGACCATATTTTTACGTCATATAAATTTCATTGTGACTTACTTAAATTATCACTTCTTAATTATCATTATAAAATATCTACAGCTAGTCGGTTAATTAAACGTTTTATAAGGTCTCAGATATTAAATATATTTATGCAAGCAATAAAATAATTTTAACACGACCCAGCTAATTTTAGAGTGAAAGTTATGGTTTATGGATAATAACTCGGTGTCTGTATACGATTCTGTAAGAGTTTTTTAATTGAATTCTAACATCTGTGTAATAGCTAATATGTCGTACCAAATCATGACTTTCGTTTTTAATTCTTGTTTATGTAGTACGTTAGTAATAATAATACCTGGCCGAAACAAGGAAGTTGGCGTAGCGAAGGATTTAAATGTAGCATTAAATTTTAACGAATACGTACTAACTAGTTACTAGAAAACATCATCTCGTGGGCATATAGAGCCATTTCTAATATGAAATGCCTCTATGTTTTATTTATAATGCTTTAGGTGCTGAATAAGCAGACAGCCTAACTGATTTCTCACTGTTTTCTTCAAAGTCATCTTGTTTTAGATTTATCGTCTGCTTGTATGCATAGACAATAAAACTACGTTCAAGTTCCTTGGCCCAGTTATTTTAGTGTTTTCATGTTCGGTGCGGTAATGTTTGATCGTCGTGGAGCGAGGTATAAATAGTGGAATAATCAAGGTAAAACAGAATGTGAATACGAGGGTTGAATAGGTTTGCTTTGCTTTTTTAGCTAAAGGTGTTACCAGGAAGCTTTTTAACCTTTGAATTGGTTGGCGACTAACATCGACAGGCCGAGATCGACAATATTTATTTATTTATTTAATTAGTACGGGTATAGGTACCACTTATACTAGTTACAATATTATTAGTATTAAAAGTATTACAAGTCAATAAAAATAACCTTAGTCAAAAGAATTTGATCATAATTCACTCATACATCGGCAAACAAGTATGCCGAGATTTTTAATCGATTTGCGACTAACTATTTCTTTGTTTTTCGATTTAGGTATACTTAGCTTCCTCATCGAATCATGAAAGGAAATTTTTGAAGAAGAATATTCGCTAACCGAATTCGTGGTGATTTCCCTTTACCCAATCCACTGCGTGTCGAGACTGGTGCAGCTTAACATTGTTGAATTTGAGAATGGCCACGCGAAAAAAGTTAAATTTGACGGCAGCTTCAAAATCTCGTAGATTGAATGTAGTGTACGTCAATCTGTCAATACTTGTGATGATGCATTGTCATGCCGACGTGACATTTAAGGATCAATGATACAATTCATACAAAAATATGCCAATATTTTCTATAAGGTTTTCACCGTCGCGCTTTTGACGTGAACGTTTTTGTGTGACGCGGCGTCCTAACACAACATTGGTTTTGATGAATAGACGAAGTGACGAATTGTGCAGGAAGTTGGATTATTTGGACTAAAGATGATTTAGAATTGAGCATTAACAAAACCGCGGCGTGTGAGGTAGGCCTTAGTTGTTTGAAATTTCCATAGACGGTTCGTGTGCGCTCGCCTGCGCCGCCTACCGCTAAGTTTATATGCGGCCATTAAAAATTCACCATTAACAAAAGTAACGTATACGACTGAAAAAGACATAATTGCAAAGCAATCGTTCCGTGTACTGACCGCGCCGGCAGAGGTATTCGATCTAAGTTAGGGCTGCCATAACTATATACTTCTATAGTTATTAATATTATAAAGAGGAAAGATTTGTTTGTAATGTTTTCACACAAAAACTACTGGACCGATTTCAATAATATTTTCACCATTAGAAAGCTGCATCTTCAATCAGTGTCATAGGCTATATAATATTACTAGGTGTAAACGAAAGTATTGGTATGTCTAATTCCACGCGAGAGAAGCTGCGGGCGTCCAATAGTGCTGTTATAATCAGGGACCAAGGACTTTCCGGTTGTTGGAGTGTATGAATTGGAAGAAGTGGGAAGCTTATGGGTTCAACCCATAAGCTATGCTAAGCTAGCTTAGAAAGGGTTACCGAAATGGGGCTCTTCGTGAATTAATGTTAGTACGTACTATCTAGTTAGTAGTGTTAGTACTGTTCCAGTAACTACTTTGTTCACTTTATAAGCCAAGGTAGGTTGTCAACGGCGATACTCTTAAGGGTCCTGTTCCCTCTGCACCAATTCGTCATAAAACCCAGTCCTGAGTTCTATTGGTAGTTAGGTAATTGTGGTCTCCATCCGAATGAGCTAAGAATAGTTAATAAGCCTCGTAAGTCGTAGTTATTTAATTTCACAATTAATGAATGTGGAACGCAATTCAAATTTACCTTCTTAATCTGTTTCCGATGTGATTCGTAAGGCGCAATATCCGCGTGCAATCGTTTGACTGGAATGACATATCCCGATGTGTCGAAATGTGTGGCAGCCCTATCCTAAGTACTCGCCTCTCGGGTATTTTTGTTTGCAATCGTAAAGCGATGGTTAATGAGCCGCCAGCTTCCCGATTTGTGTTTTTATGTTTCTTTTGTTGCCTCCATTGGTGCAGTAAGGTTTTCCAGTTTATTAGGGTTGTTTAAGATGTAATCAATGCCGATTTACTCACGATACATTGTACTATCTGTGACTCAATCAGTATATATATTTAAGATACAAACGAAATCATCCCTGACCTAAAATTTTCTCAATAGTGGTCAGGCTCAATCATTGTCTGAAAACCTACGATATACTCACTATACAATATACAATTCATAGTTGAAGTTACCGGCTTACTCACGTGTGATTTAAGTCGGAAATAGGCCGACTAGTTTCGATCTATTACGATGATTATCTTCAGGAGTGAACGCGCTCGCGGCGGGCACGGCGTACAACGTACAATGTCTCTACTTTTGAGCAAATTGTAGGTAAATTGTCTGAAAATCTACGAAATACTCAGGATACAATATAATAATAATATAGAATCTCATGGACATTCTCACACACGGCCATCTGACCCCAAATTAGGCGCGAGCCTGTACTAGTTATAGGTGTCAGATACTAATAACTATACATAAATATATGTGTTTTTAAATATACACTTAAATAGATAATATTAACATCCAGACACAGACAATAAATAAAATGTACTGTGTCTGTGACTCAATCAGTATTAACTATTAAGGATACATACGTAATCATTGCTGACCACTGTTGAGCGTATCGTAGGTAGTTACATTATATGAAAACCTACGATAGATATTTTTGTGACGTAGTAGATAAGCAAGTAATACAATACAATATTTCCATGGCAACAACGGACAGGTGTCGACAACGTAAACACCCAATGACCCACAAACTGGCAGGTAATTAGCGAAAGACAAACCCCGCGGTGGTGATGCCTTAATAGAGTTATTAGGTAGGGAGCGATTGTGTAGTAGTAACAATGGTAAGATATAATAATAATGATAACCGCATTTATATTCGACATTCGGGTATAATTATTACCTATATCTATGTCGTTGATAAATAATACGTACCTATAAAAAGATAACATCGTTTTCCCAAGCTCCCAAGATTAGGTACCTTATATATATTTTTCTGTTTGCTTAATAATATCTAATTATAAATCCGTGATAGCCCAGTGGCTATCGAACTCGCCTCTCACTCGAGCGGTCCGGGTTCAAACCCCAGTGGCACCAATGACTTTTCTAAGTTAGTTATGTGCGATTTAAGAAATTAAATGTCACTTGCTATAATGGTGAAGGACACATCGTGAGGAAACCTGCATGGCTGAGAGTTCATCATAATGTTCTCGAAGGCATGTGAAGTCTGCCAATTCGCACTTGGCCAGCGTGGTGCACTATGGTTAGGCCTTCCCCTTCATTCTGAGAGGAGACCTGTGCCCAACAGTGGAACAAAGAAACGGTTGTGATGACAAATCCATTGTTTGCTACTAAAATATAGGTATAGTGGATCCACTAGGAAACGATTTTAATTTTTCTGCTGTTGATCTTGTGCTGTTTCTCTATGGGGAGAGGACTCTCTCCCCAACCAACAGCAGTAGGGAGGTACTTACATACTATTTAATATTTAAAATGGCATGTTAAATAGACGATCCGATCTCGGACTATCGAATGCGTCTAGACGGGAAATGGTGAGGCCTATAGAATGGTTCGGGGCCACGAATTAAGACGATATTCGTTTTTTTTTTAAACTCTTTATTTGATGGACTCAATGCAATAGAAATTATGTTGGTCTTATCGACATAGTTACTAGCTCTAGCAGCTTGCCACTTATTAGTTTTATTAATGTGAACATATACAAGATGTCCCAAAATTCAACGATAATCCTGAACCAGAGGATGCACCTGCTAATGACTACTCCAGGAAAAAAAAGAAAAAAAAATTATCTCGATTTTTTTTCAAATTACTTAATAAAAATGGAAATTCATAGAAAATTGACACCCCTCATGATATTTTTAACTACCATGATCACAATTTTTGAGATATTTCTGATATTTTTTTGTATCCGTGACCTAAGTAGTACTGCTATCTACCACAAATCTTAAAATTCCTATAATGTCTGTAGTTTTCACACAATAAACAATTAAAATCATTGTTTTCCCTAAAAATTTTGATCAAATTTTCTTTCAGTCCACTTTCACTCATTGTGGTGTAAAAAAAAAGTATGGACACTACTATGGCAAGTTTTTTTTAAAAGTTGACGCAACTAATCAAGATTCCAAAATGGTATCATACTCTTGGAAAACTAGTCACAAAAAAAAAGTATAATATTTCTAAACAAGAACCATATTTCAAAAATTGTTCTTGTCGATTAGTAATAACTTTTACTATGTGCCCAAAATAGGTTTTTTGGTGGTGAAAAATGTTTGAGTAGATCCTGTCTTTGAGACAACCCCAATAGAAGAAGTCTTACCCCCGTATTCACAAACGATACTATGAGGTCTCACAGTACTCGCGAGCGCATAGGGTCATTCAAACCAATTCATAAACAATACTTATGTGAAATCCGCTACTGTGCGTCTGTCAAAAGGGACGCATAGCTCTGTCAAAAGGGACAATAGCTTCTGAGCTACTTTAACGAACGCATAGCGTCGAATTGTTTTGTCATTTACGTCAAAATTGAAAGATCGAAGATAAAGAAGAAGACGTTGGATAAATTACAGGTTATTATTTATGATTACAAAATTGTAAAGGAAAAAGGAGTTACTTATTACAAAACTACTACCTATTAAAAACAATGAATTATAGTAGTGAGGATGAGTTTGATAACTACCTACATTAATGACATAATTATATTATTGACATGCTTTGACAGTTGTCAAAACACTAGAGTGAACTATGCCATATCAAATGGACCAATGACAGAGCTGTATTCAACGCTATGAGCCCTCATAGCCCTCATGGCTTGGCACCCGACTTTCTAAAATGTAATATTTTTTTGGTTTTCTTGGTAGATAAAGGTAGGTAGTGGATTGTAGTAAAGTTAATTTTGTTTGTAGTAAAACCAAAAAAAAAAAATTGTCAAGAAAAAAAAATGTAGCCCCCCCAAATAAAAAATATTATCTTTTTCCGGCTGATTCTTATAGAGACTCGTAAGTAGAGGATTGTAGTGCAATTTTTTTCATTTTTAGCACAATAGAATAATTACTAAAAATAAAATAAAAAAAAATATTTTTATTTCCATATAAAAAATATATTAATATTTTTCAATTTTATTTATTTATTTATTTATTTATTTATTTATTTAAAATACATATTTACACGTAATTTAACAGCTTTGGCCAAAACATTACATGTATAATTAAATAAACTAACTTACTAACTAATAAACATAGGTACTAAATATTATTATGGCTAAGATATACCCTACATAGAGACATAAATAAATTGAGGCAATTGTAAAATATGTCAGCGTCTGGTGTCTGAGCAAGGAACCGGTTTATTAGAGCAGGCGCCGCACAGTGCGGCGCGGCGGCCGTGCGGCGCGTGCGCACCACGGGATGCGCCAAAAGGCGGCCAGGCCTCCGGCCTCCAAACGCCCCTCTCAAGCAATGTATTGGAACCTCCAGATAGCAAGACGCGAGAGCTCGAGGATTGTCTATTTTACTATTGAGCAAAAGGTAAAAGTGTACCATAAGGTACAACTTTCGCCTAAGCTCAAGAGTATCTAGACCAATCATGCCGGAAACAAACAAAGAAGGGTACAAATATGGGTAGTACCCATAGAGACGCTTATATAGGAATCGCGCAAACTTTCTCTGTATTCTTTCCATCATAAGAGAATATTTCTTCTCATGAGGATCGAAAACGGTTGCATTGTATTCGAGTCTACTGCGCACGTACGTCTTGTAGAGTATTAATGCAACCCTACAGTCGGAAAAGTGCGTGGTAGTTCTAATAACAAATCCTAGCGTTTTTGAGGTCTTAATACACAGATTAATTACATGCTCTCTGAAATTAAGCTGAGAATCTAGCAAAAGGCCAAGATCCCCTATTGAGGTGACCCGTTTGAGAGCATTATCATGGAGCCGGTAATCATATAACAACGGTGAATGAGATCTAGTAAATGTTATACACTTGCATTTATCTGAATTTAACAGTAAACGATTATTTATACTCCATTGCAAGACGTTATGTACGTCATTTTGCAGAGCTACACAATCGCTTCTATCCTTAATTGGAAGATATAATTTTACGTCATCAGCAAACATAAGGCATCTAGAAAAATTAAGGACGTTCGGCAAGTCATTAATCATGATAAGGAACAGACTTGGACCTAACGTACTACCTTGACTAACTCCAGATCTTGTGTAGTATAACTCTGATTTATGATTTTGCAGTTGAACATATTGCATTCGATTCCCAAGGTAAGATGCAAAGAAACTCAATAATTTTGGTGTAAAGCCTAAATTATTGAGTTTCATCAAAAGGATATCGTTATCAACACGATCAAATGCCTTTTTGAAATCAAAGTATGCCGCGTCAACTTGTCCACCTGCATCCATGTGTGTAGTGACGTCAGTCACAAAATTCATAAGGTTCGTAGTAGTTGAACGTTTCTGCCTAAACCCATGTTGGCTCTCATGAAGATGTGCCCTAATTTGTTCAATAATGCGAATATTTATGATACGTTCGAATAACTTGCCGAACGCCGATAAAACTGCTATTGGTCTATAGTTTGTGATGTCAGTGTTACCTCCGCATTTAGGTATTGGTGTAACTCTAGTAACCTTCCAGATGTCAGGGTATGTAGATGTTGCCAAGGATAAATTAAAAATATGCAGTAGTGGATACTGGAAAACACTGATACAATCCTTTACTATGAATGGAGGAATACCGTCTGGTCCAGCCGAAGACTGAGGCTTCAATCTTTTTACGGTCTTAATTATTTCATTGAGTGTGACAGATGGTAAAGATACAGGGTTACTTAGTGTGTTCTGTTGTACTCCATCGGCGACATAGTGCATCGAGCTGATATTAAGGTTTGGCGAATCGCTTAAGAATACAGAACTAAAGAATTTTGCAAACTCATTCACCGCTTCCTGTCCTGAAACATGCGTGTCCCCTTTTTTGTAAACGGTGCAGCTTTGTAAGCTGCGTCGTTGGTTTCTAACGTAATTCCAAAATAACCTAGGATTTTGACATATGCTGGTTTCAGTTGCTTTTGTATAATTTAGATAAGCTTGTTTAGATAAGCTTAGATCAATCAATCAATAGTTACTAAGAACGATTCAAATGGATAAAGGACCTCCGCTGAGGTTTGTAGTTTAACAAATTTTGAAGAAACCGGTGAAGTTTGAGAAAATACATACTTTCGACGGATTTTGTCTGAATTTCTTCCGATCTGTGTCATTTACAACTACTACAAACGATGAAAATAGTCAAGGGACCTCCGCTGAGGTTTGTAGTGGACGAATTTTCGTTTGAACTTTAACAAATTTTGAAGAAACAGGTGAAGTTTGAGAAAATACATACTTTCGACGGATTTTGTCTGAATTTCTCCCGATCTGTGACATTTACAACTACTACAAACGATGAAAATGGTCAAGTTAAAGTATTGGATCCGAAGCTGTCTAGCGGGCCGCGCGCGCACGGATGTGCCGAGTTGCCGCATGAGGTAGGGGGCGCGCGGGCGGGACGTACATAGTCCACAAGTGGGTTACCCGAACGCGGGCAGACGTCGTTATTGGTAGACCCATTCTACTTGAGCGAAGCTGCGGGCGTCCACTAGTGTATCTATATATATATAAAAGAAATTCGTGTTAGTTACACTATTATTACACTATTCTTGAGTTATACTCAAAAATGGCTGAACCGATTTGGCTGAAAATTTGTCGGGAGGTACCTTTAGAACCAGGAGACTGCTATAGTATACTTTTCACCCCGTTCCGTTTTATTTTATTTCTTACTGACTGTGCGCGCCCCCTCTACGTTTAAGTTCTATGTTCGACGCTTCCGAGTCTGTGGCTACGCGCGGTCTGTGCAATGCGCTCTCTACTCTATGGCGCGATTACTGCGCGTTAGAATTTTTCTAGATCTTTCACTCTGTACACCATTTTGTTTGTGCCGGCACTATTTGCAAGCCAACTATTAACCATTCATTCTAAACCATTGTCAACTTATATTACTTCCAATAAATCAAATCTCAAGAAGTACAAGGTTTCATTTAAGTATGTCCCACTACGCGACACTGACAGTTGAAAATTCGACAATTTGTAATTTTTGAAGTCGATCAGTTGATGTGTTTGTTTTCCAAAGTACATTTTACATGTTTGTTTCCAGTTTCTATTAGCTTGTTGTGCTATTAGATATTATCATTAACAATACCATGCCGCGACCAAGACGGTCAAATCTTTTCCGACAAAGCCGTAATGCACCTATGTTTCGAAACATTGCGAATCAAAGGGCTAGAAGAACAAGAAATCGCACGTGAACGTGAGTCGCGCGCCGCGTTAGTATAGCTCAACTTCATGCTTCTAAATTATAACAGCAAAGCGAGACAGCCCGTGAAAAGGCTCGGTTTGCAATGCGAAATTATCAAGAAAACCTCAGAGATCAACAACTAGACTATTTTAGAAGAACAAGAAGAAATTTAGAAATAGAAATTTAAATGAAATAGAAATTTAGACGAAATTATGTATTTGCTCAAACTTCACCGGTTTCTTCAAAATTCGTTAAACTACAAACGAAAATTCGTCCACTACAAACCTCAGTGGAGGTCCCTTGACCATTTTCATCGTCTATAGTAGTTGTAAATGTCACAGATCGGGAGAAATTCAGACAAAATCCGTCGAAAGTATGTATTTTCTCAAACTTCACCTGTTTCTTCAAAATTTGTTAAAGTACAAACGAAAATTCGTCCACTACAAACCTCAGCGGAGGTCCCTTGACCATTTTCATCGTTTGTAGTAGTTGTAAATGTCACAGATCGGGAGAAATTCAGACAAAATCCGTCGAAAGTATGTATTTTCTCAAATTTCACCGGTTTCTTCAAAATTTGTTAAAGTACAAACGAAAATTCGTCCACTACAAACCTCAGTGGAGGTCCCTTGACCATTTTCATCGTTTGTAGTAGTTGTAAATGTCACAGATCGGGAGAAATTCAGACAAAATCTGTCGAAAGTATGTATTTTCTCAAACTTCACCGGTTTCTTCAAAATTTGTTAAAGTACAAACGAAAATTCGTCCACTACAAACCTCAGCGGAGGTCCCTTGACCATTTTCATCGTTTGTAGTAGTTGTAAATGTCACAGATCGGGAGAAATTCAGACAAAATCCGTCGAAAGTATGTATTTTCTCAAATTTCACCGGTTTCTTCAAAATTTGTTAAAGTACAAACGAAAATTCGTCCACTACAAACCTCAGTGGAGGTCCCTTGACCATTTTCATCGTTTGTAGTAGTTGTAAATGTCACAGATCGGGAGAAATTCAGACAAAATCCGTCGAAAGTATGTATTTTCTCAAATTTCACCGGTTTCTTCAAAATTTGTTAAAGTACAAACGAAAATTCGTCCACTACAAACCTCAGCGGAGGTCCCTTGACTATTTTCATCGTTTGTAGTAGTTGTAAATGACACAGATCGGGAGAAATTCAGACAAAATCCGTCGAAAGTATGTATTTTCTCAAACTTCACCGGTTTCTTCAAAATTTGTTAAACTACAAACCTCAGCGGAGGTCCTTTATCCATTTGAATCGTTCTTAGTAACTATTTAAAAATATTAATATTTTTTTTATATGGAAATAAAAATATTTTTTTTTATTTTATTTTTAGTAATTATTCTATTGTGCTAAAAATGAAAAAAATTGCACTACAATCCTCTACTTACGAGTCTCTATAAGAATCAGCCGGAAAAAGATTATATTTTTTATTTGGGGGGTTACATTTTTTTTTCTTGACAATTTTTTTTTTTGGTTTTACTACAAACAAAATTAACTTTACTACAATCCACTACCTACCTTTATCTACCAAGAAAACCAAAAAAATATTACATTTTAGAAAGTCGGGTGCCAAGTTCACATAGCCCTCATAGCTAAGTAATGTTTGAGTGTTGTTTATGAATTGGATGGCTCGACATGAGGAGCGCATAGAGAATTAGCGTTCTTTGCATAGTGTTGTTCAGTTACTCAGCCAAGTAATGTTCATGAATACGGGGGTTAGTCATAGTGAGCTGGGCGACCATCATTTTAAAACCACATGTTTTGTAAATCACTTAAAGGAACGTCTTCTAATAAGTCTGACAAGTTATTTTGTAAAAAGTTCAAATAATTATTTCCATCTAAGTTTCCTTGTAACTCAAAGGGCCCTGTTAAAGTTAAACAGTCCAAAATAATGCAAAGTCAGTTCAATTTGCAGATTACTTGATTCACACGTCAATTGAATACTTAACGGTGTACAGTAAAGAAAGAAGCAGAGCGTACTGACTGCTGAGAACAGCAACTTCTCTACCTGCCCTATTGTTATTTAATAACGACATCTACATCTACCTCTGAATAACATGTAATCTCTCTCTATCTATCTCTCTCTTCTAAATTTGTTTGCCTACGCACATGTCCCATTTAAATCCAAGAAATTTACAACAAAAATCATATTTTGGGCACATAGTAAAAGTTATTACTAATCGACAAGAACAATTTTTGAAATATGGTTCTTGTTTAGAAATATTACACTTTTTTTTTGTGACTAGTTTTCCAAGAGTATTATACCATTTTGGAATCTTGATTAGTTGCGTCAACTTTTAAAAAAACTTGCCATAGTAGTGTCCATACTTTTTTTTTACACCACAATGAGTGAAAGTGGACTGAAAGTAAATTTGATCAAAATTTTTAGGGAAAACAATGATTTTAATAGTTTATTGTGTGAAAACTACAGACATTATAGGAATTTTAAGATTTGTGGTAGATAGCAGTACTACTTAGGTCACAGATACAAAAAAGAAATCAGAAATATCTCAAAAATTGTGGTCATGGTAGTTAAAAATATCATGAGGGGTGTCAATTTTCTAAGAATTTCCATTTTTATTAAGTAACTTGAAAAAAAATCGAGATAATTTTTTTTTCTTTTTTTCCTGGAGTAGTCATTAGCAGCTCCATCCTCTGGTTCAGGATTATCGTTGAATTTTGTGACACCTTGTATATAGGAAAGACTATAGATAAACAAAAAACCTCATACCTCGCCAGAGGCCCCTAGTAACCGAGTAACACTATATGGTGGAGGGTCAGAACTAGTTATTTTGAGGCCCCGCCACACTCGCAGGAAGCACATTCTTGGTAGATGTAATTTTTATCCAAGAAAAATGCTATTATTCGTTTCGTTAAGCTTATTCGTCAGTTGCTTTCCTTGTTATGATATATTTAATTAACTAATCAAATAATCTAATTAAAAATAGTACATATTTGTGTATTGGTGTGATCTAAAATATAATTTGTTCTGTTCCCAATATTGATCGAGTTAGAACATGAGTATCATTTCTATCCCAAAAAGTTATACATAAGTTACTTAAGTTAGTCGATATACATGTATAACATTTATATCTATATATATAAAAGGAGAAGGTGACTGACTGACTGACTGACTGACTGACTGACTGACTGACATATCAACGCAGGGCCTAAACTATAAGGGCTAGAAACTTGAAATTTTGCACAGGGGTTCCTTTTATAACGTAGGGGAGCACTAAGAAAGGATTTTTGAAAATTCACCCCCTAAGGGGGTAAAACGGGGGTGCAAAGTTAGTATGAAACTTTGCCGTTTTTGAAGTCGTTAGACGGGTAGACGTCGTTAATGGGTCTAATTCTACGCGAGCGAAGCTGCGGGCGTCCACTAGTTATTTTATATGGCTTCACTTCAAAACCTACAACGCTGGACATAGCTCTCTCCTTATCCATCAAAGGGGCTGCAAGCCCTAGATTTTCATGATACCGCATTTTAGAAACTCCCGAAAAATGTGATTATGTACCCTACATAAGTATCCCGTCAGCAGTTAGATAAAATTAGCAGCGTAGATAAAATAAATAATTTGTTAAATTATCCAGACTGCCACAGAAAGTCCAGTATTACTAATAAGAGGTAAGGTTAAACGAAAGGTACACTTGTGGCCATACCTTTACACGCGGATCAAGTTATTGCGTGTATACGATGTAAAATAATTAATTGTCCTCCAGAGTATACGTACCTACTTGAGCGTCCTCGAATGCCTTGTTCGTTTCACTCATCATTTTGACGCGTCAAGTGCCCCCAAACCATTGATTGCTGTTCTTTTGATTGAATCAAACATATTGCAAGGGGTAGGGTTGCCTTGCTAGTCTGCTACAGATCATTGCATTTCGTGGGTTAAGTTATTTATACTTTATTTATAGTATTAAGATGCGAGATTGAATTTATATTTTTCTATAATAATAATATCAAATATCAAATTTTTATTTGTTTTAAATTTTTTTGCTTAATTTCTGCCTAGGAGGAATGGATATACAAACAACGACCTGATTAATTGCTAGCGTCATATACGATATGCTTACATACTAACCGTAGCAAGTTACTTACCTTCTGGACGTGTTATCTCAAAGCTTCCAAGCAAATGTCGCATCGTAAAGATGTGTGTGTGAGTACTACGAGTGTATGTTGTATTGTAATTGAGCAAAAAGTGAACAAGCACATTTTTACATGCAACTTATTTTGTTTTTTTGCGCTCGCTTAAGAGGATATCAGTCGACCGTCACTTTTGAAGAATAGGTTTTTACCAAAAATATTGCCGTCGCGCTGAGCCCCTTAGCGTGCGATAGAGAGAAGTGCAGTCTCGAACTGATTTTACCTACGTAAAATTAAGAAAATCGTCCTTTCGTAATCCCCTGTTTCCTCCTCGAAATCTAGACCGATTTCAATATTTCTTTTAGTTAAAATGTAGAACAGGGTCTAAGCTATGCCCGTACGTTTTGCTTTTTTGGGATATGTTAGTAATTACCAGTTTGCTTGATGTTTGAAAATGTATGTAAAAAAAAGTCGATTTTTTTTGATTTTAAAAGATTTTTTTTCTCTTCTATTAATCAAATTATGAAAAAAAACAAAACGTACAGTCATTGCAGAGGTACGTATAAATCGTATGGTATTTTTTTCTCTTCTGTAACTTCTTTATCCTAGGAGGAAACAGGGGACTACGTTTGTATGGAAAAAGTGTCGACTTGTTCGCTTGTGATATCCTCTTAAATTAAAGAACGACTCATTCACGTTTCCGAACGCCTTTATTTGCAAGCCCGCGGGCGCTTTCTCACGCGTTCCCGATTCAAATTTGGGCGCGAACTTGAGCTGCCGTGTTTCGTTTTGTATGCGCCATTTTGATTGATATGTTCATGTATTACCAGAGCGTAAAGTTAATGGGTTTTGAAAAAACTGTGATAAAAAAAAATTCATTATCCTTAAATGATATCACATTAAATTTGGTCTTTGTTTATTTATGTCCAAGAAATGTGTTTGAGAATGTTTACTCAATGTCTTAAATAGCAGTTTACTAGTGTAAAAAAATGGGCAGGATGTTTGTACGTTGTGTATGCAATAAATTCGGAATGAACTCCATATTCGCTAAGTGCCTGAACATAAAACTGCATTGAGCGGTTTACGATCGATGGACGTGCTTGCAAAAAATTTACGGCATTGTCGTATGCAAGTTTAAAATTGGCGGGAGGTAAGCCGTTAAGGTTTGACGACATCTTAAAACGGATTGTATTGTAACTGTAGTTTTGTGCGTATAGTCATAAGAAAGTGCTCAATATGTATTTTTTAATAAGTCATTATTAAAGTGCCTGCTATTGTACTCTGCTAGTACCTACCTACCTGTAATAAAATTACTGGACGTCCTTACTAATATAACATGAGAAAGTGTTTTGTTGGTTTGTCCATCTTCTCCGTCTCATCGGTATGATAGAACATCGTAATTTTTTGCATAGATGTACTGAAGGGCTTTGAGAGTGACATAGGCTATCACAGAAAATTGCACTGTTCTCGTCGAGGCCGAAACACAAAACTCAGATATTAGCTTTTATATTATTTGGTGTCGCATTGTTCTCAGCATTAAAAAAAATAGCATTTACGATTGTGTCGTCATGTTACAAGGGCCCATTTCGCTATAGAGAATATGAATCAATTGACGAGCTAAATTAGGATTTCCGCGTCGTTCGAACATTATAAACGCCAGATCCGGAAGTTTCTTACGCTTTGATACTATATCGTCGGATGTGGTATGAGGAACGGAATTTAGAACAAGGTAAATACTGTTAACTACTTCTTTCCTACCTATCTTGAATTGTTATTGTTATGGTTTGAAGAGTGACCCTTCCTTCTGGGATAGGCTAAAGAACTGTGTATGTGCGAAATCAGGGTGAAAGCCTTCATGTATAAATGCAATCCGTTGCTGAAGATCACTGCAGGGTTGAGGCTTCTCTTTGTTATTTAAGTACGTAAGGTTTAGAAGAGCCGTGAAAAGTATGATGGAAAAGTATTACCACACAAGACACAGATGCCTGCTGAATATATAAAAAAAAGTAGAAGCTGACTGACTGACTGACTGACATATCAACGCAGGGCCTAAACTATAAGGGTTAGAAACTTGAAATTTTGCACAGGGGTTCCTTTTATAACTTAGGGGAGCACTAAATATTTTTGAAAATTCACCCCCTAAGGGTGTAAAACGGAGGTGCAAAGTTAGTATGAAACTGCCGTTTTTAAAGTTAGTGAATGTCTAATTCCACGCGAGATAAGCTGCGGGCGTCCACTAGTTAGTATGTATATATAATTGTTCATTTGCAGACAAAACTAACTCACTGAAATTGGATTAAAATTTAAAACTCACCTAACTAAATTTGTTAACATTAAGAACAATATAATAAACGTAAACATTTTCAATTATTGTTTAGTAACCAACTATATTTGACGTTTCCTTTTTTTTTCAAAGAACATAAAATAAGGCACAGCTAGATAATCCCTATTCTTATACTCTCTTTGTTGTGGGGTGCATTGTTTTTTTTTGGCGTTAGATTGTGCCATAGAGAAGGAACACGTGCTGCCTTAAGATATAACGGCGTCCCATGCTTTTGATATAGTTTATATACGATGGGTGGCGTATGGTGTCTTTGAACGCTGGTTGTGTCAGGATTGATACCTCAGTCACTGAATACTTAGCTTCAGTGCTCAAGTACTCGTAGGTGTCAAAAGATGGTATAATAACAGCAAATAGGCCGGAAAACATTATTTACTTAATGTATTTTATATTATACAATATTATGTATGTTATATATATATATATATATATATATATATATAATGATTGCAGGTTTGTGCAATCGCAGGGATTCACGCTTTTATATGCTGTAAGTACAAATATGATAGCTGCACTACCCCACAGTAAGATGACATAGGACATAATACTGTGAAAGTAGATTAAGTAAACAACTGCAACAACACAACACACAACTGTTTTATTTATATATATAAATTATTGAAATAAGTGCATATTCCGTGTTTTTAAATCACTACAATGTAACAAGTGGTAGTTATTAAACACTTGATTGGCGGGCCAACAGATATACTAAGTAGTTAGTACGGTATTATATGAGTCGCAGTCGAGAGATTAAGTCACGCGAGTGGTTTAAAAATAGAGGCCTCAGGAGTGTGTAGCGTTTTTTTGCGTATAGTAATATATCAAGTGAGTCACCAATTCAAACAGATGACACTATTTCAAAAACTTGTTCAAAAATTCAGTACGTTGTTATAAGATTATGGAGCCAAATGAGGAAAAAAATATGAATCGTTAGTTAAGTGAGTATGGGTATTAGATGAAGGTACATTATACCGGGAAATGGCGTCGTTTGGTCGCCCTACCACCGGCTGCGGGTGATAGTACGGACTATTACTTATTCTGTGCAGATGGCTTCTTTGAATCGCCTTTTTTTGCTCTCCACTACCCGCCTAATTGATATTCTTTGAGCTGCATATGTAGCGTACCGTCTTTGAAGTGCCTACTTACTTCTTGCTTTATTATTATAGTGCTTTCGATGCAATTTTGTGATCGGTAATTGATATGGAATATGATATGGTTGAAATTGAGACAGTTAAATAGTTATGAAAAAAAGTTCCGATTCGAGTTTTTTCAGCTCTCACTTTGCTATCATATTCATTTTACTAATTCAGTTTACTAGTTATTATTCTATTAGAAGTTATATTTGACGAATAAGGTATATCCATTCATCAATCATTCAGCCACTCGTTCGAGAACATTCGGGATTAAATTCCTACGAGCGGCATGTACCAATCAATGACTTATCTATTTTATTGGCATTAGCAACCCATAGACGTCTCACTGCTGGGCATGGGTTTCCCCCATAGACAAACTGCGGGAGGCCTGGAGAATACGCCACCACGTTGCTCCAATGCGGATTGGTGGGGTTATTACGGGCATTATCTATAAGAAATTAAAAAACTACCAGTCTTGTTGGTACAAAACAAACATGTTTACATCATGTGAAGACTGCCAATCCCAACTTGGCCAATGCTGGACTATGGCATTGGGGAATTTAAAGGGTTGTACCACCAAGGATATGAAAAAAAAAGAAAAGTTCGTTTGAAATTTGAGTTTAGAATTAAAATTTAAAACAACACCGAGCAGATGGGATGGCTCGGCGCGCCATACAATTGGCGTTCTAGCTTTTTCTGAACTGATTGTAATCTCTACCATTGTGACTCGCTTTGTATACGAACGCATTGTACGGAGAAATTCCGAAATAGCAACTTTTTTAATCGCAATCCCTGCCTTTCCAAGGATTCCGGGTGTGGGAACCTTGATCCGGGATAAAGTAAGGATTTGTAAAGAATATTTATTTATCACGCGCAAACTATTTAAGTACGATTCTTGTACTTAGTAGTTATTTAGTTCCTCCGTGCTTTGGAGGGCAAGTAAAGCCGTCGGTCCCGGTTGTTTTCAATGGTGGAATCAGTCGTTAAGCCTTGTCGAAGACCTTCGGGTGGCTTGAGAACATTCGACACTGGGTTGGCTATAACCCCTCCACCAATCCACACTGGAGCAGCGTGATGGAGTATGTTCTAGACCTCCCGCAGCATAGTCTGTGGGGGAGACCCGTGCCCAGCAGTGGGACGTCTATGGGTCGCAGTGAACTTATTTAGTTAAGTGATGCCCGTTGGCGTAATCGTTAGTGACCCTGCCTGTTGCGTCATGGATCGTGGATTCGAATCCCACTCATTAGGACAAACATTCGTGTGACGAGATCTTGTGTTTGTTCTGTGTCTGGATGTATCTATATGAGTATGTATTTAAAAATGTCTGTATGTAACTATGTATATCAGCATATACATGATACACGCAGTACATGCTTAGTTATGGGATAAATGGCTGAGTGGCCCGTGTGTTAAGATGTCCATGATATTATTTATTTGTTATTTTTTAATTATTAGCAGGTAGATAACTTAGACCCCAAGGCTCAAGGAGTAGGTACAGCGTACAAGAGCAACACTAACTCCCAGTCACTAACTAACACAGTTAAAACTAACCTCAAATTGACTAATTATAATACCCGCTGTCAAAAATAAACAGTAGCAAATTAATTAAATTTTGAAGTTGGTTTATTAACTTTTAAGATACCTTACACTTATAATCTGTTTACGTGATCTTTTGTCAGTTTGCTTGTAAAATACTAATCAGCTGTTTTATAAGTCTCCGTAGCGGATTCAGTTAATCTTTGATCCAGGTGCTACAGGTCTCATTTGACCTTTACAGAAGTCGCGACAGATAAAGTTTTAACTTTAATTACGCTTCCTTACCGACGTGTAAATATATCGTTAAGTGAATAATTCGCGCAGGTGGTGTTCTGATACTGATCGTAGTCGTTGATGAGATGATGCCGATTACCAAGAAGTTTAAATACAATAAACTTACGTACACAGTTGCATATGGTAATGATAGTAATTTCCAATCTATATTGGACCTTATTTGAATAACAATAATGGGTAAAATATATCTTGGCTCCAGTTACAAATAAATGAGGCGAGAATGCAAGGTGGTGAGGTTTAATATGGTGAAACTTTCCACCATTTTTATTGTTGCTACTTACCGTAATTAAATGTAAACAAATACGTTTTTATTGTTATTGAGCTCTTGAGAACTGCTTGCGTTCGCGTCGCGCGGCGGGAGTTCGTTTTTACCGATTGATAGGTAATAACTAGTACAATTGATAATATTAAACTACAAGGTAAGGCCGGCAGTTGGGTGAGTGACTGATTGTGAATACAATGTTATGCAGTGCTTCCGTGATTTTTATAGCATAACAATAAATAAATATCTTTGGCATTCTACACACGAGCGCGAGCCTTTAAAATGGGTTTAGATATCTTGGAGTCACTCTTAAGCGCTGATATAGGTCATCTCGCGTGTTAGGTCACCACCACAAAGTGGGTTCTTGATTATCCCACACTCCCACGTTGCTCCCACGACTTCCAGGAATCAAAACTTAAAACAAAAAAGGCGTTTCCAGAAGGCAGACGGCCTAAAAATTTCCGCCTGGTCCCAGTAGTACATCTAGTTACATTGCATAAACATCAATCCACTTCCTAACTACTGGGACAAAAAAATCCCAGTAGTACCATGATGACTTACTAGATTATTAACCAAATGGGACCAGGCAGATTCCCATCCGTCGATATTTCAAGTAATCCCAAGTCATGGATTATGGTGCGCTTCAAGAAGAGTGTGAAACGCTCCGTTCAAGGCAGGCAACGCACCTGTGATACCCCTGGGAGTCCAAAGGCGACGTTGACGTCACCACCTACCATCAGAAAGTTATTTGTCCATCTGTATCATAAAAAAACGCTCGTAAATCCATCTCAGTTACGACGCCAATGCTCTGCGCTGGAATGGTACGTGCAGCGTTTCAGTTTTCGAGTAATGTTCTTTTGCATAATAAGAAAATCCTTCTGGCTATGTAAATAAAAACTTAGCGCCCAAAGAATTTTCTCTTCGTTTGTTTTACAGGGAAAGTTTGAGGTCGTAACCTTTGTTCGGACGTCCTTCAACACGCCAAGGTGTCCCTGTAACCTTATTTACAACCCGGGGGAGCTCTCTCACTGTTAGTAGAAACCTAATTTGCTTTTACTAACTCTACGCGCCGGCACGTACGAGAGCTACGATAGCCGAGGTTAGGTACGGGTCTGGCTGGCTCTTAGGCTGGTCTGGCTGGGTTAACGCTCGCCTAATAGGATGTGAGTTCGTTTAGAAAATGGGACATTAGCTTGGTTCTAAGGGATCTCTAAAGATTCCGTAGATGTTGTTGGTTGAAAGAAATTAATTAATAGGATTTTTTTTTAATTTCTCTTTATGGTGTGTTTTGAACACACCATTGCTATACGTAATACTGGATATGACAACTTTACGGTCGTCATGTTGTGCTAAAGACGGCCACCTCTCTTACGTGCGTTGCTTTGATAGTTTATTAAAATGAGAGTTCTCGGTCTGAAGCCCGGCCATACACGGACCGCTTGAAGCAGTCAGGATCGACTGCTTCTAGCTGTTGATTATGACTGCTCGAGCTGTCCGTGTATCGCCGGCGAGAGAACGCGATCATAACATGCAGTAACGTCACATATTTTTTTAAAGAATGGACGCTATTAAACTCGAGAAAGGTTTTCCACATTCCATCGAGGATATTATGAAGATCTGTCAGGAGGAACTATCGTACGTATGCAGTATAATACTATATTTTCTTCAGGTTTCACATTTACTCGTAATTTGTTAATTCGCACGTAACGTAGATTACTCATTGGGTGCATGTCGCTTGGATTTAAACCCACACCCCCTACGAGTGGAAGGCGAGGTCGATAGCCACTGGGCTGCCACCGCTGTGCAAACCAATCAGAAATTAATCCAGTCAATTACTGTAGTCGCACGCAGCCCTACGCAGCATTAAGGGCTCCATTAAGAGACGGCCCCCGAACAGTGTCTGTTGGGCCCAGCTGTTGGGCTGTGAGTCGCTTTATCTACGCTACGTGATCTGACTCTTTCCTACTAGATTGTTCCCGCCCTGGCGTAGGGTTGCTTCTTAAGCAAAGTCCCCGTTTTGTATTACTACTAGTGGACGCGACGCTTTGCTCGCGTAGAATAAGACCCATCAACGACGTCTGCCCGCGTTCGGGTTGCCCACTTGACTTCAAAAACGGCGTTGTTTCATACTAACTTTGCACCCCCGTTTTACGCCCTTAGGGGGTGAATTTTCAAAAATCCTTTCGCAGTGTTCTCCTACGTTATAAAAGGAACCCCTGTGCAAAATTTCAAGTTTCTAACCCTTACAGTTTAGGCCCTGCGTTGATATGTCAGTCATTTAGCTTCTCCTTTTATATAGATTGATATCGATGTGATTCCGCGAGTTTGTTCTGTTCTTTATCATGAAGCCACTGTTGGCGCGTGAAATTTGTACACATTATTATTTGTAAAGCGACAAGGTGAGTGTGATATCAAAAAAATATATGCGTTGCTAACGGGAATGAGCATAATATAATTTAATTTAACTCTTAATACAAATAACACATTGTGTGGCAGCCCTGAATCTAAACCCAGCGTTACGATTGGCCATTATATAATGCTTACTTATTTGTTGCTATCTGATCCATTCTTGTTTCCCTAACAGTTATTTGTCAATGCTATATAATAAGAAACGTGTCGAATTTCCTCACAGCAGAAGCGTCTCGTCTGTGAATATGAAACCTAAAACGTATTATATGGCCTGAACTATTTCTTCGTAAAATCCTCTGTTTCACAAATACATGTTGACAAGTGCGTGGAAAGTGTGCAAAGACACATTAAAGATAACTTATTTCTAGAAAAAAATAATAGGTAGGTACGAGATCTTTATATGTATCTAGTGGACGCCCGTATCTTCGCTCGCGTGGAATTAGACATAAGAATAGTTTCGTTTACACCTAGTAATATTATATAGCCTATGTCACTCAGTGAAGATGCAGCTTTCTAATGGTGAAAGAATTTTTGAAATCGGTCCAGTAGTTTTTGATTGAAAACATTACAAACAAATATGTTTCCTCTTTATAATATTAGTAAAGAGTATAGATATCGACTGCAAAGAATAAAGACCAAATATTCTTGTGGTCCCGCCAATCCGGAGCAGCGTAGTGGATGCTCTAGACCTCCAGCAGATTAGCCTGTGGGGGAGACCCGTGGCCATCAGTGGGACGTTTATGGGTTGCAGCAGGTTATGGTATCGACTATCACTTAATACATAACATAACTCTAGTAATATCTATGACCCGTGATTTATTGCCAAACAAAGCGTCAGATGTATAGTGCAAATGCAATTTCCTCTATCCGTCTGTCGTTGCATCCTCCAATACAGTCCCGAAGTGCTCCTAATCCCCTATTTATTGCCCTTTACGAGCTGTCGAATCGCTTTATAATTCCCCAGGATCCTCATTTACATTCGCCATTCGTCCGTTTCATATCCTGACGAAATTAGCGTCTCCGTCCATCCCAAAAGCGCAGTCGAGTCACGTATGGACTGGTAGACGAGACTAAGGGCTATTGCACACGCAGCGTTCTTGCGTCTTTTCCTTGTGGGACATGTTAGAGGTAATTTATGATAAAGGAATTATCTTTTTTTTATCAAGTTATATCTTTTTATTTTATCAAATTATCTTTGACATTTGAACCTTTAATAAACATTTTTAATTATTATTCGAAACAAAACCATGCTGTATACTGTTGTACTTAAATTTCTTGACATGTTCTTGCACGTTTTATTGTGTTGTATTTATATCTTCTTTTTTTTTAGTTGTATTAGATTTAATGAATCACTTATATACCTAACATATTACACTTGTATGATATCGTTGTAAAGAACAAATCAGGAGCTTTATAACGGAGATATTCAGATAGAAACATCTTCTTTTTTTGTATGTTTATGTTAAGATTAATGTTAAGTGTGAATGAAGTCCTTGTCTTTCCTCTTTAAGTTCGCAGAGTTGTTTTGTATTAAATAAATAAATAAATAAATCAGTTGAAGGGCTTGAAGGAAGTTGAACATGCTTCTGCAAGCTTCTAAATAGACCATTTCGTGGGTGCGTCTAAGCAGAAGCAAAAGCTTCTATTAGTTCTGTTGCATAGATGTGTGCGCAGTAGTGTGAACAAAATTTTTTACTTGCTGCTTAGCTTATAAAACTTAGCAAAGCCATGGTATTATATGCCATAGTTTTAATGCGGTGGACGAACAGTAGTAGCCAATAAGTAAGCCTTTCTTCTTGGAGGTCACAGATAGAGAGTATTACAATATAACACTAATCACGCCCTTGTTACTTCAACCGTTCATACCTACTTCGCCTTCTGTTCTACCTGTTCACATTTGAAACGAATAATACGAGTACAAACATACGCCCGTTCACTCACATACAGACTGCCCACAATCAAAACGTCTGCATGCATGAGTGCCCTAAATGCGAGGGTCGATTTAATCTTGGAGGAATGTCGGAAGCTCATAACGACGCCAGTTCTGAAATATGGACCAATAAAACCGACGGATTTGAATATAAAGACAGCGATGGGATTCTATGGCCCTTTGACATACTACGAAATGGTTCATCAAAGAGTGTAAAGATAACAGAAGGTTATAGGTTAGTCATAATGGTCACAGAATACATGTGAAGTATAAAATAAAAAAAGGACATGAAGTAAGTAAGTGCCTGAAACTTCAAATAAAGTTGACTTGACCATTCGAACAGGATGATAATGTAAGCTTAAATTGACGAGTTTTATAATATTTCGAGTTGAGTGCCCGTGCTTCGGAGGGTACGTTAAGACGTCGATCCCGATTGTATACAATTGTAAAGCGATCGTTATGTCTTGTCGTTCGTCTTGGAGCAGCATGATAATTTATGTTCTAGCTAGAGACTAGACCTCCCGCAGCTGTAGATTAGCTTATTCAAGTTCATACATAAGTTTTATCACCATACATTTTTGTCTATTCCAAAATCTATTGACACTAAAACAATCTTCTATACACTCTTTATGGACGTAATTCAGATACGAATCTTGATTAACTGTTGTTATTTAGTCTCTTTTATTACCTCGTACTCTCGAATCTAGTCCTAATGTATGGCTAGAAAACTAAAAGTGGGCCATAAAATGTTTCCATGGCCGAATAATAATGGTTGCATAGTTTTTAGTTATCTTACGACGCAGGATGATAACCTCAGTTGTTTGTGATCCGTTCAAAATTACCATATCACGTTCTTAATTGCATATTTACTGCTCCCGCTGTCACCGGGATTGGTTTATGAGGTAGGTAGATATGTTTAAGTTGTTGTTTTAGGTGGTAGGTAGTGCTAAATAAAAAGAAGAAAAATATATAATTTGGAAGAAAATAAATATCGACATTTGAGTTTTCAAATAAGTTAAATTGGTGAACATTAATCGTTTGTCAACAAATTTAGAAAAGATACTTACTAGAATGTATGTGATAAATCTAAAAACAATTACAATTACGTTTGTGGGCGGTATTGTCCCAGGCGAGTACTAAATAGAACCAAATCCTATTCTTTCTTCACAGTCCTCCCTCAATCGACACCATTCTTCCCGTTCCTCCTTTTCCCTCTGAATCCAGCAGTTCCCCGCTGTATTCAGGTCACCAGTCCAGCTCGTCGGAGGGCGGCTAATTCTTCGTTTTCGAGTCTTGGTCTTCAAACACGCACTTTCCCTAACCATGGGTTATCAGTCCGTCGAGCGATATAGCCTGCCCATTGCCTCTTCAGTGCGCCAAATCGAGCTATGTCGGTTACTTTTGTTCGTCTACGGATTTCATCATTGCGAATCCGGTCGCGTAGCGAAATACCGAGCATACTCGTAGCTCTTTCCATAGCTTTTCATAGCTGAGCGCATTTGAGCTTACGAATAAGGTAGACGGTCACGTCTCAGATCCATAGGTCATTACTGGCTACCTATCTCTCATTCCCTATATGTGCTATACAACCTGTTCTCGTTCTATATAGGCTCTACACCCTAAAGTATGGAAGATTTAAACATGTAAGCCAATGTTTCCAAAGTATTTTAATAGTAGTTTCACTTTATTCAAATTGCCCTATCCCCTTCACCGCCCTTCACCTTCAGTTCAGCGGACGTACTAAATCTCTTGTACGTTCCGTAACTGCCCTAACCCACGTCTAGACGAAGGCCCAATGGCGTACAATTATTTTTCCAGTGAGCACTTTCAATTGTGTAGGTATTGTGTTTTGTTACAGATTTATGATATCTAGGCGAGTTTTATTAGGGCGTTTCAACGTGGAAATGTAACAGTTGTTATTAAAGCTTTTTTAAACTGATTTTGGAATGGTCTGGATTGGGGATGGAGATGGGGAAGGGACTGGCTGAAAACCAGCGCTACGCTCTCTCAGCCCTGGATTATTAAAACCTGAGCCGTTTTCCTTTTGCCAGAACTACTATCTTCGCACGTGATAATATGTATTGTGAATATTATGATAGAACCTACGCTTTTCTTTTTAATCGACTACGAAAAAAATAAAGTGGAGGTTCTATGTTCGAATGATTTTTTTATGTACGTGGGTGGTTCTACGATAAGAGGTTTCAAGTAGTATGGGCATGCGGCCAAGAATAAATGTTGGATTTTTTACATGAAACCAATATATTATCATTTTCGTCCTGTATATTTACCTTTTCACGTAAGGGCAAGTCACTTTATACAAATTTTATTACTTTTTCGAAGGCCAGGGTAAATACATCGGGCAGGGGAGAGACAACAAGATTACTTATTTCACCAGGGACTAGATTTTGACACAATAACATAATTCATTATATCAAGAAAATCTACTTTTATTAAACATTGTTCTTAAAATATAATCAAGTCACTTTATACAAATTTTATTACTTTTTCGAAGGCCAGGGTAAATACATCGGGCAGGGGAGAGACAACAAGATCACTTATTTCACCAGAGGCTAGATTTTGACACAATAACATAATTCATAATATCAATAAAATCTAGTTTTAATAAACATTGTTCTTAACATATAATCAGACTATCATATTAATCATTAATCAATTTTTTCATCTTTTTTGCCTTACGATGCTCTAGAAGTCATTTATTCAAAAGTTTTAATGATTCCTTTCCTCTTTTTAAATAGTTTTCCTTTTCTTTTTGCTTTTGCAATTCATACTTTTCTGAATTATATTTAATCTTTTGATAATGTCTCTCTGCATCTCGTTCACGTGTTAACTTTTTCCGTGGTGGCTTAATCTGTAAAAATGACTATATTATAATAACAATATGGACTAAGAACCTCCTTTAATTTTTTTTACAGTAACAATTTTCATTTATAATAATCATTTAATACTGACGTCGATAAAAGTTGTCTATATCTGCGTTTGTATAAACATCTTATGATGAATATTATCTCCCCTGGTCAGTGAGTCTCTCCCCTGGACAGTTATCTTGACAGGGGAAATACGCCAGGGTAGAGACGTTTTCATGACAAATTCAATTGTTTTAACTGACTGAATTATTTTTTGGGTTAATTATTTATCTCACTTTAATTATCACAGTATTAGTAAATAACAGTAATAAATGCAAATAAATTCAATTAATAGTTTATGTTTTATGACTTACCAGGGGAGAGACGAATTCACCTCGCGAAACCAGTACACCGCACGGTCGCGTCGAAACAATTAAAAAATGAAGGCACTCAAACGGCTTACGCGATTAGTATTACTAACTTTACGCTGTTATATGTCCTTGAGCACTATTTCCAATATTACCATCTTTTAATTTATCATAGTATTAGTGGAATGAAATTTGGCAGGGGAGATACACAAAAATAGCGGGACAAAAGTTAATGCTAAAAATAATTTGAAATAAACAAACTTATTTTATTTTTTATTTGATAATACTTAAGAATAACTATTCTAATTCCCATTAAACTTTATTTTAGCTAAGCATCGGATACACAACAATATGTATTGTCTGAAAGTCATATAAAAAGTAGCAAGGGGACAGGCCAGGGTAGGGACTTTTTGAGCCTTTGTAAGGAATTTCAGAAAAATGTGTTTTAATTAGGCATTAAATCTTAACATTACCTAATAAAGTACATTACGATGATGTGATTCATTGTAAAAAATAGCCACATATAGAATAAAAAAACTGTTTTAAACTGATTGCCGCACAAGTTACCTCTTATCGTAGAATCACCCACGTATGTATAGCGATAACATCGTCGTTCATCAACCGATGTTGATGATTCTTGTTGTATTTGGTAGAACATACTTAGAAGGTGATCCCATTTAAATTTCATGAAAAAATTCTACCACTAAGAGTAGTAAACAAGCATAATAAGTGTAGCAATGGTTGTTATTGTTTCGTTATATTATATATTATATTTTGTGTTTGTGGCAATAATTAAATAAAATAAATAAATATCTACTTTGGGGTCAGATGGCCGTGTGTGACAATGTCCAAGATATTTATTATTATTATTTATTTATCTTGGACATTTTCACACACGGCCATCTGACCCCAAAGTAGGCGTAAGCCTGTGTTATGGGTGTCAGAGACATACTTAAATAGATAATATTGACATCCAGACACAGAACAAATACAAGTGTTCGTCACACGAATATTTGCCCTGAGTGGGATTCGAACCCACGACCTTTGGCGCAACAGACAGGGTCACTACCGATTGCGCCAACGGGCCTGTCGAATTTTATTTTACAATAGGTATATAATAATGTTTTTTTATCGTTTTCAAATAATAATCTTATTATTATAATAAACTACAAACCTAAACTTCGTTCTAAAGGCATGAAACGTGATCTCATTGCTTTTGTTCGACTTAACGTATCGTACTACCAGCGCCCTCTAAAATAATAGAAGCCATAAACGTAAGATTCAAAAGTCAATTTTATTGAATTATTAAAGCGTATTTTTACCCACGAGGTGGTTTTCGTTTTAAATATTGTACGCAAATACTTTTGTTCGGGTTATCAGCCAGGATTTGATCGCCGAATCAGGCAATTTTTATGTGTCGGATAAATATTTTCAATTGGGTCTAAGATCTGATGATAAACGGGTAACTGAAAATTTTGTTACCAATTGTTGCCTGTAATGCACAGGTAATCCATTTGGTGTAAGCGGTAATTAATTCATTATTAGGTAGGTACTTATTGTAAACTAGTGGACGCCCGCAGCTTCGCTCGCGCAGAGTTAGACCCATTAACGACGTCTACCCGTCTATCGACTTCAAAAACGGCAAAGTTTCATACTAACTTTGAACCCCCTTTTTCCCCCCTTAGGGGGTGAATTTTCAAAAATCCTTTCTTAGTGCTCCCCTACGTTATTAAAGGAACCCCTGTGCAAAATTTCAAGTTTCTAGCTTTTATAGTTTAGGCCCTGCGTTGATATGTCAGTCAGTCAGTCAGTCAGTCAGTCAGTCAGTCAGTCACCTTCTCCTTTTATATATATAGATACGACATCCTATTTTCTGCTGTATTGACATCCATCTAACTCAAACAGAGTGCGTTTGTATTGCACATACAGACAGACAGACAAGTTCCTTTATTGTACACCAAAACGATAAAGATACAACATACAACAAGTACATACAAAAATAATAAAATATTAGTGTGGTAGTACAAATGGCGGTCTTATCACTAAAAAGCGATCTTGCACTTCGAATACCTACGAGTAAAAAAGGTGAAACGTGTGCTACGTGTCGTTGCCAAGTGATTTCAATAAAAGATCCATTCCGACAACGATGGCATATGAACACGCCCTTATCCCATAGCCCTTCCATATTATTTGCATTAGTCATTTCCCCCTAACTAAGCAGTTGTTTAGCCGCCGGTCTAGACGCAAAAATAACGCCATCTCTCGAACCCCACAGCAATTAACTTCAGAGGAGACACATTGTTATATTTTCACCTTTTTGGAGTGCGTGGCGATACATTGCCTTCATAACAAGCACCATAAACAAAATAGGGCAGGGGTTCCTAAGGCAGCTTTAGGGTGGAGGTTTGACTTAAATCGGTATAACTCGATGTATAAAATTTTGGACTGCAGCGTATCATTGGAGACTACATGATTCAACACCCATGCAGCTTAGTTACATAAGAGCTAATAATTAATCTTTTACGAGTATTTTATTATATGTTTACCAATTTTTCCAGTAATTTTCGTACACCGCTACAATCCATTTTGTCAGGTGCCATGTTTGACATATTCCTGAATGATTGTACTCTGGGATAGATAGTTTCTGGTTTTACCGTAGGTCGTTTGAATGAAAACCAAGATTACGCAACAATTGGGAAGGACTAGTATTTGGTCAAACCGCCTTGGAAGTCTTGCAACCCATGAATTGAGCATAAGGGTCGAGCTTGGCATAGTCTAGACGAATTAACATTGGAGCTTGCTACAGCGGCAATAAAAATATTTTGTTGAGCACTTTATGACCCTATATTGCCGAAATAATGTATTATTTCCCTGTGAGTTATTGTTTCATTCTCCTTCTAATGGTTTGTTTTTAGCTCTGTACGGCCTATTAATGTTTTTTCGCCAGTTGCTATGTGGTCTGGAGTCTGGATTAGGCCTCTTTAGGGTTCCACGAACTAAAAAGGAAAAGCAATGAAACCTTCGTATTAATAATGCTTTCTGAAAGTACAGTCAATTCCAAAGTTGATATCAGATAACTATCATGCAGCTACACTCCTACATAAATATTATATATTCATTCTTTCTGGAGATCTAATGTTTGACCTGTTTTTCTAAGTAACTCTTTCTTATCTCTAATACCTACATACCTTTTCCATATCAGTAATGATCATCCGGTTTAAACCGCAATACTTACCATTATTCCTAATGTAAAATATGCTTCGTTCAAGAATGAACACAGTATATGAATGAATGTTGTTTGTTTATCTGTGGGCGGTCGGCGCGAGAAGCCGTGAGCGTAAGCCAGCGTATGCAAATATTGTCCGAACGCATTCCGTATGAAGAGTTCGACGAGATCTTTGGACCCGCAGAACTCCGATCTCTTTAAAACAACATTATTCAATATCTAATTCAATAGATATTTAAGTATAACTGAGTATTATAGTCGGACCTAATAGTTTGATACAGGGACCAATATATAATATAATCGCATATACTCTTTCTAATAAGCCCATAGAGATCCGTTGGTTCTACTGGCATTTACAGCGTCACAGAACAGGTAGATAATAAGATGACGATTTAAGACTCGAGTTAACTTTGGGTTTAATAATAAAACATAATGTTGGATGTTAATTTATTATAACCGAATGTTTAAATGATGACTACAGTGTGAATCATTTTAGCATAACCAAGTAACGTCGTTACAGTATTCTGAAATTCCTGCGTGAATTAATAATGTTATGCCAAACCCATAGGTAATGAGGCTTTGAGGCTTTTGATCCCATGGGAGTTAAGGTAGTTCAGCCACATGTTGTCGTTTCGGATCATAATGTAATATCACGCCTGTATTACCCCAACAAGGTAAGCAGAGGTCTGCAGTACACAACCTAGAGTGCACTACAACTCACCTTTCACCAGTTTTGTTTAGGTTCCATGTAGCCATTACCTTCTATCCATACTCCATGCTAATATTATAAATGCGAAAGTACCCGTCTGTCTGTCTCGCTTTCACGCCAAACTCAACTGTCACTGAACCGATTTAAATGAATTTTGGTACACAGATAGTCTAGAGCCTGAGAAAGGATATAGGCTACTTTTTAATTAGAATAAGTGTTGTAAAGGATTGAAAAGGGGGATGAAAGGTTGTATGAAAGTATTTTCATTTTCAGAACTAGACGCATACAATTTCTATTTTAGGCTGTGTCTAATTCCACGCGAACGATCGTACACTAGTGAACTATAAATCCATAATCCACAAAACATTACCCGGGTATCGAACCCAGGACTGATAAGTTTAGTATATTCGTATCAGAATGTCATTTTAGTTTGGCGGAAATGGAGGCATTTGACTTTCAACTCTCACAACGCAGTCAATCACGAGAAAATGCTGTCGGCGTGGGCCGACAAGTATTTCCTGTTCACCATTTGGCAGAAACACGTCAAACATATTTCCTTATCATATTCTGACAGGTCCGGTCCATCTTCATTACTCTGAATACATAATTTCTAGAATTATCTACCGTACTTATTATGAAACATACTCGTACGTATCTGTCTACCTATGATGTTTATAAAGTTCGCCCAAGTAAGTACCAAAGTTTTTTTTAAACTCAATTGTTACAGTTGGGCACATGTGGTCGGTTACACTTTACACACTAGAATATAGAAGCATATCTTTATTGGAACGAGACTTTTATTACTAACTGGACTAAAACTAACGTTAAATAATAGAACAACCAGTACCTGCCCCTATAGTCCACATACCTACTAACGAAATTGACTAACATTTAGTTAATATTTAACCCTCTGCTAACTGGACTAACCATCCCAGGCTTTATATGAGCCTAGCTCAGTCTGTAACAGTTGTGGGCGGTAGCGGGTACCTACTGCATGCTATTTTATCTTAATACATTGATATATTTCTTGTGTACGTGTGTATGACAGTGAACTCCTCCTAAACGGCTGGATAGATGTTGATAAAAAATTTTGTGTGTGTTCAAGGGGATTCGAGAATGGTTTAGATTCACAATTTGTTCCACTGGAAAATGTTTTTAAACACTATTGTAGTATTTTTATTTTTAACCGTCGTTCATTGACATGAAGCTTCGCCTCACTTTGAAATTTCATATGGCAGAACAACGTTTGCGGGGTCAGCTAGTATCCATATATGAAAACAAAGCTGTTGCAACTGAAGAGTGTCATATAATAAATATCTGATGTAAACATTGAACATTCACTAAATAAACAGTAAAAGGTGCCGTTCTTAGGTCCCATCGGTCTTATTAGCTGTCAGGGATGTCCATTTTTTTTGGCATTTTAATTTCATAAGATGGCATGTATGGATTGATCATGTTGTGGAATAACTATAGGTATCAGTAACAGATGCGTTGTTGTCCCTGGAGAATAATTTTGGATATGTTTGGATCGTGGATTTTGTAGGGGGCACGCAACGCTACATTTAAGTGGTGATAATCGGTGGAGATCTCTCTGTACTGTGTGGTTTGTGCCATGCTCAACAGTGACAGACGCTGGAAGGCAGTGGCCACATTCTACGAGCGAGTGATGGGCCCAAAAAGAGATTTCGGAGCGTATGAGAGAAAGCAGAGCCCTCGCCGACGCATTATGCAGGAGGAGGTCCGGAGGAAGGAGACGGCGCTATATGCATCTTCTTCCTCGTTATAAGAATGCAAGTGGAACCACCAAGTTGCGTCGAGGCTTCATGGTGGCTATGCGATCCCGTGGCTCATGTTGTCGCTGAAGGTGCCGCTGGGTTTTAGTGGGTATTCCGACCAAGCCGGTGAGTCCCACATACCTGATCCTGCCTATACCGGTCAGGATGCGTAAATGCATTTCCCAGTGATAAAAAAGAGGCACATTATAAAGTTACGATGTCTAAGTTATGTCTATAGAATCTCGAAACACTTGGATAGTTTTAGTAGCACTTGTTCTAGTGTTATGACTTTCTTGGAATATATCGCACTGATGATGTTAATCATGATTGATGGTGTTAACAAACAAACTGTACACTGTCTACCCTGTCAATTGATAACACGATGTGATGACGATACCTACCCCAGTAACGGTGACTTGTCGAAATCACGCGATACGAATATCTCACTACTTACTACTTATAATTACTTCCTCTGTGAATCACGCCTTTGAGTGCAATCTAAAGTGCACTCCTTTGCAAATGTATAACGCATAGACAGGCCCCCGATTTCTTAGTTTCCCCGCTACGACTTTAGATTTTCGTATGTGAATATCATAACTAGTTTTTTTTTTATGGATACAAGATAGCAAACGAGCTAGCAGCACCATCCGCTGCCGCCCATGACAACTGTGACTGACTTTGAACAAGACTCAATTAGGGACTGGGATGGTTAGTCTAATTAGTTAGGAAAGTTAATTAGAACATTAGTTGGTCAGTTCGCTAGTAGGTATGAGGACTGGTGACTTGTTAATTGTAGGCTTATGAAAAGTAAAAATTTAACTTAGGCTCCGCGCAAACGGGCCACCGACCACAGCCACCGGTGGCCAGCGACAGCCACTTAACATAAACTTTTTCATATTTTGTATAGACGCGCCGCACACGTGTAGCCGGTGGCGGCCACTCGCTTTAGTAGTGTCGTAGCGCGCGACAGCCACCGGTGGCTGTGGTCGGTGGCCCGTTTGCGCAGAGCCTTAAACCCTGCGTATGAAATGTATTACACACATTCTATCCCCGACGAAATTAGAATTCGAGTGTCACGGATCGCTCGTTGGACAAGTCGCGCAAGTGAATTACAAAAATACAACATGAAATTCGTAGACGCGTTGGCGATTTTTGTATGCGAGTGAGATTCAAAAATATGACCGCTCTATTTTTGAGCCGCTCGCGTGACTTAATCGCTCGACTGCGACTTATATTATATTCGTTCAATAGAAACAATACCGTACTACATACCGTCTATCTGTTGGCCCGCCAATCGAATGTTTAATACCACTTGTTACATTACAGTGATTTAAAAATACTGAATTTCCCCAGTCGATCGAGATATGAGTCGCAGTGGTGGACTACACATGAATAGTTAGATAGATACAGGCATTGGTCGTGGTCCACCTGATAGATGTTTAGCAACATGATGTAGATAGATAAGTACCTACCACTTCATTTTACGTCTCCCGTTATGCACACATGACTGGCGTGGTTTCGGGTTCGGTATGATTTTCAATTTTCGAAAAATAGTTACGGATATTGTATCCGCTGACGTGTCTAAGAAATATGCACGCTTCTCCGAATTAAAATTGTTTTTAAAAACCTCAGCACGACACATTGTACGTATAAACATAATAACGTGTTAGGTTTATCACGCTCCACGATAATTGCTGTAGCGTTGCTATTTCGCAATACTTTGTTGCCAAGGCGCACATTCAAATGCAGCTGAAGTATGAAGTGAGGAGGCCACAAATTATCGCACTCGGTAAGACTTGCCAAGACTCGAACATATCCGTTGCGGTGAATCGAGCGGTAAACTCGTATGCGAAATGTCCATGTCACGTCCATTCGTAGTTTTCATGTGAGCTATAAAATTGCGGATGGAGAAGAAATGATAGGATTTTATCATTTGTCTTATTGGTTTAGAATATAGTCGTCGAGGTTCTAAAAAAACCTATGTTTTTTTTTCAGCCAAAATTTACTCGTGTCGTAAGTCGTATCATTATTGTTGTCATTGGAGGAAATGTAGATAAAAATATTGTTGTAGTTGTCAAGGTTTTTTTTTATTGTTTATGCCTTCGATCAATCGAAGGTTTATGCAGTAAAGCAGTTTTACTTTTCCCAACTAACATGTCTCTAATACCTTGCGAAATGCGCCAGGTAGATTATAGCTAGAGTTTTAATCGATTTCACCAGTCATTCTTAGTTTAAGAACACTCCTGATCTCAATTTTGCCCCTAACTACATTTACCTACCTGAAAGTATTTAGGTAACATAAATGTGTGACCGGCACAAGGCATCTACTTTCAGTATGAAATGTAAGATAAATCCCCAAATTCAATTTGATTTAAATATTTTTAACGAATATTTTTTTTAACCACATAAACTTGGGCGCTAAAACACTTTTTTTCGATTTATTCGATTGAACCAAAATTCGTATACGGCAGATTATATCGCGTACCCGTTGGCAGTAACTCACCGGCTATTGTCAATACGTTATTGTTCGGTGCGAGCGCCTCCGAATCTTCTGGAAGATAGCGGCAAATCACAATAAATCGCAATCGCATTTAGCTCTCAAGTGCCTTTAAAATCTCATGGTGCCTATGCTTTATGTGAAATAATTACGGGGTGGGAATTTTTATGGCGGTACGAACCGTTGGTTTTATGGCGCGTCGCGTCAGGGGATATTTTACGGTTACTAGTGCATTGTAAGGACGCTGTTGATTATATAAGTTATGTCGATTATCGACTAACATTATTGGAATCGATATTGGAAAGACGCGAAATTTTTTCGTCGATCTGAGATTTGAAGTTCATTGGTCTGGATTGTAGAAAAGATTTTTGATAAATAAATTTATTTGGTACAAAATCTATCAGTAAAATGAGGTTTTAAATTTTAAAACCTCATTTTACTGATAGATATTTACAATTTAAAATGTTCATTAGTTTTTCGTTCGGTTTATTAACTGTATTTAACTTACTTACTAGTAACTTTTATTGGAAAACATGGCAAACAAAGGGTGATTTTTGGTGTTCAAACTGGTATATCACCTGTTGTTTTTTTCTGATTTAACTTAAAGTAAGTTCACATCATCTTTTAAAGTCACTGCAGGGCACGGATCTGCTCTCATAACTGCGAAGGTTGTGATAAATTTCATCCGTGAAAAGTAAACACCCTTGTTTTTGCCATCACTCGTAACGTCGTAACACCTCCAAATATTAATCTCATAAGGTACGTACATTCACCTCATTACCCGCCGATGGAGTAAACAAACAGGCAGTTTAATACCATTACAATAGATATGGCGATAATAAAGTTTATTTGTATAGCGAGGCGATAGGCGGCGGGCGCGTAAACGCATGCGTTCCGATTGCATCGTTGCGTTTTATCGCTATTTCATTCACTTTACGAGCTCTACTAACGGTACTTTCGTACTAGCGATTGATGTACGCCTGGTACATCGCTAGATGGTGCTTGGCTAAGGCAATATGTGTAGTTATTTCATGTATTTCATGTCTTGCGTATAAGATTATCATAACGAATTGTAAAGTAAAGGACAATCGGTAGATTGGCCCTAGATTTAGAAGGCATGCCACTTGAACTATTAATTTTTGACTATTTATTTTCATCGATAATATATAAGATTTAGATACTTTTATTTTAGGATTTTCCAGTAGACGTTCTCACATTGATTAGTCTTATTTAATTAATTTAATTAATTAAATTCTTACATTCGAGATATTTATCCCTTGCTTTTCAAAATTACATTCGGTAAACTATTCGAGCGAGAGCCATAGCCTACACCATTTTAGAGTACGAGTAAGATGCAAAATGTCTTCTACCTGCGATTCGCTTAGCAGGTTCATAGCTGACATGACAGTGACCATGACAACTCACATTTAAATTGGCAAAAAGTGTAGTGTTCATATAGCAGCTTTTATCTTTATACTTATATACTTTTTACCATCAAAAATGTATGTAATTAAAAAAATTATATCAGGCTCTCAATTTAGTACAGCTTTTACTACGAAAAATTACTAATGTTGCTATCAGTTTCATATGTTGTATTCGTCGGGTGACAACGCTAGTGTGAAAGTGCCATCGTAATCAAATTGACTTTGCTAATAATGTTCGCTCTGCCGCCTCACTCCTCTCGAAACGTCATTAATGCTGTGGATTTATGCGTTATTCCACATGTCCGGACGGGCCGTTATTAAACTAACTTTGGAGCTTAATAAAAGTACTATAAAGTTATCCAATATAATCGGGGTGTGGCGGCAGGGTTAATCACTGATTTGTAAAACTGCTTCTTATTTGGCGACTATTTTTATGAATAAGATGTGCGGGTATTTTATATGCCAATGATAAATGGTTCTAAATGCTATGAGGGTAGTTGACAAAAAATGCTTCGATCGGAATCACCACCCACATTGAGCCACAATTCAGAGTTGGTTGGTTGGTTACTAACTACTTGTATTCGTATTCTGTGGTATTAGTTAGTATTATTGGGTGCTTAATGTGATTTACCGGCATGGCGTTGGAATTGGGCTACGTCCAAGGCGACTGTCCCGCGCAGTTCCGCGTTCCGCCGTTCGGTGTTCGGTCTAAATAAAAGATTCGGCTAATCGTCTCCGCTCGTCCCACGTGCCGGGATGTTAAAGGGGTGTTACGAGTAGCTTATTGAGTTTCAGTAAGAAAATTACAGAAAACCCTCAAAATAAATTAATAAGTATTTAAATTAAAAATTTAATTACAATATAATTTACAAAAAAAAAAGAACATACGCTGATTCAAAATTCTCCAATCTGCCAGTGGTCGCGTGCTCATATACGAGCTTTACAATATTTTTTGAGAGGATTCACATACAACTTATCAAAACGAGTGGTCCATACCAATTCTAATTTCTATTGGCGAAGGCTGTGTTACTTGTGCTTTTCAAGGTTCATTTTTAATGTCCCGTATTCACATGCGAAATGTTTCGTATACGAATATCTAAGTCATCGGTGTAATAAAACTATCTTACGTTGACCAATAAATAAGAAAGATTATGGGCGGCAAGTAGTTAATTAGGCAGCATTGTTATTTAATTTAAAGCTGAATAATTCGTGGCTCGTTAAATTACGGATAATATTGCTTATTTGTCAGTCAACGTCCCAAGCCTCCCAAAGTGCCGTTAAGCTTATAAATTTCCAAATAAACTTTACAATGCACATAATACGGTTTACACTTTTAAAGCAGAAACGTTAAACAGTTAAGGTTATTATGACCTTCTTTAGTAATCAAATTAGCGTTACTAATCCTAAATAGCCGTAATTAATCAAACGATCACGCAACCTTAATTTTCACTGTAAAGATGCTTATAAATTTTTGGTCACTTTATTTTGAATTAAGTACATAATAACGGTTTTCAACAATAGGTGACCATAAACACTTTTTTATTCTTGTTGGCTTGTCGTATTGTAAGCAGGAAAGTGATAAGCGATAAACAATTTGGATTAATTCCTCTGTCTACGGCATAAGCCATAGACTTGGTGTCTTTATGACATACTAGTGGACGCCTGCAGCTTCACTCGCGTGGAATTAGACATAATAATAGATTCTTCATAACGCGATAACTTTAGGTCCTTTCTCAGGCTCTAGACTATCTGTGTACCAAATTCATTAAAATCGGTTTAGTAGTTTTGGCGTGAAAGCGAGACAGACAGGCAGAGTTACTTTCGCATTTATAATATTAATATTAGTATGGATTATGCGACTGTAGAATACAAATGTTGATGCAAAAGTTTTTTCGATGAGGTAGGTACACTTTAATTATTACCTACATTGTATAACGTAAGTTAATAATAATAATTCGTTTGAAAGCATTTTCGTTTTCGTTTCGTAGGATTTTATTGCTTTTAGGTGCGAATTGAATAGCAGTCCTTCAATCTTGTATTTTTTCGGCTTTTAACGTTAAAGTTATTTACATTTGTGCGATGGATCGCCACTAAATCCAAAGAGTTGCAAAATAGTTCGCCAATCGCTCCCAATCAAGCTAGTCCTTAATCTAATAATCTCGTCAGTATAGCAATCGTGTAATGTGATTTTATCGATTTTTTTAATAACCTCTTAGTGAAAGTGGCAATTAAATAGGTATGGTTCATAACCGCCGATTATTTTAAAGGCTCGTCAAGCGAGCAGTTTCAAAGGTTAACGCTCCTAACATAAGCTTCTTTGTAGCTTGTAACAGTTCAATATTTAAGATATTAACTTAGTCGTTTGTAGTAGACATGACAGTTTTAGTATTAATTTTCCTGTACGAATTATTCGTTGGGGTTTTGAAAAGTATTCGGTTCAATCAGCGTGGCATAACCACTATTGCCACTAGGTAATTATCGTGAGCACAGTCTCCCATGTTGGGATATTATGTAAAGTGTAAGACCATATTCATTCATTTCATCACGATGGCCGATTGAGAATTGGGTGAATTTACGAGTATGTGCTTATATATATATACTCGTATATGCAATTTGTAGAATTTTCAGGCGTTTCTTCGCAATGTTCTGTGACAGGAGATAATATTTATTTATTTAAAACGTTAATATATAATTTTTTTAAAGCCACACATGACAAGTGAATGTGCTTGACTCAAATTTGAACCCGGTACCTCCATCACTAAGGCGCAAGTAGCGCAGCATAGTTAATTTAATGCACGGTCTATTTCTAACTGTGTAGCAGCATCGCCTTAATGGCAGCGCGGTGTAATTGGGCCAGGATGTCGGGAATAACCGCCTGAGTCACAGCGCGCCCACGCCCACTGCTGGGCCGCCGAGATTCCCGTTGCGGTGAGTTATGAGCGTCGTTAGATTGAATGGGATATGATATTCTGTCTAATATATTAGAATTAATATCTACCAAGAGAATATACCGACTTATTTCATGGAAATGGACTCCTATTTACGGACTCGTCGAGTCAAATGGACTCCTATTTACGGACTCGTCGAGTCAAAAAGTCACGCCTTAGCAACTGTTTATGGAGAATTGGCGGTCTTAGCATAGAAATGCGCTTTTACAACATAAATGAAAAGGAAAACGTTATGATGGAATCAAGCGTCTACCAAACCAACCCAAATTCGACCAGCGGGTTGGTCTTTGCTATACATATACCTAGCTGGTTATGGTTGAAGTTGAATTTGGGCTGCAACCCATAAGCGCCACTGTAGGCATAGGTCTCTCTCTAACCTGGAGGGTACTCTCATGATGCTCCAATGTGGATTGGCTATCTTGCGATCATAACGCGACCGTCGACTTAACGTGACCTTCGAAGCACGGAAGTGCTCAAGAAACAAAGAACTGTCGGGCTCGAATGTTCCCAAGCCACCCGAAGGTCTGCGACAAGGCTTAACGACTGTTTCCATAATTGAAAACTACCGGGACCGACGGCTTTACTTGCCCTCCAAAGCACGGTAGCGTCCATGAATTTTTCTAGCGGTTCTCTCTCATCGGTATCTTCTACTCAACCATATAAGTAATTTTAAATGAAAATTTATAATGAAAAATATCAATTGTCATTTGATAATTCTAATTTTGCACACCACTTAGTATTTAAAATTGATGGATGAACAATTATGTTACTGTAACTACTTTATTGCAAATAAATATTGTCTTATATTTTTGTCTGAATAAGGTTTACACAAGATCTTCAGAATATTAGGTTCATCTTATTTCTACCACTATATGATGTAGGTACATATATATTTGGAAAATTATGTTCCTATGTGTAAAGATTTCAATATACTTAATGCAATACAAACAATACCATGCTTATTATAACATACTAGCTTTTACCCGCGGCTCCGCCCGCGTGGGATAAGGGAATTAACAATGCCATCTATTAACAACATCCGGAACTAAATATCTAGAAAATAACAAAACATCGATATCTTCCCATGGGGATGTTTTACCGCGGTAAAAAGTAGCCTACGTCACTCTCCACCCTCCTCACTATCTCCTCACACAAAAACCATACCATATAATAGCTTCGTTGCGACGTGAAAGCCGGACAAACAAACAAACACACTTTCCCATTTATAATATTAGTATGGATAGAAACGTTATATATAACGTCTACAAATTATATAACCCAATATCTAGAGTAGAGATATCTTTAGCAAAATAAAAAGTAAAGAATCGTAGAGTTACTCATCGATGCGCAGGCCAACACACACTCTGTTAAGCCACTTCACACTAATATTGTAAATCAAGCGAACAGTTGTAGGTACTAACACTAGGAACATTTGTATAGGTATAGGTGCAGGCTGAATGCGTCAGGAATGAGCTGAGACATTAAAAATAAATGGCAATAAAAACTTTCGGAATACACACTAGCAGACGTTAACACTAGCGGTTGACAGTTACTGTGCGGGCGGCGTGTCATAACACAGCTCACTGGGACGTAGGGATTTAGGCGAAGCAATTGTATCCGTTCCCAAGATCGTATCCGATAAAATGTGTAGCGAAGTATTACATTTGTTCGAGGAAATTATTTTATGGCAAGGTAAACCGAGCTTCAAATTACCTAGTAGGTACTTAAGATGATAAGACGGTAAAATTACAATGAAATATAAGCAATCCTGATTTCGAATAGGTAAGGTATTATTACCTATTCAGAATAACAGGTATTACCTATTCAGAATAATGTTAGGTCGTCTTTTTTCGCAATAGATATTATTATTCATCCGTATTTAAAAATGAATATGAAGGCATTTCATTTCACTTATTCATTAAAGACCTATTCACAGACCAGACCGAGTTAATAAGAACATTAGTTGGTCAGTTCGTTAGTGGGCATGAAAATATTGGTTTTACTCTTCTCTTCATATTGAATACTAACTGGATTAACAATTTCCTGGGTCGTAGTCGTGCGTTAACCGCACAAATTTTCCACCAAGGCTGCCCTTTTGCAACTTCCATAACTTTTAGAAAACTCTGACTGAACACACAAAGGTCTACTGACGCTCGTAAATCTAATGTTCCGTGCTCCGGTTACAGGTTTATTGTTTAGAAATAGCTTGTTTAAAGTTAAATTCATCTGTCCATTCTACGAGGAAGCTGTGATAAAATAAACGGACTCAGAATGCGGCTCTGATTCACTCTCTCTGCCCACAATATACGGAACGCGACCAGCGATTTCAAACGAAATTTTAGTAGCATTGCAAAACCTTAACTTTGTAGGTAATAGAATTTCAGTTGAATTTTGAGGGAATTTAGAGACTAAATACAGGAAGGGAATTCTAGAGGCGGAAGTCAGTTACGAAGGATTTAGAAAATAAGGTACTTCGTACTCCTTCACACTCATCCAGAGTGTAAAGGAGTACAAGGAGACAGGGTTGGTGAAGTGCGCATCTATTTAATTATTCATATGTCTACAAAAAACTTGCGAAACTCGCTCGCCGTGTAACAAGCGTGTATGGATTATATATTTAGAAAAATCGTCCCAGTTTCCCGATGGAAGTAATTCGGTCCATTTTCAAGGTCAACGTAATGTGCGCCGCATCGTTCTGTATTGTAATAGTAACGTACAAACCTCGTACGCTTGTACGTTACTATTACAATACACGTACGTAGGTACGAGTCACACTCGCGGCAAAAGGTGTGTTGTAACGCTCGATCTTCAATTCCGAACCCAACGTTAAATCATCGTTACAAGAGAATAGGAGAACTGAAATATGTAGAAGCATTTTTATAGGCACCTATCCCCGTTCGGGTAGCATTGCAACGCATCTGTAACTTTGAACGAGACTTATGTGTCTTGTCTTGATCATGAGCTCCAGCGCATTGGTAGCGAATCTCCGTAAAATAAGAAAGTCAATTGATTAGTAACTATTAGTCATAAATTTAGCAACACCGTACGATAAGATCAATTCGATAATAAGTTAGTGTATTAGTATTTTGTGTATTAATAACTTAACGAAACTTGTCTTAATATTTAAAGGAAGATTTAATGTTAATATCATAAAACCGAATTGTTAATTGAATCAAGAATCTAAATAGCTGTCTACATATTTCAATTAGTTATGGTGTATTAATTCGAAGAAAGCGTTAATTAAATTGCCAAGATGTCTGCGATAGACTCTATAGCCGCTTACAATGTTGCACATTTGTATTTTCAGCTCGCAGGCGCTCCACACACAGGCGCTTAACACAACAACCACGATTTTAGTCGCGTCTAATTCCAGGCGACAGTAGCCCAAGTCTGCCCAAGGTTCCGAAGTTCCAAGCTAAAGGGTATTGTAGTGTACGAGTAATAGCAGTACCTCAGAGCCAATTTCGACTACAGCGACGGTTCTAGACTATTCCACTGGAATATTCCATTCAAGAATTATAGAATTCTCTGATGTACTCTGAAATGACTTATCTACACTATATTGGTATTAAATGGAAGTCCACACGTACACGTGATAGTTTTAGGGAATTGCAGCAAGTGGACGAACATTTAGCTCTTCGGTAAGATAAATAAGTGCCTATTGCATAATATTAGAGGAAGTAAAACGATATATGTACATTCTGTTGTCCGACAACCCTTGCGCAGGTAAACTAACCCGCGTCTAGCGGCTAGCGCGGCCCACTGACCGACATGCGCCCGCGCCGGCGCCCGCTGACGCAACCGCACGCGATTACACGCATTTTCGCCGGTGCGCAAGCGCAGGCCGTAGCAAAACAATGAAGAGTAGAAACATGAACGCTTGAGATCGTTCGTGGCGTCACAGTCGCAGAATTGATATATTGAAAAAAAAAAAAAAAACATGTGGCAACATGTGTATACACCCACTTTTCACCAGGTATGTTAATGTACCATGTAATAGGTGGTGAGCCTATTGCCATACACCGGACACAAATTCAGACTGAGTAGTTTTTACCGTGTGGTAGTTTAAAAACCCTCGTTTAGAAAGTTTTGGAAGTTTCAAGTCTTATCAACGTTTATAGGACTACATTTTTGTATAGGATACTATTTTATACCTAAAGCTTATTACGTTAAACATAGAGCGAGCTAGTTTTTATCTTACTGTTCTGTTTAGACTGTGTCGTAGCGCCGTCGCGGTCTATTATTAGGCCGCGAGTTGTCACCGGTCGCGCGACCCAGTGCAGATTGATTGCTAGTAGTTAACTAGTAGATAACTAGTTTTTGCGTTTGGTGATAAGAGTAGGTACTTAGACCTTACTCCTAGTGTGTGGATAGGTAGGTCTACATTGTTGTCCGTGACGTGTGTTTCGGACCGGCCGGTATGTGTACGTATTAGTATGGTTTAGTCAGATTACGCTAAATTTTTGCTTGATTGCAGAGTCATTACCATCTAATCGATGTGTCCTTATAGTACCAAAACAGGCATGATACCACATGATACCCTCAATCCAAGTGAGTTGCGAAATGGACAACATTTCAAAATTTGTAACACGTGAAACTAAAAATACCGTCTCTTTATTTTTGCACCCTGAGTAGGAAGTTTTTTTTTTTTTTTTTTTTTTTATATTTCTTCGTTTCGTTCGATTTCCGGGCCGGGTAGATATTTATTTAGCATATGAATATTTGTACTCGGGTCATGGTTAAATTGTGTTGTTTTCTGTGTACTCCAGTAAATAACACAGGACTGGGGTGTGTGAGTATGTAGAGTTTATTTAAAAAAAAACTCTTTACAAACTGTCATGAATGACGCATGGCGTTGTACGAGTAATATATTACTTATCGTAAACCACTACATTTACTGTCCCGTGGTAGCGGGTACTTGGGTGCGTGATTTGGCGCTAACGTCAAGACGCAACATTGAACGAGGCAATGAAATACAACGGGTTATTCCAGACACGATATATTGGTGGTTCAGCGTGAACATAGCAAAGTCGATACACGAATAGTGCGTTTATAACGTATTACTTCTCCACTCATGAATGAGGAAGGCCTGCGCATGAGTTGCGGTTGATGTTTGTGTGCGGTGACAGCCCTATCGAAGTCTCCTCTCACTTGAGCGCGGTCTCTAAGAAGCTTAAATATTTTATACTAGTGGACGCCCGCAGCTTCGCTTGCGTGGAATCTATTTCCATAATAATAGATTCTTCTTAACGCGTTAACTTTAGCTCCACAAATTTGTAATGAATCCGTAAATGTATTATCCCCTATGTTTATTTTACACCCTTAAGGGTAACATTTTTACAAACTTTGAATGCCATATTTATTTACATATACATATCTAATCAACAGCCTAAAATATAAATTTTATGCTTCTAGTTCTAAAAAGGACAATACTTTCATACAATCTTTCATCCCCCATTTCAACCCTTTACGTTTTCCAATTAAAAAGTAGCCTTTGTCCTTTCCCAGGCTCTAGACTATCTGTGTACCAAATTTCATTCAAATCAGTTCAGTATGGCGTGAAAACGAGACAGACAGACAGAGTTACTTTCGCATTTATAATATTACTAATGGACGCCGCAGCTTCGCTCGCGTGGAATTAGACATTCACTAACTTCAAAAACGGCAAAGCTTCATACTAACTTTTACAATACCGTTTTCTTAGTGCTCCCCTACGTTATAAAAGGAAGACCTGTGCAAAATTTCAAGTCTCCCTTATAGTTTAGGCCCTGTGTTGATATGTCAGTCAGTCAGTCAGTCAGTCACCTTCTCCTTTTATATATAAAGATATATAAATATATAAATATGGATTACTTATCCGAACGTCTGGCAACCCTAACGAGGTTGGAACCGCCCGTGACGTCAGGGGAAAACTGAAGCCGTGTACCTCACTGCACCAAACTGCATTGCGTGCGATTTACTATTGATTGGTTCTGGCAGGGACCGGGTTATCGGGTTAGCCGGTAAAATGGTTCATTTGTTTTATATTTTCCCGGTTTAAGATATTAAAGGGTTAATCCTTAGCATATTGCAACGCCGATAAAAGTACGTTAGTTAAATATTTTTTATAATAGTATAGAATAAACATGTGCCAAATATTTCTGTGGTTATCATCCGTGTAGTATTATCAAAAAATTAATCGAGCGCATCAATTACGGATCCTTGTTTAGCGTAAATCGATTTTAAGTCCCATGATTCAAAGGGTCTCCAGATAGACTTCAAAAGCGGGATGAGATCGGATTACGGTGATCGTTACTGATGTTCTCCAAAAATGGTCTATATGGTCTCAGGCCAAAAGGAAAACTGATCGAAACTAACCGGAAAATGTACCGTATGTACATAGAATAAAGAGTCGCTTGTAGAGCGGAGCGACTCTTTATTCTATGGTTTGTATGTTCATAGTATTTTGCCAAAAGTTGTAAATTTGTGTACGATTAAAATGATTTAACATTGTAACTCTGGCGTTTATGTTCTTAGTTAGTATTTCGCGGAAGAGTAAAATCAATCGTTAAACCCCGAAATGAATTGGTTTCCTGGAGCTAATTCTATCTGCTGGTTCTGAAGTTGATGCAACTAACTATATCCGCTAAATTATTCTGTGTTGATACTCAATCGTCTACTTTGATTTATAGGTAAATTAAAGTTCCTAAGTATTTGTTCCGGATAATCTTAGGAACTGCTGTACCGATTTGTATTCAGTTATCACAGGTAGAAAAGAAACTTGAAATTTAATGTTGACTATAATTTTTAAATTTATTTTTGAGAGATTGTTCAGACGCGGATGTCTCTCTTTACAACTGCCATCACGACCGAACCGTGTACAGATTCTACCATCTAGACTAAAGTATTTTGTATTCGGAGGCTTTAATGTCGCGATCCGAAGCCAGATAGCGCTGTCGGCGCGCATTGAACCGCAGCACTTATAGCAGGCATTTCTCGCTCGCGGCGTGACCCGTCGATCGAATACTCGTTGCTACCTATACGCCAGTGCATCGCCGAACTAGGTCAACTTAATAATATGTACTTTTTTTATAAATAAATATGTCAGAAGTTGTTGCCTGCTAGCCACTACAAAGTTTGCGTTGCGACTTATGTTTTAAATAACTCATGTTGGTACCTACTTAATTAATTTGTAAGACAAATCCAATGTCTATTATGGCTATTCAATCTAGATATTAGTGAATGAGTATTTAAAAGCAGTTCATTAGTTTCGGAGAATACTTATCCCGTACATTATTAGGTACTTAAGAAAATCCATAATTATTTACCTCCATTTCCTTACAGTTGTGTAAAACATTTAGGTACCTGAATGCTACTTAAATGTCATGGTATGTTTTAAATTGATTTTATTATGAAATTCTAAATTTATTATATAAAGGTAAAATTAAAACAGCTGGCGTAACACTTAAAAACGAATCAATATAAAAACCTCGCGGTAAATTTGGCTCGCGGGCCTTTGGTGATTCGACAAACGATACATTTATGCAAAGGAAAATAGTAAAACACTCGGCGTTTCCATTACGGATGCAATGGAATTCTATCATAATGCAGGCGTTTTCACCGTACTGCGGGCAAACGAATAGGGATGGCTATTATGTAAGTTATGATTCGGAGAAGTCCCACCGCCGAACCTAATTCGGACTAGAAATATATTTTACATTCTTCGCTGCGACCCATAGACGTCCCACTGCTGGGCACGGGTCTCCCCCATTATTTTACATTATGGTCTGGTATTATGCCTTTTTGCTAAACGATAGTAGATAGATAGTAAACGAAGAATTTAGGATTTAAGGGTATTAAAAAAACGAACTCTAAAATGGTTTAGGATCTATGAAACCGCTTCCGGTTGGTTTTTTCTAGATGCTACCGACTTTATCCAGAATCTTTATGATTCTTGTTTTAGGTCAGTCACAGTTGTCACGGGCTGCTGAAGAGGGGGTTGTTGCTCAAACGAGCATGTTTGCTATCTTTTATCCATAAAAAAGTACATGCAATCGCAACATTTACTTTAAATATGCCTTGAAAAGTCTTGATGCTTTCTTTATTCAATTTGAATTTTAATACCTACTACTGTAAGAATTGAAAACAAGTCTGTTACCTATTGGTAAGTAAATTTATATAAGACTATTGTATCGTGCACTGAACATCATTCTGATACTTATCAAAATTCCTTTGTAGAAGCTCACAAAGGGAAACGACTGCAAGAGGAATTCAGATAGAAATGTCTGTAGTGGTTAATAAATGTAAGGCTATTATTTAATATCAAAGGCCGTGAAAATTGTACACGTGTGATGTGAGGGACGGGATCGGTACATGCAGAACGGCTTGGGATCGTGTCTCATACGAAAAGACGGACTTAAGTTCTACGACTAAGTACTACTTAGTAAAAATTTGAATAGCTTCTCACACAACTGGCATTCAAATTTAAAAAAAGAATGGTTAAATTTTTCAACTTTTTTCTTTAGTTCAACTATGAAGTTTCAGTCAACGCAGTTGGCTTTTTATTCTTTTCATGTTTATTCAAATACGTTATAATGTTGTTCTATGTGTACAATTAAGTGGCATAGCGTGTATTTAAAAAATGTTTCTGATCGATTCGGTGTCCTCACTACAAAATACTATACTTATTTGATACGCGTAACAATTATACCATAAAAAATTTGCTTAAAACGTTATTGAATTGTCGGACCCCAAGGGTAACAAAACATAATTGATGAAAATCACACACCTGCCTAACCCCCTCGGTTAAATACAGGCGTGATGTTATGTATTACTACCACCTAATAAACTTAAGTATAGACGTCTGCAAAACCCAATGAGCCCGTCAGTGTACTGGACGGTCAGCAATTTATTTCACATCAATTGCAACCCCTTCAGCCAATTTACGTTCAACTTCCCAACAATAGTTACAATTTTTGTATTCAATTGGTCAATTTCCGATGTCGATGAAGTTTCGACTAAAGTACAATGTACTCGTAATTCTGTTTGCAACTTTTGAGCAGCAGCTTTACCCACTGATAGAAGCGATCAACGATAGCATAGCTAAAAGACATATATTTTATTCATTTATTTATTTATTTATTAGGCAATCCAACAGCGATAAAAGTAGGTACAATAGTTTATTACAATATATTATATTTTATTATATTACTCTTAGCAATCATGAAATACGTTTTACCTGACTCATTTTATAATGTTTGATTTGTTTTGTTTCAGGTAAGAATACATTCATCTTATGCAATTAGTATAATGTGGTAAGTATTTATTAGATTTTCTATAAGTAAGTATAAAGTGGGTTATTTATACTGTTACAATTGTTTTACACATTCAAATATTAATTAGATAAATCTAAGCAATTCCTTCTCAGATGTGAAGCATTGTTTTCATATTGTGTTAGTAGATATCTAAATAAATATCTTGGACATTCTCACCCACGGCCGTCTGACCCCAAAGTAGGCGCGAGCCTGTGATATGGGTGTCAGAGACTGATATACATACATAGATATTTTTAAATTCATACTTAAATAGATAATATTAACATCCAGACACAGAACAAATACAAGTGTTCGTTACACGATTATATTTGTCCTAAGTGGAATTCGAATCCACGAACCTTGGCGCAACAGACAGGGTCACTACCAATTGCGCCAACGGGCCTGATAGGTAGGTGACAGCTTATAAATAACGTAAGTAATCGCGTAACAGCCCTCATAAGCTTTGTTATTGGGGTACGACAGGTACCTAAGCACGGCGATTACTACGGGTATAGCATAAGGCAATTTTGTTGTGGTGTTATCGACTTGGCCGAATCTACTAATAGCTGTAGGGGACGGGAGCGATATTCCACTCAGATTAACCGGAATCAAGGAGGCAGTTTACCTTAAGTTTTACAGTTGGCTGTTGGAATGCTTCGTGTACTTACTTACTGTGTAATCGCTGCGACCCATAGACGTCCCACTGTTGGACACGGGTCTCCTCTCAGAATGGGAGGGATTAGGCCTTAGTCCACCACGCTGGCGAAGTGCGTATTGGCAGACTTCACATGCCTTCGAGAACATTATGAAGAACTCTCAGGCATGCAGGTTTCCTCACGATGTGTCCTTCACCGTTATAGCAAGTGACATTTAATTTCTTAAATCGCACATAACTTAGAAAGTCATTGGTGCGTGCCGCTGGGGTTTGAACCCGGACCGCTCGAGTGAGAGGCGAGTTCGATAGCCACTGGGCTGTCACTTACTGTGTAATGCAAGGTATTTAAGATTAACGGCATAACTTTGACAGCCACTGAGAGAAACACTCATCTATTTCAACAATGGTGATTTTTAGTAATTATACAGCCCAGTAGCTATCGAACTCTGCTCTCACTCGAGCGGTCCGGGTTCAAACCCCAGCGGCACGCACCAATGACTTTTCTAAGTTATGTGCGATTTAAGATATTAAAAGTATAACGGTGAAGGACACATTCGTGAGGAAACCTACATGCCTGAGAGTTCTTCATAATGTTCTCGAAGGCATGTGAAGTTCTGCCAATCCGCACCTGGCCAGCGTTGGCCTAATCCCTCCCATTCTGAGAGGAGCCCAAGCCCCTTGCCCAACAGTGGGACAAAGAAAGGGATGTGGTGAGCCGAAGTGCAGTTAGTAGTTACACAAATGAGTCCTATTCATTGCCGTACTAGAGGTCGAACTTGTTGTTACCCACAACACAAAACAGAGTCGCCACACTTCGATATAGTGTGGAGACGTTATATGTTTTGGTGTAAACTGTTTTTAACCAATATTTTTTTAAATTTGTATTTTACACTAACACTACCGTTGCGAGAGGTATTAAAGATCTGGGTACCTTCTATCTATTTACATAGTTCTAACATAAGCTGAGAAAAATATTTGCGACTAACTAATTAATAAATTGTAGCGTCAATAGCCCAATTCAATGTGATCGAAAGAGAAGAAACGACGGGCGCGGTCGGTTTGTGGATGAATGACCGCTAGTGGCAAAATTTCATGGACGCTACCATACTTCGGAGGGCACGTAAAGCTGTCAGTCCAGGTTGTTTTCAATGGTGGAAACATTCGTTAAGCCTTGTCGAGGACCTTCGGGTGGCTTATGAACATTCGACCCTGGATTGGCCACTAACCCCTCCACCAATCCGCATTGGAGCAGCGTGGCGGAGTATGCTCTAGACGTTCCGCAGCTGTCTGTGGGAAAGACTCGTGCCCAGCTGTGGGACGTCTATGGGTCGCAGCAATAAATCATCAAAATAAAAACAATGGTTTCAAGTAACATAAGGCTCGTGTTAACATATTGGTTGGCAAACTAAACAACATTACTGTAATGTTCGTCGGGACGTACTCTTAGGTACTCGTATGTGGGATTCTCGACACGTATGGAGAGACCTCGGCCGCCCTCCGTGGATTTCCCGCCAGATATTAGATCTGCAAATATCGCGTTTTATCCCCGGCCCTCGCTTTTGGTGCTAGGGTGACCATTTTCATTGAATTTTATCAGGAGGTTATGAAAAATGTACGTGATAAAGTCTTATAAATCGATGAACGCCGGCTACACGCACGTTCAGCCTGAGCCGAGTGTGCGGAAGCGAGAACGCGAAACAAGCGACAGAGAGGCACGATCTGCCTGCGTTCGGCTTGTGACGCATACATCTCTCTTCCACTCCATCGCTCGATGCGTCCGAGTAGAATAGAGACAGCGGCAGCACAGAAGAACTGTTTTGTCAACTGTTTTATAAAAGTGTAAAGTAAAGATGTTTTCTTATGACGACATGACTTTACAGACAGACTGTATTTTACTCCGAGATGGCTGAGGGCAAGCGGAAGCGCGGTGGCCAGCATTTGCGCTACAAGGACGTGTTCAAGAGACACTTGAATGCTTGCTGCATTGAGCCTTCACGTTGGGAGGAGCTCGCTACACAAAGGTCATCTTGGCGCTCCACCATCTATAACAAGGTTAAAGACTTTGAGGAGGCACGACTTAAAGCTCTTGACGCAAAACGCCAAATTCGTAAAGATAGACCAAAGCCCTCCTACTCGTACACTTATAACTCGATTGGTGAACTGTATTGTTCACCGTGTGATCGAGTTTTTAAAACCAAATTTGGTCTAGCCAGCCATATAAGAGCTCATGCAAGAAAATAGCGGCATTCAATTTTGTCGCATTAATAATTAGTTAGGGTCGCCGTCATCGAAAACGATGAGGAGGACTATATATATATACATATATATATATATACAGACAACCAATATTTAGATGGGACTTTTTTGGTATGTGGTTAATTCTTTCATATTTCATTTCTTGTGCAGTCAAATGCATGAATAACAAAAATACAAGTCTGTCTGTCTGTTTTAAAAAATCAACACAAGGAATGACTCACACAATGTTATTATTAACTAATTGCGTGTGATTGATTAATATATAAAAATAATCATGTTGATTTTCCACATTAAGTCTACTTGCATGATTGACTATAATAAATAGGTACTACTACTTCTGAGCTACACTAAGTGGAATGAGCATCACAGGTAACTAAGTACTACTTCAACCTAGTTTAACTTATCTACTACCTTTTTTTAGTAAGTAGTCACCGTCGCCTATGAACATAAGCAACACCAGAGGAGTCGCCAATGCGTAGCTGGCCCTGCGGAAGAGCTTTTTTACGCCTTATTGAAGAACCCCATGTCATAGTCTACCGTGGAGACCTCAGAAGGATGTTTATTCCACAGTTTACAAGTGCGCGGCAAAAAATTAAACATTAAAAATATTACTAGGATTTGGAGTGAAGTGTCCTCCAATTCCTATTCGCATGGACACTTGTCCCGCCCTCCACCCATCCGGTATCGGTAATGAGGTACGCAGCGCCCTCTAATAGCTTTATTGGCGCTCTTACGAGAATCGATGGTCACCAATATTGGAAACATTATATCGTATTCCATTATTGTTTCGTTGCCGGCTGACTGCATAGGGGTATTGCGAGCTTGAGAGATGATATACATGAGCAGCCTATTCCGGTGTCCTGATTTATGAGTAGATATCTGATGTCATATGGATGGTTAAGTAAAAGAAACATTTATTATTGAATAATTCGTGAGTGTCTGTTTATTTATAGTAGAACCTGAATTTGTCAGACTATTTCAAACTTTATTCAACGCGAGTAAGCTGGTTAGCTACAACTATGATCTAAACATGTCAGAAAGAATATGATAGAATTAAACATGGTATAACGATAAAAACATGATAATACGTAAGATTCTACTAATATTATAAATGTGAAATTTTGTAACTTTGGATGTTTGTTACTGTTGAATAAATAGGTAAAGTTATCCTTTACCTGCACATAGTATACTTTTTATCCCGAAAATATGTTCCCTTGGGATGCTTTGCATGTTTATTGGAAAGCTGTCTGGCATATCGTCAACAGATGGTGCGGACACTAATTCTTATCTTGGTTATACTTTTTCGGCGGGCAAAACTGCGGGCAAAAGCTAGTTTGTTAATAAATTATTTGGTGTCCATTCATATACCTCAAATACATAATATATGTAAACTTAAATTAGTAGACGTGTATGGAAATTGGCTCACCACCTACATAGGACCTGGAACTTAACATGTGAAAGATTTGTGTGTACCTCTGCCTACCTCCTCGAGGAAAAACAGGATCGATGTTAATTATATCGGAAAATACAATGGATTCCGAGAACTTATGATGTAGATACTTGTAGCTAGGATAGAAAAAAATACTAGATAAATGTAGGTAGGATAGGAAAGAAAATACTCTTAACATTTAGCTAACCAAAATAAATTCACACTTTTAAATTGGCTCTTACGTATATTTCAAAAGATGCTCATATTTAAAAAGATTTTCACTTTTAGAGAACGATAGATTAAGAGCAAATTCCCTTTATCAGTAAATTACGAGAGCATGTGCCAAAGTTATAAAAAACTATTGGAAAATGGACCCGGGCTCAAATTACGAGCTTCCCTTTCCACTCGTAGTGGAAGGCCATAACAATAACCTTCGATTACTGGGTTCACTATAAATTTATTATCTTGGATACTTTATAATTTTACGGTTATTTTTTGTTTAAAACGATATTCGTGTGATTGTTAGCAATGTGATCACCCTATGTGACATTATTAATATTTATTTATTTATTTAAACTTTATTGAACCACACTAAAAATATAATGTAGGACAAATGGCGAGCTTAATGCTATTGTATATCTATAACATAATGATATGGTATTTGAAAGTATGACATTAACCGGATTGCATACGCTTACTTGATTCTACGTATCAGAGATAATATCGAGAAGGATAAATACATAGTTTCTTAGTACATATTTCGCTAACGTAATGCGCGTGTATGTAAGTCAAATTTAGTATCCTTGACACATAGCTTATTACCACGAGTATTGCTACAGACTGACATCTAATTCCTATTATTTGGTGTCGTTACTTCGGAATTCGAAGCTTGGAATAAGTAATATTAATCATATTACCTACGCCGGGATTACGAATTGAAAATTGTCGCGCGTTGTCTTACACTGTGTTGAATAACAATATTATGTGAAGTCCTTGAATTAATCCGAGAATAGTTGTAAAATAAAATTTAGAAAAGTTTATATATACGAATCTGAGTTAGGTTTTTCTCTCCACTCGTAGTGGACGCCCGCAGCTTCGCTCGCGTGGAATTAGGCATAACAATAGTTTGGTATACACCTATTAATAATATATAGCCTATGTCACTCAGTGAAGATGCCGCTTTATAATGGTGAAAGAATTTTTGAAATCGGTCCAGTAGTTTTTGTGTGAAAACATTACAAACAAATGTTTCCTCTTTATAATATTAGTATTGATAAATTGAATGCAACACGTGAGAAACGCTTTGGTCGTCGCAAAAAAAAAAAACTATTTGTGGATTAAATTAACATTATTAAGTGCAACGCACATCGTCAACAATGGTATCTCGGGAGCTTATACAATCATTATTCACGCGTGACATTAATATTTGACGTCGGGACAAATTCGAGTGTCACGAATTTGGCGCGGCGGTACAAATTGCGGCGTATTGTCGCTAACCGGCCTCGTTAATCATTGCACCGGCTCGCGGGAAACTCTAAAAGGGCATATTGGCCGCTAAATCCTCTACTTATCGGCCGGAGCCAGCTTCTGTTCTAGTTTTTCTGTGGTCCAAATCATGGGCGGAGCGGTTGTGCCGAGTGTTTTCAACTAACCAACTTGTTTTCTTATTAACACTGCTCACTGGACTAACATCACAGTCCCATATGTGTCATGTTCAGAGTCTGTAATAGTTGTCATGGGTGGCAGCGGATGGATAGTGCTGTAAGCTCGTTTGCTCTTATATCGTTGATCTTATATCCATAAACAATAATGTGGCTGTTAGTGTAAAATCACTTTCAATCTTTCCAACCATGAGATCGTCATAATATTATTCATTTTATTTTTATTGAATATTTTTTTAGTATCCACTACAGCTATACAAGACTTCATCATCTTGCACGCAATAAAAAGCTAGCTTATTTACTTGTATTTACCTAGTACTTTATTAGTAGCTAGTAGAGTACAACTACTATAAACTAGAAGGTTTATAATATTATGTTCAATGATATAAGTTACGGACATCAATGGTTAATGATTAAATTATTAAGTTTTCATTGTTGAATGTTGAGTTTGGTCGATCTCTCTCTGTAATCTATATATATAAAAGGAGAAGGTGACTGACTGACTGACTGACTGACTGACATATCAACGCAGGGCCTAAACTATAAGGGTTAGAAACTTGAAATTTTGCACAGGGGTTCCTTTTATAACGTAAGGAAGCACTAAGAAAGGATTTTTGTAAATTCACCCCCTAAGGGGGTAAAACGGGGGTGCAAAGTTGGTATGAAACATTGCCGTTTTTGAAGTTAGTTAATGTCTAATTCCACGCGAGCGAAGCTGCGGGGCGTCCACTAGTGTAATATAATTTAGCCCTTTAACCTTCCTTCAGTTCTGTCTATCAGTTTACTTTCTATTTATTTATACTCTGTTGAAATACTCTCTCGCTTATATTTTGCACCAGGCCCCATCATTCTCAATTCCTGTTGCGCCCCTGCAGCCGAGACCTGGTGACAAATGATCTAGCCTATTGGGGAAAAATGTGCCGCCATTGTTGCCATAACCAAAAGCGGTTCATAATAATAGTTTAACGGACATTTTTTTAAGCGACGCTACACATTTAGTTATTAAAAGTATTTTCCTGGTACAATCTGTTCGTTAATATCGTGAATTTTGTGGGTTCTGGTGTGGCTGGTAGAACCTGCTTTACGCTTTTAGTACTACAAAGCCGTCATGAAGAAATATTACCTATTGCTACGTTTTTAAGTTTTACTGTGACCAATTTTTTACTTGGCGAATTTGCTTGTACATATAGTAGTAACAAAGCATTGATATTTCCTGATGTTTTCGGGTCAGTTTTATCATTTATCTTTTCTTGATAACTCTCTAATGTTATTGATTCATTACGGTATGAATAGAAGAGACATGACATCAAGTGAACCTGATTTTTTGGTTTTGACTGTACCACACAATTGTGCGTAGGCGTTTTAATTCTACGCTATATATACTTTGCGCTATACTCCGCTAATATTGTTCTCGATATCTATAGTTACTTTGCGGTATAAGTACTCCGACAGACAGACAGACCTTTCCTCCTCTCACGCGGCGCTGTAGGCGCTCCTGCGCTGAGGGAATTCGGAGTTAGGGGAGATCCCCTCTATCCGGGCAATTGCTCCAGGGGTAAACCCCGTCGGTGACTTCCCCGCTGTTGAGCGTGGGAGCCAGTCGATCGTCGCGCACGCGGTACGCGCGCGCGCTTCTACTAGCCGTTAGTCGCTAATTCCCCCCAGATGGTCGGGGGGAAGAAGGTCCAACAGCTCTCTAGGGAGCGGTCGGCCTTCAGGGGGGCGCGCGTGCAGCGGCGCTATCCCCCTTAGATGAGGATGTGGCCCATTGTCGGCGCGGTTATACATAACACGCGCCAACCGGATCACAAACTCATCCAGCGACTCCAGCCTGCAGTCGCGCGCAATCACCGCGTTCCGGACGTAGCGCCCCGCTCCTGTGATTTCTCGCAGGGCGAGGTTTTGCTGGGCCTGAAGACGCTTGCGCTGCGTGGCCGCCGCCAGAGCATACCATGCTGGCGCCGCGTACGTAAGCCTAGATCGGATATAGCACTTGTATATGCCAAGTTTAGTGCGCAGTGGTAATCGGGATGTCAACACGGGCCGGAGCATCGCTCTCGCGGCTCGTGCCTGGCGGTGCGCATGCACCACCATGGCACTCATCGTGAGTTTACGATCCATGTGACATCCCAGATACCGAACGGTCTGCTGCCACGCTAGATCTTCTCCATGCAGACGCAGCGGCGTCGGCATTTTACGCTTCCGGCTGAAAAGTATTGGGACCGTCTTTCCGGCGTTGACGGCGATCCTCCACTTATACAGCCAGTCTGACAAGCGGTCAAGCAAGCGCTGCATTCTTCTGACCGCCAGTTCCGGATCACGCGACGATGCGAAGAACGCGCTGTCGTCAGCGAACAAAGCGAGGACTACATCACGTTCCCACTCCGCGAGGTGCCCGTCGAGAGTGGGGATGTCGTTAGTGTAGTACGCGTATAGGAGTGGCGCGAAACAGCTCCCCTGCGGCACACCTGCGCGTATGGGACGGGGGGCAGAGGTGCTGTCCTCAACCGACACAATGAACTCCCGCCCCTCCAGATACGAAGCTATCAACCACACCAGCATCGCTGGCAAGGGCGACTCCAACAGCTTGTACAACAGGCCTGCGTGCCACACACGGTCGAATGCTTTCTCTATATCGAGAAAGACACCAACCGTGTGCCGCCCGCAGTTGGCCTCGAAAGCCAAGTGGTGGAGCACCCTTGTCAGCTGTAGTGTTGTCGAGTGACCGGCCCGAAACCCAAACTGCTCATCCCTTAGTTTAAGGAATGGCCGAATGCGAATCAGTGCCAGCCTCTCGAACAACCTTGCCAGTGAGGACAGCAACGTGATGGGGCGGTAGTTAACCGGGTAACGTGGATCTTTACCCGGCTTCGGGAGAACAATCACCTTTCCCTCCTTCCACGCAGCCGGGAAGTGTCCCGTGCGCAGGATGCCGTTATAGAGTCTAGTCAGACTGACTAGAGCCCTTTGGGGGAGCATGGTCAGCGCCATGTTCGAAACTCCATCAGTGCCTGGCGCTTTGCGTTTATGTAAACGCCTCGCGACCTTCCGAGCCTCCGAGGGCGAGATGAACTCGTATCCCTCGGGCTGCGGTGTCGGGCCACTGATGAAGTCCGCTACACGCGTCTCCACACGCACGCAGTGTTCAGCCGCTGCAGCGGTGCCGACGGGGTTTGGAGCGAATTGCTCTTCCAGGTGCTGTGCAAGTACATCCGCCCGGCCTTGTGCTGAAAAGTGCCGGTCGCCCGCCCTATCGTAGAGCGGGCTAACGGCAGGCCTAGCGCGGGTAAGTGCACGGTTGAGATGGTGGAGTGACGCTTCGGACTCGCTGGCCTGGTCGACTCTCGCCTCCCACGCGGTCCCGCGATGCTCCTCCACTACAGCCGACACCTTCGCAGCCTGGGCGTTCAGCCTACGCTTGACCCTGGGGCAGCGTGTTTCCGCCCATAGCTTATGAAGCCGCCTCTTCTTCCGTTTCATCTCCTCGATATAGTGAGGCAATGGTTCTCGCACCCACACACGAGGTTTTTCGGTCGTGGCCGCCGTCAGGGCCGTACGAATCTCATTCGTAATGGCCCGGGCAGCGGTCTCTATTCCTCCCGGCGTGGTGAGTGGCTCACTATACCGGAAGTCGGTCAAGGCGGCTTGGTAAGCACGCCAGTCGGTTACCCGCGTCTGGCGAGGGAGGCTCGTACACTCTACCCCAAGGCCAAGCGTAACAAGTATGGGAAGGTGCTGTGTGTCGAGGTCATACAGCACCTCCACATTAACCGGGCAGTGTATGTTCTTACACAACACTATGTCCAGGACGTCGGGAGAATGGCGGGGGTTAAACGGCAAGTGGGTGGGTGCTTCGGGCCCAAGCACCTCATACCCCTTGGTCTCCGCGTCGTCGAAGAGGCGGCGACCTACTGGCGTGACCACTCGGGAGCCCCAAGCCGTATGTTTGGCATTGAGGTCCCCGGCTATCAGGGTCGCGTCAGACGCACGCCTACTCGACATAATATTCTCAACGTCCTGCGGATAGAATTGAGGACCGGGAGGGCGGTAGGCCGCAAACAGCCTAAGCTCTCGAAGTACTCCGCTAATTTTGTTCTCGTTGGTGCTATAAATAGTTGACATCCGTCATTTTTCCTCATGTGTTATCATCATTACTCAGGTTTTATCTCAATTTTGTTGCCTACTGGCATATTTTAAAAGTTTTGCGTATTGTTCCCTTATTATATTCCTGAAATAATTTGTTGAATCAAGTATGAATACTTCTATTAGTTTGAGTTGAGCTAGTGTTAAGATTTGCATCAGGAAATCTAGGTGAAAGCTAAGGGTTTATTATAGTGCATCTGCGACAGTGTGTTCGTAGCTTAAGCATTCAGGGTAGGAGCCCTGTAGCTCGGGACCAGAATACGAGCTACGGTATCCCCTGCCTGTCGTAAGAGGCGACTAAAAGGGGGTTTCGGGGTTACGGGCGGCTAGAGTGGGAGCTCAAACCGCCCACCCAGTAGCCCCGAGCAGGACGACGGTATGTGTGGCCGCATACCGTCGTAACAAGGGCAGATCAGGGATGGGGCAGCACCTCCCAAGCAGAGCCCAAAAATCAAGGGCACCGCGCTAAGAGGACTCCGGTTGCGTTCCATTGGAGATCCCGGAGTCCTCCACATAGCGCCGAGGAAGGCCACCGGGGGGGTTTTAGTGCGGTAAAAATCCCACATAACCCGGTGTTGCTCCCACGGCACCGGGTACCTTTTGAAGGTTTCCCCCTCGACAACAAAAAAAAAAAAAGGAGATACAAAAACGCACCAAACCATATGCTCCCCCTCTAAAACTTCCTACCGTCGAATTCCTAGAAATTTCAGAAATGCATATAATTTGCATTGTCATTATACGCCACACGCGCCGCTTTCTCCCCGTTCGCAAATAAATTACAAACAACCCACAACCCACAACACCACGCCAAACCATCCCACCATCGCGATAATGCACCACATTGCAACTTTTTATCTTGCATCATGGGGGCATGACTCAGTGCTCGTTTTGTGGGAAATTTTAATGGCAGTTAGTTGCTAATGATACGTAAATTTTATATGTATTAGGGCGAAATATTATACTTGATTTCTATTATATTGACGCTTGAGAATATTCTGATTTTATTTATTTATTATTTTTTATTGTTTTCATGTTCTTTTTCGTACATAGGTCATACTTATATTGAAGGATATTATAAAAAAAACAATTTAGAGATTCTTCTAATAGTTTTATGTATGTGAACTTTTTTCATCGGGCATTCATTAGCCTTTAAATGTTACAAAAACAAGTGTAAACTGTCCGCTGCCTTGTGCAGGTCTTTAGGATTTACCTAGAATTGTTGTTACCCTAGCGTTAGAACACCCTCATATGAAAACAACAATAATTGCCAGTAAGTTTAGATAAAGTCAAAGTCAAAGTCAAAGTCAAATAATTTATTTCGCTATGAGGTGATTAGACACGCTTAACGAAAGTCTAGGTACCTAACTAAAAACTACTTAAACTACTAACTGATCTATATAAGGCAAAGGATTAGCTATTGATTATTGAATGAATAGCTAATCCTACACAGGTGTCTAACTTGCCTTAAGATAAATTTACAATAATTACCTACCACTAAGCTAAGCTCTAAGTCACGATAGACTATCTATATGGTCATCGGCTTTAGGAAGAATTTACAATATTCTTATCCTATGCCCTAGTGTAGGCCGAGAGAGAAAAAAGCCGGAGGAAAAAACTCTCGGTACTCTTTTAAAATTCAAATTAATTTTTACAGAAAAATGTACAGTATGACCATGACATGATTAAGTCAGACACGAGACAGCCAATCGTGTATGCCAAGAATCACCCCATATGCCACCTGCTTACAATTTTTAGTATAATTAATACAGAAGCATAGTGATAGCCTGTCAGAGTTTAATTCAGTCCCATGCCTTTATATCATCCAAATACTCCTGAATATTATAATAAGCTTTTCGACATAATGTTTGTTTGATGGTTTTTTTAAACCTTTGTAAAGGCAGAGACTGAACCGCAGCCGGGACTTTATTGAATATTAGAATAGACATTCCTATGAAGGAACGACTTTTCTTACTAAGCCGGCATTTAGGAAACGCTAATTTGTGGCCGTTCCTTAGTGTTACATTGCGTAAGGCATTTAGGTCACTACGACTTACAAACTGATGCCTATTTTTACGAATATACATAATATTCTCATAGATGTACTGCGATGCAAGGGTTAGGATGTTTATTTCCTTAAATTTTTCTCTAAGGGAGTCTCTACTTTTCATTTTGTATATATAACGGATAGCCCTCTTCTGCAAAATAAAAATAATATTAGTATCAGCTGCATTACCCCAGAGTAAAATGCCATAGGACATTACACTGTGAAAGTAACTAAAATATACCAATCTAGCGGTATCGACATCCGCCAAACAGCGTATCCTTTTAACCGCGTAAGCTGCAGAACTTAGTCTATCCGCCAGTCGACAGATATGGGGTCCCCACTGCAACTTCGCATCAATGGTGATTCCAAGGAAAACAGTCGAGCTAACTAAGTTCAGTTTTTCACCATTTAGTTCCGGTTGCTTATCTACTTGTTTCACATTAGGTGCTGAAAATTTTATGCAATTGGTTTTATTGCTATTTAAGAGTAGGTTATTTACGCTAAACCAATGCAATACTTCAGAGAGAGCATTGTTTACATCGTCATAGTTAGTTTGTTGCCTGTTTAATTTGAAAATTAATGAGGTGTCATCTGCAAACAATACAATCTCGTTATTATTCTCTACCATATAAGGTAGATCGTTAATATATATTAAAAACAGGAACGGACCCAGAATCGATCCTTGTGGGACCCCCATCTGTACTAAAGACCCAGACGATCTTGTACCGCTTACTTCGACTTTCTGAGTTCTTTCGCTGAGATAAGAAATCAGAAGATTCAGTGCGGTGCGATAAGATGCAATGCTTCCCTCCCTTTATGCTCGTGTCGATCGTATGTGAATTGGTGTTCGCTAATGGCAAAAATGTCACGGGTGCTTCCGTGTTTCGGAAGGCACGTAAGCCGTCGATCCCTGATGTTCTCAATAGGTAGGCTTTTTGATTGCGTGTCTGGCCAAAATAAACGGTGTCCGGCTTGTCGGCTTTTGTTAGGCTTTTTACATTTCGCAAACGTTGCAAATGTTGATTACCTAAATGTTTAAGTATCTAGAATTTGATTTTGACTGATGACTATTTGACTGATTAATAATAAAGTACCTACTTAAGACTGATTTGATAGTACAAACGATACATGTCCGGACCAGGCTGTACAGACATTGAATACCTACCTACGGCACTTATAAGACATCCTCGAGATACATTAGATTTATTACTGTAAGTAACGTGAGAATCTTAATCCAAATACATGCATGTGCCATATGAACGTTGCCAAGTAAAATATCTTAAAATTAATTAGGGATATGACATGTGAAGCGCTCCGTTTGATTTATATCAATTTAGGTATGGTTGTTGTCGTCGCGTTTTGTTATTGCAATTTTATCACATGCACTTACATACTAACAATTTTAAATTTAAATGTTTGTTGTTTGTAATGTCATGCGCTGAAAATATTACCTAAGAGAAAAAGAAGAGATAGTGTGAGTTAATTCCTAAGTGCATTTGTCCTTACAATTGTATTCGCCGTAACCGCCAAAACCAAGTTTTCTCAGATACCAATTTGACATGTTGGTTAATGAAATAGTACGTAGGTACAGACAGAGTGTCAAATCTATCCGAAGAAGCTACTTCTTGGATACTTCTAGAAGCTACTTCTACTGGCAACACATTTTTCAATTCGGTGAACTTTTCTTCACCAATCCGCATAGCTCTCTGGCTGTGGGAGACCCGTGTCCAACAGTGGGACGTCTGTGGGTTGTAGCAAAGCTTTTCTTTGTGTCCATACCCATTACTTGCATTGTATTGAACGTTTCTCAATGCCTTACATTTGTAGAGGTTTATAAAAATTGTTTTGCGATTAGATGTTCATTTTATGTTCTTACAAATCTCCTACTATGTATGTCAAATGTTGTTTATTTTCTTGTGTTGTTATGTATTTTTTATCATGAATGACATTATTGATAACGGAACTTTCTATAAAAGAGCTCAGTCAAAATGTATCAACAACATTCTGAATGGTGCATTCAGAGAGGTTTAACGCAACATCAATGTTATGTTTAGATGTTATTAAACAAAATATATTTAAATGAATAAAACCTTTTAAAGTAATGACTGTCTCATTCGTTAATGGATCTTTTAATTTCCCTAAGATGCGGGCGAGTCGGGTCCCGCCCAATCTATAACTGTGACGGATCGATTTCAATGCCATTAGTGACTGGCGGGTGGTGATTGCACGACATTTTTCCCATGCTGCCGTATAAGCCAATAAGAAACAAACCATCCATTAAATACGCTTGAATGCATGCTTTTGTATAGCCCGGTCACAATATCTGTGCACCTGGCGTCAATGGACTCTGGTACGGTGTGCAAAATAAGCATCACTAGGAATTTTAATTACAGCAATCACTCGGTGTCGGGATGAAAAGTATCCTTTATGTAAATCCACGGTGTCAGCTACATCCATACCAAATTCAATCAAAATTGGTCCATCCGTTTTAGCGTGAAGAAGTAAAAAACATACAAACACACACACTAACAAACTTTTGACTTTATAATATGTATAAGTGAGATAAGTAACTGTATTAGTGATTGCGCGATATTTTTCCCATGCCTCCGCATGAAGTGCGTTAGTTTATTTGTACACTTAATGACATGTTTGTCCCTGTTTGTTCGCTCTGCGCGCAAACAAGGGTGACGTTTGATTTGAACTGGCGAGCAAATAAGAGGTTTATTGAATTTTCATTTCCATACCGCTCTACGACATGGGGTGGGCGCGATGGCGGCAAATACTTTCAGCCGAGCCACGTGTATGTTGGTCTGACGCAAAATCGATGAGACGGCAACAATCATTATGGCATTTACATTTCCAAAATGGAATAATTATAGCTGAATTTGTAAAGAAGGCCTCGTGGATAGAGTGGTAAGATAAATAATACGCCGCAATATCGTACTCGTATCATCCTCGAAGCTTCGATATTGTATTATTATCGGACCATATCGTAAAACTGTCGTACAATATCGTGTATTCCTCGAACCAAATCGTATCATTATCGAACCATATTGTATGTAACACTGTCGTACCATATTGTGTGTTCCTTGAACCATATCGTAACCGTGGCGTACCATATCGGAATCATATCGTGTCATTGGCGGACCATCTCGTCTCATTTTCCAACATATTCTGTTTGAATTTGATCTTTCACTATAACATTTTTATCAGAAGTTAACATAACTAATTATAGTAGGTAATGTAAGTACTTCTAAGCTTGGACCGATGCTCACACATTAACTACGACAACAATAGTACAATCGGACAATATGCTTTACTTAATAATAGCTTCATTTACACCGCAGGCAGCAGAAACACAGCTTTATTGACGATTTCGATAACAATGGGCGCAATCGTAATTGTTTCCACTGAAATTTGCACCCCTCGACATTGGAATCCTCCACGATACGGGACCATTCCAACCGGCCGGCCAGTTATTATGGAGTTATTAAATTACAGTATAATAATGTGCAGTGTGCTGCCCGCATGCGCCACGCGACACCAACTAAGGTTAGGGCGCCCATATTGTGTATTTTAAGTGAGCGTTTGGTTTTAAATTCTAGCGAACAATTATGACGGCGTGTTTGGGAAATTTGGTTTAAGAGGATCGATTAGGAGGACCTATGTCCAGCAGAATTCTTAGAAAGGGTGTCCATCAAGCCGTTGGCGGAATTGGTAGTGACCTTGTCTGTTGCGCCAGGGGTCGTGGGTTCGAATCCCACTCAGGACAAATATTCGTTGACGAACACTTGTATTTGTTCTGTGTCTGGATGTCAATATTATTTATTTAAGTATGTATTTTAAAAAAAATGTATATGTATGTACGAGTATATCAGTCTCTGGCACCCATATTACAGGCTCGCGCCTATTTTGGGGTCAGATGGCCATGTGAGACTGTCAAGATATTTATTTATTTTATTTATTTATCACAAGTCAGTTTAACGAATGGATCGATGCTTCCTCTTGTTGGCTCAAACGGTAATAACGTTCACTTACTGATACCCCGATTTTGCCAGAAGACCAGTTGTATAATAAAGTATGTTTAATTAAAAAAAATTTGGACATCATCGATAGAACTACCACTTACATACTTACTTTGGCTTTTTGACTCTTTAAATATTTTTGTAAAAAGAAATATTATTTTGAAGCCAAAGTGCAGAGTCTTGTTGTTATCGTCAAAACGACGTTGTTTTCACTCTAATGCAAATGGACTGCATTCTTTTTTGGTAACAACGCCCGTTGAATTCTGATTAAGATTAAGTGTAGGGCCGTTTGCATTTTTATTGTGATTAAGAGGCTGCTTAATATGGTCGCTGCGTACGGCTGCGTTGAATTACTCGCGTAGGGTTGTCAGGTGTTCTGTTGGCTTTTTATGGTCGTGTATTTCAATGTCCGGTCTTTGTTAAGATGTGGCATAGATGGTTGTCTATGAATGCTATCACTAAACCTGTTGCTTACGAAGATGATTTACGATAAGAATAATAGCGGGTTTCACTAATTAAATGTAATATTTTTCTTTTGCTAACGGTTATCTGGCTTTGGGGGCAAGACTTTTTTACATTTCTGGTATCTGACAACCCTAGAGAAGTCATGGGAAAAATATGTGCCGCATACCGCGCACATGCAACTGGCCAGCGCAGTCGTCCCTGTTTTCGGGTTAACTTTCTGCGTGATATCTTTTCCTTGACATACGCGTAGAGTACTTTCGTTTTATGTCCATGTTTTCCGATTGTAAAGTTCCAAGGCGGACTTATGTCGTTGTTGTGCAAGAATTTACATACGTGACAGAATTTGTGAAGTACGTTATGTGTTAAGTGCGTAGTAGTTATATTTAATGTATGTAGTTATGTACATTGAATTTTGATTGCATAGCGGTGTTAGTCATTGAATGGCGATTCTTTTTCAAACACGTTACCCTAGAAGTTATCATTCGCACATGTTAACCTTGACAAACCGGGTTGTTTCTTATCTAAATCCTGATAGTAGGTATACGACAACAATACAAACTGAACTGTTAAGTTAACATTTAAAAAAAGTTGGGTAATCGGAAAAAAACGTAAACCGGAAACGAGAAGATCCTTCCGCGAAGTGAGATATTAGTAAAACTGTGTTAGAAAAAAAGGGGCTTTAGGGTCACAAACAAGGTTTAACAAACACGTAGAAAACATATCGATTAGAATAGCTAATGTAGGTTATTATTTATACATATTTATATTTATACCTAGAAAAAATTGATTGATAGAGAGGGTACCCTTCGTTTAAATCCATAAATTAACTGACCTACTCCGAACTTGCTTTGAACTAAAAAATTTAATTTAATTTTGCATCAGAAAGTACATGTCCAAATAGATATTGACAATTAAGCAAATTGTCAAGCAATTGTCGAAGAAAATCTAATATACATTCTGAAGTAGCAATGACGTCATCATGCCCCGGTCTCCTGACGTAAGGATTAGGTAATTTGGTCGACATGTCCATAAAGGATCAAGTCAGCCAACCGTGGATCCAATGATCCAGCGCAAGCGCCACAAATTCGTAGTTGACTAATTTTAAATTTTTTTCCTCCCTATTATATCTCAATTGTCGACCTTTCCGCTCTTATCGTTGACATTCTCAAACATTCTCTTATCGCGCTATCGCGCTATCGGTCCGGGGTCGCGACATCTGACTTAGCGGTGACGCTACGGCCGACGAGTCAAGATCGTATCGTATCGCGATCCATTCATCATTCGACATTATTACATTGTTATGCAATGTACGAGTAGTTAGCTTGGAGCTCGATGGAATTTTATATGACTTTCGTTTTTACAACCGTATCTGGCAGGGTATCGAATACTTAACCCTCAGTCAGAGAGTCACTGATAAACTCTACTAAAACTTAACTCAACTCTCCAGCCTAACCTACATTCGATCTAATATTATGGATGGATGGATGTTCGCGTTCACTCGCGCTTTAATTTGTGGATGGATTGACTCTCAGGCATGCAGGTTTCCTCACGATGTGTCCTTCACCGTTACTTCACGTTTAATTTCTTGAATCGCTCATAACTCGGAAAAGTCATTGGTGCGTGCCGCTTGGGTTTGAACCCGGACCGCTTGAGTCAGAGGCGAGTTCGATAGCCAATGGGCTGTCACCGTGTGCAGTGTAGACAAGCCCTGGGGGCTTATTATGAGCTCTTAGTTCCAGGCAGTTTACGGCCGTAAACTGAACTGCCTGGCAATTACGTATTACGAACTCTTAATTCCAGCCAGTCAGCGGTCACGTGACACTTCGCTAGATTCTGACCGGCTTCTGGATGGATGTTGGCTGGCAATACCGTATTACGAGCTTCCTATTGACATTACTTTTCAAGTTTATCTGTCTTTAAACTGTCAAAAATAACAATTCAGTTTGAGGTGTCCGAGGATAGCTTTTATTGAATTGTTCTTAATTATTTCTCAGCTTTTGTATTTAATTTGGTAATTCTAAATGTGTGACGAGCTGGAAATTTTCGAATTTACCGAGGCTGACGCCGCTCGCGAAAAGGATGAAAAAAGAGTACGCGGAAAACGTGTCCGAGAAGAATGTAAGCCATTCGATAAGTTACATGACCGTGAATTTCAAGAAAGATACCGTTTATCAATGGTGGTACATCTGGTGGCTCGCCCCCCGTACGGTTGCTGGATGCCCGAATGGTTGCAACCCTTTTTTTCAGCTTAGCCTTGTAATCTACTCAATACTGAAAAAAGACGGGCTTAGGTATGGCGTAGGTACATATTTATCTACTACCTATACATTTTCCTTTCTTCCTGTGTTGTTTCTAATATTTATTCCTGTTTTGAGTGTGTATGTACATAAATGATTAAATAAATAAATAAAATATTGGTTTTTCACTATCATTATTTTCCTATCATGATGATTTAGGAAGTCAGTCAAATTAGTTTTTATTTACTACTTACACTAGACCAACCCTTCGAAGTTTTAAATGCGCCGTCTCCTTGGGATTTTAGATTTTCAGCTTAACGACTGTTTTCACCATTGAAAACAACCGGGACCGACGGCATTACGTGCCCTCCGAAGCACGGTCGCGTTCATGAAATTTTACCACTAGCGGTCGCCCATCTACAAACCAACCGCGCCCGTCTTTGCTTAACTCCTTCGATCACATTGAATCGACTCGAGCCATTGGGCTATGGATGCTACACAATACATTTCCAATTAACTATAAAACTATGGAAAGGTTTTAAATAGCTGTACTTAACGAAATATTAAACAATGAAAAACCTACGCCATTCCAATTATTTCAAATGTGTAATTCTGTATTTATTAGGTACCTACTCTATTAGAGTAGAATCTAAGAATGCACCTAAATCAATAAAATTATAACTCGAAAACTTTAACGTAGAAGTAGTTGAATTTCCGCCGAGGATTCGTGATCGTTCAGAAACATAATTTCATTATCAATGACTTAAAATCATATAAAATTATTTTAAATTTTTTCCATATTTTTATAATTTTCCATTATTTTTCATCACGAAATACGTATATTCACTACTCATGTAATATTTCACATGAAACATTTAAATTAATACCTAATTTGAGCATAAAATATATAAATAATAAGAAACCGTAAACTTACCGATTAATATAAATGACGTTTTTGAACGTTTCGCTTGTTGACATAAAACCATCCAGAGACAAACTATCCAGCCAAAAGCCGTCCAGAAGTAGGTACCTCATAATACGAAATAGAGCGATTCAGTTTAAGCCCGTAAACTGAATTGCCTGGAACTTGAATGGTTTTTTAAAAGTTCATAATAGGCCTACTGTTTAGGTTTATGGGTTGCACTGATTTTTCAGATCTATCAATCAATACGTCTAAAGTGACACTAATTGGCGTTGCGTCCACAGCACTATTGGCAGGTGTCACGAAGTCTGGTAGCAGTTGAGGATTATTGAAAAAAAAACTGTGTGAAGGTTGCATCGGCTTAAAACTGGTTTAGATTTAAAAATCGAGGCGGATTGCATTTGCCAAGTGTAATCAGTGCTAGTGCAGTGGATAGAAAAAAAAAGACTTTTATTAAAGAGGTTGGTGCTCAAATCACAGTGGCTCACAGTGGCACAGACTAATTACAAGTTTGTGCAAGATTAAAATCTCTGGGATGCCGGGACCGTGGATCTGCGCGAGATACAATTATTTTTCTATTGTCCGAGATTCCAGCATTCAAACAATTACATACCTAAGCAAATAAATGTGCACCTGTTGCGACGTTGTAGGAAAACATTGAACAAACCTGCATGAATGAGGGTTTTCCATAATGTTCTTGTATGTGAAGACTGCCAATTCGCACTTGGCCAACATTGTGGACGATGGCCCTACCTTCCATTCCTGGACGCCCGAAATAATTAAAATAATGCTATTAAATTTCATACTGAAAGTCTTCAAGTGCATTGTGATTATAACTAACCCCAGGATTTGAACCCAGGATGTTTAGCAGCCGGTAGTCTCAACACCACTTATCTATCACTGCTTTGAAGTTCCTAGACTCGAAAGTTGCTATGTCTGCACTGCACAAGTTGGTAATGGAAAAGTGCAATTTGGTAGCACTTGGCGAGTTAGTTTCGGCAACTATACCCTCAGGTAAGTAGAAAAATACGTTTTATGGGCAGAATTTCCTCTACAATAAATTGATGTTTTAAAATAAAATAATAAATAAGCCTTTCTCAACGGCAAGCTATAAAAAGATTAACATTATTGAAATATGTATAGCTTAAACGCAGTTCAGTCAATCATAATCCGAGATAGGCATCAACCGATTAAAAATTGATCGATAGTCAAGTATCGATCATAGATCGAACAATTTCGTTTCAGCGTCTCGATCGCCATTCCTTCTATTTCACGGGAACCGTACAATTTTTCGGGATAAAAATTAGCCTTTGTCATTCTCCAGGCCGCCGTAAAAAATCTCGTCGATCCATAATGCTGTTGAGGAGGGGAAGATGGACAAACCTACAAACAAACATACTTTCACATATACGAATATTACTCGTATGAGAAAGAATGTAATTTTCGGTAAATTATAGTATGTTTCCATTGGTCGAGTGTGCGTAGCAAAGTAGACAACCGCTTGTGGGTCGAGCATGCTCGTCGAGTGGCGGCTTGCGGTGGCGCGATATCAAAGTATGCGTCGTCGTCGACGAAGCTGCATGCTCGTTTGATATCTTATGGAAAAGTATCGAGAATTGGCCAATCAAAAGATGTAGGTGTCTTTATCTTTATAAATCATATTCAGCGTGATGCAACAATGGTAACTGTATACAGGTTCTGCCACAGCGCACGCAACTGGATCGAGTGTGCGTTCGCGTTGTTAACAAACAACCGCTTGTGGGTCGAGCATGCTCGTCGAGAGCGCCTTGCGATGCGACTTCAAAGGATACATTAGATAGGCGGCGCGGCGGCGGTACGATTGTTCTTCTCGTCTTCACTCGAGAGCTCCGGATCCCTTTGACGAGTCGATTGCGTTGCGGCGTACCTACGCCGGTAATAACCTCTGCTTGCGTCGAATGATTAGAAAAGTTGAGCATCCTCGAGTGATGTTCCAATGGCGACTCATCAACGCTTGGTTTCCCTTGGTTTTAGTGTGGGTTTGTGGGGCATGGCGAGTCCAGCTTTCATAACCATCACCACTGCATGGCGGAATGTTGATTGTCTCCGTCTGTACTGACTGGGCTCTCAAAGTCCATTTACGAGTCCTGTTCAACTATCGTCAAGGGCAGCGGGTGGATGGTTCTGCATTCCTGTTTGCTCTCTTATAGATTCAAAAAATATATGTGGCGAAATTGATGCCCGAATCTGACAAATTAAAATTAGATACCTCAACGTAGGTATGTGTAGTGGTGACAGCGCAGTGGCTATCGAATTCGCCTCTCACTATCTCAGGGAGTGTGGGTTCAAATCCAAGCGGCACGCACCAAGTTAAGTGCGACTTACGAAATTCAATTTCACCCACTGCGACAGTGATGGAAAACATTGTATGGAAACCTTTAGAGTTGTCCATAATGCTCTCGAAGGCATGTGAAGTCTGGCAGTCTTCACATGCCTAACATAACATAACAAACATAAGCAGTTTGCCAGCGTTGTGGACTGAGGCCTAACCATTACGAGAGGAGTCCCGTGCACATGGTGCTGAATCTTCTTCAATTTGTTTTGTCTTCTTCTGTCATGTCATAATCACAGCGGAACTACAGTTGAAATGATTTATTGAAATTATATGTGAAATCCACCAATTTTGTAATTCAGGCTTCTGTTATTCATACATAATTACATCGAGAATTAACTGATCATGGTAATGCGTATTTGAATGATCATTATCTTCCATTATTTTCGTAGAAGAATAATAATGGTGATAGTAAAAATATATTTAACCGTTTCGAAATATAAATTAATTAAAATAATTAATTAGGTACTTGATAATTATGAATAGGCAATTAAAATAACGGAAGTTCGTAAACAAGTTACTCTGTAGCCTCTATATTGAAGACGGGAAAATCGGTGTCCGTAGAGAATATTGGAGATGGGGACATACGTGGTCATTCTTCGACCGACCGCGCCCGTCGTTGCTTAACTGTTTCGATCACATTGAATCGACGCGCGCCATTGGCCCTATCTGCCCATCTGAATTCTTAACAGGGAAATCGGACTGGCTAAGTATCATTGTTAGTAGTGTCAGTAGATCAATAGACTAAACCTTTCCGTACATAAATAAGTTAATTATTAAATTAACTCAAGGAAGTAAAGTAATAATATTCGCTTTCATTAATTTACTGTCCGCAAACTTGCAAAGTCTGATCTTAAAGAGTTGTGGGAAGATTCGTTATACAAAAATTCACAAAGTATTAAGAAAACAAACTACATTCGCGCATAACTTTTTTTTCCAAAACCCACTCTCATAAATCTAATTTGGACGTTGTCCGCTGATTTATAACATAACAGTGTGGTACAAACATGCAGTCGCCATTCGTCATAATTAATTGGACTCGAGTATTCATACGTGTGTATGTGTTTTGCGTGTGAGTGTGTGCGCACTGTGTCTGCGTGCGAACGGAGGGCAAGGGTCATAGACAAAGTCACTTCCATTCGTCTTTGAGGACGGAGGTAAACAAACTGCGGCGTAGAGCGAGAGATGTGCTGCGGATTATCGATGTTTCTAATGCTACTGTAGCGCTGATCGTAGTGGTGTCTAAAGGTTAGTAACTAGTAGTTATATCGAATTTAAAGCTAGATTGATATGTGATTGGTGTGTGACGTTAGTGTTAGTGATGGTTGCGATCAATCGACAACAAAGTGTCTTGTCAGCGATTAGCGTTGTTATCGCTGACAAGACACTTTGTTGTTACAACTCGCTCGCTTGGATTTAAATCCCGGAGCCTCCCTAATGCACAGGTAGGTTGCCAAGGTTTTATCGAGTGGAAACATAAATAAACAAACACAAACCGACGGCTTAACGTGCCCTCCGAAGCACGGTAGCGTCCATGAAGTTTTCCCACTAGCGGTCACCCATCCACAAACCGACCGCGTCCGTCGTTGCTTAACTCTTTCGATCACATTTAATCGACGCGAGCCATTGGGCTATGGACGCTACAAATACGAAATCCTACGAAATATCCCTCGTAAAACTGCAGTAGGTACACAGTGCAGTTGGCACTGGCCGTATTGCGCTGTGATATTGATTAGGGAATGTACTTTATCGATGTGTTCTCAACATCTCTACTCAGCCCACGCTACGTCTTTGTTTTTTTATGTTTTTTAAGAGCGCGATACATTAACTGTGCGTTTTACGCGCGCCATCACGCCGTGTCAATTGAGTCCGCCAGGTGTACCGGTGCGCCTTAATTAGTACGAAACCGCCAGTTTTACCAACGCCAAGAACCAAGGTCGAGTTTAGGTACTATATAAGCGGTGATAGCGAAGGGGCTCATAATTGGGGCTCTCACTCGAAAGAGTCCGGGGTCCAATTCCAGAGGCACAATCCAATCAATGCTTTTTCAATGTTACGTTTGTTTTATGCAATCAAATGTCATTTGATTATTGAAGGGAAACATGAGTTGCATGTTTGAGAGATTTCCATGGTCTTCTCGAAATTGTGTGAAGTCTGCCATTCTGTACTTCGCCAGCATGGTCATTCACAGATCGTCATTTGTGGTGCCTTAATACTTTTGATCCTCCACCAATCCGCATTGCAGCAGCGTGGTGGAGTATGCTCTAGACCTCCCGCAGCAGTGTCTGTGGGGGAGACCCGTGCCCAGCAGTGGGACGTCTATGGGTCGCAGCGAATGCTTTTGATCCGCAAATCTTATGTAACTCAGTACAGTGCTAACGTGATTAATAACAAACAACAACAAACAGAACTCAAACAGAATATAAATGGAATTAGATCATCGTACTTACCTCGTATAAAATCCGGTAATTCGTGTATTTCATTCTGCTAATGGCGAACGTTTCAGTCAGTCCTGGGTTTCGTTTATTTACCTTCTATTCATTTTCGTATGAGGGGCTACATATGTGAGGGGCTTACTTACACAAAGTTTCTTCCATAAGCAGAGAATGCATCACAATTCGGTTAATTATAGGTGTTTAAAAGATTCACGATGATTTCTCAATGTTTAAGTCATTCGCCGTGGGCAAATCAACATCTTGCTGTCCATAGTCAGAGCTGAGGGAAATCAAGAATAAAGCATAAGTAATTGCGCTGCTCCAATGCGGATTGGTGGCTGGGTAAGTGGCAAGTGGTCAACCCAGTGTTGAATATTTTCAAACCACCCTTAGGTCTTCGACAAAGTTTAACTGTTGTTTTACACTTGAAAACAACCGGTGACGACGATTTATCCTACCCTTCGAAGCACGGAAGAGCTCTCGAAATTTTAGGCGCTTGCGGTCCCCTATCCATATACCGACCGCACCCGATGTTGCTTAGCTCGATCGATCACACATCATTCAGATACAGGTAACTGTCTGTAAACACCTGTCCTAATACCCTGGTTTTAATGGGGTTAATGTTTGTAGTGTGGTTTATTCCAGGTAAATAAAAAAGAACGAGTTTAGTCTAAAACAAAGACAGATCCGTGCGAAACGTGCCTAAAGGTCAATGATATGCAGCAGTCCATAAATACGCAACTGAAAACGCTCAAATTGATTTAACCCATAAAGTTGCAGACACACCGGGCCCACCCGCGTGCTCCTTATCGCGACGCATAAAGTACGCGTCTTGTTTCAGACAACTCAAGGGTAGACGACACCTGGTGAGCCGGATGTCGAAGTCCTTGCAATACGCATTCAAAATTTAAAAGTTTTGCTATAAATATTTATTTACACTCGCAGAAGAAATGATTATCCACTAGACTTTTCTGTTGATTAGTAGGTACTATTGAGAGTTCAACGTATATTTTTATCATATAATTTTCTTAACAATCGTTAATCACTGCGCAAAAACACGAAATTTAGGTTTGGATCATACTTCCTGAATCCCATTAGGATATCTGATATTATCTCTAATTATATTTGGAACTGTCTGAACCAGGGTTTTTAAAATAATTTCTGAATGAATTTCTGAATGAATCAGCAAGCGTGTTAGCACACAGTGTGCGTTTTAGTTATTGTGGGTATATTTTCTTACTCTAGCTAGAGTAACAAGTAGCGTAAACAACGGGTAGGCAAGTGAGAGAGAACCATGGTAGACGTTGCTATTCCCGAGTAACAAGGTGAACCTAGGGAACAGTAGACCCGGAGATTATTAAATAGTAAAAGCTCCTTATTCGCGCTTCCTTATTCGCGTTTTTACTATTCGCGGATTAAAAAAATGCGACCCAATTCCTATAGCCGCGAGTAAAGATTTCTTCATTCGCGGTATCCTTTGCGTATTCACGGTTTCTGTATTCGCGGCATATTTACGGAACGTATACCCCGTGAATAAAGAGCTTTTACTGTACACAATGCGAATACGTCGCGTATTCATGTCGGCTGCACTAGGTGTATCACTACCCGCCGGTTCACGTCCGAACAAGGTCAATGTCAGCGGAGTTTAGGTACAGATACATTATTTATAAGTACCAATGAAACAAAAATCTCATTACATAATGATTTTTTTTTTCACCTTTCGAACGGCCCCTTTATACTGCGTGATTTGTTTCTTTTTTGCAGTTGATTTAATTTCAAGTAGTAAGACTGGCTTGTTTGGGATTAAAAGCATAATCAATCTACTTATGTTAGAAAAAAAACGGTTCAATGATCCAAAACGATCTGGTATTTACAAGGATGTACCCTACTTATCTATCCATAAGGTTTGAGTGTTTGTGGCCCTCACTTTGGGGCTATGTAAGTATGTTTAAAGCTTATTGTTAAAGACATCGTAAGAAAATCTGTATTCCAAAGATTTTTAAATCTCTCATCTGAACTTAATTAATGTTGGATCCCTATCCTTAACACATCACTCATTCTGACAGGAGACCTGTATTCGTTAATTTCGTAAAAGAGTGCTTTATTATTCCGCGGACGTATCTTTAAAATTAATAGTGTGCCTGTGTAGGTTGAATACATACAGAATACGTCAATAAAAAATAAATTGGAGCACAAGTTTACTTTACATTTACGTTGTGTGTGCGTCATTCGGCGAATATAATTTTGCCAAAACGGCGTTAGATTCGAACGGTACGTATGCTTATTTTTGGCTGAATGTTTTTCAGGCTGATGTGTCAAAGCCAATTCTCACTACCTTTTTTACTAGATTACTAGTGGGTTAGACATAACAATAGTTTCGCTTACACCTACCTAGTAATATTATATAGCCTATGTCACTCAGTGAAGATGCAGCTTTCTAATGCTGAAATAATTTTTGAAATCGATCCAGTAGTTTTTGTGTGAAAACATTACAAACAAATCTTTCCTCTTGTTAAAAAAGATTTTTATTTCAATGGTTGTTTGGAAGAGATTCTTTTTAGTGATAAGACTTTTTAGTAATAAGAGATATAGATAGGCTATATTATATTACTAGGTGTAAACGAAACTATTGTTATGTCTAATACCACGCGAGCGAAGCTGTGGGGCGTCCACTATTCAGTAAATATTATCAGAACTGTGAAGCAGCGCGTTATAAAGCGTTTATAAGTCAATTCATTAATCGTCATTAGCGGGAGGTTTTTTGTCTGTAGCGTTTTGCGCATCGCCGGTTTTCTCAGCGGGACCGTTAAATCACCAACTCATTTGTCACACACTTACACTCCACTGACCGTGTGATATGAAAACTGTTTTTTCTGGCTGGAGTGGCAATTCATTCAAGAATACGGCCCACTTCTGTTACACATAGAAGTGGCCCGGAGTTTATTTCACCACGATGCTCCATTGCGGATTGGCGGAGGGATAAGATTTAGATACATTTATTTTTCATTATTCATACATTATGTGGTATAATGAACGACATTACACTTTTTATTTACAGCCGTCGCGCAAGTTCACAAAGTTGATGCTACGATTAAGGTTAGTCGCTTAGCCGGTCGGCGAATGTTTTCAGGCGGCCCGAAAGCCTCCGATATGACGCAACGACTTATTAATTTATTTTATTTAGGTATTTATGTACACACAATACAATGGAAAAATCTTAAATATTAAAGGGTATCACTTATCTTGTGATACGTGTAGGGGAGCGGGGGGCAGGTTGTTACAATTTTTAGATAATTGTCAATATGACAAAAACTATCAAATAATTTATAAATTTGATTGCTTTTGTCGTTAGTATGTCTATTCAGCTATTAAAATATTATTGAAAAGTTATTAAAATGTATGTATTTTTTTCACAATGGACAATTTAACCAACCAAGTCGATTGTAACAACTTACCTCCGACTTGGGGCTAGTTGTTACATCTTCGGGGCACGATGTTACGGTAGATAAATAAACAAAATTATCAATGATAAATGATTTTTATTATTATTTCATAACGTTATAAAACAAGAGATCACTTTGGACAGTCTTCTAACATTTATGAGTAATTATTATATCTATAAAAGTAATATTTTTAGTAGTGTCAGGTATTGGATTTGTTGCTGTTTCGATTCCCTGTATACTGTAGTTATATCTTGCGATGTAACGGGATTTGGAGAAGGTAAACAGTAATATTTTTAGTAGTGTCAGGTATTGGATTTGTTGCTGTTTGGATTCCCTGTATGATTTCAGTGGAACTTATATTCAGTTGAGGTGCCGAATCTAACAACGTTAGTTTAACTGTTCTGTTGAACGACGTTGCTCTACTCAAAGATGTAGCTTCTGGTGTTCGTAGAGATAAGTAGTTGAGGATTACTATCCATAAAACTTTTAAACCAGTCCGGCCCAGCCATATTACTTTTAAGCCAGCTGGGGGAAATATTTTTAAAAACGAGTTTTACAGCACATTGGTATGCTAGTTTTTGGACTTCTGTTGGTAGTAAATAAAAATATATTTCCAAACTTCTGTTTCTTGTTAGAATACCAATCTACGTGCAATACAAGGTATCTATGGTATTTTTTTTGGGGTAGGTTGTTAAATGTAACAACTTACCCCAAAAAATTGTAACTACCTGCCCCATGGCACGTTTTTTAATATAAATTGATGTCACCATTAATGGATATCGATAGTAGAAAAAAGCAATGTTGCAAATTAAAGGTAGATATATTATGAACGTTCAAGGCTAAAAATTTTGAGAAAATAAACAATATAGACATCAGGAATCAAAAATTTCGTAAAGAATTTTTACTTTCTTGGTTGAAATCGAGACACATGCTCACAACCTAGCAGCTTGGCGCTTGAGGGGTCGCTGATCATTTTTATGTAATGCATGATGTTTTAAGAAAACAAATGAGTCCAATTATGTCCAACAAAGAGTTTAACATCACGGTTAAAAAGGCGTGTAACTTCTTACCTCTGTAACAAAGTGCCCCCCGCTCCCCTACCTACTCCGGAAGCACGGAAGTGCTCGAGATGTTTTTGCCACTGGCGGCCGAGAATGGTCGGGCTTAACACTATTCGGTCGTTAGATAGTGTCTCGAGCCGTGCCACAAGACCTTCACGTAGATAGATATACGAGCGTTTGACAAAAGGCACTCATTTGATCTTTGAGACGGAACAGCTGATCTATTTCTTGATCCTGATCCAAGTTTGGGTCAATAAAACGAGCATTAGACAGAGTATATTTATGGAGCACTTCTACTTTCGATTTAGATTTCAGATTCCACAGATTCTCAAGCCTCAACAGCTCAAAGTGCACTTTATTACTGAATGATTCGTGAGTGTCCATATTCAAAGTTGTAGTTACCGGCATACTCACGCGTGATTAAAGTCTGAAATAGGCCGACTAGTTTCGGTCAATTACGACGGCCATTTCCATGAGTAACGCGGCCATGGCGGACACAGCATAGGTAGATATACTATTTCCGACTTTAATTACACGCGATTAAGCCGGTAATTTCAACTATGAAGTATAATGCAGATACTTCATATGCCAATATGATCGTAACTCTTAATTTACACAGTAGGGGAGACTGGGGGCAAAAGTAACAGTTTTTACTTCATGACCGATTGTGCTAAAACTGTTGATATTTAACAAAATCCTGTTAGTCTCCAAGAAAGAGAATTTAAGTGTCTACCAACTTGTGCAGCTAACGTTCGTGTACTAATTGTAATTTTGTTGCAATCACACTTTTAAAAGGGAGTGTCGAATGTTACAACTGACCCCTAGTACAGGGTCGTTTGTAACATAGTTTTGATGGCCAATAAAATGACAGTTTTAATGGATATACCTATATTTTAATTTTTAAAATAATCACAATCATTAATATAATCAGTCTTATAATTGGTAACAAAAATAAATGCTTTCATTTTTTCAAGCCACTTCGAAACAAAAAAATATTTACTTCTCTTGGTAATTGATCAAAAGCTAATATATTACTTTAAAAAATCACAATTTTAGGCATATTATGTCATTAAATAACATCTAAATCGTACATTTCTTTGATGTATTCAACAATAATTAACAAAAATCAAAAACGACAATTTGTATGTAAAACTTGTGTGTTACTAACAACCCCATGTTATATTTAACCCCTGTCATATTTCTGCGAGTCTTCCAGAAAACAATAAAATAAACCGAAATAATCTTTGATAATAATTTATATTTTCCCAACTATTTACTTTGGTAGCAAATCGTTAAAACAAAAATCTGTTGATTTTTTATTGTCTCAAAAAATGTTATATATATATACAGGGTGTCCCAGAATGAATGGATAATCCTTGAGCCCCGCACAGAACAGCTCTCCAGCGCTTAGAAAAAAATATCAAAAAAAAAAAATTCCAAGTGATACCCAAAATATGATTTTTTTTAGAAAAACATACGTTATTTAAGCTTCACTTCACATTCATTTACACAACTGCCACAAATTAATGTATTTTTGGCGTTTTTGGTGTCATTTTATTCCTGATAGACTATACTACTAGAAATACATCAAATAATATAAGTATCTGTGATACTTTTTTTATAAAAAAAATAAGAACTTGAATTTTGAACATGAAATTTGATACCAAAATAATTTTGACATAGTTTGAGAGTGTTTCATGTAAAAAAAAAGTATGAAAACGTAAGTGTCCAGCTATTTTAAAAACATGCGCAGTTAATACAGATTAAAATAATGGTATAATACATCATTTTATCTAATACTACTACGAAGTTATTGCTATTGAGATGCAAAACGAGTAAATACGACTAAAATTAAAAAGTTAATGTCTTAATACATTTTAATAATAATAAAACATTTCAGGTGTCCCTGCGACCCATAGACGTCCCACTGCTGGGCACGGGTCTCCCCCACAGACACTGCTGCTGCGGGAGGTCCAGAGCATACTCCACCACGCTGCTCCAATGCGGATTGGTGGAGGGGTTAGTGGCCAACCCAGTGTCGAATGTTCTCAAGCCACCCGAAGGTCTTCGACAAGGCTGAACGACTGTTTCGTAGGAGGTAATGGAATCCCATTGGTTACAGAATGATGGCTGCCCTGCATATTATGGTACAAACGTCCGGGCTTATTTAAATGCCACGTATCCAAACAAATGGATTGGTCGTTTGGGTCCTATTCTGTGGCCTCCTCGATCTCCAGATTTAAACTGTCGGGATGTTTTTTACTGGGGCTGTCTAAAGGAAGAAGTGTACTCGAAAACAATTTCAAATGAGGAATTACGCAGCCGTGTTCAAGAGGCCGCTTCAAAAATAAATGAATGACTCTACGCACGGTTTCTTAGTAGAGCCTATAAAAGAAGATGTCGAGCGTGTATTAGAATCGGTGGCAGACAATTTGAACACCTGTTGTGAATAAAGATTGATGTAATGTACACCTGAAATGTAGCGTCCATAGCCCAATGGCTCGCGTCGATTCAATGTGACCGAAAGAGTTAAGCAACGACGGGCGCGGTCGGTTTGTGGATAGGTGAGCGCTAGTGGCAAAATTTCACGGACGCTACCGTGCTTCGGAGGGCACGTAAAGCCGTCGGTCCCGGTTGTTTTCAATGCTGGAAACAGTCGTTAAGCCTTGTCGAAGACCTTCGGGTGGCTTGAGAACATTCGACACTGGGTTGGCCACTAACCCCTCCACCAATCCGCATTGGAGCAGCGTGGTGGAGTATGCTCTGGACCTCCCGCAGCAGCAGTGTCTGTGGGGGAGACCCGTGCCCAGCAGTGGGACGTCTATGGGTCGCAGCGACACCTGAAATGTTTTATTATTATTAAAAAGTATTAAGACATTAACTTTTTAATTTTAGTCGTATTTACTCGTTTTGCATCTCAATAGCAATAACTTCGTAGTAGTATTAGATAAAATGATGTATTATACCATTATTTAATCTGTATTAACTGCGCATGTTTTTAAAATAGCTGGACACTTACGTTTTCATACTTTTTTTTTACATGAAACACTCTCAAACTATGTCAAAATTATCTTGATATCAAATTTCATGTTAAAAATTCAAGTTCTTATTTTTTTTATAAAAAAAGTATCACAGATACTTATATTATTTGATGTATTTCTAGTAGTATAGTCTATCAGGAATAAAATGACACCAAAAACGCCAAGAATATCATTAATTTGTGGCAGTTGTGTAAATTAATGTGAAGTGAAGCTTAAATAACGTATGTTTTCCTAAAAAAAATCATATTTTGGGTATCACTTGGAATTATTTTTTTTTGATATTTTTTTCTAAGCGCTGGAGAGCTGTTCTGTGCGGGGCTCAAGGATTATCCATTCATTCTGGGACACCCTGTATATAATTTATTTTCACCTCGGGGTCATTTGTACCATAGGGTCAATAGTAACGTTACTATTGACCCCGACAAAAATAGTACAATTGTTCCTGAAGACTGTTTTATTTCAAAACCAAAATAAATCAGAAATTCTGAACACTATTTAACTTATATATTAAGGTTTATATTGTGTGATATACATAGATTCTAATACTAGTCGTTAATTTACTTATATTTTGTAAATTAAAGAGTAATAACATATTTTACAAAGCACGAAAACTTACTTCGGGGCTGTCCAAATGGCCGGAGTCAATAATATACGTCCACGGCGCTCGGAGCACATAGCCGACTGGTTAGCTTACCCGAGCATGACACGGCCTATGCCCCTACGCCCGCACACTCTTCTGCGTTGCTTGGTAACCAAGATATCACCAACGTTACTATTGCCCCGTGTTACTTTTGCCCCCAGTCTCCCCTAATCAGTCTTACCCAGTCCACCTCTAATTCCAGACACGCGTGTTTGCCAAACAGTTATTTCGTCTAGTTTTTCTCAGAAGCTTCGCGGTCAACGCCCTCACCTTGCCGGGTCGTCCTCTGCGGAAAATTTGATAGCATTGATGCGTAGTAGTCGGGAGCATTAGTTTTGGTGCGATACCCCACCTTTGGTCCGTTCTTAGTAAAGATTATAACGAGTTTTGGGTTCAGTGTGCGAAAATATGAAACGGTGACAGCCCAGTGGCTATCGAACTCGCCTCTCAATCGAGCGGTCCGTGTTCAAACCCAAGCGGCACGCACCAATGACTTCAAGTTATGTGCGATTTAAGAAATTGAATGTCACTTGCTGTAACGGTGAATGACACATCGTGAGGAAACCTGCATGTGATGTCTGCCAATCCGCATTTGGCCACCGTGGTGTACTAAGACCTAACCCCTACCATTCTGAGAGGAGACCCGTGTCCAACAGTAGTACAATGAAAGCGTTGTGGTGATGCGAAAATAGAGGGAGACCGTGACCTAGGTTAACGTAGTGTGGGGACGTCCTGTTAGATGGCGGATTGCACTCAGTTGCATGTAGGGAGGCCTATGTCCATCAGTGAACTAATGTGGGTTAAAGAAAGATAGAGCACGAATATTCGCGTATTGCTATAACAAAGACAGCCATCTCAGTAAGATGTCAAAGCCTTGTTCTTAACTTAAATAACCTTTAACTTGAGTTAGGTACTATGTTGAGATATGGTATAGTTATAGTATTACTGAGAATTTTGTAATCCTTTACTTGAAACCTTTGTACAGTAAATTTCTCTTCTCTACGATCTAAAGAAAGACATTCCAACTACATTTAAACTAAGGCTTCTACGGAACCAAATGTAACGCCCGAAGCTTGCCACTAGGTACTCAGATTATGTTGTTACGTTTGACCTTCGCTTTCGTTTTGCGCCGCGAGTCGCTGGGGGTTAATTAAACTCCAGAGTAACAGCCTGGCTGTAGGCCGCCCTTCGCGTGACGGACGAGGGGGGTCGGGGAGGGGGTTACGTGTTTTGTAGGCAGACCACGTTATGAAGGTAAGTGGTAGTAACATGCTATGAAGGTAGGCAAAGTTGAAAGAGTTGTGTCTCCTTATAGATTTTCTAGGACGCCCGCAGCTTCGCTCGGGTGGAATTAGACATAACAATGGTTTCGTTTATACCTAGTAATATTATATAGCCTATGTCACTCAGTGAAGATGCAGCTTTCTAATGGTGAAAGAATTTTTGATATCGGTCCAGTCGTTTTTGTGTGAAAAAATTACAAACAAATGTATCCTCTTTATAATTTGTATTAGTATAGACTAGCTATAGTCCTCGATTACGTTAGCGTGATTTTCGATTTTTATTTTTTAGAATGTGAGGGATTAGGCCTTAGTCAGTTGCCAAGTGCGGATGGCAGACTTCACATGCCTTCGAGAACATTATGAAGAACTCTCAGGCATGTAGGTTTCCTCACGATGTGTCCTTCACCGTTACAGCAAGTGACAATCAATTAAACCTAAATCGCACATAACTTAGAAAAGTCATTGGTGCGTGTGCGTGCCGCTGGAGTTTGAACCTGGGCCGCTCGAGTGAAAGGCGAGTTCGATAGCCACCGGGCTGTCACCGCCTCAGCATAACTACAATCAACATACACTATATTCCATAACAATTGGTAAATAACGACGGAATCCATCCTAATACGAATCGCTCTTATGTCATGCGGATTCTTGACCACTTTTAACAAATCACTCAACGACACCAATATTTATTATCTTGTACTCTATTCGCATGTATAAAGATGCATAATAGAATGACATTGAACAACCAACGCGCAAACCAAACTTGGTCGGCGGGTCGTTGCACTGAGATTTGATAAAAGATAGCGTTTATTTTTTTGTTTGGCTAATGGCTGCGGCCGGTATCGTAAGTGGCCTAACTACTTATTCAAATTCTACCTGCTAATGCCTACTAACATACCTTGGACGAAATAAGTTTAAATTTGATGTAATATGTACTTTACGTGAGGTTCGATTGTCGACCTTGCTACTTGTTGATTGAGTCGGAATTCTAGTGGAGCACGATTTGTTTTGTTTCGGTTTTATTACTTACATCATGTCGTAATATTATAATAAGTAGTAATCCGACTAATGCCCGAATTCACTAACCACTCCTAATTTATAAGGGACTGCTTAGGAGATTTCTTCAGATGTGTGTTTGTTATTAATATTGGTTTATATACTTTGATATTTATTTCACCAATATTAAAACTGTTCTGGGTAGTAAATCAACTGCGGTCACCAATTCGCACTGGCCTACCGTGGCTGCCAGTGGCTTAGAAAGGCTGATGAGTTTATAAAAAAAGACAGTTTATTCAAAATAAGCATTAATTTGGAATGCCAACGTTTATTTATACAAAGCTGTTAAAGGAGAATTAAATTTTTCATTAGCTTAATGTTACTTAAAAGTGATTAATGATTGTGTCTTACGAGAGATAAGTTTTAAGTAACTCATATGTCGCGTTGGGGTTTAGTTTAATGATGTCATTAAGGCGCTTTAAGTCTCTAAAATAATGAAGTAATAGGCGGTGTTAAGGGCGATCGGTGGAGCTCACCCCTCCGCGCCCCTCAGTAGCGTAGTAATAATTAAGTAAAATAAGTCTAAACTAATTTGACTAAAAACTCAACATATCTAAACTAACTCAAATAAAAAACAAACTATCTGTGCTGACTATAACAAAATTTTATTTATAGCGAAATTTTCTTAGCTTATAATAATGATTTGGTATGTTTCTTGTGCCCGCCGCGAGCGCGTTTACTCCTGAAGATGATCATTGTAATCGATCGAAACTAGTCGGCCTATTTCCGACTTAACCCTAACGACTAACCTATTTCACACGTGTGTAAGCCGGTAATTTCAACTATGGTATGTTTCTATTGAAATAACGTTTTTTCCTGAATATTTTATGAAGTCTGTTTTCTAATATACCTTATTATCTTCCTATGCATTTTAAGTACACTATATGTGGTCCCTCTCATACCATTGACCAAATAAATGATTGTTTTGACTTACTTTTTTAAATTCGTAATGTGTATGTAGCCTTTGATTTTATTTTCAACCAGCCAACGTTCTAGGGAAGCTTTTAACTTAATTAACCAAAAGAGCGGGAGCTATCCATCCAACCCTATTGGGGAAGCGCCGAGCATGTGTGCAGACCACTCTACCGATATTAGGTTGTACAGCCTATATAGAACCCTTGCAGAGTGTAATATGGAGCCTACCTACCTACTGGCTCGTTGGTCTAGTGGTTGTAAGTGCGTCTGCTAAGCTTTAGGTCCTGGGTTCGATCCCCGGGTCGGGAAATTTATTATTGGTTTTCGCTCGCCATCGGCGAGCATGGACGCCTTACAATATTGATGAATAATTCTAAAATTTCACTCCTTAGAAACACGTACAGAAATAGTGTTTTTTATCAATTTCTTTCGGGATCGGTCATCGTCGTTCATTGATAAGATATCAGCGCTAGACCAAGCTGACGATGCCGATACAACATGACCGACAGTAATAAGTCATCGTTATTTGGTAAAGATTAGTACTTAATTGTAAATATGAAGACTGCTGATACGCAAGTTTGTCATTATGTATCATTAAGATTTAAAATGAAACAAGAAACTTCCTAACGGGACCCCATTACTAAGGCTCCGCTGTCCTCATTGGTGCGTGCCGCTGTTCTTATTTATTTTAGCCATTTGTGTATCCATTCCGCATCGCTACATTTATTTATTTATTTAATTTATTTATAACTTTATGCACACAAACAGTAGGTAAAGAAAAAAAAGCAATAACTTTTAGTACAAAGGTTCTGCTTATTTCTAATAGAAATCTTTTCCAGCAGACCCAAGAGTGGAAAGGGGATGGAAAGAACAAATCCAGTGCGTACAAAATGCAAAAGAATTTTTTTTTTATATAAATTTTTTTTTTTAATTTTAATTGAATTTCTTAAATGCTAATTTGAATGACACTAGACCTACTTACTAACTTGTAACCGTATTTATTATAAACGTTTGCATAGCTTTTATTACTACATAAAATTGTAAATACAATGTACTTTCCAATTTCACAAAAAATATACCTGATGTCTTGTACACCGTCGTCGTCTCGATTATCCCTACTGGTAGGACCACGGCTTACCAGTATGGGTTCGTGGTCCTACTGGGCTAGGGGCGAATGATAGTATCGATATGTCTGCATTTTTATCAAAAAAAATTTAAGGAATGAGAAAATCACACCCAAAGGTGGTAGAACAGGTGACAAAGTTTAGTCAGTAATCTTTACTTTGTAAGTATAAATTAATCTTTATTCGGTGGTTGCCAAGTGTTCTTTTAATATTTTCAATGTCGACTACTAGATGGCGCTAGTTGTACACTTAAAATGTTTTGATATGTATATCAGAGTTTTCATGTTTCTGCACTTATCAATTTTCTCTTCTCGTATAATTTAATTGAGATACATTTCTGTTGTTAATTGTTATGTTAAAAATAATTATGTTGTGATCGAAATAATTCGACAGATAGCAGCATCGGTCACTAGGTTAATACGCGTAGCAACTGTAATTTTTACGACAACATGCAAATCGAATCCAGAGATCTGGGTTTATTGCTGTCACCTTGGGCATAAATAAACAAACTTTAATTAGATAACGTTTTTTTTTTCAACCATCCGGTCGGCGGTACGTACGCCGATAACGCAGAAGGGACACAAACATGCACTCGACCAGTAAAATTCCGTGTACTTGTTTCAGGTCCCGGGTTCAGTATCCGATAACCAGCTGATAAAAAGTGAGTACACAAGTTTAGTGACAATTTTTGCGTGTCTATTGCCAACTCAATTGGGTCAACTTTGGTGATTGGTTGAATTCGCTTCAAAGATTACTATGTAGGTACTAGATGTGACCATTTTGATCGACCGAGGAAACCATATATGTATTCAAAACAGAGATAGGCATTGATGCAACAGTGGAGAGACAAAATTAAGTCGCGTCAATTTGCATAAAATATCTATTTATATAATATTTAAGAGGGCTATTACGAAATTGAGGCAATCAGTCTAAAGATTATTGTACCTAAATTATTAAAAGCTGTCACCTATCTACTGACACAACATGGAAACGACATTGTCAGTAATAAATGATTTATTATTATTATTAGGTAAAGGACTGAAGCGAATGTCCGCGCATCCCGAGATTTATATTGATTTATAGGACTGCTGACAATAATTGTATAAAAATATTATTTTAATTTTGAATTACCTCATAGATAAAAATAAAATTTCAGACAAAAAATGATTGTAGGTACATCAACTTGCCCGAAGTACCCATTGCAAACAGATCACCCTGAAAATCAGCGGCTGTTCTCAGCCATTTGCTGAGGGCGTCCAATTTTCATCCTTTTTAATATTTATACATCTACATGTATCTTCGTCTTTACATCGTATCTCCTAACTGCTGATGAAAATAAAATAATTTACTTTCTTCTTATGTTATGTTATGTTGGACAGCGTGTCAAAACGAATAACTTTTTGTCAGTGCGTCGTTCGAATCTCGCAGTGCAGGCCCGAGCGACGGCCGCAGTCCTCGCGTCGCATCGATCACCCGACAATGGGGGGTTCGGTTTGTTCGCTTCCAGGCGTCCCTGCGCTGAAATTTGCGCCCGCCTGATTTATTGCCAGCCGGTCGGTGCGTGTAGATGCTATCGCCAATTGCTATATTGCAAGTCGGTTGAAAAACCGTGGGGCACACGGGCCGCGCACCCGGCCGGGGAGCAAATGCACTTTTAGGGTTCTCTAGCCCAAAAGGAAAAAAAGGAACCTTTATCTGCATACGGTTTCATTTCAACGAGTCTTTTGAGTTGTGTTGTTGTTGTTGTTGAGTTGGTTAAATTAATCAGATATCTGAGTGAACGCAAACTTTACTGGTTGCACATGCGAATATTTAAACATTTGCAAGGGAATCAAAACTAGGGCAGATTTATGGTATATTCCGTTGATTCACTTAATCATTTATGGGCAAAAATCTTTGTCTTATTATGTAGATACAAGGTAAACGTAACTTTGATAAATCTTTATTATAAAGTGGATTATCGTTATATTCAATGGAGCTTGATCTATCGGTAAGCGGCTGGAGTTGGTATCATTAATATTGGGTATTTATTAACACGAAAACAGAGGGTACTTTGCAAGCGTTTGATAAACGAATCAAGGGTGAAATAATATACCCTCATTGCAAATCATCTCGCACCAAAGCTTCAACACGATACTACTTGTAATTTAATGTTAATTATTAATAGCCGCCAGACAACCGAAATATTCGGGCCGCATTCCAACCCCTATAACTTTTATATGTACCCCCATAAAGCTGATTAAAATTAACACGCGGTATGTTTAATGTTTGAACGGAAACGCCTAATTCATGGTGGAATTAGTTTCGACAAACTATTTTGGGCTTAGTGTATTGCGTCATGGTACCTACTTGGTATGCGACATGAGTTGTGCTGTTTTACGCGCGGTTGACTGAAGTGATCTTACATGACATTCAATCAGATGATGACCTCTTGGTAGATATATGCAATCCCGTAGTCACGTAATAGGAATGTGGACGGAAAAAGCATTCTTAAGTATATTTGAAATGGTGTTTCATGTTTTTAGTGACTTCTAAGTCTTCGGCATGTTTCTACCGTAGGTATCATCAAGAAAAAATGCAAGCTTCCGAGGATCAAAGCCGGTGTCTCTCAAGGATATGCTCTAAACCCAACGTTGTTTATAATTGTCATTAGATAAAATGCATCAAGATATTAGTAGTAACGTTTTGGCTGCGTATAAGTAATAACTTACTAGAGAACGAAATCACTTATCCTCTGAAGGATAGAGAGAAATAAAACTGTAATATCGAGTTGCACTCTACGTGATATCACTTGGAGGACTGCGAGTTGTTTTATCAATCTGACTTACTCGTATAACTTTAACAAGCCACATTTGCAAAAATAATACTTTATTATATTCTATAAATGATACTGATGATCCGATGAAAAAAATGCATTAAAGCAGGGTACCTACATTGATTGTAATTTGTTGTAGATTTGTAATCAATGACCCTGTCAGTTTCTCAGATTAGTGAATATACATAATGATCTCATTGCTCTGAGATCAGTTTGCTGTTCTACCACTTACTATCTATTAGTCTACATCGTGTGTGTCAGTGTGACATCAGCTTGACTATTACTTCTTAGTACTATCCCAGTTTCAAGTGGGCAAGTAGCGATTTTATCGTTTGCGACAATGTATTGCTTGTGACTTGCCGATAATTTTGTGTATAGTTTTACGTACATTACAGACGCTAAATAATTAATGTTTTCTTGTTTGCGAAGGTTACCGATACTTTGTTGTGGGACTACAAATTAGTTAGTATCCGATATATGTATTTGTACGAATGGAAATATTATTAAAACACTAAATCTATGTATGGCAGTAAATCTCATTGATTTAAGTGTAGGTATTTGTTTTTGCGGGTTCCAATTATATTATACGATATTATTGGAATCCGTCATATCTATACATCAATAGATATGATCATCTAGAATCTAGGTTTTCCAGTGATTGTTCATCATCGGTCCAATGTATGGTCCAGCGTTTAGATCTCTTCTAATTGCTATTGAGCGATAAACGCTGGATGAGTGATGCTTCTCCAGCTGCTATAGCTTGTGTGAAATCCAATTATTTACTCCAACTATACAGTGGTTTCCGACTGTTTAGTTCGAGAATCCACTTAGTGAGCGATTTGTGCTCCTTACTCTATATTCAGTTATCCTGCTATCAATGTCAATATGCGATCATTTTAAATATCTATATATACCATGCAAATACCATATTTTATCCTCAATCATAAGATGAAATAATCCTGAACATTTTTTCCTAAGAATTAAAAAAAAAACTTTGCACTTCCTAGCTAATAAATATCCAAAATTTCCTCGCTCCGTGAAACATTTTTGCTAAATTTGTTTTTCATTAGTGTCATTATAAGCCCCCACGAACGGGGGACGGAATCTCGCATGCCAATCGCAATGCATATTACATTGTCGCATTTTCCTTTCAAATAAAAAACATTCTGTCGCCGCCGGCGGCAGCGCGTAAACGGTGTGGTGGTGTCGAAGACAAAATCGGTTGATCTAGTTGGGGATGTGAGGGTTCCACAGAATTTTCTTTCATATAAATATTTTAACAAGCTATATCAGTGCAAGGCAGGGATTTTTATTTGTTTTATTTATTCTTTTATCTTATTGATACCTCAAGAGAGATATACAATGGGCGGTCTTCTCTCATGGATTTTTTTCTGTTTAAAGATTACTTTATTTTTCATAAGGCATACATACATAATATAATAGTCACTAAAAATGAGAAACTAAATCAGGTAGGTAGTACAGATATTTTTATTCCGCTAAACAATGCAAATATATGTAGAACTTAAGCACGTTATTGTCTGCCTGTTAACCCTGGTTGAATGGGGAAAAGTTATCTGACATCCATCTACGTCGCGGGTTTAAATCCCGGGCAAAGCAGATATTTTTCTGATGCGATGTAAGTACTCGGATTATGGTAGTTGGGTACGTGTTGTACTTTTTGACTTTTCACTTTCGGCAAACCAATAAACCATTTGCGGTGACGTGGTGGGAGTTAATCTTTAGGTTTATTATTTTAATTTACGGGACCCCAATGTGCACGTGTCAAAAATTAAAAACGAAAAGCATAGCCCATCATCAACGTCGCCGGCGCGACTACGAGTAGGTATAACTGGATTTTGGGCATCCGAAGAAATGTATTTATTAAAATATGTTAATGTCCAAATACATAAATGGTAATCCGGCGTCCCTAAGGTCGCGGCTTTCATGCAAATGTCGGGGGTATAGCTTTTTTATTCACTAACGAGTGTAGGTGAGATTTTTCTTTGCGTGCTTTTTTTGCATTATTACTTGATTTATTTGCATTTATGTAAGTTATGTTTATGGATACAGCCTGTGTACGTACGGTGTATTGTTCGGTGCAAGTGTGTTGCATCACCAAAAATTGAATGCCAATGCGAGCGACTTTGGAAATGATGGACATTTATCAAAAAATCCTTGGCAAGAAATTTACAATTTTCGTTTACAACGTTACAAGTACCTAATATGTGGATCTGGCTTGAATTGCTGGTATTATGTATATAAGTTACGGAAGTTACCAAATAGAAAAAGCCATTTTACAACTACTGGATGAATACAACTAAGAAAGGGGTCTTAATTAAAACGAGACCATAGTGTATTGAGATATTACAGGTCTAGCCCCGTTTTTCCCAAGTAGGGTCAACTTGGAATCACGGTTTAGTACACAATTGCCTCACTCAGTAGGTCCTACTGTCCAAATGATGATCAAACATTAGATACGTATGCTACCAAATAAATTATGTAGTTGTTCGGCTAGCATCATCAACATTATCAACATCTTGTATAATTACGATCAAACTGCACTCGGTGACTTTGTTTAACTATCAATTAGATGTATAAAATATTCGAGGACTTACAAAATAGGGCGTCTCGTCCCAGCTGATAAATATTACGTATAGGTACATTTTTATAGCAGCCAAATTAATTCTGTTTGAATCAGCATTGATTGCTACTGGTGCAACACGACTTTTCATTTTCCTTCAATCGCATCGTACCCCTACTGCCGTCCGAGTCGTCCTAATTGAATATAATACTTTTGAAGACCAAATTACATCAATCGAGTATAATTAAAAGGCGTTATTTGAGAAGCAAAATAACGAGCACCGAATTACACTAAATTACTAGTTGTAAATGTTTATGCTTACAATTATTCTCGCCCTACATTATCAACTTTTGTTGCATCGTTCCCGTATCAAATTCAACCCTAAACTGCTTAAGGTTTGGGTTGAATCTCATTCAACCCGCAGTGTAGGATACTTCCTGATCGGACAATTTTGACATCGACCATAATTGTTCGTTACAATATTTTGTTTTCTATTAAAAGTGCATAAAGTCTAATTTGGTCGGTTGGTCAATTATCTAAGGACTCGTGTGTGGTGCATTTAAAAATAAACATTATCTGAATTACATACCCGACATTATAAGTTCAGGTTACTAAACACTATCTGCCTTTAGAAACTGATTACGATCAAAGCCCCACAGTAGACGTTAAAATTGATTTTAATTGGTTTTTGTTTAAAGGTTGAGTTTGTAAGTGAAATTGTTATTTAATAGATAATTTACTGCTAGGAACCAAGTTTTTGTAAGTGATATTAACTTTTTGTGATACTAAAAGGTGCATTACTCTAACCTTTTCATTAGAAGGTGTCGTTTAGATCATATCAGTGGTATTTTAATTTATTGGTTCACATAAATTACCGATACGTGTGATCATTATCAGTAGATACAGTAGGCGTTCATTTTTATATCATGCTCTACTTAACTGACCTATGATTGCAAAAATGTTTTATCTATCTTTAAATTGATTGCCTCTCACAGTTTGGTTGTGATAAAGGTAACTATTTAAAATGTATATTTTAAAGGTTGTAAACCTACTCTTTTTTTTTCACGGTCATCCTTTTTATTTATTTATTTCAATCAGCAATCCTAATACTGGGGCCAGCGGTCATGGTCTCTGTATGTAGACACGCAAATTTTAAAATTAAACCTTACATGTAATTAAAATTTGATTTAATTTATTGTTGTGAATATACGTTCCTAAAATTTAAGATACGAATCACAAAACGGAAGTAGTTCTATAGAAAAATTTGTAGGAGGTACGTTGCTTCTTCAAATGGTCCATACCATACAATCTCATCCGTTTTAATGCCAATCTATTTTTACAATTCACCCACTAACCTACATCTAAGATTGTTGAAGTAAAAGATAAGATAAGTATTCAGATAAGATAATGGATGGTACCTACGAGGACAAACCTTTAGAACGATAACATAAATGGTTCCATAATTTTTTACCAAATTAAAAAAAGAATTGTATGATTTTAAAATCGTAAATTTAAATTTTTATAAATAAATAATAAATAATAGATCTTTATTTCAGGCAAAGTACCCATATACATTTCATTAATTTAACTACAAAATTTCAATATAATAAACACATAATAATTCAATTCAATTAATAATATTAATAATTCAATTCAATTTAATAAAACAATATACATAACTACTTTTAATTTAATTAAATATAGATAATATTAGAGCTTGCGCTCCGGCATTGGTACGGCAAGGTGTCTATCGCAGCAATGCCGAAGGTAGCAGCAGTCAAGTCGCGCCGCGATCATCTTCAGCACAGTGTTGTGGCTGCCCCTTACTCTATACACTAAAGACGCACACCGTTTGCGCATGGTAGTGTGAAAGCAGTCAGTCCTAGCCTCCGCGAACATTCCTGAGGCGCTGCAGCATCGGGGCAAACCCAACAACATCCTGAAAGCATTATTGTAGAGGACGCGGAGGTCACTGTACCTTTTCTTTGTATAGTTAGCCCACAGGCTGCACGTGTACAGGGATGTGCAGTATGCTATAAAGAGAGTTATCTTCACCTGTGCCGAGCAACGTGCGAACCTTCGAGCCACCATATTTGCTCTAACCGACATATTTATAGGTACGAGTAATTATCTAATATTACCTTATAGAATAATTGTAGTAGGAAAATCATTGTTATTTCCTCAATGAAAATTCCATCGCGAATATTCGATGAGACCAACACATTTCTAACTATTTTAGAGGAAATTAACAAATTCTGGAAAGGGTCTAGATACAGCATTCCAATTTTAAAAGGAATCAGGTTCCTTTTAAAATTGGAATGCTGTATATAAAAGGAATCAGAATCTTAAAAGGAATCAGGTTCCTTTTAAAACTGGAATGCTGTATCTAGATATGATATCTATGAACTGCACCGCTGACCACCAGGAGCTAGCACCTGCTGAACTAGGTAACTACGTCAAATTATTTAAATGCTGCCTGTTGATAAGCGGGGTCATTATAAAAAGGTGGAATGGGCAAAAACTTACATGAAGAAAAGGCGGGCATTAAAAATACATCTGGGACGTGGATACCATAAACTTTGATAGTTGAGGACGAAAATGTTTGTGCCTAGGTAGGTCAAGATTTTTAATCTATAACTGACTTATTAGTTACCGAGTAGGCATTTAATCGATTAGTCAGTCGTTCCAAGAGGATGAATTGATTTTTTTGTTGCCGAACGTTCATATATATATAGAAATCGATCCCAGAATCTTTATTTGCATATTTGTAGGTTAGGAACTATACAAAATTAGGTTGGATGGATTCCGAATTATATTGAAGATATTCAACGAATTACACTGGCGCTCCTGTTTGTCACCTGTTACTCTGCCTTTTTTTTTATAATATCAGAATCAAAATTTTCATGGCAACCCCATCAAAGGGTTTAACAAAATGTTTAAGGGCTCATTACCACACGAGTCGGGCTGAGAGTCAGTGTTGTTTAGTCAGATTAGATTCCCGTCACCTGTCGCTTCAACAAAAAGTTTTGGCAAAAAATATGTCTGTTTCGGACTGAGGGCGTGCGACCTCTTAATGTGTTGCATCTGATTTATTCTTTTTATTTCAAATGAAGGTGTTTAATGTTTGTTGCCATGTTTTGAGGTATTCATCACATACATACATATATACATAGGTACATGCATCACGAGTTATGGCCGGTCTCAATAATCTACTAACAGCTAAACTCTGGTAGCTATCCCAGATAAACAGTAAAGTTTGATCTATCTGTAACTGCCGTCTCAATATCGAAAAGTACGCATGCTTATCTACGATCATGGATAGATGGGTCATTCCACAAAAATAGGACAACTCCATGTCCGCACCACATTCCGCTTGATATAATTAATAATATGTTATTCCAAAATTGTTAAGTAACAGCTCGCAATGTGTTTTATTCATCACCCATATATTTTTGAAAGAAGAAAAATGTTAAAATATCGAAAATCCCTTAAAATGACCCCAAATGTCAGTCCCTAGGTGTGTCCGCACTCCGAAAGTTTGTGTTTGGGCATCCATATTTATAAAAACATCATCGTTATATTTTATTTTAGTTAACGATTTTCTATTTTATCGTTCGTACGCCAAATTCTATTAATCTCTTGCGATTTCAATAAACAATAATTAGAGTTTCAAAAGTTGAAAATGTGTCCCCAATTTTTATCGTCAGGCCCTAGCCACGCACGGATTTTAAATTTTGCGCCTTAATATGAATGAGGAGTGAATGAAATCTAGGTGATATCAAAGAAAAACACGAACTTATCAACAGACCATACTCGCTTTGGGGCAGCCACTTTCTGAATTGAAGCAAACTCGGCAGTTGTTGAGGAAACAAGTGTTGATCCAGTCACTTTGTCAGTCCCTAGTCGAGTAGTTTTATTTTTTATAATAGGAAATTGTTGACAATTAATTGATATTTACGTGTGATCTTTTGGCCTTGTTTGGTACATCGTATTAAACATATTTTAATAGAAGTCAATCTGCATTTGTGTTAAGTTTTACTCCAAATCGTCAGTCCCTGAACCATCAGGCCCTAGCTCTTAATGGTGCTAGGGACTGACGGATATAGTTAGGGACTGACGTTTATTATATTGTGATACGAATAAAACTGCATATATTAACTTATCTATCAATGTAAACGGTTATATTATATTAGGCGACAAAAAAGTCATTTAGGGCTAATGTAATATGAATAAATAGATAATTATTTATAATATAAAATGCATATAACTAAATTTAACGATTTTATTTTGGGATTAGAACTTATAGACTGAAATTTAGTTGTTTGCAGTCGTTGATCACTTGGTTGGTTTAATAATTCAGTGTTTTTCTGTCAGTTTTACAGCAATATGCCGCCTAAACATAAGCCAAAATTGTCCATAGAGGATATATCCATTAATAAATCAGCCACCGCAAAAGCAATTGTAGAGAAAATCAAAAGCGATTCAGTCCTGTTGGCAGAATATAAAGAGAAAGAACGACTGAAATATTTAAAAAAGAAATAGATGGGAAAGAAAGAAGCAAACAATTAGAAATGTTCGTGAAAATTATGTTGCAAAGAATACGCCTCCTACATCTGAAAATGAATTACTTGAAGAAAATGTAGCTCCAGAATCGCAGATCAATAATAACAATAACGAAAAACTTAGACATGGTGAAGCTAAACTTAGATGCCGATATCAACGAAAGATAAGAAATAAAGTGTTAAACATGAAAAATATTGTCGATTTAAAAAAGAATCTTAGTACTTACTCAACAGAAGAAATACAGTAGACTGAAACGAAAAATTAAGAAATCGAAGAAATTACTTACACCTGAATGTAAAATGCAACAAATGGCAAAAGATCCTAATCAAAGTCGAGAACTGGGCAAAAAGGCATTATTTGGCGATGTTTTGCAGGCTCAAATTACAGAAAATATCTCAAAAACTAAAACTCATCAAGAAAAATCTAACTTAAGCAGCTTTTGGCTGGTTCCAATGTTGAAAAATGTAAACTTTGGCGACATGGTAGTACCTACTAAAAATAATGATATAACTAAGAAAAACGTAGTAGTCCAACTGATTCACAAATTCTATAAAAATAATAGTAAAAGTCCCGCTGCAGCAGGAAAAAAAGATTATATTACTCGCAATAGAACTAAAAAACAGAAATGCTATTTGCTAGACTCTTTAAAAAATGTACACCAAAAGATTCTTCAAATAAGATGCCTGATCATCAGTCCCTAACCAGAGCCGTCAGTCCCTAGAAGTCGAAATTTGCAAAACTCTCAATTTCTCCATAAATAAAGCATAAACTGACTGGCCCTTTTAGATATAACATAATTAATTAATTACCTATAATATACACTAGTAAAGTATCCAAAACCATCTGAAATATGTTTAGGACAAATTACCTTCAAAATTATACAGATTTTTGTGGAATGACCCAGATAAGACTTCTATCTCCGGTAAGTGCGTCCCTCTGAAACGATTTGTTTTTGCATTTCAAGTTAATGGCTTCATGTTGTAAAATTGTTATTATAAAATGAACTAGTAGGTTTTTGTTAATGTACTTATATATTTTTATATATTTTAATTATTATTTATCCCTATACACAATAATTTACGTACTAAGTAGGTTAAATAATGACAAACTGCAACTTATTAATATGCGTTCACGCTAACAAAACGCACAATTTGAGACATGACATCTGGCTGCAATCTGGCGCTTATTATTCCCGCTCAACGGACGGTTACAACATAATGCAATGAACAATTCTGGGGTTGCCTTACCTACTTTTACTAAAAATCGTTCCATTAAAACAGTAACTAAAAACCTTTGTGTTCTGTCTTCTATTATTATGTATATGTATATGTATATGTATAATAGTTGTACCGTGAAGATGTTACTTTCAATAACAGATTTACCGCCATTTTGTTTAATCTGAACCTAACAAATTCGGATTCAGATAGTTCAGTCATAAAATTTATCCGCGAATTGAATCGCCGATTTCGCGATTCAGAAATGTTGGAATCAAATACGCCGTCCTCATACATATCATTGTCACTATCGTCACTGAATAAATCATGTCCCTATATCAAAATATTCTTTAAAGTATGAAATATCAGAAATTATCCCTCGATATTGACCGATAGGCAAAACTCTAACAGTTGGTAATTTGAACTATCGACAGTAAGCTGCCAAAACCATATTGAAACGCTGTTGTTTTTTTTTGTATGGACCCACTTATCCATGGTAAGGGATAGGACCTCCGAAAGATAGATCAATGTCACGGATTGTATTTTCTATCTATCTTGGTTTATTGAAACCGAAAAAAGTGCAGATACATACTAATGGTAGCTATTTCAACAGATAGTAATGGATAGATAGATTATTGAGACCGGCCATTAGACAAAAGCACATATCGCTAGTTAATAAAAAATCAGAAATTTCATTTAATTATTGCCTTTTCCTGAGTTGATATACTCGTAGGTAAGTTATCTTATACGAACTTTTGAGAGGGAGAAATTACGAGGATATTCTTAAAGATGAACTGATTTGTAGATATTACGTTAAATCACCGTAACAATATCCATAAGAAACTAAATTCATGTGTGATTTACATGAATTTAGTTTCAAATAAGGAAAAAGAAGTACATACCTATATGTACATAGTAAATACAAAATAAAAAAAATCCATTTGACTTAGTTTAGCAGATGGTAAGATTAAGTATAATTTAGTAAATGTAATTAAGCTTTTTGGGGCAAAAAATATTGAGGTCAAACAAATTAATGGAACCTTCCGTTTTCAAGTTTAGTATGGCAGATCGTTGTCAAACAAGTGGATACATATAGTCAGGGAAACACAATGCGGGACAGAATGATTTGTGACGAGGAAACTCCGACAGGTGATAGTAATTACGAAGATAAAGAAGTAGAAACAAAACCTTCACCTTACCGAGAACACCTTACGGTTTACGAAGCAGCTGCCTTTAATAAAGGGAGTGTTGGAAATGACGCCTTCGATAATGTTTGTTTTACAATGGCGGACGACGCTTCAAACAAACCCGTGACCGTCTACAAACGCGTCCAAGCCACCCGGTGATTTCAATTCATAGACTCCATCGAATCACCTTGTAAATGGCCTTTTATTGCCGCTTCATTGTTCTCCCCAAAGCGGGGCAGTAGAGAAATGTACGCGTCTTCCCGGTAAGAGCCTTCGTTATTGTTAGCGCTGATGAATAAATTTTTATTATTCTCGTCGAAAGAACAGTTGAACACCAAGCCGACAAAGTGATTCTGTGATGGCACGTGTAACAAAGAAAAAAGCTTGTTGTTGTGATTGTTTTTCGAGTGCGCTGTTTGTTTTTCTGCATTCCACAACTTTTTGCACTGGACCATCTTCGATTGAATATTTTTGCGACGCTAAGTCTGTCCGAACTTTAACGTTGAACGAAACTCTATCGACAAATAATTCGATACGCCAGCTATTCATTTCTTCATACAAATTGTTTACGTTACCTTCAGATGAACGATATGATAGTGATTCGATTATCATTCGTTCTAAAAAACGCTAATGGTATCTTTGGAGGTATAAAAACCATGCTCGCAAAATAATTTTGTGTATCGTTTATATTGTGATCAGCTAATCTTGAATTGAAAATACCTAAGTAATATAACACCATGCCTATGAACATTCGATTTGCAAAATATGTATACGCCGTCATTAGCATTAGTTAACTGGCCTTATTAAATTGCATGTTACCAAAAATTTATTTTTAAAAAGCTTCGTTTACGGAATTCAAGTTATCAATACATCAAACAAACTCAATATACTTCTCTTTAAAACAATGATAAGGCGCAAGTAGTAAAACTAACATTAGGATAAGAAAAAAAAGACTATAAAACATCTTGCTATCGTTAAATTGTTAAATTTCGAACAATTTCGATGCATCGGCTCGTGAAACCGTTTGGCGGGCGAGCGACTTAGGTTTATGGCTTTTTTCATTCATTCCCGTTCTAAGAATGGCGGCGGCTTTTTGGCGCCTTCCAAATACCTCGCTTTGTTTGTGTTGATTTTTTTGTCTGTGCATCGCTCCGAGCAGAATTTGGCGGGAACCGCTCTCGAAATTATGATTGTTTACATGTTGCATTATGTTTTGAGGATTATAATATAATTCAATATAACGCTTGTGGGTAATTATTCCCACAACAGATATAAGTTTTAAGAACACACCTTCATTCCACTCTTTGAAATAACTTGAAAAAAAAATCTCTTTAATCAGTTTCGATGAAGCATAAATGCGCTCTTGCGAGCACAAGTTTAGTAGCCTACTCATCGAATCCGAGCTAATCGTTTCGATCTTAATGTGTATTCGGATGTAGAACATAATAGATGCAGTTATAAACCAGCATAACTCCTTAGCGGTATTTATTTAACCGTTGGTCTAAGCGAGCGAATTACCGCTCATTTTTGCATACGATTATGCCAAGTTAATTACTTTCGTTAATGATTAAGCCGACAGAGACTCCAAAAAAGGCGTGTTGCAGATACGTGTGTATCGGCGGCGTTTCGACATGTTGAAGTCTTTTGATCGAAAACTGATGTGGATATAATTGGCGGGTGTCGGTTGTAAGTCGATTTTCGACAAGCTATACACCCCGAGCGATTTGTTCGAGTCAATCTCGACATCGGCGGATGAAGGGCTGCGAAATTCGAGTCGGAGAAATTGTGAAATTGCCGAATGTGCGATCGCGAAGTAATTACGAGAGACCAACCGGGAACAGAATAAAAAGTCGTCGAACGGGTTGAAGGACCTTCGCGATTTTGGTCTCGGCGAGGTTTTTTGCGGAATCTCTTTCTTTTTTAATTGCACCGCATAATTGTATAACGTGCGCGCGGCACGATTTTATTTATACGTTTGGTGATATTACTTTCGTTAATTCCTTGTGTTATGTGGACATAAAATCGGACGCGCAGTTAATTCTCAATCGGCCTCGATTTGTAGCTTGCGTTCGGTGGAATTTGTGGTTATAGATAGTGATCACTTAGGGAAATGAATGCGCCTCTATTGAGGTTAAGGTTGTGGTGAGTCCCTCACCTCACTCCTTCGACAGCTGGAACGATTAATACACGTTAGGTAAAGTGATCGAAATAGATGCAGCTCATATGATATGTATGTAGATTGAAATAGATTCAAGCTTGATACTATTTAAGACTTTTTTTACCTTTTCATTACAATATTGCTTTGTATACAAGGTGTCCCAAAATTCAACGATAATCCTGAACCAGAGGATGGACCTGCTAATGACTACTCCAGGAAAAAAAAGAAAAAAAAAATATCTCGATTATTTTTCAAGTTACTTAATAAAAATGGAAATTCTTAGAAAATTGACACCCCTCATGATATTTTTAACTACCATGACCACAATTTTTGAGATATTTCTAATTTTTTTTTTGTATCCGTGACCTAAGTAGTACTGCTATCTACCACAAATCTTAAAATTCCTATAATGTCTGTAGTTTTCACACAATAAACAATTAAAATAATTGTTTTCCCTAAAAATTTTGATCAAATTTACTTTCAGTCCACTTTCATTCATTGTGGTGTAAAAAAAAAGTATGGACACTACTATGGCAAGTTTTTTTAAAAGTTGACGCAACTAATCAAGATTCCAAAATGGTATAATACTCTTGGAAAACCAGTCACAAAAAAAAGTGTAATATTTCTAAACAAGAACCAAATTTCATAAATTGTACTTGTTTATAGTTATCATGTGCCCAAAATATGATTTTTGTTGTAAATTTCTTGGATTTAAATGGGACATGTGCGTAGTCAAACAAATTTAGAAGAGAGAGATAGATAGAGAGAGATTACATGTTAGTCAGAGGTAGATGTAGATGTCGTTATTAAATAAAAATAGGGCAGGTAGAGAGGTTGCTGTTCTCAGCAGTCAGTACGCTCTGCTTCTTTCTTTACTGTACACCGTTAAGTATTCAATTGACGTGTGAATCAAGTAATCTGCAAATTGAACTGACTTTGCATTATTTTGGACTGTTTAACTTTAACTGGGCCCTTTGAGTTACAAGGAAACTAAGATGGAAATAATTATTTGAACTTTTTACAAAATAACTTGCCAGACTTATTAGAAGACGTGCCTTTAAGTGATTAACAAAACATGTGGTTTTAAAATGATGGTCGCCCAGCTCACTATGCCCGTCCTGTGCGGGACTACTTAAACCAAGAGTATCCAGGGCGTTGGATCGGGCGACTTGTTAGATAGGACGTTGTAAGATAGGACTACCCCTTTCACCCAATCTAAACCCCCAAATCTTCTTCTATTGGGGTTGTCTCAAAGACAGGATCTACTCAGACATTTTTCACCACAAAAATACCTATTTTGGGCACATAGTAAAAGTTATTACTAATCGACAAGAACAATTTTTGAAATATGGTTTTTCTTTAGAAATATTATACTTTTTTTTTGTGACTAGTTTTCCATGAGTATTATACCATTTTGGAATCTTGATTAGTTGCGTCAACTTTTAAAAAAACTTGCCATAGTAGTGTCCATACTTTTTTTTTACACCACAATGAGTGAAAGTGGACTGAAAGTAAATTTGATCAAAATTTTTAGGGAAAACAATGATTTTAATTGTTTATTGTGTGAAAACTACAGACATTATAGGAATTTTAAGATTTGTGGTAGATAGCAGTACTACTTAGGTCACGGATACAAAAAACAAATCAGAAATATCTCAAACATTGTGGTCATGGTAGTTAAAAATATCATGAGGGGTGTCAATTTTCTAAGAATTTCCATTTTTATTAAGTAATTTGAAAAATAATCGAGATAATTTTTTTTCTTTTTTTTCCTGGAGTAGTCATTAGCAGGTCCATCCTCTGGTTCAGGATTATCGTTGAATTTTGGGACACCTTGTATATTTCAGGTTATTGGTAAAACGTCTATAGGATAGAGATAGTAGGAGAGACTTTGATGAATGTATTGAGACTTGATTGTCGTGAGTGATTGTGATCCGTCAGATTATCTTAGATTTGGACAAATGATTTTAAAACTTACATGCATTTGGAAAAAAATGTGTTGTGTTGGACTGTCCAGATATAGGTGAAACTGATGTATTAAAATACCACAAACAGAACCCGGATCTCAGAGCCTTTAAAGTAGAGTCGTCAGTCGCACAATGTCTTTATTTCGAAAAGATTTGCCCCAATGAAGGTATTTCATTAAAACCTGTGAAACAAAGATTTAAACTACTACTTGAGCCGCAAGAATCGTCGCCGCCGGCCGATGGTCGGTGCAAAAATTCTGCTGTTACGTTCTGTGTTCGTTTCTCGGAACTGAGGCCAAGATGTGCTGATAAACTGACTTTATCGAAGCTCACGCTTTTTAGTCTTTCGGTTTATTTCGCCTCTTACGGTCCAATTGCCGTCAAGTATGCTCGGATTATTTCGTCTTGTCAGCTTTATATCTGGCCACGGATCTGTAGGTATTTAAATTGAGTATCGCTTCGACCACCGCGAAATTCCGACACCGCTTTGATTTTTATTGGAGCGCGAATGTTGTTGAGACGGGTTCGTTTTGAGGCATCTGAAGTTTGAAAATGATGACACAAATTTATTTAAAGCTGAGCGTCATTTTTGTATCAGGGCATGATGAAATAATAATGGAGAGTGACAAAAAAATAAGTTGTTTCTGTTTTGATTTTTTTGTAATAATACAACAAACGAGTTTGCAGCAACACCTATCCGCTGCCGCCCATGACAACTGTGACCACTTTGAACAAGACTCAAATAGCGACTGGGATAGTAAGTATGTACTTAGCAGAGGGCGTTAATATGAATCTGTTGGTCAGTTCGTTAGTAGGTATGAGGCTTTGTGTGCCTACTGTTAGTGATAGTTGGTCCTGGCATATATACAGTGATTTCGAAATCCTCAAATGCTAAGGAGTACCAATAGGGTTTTAGAGGGTGATAATCCACAACCCTTGAAAGGTTTCAATACAAAGAACAAAAAGGGTAGGTACCTACATAATTAAAGCGTTCCGTCTGCGACATGCGAATGGCAGCCTCCCGGTCCAATGCGATCGGGATTCAATGTGAAGGTCGGGCATTCACAGTCTGCGGGCGCGGGTCAAGGAGAGGCCAGGTCGCTGCGGCCCATTCACGGCGCGACGGGCTGGGCGCGTCGCGCTTTTTGGTTAGAGATGGAATGTGGGCTCAGCCGGAATTCCATCGCATATAATATCGCCTGTAAAATATAAACATAAATAAATACATATACGCTAACACACGCATCCCCACGGAACGCAGCAACACAGACCTTGCGGCTGTTGGACACACTTATGATAGATGAAGACAGATAGATAAACACAGAAAACAACACTAATTTAATATGGACACTGGACAGTACCTACGGACAACGACTCTAGTTTGTTTTATTCAAACCTATGATAGATGAAGATAGATAGATAAACACAGAAAACAACACTAATTTAATATGGACAGTACGGACAACGACTCTAGTTTGATTTAGGCAAACCTATGATAGATGAAGATAGATAGATAAACACAGAAAACAACACTAATTTAATATGGACAGTACGGACAACGACTCTAGTTTGTTTTATTCAAACCTATGATAGATGAAGACAGATAGACAAACACAGAAAACAACACTAATTTAATATGGACAGTACGGACAACGACTCTAGTTCGACTTAGGCAAATCTATGATGGATAAAGATAAATAGATAGATCAAGATAGAATTTTGACAAAATTAATTGCCATACTTTTTTTTGAGCATGAACTTGTTATAATGCCGCTAGTGAAAAGACCGCTTTAGCTAAACCAACTCGACGATTCGAGCAGTTGTCTTTGGCCCGGGGTCTTTATTGGACTAATGATCGGCGTCTTTTTGCCTAATTGCAAGAACAAAGGTCGGAATTTGACATTGAATTAGGGATGCCTCTAGTTTGGGCAATCAGGTCGAGTTGTCTAGCCGGACTCGGGAATTGGATTCGTAGAAACTCGATATCGTGATTCAAGAAATCTGAAAGCGAGATTTCTTAATCACGTATGAAAATTATAATTATGTAATTCAAACTTATTCAAACCTCAAAAAATTAATTAGTATTAGGTAGGTACTAGTTACTAATATATAAATGGGAAAGTATGTTAGTTGGCTTGTGGTTTTTTCCTTCTCCTCAAGGTAATAATGGATCATCGTGATTTTTTGCATAGATGTAGTATAGGGCCTGGAAAGTGACATAGTCTACTTTTTATCCCGATAGATAGATAGATAGAGAGATAGAGATAGATAGTGGTCAATCGATCCGGCATCGATTGATCGCTATCTAGGATTATTTTATTAAAAAAAAACATAGTTACATATTAGATATCGAACTCGTCCAATTTAATTTAAGAATTTCGGATCTAATTATAAATCAATGGGCAAAAACGATAACCAGTTGATGATGCTTACTAATTCTGCTTAATTAATCAACACATTTATGTCAAATTAATTGATGTGATTGTTTTGTTTACGTCTTAATCAGCAGACATTCTCGGTCAATGAATGACTTTTGGATCATAATATGTACGTGATGTTGATGTCAATGTTCGGTCGATGCAAGTGTGTCAATAATAATCGTCAATACACATAATAAAGTCCCCCGCTGCTTTTTGGCTGTCTATCTGTACGCGATCAACTGAAAAACCAATTTAACAATTTAACTTAACCAATTTTCATGTGGTTTTCACCAATAGATAGAATAATTCGTTGCTGTTAGTTAACGTTTCATTCAAGGTTAAAAACAATGTAAATCATGTATAGGTGTAGGTAGGTACAATTTGTTAAGGTGTTGTGCAAATTGGTTGAAGTATGACGATAATATTTGACTGAGGGACATAAGCATTGTAACATCTTTTTTTGGCGATACAATAAAGAATAAATAAATAAGCTATTTTTAACGTGAGCGAAGTCACGGGCAACAGCTAGTAGGTATATAATATTTATTTGTCAAATGTTTACAAATGAGCCACTTGCGCATTGACCTAGTCTAGTAAGTAACAAATTGAAAACATTCAATAAATAGTAACAGTTAGGTAAAACTATTTTGTATTACTCCATATGTGCGTGTAGATAAGTATAACGGATTATGCTTGTCTTGCAAAACAGTTCGTCTAGGGTTTACTTAACAAACGCTAGCTTCAAATATAAAAAAAAACATTAATATTTCTAGAAACATACCACTTTAATAATAAGAAAATTGTAAACGTATTAAAATATCTCTGATAATTCTAATTTAAGTTTAAATAACGAAGACAAACAACTGTATAGTTTAAAAAGCTCAGTAGATGCTTCCAATCCTTCCATCAGCCTTGTAAGATCCGCTGCTAGACAAAGGCCTCCAAATGGTATAGGATAACTTATTCTGAAGTTAGCCTCTAAAGAGTGAAGCAAGAATTTTTTGACAATGGACTAGCAAATCCGTCAAGAAGATTCCTCCGAGTTTTCCTTTGTTATGTATCCATAACACAACACATTATGAATCACGGCGCGAGTGATTGTCTTGTTGCGTAAGAGGAAACGCGAATGGCGGTGGGACAGCACCGATTTAGCCCGCCGCCGTTACCGCCCGATTTAGACTTGTACCGGCCGGCGACAAAACGACATCGAACCATAGCGATCCGGCTGCGCTCACACCGGTACTGACAAATGAGAACATCGGCGAACATTCGCGAAATTTGCTCGCACCTACAGATTTGAAAGGAAAAACATTCGGAGTGTAGGATGTGTGTGATGTGGTTATATTTCATTAAGGACTCACAAATAGGTTGAACAGACAAGGCAAACCTTAATATTGTATGTCCAAGAAGACATTATACCGTGTAATAGAGAATACCATAACATGACATCACGATTAACTGTATTTCCTCAAAGGGGTAGGCAGAAGTGGATGTGTACCTATTGCCATACACCGGGCACAAGTCCATACTCCGAGCTGCTACCGAGCATTTCAAGTTACGATAACCATTGCCCGACCGGGGGATCATAAACAGGACTTCTAGCTGAGAAGTCCAAGCTTGCAACCACTAGACCAACGAGGCAGTAAAGATGTTACAGCCTGGTGGAACAGCGTCCCGCCGCTAATAGCCGGTTATTTTGGACGCGACCCGTATGAGTTCAAGCCGACATGATGCGACGTCGTAACAGACACCGTCTCGGGAGAGGGGGATGACTAATATGGTGTGGAAATGTTACGTCATTGGAATCGGACACTAACTGGCAGCTTAGACGAAGCCGCGATGCGAGGAATAAGTAAGATATTTGTGGAAGTGACCAGAATAGACCTAGTTGATTAGGTGCCTTTTTCATTTAATGCAGGGGAAACAAGATACAAGATGTCGAAAGCAAAATCGAGTTGTAAGGGTTGTGTCGACCAACTAAAACCTCTAGATGATCAGTGCTTCGTCCCTGTAGCTCGGGACCATGATATTGCTACGGTAGCCCCTGCCTGTCGTAAGAGGCGTTTAAACAGGGGACTTCTGGGGTTGCGGGCGGTGAGAGTGGGAGCTCGATCCGATCACCAAGTGACCCCGGGAAAGGCAGTGCTGTGTGTGGCTGCACAGCGTTGTGTAGGGTTTGCCGGCTCAAAGTCGAAGAAGACCGGGGAGAGACCGAATAGCCTGAGTTGGGCGCAGCGCTGGAGAGCACCGGCGCGGCGCGTTCTAAAAGATATCACTGAGCCCTCTTGTAGCGCCGAGGTAGACCACCGAGCGGGTTTTAATGGGAGAGTCCCAGATAACCCGGCGTCGCTCCCGCGTCGTCCGGGTCCGTCCAGACATTTAAAGGTTTCCTACTCGTATAACCAGAAAAAGGTGATCAGCGCTTTTAGTAAATTGAGTTAAACCTGGACGAACCTGCTCGAGTGAGGGGCGAATTCGATAGCCACGAGGCTTTCACCGCTTACAAGCAAAGGATATCGTAGTTCTATACTGGTTCGGGACTTTGAAGGCCTGCTTTATTAGGAAATCGTTTATCACATTATGAACTGTATTAACATAATTATAAATGTGACATTTTTTAATAAATACATTTAATGTAACGATTCAGAAGATTGTGTATACTATTGTCCATGAACAATTTATTTTCTTCTTCACTGCGATTAGTGGGAGCCTTACATATCTGATCGTGGTACGGCCATGCCTTCCTATTTAAGAACTCGATACCAAAACGATCCACGGATCGATCTGTACTCGTTACCAAGAGACAATGCAACATAAAGTTATTTTGTCGGAACTCGATAGGTAGGACAACTACTAACTCGTAAATGAGTGAGTACTGCATTGTGTGCTGTGTAGGTGCAAGTATTGTGTGTGTACTGTTATCGCGCTGTCAACAGTGTCACCAGGGCGCGAAATGTTTAGGGTTGACACCATGCTGTGTAAAGAAATTTAATTCAAATTGGAAAAACATAATTTATCTGTGACATGAAGTGAATCTAAGTTTTTAGAAAGCATCTTAAAAGCATTATTTTTATTTGGATTGAGACTGATTCAATAGTGTTATCGAATACGGATCGGCCTGAATCAGGCAATGTTGGTAAACTTGTAACAACCCAAGTTCATCATCAAGTTCACAATGAAAGCATCTAGAATAATCTAGATGATAAAATTTGTACAACTGAGGCCGACGAAACAACATACACATTTCAATTCATTGCTTGTACTCCTAGGTAAGCAGTTCTTGGCTTTAGTACTCCTGTGGCTTGTGTTGTATTTTTGGCAGACTTCTCACACTTGTGGACATGCTAATAAAGACAAAAGATAGTAGACATTTATTCGTATAAAGCATACATTTGATAACTCTCAAGGCTTTCAGGGTCCCTAAAATGTTTTTAGGTACGTAGATAAATAGCTCTGGAGTAAGCGGACAAACTCGTTGCCACTGTGCCGCTTGGATAATAAATAGTTCGATATATTAGTGAAGGTAAAGTAATAGAAGTGACAACCCTAGATGCAATCAGACCATAGGAGTGGGCGAGAACGCGCGCGCCGCGATCAGATCAAATTAAAAACAAACAATACGCAGGGTGTCGACCCGGGAAACGGTACCGAGGCTTCGTAGTGTTGCCGAGACCTTGAACGTTACAATGAGATATAGAATCCTTTATACCCTGTATAGAAAGGTGATTTTCATCGTTGATGTTCGAAAAGGAGACAAGAGATAACTGATCATGTGATTAAACTATGTGGTTTTTTAATAACTCAAATATCAACACAGCATATCCTTCTTCAAATACGCGTACATCTTCAAAATCAGATACAGTGGAAGCAGCAGAGCGTTTTTGTGTATGTTTTTAACCACTGACCTAATGCTTTGCTTGTATCACACAAAAGGCACAATGGTCGAAACTGTGTCCTTCTCTGGAACATTCTCTAATAACTTGGTTTCGACCTTCAGTTTCTGCGACACTTTCATTGATTGATTTAGTACAATTCCAGTAAGACTATGGACGTTTGGGCGAGATTTTCATACAGAGTGAATAATGCATACTGCATGCTGCATGCATACTGAATAATCTAATTGTCTAATTTAAGTTTGTACCAAATGCTTGTAAAGGGTTTTCCAATAAGGACGGGTTGATTTACACACCTCGTGGCGGCCATATTGTTTATTTTACTTTCTGTCAAAATATCGTCCTATATTCAGTCACAAAAGCCAAATCATCATGGCAAGTTACAGCGTCGAGCAACACGTACAAATGATAAAACTTTATTATCAAAATGGGTGTTCTCTAGTAGCCAATTTTGGTCGAAAAATCATCTTTAGCGATGAGGCCCATTTTTGGATGAATAAGTACGTGAATAAGCAAAATTGCCGGGTTTGGGACGACATCAATCCACGCGAGATTCACGAGGTGTCAATACATCCAAATAAAGTTACTGTTTGGTGTAGATTCAGGGCTGGAGGCGTCATCGGTCCGTACTTCTTCGAAAATGATGCTGGCCAAGCCATCACCGTCAACGGCGATCGCTATAGGTCGATGATCACAAACATCTTGTGGCTGATTTGGATGATATGGACACCGAAGACATATGATCACACAGCTCAAGACACGATCGATATTCTGCACGAGCGGTTTCATAGCACGGTTATCTCGCGCCGAGGCGACGTGAATTGGCCACCTATAGACTTTTTCTTGTGGGGCTTTCTTAAGTCACAGGTCTATACGAATAAGCCGCAAACCACCGCGGCCCTCAAAGACAACATAATCGATGCCATCGGTCAAATTCAGCGTGATTTATGCGCCAAAGTCATCGAAAATTGGACCTTTCGAATACGCGCCACCAAGCGAAACCACGGTGGTCATTTGAACGATGTTATATTTCACCCATAATGGCATTGATAGGGCTCTCAAATATAGATGAAACCTTATTGATATCTCTTATACAACTTGTTTTATTCAATTTTAAAATCGACCCACCCTTAATGGAAAACCCTTTATATGGCATAGTAGGTTTGAAGAAAATTACTACCGCAAGTATTATCGTTTTTTACAAATCTCCGAGAAGGTGTGGTGCAAAAGTAATTCGTTGCAATGTTGTGTTGTCAATATTCTTCGCCTTTACTTTCACAAAGTCTTCCACTTTCTTCGAGGGTATCTTCCCCATCGATTATCAGTGCAGCTACGTCACGGGTCAGATGTTCGGCTAAGCAGACGTAAATAGTTATGCCGGCTGGTGTATTTCTAATCTAGTATCGTCCGACATTAATTTTACCCGAAGCGTGTCGAGGCTGAATCCAGGGACGTATTCAAGTGCTTCCGAGAACAGGTAAAATCAGGTTTGATAGACAGTCTCTGGTATGATTTCAGTTTGATCAAACGCCGAGAGATCTTAACTGGATAAATACTTTTTCAGATTCGTTTTCTTATGAGACACCGAAACATGAGACGTTGTTGACTAGAGTAACGTGATACTCTTGGCAATAATGATCCTGAAAGACGATGAAATTTTTATTTGTATTAGATTTCCTCATAAGTCTTGTGTTCATAGAACCTAACCTACAGCAAATTCCCTCCTGCTAGGCAGGTTATCGTCCCGTACTAAACCACTAGATGGCTTTGAACCATAAAGTATATTATTAGTTTTGGTTCTATACCGAGATGTTTCTATTAACTTTGTAAAACCAACTCGGTCCGGCTCTGGCCGCCGTGGGCACGGTTGCGTGCGCACGCGCCGCTCCGCGCGCCGCCTGGCTAATTAATACACGCCCTTCCAGCTCTTCATTAGAGCGCAGACGCGTTTTTGCCGAGATGCAAGCGCGGGTTTCGCGCGCGACTGGTTAGGGATTATGCGCGGTAGCGCCGGCGCAGCTGTCTGAACTATTTACGTTAGGCTCGTATTAAGAAAAAACCTCAAATCAGGATTGAGTTTTGAATTAACTGATCTCAAGATCATAAGTGAGCCGGGATTATTATTAACTCGAGAACTTTTTCAAACTTGACTTGTTAACACATGATAATTTCCTTGGATAAAGCCTGAATCCCAGTGTGGTGAGAAGCAGTTTGTCAACCACACCTTTTTCCTCGTTTTCATTTCATATCATCATTAGGTATAGTTCGTTTACCTACTATTTTACATGTAGTTTTATAATACAAGTTCTATGATAAGCGTCTTGAACTAAGTTATTTGTATTGGCTTTACGTTCACCATCATCAAAGTTTTAATCTTATTCATAAATTAATTACATAGTTCTTTTATGTACATATTTGCTAAAGTTATTTTAGCTTTGTACCTACTTTAGGTCTATTTCTATTGAATTAAATGTGGCTTAGTCACCTGCGATCACCATATAGGGAGTCCTCTACTATTGGTGACGGGACTCTCTAAATGTCCCGAGTCTTCAGTTAGTTACAAATGTAAGTGTTTTTAGGTTTTTTTTTGATCACCCAGCAATCAAGTGTAGGTACGAGTAGGTTCGTACAAACAGTATGTTGACGTGATATAAAAAACGTTTAAGAAAATAGAAGATGTCATTGTATTTAAATGCGTTGAAAATATGTATATGGGAAAAGGAATTCCAAGCGAGCGGCTGGGAGCAATGTTTTGTACAGAATACAAAGCACTAGAGAGCTTACGTTTTTCGCAACAAAACATACTCGTAGGCGCGTGCGCAGCAAACATATCTATTACGGGTCTCGCACTGCTGTTTACGTACGTTTATGTTAATTGGTAACAAATACCACTCAGTTTTTGTTGACGGGAACTGATGAATGATTATGTAGCTATGGAAAGGAATAAAGAAAAATGCTATATACTCATCTTGCCTTATTAATCTGCCATACCGCTTGAACATTTTCTGAATATCCTTTTTATTATTTTATTAAATTGCTTCATTTTTTCGTAACTGTATTAAAAATTTATTTTGACAGTTGGGAAAGAGAACGCACGAGTTCGGAAAAGGTAAAGAAAAAGCACGAGTGTGTAATAGCTCACTTCCCGAACGCTATACGTCCCTGTAATACGCCACTTTTTGAGCAACTGTATTAAAAAATATTTTTTGAGCAACTGTATTAAAAAATATTTTTTAATACAGTTGCTCAAAAAGTGGCGTATTACAGGGACGTTTAGCGTTCGGGAAGTGAGCTATTACACACTCGTGCTTTTTCTTTACCTTTTCCGAACTCGTGCGTTCTCTTTCCCAACTGTCAAAATAATGTCTATTAAAAAGAAAAAACCAACCACGAAGTTATTACTAAAAAAAAATTCATAGAAGTTTTTATGATTCATGCAAATATTTCTAAAAAGAAGCTACTAATTTGTTTCAATATCAGATTTAATGATTTGATTCAATAAGTTAAGTTAGGTTTCACTTCATTTCATCGCATTAAATTTCATGTCAATAAAAAAATTCTACTGAAGACTTGGCTGTATGGGCATAGTTCCCTTTTCCTACCCAGAATGGGAGAAGAAAACAAAAAAATATCTCTGCAATACTCTGTATTCTTTTACGGTTGGCGCCATTTTCCAAAAATGTTCTTTGCGAGTTTAGTTTGTGTTTTTATTATTTTATTAAATTGCTTAATTTTTTCGCAACTGTATTAAAAATAGTTGTTCAGTACACGTGCGGAACCGTCATTGCAACTTGTTCCGACTGTCAACCCTCGCCTTCGGCTCGGGTAGACATTTGTCGGAACTCTTTGCAATGACAGGCTTTCCGCACTTGTAGCGAAATATACTATTACAAAAGGAAACTTAATGGGAAAAATGTGAAATATCAGACCAGCCGCATTCGGGGTATGATATCCCATACTTTTCTGAATTCTATATCAGGTTTAAGCTTACTACTTTGCATTAATCATCTTTTAAAATGGGTAAGGTTACATAAATTCACTATTCTTGTAAACGTTGTAATACCTTATTCAGCAAATAAATATTGATTGATTTTAATTTTAATCTGTAGTCCGGCAAAAGTCTAATGTTATCTGCTGCCATGTCTAATCTTACCAACTTAAAAAAATGGCACGTGTGATGTAAGTTATGCTATATTTCCTTAAATATATTGATTAACTGATTGATTTGAATTTGAATCTGGAGTCCGGCAAAACTCTAAACCGTTTATTAACTGCTTCCATGTCTAATTTTACCAACATAATAAAATAGCACGTATGATGTAAGTTATGAGATGTTTCCTTATAATTAATTGAATACATCAATAAGTACAATCTCGTTATGTTGCAATGAGACGATTCTTAGAAATTGATTGTATTTAATTATTCAGTCTTCTCATAAGATATTGTATTGCTACCCTACGTCCGTTTTAAGTCATGTCCGCGGGCTTTAACTAGTGTTCTTGCCGTAACAACTGTTTAGCATTCACCGAGTGTTCTCGATAAGGGATTGGAGTCAGGCGTTCAGTTATGTATGTTCGTGATAATTGAAACTTAATACCACCTGCGGCTCCGCGGCTCGCGGCCCGCTCGCGTGCAATGACCCTAACTTATTAATTATGTAGCCGTTCCGTTTATAATTCGACGCTTAATGATCGATGTATTAGCGTTCAGCCTGCGTGTTGCGACTCGGTACTTGGATGTTCCACGTTGTGAGCTTAACAATCAACAATGTATGTTACTATGCTTAATATATTTGGTATAAATATACATACATATTAAAGATTAGTTAGCTTCGCTCGCGTGGAATTAGACATTCACTAACTTCAAAAATGGCAAACTTTCATACTAACTTTGCAACCCCGTTTTACACCCTTAGGGGGTGAATTTTCAAAAATCCTTTCTTAGTGCTCCCCTACGTTATAAAAGGAACTCCTGTGCAAAATTTCAAGTTCCTAACCCTTAAAGTTTAGGCCCTGCGTTGACATGTCAGTCAGTCAGTCAGTTTCTCCCTTTATATATATATAAATGTACACTACCTTTTTTTATGGATATAAGATAGCAAACGAGCTTGCAGCACCACCCATCCACTGCCGCCCGTGACAATTGTGACTGATTTTAAACAAGACTCAAATAGGGACTGGGATAGTTAGTCCAGTTTGCAGAGAGAGTTAATTAGAGCGTTAGCTGGGCAGTTTGTTAGTGGGTATTAGGACTGGGGACTGTTAGTGATAGTTAGTCTTGTTAGTTAGAAGTAGTCCAGTTAGTAATTGTTATTAAGAGTCTCGTTATGAAGGACAGACCACTAGTTTAATGAACTATTTAATGATTGAGTAGAAAGAACGTTCCAAGTCAACGGTCACGGTCAACAGTGGTTACGTTAGTTCCGACCAAGCATTCCCGCTCGCTGCGGACCATAAACAATATGACTTCTCCCAAATGGAACAGCCAAATTATATTTTATTGTTTTATTTCATATTTTTATTGGAGGACCAACGTTCCGGCCACCTATCGATCAGATAGAGTGCATGCCATTCCGCAATAAAACAGTATAATTAAACTGACTTAGACGGCGCCATTGCTCAAATGAAGCAATTCACACTGATGATTCGGGCCATTGATTGGTCTGACTACATACGGGCCGGGATTCGAATCCTGGTCAAACGGGACCGAACTGATAATCAGATTCTTTTTTCATTGTAACGTAAAACGCTTCCTCTCTATATCTTTTGCATTGTTGTGTTTGCGAAGATGGCACGTAAACCTATTAGAATACTTTTTGACTTCACGAGAGGGGAAACTAAACTTGGTACTTACTAAGAATACCGAACAGTCTTATTGACTACGAATTAATTTGATATTACGTTGACGTGACACATTTGAGTTTTGGATAAACATTCACGATGACAAAGAAGAATGAAGGAAAGAACGGTACGTCCACGATTTCCCATCCATTTTAGTTAAAAAAACATAAACAGCTTAAAACACACACATGTTGAAAAAGAGTACAGAATAAGTTTTGTACTGATTCAAACTTGCCGCGGTAGTAATGCCTAGCGATCCCGTGACGTCTCATATTATCGCTGAAGGCCCCGCTGGGTTTCAGTGGGTATTCTGGTAAGCCGATGCCGGCGAGTCCGACATACTTGCTCAGGTCTCTAGTACCTGGGCAGGATTCGTAAAAGCATTTCCCAGCGAGAAAAAAGAAAAAAAAAAGTGATTCGAACATGGACCAAGCACATCTTGAATAACTCTCTGTCTCATGTCTCAAACACTGGCTATCACCGCTTACGAAACTACAAATGGCCTCAAAAGTTACTATTCTTATCACAGCGACAAAGCTCGGTATTTATTTCGTTCAAAAAAAGCCTCGAGTCAGATAAAACTGTTTGACATACAAAGCTCATGACGAGCTTTGAAAGCTCCGATGAAGAAGCACACGCTATGCACGCACATACACATACAAAAACCAGTTTCACAGACAAATTGTTATTATTATTATTATGGATCCGGGATGCTTAAATTCGATTTAAATTACCATAAAGAACCCCATTACGTGCATTTGATGAGCCTCGTCATATTAGAAGAGAGCAATTTGTGTTGACGAATCAATAAAGAGGAGCTTTTGAACTTCAAACAAGTTTTGGATGGGAAACCGAGGAAAACATGATTTGGTAAATTTGTTGATATCTGGTTGGTTTGAGATTGGTTAATAATTCATCTGATTTACATTAATATTTCGATTTAAGAATTAAAATGATTTGGTTGGTAGTCATTATAGTCATGTAGAACCTATTACTGAACGATTCGTGAGTGTCTATATTCATAGTTGATGTTACCGGCTTACTCACGTGTGATTTAAGCGTACACAGTGTACGCCGTGCCCGCCGCGAGCGCGTTCACTCCTGAAGATGATCATCATAATAGATCGAAACTAGTCGGCCTATTTCCGACTTAAATCACAAGTGCGTAAGCCGGTAACTTCAACTAGCCACAATATAGTGTTTTTAGATCCGTCGTGAAAATGTACAGGTTTAAGAAAGAAAAGAGGTTTAAGCTTTTTTATTTTATTCAACACTACGAGTATTTTCCGTTGGACTCAACAATAAATATTGTTCGCAACAATAATAACTTTTCGAAGGGATGGCCATTCCGAGAGTTATAGCACATCTACTTTGTGGTTATAGTTAGGCCATTGGGTCCACTGCCCAAGTGTGGATAAACTTCACATGCCGTCGAGAACGTTATGGAGACTCTCATGCATGCAGATTTCCTCGCGATGTTTTCGTTACCAGCAGCTGAAATTTAATTTCTAACGCGCATACTTAGAAAAGCCATTGGTTCGTGCCGTCTGGATTTGAACCCTAATCCGCACGAGTGACAGGCGAGCTCGATAGCCACAAGGCTGCTATTATTATTACTTTGCATGGCTCACAAGTGTCTCTTGGTACGTACTCTATAATCTCATACTCGTATATTACCCGTATGTTACGTGCTGGACTGGCCGTAGTAGATATAAACTGCATCTGACACAAGAAAAGAAAAATACCTGTTAACGACGGAGTAAGTCAATAAGATATTAAATAAGTTAGTCAATAAAAGCTGGTCAAAAAAGAATAACCACAGTACAAATACAGTTAAGTACAGTGAGAACACGCCGCCTTCAAACGGATGACCATTTCGAGCATTAGGCGTTTGGCACACGGCGAACATTTTGTCCGACGGACAAAGATGGTCGCGTCTGAGCAGTCGTTGCCCGCGGTCGTCAGCTGGCGTTCTACTTAACTTTTTCTTCTTTACTGTAGGTACAACAACAAGAACTAACTTCTCGTAAGTCACTGTTCTATCCACCGGATAAGCACCTACATCAGGTACCAGCTGATATTCGCGCCGACGGTCGTTTTCTGCGTGTGTTTTATTATATTAGTTAGATAGATAGATAGATACATTTATTTTATCACATTTCAGCATCATTACATTATTTACAGTTTACACATATGTATTATAAATTAAATTAGGTACCAGTGGATATTCGAGCCGACGGTTCTTTTCTGCGTGTGCTTTATTATAGTTGTTAGATAGATAGGTATAGATACATTTATTTTGTCACATTTCAGCATCATTACAAAAATTACAGTTTACACATATTATAAATTGGTCATATCGGTATCGTATCGACTTATCTATCAACAATTATTGACTTAAACACACTGACCTGTATGCTGGGTGTGACAAAAGAGGTGACCACTCAGCATTAAGCTGCAGCGCATAACGCGTAATAGCGCTGATTTTCAGTGGTATCTGTAGTGCATAAGGAAGGATTTCTATCAGTGATTGTGATTTGACTTGTGTAACAACTGGTACTAACAGTTAGTTTATTTTATTATCTCTAATAGACGGATTGCATTCTAGAGTGAATGTGAGTAATTATAAGAGTGATTATAAGGCCTTATTTTCAATCGAAAACGAACACGAAGCGCGCAAAGGCGAAACAAAGCGATCCGGTCGCCGATAACAATTCAATGCAAATCTACGCATTAAAACTATTTGAAACCGCTCCCGCCGCGGCTCCCGCTTTCTGAGAATACGGCCTTAGTTTCTACCACCGAGACTTTGTCCTTCGTCTGCGCTGGCCCTTACAAGAATGCAAGCGCTTAGTGGCAACCGCGTTTGTCAATCCGCCATTGAACATGAAAAAAAAGCTGTGTTCTTCAATGGGCGCGAGTTCACTGACCCCGCCGGCATGCGCGTGCGCTCGCGGTGATTTTAATCGCCCCAATTGATAGCGTTTTAGTGTTTATTGATGGCTTGGCTGTGGTGGCGCTGTGGATGAGAATTCGGATCTAAGAAGTACAAGGTTCAAGGCAACAATTTGTAATTCCGCATTGTTCCGGAAAGGATTGCAAGGACAGACTACAGACTATTGTTCAAAATAGGCAAGTAAACAGGCAAGGAAATCAAACTTGATGGACGAGATCAATATTTAGTATCGCTGCGACCCATAGACGTCCCACTGCTGGGCACGGGTCTCACACACAGACGCAGCTGCGGGAGGTCTAGAGCATACTCCACCACGCTGCTACAATGCGGATTGTTGTAGGGGTTAGTGGCCAACCCAGTGTCGAATGTTCTCAAGCGTCCCCAAGGTCTTCGACAAGGCTTAACGACTGTTTCCACCATTGAAAACAACCGGTACGTGCCCTCCGAAGTACGGTAGCGTCCATGAAATTTTGCAACTAGCGGTCACCCATCCACAAACCGACCGCACCCGTCATTGCTTAACTCTTTCGATCACATTGAATGAACGCGAGCCATTGGGCTATGGACGCTACATCTGTATTTTTAGTATGAATCCTTACAAATCACACTAAATCCACATCCATACCATAATGAATACGGGAGCTAAACTGAAACAACTCATCAAATCTGGCGATAGCTAAAGCATCACTCGTTTAACACCAACTGCGGAAGGGCCACAACGGCCGACCACTCGAAAACATGCGAAACAAAAAGACTATCAGTTATTCACTTAAGCTCCCCATACGCCGCCGTAAAATGATGAATTTTTCTCGAGTGCCTAGTCTAGACGATGTGGCGTCTGCCGCCAATCAATTTTCGACCTTATCACAATGACAAAGGGACGCGATCCGGCCGGTGGGCGGTCAATAAATTAATTACGTCGAGGGCCATAGAGGAGCCGTTCGAAAGCTCGTGCCTAAGAGTGAGTTTTCAAATCTATTATTGAGGGGTACCCGCCACGGCGCGGCATGGTGACTGTATGGAACATGTTGCTGCATGTATGACGTGGTCCCGGAATATTGTGATTTAATAATGCAAAGCGTTGTATGTATCTCCCTCCTTCGGTCTGTTAACATATCCTCGCTCCATGGAGTTAAGTAATAATAAATATCTTGGACATTCTCACACACGACCATCTGACCCCAAAGTAGACGTGAGCCTGTGATATGGGTGTCAGAGACTGTTAAACATACATACATAGATACATATTTTTAAATACATACTTAAATAGATAAATTAACATCCAGACACAGAACAAATACAAGTGTTCGTCACACGAATATTGGTCCTGAGTGGAATTCGAACCCACGACCCCTGGCGCAATAGACAGGGTCACTACCGATTGCGCCAACGGGCCTGTCAAGTACGTGCCGTGTCCTACGGAAAACCCCTAATGGGTGAGACTTGGAAGTGATCCCAAAAAAACAATCTTATGATTCTAATACCTATCTATACTATCTATACTAATATTATAAAGCTGAAGAGTTTGTTTGTTTGTTTGTTTGTTTGTTTGAACGCGCTAATCTCAGGAACTACTGGCTCGAATTGAAAAATTCTTTTTGTGTTGAATAGACCATTTATCGAGGAAGGCTTTAGGCTATATAACATCACGCTGCAACTATTAGGAGCGAAGAAATAATGGAAAATGTGAAAAAAACGGGGAAAATTATTCATCCTTGAGGGCTTCCGTTGCGTACGCTGCGAAAACGGTTCAAGATACCAAAAATATATGTATGAAAGAATTATTCCTCTTGAAATGATCTAAAAAAATGTCCACGACAGTATATGTCTATCATTTAAGATTAACTCACTAGAACCGTTTTTATGGTAATCAAATTTGGTCGAAATTAATGCATTTGTTATGAGTTGTATCAACGTAATAATATTAATTTTTAATAATTTCCTGCTTTTATTGAACGCTTTCGATTATAAGTAATGGTACCTAATGGTAGTGGTAGTGGTAATGGTAGTGGTAGGGGTAGTGGTAGTGATAGGGGTAGTGGTAGTGATAGGGGTAGTGGTAGTAGTAGTGGTAGTGGTAGTAGTAATCCAGACACTTACATTAAGTTCTCCCAAAATATTCACTAAAAATTATCTATATGGCAAAACAACGTTTGCTGGGTCAGCTAGTACTAAATAACGAACTGACCAGCTAAAGAATAACGATAATATTAACTACTAACAGAACTAACCATCCCAGTCAGCTTCTAAGTCTTATTCAAAGTTTGTCACAGTTGTCATGCGGCAGCGGACGGTTGGGCTGCATGTTCGCTAGCTGTCTTATATGAATTTGGATTACCTACATATTAAACAAAATCCTCAGTACCTACAATAATAAATCGCTTCTTCCAAATGAAGCGATTCACATTTAGTTTTGTTTCATTGTTTCGTCCATCTTCGTTTTTTGTTCTCTTTTCCTCCGAGGCGTGGCGTGCGTGTGAGAGTGGTTTTTATTCGATACGAAAAAAAACTGTTTCGCAGTCTGACAGTTGTAATTCACCATGTAATTGGTTAAGATCTAGATTGTGATACACGGTACGGACAAAAGCCGGTCAGCTGGGGGCGGTTCCGTACTTCGTAGATATTTGCAGTTTTATATTTCGATCGAGGTGTATATATATATATATATATGATATATAAATATGTAATAAATATGAAAAGTGTAATTTTTGGGGGTAAAAACTCTCCAGGCCCACACTACATTTATGCATAAAATCACCTCGATCCATCATTTCGTTGAGGCGGAGAAGAAGGACAATCCAACAAACACCCATTCCCATTTATAAATGTATTAGTAACGATACGAAATTTTGCCCTCAACTTCGCCTGTGTAAAAAAGCCGGCAGTTATTAAAACACAAACATTACAGCATTTTCGCGAAGTTGCAAGTTTTTTGAAATATTAGTAGGATTTCAAGGAAGTCATATGAGCCTTGATTAGAATTAGTAGCGGGGTTTGTGTGATTTTGTACGAAATTCTAATCAGCTCATGAATCATAAGGATATCGAAATTATTTTCAATCAAACGCGCAAGAAAGTAAAATAAAAGGTGCCCGTACATTTGCCAAATGATTCAAAATAAACGAACAATTTCTAATTTCGAATGCAATCATTCTCATTTTGAACTGCATGATGGATGACACTGCATTTATTGCTGCTGTCATCATGTTTTTAGTCGAGTTTTATGATTGCGCTAATACTTTTACTTTTATTCATCATATTAAATATCTATTCGCAGCGGTTTCTGCGAGGAAAGTAACTACAAGGAGCATATAAAAAATACTAACCAACCACGACTTAACTACAGGGGTACTACTTATATTTATACTCGAAATTATATCGCTTTCCAACCATCGAAAACATTGAGTGCTTAGTATCTCACAGCCAATGAGTCGTATCAGTTTACTGTGTAAGATTAATTTGTTATTGTTACGAAAACAGTGCCCCGAAATGGCTGTAAAAAAAATGGCTGTATATTATTACAGTGGACCATTGCAGAGATTAATTTTTTAGTTGTCTGTTCCATATTTGTCAATACGAGTATACCTAAATGCGTCACTCAAATGTGTCACTCGACCAGCTAGTACCTCCCCTTCACCACTTACTCCACTACTTACTTCCTCCCCACTTACCTGACTACACGTGTCCGATAAACGACTGTAAGGAAAGATTACTTACTAGGCTTTGACTTAACTATGATGTCATCATGCTTCATCATGATGCTTCATCAGTTAGTTGATAGTTGATAATTGTGCTCGTCTTATTGAACTGGAAATATGCTGCTAGCACAAAGTTGCTGGTCTTAAGTATGTTATACTTACGACCAGTCAAAATTCAATAACTCCTTTTACATTGTTAATGCTCTGTAGGCTAACACATTTCAGACCGAAGGACTAATAGTTCGAAGAACAATTATTTCGCGGCATAAATGGGTATTACCGCTCTCTCTAAGCATATTATAGCTTTTAACAATGTCTCTTAAATGATGGCGTTCTTCATCACGAAACACCGTGTCGAATTTACTTTTTAATTTCCGTTAGTAAAATGTTTAATCCCGCTCAAAACAAACGGCGGGACTCGGGAGGCACGCGCAAACTTCACGGCGCTCGGGCTCATGAAAGATCGGCACAAAAGATATACGCGACATTAAGGGTCGACTCACATTGGCGCAGAGTCGAAGCGACGCGACGCGTCATGTTTTTCCGCCTACAGCATATTCATCTCTATTGTTATATTATTTAAGTAAAAATTTCTGCTATATAAATATTGAAGCGCGCGTCGACGCGCGTTGACGCGCGCATTCGCGCTTCGACGCGCGTCTAGAGTCGAGCGGGCTGGAGTCGAGCTGTGCTTTATTAATAGAACAATAGATATGAATATGCTGTAGGCGGAAAAACATGTCGCGTCGCTTCGACTCTGCGCCAGTGTGAGTCGACCCTAATTTAGGGTCGACTAAGGCTCGGGCCGCACTGGTGAGGCGACGGTACGACGACGCGACGGCTTCCACGATGCGTCCTGTGGACTCCGTCCGCGTTGGATTCGAAATACGACAATTTACATTCAATTCGAACTATAAGACTTCCAAACATGATCTATACAATGGCCTTATGACCGCCTTAATTTGACTCTGTTTCCCTTCCACAGTTGCGGCGCGGAGTATGGCGGTATTTACATCAATGTATCAATGTATCAATAATGTGGATCAATAACGTAAAATGTTTGAAAAGGCTCTCCGAATTTGTGGGAAAATAACTGATTTATCAGACTGATGCCCTGGATCAGAAGCTGTGTTTTGCTGGCGTATCGCCACTGCAATGTAGCCATACCACACATGACTTAACGTCGCTTTTGCCTGCCAGTGTGGCCTCGGCCTAAGCTGTAGGGAAGTCAAACGTTGCTGTAGGGTTGTACAACGCTGCTGTAGGGTTGTACAACGCTTTACGAATTTAATTATATTAAGTGTTGCAATTTGCTAAAACGCGTCTGCTTGTTGTCTCATTTGAATTGTCCAAGTTTGCTGCTCGTAAGTGATATTTGAACATGGTTATTGTTTGTATGTGTGGCATGTGTTAGTCGTAATTATATGCCTCGCTTGCTACACTTAAAATTGCCTTCGCCACTAATATCTTAATTGTGAAATATTGAGGTGTAATGCCGCTTAAACGTATATGAGGTTGACCAGTGACAGGGATTATAAACTGTCAAAAATACTTTACAGCTGCTGTCAAGAATGACACAATAATTAGTTCTTAACTGTAGGTACATATTTGTAAAATATTTATCTCTTACGTACAATTAAAGTTTTAAATGCAAAATATTTTTGATCGCAAGGTAATCGAAACTCTCCTTTTAAGTAGTTTATGAAAGTTCTCAATTAAGGTTTTTTTTAATTGTAGGGGTATTATCTACATCTGTCTGTAATTATTATATTAATTACATTATTTTACCTCACCAGAACCTATCACGTTTCGTAAGCAGGTACGATTATATTGCATTTCATAAGAAACATTTTATGAAAGCCACCACGCAAAAGCCATATTTACCAAGCAAACAAATGCAACCAGATACTGAGTTTGTTTGTTATCTAGCTATTTTTTAAAGTAGATATTTTGTGTCCTTGCAAAATTTGAAAGTGCCACGAATAAAATGCTTTACATTTAAATTAGTTTCACTTTTCACAAAGTGATTAACAAAACAACATTTCATCGTGACCGAGTTTTTTTTTTTTAAAACAGGTTTTCAAAATTTCAGAATGTTTATTGTCATTTACAGCCCTGAGATAACGGAGTATGCGCAAAATCATAGGCGGCGGGCCAGTTACAACAAGAGCGGACAAGTCATTGTCTTGTGTATAATGTGTATTGAACCGGACGTACATTGAAAGTGTATATAAAAAGACTATAAAGTGATCGCTTATAGTATCGTGTTGATCCTGTGTCGGATCAAAGCGGCCGCTCGACTTCAACTTGTCAAAGCGTTGCAAATATCTGGGGCTTGATCATTGAGTTTCAACGATGTGACTTAAGTAGGAATACGAAACATTATCGTATGCTAATTTAGTAATGCCCTAATTGTAGGCATATTTAAAACATTAAAAATGTATCTTACTTCAAGTTACAGAAGACAATTAGGTATGACTGAACGATTCGTGAGTGTCTATATTCATAGTTGAAGTTACCGGCTTACTCACGTGTGATTTAAGTCGGAAATAGGCCGACTAGTTTCGATCTATTACGATGATCATCTTCAGGAGTGAACGCGTTCGCGGCGGTCACGGCGTACGTATTTCCGACTTAAATCACACGTGAGTAAGCCGGTAACTTCAACTATGAATTAGGTATGAGTTTATAAGTTAAGTCCACACTAGTGGGCGCCCTAGCTAGTGAATTTAATAACAAGAGAACATGCTTGATAGTCATAAACGAATGCGCGATTTTCTTATGAGATCCAGTGAGTTTGAGAATAGGCCCGCTCCAACGCATGTTCGGAACATTTATTTTTATTTTTTACTAGTGGACGCCCGCAGCTTCGCTCGCGTTACACATTCACTAACTTCAAAAACGGCAAAGCTTCATACTAACTTTGCACCCCCGTTTTACCCCCTTAGGGGATGAATTTTCAATGTCAATTCATTTTTCTCGCCGTAAAAACCATCCTTGAACTTCAACGAACATTTAAAAAAAAGAATTGGCCAAATTGGTCCAGGCGTTGTTGAGTTATGCGCTTATCAACACATTTTGCGATTCATTTTTATATATAAGATATAGCTTGTAGATGCCTTCTGTACTGTGTATTACGTAGTTAGATCGGTAGGTGTACTCGTATATTGATTGGTTTTTTTTACATTTCTAATTACGATAAATCGATTGATAATTAAACTTATGTCATCGATGTTAAGAAGGCTCTCGGAACAGGGGTCATGGCCTCAGACATACAGACTGTGAGTTTTTATTTTACAAGGCAGTAGACTTATTACATACAGTCGTGGTTTGGTAGGTACCTAATCCTTACTTTCTTACTAATATAGAAATGTTAAAGAGTGGTTGGTGATGTGTTTTCTTCTCCTAAATGGTATGGTAGATCGAAGTGATTTTTTTTTGCTTAGAGTAGGTACCTACTGTACGACCTGGGAAGTGACAGGCTGCTGTTTATCCCGGAAAATTGCACGGTTCTCGTGAAATGACAAAAACACTGTTATAAACTTCCTCTTGATCGTTTTTATTTGCCTTCGAGAAAAGTATGTCAGACATGCAGATTTTCTCACTATGTTTTTCTTCGCCATCACACTAGGTGACATTGCATAAAACACATGTAACTTAGAAAAGTTATTATTGCGTGCTACTGTCATTTGAACCGAAATCCGGAAATATCTCGAGTTTCAGTCACAGGGCTATCAACGCTGTATATAACCTTCAATTATAATAAACATGTAGATTGCTAAAATTATACCGTAAATTTTTTTTTATTTTTAAAAAGCTTTTTAAAACTTTTTTTATTTTCATGCATTGTCATCGGAACCAAATATGTGTGCCAAATTTCAGCTCGATAGCTTCAGTGGAAGTGGGTGAAATATTGATTGCAAGATTCCAGGACATACTTACATACGAGTGAAGTTAAATAAAAGCTTTTAAAATTTAGGGTACTGCTTGTCTATCAACTATCATTATTCCGTCGGTGCTTGACTGTGAACTTCTCGGGTTCATTGCATAGATAATTAGTTAGGAACTTCGATACGGGTAAGTAAAGTGGAAGTCCAAAATATCCGCAACACCAAAAATTGGCAACGGACGCTGCCTCGCCGTCCCCGGCGCCGCTTCGTGCAATCGGACCGCTTGCGTAACACGGAAGCCAACTTCCTTCCACTCACCACTCGGACGTTCTAATAACAAAGCCACTACTCTTCCGCCGCCAATTAGGCCAATGAGAACTTTAACGTGCCCCACAAAGGGGCCATAATTGCTAGTGTGCACCCACTTTGTATCCTTAGTCGGTGCTGCACTGTTTAGCATTCCTTGTGCACTGTTCTCACCATAGTTTATGGCGGTACGTACGTGGGCGGCGTGACACTCCGGCGGTCAAGGGCGATCCGTCGAACGCAGTCAAGGTCGCGCCTTTGACCGACACGCAAAATTCGCGGTAGCCAAACCACGTGTGGGTAAACGAAACGCACCAACTCCAGGCTTGATCATACCTAAAACGATCCTTTGTTTGGAGCCACACGAGCTAGTTTGGCTAATGTTAGGCAGTGGATATGTGACCTTCTGTAGCTAGTGCTGCATAAGAATTTTAGGAACTCTTCATCGAGCATTGCCCCGATTCGACGACATTAGACGCAGTTGTGAGGTGACTATTGTTAATTCGCTAAGTTGACGACATTCACACGAGCCGGGGCACTTTATTTGCATTATAGGTAAATGTTTTCGTGTATATTGTTTTAGCCGTATACATTTTAGCGTATGCCATTTGTGCCGTGTTCACTGCTCTGACCACAATAGTACATTATGATACAAGTGCGGTAAGTTGAAAATTACAGCCGAGGCGATATTGCTAGCCCGAGCCGTAGGCGAGGGCTACAAGAAAGCAGAGGCTGTAATTATCAAAGCGCACGTGTGTCATACGACGTTTTATAACATATTTGCGAGTAAATAAATTAATAAATTCATCATTACTTGATGACATTTTCAAATAAAAACAATGCAACGAAAAGAAAAAGCGCGCGGAATAATTTTTACTTGTTCACAAAACGATGCGCGCGCATCAGCACTTTTTTTTTAAGGCAAAGACACAAAAACAACCAGTATTACTAATAAAGTAAATTAATATTTTTTTGTTTTTGATAAATTATATAACAGATAAATTATTGTAATTTATTGTCAAAATTAATTAAATTAAAGAATTAATTGTTTATTTTTTATATTTTATCTCCCAAAGTTAATTTTATTCATAAGATGTTGACCACTTTTCTGACATAAAAATTTGCTAAGATTGAAAAAAGTATCGTTCGTTTTAGACGGACCATCTAGATAAACCGTGACCTTTTTAAAAAGAAATCATTACATTACAGCACAAGTGCTTTTTACATTACATTACCGCACAAGTGCTGTAATGAGATACATTACGGTATTGAAATTGGTGTAATAAGAGACCCTTTACGAGCAAATGTGTTATAAAACAAATTTTTTAATACAGTTGCTCAAAAAGTGGCATATTACAGGGACGTATAGCGTTCGGGAAGTGAGCTATTACACACTCGTGCTTTTTCTTTACCTTTTCCGAACTCGTGCGTTCTCCTTCCCAACTGTCAAAATAATGTCTATTAAAAAGAAAAAACCAACCACGAAGTTTTTACTAAAAAAAAAATCATAGAAGTTTTTATGATTCATGCAAATATTTCTAAAAAGAAGCTACTAATTTGTTTCAATATCAGATTTAATGATTTGATTCAACGAGTTAGGTTAGGTTTCATTTCATTTCATCGCATTAAATTTCATGTCAATAAAAAAATTCTACTGAAGACTTGGCTGTATAGTTCCCTTTGCCTACCCAGAATGGGTGAAGAAAACAAAAAAAAATCTCTGCAATACTCTGTATTCTTTTACGGTTGGCGCCATTTTCCAAAAATGTTCTTTGCGAGTTTAGTTTGTGTTTTTATAATTTTATTAAATTGCTTCATTTTTTCGCAACTGTATTAAAAATAGTTGTTCAGTACACGTGCGGAACCGTCATTGCAACTTGTTCCGACTGTCAACCCTCGCCTTCGGCTCGGGTAGACATTTGTCGGAACTCTTTGCAATGACAGGCTTTCCGCACTTGTAGCGAAATATACTATAACCTCCACTTCATACCTCCGTCTTGAACGGGGTTAATTCAGTTAGAATTTAACCTGGTAATAGACAAATCATATAATTTACTCGCACTATAGATAACTCAAGCTGTATGCTATCAATCTATTTACGTACCTACTACATATTAATAATTTATATAAGTACCTACATATCAAACTGATCTTCTTTTGGTCACGTCAGAAAGGCAACTGCAGGGTATTCTAATCAACATCAGAAAGCTAATCCAAGTCATAAGATATTCTAGATTTTGTCTGCAAAAACCGGCTGTTCTGTAAAGAATGCAAAGCAATAATGCTCAGGGAATTAAAGACATTCAATTTTAAATTATAACATGTCAATACGTCATGTCATACGCAAAATTAAGATTGCCTGTTTGATCAGTTCGTTTATATGTGTTTAGTTACAGACATCGTTTATGTGTGCTCGAAAACATCGATAAAGAATTAATTTCCAGACGTTGAAATAAAACAATTCAAAGTTTGGATAAGGTAAAGACGGAGGAAATTAAATTGACTCTCGAGAGAAGTCTTTTAGGCAAATTTCTTAGAGCCGTGAGACCGTCTGGCTTTGCCGGGGTCTGCCAGACAAGGTGACCCTTAGTCGATTGCTTGGGTTCACCTCGATTGTTTGTAACGGCCGCGACTCTACAGATTAATTGCAGTCGGCTACACAAAGATCAGGTTTTTCTAATTTGAAATGCCAGGTAGCAGTTCGGAGTCGGGATTTGTGCACGGTGTATCGCAATAGGCTCACCGCCTATTACATGGGACCTAGACTTACCGGGTGAATAGTTGGTGTACCGGTACACACCTCTTTGGGGAAATACAGGCGTATGTCCTCGAATTTATCAACCCAAAACCCATCTTAACGTTAAACTGTGTGCACACAACAAGTGAACGTAATTTAAATTTATATTATCATTCAGTGAAATGTTATTTCTTTTGAGAATAGTTTCTTTGACCACAAATGGTTCGCGGTGGTCTATGTTTTCTCAGACGCAGGTTTCTGTTTTGCCTCTGAAATCGCTTTATGTAGGTATGCAAAAACCCTCCGTCGACACAGGTTCTTAATCTATCTACGACACGGCGGTCTCTCTATGTTAAGGGTTTACCCCTATTATTATTACACGCCGCCATTCATTTTCCGAAGGTCCTCCATTGAAAGCAATCTTGAATATTAAGCGTTGATACCTACTAATAATGTGAGGCCCCACCTATTCTATAATTTATCTAAGGCCGGGGTCAGGTAGCAACTGGATGTACGGATGGATGGATAATGTTGTGTTGACATCATTAACATGGATCTGATGGATCGTATGGGGTATTAAGTTTCGTCGAAATCTTTTTAAATAGGAAGGTAGGTACTTATTGACCTAGATTCATTTCAATGGATGAAAGGGTTATAAGGCAGATGTTGCTTAGTACCTTCGCTGTCATTTCACGGTTAAGTGAAAGAAGAAGAAAGAAAGTGAAGTAGAATCCTTAAATTAGAAGTGCCCGGTGAGCGGTGAGTCACCGTCGAACTGCCCCTTTCGCACGAAATCAAAGCTGCGTCACGTTTTATTTGAAGATGTTTATAAAAATCTTTATTTTCACCGCAGCCTTGGCTGGCAGCGCCGGCCGGTTCTAAAGCGTCGTCCTTTAACGTTTGTTGTCAAATTATTTTTTGTTTCGACCTGTTATGAAACATACCTCGTAGTTCCTTGCAAACTGGTACGGTGCTCGCATTAATTACTCCTTCAGTTTGCGATTCCGCCAAGAAGTTTAGGATGATATAGGAAGTGAACAGCTACTTTATAACAGAGACAGACAAACAGGTATAAAGGCCCCTTGCTAGTCATAGTCACCGTTGCCTAATATGTGGCTACTATTTGTGATGGATGGTAGTTCTAAATTATTATAAGACAGCGCTGAGACTACGCAAAAGGGAAGCCTACATCCAGATACAGTGACAGTCCACGGGCTATTGAACTCGCCATAAACTCGAGGGGATGAGGGCTTAAATCCCAGCGGCACGCACCAATTACTTAAATATCACTTGCTGTAACGATAAAGGAAAACTTCGTGCATGCCTGAGTGTTGTCCATAATGATCTCTAAGGAATGTTAAGTCTGCCAATCTAGTGGACTATGGACTATACTTCGCTCATTCCAAGTGACCCTAGGCCGACAGTGGGACAAAGAATGGGTTGTGATTGTGGATGTTCAGCTGTCGGAGATAAGATCTTTTTAAGTATAAGAAAACAAGAAAATGTTAGAATAGACCAAGTCCTGTATAAGTAGTGGTACTGAATTGTTCAAGAGTTAAGACCCTTATTATCCTTGCATACCAACGAGATGACACAGGCTATCTGTCCGCGGCTGACGTCACTGCTCTGGTTGCAAGTGGCTCTATTCGCTTGATTGGCGATGACGAGCAGGGTCGCAATTGAAAGTGAGAGATTGCGAACTGTGAACCCTTGGGAAACGGATCGCTTCGTGCCCCGTATGAACTCTTGCCGCTGTGAAGCAAATGTTTATGAAGATTTAGATGAACAAATGCAACCAAATAATGGTATCATTCGAAACAGTTTTGTGTTTGATAATGTAAATTAATCAACTGTTCAATTTATGTCACTCTGAAATTTAGATTACTGTTCAAAAGAAACCAATAAAATAAATTTAAATATCAAAAAACCGACTTCAAAACTAAAAGTTAGAAATAGCGAATGTTAATTCGGTTAAGGGAAAACGAGAGCATACTCGTACTTCACCACATTGCTCTAATGCGGGTTGATTCGTTTATTCATGTAATATTTTGAAGTTGACTTTTCGACTTTCATGTCGAAATGATATTCATGATATGAAATAATCTGCCGGCATGACTAAAAAATATTACGCGACTAAACGAACTTTTGAATGTAAGTTTATTGTTTTAGTGGAGGGCGTCGCTCCCGCTCCCCTTATAACCTCTCTCTTTCATTCCGCTGTAGTAAACACACTAAACTTGCCCAAATTTTGAATTGTAACTACGTCAAGTGTATTTTTTTAATAAAATTGCTACGTAATCTACTCTGCGATAAGGCCTTTCAAATAATAAAAGAATCATCAAACGCCGACGCTACAGGCGAACGCTACAATTAACACTACTATTAATAACATTATCTACCTACCACATTACCTGCAGTCTTATTATGCTTGTTTACTACATTTAGGGTAACAATTTCTCCATAAAATGATGGAATATATGGGATCACCTTTGATATAAGTTCTACCAATAACAAAATGATTCATCGAAATCGTTTAATAATCGACTTAGTTATTGCTGAAAATACATAAAAAAAACATACATAACATAAAACCTTCTCCTTTTTTCCAAGTCGGTTGAATATTTGAACAGTAAGATAGCCGAATATTAGAATTATGAAATGTATTGCGAGTTAGTTATTTGTACTGTCGCAAATGCTTTAAAGGCCAACCAATAGCTATTGAATCAGACTTTTCGTGTCCCACTGCCCGACACAGTCGTCCCTCACTCTGAAACAATCTCTCAACAACATTAACTAAACCTTATACAAAATGTTCCAAATTACATATAATGACATACCAGGAAAAATTAAATATAATCTAGTCATTTACAACTGTTTCAGTTGTGTGTTTTGGTCACAATCCAAGAACAAAAGGATCGCAGTCAATGACCTGGCAGCAGTTTTCTATAACCGTTGGCGGCTTCACAGGAAACATCATCACAGATCATAAGAATACCATCAAAAATATCTTTTCAAATGCTCTACCAGAAGCTAAATATATCTCTACTAGCTTTTACCCGCGGCTCCGCCCGCGTGGTTAAAGGGAATTAACAATGAGTTGTTTATCATACATAACACATTTGTGGTGGATGAATAATAACAGTTCCACGATTAAAAGATACTTAGAGGAACCAGAGGTAATGCTGACCGCAGGTAAAGTGTACGTACACTGACTGGAGCTTTAAGCTAACTTCAATAATTTCAATTCAATTTATTAGTTCAAAATTAAATTAAATTTATTAGTTGCCTATGACTTAATTAATTTACATGTATAATTTGTTAGCGAAATTCAGAACTTGCAAATGAGTCTCTGTGTGAGTGAATCTATTAACAACATCCGGAACTAAATATCTAGGAAATAACAAAACATCGATATCTTCCCATGGGGATGTTTTACCGCGGTAAAAAGTATCCTACGTCACTCTCCTCCCTCCTCACTATCTCCACACACATAAACCGTATCATATAATAGCTTCGTTGCGACGTGAAAGCCGGACAAACAAACAAACACACTTTCCCATTTATAATATTAGTATGGATGGACTAGCTATTCACACGGAATGAATGATTGCCAACTATATTACTTAACCTACTGAAAAGTCAATTTTGTCCAAGTCGTTTGAACTCTAGATATTACGAACTGCTACGCTGGTTCCACATTTCTTTAATCATTTCTATCTTTTCCCATAAATTTCCTCTGATTGTTTTAATTGATTTCTATTTGTAATGTTCTATGTATTATAAGCGGTATTATTCAGTTACCAGTACTTATTGGTTATTGTGTTTCTTGCTTCCAAGCAATAATATCTAGAGTTCAAACGACTTGGACAAAATTGACTTTCAAATCATTCATTCCGTTTGAATAGCTAGTCCATCCATACTAATATTATAAATGGGAAAGTGTGTTTGTTTGTTTGTCCGGCTTTCACGTCGCAACGAAGCTATTCCTATATCCTATTTGTTCACTCATAATTTTGTTTTTGTATAAAAAAATACGAGAATGGTCCTCTCACAATTATCCATTTCGATTCCATCTTCGTTCGCCCCTATTTACATATCCACTGATGCTCAACGATTTGCGAGCGCTCGCAGAACGTCTGGATGTTTTATCTCTAATCTGGATGTGTCTAGATTTACGTACGAGATCAGACAGAAAGGTATTTCACCGCGTCTAATCTCTTGCCAACTTCGTCGGGGTTCAAGGTTGCCTGTGTCATACGCATCGTCTGCTAACTCCCCGTAGATTTGGCATTTAATCAAGGGATCTTTCATGCTGTGTCACAATCTGTATTATTCGTTGACGTCTATGACAAATTAACCAATTTCGAGTTGCGTTGTGCCTTGTTCTTTTTTTGTAACTTGTTTCAAATTCAAATTCAAATAATTTATTTCGCTATGAGGTGATTACACACGCTTAACGAAAGTCTAGGTAACTACAAACTACTTAAAGAGATATAATGCTATTCTAAACTGATTATTGTTTATGTTCTTATCATTGATAGCTTTTTTTTATGAATGCACACGTATTATTATCAAAAAAGTGTTCTAAATCCTTAATCTAAATTGTCCTTTACATTTGAAAAATCAAGTTGCGTTGCGTGTGAAATTAAGTTTTTGTATCAGTGTTTCGAGGTTCGCTTAACAATTGCCCATAATTCTAGTTTTGTCCGTTTCAGCGATTGTTATCGTGTCTCATAAAAACCGCTGACACGTTGATAGACTGAATCAAACTTTGTCATTAAATTAACAGATATATCAAATTGTTAGTTAGTTTAAAGGGTCAATAACTCGTCATCAATCTTCGTAATTGACTTATGAATAAAATATGCCGCGAAATTCGCCGACCCCTTTGAGCATGAAATTGAAGTGGCATCTGGAACTAATTTCCTTCAAGGAACGTTTACTGGCGCTAAAGGATCAAAATATTAATTTACTTTGTACTTTTAAATATTATATTGTTACAAGACAATACAATTTGTAAATATAACAAGCATGCTTACCAAATCGGATATACCTATCGAGGTGACACGTATTGCATTTCGACCGCAAGGGATCTATTCGTACATACCTAAAATATGTAATCATTATCATAACTAACATCTGTTACTATTACTTCAAAGTCAAGTGTATTTACCTCCAAATCTCTGGAAACCGAAAGATAGTATCTATTGTGTGCCTACAAGTATATTTGTATGTATATGTTAAGTACATTCAAATATACTCACACAATATAGAATAGTAGGTCTTTGAATTGAAAATAATCAATTGTAAAATAGTAAATACACATATAATTGTGTTACGCCCACTCATGTTTGATAATAAAGCAGCACGTGTAGCAAACAAAAAATACATTGTCCACTCTCTGAATATTTACCGTCTGTCTGCGGCCGGTTCCGGGTTCGACACCCGAGCTCGTGGTCTAGATATAAGTTGAGTAACCATTTGGCCTAGCGCTGAGCCGTCGTCTGTTGTCCTGTGAAGCGAAGAAACCGCAAATCCGGCTCCCTGTAGTTCTTTCTCATGATCTCCATGTTAAAAATAAATATGATTTTTTTTACGATCAGAATAAGTTCTGTAGACTCAAATGGTAGCCAAGAAAGAACTCGTCTCGCCACCAATAAATCCTAGATATAACAATTCTTTTCTTTGACATTGAAAGGTACACAGAGTCACTATATCTAGATTTATCTCGCAAATTCTTCATTTCGTTCGAACGTTTCCAACATCAGAAGACCGTTTGTTTGGCTGGCTAGGCTGCAAGAAAAGTGTCGCATCATTACAATTGTTATCTTTTTACATATTTCAGATGTTTTCGTGTATTGTCTGACTTTTTAGTGATCCAGCAAATTTGTTCTACCGACTCAATCGGTGCAAAAACTTTGCAACATTTTTTCTCCTTGGCTAAATAATTTTGGCGCGGTCGCCGCAATGATAGTGTTTATTTAGTTTTGAAAAGACCATTTTTTGATCAAGCGTATAACAGAACCGAGGAATTCATTACAGAAATCGACAGTTTTTGCTGTGCGAATCGGTGTGTGAGAAAACTGTGGTTTGGTAGACTGTCTAGGGGGCAAAGTTTAGTGGTCAGATCGAGTCGGGGAGAAGCTTTACGCTTCATGGTCAGCTCAGGCGTGATGTGGGCTCGGACAATTGTCGCGTTACGTCGCGTACTGTCGCATTCAGCGTGATGTGTGAGCGTCCGTCGCTGGCACGTGTCGTGCAAGTTCAAGGGCGTATTCTCGGGCGTTGCTCTTAGGTTTTTGCGAGTCCGCGGGCGGCGGCCGCTACATGGGTAAAGTGTAGCGTGACGAAGCCGTGACGTCTTCGCCCCCCTAACATTTGCTTGCGGCACGTGGTGGAATTTCTATGCTGTAGAATCTTTTATCGTGTTCTATTGTTTATGAATCGGAACTTTTTTAAAAATTCAGCTCCTTTGTGGCTATTGTAAACGAAGAAATTGGAATTTCGCCTACTCAATTTCTTTTGTTGACAACTGCTTGGTTTGACATTTTAACGTAACGTGCCACAGTCAATGATACTATGTACATTACAAGAGGTAGATACGCCTACCAACGCACCAAACGCGTGACGTGAGTCGGTGTCAAATGTGACCAATTCAGTCAATCGAGCTGTGACCTGTCAATGTGAGCGTGCGATATCTGTTTCTTTCACTCTTACGCTTTGTGTATTTTCTGTCGCACTTATAGCGTGTGTGTGGATATTCAATGATATTAAATATGTATGTATGTATGTATGTAGCGCGATAATTTTTTTTTTGTTTCGGGTTTCGTAATTTCGGGGCTACACATGCCCGGTTGCAATTGATTACTTTCACCAATCTTAACTGATCTGCATTTTGTTAACTTAATTGTGTAGGGATGGAACTCGAGCCGCGTCACCGCAAGCACGTCAAAGTTGAAAGCTATGTGCATGGCTGGTAAATTGTAAACAATTTAGTTGGTACAATAATTTCTGTATTTTATTCTTTTCAGCGTATTTCAAAATTTATGGTCGTGTTGCATGACGAAACGCTATCCGGACTACATTCAACTCGTCTAATATTTGCGGCTGACATGAAATTTATCTGTATTATAATGTATTTGGTACGTTATAAACATATTATCATTGTGTTTTGATTTTAAATTTTAAATTACATTATTCTATAGTCGCAATCATTTCAGAACATTTCAGAAACTTTTGGTCAACCGAAATTTGGCATGTGTGTAAGTTTATTTGTATTTAGTCCTTTATTTATTATATTTCCACATGTATATTAAATACGTACCTAGTATAAATATATACCTACTTGTTATCACACGGATGACAGCAAATGCCGTCGCATAGACTCCGAAGCCGGCAGCAGGCACTGCAGTTACGTCGAAGCATTACTATTTTATGATTGTTCGATATACAATGAACAATCAAACGCTTTAACAAGTTTTATTGCAAGAACAAGACGACTTATTAATATAATATTAGTTAAGCAGAAAATCTATATTGCCGTTGTATTTAAACTTTAAAAGCATTTCTTGTTGGTAGAGGTCGCGGGGAAAGATATGAAATGTTTCTTTAGCTCTGTACACATATACATATTCCTATAAATGTATCTACTGTATATAGTATAAATATGTAAATATATAGTAGGTACATGTAAGATTAAAATAGCAAAATAAAGCCTAGCCAGTTCCCTCGTTGTTCGCCCGTACGGCCACAGATCATTCATCAGGCTATGACGCGCCCCGACCGCGCTTTGTTATCATTTACTTTCGCCGTTATGCCGGCGGTAATAATATCCGTATTCAACGGAGTTATTTGTCATTTACGCTTCCTTGCATGTGAGGATATTCGCCATTCTAAAACTTTGTGTCTCGGTTGTAATAATACATAATACGGCGCGGCGTAATGAATTCTGATTCAGATTGAATGAAGAAATGATTTTGAGCGCGAATTTTTTGCTGTTCCGACTGAACTATACCGGTCGCCGAGTAGACTACGCGTTGTATAATTAGAGTCTGCGGTTAAGAATGCTTTATATGATGCTTATATACTTACTTAAACTTCATTGTATCTTATTAACTTTATAGATGTTTTATTTGTATGATGTGTATTTAATTCAGCTGGTATTTTATTAATGACGCGCACTTTCATGCTCGTCTTATTTGGTTGTTGAAATGATTGCAATTATATCATAAGTTGAGGACGTTCATATTAAATTTTGTTTTGTGATAGCCTTCGAGTGATAGCTGTAGAAATAGGTAACTATAGCTGTATTATTTTGAAATTGCACTAAATCAACATTAATTTATACAACTTTATTGACACTCAGGAGATTTGCAATGACTGGACTTAAAGCCTTATATCATTTTCTACCAGTGAAACCCAGTTAAATTAAGATTCAAACAGTTTACAATTAACTAAATTGCATTATAGGTACATACATAGAATACGTATAATTTGTATGGACAAGAGAATATTTAAGGTACGTTTCGGCAACTTGCGATCAGAGCGGGATTTTCATTTGACTTGTGAACAGAAGGAATGTATGGAAACATCGCTTCGTTCCGCGGCATCTATCACACAATCATGCAGTCCACTGCTGGACATAAGACATAGCTTGATACCTACATTTGGGGACATAGCTTATAATGATAACGTGGGAAGCGGTGAGTCAAATATGAGTCTACAAGGACGGCATCTGCTTATAAGGTAGGTGTGTATGTACTTGAGGAGGAAAATCGAATGTAGCCTCGTCGTACCATAGGTAAGGTAGCAAATTTTATCTTGTGCGGGAAAGATTTTGTTGCATTGACCGATGGATATTGATTTTTGTTTATCCTGTCGAAAGTTGTGTGACATTTGGAAGTGCAACTCAAAGTCTCAGGTTGTTCTGAGTTGGTTTCCTTTTAAGCAGTAAAAATCGTTTCCTTTGTTATATCATAGTTGTTATAACCCATTACTACTGACTGCCACGTTGGTGTAGTGGTCGTGAGCTTGACTGCTGCTGCAGTAGTCCTAGGTTCGATCTCTATATCAGACAAAATATGATTTAGTTTCTCAATATTGAAATTGCTTAGGTAACTCGCAGTTTATATTAGTGTTCGGTGTATGGCAATAAGTAGCGTCCATAGCCCAATAGCTCGCGTCGATTCAATGTAATCGACAGTTTTGTGTTGTGAGTTTGTGATGGATAGTCGCAAAAATTTCATGGGCGCTACCGTGCTTCGGAGGGCACGTTAAGCAGTCGGAGACATTCGGGTTGCTTGAGAAAATTCGACACTGGGTTGGCCACTAACCCCTCATCCAATCCGCATTGGAGAAGCGTGGTGGAGTATGCTCGAGACCTCCCGCAAATTTTTCTGTCAGTCCCGTGCCCAGCCGTGGGACGCCTACCTATGAGTTGTAGTTAATGAACGTAAATTCCAACGGCGAACTAAAAAAGATGGAATTAAATTTTAGAATAGACCGACTGGTCTATTCTGTTGTTGTTCTATATACATCGCCTTTGCCTGTCACTCAACGTGACACGGGAAGCGTGTGACACTGTCGCGCCCCAAAGGAGACAACGTGTAATAGATATTGGTCAACAATATACGTTTCACGGTAAGCGGTGCGAGCATAGTTTCTGAAAAGGTTCCTCTTGAAATCCCGCCTCCTTATTCAATTTCAATTTATAGCCTTTATTAACAATTAATTTAAACTAAATACAAATTTGGAAGTGAAATGAGACATCGGTATTTTAGTTGATTTGCTTTTCAGCATCGGACTCTCCTAGTTGTTTCCATAGCTGTCAACTCCTTATCCACAAATCCACAAGCGATGCGAACATTTTTCTCTTTAATCTTAAGGAAATCGTAAACGATTGACCGAGTTAAGCAACATCGGGTGGGATCAGCATGTGTTTAGTGACAAATGGCAATAATTCATGGGCGCTTCCGTGCTTCGTAGGGCACATTAAGGCTGGCTGGCTGGTTGGCCACCAATCCCCATTGGAGCAGCGTGGTGGCGCACGCTCTTATAACTAAGCTATGGGAGAGATCGTGCCCAACAGTGGTACACACCATAAAAATCCCCGCACACAATGACTCGTTTATATCTGCACATAAGTAATTCTAATTGCGGTTAACAGTCGTTTCAATTCCATGCAAACAGTTCACAATCACGATGTCATCATTCAGTCTGTATGTGCGTTCCAGATTGAAGGTATCAGGTGTCCCGTTGTCACTGCTATTTATAGAGGTCCCTCGTCATCGTACATCGGTGAGGGCCCAGTGGCAAACAATCGTCCTTGAGAAGAACTGGGCTCTAATTCTCTTTGTTCTCTCGAAGGCATGCGAAGTCTTCTGATCCATATTTGATCAAACTTCTTTTTTTTGTTTTTTTTCTCTTCTGTTCTTTTTCTGGTGCAATAAATTATATTGTATTGTATCAGCCTGGTCGCGTTACGGTGTCCATCTATTTGACAGTGAAAATGTTATGTTGTTGGTCCAAGAGAAGTCCAAGAGTGACATCGTGTATTGTTTGAAACTAGACAGTGAATTAAAGAAGGAAATAATTTTATTCGATCATTTGGTTTCATAAAATATTAATTTAACTTTTTTAATGCAAAATGATGCAATTCTGGTTAATTTCTGTAGGTTTCTTGATTATCTTAACATCATGGGATCGACGCCGGGTTATGTGGGATTTTCACTATACTACCTCGGCGCTACAGGTGCGCTCTGAAAAAAAAAACCTAAAGCGAGGTGTAGCGTTTTATTCTGGTCCCTAGCTCTAGGGACCATGCTATAATATCCTGGCACCTGCTACATACTCGTAGTAGTTATTTAACGAGGCTTATAAGGGTACAAAAGGAGGAAAAAGTAGTTTGTGGTTATTTATGACTATATGCATGCAGCCATAAATAATATCGAATGTCTACGATAATATTTAATCCAATAATAAAAAAGCATAAGCTTCGTATAGAAGTTAGTTAAGACTTATGTGCGACATGTGGGTATCGATTCTATGAATGAATAAATTATGTTAGTTTAATTAGAAATCAACTCGTAACTGTTAATTATTGAGGAAAACCCACCGTGAAACCTGGAGTGGTATAACGCGTTTATTCAAATGAGTTGAGCGCACAATGTGTATTAATGAGTTGAGAGTACTGTGATGCATATTTCTATTTATAGATGTTGAATTCATACAAAAAATATTAGAATATTTTTTATGACGCCATTGTACCGGAAACATTTAACACTTGTCTTATCGCTGTCCCACTGGTAGGTAGTACTCAAACTCAGAGTACAGTGTGTAATATTCCTGTAGTTAGTAATCAGCTTGAATAGTAATTGATTTCCAAAGGAAAGGGTCTTTTGCCATCCGTTTTATAGAAGTTATATATTTATTTATTTTATTTCCATCCATCGGCCTTTAGAAGTCGGTGGCTTGAGAACATTTGACACTGGGTTGGCCACTAACCCCTTCACCAATCCGCATTGGAACAGCGTGGTGGAGTTTGCTCTAGACTAGACTGTAGACCGTATGCGAAGACCCGTCCGCGCCCAACAGTAGGACGTCTATGGGTTATTGCTTAGCAGACCAATTCATTTTACATGAATAATTTCCTATTTAGTTATTTCCTTGTAATACAATCTTGAGAAACCAATCACAATTACTAAGAGGGCGCTTAATAAGCGGTGAGGTTATTCCCAGTAAGAAAATAATTATTACCAGCTCGTGTAAGGTTAGGTTAGAGGGATGGTTTTTTGATGGAAGACATTATTATTCATTCAATTTCACATGTAATATGCGCCTATTATGGATAGATATAATAAAGCAAAAGAGCATGCAGCACCACCCATATGCTGACGCCCTTGACAACTGTGACAAACTTTGAACTAGACTCAAATAGGGATTGTTAGCACAAAGTAGATATATTTACTTTGTGTTGTTAGTCCATAGGTATAGTAGGAGAGTAGGAGTAGGTGGTAATATGGGCATTAGTTGGTCAGCCTGTTCGTTAGTACAATTTTTGACAACCTAAGTTAATCTCTAAAGTCTCGAATAGATATTATGAGTATTAGAAATGAGTAGGTATATCGTCGATACGATGTGGTTGGCCTATTGACTGCAGGGCTGACAAAACTGCTGGAGTTAGTGCCCCTGTAACAGATAGATATGGCGATAGCAGTCAACCTCGCCACTAATATTAGGCGTAAATAGATTGTGGGTTTTGTTTAGTATTTAATTAAATGTCAGCTGCTGTAACGGTGAAGGTAAACATCGCGAGCAAACCTGCATGTCTGAGAGTTTTGCGTGATGTTCTCGAAGGCATGTGAAGTCTGCTGATCTGACTTGAACAGCGTGGTGGACTATGGCTTAACCCTAATGTGGAGACGTTCTTAAGCACCGAGTTTGGCTGGCAAGTGGTAGCAGCTCGGAGTCTGGATTTGTGCCCAGGCAAGAGGCTCACCCGGGAAATCGCTGGAATCAGAAGACAAAGGATCGGGAGGAGTGGCACCGATTAAGGGAGGCCTATGTCCAGCAGTGGACTTTGAAAGGCTGATGGATGGATGGATGGATGAATAGGCTCACCGCAAGGGACCTAAACATAACTGT